>CM037831.1:38930-1431173 GCA_021234535.1 Stichopus chloronotus
CATTGCAATCGTAGTCAATACATATTATGATATCTACTGTACTTAGGACTTGTGCAAAGTAAGTTAAGTTGTGGCATGTTTCACATTGATGGGGTATATTTACTCCCACAGGGCACCAAAATTTAAAAGTGTGTTTTGTCAGAACTTTTTTGCTTGTGATAACTCTCGGTGTGTCCAGTTCAAAAATCTACATCCTTCAAGATAACTTTGGCTTTTGTTACTTTTTCAGCACAGCGTTTCTATTGTAACTTTTGGACGGAGAGATCCTAAATTTGCAATAATCCATTTACACTTTGCAAAGGGGCTACTGTACGTAAAAAGTGTGAAAATAAAAAACATCCCATTTTCAGATTAGTATTTGTGAAACTGATAGGTGTTGCTAATGTAACGGTTTGACGGACAAATCATTAGGAAAAGATGGAATGATGATGTTATTTTGCTGTTTCATACACTAATGCAAGTTTGAAAGGCATGATTTCAGCAGGACTGCACTCATACTGTTCATTAGTTTACCTTCATTTCTCCCCATTGCTACTTTTGCTGTCCTAAGTACCAAAATATTGCTACTTGCAGTGTTGCATTGAAATAATGTAGAGTTACATTAGCAACATTATGCCTAACTTATTTCTCCATTCACTACAAGGAAACACATTTCCAAAATTTCACTTCTGTATCAGATTAGTATCATTCGCAAAACAGTGTAGCATGATATGTATTACAAAAAAAAAAAAAATGTATGATATATGCCTTAACATTGATGATAATTCAGTTTGGATGGAAAATACAGCACTGTTGTCTCTAATGTAACTGTTCCGTCCAAAACTGATAGTCTTACATAAAATAATTGGATATGAATGGCAGGTAGTTTTTTCACTAATGTGGCAATATGCGGCGATGATCCTTAAGCAACTGAAAATGGTTTGTCCTCCCAAAAATTTGGTCGTCCTCCACAAAGGATATATAAAAAAAAAAATGTGCAAAATGTGTACTTTGCACAGTCAAGACCATGCTTTATTTGTCTTTCTTATACAGGTTGAAACTTTCCACAGCTAAATTATACTACTGACTTGTAACTTAAAAGTAATGTTCAGGGTTTCTCCAAAGGGAAGGGGCGGGGGTTTCCTGAAGGAAGCCGGTAAAATTCCACCTTTTCACTTCAATAATAAAAAAAAATGTCAATATCTAAAAGCACTGATGCTATATCATATAGAAGAAAATCTCTGTATAATATAGTGTTTGTTTCAAATCAAAATATGATACATTACTAATCTTGAACGGTACTATCACTATTCAGAAAACTGATTCCTTGTGAATCAAAATCTGACAATACGCATGAAGTGTCTATTGAAAACACACCATCTGAGTGGCTTATCTGAATTTGCTTCAACTGTCAACTCATTCCACTCTCCTTTCCAAGGATTTTTTTTTTTTTTTCGCACCGGCACGAGAACATAATCATGGAGAATCAAACAGTTCTAAAATATTTTTCACCCCAATGTTGGAACAATCCATTTTGCTCATCTCAAATACACTGTTGGCCAGCAGGAAAATTCTGAACTGTGTTTGGTTGAATTAGATACTGCTTGAACTAGCCCAAATTATGGGGGTTGAAAGCTCCATGAAACTTTACAATTGCAAGCTCTCCTTGCATTTGGCACATATCATTGCACAGTATTTTAGTAAGAAAAATGGCCGAATTCTTCGACTGGGAGTCATCTATCTGGTACTTGCTGTGTACAGTATGTGCATGTTCAGTACAGTAAAATCAGTTGAAACATGATCGTACACTGAGACTGTTTGTTTGGCGTTTTACGTACCATGGATTTCAGGTTGTTTTGGCAGTTTTTTGTGAAAGAAAACAGATGTGTCTTGGAATGGAGTTCATGCATGTTAAATATTTTGGTTGCATCTCAGTGTTGAGTTGTATGCATTGTGTCACAATATAGATTACCAGGGGTAAAATTTGGTCGTCCAAAGGACAACCTGAGGTAGTAACTTTGGTCATCCAACAGAAATTTTGGTCGTCTCGGATGACCGGATGACCCGCTTAATTTCATCCCTGAATATATGTACTCTAAACATTATTCCGAAAGCAAACAGAGGTGTAAATTATCTCACGAGCAACTGCACTGCAAAATTGTTTATGCTGCCCTCACAGCACATCAATGGTATGCCCTGCTATTCAGCTAGATGACCAGAAGTTTATGAATAAATAACTCAAAGGCAAAGGATGTGCACACCACCTCCAACTCAGTAAAGACAAGATGGCATTAAGTTATACATGTAGTAGTGTGATTTATTTTGTAAACAGTCAGAATTTATGAATCAATCTATCTCTGATGCTTATCAGAATTAAGGATATTAACAAGAAATGCCATATTGTATTTCAAACCTGCAAAGTCAGTAGTTACTTCTCCTTGAAAGATCCCACCCCGACAGCTTGAAAGCAAATGTCATTTATCTCTTTAAAAGTTTTTTGTGATAAGAATGAATCTTACATTGGCAAGACCAAACGTCATTTGCATACCAGGTTTAGAGAGCATCTATCTGGCAAATCAGCCATCCATGACCACACACTCAACTGTAAAGAATGCAGGTTCTCTGACAGCAGTAACTTTTCCATACTAGCAACTGGAAACTCAGATTTTGAAATAGAAGTGAAAGAAGCTCTGTTCATAAAGAAGCACAAACCTTCCCATAACACACAATTATATCACCATGGATAATGCCATACGCTGTCTGTGATTTGATGTCTCAATGTATTTGTGGATATTGCACCTTTTTATCTATGGACAAAGAAAATTTTCAAACCCTGTATATTTCTGTACCTGATGAGGCAGAAGTGATTATTGAAAATGTGATAAAAATGGATTTAAAGAACGTTTTTGTGTTGATTTGCTCTTTTATTTGGTTTTATAAAGAATCAATCCAAAGCGTATCAAACTGAAATGTTTACCAGGTTCACACCGGCCTTGAATAATGATGAGTACAGTACACAATACATTATCTTGGGAAGTCCAGAGCAGCAAATTATACTTTCAACTTTAGTGTATAAAGTATGTCTAAGAGACATATAAAATGTCTGGGAACTACTAAATATATGTTGGTGTAACTGAAGCAACAAATGCTACAAACACATAACCATTTCTTTTAAACTAAAATCAATACAAAAATATAAGGTCAAGAGACCTAGTGATTCCTTGGACTATTAAAATCAGCTTCACAAGTCGAGGATTCAAAACTGATGAAATATGCAACCCCATTGATTGATACATTGATGATCTGAAATAATTTCAGAAAATTTCACTGTATATACCCATAGCAAAGTCATATGTTGTATGAATCTTAGACAACTTGAATGTAAGGCTGTTCGGAAAACCAGTTTTGATTTAAAAACCGGTTTTCACGGCCACCAAAACTGGTTTTCAACTTTTTACTAACCTTGACAGCCTTACTCAAATGTTTTGTAAGATAATTCCTACCTCTGAAATTGCCCTTCATTAAATTGTATCACAATCAGTGACATCATTATAGAGCATCCACACACAACTCCATACACATCCATACATCCATAGCATCCATACACAACTGAATGAATCAATAAATGCACAGGCTATTTGTAGCACATAATAGAGTTGGAATGTGGTAGCAAATCTTTAAATGGTCAATTACAGGACTTGTAAAATGTGCCCTGTTTATGCTCCACAGATAAAGGAGGAGGCAAGATTCCATGATAGTAAATGATCGATTTGATTTTTCTCTTTTTACATTTAATCGTATCTTGCAGGGGGATTAGTGACACCTGGAGGACCATTTACACTATATTGTAGTTTGATGTGAGCTTTGTTTGTGGAAAATTTGAAATAGCACCTGCTGCCTTAAAACAGTCAAAACTCCCAGATTAGAAGAGAAAAACACACAAATTTGGGTCAATTATGGGAGCAGAAAAGGAATCAGAAGACATAACTCTGGACAGTCGACCAAACCCAATCAACACTACAAACATCTTTTCAAGGGTATTCTTCTGGTAAGAAAATACTGCTTTCCTGTTATTCCATTCATAGCAAGTGTTACATTCTCCATAATGTTTTTTTTTTATTACACTCCAATACTTAGTAATGAATACTCTCCCGCTCCACCTCCATTTCCCTCTTTGTGTTTCTCAGCCAGAAGAAAATCTGATCTTTTCTCTGTTATCATCATGTCATTACCATGCCCCAGTTGTCTTTTCCACCTCTTGTAGACTACTGTACTTGGCACTGATAATGTTGTCCCTGTACTGATATGAGAAAATGCCAAATTTCTGTTTAAGGGTTACTGGCATACAGTACAGAATGTCTGATTAGTGCACTGGTAGTGGTACTGTTGGCGTGTACCGTATCATTGAGTCCATGGTGCAAATGGATCTAATACGGACCAGAAAGCTTGCTTTTTGATTCCTTGCCGTAGGCAGGGGAATCTATGCAGTCCTGATGTCGTGTGTGGGTATGTACGTGTGTGTGTGTGTGTGACGGTTGCTCGTAAACACTCTATCTCAAGAAGGGTAACTCTGAGTAATTTCATTTTTGGCATGTTGGTTGCCCATTTTGAGTAGATGATCCCTATTGTTTTTGGTGTCCAAATCTTGCATATTAATGAGGTTATGGGGTAAAACATAAAAAATTTTAAAACTGCCATAGTTCCTTATCCATGGGTCAGATTTGTTTTAAACTTGATAAGGTTGTCTGTTATTAACAGGTTCACGACCCTGTGAAATTTAATGCTTATCAATAGAGAGGAAGGGATAATTTTTCACTATAAAACAATAATAATAGCCTAAACACCATTATTGTGGTTATTATAAACTACTGTACAAATATATATTGATCTACATTGTGCAATAGCAGGTGTTTATTCTCTCGCACACAGTTAACTCGATGGGATTGCTCCCTACAGTACTGCATTTGTAACTTAGTAACTTCTAGTGTGGGGGGCTAATAAGTTGTCCAGAGAGAGAGTCTTGGTATGGGAGGTCATGGGATCAGATAGAAAAGCATGCAATGGAATGTTAATGGGTTTATGAAAAAAATGAAGAAAATAAAAAAACCATCTGTTCTGTCATTTATTTGGATAATATCAATATCCAGAGGAACAGCTGGTAACAGAGCAACGTTTCTTAGCAATCAAATTGGAGTGCTTTCAATCATATTTCACAATGTCGGAAAAGATGGAGGAAGCAAAAATATTGAGGAGGAATCATAACTTAGGGTCAACTTACCAGGACTTTGAGTGTGTTAAAAGCTACTTGTAACAAGGAAGAAATTATCCTGGTGGTTTACGAAGAATTTTGAGGTAAATATGGCAGACAAGCTGAGTTCAGATGAGGTAAGGTTGATTTATTTGATTCAACTTAACAACAGGCAAGACTAGAAGCAGCATTGATTACTTGTGTGTTTCTTGGAGCTCAGAGATAATGTTGACTGATTTCATACCGTACTCATACTGTACTTGATGTGTGGATTGTATGGCCTGGGTAGGTGATCCCTATTGCTTTTGGTGGACATCAAATGTCGCAGTCACTTTAGGTCACCAAAATAAAGGTCATTTTGGGTTAAAGGCTTGTGGTGTATCAAGAAAAATAACTGCAGTTGATCTTATACTTGTCATTTGAATAATTCATGTTTGTTGTAATATAACCATGTAGCAAGGAATCACAAAGCCTTTTGGCTTTCTGTTTTTTTACATGAGTACTATGGGTAGTGGTAGTTGTGAGGTAGAATTGTGAGGTTCAAAGTCCCAAATGGATCATATGGGGAACTTTATGAAACTGCCAAATGCTTCATTTTCGGCAGGTTTTACGATATTGAAGGTTTGTCACATTACTACTATGGTAGTGGAATGTTTTGCAGTTTTTGGTTGCAATGATTATGGTAACCTTTTGTAATTATATGTTTATATGAGTGTATGTGAGGCCTTGACATGTAAAACATGATATCTCAAGAAGGGAACTGTGCTCAAACTTCAGTTGGTGTGTTGGTAATCCATTATGAGTAGATGATCCCTAGTGTTTTCATGGAGGTCAAAGGTCATTTGAGGTCATCAGAGCTTAGAGTATGAAAACCTATCGAGGGAGATATCACAGCAACCGAATGTTGTTGGAACTTCAAAGCCTTATCTTTCGTAGCAATTGATGAGAGAAGATGATGTCTGCAATTTTTTGTGGAGGTCAAAGGTTAGTGAGGTCAATAGAGGACATTGTTGGAAAACCTTGTAGAACACTGTATCTCAAGAAGGGAAAGGTGCTCGAATATCAAACTTTTTGTGTTGGTAGTTCATGGTGGGTAGATGATCCCTATTGCTTTTCATGGAGGTCAAAGGTCATTTGAGGTCTCCAGAGCTTAAAGTATTAAAACATTTTAAGGAAGATATCTCAGCAGCTGAATTCAGGTCGAACTTCAAAGTGTCAACATTGTTAGTACTTGATGAGCACCTGATGTCATTCAAATTGCCCCATGGGAGACTTGTCATCACTGTAAATGTGACATGAAATGAATGTAGTAAGTTCTATCATTCCAAAGATCTGTCCTGGGTTCAAAAGCCCAACATGTGATACTTAGAGAGTTACTTGTCCTGAATGTGAACATATGAAGAGGTCAAACCACTCATATTACTATATATTAGGAAAATAGTGCATATTTATTTCCTATTGAAATTTGCCAGAGTGTAGATTTAGACTTTGATCTAATTCTCTTTCAATTTGTGGAACATTTTACATGCCAAACAGCCACTTAACATAGCTCTTATCACTTTTTCCAAGCCTTCAGAGAATATCCCTGTTGCCAGAACCCCCCAAAACACAGAAAATATAGGTTTTCTGTGAGTGTAATGTGTGCATTGCATATATGTGGGAAAGTTTTGTGTGGCGGGTGCAGTGTGGTACAGTACTGAGCCGGTGTCTTAAGTTCTCAACCAGCGATGAATGTGAATATCGAATGCTTCAGAAATATTATTGCTTTAGAAATAAAGGTCTTATTTCTTTTCCAACAAGTGAAAAGATGTGTGTTTGGACAGGAAGGGCTTATGTGCAGTACAGGGCTGAGCTGCATGTGTTTGAAAAGATAAATAAAGACTTCTTGATAAATATCATGATACTACAGATTTTATTATATTTATGTGGGGTGAGAGCTTACAATATCTGTTGCGGTAGTACTTACAGTTATATTGGTGTATACGGTATATGCTGACAGATCATTGACTATGGTCATTGATCGTAAATCTGAATAAATGCAATGTTATTCCATTTGTGTCATTGTATGCCATAATTTTTGTCCAGAGTTGTGTTAAAAGTTTAAACCATTTTTTCAATCAACTCTCTCTTTGTCTGAAAGAACATTTTATCGTTAATTCATTTTTGAAACTTGGCAAACGAGACATCACAATAGACAGAAAACCAACCCAGCCTCTGCACACAGTACACAAAACTTTCATATATATGTATACTATATATATATATGTATACTATATATATATATATATGTATACTATAAATATATATATATGTATACTATATATATATATTAAAGTCACTATAGCAGTAAAAGTGCTCAATACCGAAGTAGAGCTAATATACATACTGTATTAATACACGGTTTACTAGTACTGTAGGTTATTGCTACTCCGAGTTTCGCGCAAGTGCTTGTAGCATGGCGATTGTACCGCAACTAACTACACCCTCTTCATTTTCGTTGGCGGAAAGACTACAAATAACCAACAGAATTAACAAAATGATACAGAAACCCGCTTTCGCAACAATTAAGGACCACAAGGAAAATTACAACACCAAGTGCAGACTGATAAACCCCACAATGACGGAAATGGGCCGTGTGAGCAATGTAATGTTGGATCGCATCAACAACGAAATAAGGTCAAAGACCAAAGTATTACAATGGAGAAACACCAGTTCAGTATTAGAATGGTTTAATAATCTGACAGACAAGACCTAGCTCACCTTCCTAACCTTCGACATCGTTGATTTTTACCCATCAGCGTGCACACATACTGTATGTTCGAGGTTTGAATTATTCCATGCCCTTTGAGGTTTGAAGTGCTCCAGTGTGGATGCTTTTTGATTCCTTGCCGCAGGCAAAAGGAATCTATGCAGTCCTGATGTCATGTGTGTGTGTGTGTGTGTGTCTGAGAGACGCTTCTTGTAAACACTATATCTCAAGAAGGGTAACCATGACTCATCTCATACTTGCTGTGTGGGTTGGACCATATTAGTTTTCCTAGGCTAAATTCTGTTAGTTTCCCTGCATAGAAACTCACGCTAAGCTATACTCTCAACCTGAACAAGTACTTTATAAAACGTAATACTGTACCTAGAGTGCTGTTGCCTTAGTGCCTTAGCAACGTGTGTGGCACTGTTGAGCTCTTTGTCTTCCCAATGTCTACGCACTCACCAACATGCAATATAGCTTATGGAGGTCAGAGACATGAGGTGAATGTAAGTTTCCTTGTAACGTGAGACGGGAGGGTTAATTGATCTGTGTCGTTTAGTCAATACCT
The DNA here is from genome assembly GCA_021234535.1 of Stichopus chloronotus. Lineage (NCBI taxonomy): Eukaryota > Metazoa > Echinodermata > Holothuroidea > Aspidochirotida > Stichopodidae > Stichopus > Stichopus chloronotus. Next base: position 47,475 of record CM037831.1, read on the forward strand.
TGTCACTGCTACTGACTATAGACATTTACAGTTGACCACCACTATGTTACTATGTAGTATAATATTGATATTTTAGATATTTCTTCTATATATTGACTTAAATACATATCGATGTTGCTGAAAACGCATATCCATGATATGGGTATTGTGGGAACACCAATTGATACCAATAATATCGATAGACCGTTACTGCTCAATCTAACCTGATAAGACTAAAACTTAGACTTGTCAAATTCTGCAGGGGGTATTTATTGCCAGTATTTGACACTCTATGCACAGACACATATTCTTCAAGTCTATTGTCACACATAGGATTCTCCAAAATGTCATACTGACCGTTGTTCTGCATTACAGTGGAAAAATTTCCAAGAAGCGTATTTGCATGAATATTAATAGTTACCTCAAAGTTATTTGGATTAATTATGCAAACATTTGGGAAAACATTGAGCACTTTCGAAAGAGTTCAACTGATAAAAAACACAGGTGGGTTCTAGGTGCCATAATACCCATCAGGAATAATACTGTGATCTGACTAGGGTTGGATGGTATTTTGGTACCCAAGTCAGTACCGGTATTCACAGCACTGGTACTCGCAGTACTGGCTGCAGGATCTGTTTGTGCGAGTACTGGTCCACAGTACTGGAGAAAATTCTTGGTACCGGTACCATCTCAAAGAAATCAACAAAAATTTGCTTTTTCAAAGGTAGCGTAATACATTATTGCTTTTTACAGTATTTGAGCGCAAAGTCAGTGACCTTTATATAGCTGCATGATCTGCTACTGATCAGTCTATGTTAAACAGTGGACAATGCCAGCCAAAATTTTACATCAGAAATGTGTTGTAATCCAATTCTGTGGAACTGGTACATCTCATTGTAAATCTGTCAGATTAACTCTGATTAATACAGAAATCCCACAGATGGACAGGTCATACTCAAAATACTTTGTGAACTTCCCCTTACGAAAGGAAAAGGTCTGTATCTCCTTCTGTTTTCAAGTTATGATCAATTTTGTGTTTTATAACATTCACTTTAACTGCCTCCTATGTCTGTGTCGGAACTTTTGTAGGTTATCCTGCTGATATAGCTATCCAATGTAATCCAGTTTCATTCATTACTCAATGGATGGGCTTACAGGACTACAATCAGCTAGGGTGGCCAGTTTGCTCGGGGGTAACTGGCGAAATTGCTGGCCAACTCACATGAAAAAATGCCAAAACAAACATTAACATAAACCTATTTTTACATTATAACACTTGTCAATGTTTTCAACACACCGTAATATGATATACACCATTACATACTCAATCCAGATTGATGCAAGAAGAGAGTAAATTGTAAACCTGTAACGTCTCACTGGGGTGACTTTGATAATTGGGAAAGAAAAAATTCTTGACATTTGTGATACAGCATGTGTTTTGTAGTTATTTCCATTAGGCCCCCAAAACGCCAAAATGCCGTTTGACATGCTTTTTAATTTTTACAGGCCCACAAAGTTAAGGCAAAAAACCCCATATTTGCTTAATTGGTTTTGAAACTCCAAACTGACAACCCTGACTACAACAGTAGGCAGGCACACTTGGAAGAAAAAATTTCTCGTGCTAATTCTGCTATGGATTGAGACAAATGAGCCTACATCACTGAATTGATGCCATTTATAATGAAAATTTCATTCACATAAATGCGCAAGTTGAATTGAGAATTTCTGCAATGCATGATCATAGCAACATTCTTGGCCTTGCCTCTAATTATGAACATAAGTCCTACCTGCCACTTGCATTTTAAGCCATGATTGGCTGTCGAAAATTGCGGGAAGTAAAGTCAACGAATCGATCCACGAACTTGTGCACAATATCATTCCCTTTAAGGCTGTCAGTCTTTCGGGCGGGGCACAAACAACTTGCTCAGCTTGGAACTTAGTGGCACACAACAGGTGAAATTTTCCCATTGAAATAGCACAGTGACTTGCTCTCTCTGAGTGACAAAAGTACTGTACGACGCACATACAGTAGTGTGCTTGTATTATGCAAGTTACAGTACGTTGTTTTTTGTTTGAATTTCCGTAGGAAGTTTCAAGAAAACAAGACAAGTTTTCGACAATTTTATGGAAATAATTTTGTAACTAATGCACAGTAATCAGATCACCTGCCTTAACAATTTCTAGGCCGCCAATAGCAAGTTGGTATGTTGACACATGATGGCATTGGCAAAAAGTCTCCAGTTTAATTGGTGTATACAGTACTGCTGTCAAACCCTGCCTAAACGAAACTTCCCCCTCCCTTTCGTGATTTTTTGTCAATGAATTTATATGAAGACATGAATGCAGCACTACCACAGTATGTAGGGCACAGAACCTCTTGGGTTTATCACGTTGAACAAGGCACAGAACCTCTTGTTTTTATCATGTTGAACATGTGGTCAGTACCAATACATAGAGAAATACCGATACCGATGTGTTGCGAATAATGGTACTGTTTTTCCACCACCCAACCCTAGATCTGACGATGCATTTCTAGCAAGTAAGATAGTTTCACCCTTAGCAGGATTAATGTGTGATACATAGGATATTGTATTTGAAAGTAATGGTGCAGTCAATGGAAGAACAATGAGAGAATATTTCTCTCATGCATGGTAAACAATCTTTTTTCTAAATAAATTTTTACACCATGTTCTAACATGAAATCCCAACCAATAATTAAGTTGAATACTTGTGCATCATGAAAAAATTGTTTGGAGCCAAAGAGTACATTTACATCCCAGCACCCTAATTTGTCAATGACCTGTTTTGGGACAGATCTAATAATACTTGTAGGAGATTTCTGTCTTTTATGGATCTTCTATGTAATATTTTCTCTTAGTTCTTCACTAATGAAAGTGCAATCTGCTCCTGTATCAATGAAAATATCAATTACTCTGTCCTCCACTACAATCAATGCATATATGGTTTCAAATTGCTTGATATTTTTGGACCAGAGCTTTTCTCAATTGGAGATCATGGTCCACTTCCCTTATTGATTCTAGTTTTTCTGCTGAGATGTATGTCTAAAGTGAACCCTCTTATACACATAAATTTGTCATGAATTTTAGGAACAATTGATAACAATAATTGATAAATCATTGCATGCTGCTATTGGATGGTAGGCCAAATTCAATACCAAATACTTATAATCGCTCTGACCTGGAAGACAGTTCAATCTTCATAGTCTACCAAAGCAGAACTTTAGATCAGGCAGTGAACTATGAAATTGAAAAGCTGAAGTGAAATAGTAGAACCACCACAATATCTTTTTCTCATGTACTTCATATTGATAGTAAGGCACTCATTATCTACCAGTAGACTATGCAGTGCTTTTCAATATATGACCTTCACTACAAGTTTGTTTCAAACTAGGCCTCTAGCCCCAGTGTAATTATCTTGTTTACTGGAGCTTTAATTGTGATAATACAGGAAAGGAAGTACACAGTAATGCAAGGTGCAATATGTAGAGGTATATAGTAAAACTATACTTTTCAACAGTTTGGGTAGCACACACTTCAATAAGGTAGCGCCTAATCAACTGAAATGAGTAAAAAAAAACACACACACACACACACACACAAATAGACTAAAAGCCACCCTAAAGTTGTGTTCTGTAGTGTTCTACCAATGTCTGATGGGAAGGTTCCCCAATGTAAGATTGATAGTTTTAATAGATGGCTTGAGACTGAGTGTCACATGATGGGTAGTTTAGATAGTCAACATGTGGTCAAGTTTCCATGGTAGGAGGGATTTGTATTCAAAGGATGGCCTTCATCTGTCTGGTTGGTGCTGGTTCAAATGAGTTTGGAAAGATACTGAATTCAGCAATCTATAAGGAAGTGCCAAACGTTAGTCTGGGGGTAAGGTCTATTGGATCACGTTAAAATCAGATTAGTATTTCTGGTGCAAGGAGTGTGCATTTGTAATGCAAGGAAAAGAGAAAAATTAGTGTCTTTTTCTTTTTTGCTTATTTGCAAAGCAAACTTAGTGACTTTTTTGCTAATTTGCAAAGCATAAGAAACAAATTGATGAATTTTGTGTTTTCATGGAAGATGTCAAACCAAATACTCTGGGTGTCACAGATTCTTGGTTAAACAACAAGATTACTGATGCTGAATTCCATATCCCTGATTAGTGTGATGTACAGGCAGGACAGATTGGACACTTGTGGGAGTTTAGGTGATGGAGCTTTACTGTATGTCAATTCATCTTTGAACAGTGTTGAGTTGACTTGGTTTCAAAGTAAATTCACAAACTCTGTCTGGTGTGAACGTCCTGTCAAATGTCCTAGTAATTCCGGATTAGCTGAAGGGGCTGTGTTCAGGTCACCCTTCATTTCATTTTTTTTTTTTGTTGAGAATGATCCCCTTTTGTTTAATATTGTCAGGGAGGTGTCTGGTAGAGATGTTGTAATTATAGGGGATTTCAATTATCCTGATACTGTACTTCTTGGTCCAAAGGGTTTAGTGTTAAGAAAGGTTGTGATTTCTTTGATCTAACCAGAATTGCTTCTTGCATCAAAATGTTTCTTTTCCACCGGAGGAACAATATTCTGTATCTGGTTTTGAGTAGTGATTGAAATTTGGTTTGTGATGTTCAAAACTAGAATAGGTAGAATAGGTGCAACTGATTATGGTATGATTGGGTTTGAGGTTTTCTGTAAAACATCTGTTTCTAAGCAAGGATCTTGTTCCAAATTTCTATCATGCTGATCTTACAGGCAGTGGCGGTGCTACAGGGGGGCATGAGGGGGCATTTGCCCCTCCAGATTTTTTCCTTGCCCCCCAGTTGCCCCCCAGTTGCTCTCACCCTTCCCAATCAGATCTTGTACTCATCCAAAATTAATCACAAAACTATGTATTGGCATTGGACTGAATAAGAACAGCTTCCGGGGAACCATGATTGGATTAATGCCTTATTTATGTTACACAGGCTGCCAGTTTTAATATCATGCCCACAGCCACTTCAACAGTAGGCCAGCCTGGTCAGACAAATTTTCTCTGGAATGTTTACCGTCCAGCATAAGGGAAGGTCGGGTAGGTGGTTGTTTTCCTAAATATAGAAATGTCGTTGTTTTCCTAAATATAGGAATGGAATGGAAGTGTATGTAGCCTATGCATGTGTGTGGGTGTGTGTCCGTGTGTATGTGTGTGTACTCGGTGGTACCGCGTAAATGTGAAATGGTACTCCCAAAGATAAAAGTTGGGAACCTTGGAGTACGGTCAACCGAAAAAATAAATAATATAAAACATAAATAATATACCTCTCTTGGGGCTTAATTTTCCACCCAGAGATATGCTAAAACCTCAGAGCTTCAGGGGGCTTCGCCCCCTAGACCCCCACCGGGGCTTTGCCCCTGGACCCCACCCAGGGCCCTAAGGCGGGCCCCTGGACCCCACCCACAAGGCCTCGCGCTTCGCGCTCGGTTTCTTGCTGCGCGTGAAAATCTTTGCCCCCCAACATTTTCATCTGCCCTCACTTTGCCCCCCCCAAGTCTGACATTCTGGCCCCGCCACTGCTTACAGGTATTTCTACAGTAACTTTCTGAGTGAGATTGATTGGCAGACTTTGTCTCTAGACAAAAATGCTGTGGAGTCTCTGGCTTGCCTTTGTAATAAGATTTATTATGAAAACCTTTGTTCCTTGGGAAAGACATCTGGACAGCAGAAGTAAACTTTCCTGGATGTCTAGAGTGATATTTCTTTCTATTAAGAAAAGTATAATTTGTGGAGACTATTTCGCGCCCCTGGGTCTGCTTTAGATTTTGAGAATCTCCAGAGACAGGAAGTTTCTGTGAATTGTTTAATCTGCAGTGCTAAGTTTGATTTTGATGTTGCTTCAAATATTAAGGAGAACCCAACGGCTTTCGTCTCATGTGTTAGGTCTAAACAGGAAGTCAAGGGTACGGTTGCGCCTCTTCAAGACGCTTCTGGTTCCAAAAAGTGATAGTCAAGGGATTGCAGATAGATTTTCCTTGGTGTTTACTTCTGAGAATTTGGATGACGTTCCTGTTTTGGATTTGCGGTGATGTGATTCCATTTGGAGTGAAGTTGCTTTTTCAAAGGAGGTTGTGCTATTAAAGAAGTTCCACAAGGCTCCTGTCTGTTGCTTTGTATTGAATGAATTTGTCAATGCCTTTTGTTATCTGCTTTCCATAATTTTCAACAAATCAATGCGTGAGTGCTCTGTTCCCAATGACTGAAAGTGTGCAAATGTTACTCCTATTTCAGAAAGGGTAAATGTAGTCTTCCCTGTAAACTATAGGCCTGTGGGCCTCACCAGTGTTGTGTTCAAAGTTATAGAGTCTAGTATTATTTAGGGAGTGGTGATCAACTATTTTAATACCAATTTGTTGTTCAGTCTTCCCAGCATGGTCTTTGTCAGAAAAGAGCTTGTTTTACTAACCTTTGGAGTTTTTGGAAGATGTTACTAGCTCTTTGGATAATTGTAAGCCGGTTGATGATGTAATTTTCCTTGTGATGAAGCCTGCAAGATAATATTCAGGAGTATATACAGGTATGCCTTTTGTGCCTCCCCCTAGCTTGAACATGGAATGTGGTTTGGTCGAAGTTTATCCGTCTTTTACCTGGACTCTACAGGTAGACATTGATTGCCTTCAACCAACAATGTTCCTGCTGCAAAGCTAGGGAGAGCATTAAACACACACTTATTTATATCATCTTGCTGGCGTCAATGCAAAAAAAAATTAAAAAAAAAAACATGTTATACTCTCGAACGGAATTTGTCATTAGCAGATCATTTTTTTTTTAGCACAAATCAGTTAAGAAGGTATGCCTTTACTCAATTTGGAGAAAGTGCAAAAAGTTATGTGAGATGTAGTTTCACAGTTCCCTGTCGTCCTTTAAGGAAACAGCTGTGTTTTCAAGAGTTGAGTCCAGGTATCTCACATGCTCCATGTTTCACCCAACATCAGCTCCATGTTTCACCAAACATCAGCAGTACTGAAAATGTAAATCATGATCCTGCAAGGAGAACTGTATCAACTTCACATCTAGTCAGAACACAGAACTAGATACATGGGTAGGAGGCCAGTGCAGCAAGGTACAAGCACAACTGGATCAGCCTCCAGACATGGACATCCCATCGAACCACAGCTCTGGACCCCAGGCTTCTTTGGTAAGTGTGTTGGAAGAGGTGAGGCAGCCACCAGGGTGATATTTCTGGGAGGCATGTGATTGAGAAAAATCCAGAGTATGGGAGAAAGGAACAGATGGCCGACGAGACTCTTGGTCGACTACTACACTGGATGGAAAAGAATAAAACTAGACCAACCTTGGACATCGCATCATGGTACGGTGCTGATGTAAAATTTTACTGGAGTCGCTGGGATCAATTTGAGGAGGTTAAAGGGGTCCTTTACCTTAGGTGGGAGACAGACGACCCCATGGAAAACCAACAGAAATTTCTGGTCCCGACTTCATTGAAAGGAAAAGTACTGGAACAACTACATGATGTCTCTATGGCTGGACATCTAGGAATGACCAAGACGTGGTCTAGAGTGAAAAAGGCAAGCGTCTACTGGAGGGGGATGCGACGCGACATTGCAAAACATGCATGCGTCCCTTGCCAAGCAAAGAAATCACTCAGTAAAAAGACAAGCCCCAATGGAGACCCATGTGATAGGGTTACCAATGGAGAGGGTTGAAACTGACGTTGCTGTTGAAATTGACGGCGCTTCCTTCCCAGTAACTAATAAAGGTAACAGGTTTATACTTGTAATAACTACTTGTTTCACAAAGTGCACGGAAGTGTAAGCATTACAGGACTACACAGCACAGACTGCATGTTGCCACAACATTGGTGGAAAACTTTTAGATTTGGAGTTCCCTTGTGAACTTCATTCACACCAAGGAAGGGATTTCAAATCTAATGTTGTCCAGGAAGTATGTAAGCTTGGAATCAGGAAAACTAGGATAACAGCATTTCATCCTTAATTGTATGAACAAGTGGAATGCTTTAACAGGACAATGGAGTCTATGTTAAAGGGGAACTCCAGTTGAGGAACATGTCTTCTGTTTTATTTAAGCCATTTCAAACCATTTTCATTCATATTCTTGATGTTTTGAAATGAACTTCTGATGGGCAACATGGTATGTTCAAACTTCGCAGTGTGAGCCGGTGCGAACAATACCGTGAAGATAACGAACACGCAATCTTTAGTAAGTACTAAGTGAACCTTTCAGAGACAGGGGAAAAAGCCATGTAATTACGTATTATGAGGACAGTCAGGTTGGTCGTCGTGGATTAGAGCTGGTCGTCGACTACGTCACAAGCCTCAGAGATGGCAGTTAATTACATCGTAATGGCCATGCCCTTGTACATGCATGGTGTTCATTTCAAAAGGTTGAGAATATGAATGAAAATGGTTTTAAATGTCTTAAATAAGTCAGGAGACATGTTCCGTGACTGGAATTCCCCTTTAAGCATAAAACAAGAAAAAGTTACCTTTTCAGAGCCTTGTTTGTTAGCTTCCTGGAGCTTGTGATGTCATCGCGACATCTTCATTCAGCGGTGTGTCTATCTTCCTTGAAACACCTGCCATCGAAGTGTTCCGCAACCTTCCTATCCTCCGGAATAATCTCTTCGGCGGCAGTTCGACACCAAGCTTTGAAAGGAAGCTGAGTGACTCAAGGCGCTGCGTGAGGTGGATGAGCACTTGTCCAGTTTAGGGAATCCTGCGGGCCAGCAGCCAACAGGGTTCCTCACGCAACGGCTGATCGGGCCAAAATCGGTACTGTCAGGGGAAGTCTGACCAGAATAGGTACTAGCCTTACGCATGGCACAGCGACTCTGGGAGCCGCGACGGACCATCCGACAACGGGCAGCAGTCGGGCCAAAGTGGGCACTATCCCGGAACCTGCCCTGCGGTGGCTGTACGCAAAGGCTCAAGGGCTGCCCACCGCAGTGTCCATGCCGGCTTGTTGCGACTACAGCTCTTTCTGCTGGCATGGGGGGCGATTGTGCCCTTTTTGGGTGCTGGGGGTTGTTTGATAGGGTTACAGGGTTCTTCCCAGGATGGTTTGAGTGCTGGCAGGACTAAGCAGAGCTCCACCATCGGTTGGAGCGAAGCGTGCAAGAAAATTTTGGAATTTTCAACCCCTCAGATGGCCTGAAACGGCACTTTTTTGAGTGTTTTCAGCTGCATATACGCAGCCTAGAAATAGGGATCTTTTGTCTGAAATTTCTCAATACATCAAAAGAAAAAAAAAAGTGCAAATTGTGATATATTTACATCATTCCGAACTTACCTGTCTCCATCTAACTTATGCACGTCCCTCTTCCATGCTAACATTACTACTGGTAGCCTTTGACCCCGCCTTTACCTTCGCCCTAACCCGCAATGGACTAGCTCCTCCTTCCCTAACTACAACCCAAAAGTGCTAGTTGGTTTCCATTACTGCTCTCGGATTTTTGGTGAATTTTCACTATCTCCGTTTTTCCTGAGGAATTCTCCCTTCGTGGATTTATTCCTTACCTACCTTAGACGCCTCTGGACCACGAATCGTTGATAAGTATCCTTTAGTTATCGGGTTTTTGTGGGTCTTTTGCCTTCGTGAGCCTTTCGTTTTGTTTGCGCCAAAAATTTTGTATTGGTAGCAGTTGCGCGAAATTACGCTTAGGTCCTCCTCCACCCCCTGCGCTTCTCGTTTCCCCTCGAAATTACGGAGGATCCCTTCCCTACCTCCCTACCATCTTCGTTTGCCATTTTCGTTGCATTTTTCCATCATTCAGCCATCTTTTGCCGAATTTCTAGGTCCCGCACCGGAATTCCTTATTTGTTACGTCATTCCTAAGTGTACACCATTGTGCATTTTCAGTACACTTCTCATAGGAACTCCCTCACACCATTTCCGGGTTTTTCCTTCTAGTCTCACATTTCGTATCCCTAAAAGGGTGTTTAACCTCACCTTTCGTATTCCTAAGAAAGTATTTTGGGGAGAAGTACTCCCTTCAGTTTTGTTCCATTTGTACGTTTTAATTGTTATGCAACCATCGTGTTGCTATGTATTCGAATCTGTTTTTCCACGTAAACAATATTCGTCACATTTCACTGCCTTCCTTAACGGTAAGTTCTCAGATATGGCAGCGAAACAACGACTTCCTATGAAGTGTGGGAATTGCTCCCTGTTCCGCCCAGGACGACATTGGGATTTTCATGAGCTCTGCCCCAAGTGTCGACCTTGCAATAGGAAAGAGCCATGTCTAGTTTGCATTGAATTCACGCAGGAACAGTGGGGAGAAATCGATGCATGGCTACAATGTTGCCGCCAGAAACTCCAGTCAAGGTTGGACCAGATCCCACAAACTTCTAGCCGACAACAAAAGACACCTCCTATCATCCTCATACCCCCTGTCGAGTCCGGGGCAGGGGATTCTCCGACCTCAGTCTGGGCAACGGCCGGAGCAGCTCCAGAGCCGAGATCACGCTCTAAAGGGAAACAGCCGTCAAAGACCAGGCCTAAACCCAAGAAACGTTCATGGAGAGTCACGATCGTGACCCATTGGAGGCATCGGCTGGGGTGCAGCCTATAGAATTAGATGCTGACCAACTGCAGAGCCAGGACCCAGATCTCAACCGACCCCAACCTGATCGGGATGGGACAGCAGGCCGCGAGCTGGAGGCTCCTTGGTCCCCACGGAAGGACCCAGAACCGATGTCGGTACCGAGAGACACTGAGACCCGGAACTGCTCCCAGGACCGACAGGCCATTAACAGAAGACGGGAACGAGAACGACACAGGAGCCGTTCAAACTCCCGGCCGTCATGCTCCGGATCACGACTAGCACTCTCTCCACCCTCAGACATCCCCTCCTAAGATTCGGATCAGGGGTATAGAAGAGAGCCCAGAAGAGAACTCAGGAGACAACGCTCTCCCCGGAGGGATGCAGATCGACAGGACCCCAGCTGGCTTATGGAGCACCTGTCAGACCTGTTGAGGCCCCTCTTGGAGAAGGCGACTAACACACAGGCTCTCCCTCGGAACACAGATCCCCGAAGGGAACCTCCGCAGCCGAGACACCATCTGGAACCAAACCCAGATACACTCGAGTGCTGGGCATCCGATGAATTCTCGGATCTGGAGAGCCACACGTCCAGGTTTAGAGAAGAAGAACACCGAGAGTCAATCCCCGACTCCCTGGAGGACTCCCATACCGAGGAGGACGACCCCACTACGAGAGGTGCAACCCTCCCGCCGGAACTGGTGGCGTCCGCGATCCAGGTGATCAACACCCACCTTGGATTCCAGGATTGATCCCAGGAAACCCCGGCCCCGGAGAGGACCTCGAGACTCACCAGAACCAATCCATCGTCCTCGTCACCAACACCGATCATGCCTGTAGACGTAGCCTGCTTCGAGAGGTTGGAAGCCATGGCCACCAGAAAGAGATGGTCAGCATACCCAGCAAAACAGGAGAAGTCGGTCTGGATCGCAGAGGCTGACTGGAAGGCACTGTTTAAAGCCCCTACACTATCCGACGATGTGAAAGAGAGGCTGAGAGTAGAGCAGGGCTCTAACTCGAGCGTCTTCAAGGATCGCAACCAGAGGGAACTAGAAGACACCCTCTTCGATATTGACATGGCCACTAGATCGGGCCTCAAATTCTCCTCCATGTTCGTGCTGATTGCCAAATTCCTGATGAAATTTCACCAGCAACTACCCGAAGACGAACTCCAGATGTCGCGGCGGGAAGTGGGCCACCTCTTATTTCTCCTAGGCCCCTTAGCCAGGCTGGTGTTCGACCAATTCTCAAAGGTGGCTATCCGCACAATCGTGGCCAGAAGAAGCAATGTTCTTTCCTCCATCCACTGGCCCTCCACAGCGTCCAGGGATCGCATGCAGAAGCTACCCATGACTGGAGACGATCTCTTTGGCGGCCAGTTCACGACACAACTGCAGGAGGAAGTCTCGAGGAGGGAGACGCTAGTCAAGTCGACCTTCAAGCGCGACTCGTCCAAGGATAACAGACCCAAAGGTAGTTACCAGTCGGGCAACAACAATAGCAGCCGCTCGATGAACTACAAGGGCAAGAACACCTACAACAGAAACCCCAACCGTTCCAGCCGCTCCAAGGGTTGGGGCTTGAAGAATTCCAGGAACTGGTCGAACTGGCAGGGGTACGATAAGGCTGGTGGAAACTCTGGAGGCGGACACTCGAACGACCGTTTGGGATCGCGGAACAGGAACTCCTACGATGACTGCAATGACCTAGACCATGGCAGCCAGTTCAAGCTGACCTTCCAGGCCCGGCCCTAGGGATGCCCACCTCATCCCAGTTTACCCGGAGGTGGGGGGGAGACTAAGAACCTTTGCGGCCCAATGGGCCCTTATCAACCCGGATCGGTGGGTGCTGGATGTCGTCTCCAACGGTTATCGCACCGAATTCACCTCTGCTCCCCCATCCGGGGGAGGGGGAAGAAAACCCCAGCACCTTCCGATCCGGTCCAGCGCTCGGCCCTCGAAGACGAGATCCGGGCACTGATTCAAAAAGGCGCGGTGACTGAAGCGACCGGAGAGGAGGGGCCCCTCTTTCGGTCAACCTTCTTCCTGACAAAGAAAAAAGATGGATCGTGGTGCCCGATCTTAAACCTAAAACCAGTGAACAAAAATTTTGTCCGCCCAAAACATTTTCGTATGGAGATGTTGAGTCTAATCATCCCTTCTCTAGGAAAGGGCCAGTGGGTGGGAAGTGTCGACTTTAAGGACGCCTACTTACACATCCTTATGAATGCAAGTTCCCAATGCTACCTGGCCTTCAACTACCAAGGGACGGACTTCAAGTTCACAGCTCTTCCCTTCAGACTATCCACATCCCCAAGAGTGTTCTCCAGAGCTGCAGGGGCGGTAGTGGCTGAACTAAGGAAGAGAGGGGTCAAGTTGTTCGCCTACCTAGACGACTGGCTCATCCTCGGAGAGTCCCAGTCAGTAACCGAGGAAAACGTGAAACTAACGACTCACCTACTAGAGTCCCTAGGCTGGGTCATCAACCGCACCAAGTCAAACCTGACCCCATCCCAAACGGTTCACTTTCTAGGCGTGGTCCTCGACTTTACAACGGGAATGGCAGTTCCATCGGAAACCAGAGTCCAGGATCTCCGGCAGGCGGTCACGACGCTCCTCTCCCGACAAAACCTTGTAGCGGGTGACTGGCTGAGGGCCTTGGGACTCATGGCAAGCATAGTGGACATAACAGACTATTGCAGACTCCGGATGCGACCCATCCAGGTTCATCTCTTACAAAAATACAAACCGATTCACGATCTCACCACCCCTGTCCCCATGAACCAGGGGATGAGACCACACATCGAATGGTGGCTCCAGAACAACTCCTAGACGGAAGTGGTCCCCTTCACGACTCAGCGCCACCCCACGTCTATCACGACCAACGCATCCCTAACGGGCTGGGGAGCACACTGGAGGGATCGAGTGACGTCAGGGAGGTGGTCTACTCAGGAGTTGAGCCTACACATCAACCTCCTCGAGATGGAGGCTGTGTCAAGAGGCCTCAAAGCATTCACGGAAGACCTCAAGGGTACCGTCACTACCGTCTTCTCCGACAATACCACGACTGTCACTTATATCAACAGACAAGGAGGGACTCACTCACTCCCCCTGTGTCACGCAACTTGGGATCTTCTCCACTGGTGCCAGGAAAATGACATCGTCCTCCGAGCCTCACATATAGCCGGGAAGGAGAACTGCCTGGCAGACGCCCTGTCGAGGGGCGAACCGAATCCCAACGAGTGGGCCCTCCCGAACGAGCTGTGCAACCGGGTCTTCCAAGTCTTCGGCCTGCCCACACATAGACCTCTTCGCTTCCCCGGAGAACGCGAAACTACCAACGTTCTGCACAAGATTCTTCCATCATCAAGCATTCGGAACAAATGCCCTGTCGTTCCCCTGGGACAACCTGGAGGTTTACGCCTCCCCCCCGTTCTGCCTGATACTGTCGGTCCTCAACAAAGTCAAACGATCCAAAGTTCTAATGGTCCTAATAGCACCGTGGTGGCCCAGGCGCCCTTGGTTCCCGGATCTAGTGGCTCTCCTCATGGACGGCCCGATCATACTCCCGGAGCGGTGGAGCCTACTTAGAAGAAGGGGACAATCCTTCACCCCAACATGGCGAGCTTACACTTGACTGTGTGGAAGTTGTCCGGTCTCGCCTACGATCGCAAGGCTTTTCGACAGCAGTTGCCAACATGGTATCGAAGTCACACAGATGTTCCACAGTCAGGACTTATAATTCGAGACTGTCCCAATATACCGACTGGTGCCGTGACAGACAAGTTGATCCAACCACAGCCCCTCTAACCATGGTCTGCGACTTCCTTAATGGGCTGTTCCCGGAGGGGAAACCGATCTCCACGGTGAAGAACTACAGATCGGCGATCGAAGCCGTCCACCTCCCCTTTCCGGACGGCACCATCGTGGGGAACAACATCATCATTGCAAAGCTGATAAGGGGAAGGTTCAATACCTGGCCCCCTCCGGGGAGACTACTACCACAGTGGGACATCAATGCGGTCCTTAGGAAATTGGCAGGGCCGCCGTTCGAGCCTATGCATGAAGCTACTCTCCCAAACCTGACATCCAAAACACTATTCCTCATCGCAGCCACCTTGGCCAGACGTCGTAGTTGCCTACATGCCCTCACAGTCAAGCCCGGGCATTGCCGCTTCGAGAACCATGGAGTCAGGATGGTCCCAGACATAGACTTCCTGGCTAAGAATCAAACCCTACAATTTGTCCCGGGGGACATCTTCTTACCAGAACTATCCACAGCTTCCTCGGTCTCCCAAGACAAGAAATCGTGCCCGGTAAGGGCCTTGAAGTGGTACCCCAGAAGGACCGAGGGGGTTAGGAAATCCACCTCATTGTTCATTTTGCCTAGACCACCTCACACTTCTGCTTCCAGAGACACGATTTCGAGATGGATCAAAGAACTCATTCGCCCCCCACGTCCCTAGGGGGAGCAGGGTGAGGGCTCACAACGTTCAGGGAGAAGCGGCCTCTTCAGCTCTCTTCGCCGGGGTGGCCATAGAAGATATCATTAAAGCGGCAGCGTGGAAGACTCCTTCAACCTTCGTTGCCTGCTACCTCTCTGACACTCTGGCCATGGACTCTGACTTCGGCGGTGCGATGCTGAGCGATCCGACGGGCAGGCCCTGCCCGTCGCGCCCCCCACCATCGTAGCAGTGTCACTCTGTGCATAAGTTAGATGGAGACAGGTAAGTTCGGAATGATGTAACTATCCCAAAACTCACCTGGTTTGGATATTTACGAATGACGAACTTACCTGTCTCCATTCCCGGCACCCGCCCCGCTGACGACGGCGGGGGCCTCCAACGACCTGACGCACGGACTGGTTGCCACCACCTCAGACACGCTAGACCGTTCACGTCCACCAGTCTTTCGTCAGCTTCTCTCGGTGCCTCACCAAGTAGTCTTCTGCCCATCCCGCCAGACGCACGACGGGGACCGCTTCTTTTACGGTAAGATACTGTTCCTTTAGTACTCTACTACTGTTCTCTCCATGTTTGAACGTTGTCTGGTGCGGTACAGCACCATGGTTTATGTTAACATTATTCTCTTGACAGGGTCTGCGCCCCGTGAGCTTCTAGCTCTTGGTGCCCCCCTCGGCTGGGCCCCCAGGTGCCCCGGGCCCTGTGGTCGGGATGCCCCCATCTGTTGGGGGGCGAGCTCCCCGGACTCGGGACTCTTCGGTGACCACGGAGGTCGCACTTTTGGGGGTAGTGGCATTTAGAGAAGGCGGAGCTAGTCCATTGCGGGTTAGGGCGAAGGTAAAGGCGGGGTCAAAGGTTACCAGTAGTAATGTTAGCACGGTAGAGGGATGTGCATAAGTTAAATGGAGACAGGTAAGTTCGTCATTTGTAAATATCCAAACCAGGTGAGTTTTGGGATATATCTGATGGGATGAGGTGATTAATCTGATATGGTGATGCGATTATTGTAGATGGAAAGTTTAATACACTCTAAATAAATACCAAAATCACAATATATTATGCAGATTCTTTCATTCATTCAGTATCCCAGCAGATTCCTTTAACAGGATATGCAGCAATGATTGCTACCTCTGATGGCTTAGCAGTGTGTGAGTCTTCAATTCTTCTTCCTAATCCATACTTGAACTGCTTTTCTCACTGGGAATTTATCCAAGAGAGAACCTTCTATCACAACCCTAAGAATTTGCATGATCAATTAAGTGTTCGTTCTATCATTCTATTTCTGACCTTAGTTTTTATCAGCTTCATTTGAGAGAATGTTCTCTCTGGATCAGCTGTGCTTGTAGGGATGACCCTCAGAATCTTTGCAAGTTGACTGAAGTTAGGGTACACAGTCTGCAGGGCTTGCCTTGTGCGCAGCCTCTGAATGAGACCTGTGTCTGACGTCTCAGAAAACTGCTTGATGTAATTCTTGAGAGATACCCACTCCTGTTGTGACTCTTCAAGAGTACCTAAGACATGAGAAGCTTCAAAGAAGCCATGCACCACAGTGACTGTACCTTTGTCATAGTCTGACAACTCATCAGTAGGCATCGACTGGATATCAGAAGTCTTTAACAGTGAGAGAAGCAAATGCATACCTTGAACATCCTCACGATTGAATCGATCTTGAAGGTTTTCAGTAAGAGCATCTATATACCCTCAACTGATATTATTTCTGAAATGTGTTTCATCAAGCGGATTTTGTGTGCCTTGTTTTGCCATCACCAGGAATTCATTAAGCCTTGCCATATTAACTCCACTTGTTTCCTTTCGAGATTTCAGGGTGGTATTATGGTGAATGTGGAAAGTTCATGTACAACTGTGTAATCAGAGTCTTTCTTTTGAAAAGCTTTGGATAAAGCATGTGGGAGGACATCACACAGTAGTAGCATAGTAGCAGTAATTTGTATGTTGTGAGAAACCTATTCAGCCCCAGAGCCCTTGCATCTGCCCTCTCAGTCCCTTCCCTCTGAAGGGTTACAAATATATCAAGGAAAACTTTTTTTACCCCCTCCAAACTGTTCCCAATTGACAACCACCTTGTTGTAGAAGGCTCAAGTAGCTTACCAGCTGTCAATTTCGGCAGGTCAGTGAGGTTGCCATATCAAGTTCATGACACCACCCCGTCCTGCCAACACCTATTCCGGATGAGCCGGCAAAGAGGACCGCCCTCAAAAAGGAGTTAAAAGACCTCCTGGCCAAAGGGGCAATTGTGAGCGTTCTGGTCGAGAACGACCTTCTTTTCCACTCAACCTTTTTCCTAATGCCAAAAAAGAACGACACATGGAGGCCTATTTTGAACCTCAAGCCGCTCAACAAGCTTTATGTCCATCCCAGGGCTTATGGATGGAAGCCCTAGTCTCCATCCTATGCCTCCTGTTCAAAGGAATGTGGGCGACTTCCATCGATCTGGATGGGTGCCTTTACTTCCCGATCCACCATGCTTCGCTGTGTTTCCTAGTTTTCCATTACCACTTAATCGATTATCACTTTGTAGCTCTTCCGTTCAGCCTCTTGACCTCACCTAGGGTTTTCATACTGGAAACGCAGGTGGTGTTCGTGTTCTTGTGCCAGGCGGGATCACAGTTTGTGCATGTCTCGAAGACTGGCTCGTGCTACGGTCCTTCGAGTTGGATGCACGTGCCAATACCGCTCATGTGCTCAGCATGCTGTGCGAACTCAGCTTCATTCTAAACGATGAGAAGTCGTTCCTCACACCATTCCAGAATATGGTTTACCTAGGCACCCGCCTTGATTTCACCTCCGGGACGGTTTTCTCAACACAGGAGAGGGTATCTGATCTCCTCGCGGACGCACATCAGATCCTGGCTACCCCTCAGTCTCCAACCTTGCTATGGCAGCAGCTGCTCAGCTGGATGTCGAGTTTTGTGGACCTGTTAGTCTCTCTCTGCTTCACATGTGCCCTCTTCAGCACCATTTCCTCACGCATGCTACCTTCTGGATCCGGGCCACATGATTCCTTTCCGTGCGGAGTTGCGTTCCATCCTAGAGTGGTGGACGCTCAGGGACTGACTCGGGGTGGGCAGGCCCTTTCGGAACGACTCACCACTCACAACAATTACCACCGACAGTTCGCAGTCGGACTGGGAGCAGCGTGGAATGACTGGGTTGTTGTAGGGGTTTGGTCCCTGACCGAGGCAGCCGTTCACATCAATGTTCTCAAGACGGAAGCGGTCACATGAGCAATCCGATATTGGAGTACCCCCTCGTGTCGCATGTAGTCACGGTGCGCTCTGACAACTCCACCATGGTGGCGTATATCAACCAGCACGGGGACACAAAGTCGACTACCCAACTTCGTTGAATGAAGGACCTCCTCCTACTCTTCCAACCCCTGCGGATCACGCTCTGAGCATTGCACCTTGCTGGCCAACAGAATGTTGTGGCAGACATGCTTTCCCAGGGGATCTGCGATTCCGGGTTGGACCCTAGCACGTTGTTGGGCAGACCACCTCTTCGACCTTTAGGAACAGCCACATGTAGACATATTCGCATCTCTGACTGACGCACGTCTCCCCACCTTCATGTCTTAGTACGCGGCGTGGAGGGTTGGATGCTCTCTCCTTCCGGTGGGCGGGCCTCTCCATGTACGCTTTTCCACCGTTTGCACTGATCAACATGGTTCTGCGCTATCTTCAGAACACCCCGTCAGATCTCCTGCCTGTCGCCCCGTGTTGATCGAACCAGTCATGGTTCCTGTTGCTTTTTTGTCGCGACGCCTGTTTACCCCTGCTTCAAAAGAAACGCTGTCATGCTAGATTGTTGCATTGATCCGGCCTCATGTCAATCTGGACGAGCATGTTAGGGCGCACAGGGACATGCGACATCAGCAGCATGGTTCTGCGACGTGCCTTTGGAGCACAGTTTTGCCGCCACCGTGTGGAAAACGGTGTCCTCCTTCATCTCATGTTATCTCACAAAAACACCAGTTGTCAACGATGCCTTGGCCTGCGCCATTTTATGGCCTTCTTCGACGGGGTCCTAACCCGTCTCTGACCCCTGAGTCAGCAGTGCAATGGTTATATGAGGTGAGTATGTCGCTTCCGAATTCCCAAACCAGGAAGTTTTCAAGACTCTCTTTCAATGTTTACCACGGACAGGGTCATGCCCATCTCTGGGAACACTAAATCTCTGGATAGGAGTGTAGTTAACGATGATAACGGCGACGCGATTCTTCGTAACCGCACAAAGAAGGGGAGACTGTGTAAACCACCGGAGAGACTGCTACTAGAAAAGTAATGAACTTTTACAAGGTGACAGTCTTAGCCTGGAAAAGGAGAAAGGAAATTGATGCATTTTGTGGACACAATTTATTTATGTGGTAGACACTATTAACTTGTGGACAAATTATTTCCTGGACACTATCATTAATTCATTATGGACACTTCATGGTTCAGTTATATGTGTTTTACTTTTGGAATGGAAAGTGTTAATGGTTTACATTGTTTACCACTATTTTTGCAATGGAATTGTATTTTCTCATGGACACAGAGTGAGTATGCATTCAAAATTTCAATAATCTTGTACTATAATATGGGTGAATGCAAAGTTTTAATGTTGGTCTCATACAGTAAAGTGTTGGAAAGGCACATTCTTTTTGTTTTAAGTAGTGCAGTATTGGTTGATTGAATTTCCTAGAGTAGACTGCAGTTACTTCCAAAGGTCGGATGAATCGTTCTGATCGTAAAAGACCAAAACTTGGGATAATTACTGTAATTTAACTTGACTTGATTTTCAAATTGTTTTGACCAGTATGGTAATGCTTATATCATGAAGAAGTTATGTTAGTTTCTGTATAGATGTTAGAATACTTGAGATCATCTACGGTCACTGATGCCTGAACTTGTGTCACATATTCGCTTGTGTGTGTAGCAGCTAGTTGCAAGTGCCTATCTTTAAGGAAATGTACTTTCTCATGTTGTTAACACAGGGACGTGTTAATTCTTGGGAAGGGGCTGTGTAGAATGCTGTTGTGGAATATACATCGTAGTTAACTGTTATGTATATTCATTACGCATATACTGTATGGAGAACGATCGATATAATCTTAAAGCCTTGCTTTTATTAAGTTTATATACATACATGTACGAGTGAGCCATACCTGCCTACTTTGGAATGGTGCTTACGTGCTCTTATATGTGTGCTGATGGTCATACGTGTACGTGCGTGCGTGCGTACGTGTGCTGGTTTAGACATACATGCATATGTGGGCTGCTTTTAGTTCTGTTGTTGCCTTGTGACAATCCCCCACTGCCAATGGGAATAAGGGATGGATTATTTTACTTGTTTATTTGGTATAAATGTCAGTGTATTATCGTTATTTTGTGTGTCTTATCCTGCCCGGGATGTGATTATATATTGCAGTGCCAATCCAAAACCCATGTTGTGTCTTATTCCAATAGTTAAGTTCTGGCATTAACAATGGATTTCCCATCACCCTCACCTGCCTCAGCACGCTCTCAAGAAGGAAAAATTCAAAGTTATTGGATGCCAGATAATATTTGAATAAAAATGTTATAAAACAATCTGAAACAGCTTTCATCCACAGGGTGTACCCTACAGTTATTAGTCTCCATACATATATATCTGTTTAAAACTGGCCCATGTTGCAAATGATTAAAATCATCAGACATTTCTATTCTTTGCAACAAGGAATCTCTATGACACTTGTCCTCATCAATCCTGATGTAAGTCAAGCTTTCAATCCTACATTACAATTATTTTAACTTTTCTCCACTGTCGCTTCACACTCTACAAATATACCCATGTGAGTTAAATTTCAAAAAAACTCTTCTTAATTTTACCTCTATTTTCATTTTTTCTTTCTGAATTTCACATTTTGTATTTTATTAGTTGGCTTCTCCCACTTTTCAAGTATGGCTTCAAGAATACGTTGGAGAGACACAACCTCTTCAAGACCATTCCTCAAGATTCTTCCAAGCAGCTGGCAGAGAGATTGATGAGGTAAGATTAAGACGGCTCACTTACTAGAGGATATGTTAGATATTGTCAAGTATATGCTAAGGGTGAAATTGTGAAGTAGTTCTAGGGGCTAGGGTTAGGAAACTACCAATTTCAATATCATTCACAGAGCAATGTTATTGAAGTCAAATAGGTAGCTCCGAACAATGCTTTTAAAGGTAGGTCTATGCCACTCTTGGTGAAACAAAGATTTAATCACCAAGTAAGAGATCAGAACAGTACTGTAACCCACAGCTTGAGATAAAAATCAAGCCCAATGTTCAATCTACATTTGTTGGAACTAAGTCACAACCGATTGATTCCTAGCAACAGGCTCGTACCTTGAATATTTACTAAAATAATTCATTTTGCAAATTCTTTGAGATATTTCCTGAAAATGAGAACGATATCTTGCCTACGATAATGTTTGCATCATTTTAAGAGACATGAGAAGCGATGGTGGAGAATTGCTTTAAGGAAGATATCTCAGCAACTGAATTCAGGTAGAACTTCAAAGTGCCAACATTGTTAGCACTTGATGAGCAGATGATGCCTGTCATTTGAATTGCCCCATGGGAGACTTGTCATCACTGTAAATGTGACATGAAATGAGTGTAGTAAGTCCTATCATTCCAAAGATCTGTCCTGGGTTCAAAAACCCATCATGTGATACTTAGAGAGTTTTACATGTCCTGAATGGGAAAATATGAAGAGGTTAAATCACTCCTATTACGAAAATAATGCATATTTATTTCCTATTGAAATTTGCCAAAATGTAGATCTGTGTTTCATAGCAGAGGTTGCTGCTAGATAGACTTCGGTCTCATTCTCTTTCAATTGGTGGAATATTTTATTTGCCAAACAACCACTTCACATAGCTCTTATCACTTTTTGGGTTTGATGATAATCGTAACCTTTGTAATCATGCATGGGTGTATGTGTGTGTGTGCGTGGTGCGGGTGGGTGTGTGGGTGTGTGTATGTATGTTTGTGACGCCCTACCTTCAAAACAAGATATCTCAAGAAGGGAAGCTTGGACAGATCTCATATTTGGTATTTAGGTGTACCACATTGAGTAGAAGAACCCTATTGTTTTTGGTGGAGGTCAGAGGTCTTTTGGGGTCAACAGGGGTCAAATTGTGAAAACCTTGTAAACACGATATCTCAAGAAGGGAAACTTGGACAGATCTCAATGTAGGTGTACCACATTGAGTAGAAGAACCCTATTGTTTTTGGTGGAGGTCAAAGGTCATTTGGGGTCAACAAGGGTCAAATTATGAATACCTTGTAAACACGATATCTCAAGAAAGGAAGCTTGGAGAGATCTCATGTTTAGTATGTAATTGTACCATGTTAAGTAGAATAACCGTATTGTTTTTGGTGGAGGTCAAAGGTCATTTGGGGTCAACAGGGGTCAAATTGTGAAAACCTTGTAAACACGGTATCTCAAGAAAGGAAGCTTGAACAGTTGTCATATGAAGTGTGTAGCTGTATCATTTTGAGTTACAAGAATGCTATTATTTTATTGGAGGTCAACGGTCACTTCAGGTCAACAAGGGTCAAACTGAAAACATTGTAAATAAACTGCGTCACTATACCTGGCATACATAGCATGGCATTGACACCTTCAACGACAGTATCAAATTTAACAGCTAACATGTATATCAAACATACCAGGTGCACTTGGAAAGATGGATAATACCTAGTAAAAGTAAAGCTGTGTGAAGGAAGCACTTGATATCTGCTCGCTCGCTCAGGTAGTCGATCAGAGAGAACGCAACTGAACTGCAAGCATAGTCTAACCATCACACAATGGCTTGTGCTTCATTAGCCAATGGATGGTTGCAATATAAACATGCTACAGTTAGGAGTATGAAATTGGAATAGTCTGTTGTTAGGGGTTACAGAAAATTCCAAGACATGTGCTTCAAGCTGTGTACACAAAAGCTGTGTACCTTGCAGGGCACATCAAACTCAAATTAGCATTTTAGTAGAAAGATAAAAAACTTGCAGACAATGAAACATCAAAATAAGTAACAATGTTTGTAAGACATAAAAACAAAAGCAAAGCAAGAGAAGGAGGAACATTCCAAAATACTGTACACCGGCCTAGAAAAACAGTTGAAAGGCTGATATGGCTGTACTTGGCACCATATAAGGTACTTTAGAACAACAAAAAGAGGAGTGAATTGCATGCATGTTTTTGTTTTTTTACTCCAAGTTAGTTACTACATGCGTGTTGGTAAAAGCATGAAGATACATTTTCCCTGTAATTCTCACCAAAAAGAAACCTCAGCCATATAAGCCGGAAAAGAAAATAGCTAAATAAGGCTTTCACCTATAGTTTTGAGCCCATCCGCCTATTGTACTGAGTCTGTGCAATATGTTTCTCTGCTGTGAGGGCAAACTTGCATAGCTGCCTGGCTGTTATGTTAACGTTGTATAAATTCATTGCAACTTGCAAGTATATTACTGCATATGTAAGTACGCACATGGTCGGAACGAATGTTCTACCAATGATTATTCCAAAGACGACTTCCTTTTGATGCAAACTGCGATAATGTTGTGAAGGTTTTAGACTCCCTGAAGTAAAAGATTTCAGTCACAAAACCATCCTTGGATTTCACAAGTTATGTTGTTGTCTGTTTACACTTTGTATTGTATAGTACATACACCAAACTTTGCGCACTGCCAAACTTCGCACACCCCTAAAAAATAAGCCCTAAAGTTTGTTGGCCTAAATAGCTAAACAAATTGTTGACTACAAAGCCTTGAAGTGACTGAAAAGAAAGCTGAGATACTGTTTATTTAATCGCCCTTGCCTGGTTAGTCAACTTACAGTACTTCATTTGCATAGGAGAGGTGTGCTAGGCCTAGAGCATCCTATTTGCAATTTTCGCCAAATGTTACAAATTTTCAAATCATGATTTTGACTCTTCAATGGAATTTTTCCTGACCATTTTTTTGTTGCTAGCTTGTTCACAGGTTTTTGCTGTAGGTTTAGGCACAGGATTTGTTTAAAAGGACACACTTCATGTAATGTTTGTCACGTCCTCTAACATTAGTGAGGTGCGCGAAGTTCGGCAGGTTTACATTGTATCGTTAACTCCAGTAAATGTTGTTTAAAATAACAGATTTCAAGGTACAATCCATAGCATATTGGATCAAATTACTAGTAAAATTGGATTTTAGACTTGCCAAAACAAGATATATGATTTACGATGATTTTGAATTAACAATTTACAATTCCAAAAATTCCAAGGTTTTTACATTAGATGCGCAAAGTTTGATACATCCTTGCTACTGTACCTTACTGTCACCTGTTCAGGAACATCGAACGTATCAAATTCCTCAATTGGTCAAAACTGCCAAAAGCATTTACACATGTCATGTGGAAAAGACCCCAAACTAGCAATCTGCATTAATTTCGCAAACTTTAATTTGAAGGTTTCCTCCTACGAGATATTTTCATCCAGATTGACTTGGGACTTTCTCTGTAGCCTAACATATAAGCATACACACTGTGATAGAGCCTAGCCAACACATGTATTTCTAGCTGGTGTGCCTTACACTTACAGTCGAGGAACAGACTAGACTAACATTTTGAAGTAAACTTTTAATCTTTTATCCAAATTGCTTGAAATGTGCTTTATGTTGTCTAATATATTGCTAAGCTTATATTGGGTAGTCAGGAACAGGATGGCATATTTTACACTAAAACTTTGTACATTCAACTTGAAAATAGTGGAGGTATTTCACCATTTAAAACATTGCTATGACAAACCAACAACTCAACAACTCCAAGCAGTGGAGACCAAGTTCAATCATATCGGCTCATAGTCACAGTTGATGGGTTGAAAGAACTCTGAGGCACTCCTAAATGTTCTACTTTGAATGAGCATATCTTTTTAATCCCCCTGCATTCGTTTGGCACTGACCACTTAATTTGTTCAAGTTAATGGTTGCATATTGTTACTTGGATCTGGAATTCCTCACTATTTTGTTAAAAAGAAAACTACTGCATACTTTTTCAGGGCTGTGAAAGAGTGTATCAGATTTTACAGTAATTGATGACACAGTTAAAGTGATAAAGTGGATATTTTCCTGCCATTGATGGTGACACGTAACAATAATCATTATGAAAGATGACGTGGTAAAATTAACTAGAGCAGAGGTAAAACCATGTAACTGAAGCATTTTTATTGCTGTAGCTATTTTTCTTAGTCCAGAGGGCTGTGTGTGGTTAACAACATTTAACATCCGTGTGCAGGGAACGTGTCTGTCCGACAACCAGATGGAATGTGTAATTAATGCAGTAAGCAGTGATTTCATGAAATTTCAAGTTACTGCTGCTATTTGTTTATACCAAGTAGTGCTACAGGAAGTTAGGAATATTGCAGTGAGTAGAATATTGGGGATGAGCATTAATGTAACGTTTAGGCCTACTCAAAGGCAGAGTACACACATGAAACTGAACACATTCATAGACATTTTTTGCAAATTTATTCTCATTTAAAGATCTTGGAGAAATTGACAGTGTTTACTCAGACATTTGCACTGTACATTCCTAGAATTCACAGCGCGTACTTCCTCACCTCATAAAACCTATGCATTATGGCATTGACCATGGTCTAGCATCTGGCAATTTTGTGTGTGTGTGTATCTGGTCACCACCCTTCCATAATTGTTAGCCTCTATGGTCTGCCAGTGAAGTTCTCAGCTGCTTTTGCATCTGCGTCAGATCTATGTTGGTTTTCCAAATTTTTCATCATTATCTGACTGATCCTCATCCTTTCCAACTTCTTTGGACCCGTTTTGGATGAGTATCCTTTTTATTCTGTGTCTTTTTCACGTTCCTTCGACACGTGTGTGTTGAGTCTGGGCTAGGCCTCAGGCTTGTTATAGTGTTAGGCTCCATGCTTAGCCACCTTGTTACATTACGTTGTGCGTTGTTATATATGTAACATTGTTAGGCTTCATCTTTAGCCATCTCGTGTGTTCTCACTTGCCTTTGGGGGACATTTTTCCCTAGCTGGTTTTTCCTCCGTTTCTTTGTGCCAAGGCGCTCAGCATGAGGATTTATTCCTCCGCGCGAGCCTCAGGCCTACAGTAGTGTTTAGTAGTTAAGAGGCGGCCGGGATAGGTTCCCCGCTCAAGCTTTCTACATCTTAATTTAAGTGGTACATTGTACTTGTTACATTGAGTGTTAAATCCTTACCCTCTCCTGGAGAGAGAATGGAGAAAACACAGGACGTCTGTTCTGCCTGTAAATGCTTTTGCCCATTTAGCTCATGGGACTCTCATGAGCAGTGCCCGCGGTGCCGACCTTGCGAGGAAGGCCTCCCCTGTACAGTACTGTCTGCTGCGTGTGGCCTCCGGAGTGCTGGGTGTCTACCGCGGAATGGTTGTATAAGCGTGAAGAGCAGCGTGGGAAGACTGCCCCTAAGTCCCGCAAGAAGAAGTCCGCGGCCGGTTGGTTGTCTTCCCAGCCAGCGTCATCCCAGCTTCGTCGGATCGTCGTACCCGGGACTCCTCAATCGATCGCTGTACCCGGGAGCCAGACCCCGAAAGCTGTACCTGGGATTCGGCGACGGAACGCTGTTCTCGGGATCCAGATGTGTAGAGCTGTACCTGGGATTCCAGCCGTACCTGGGACCAGCCACCTAGTCAATGCAACTGCAATTCGTCGTCTACCGCTCGAGCTGCCATTGCAGATGGCGTATGACCCCCGAGGAGCGAAGAGGCCGCCCTACGTGGAGGTGTAAGCCCTGCAGATACCCAGGTTCTCATAGCGGTTGGTGTAAGCCCTGCCCTCCATTCTGAGCCTCCCAGAGCTTCCGGGCTATGCCCTCAAACGCAGCCCACCGCCAGGACTGAGAGCACTCTCCTCCATGCACCGCCGGCCACCGTAGGAGGTGGTATAAGTCCGGCTACCTCTGCCAAGCCGGGTCCCTTGGAGGCGGCACCAGCTTGGCCGCAAGACCCGCTCCCGGAAGAGCCGGTAATGGAGGACCATGCGGTCCTAAACCTCTTCGCTTAAAACTCGGAGTCATTCTCCAGGCAAGTGCGTGACTTTGAAGGGTTCCCACCAATGCCGAGCGCCAGATCCCAGATTCATAAGCCTCCGCCCGGGAGGCATGCTGAGTCCTCCGAATCATCGTCGTCTTCGGATGACCGCGATTTCAGGCGCCGTTGCCGTACTCTGCCACATAGTCAGCAGGACACGGTCCTTGGGCAGGTAAAGGACCTCTTAGAGTGGCTCCTTTCCGATAGAGCAAGCCCCGCATCGCAGGACCCGACGGCCTCAAGCTCCTACCCGGCGTGTCGCCAGATCTTTGAATGTGGTGTCGTCGGCACTGCGAGCTTCAATCCCATTCGATGCTGAGTGTGGGCAATGGTTTCAGTCGCTGGCGTCAGCATGCCAGTGGCCTGCGTTCCAGAGTGATGCAGCGCGAGTATTCTTTGTTGATGAGTCCGACTGGCTAGACCTCTTTTCGGCAACGCATATCCCTACGCGTGTTAGGGAGCAGCTACACGTGCCGTTCACTTTGGACGCCCGAGACACGTTCTGCGATAGGAACTCCCGCCACCTGGAAACCGCTTTGTATGACATTGGTCGAAGGCGGGAATGAAATACGCATCGGCCCTCCTCCTGTTTGCGGAGTTGTTGAATCTCTCCTTTTCGCAGGCACACACCGCAGGTATCTCCCGCGCGGACACGGGTGCGGTTATTTGCCCTTTTAGGTCCTGTTGCATGTGTTGTGTTTTCGATCAATTCGCTCTGATTTTGGTTAAGGCAACCACCATGCAACGCGACCAAGTCCTTGATTCGCTAGATTGGTCGTCCGGTACCGTGATTTAGGCGTTTAGGGATCTGCCGATTCTGGGCCACGATATCTTTTGGCGGGCAGTTCAGTGCGAAGTTCTGAGAGGAGGCAGAGCAGCTCAAGGACCTTAGGGAAGTCGATGAGCACATGTCCTGCCTTGGAAACCCGCAAACCAGCAGCCCCGCCAGCAGGGTTCCGGGCGGAACTGTAAATTGGGCCAGGGCTGGTACCGACAGGGCAAGGCGGCCCAGCAGAGGTACCAGCCTTACTCCCGCCAGGGCGGCTCCGGTGGCCGCGACGGGCGGTCGGACTCGCATCAGCAACACCAGCAGCCTGGCCAATCCAACTACCGCTCCCGCAACAAAGGCAGTCGCTCCAAGAGGCCCTAGGGATGCCCACCGTGGTGTCCAGGCCAGCGAGGGGGGCTACAACATTTTCTGCCAGCATGGCGCGCAATCGCCCCGGATGCCTGGGCTCTGGGGGTTATCGCTGAGGGCTACAGGATCGAGTTTACGACTCCACCCTTGTCTGGCCAACTCCTATCCCGGACAAAGAGGCACAAAGGGTTGCTCTGGAGCAAGAGCTCGAGGACCTCGCCAAGAGCACCGTTGTGCAGGTCCACGCCAAGAACGACCTTCTGTTCCACTCCACCTTCTTCCTGACCCCAAAGAAGAACGGTATGTGGAGACCCATCCTGAACCTCAAGCCCCTCAACAAGCAGTTTGTTTGACCCCAACTGTTCAGGATGGAGACTCTCGCGACCATACTCCCCCTTCTGGCGTGTGGGCAACGTCAATAGACCTCAAGGACGCATATCTCCATGTACTGATCCAGAGGGGGTTGAGGCGTTTTCTCGCCTTTTTGTATCGCATGGCCGACTACCACTTCATAGCTTTACCCTTCGGGCTGATGACCACGCCGCGAGTTTTCACGGGAGTCACCCGAGCGGTCCTAGTGATCCTTCGGCGAGCCAGTATCACAGTCTTCGCTTACATAGACAATTTGCTGGTGTTGGGGTCCTAGGAGACAGACGCGCACAGCAACACCGTGCACGTGCTGCACACCTTGCCCAACCTAGGCTGGGTTGTGAAAAAGGTGGAATCATCGCTCACTCCCTCTCAAAGATAACTTACAGTACTTCAGGGTGTGTTTAGACTTCTCCTCCGGGATGGCCTTCCCAATGGAGGAGGGGGTATCAGACCTCTCGGACGCGAGAAAGATCCACAAGCGCCCGTCCTCCTGTGGACCTCACCTCCCTTCGGCTGGCTGCGTGTCCTTTTTCAGGTCAACACTCCAAGCAGTGGGCTTTTCTGCAGAGGCTGCAGACATTGCTGCTGCAGCCAGGCGTCCCACCACTCTTAAAACTTATGTCGTCGCGTCGTGTAGTCTACAATCTTGGACAAAATTGTTAGGACACTTTGTCATACGTTGCAAATATAATACTGAATTTTAGGTGAGAGGATAACATGAAACCCCTCGCCTCTTTCTAATGTTGCGCTATAGAAGTGAATGTACCCTTTGAACAGCAATCCTATAGCCAACATTGAACGGGGGCACACGGTGTCCCAAGGTATTTTGTCCAAGATTGTCTGAGTTTATTGGGAGCAATTTTGGAGCGAAATTGTGAAAGAAAATTGAACATTTTTGGACAAGGTGCATCGTAAAAATTAGTTATCGGGGCTCATGGGTCTGGGGATTTTCAAATGAAAGTATTCTGAATTTCGACTATGAACGTAACAAGTTTAATTTTAATTTTGGGGGTTTATTGGTATATGTTTTGTTGGAAAGGAGTGATCATGAATGAATAGATTGTTTCATGGTTTTGTATGCGGACAGAAATAGTTGTGTTTAGAAGTAACATTGATGGGCAACTGTTGCATTACGCTGCAAGAGGAGTGTTACTGTAATTGTAGAATGCTGGTAGGAATCAAGGTTATAATATATTCTGAAGTAGCTCCACACTCTACCAAAATGCGTTCAAGTCAGAACTGTAGATTCAGCTTAATATCAAAATTATGGTAGAACGTTAACAAAGGCTGGTTTTTGACACTTTTGGCGGAAAGATCTGCAAGCGCCTGGAAGCGCCCTTCAGGTTCTTAAATTTTCCTGCCAAAACATTTGGTAGAACGTGGGTTCCATTAACCTATACTGTCCAACGCTGTTGTTAGGTCTAAGACAGCTTGGATGGGAGGCCGAGGTCCGATTCACAGCATGACCATAGTGTTTTTCACTGCTCAATTATCCATTTATAAACACAACTGTCTGTCAACTTCTCATTTTTCATTCATTCATGTATAACTTAAGGTAATATATATATGTATATTAATATAATGATATAGCTCTAACAACAAATATATACTCTGATGTCTGTTGAAACTGTTTAAAATGACTGACATATTACAGTGCACCATTTACGGCACAATAGAATGGGTGCCACAATGTCACTGTTATGTGAATTTGAGCAAACGTCACATTTATTAAGTGTGCATTTTAAGGGTTTATTTTATATAATGATAGTACACTTTTTCACCCAGATAAACCTGCAAATCAGTCATAATAGTCATTAAGCATAGTTACTTTAATATCAGACATCACGTCATCACTGTAAAGAATTTGAATAAATACCACATACTGTATACATCGATCTTCTTCAACGGACCACTAACATGTTATTTTTTTTGGGGGGGCGGTGTTTTTTGTTTTTGTTTGTTTTTTTCTTCGGTACCTGTCTCAATATCAGAGTTTGAGCCGAAAGTATGTCATTTGTATCATACAAAATGTTTTAAAGTAGTTTCCTGGTCGACATGATGCATTGGAGTTATGATGTTACCTCCCCAATGACTGCATTTTATTCAGCACATTTAGTGTAAATACATGGATTTGACTGACTTATTCCTCCCTTTATTCCGTAATAACCTGGACAACATTCACACAATACTATTATTACAGTAAACCAACTTCAGTATAGGCCCCAAACATGCACTGCTGATGTTTCTCGTTGCAAGTTATATCACCCCCGATTTTGCCTTTTAACTTTTTTCAAATTGACGATTTTTCCTGTGCTACGCGCATGCTTCTAACCCTTCGAAATTCTCAGACAATCTTGGACAAAATTGTTGAGACACTTTGTCGTACGTTGCAAATATAATACTGAATTTTATGTGAGAGGATAACATGAAACCTGTGCCCCTTTCCAATGTTGCGCTATAGAAGTGAATGTACCCTTTGAACAGCAATCCTATAGCCAACATTGAACGGGGGACGCAGGGTGTCCCAAGGTATTTTGTCCAAGATTGTAGCTCCCTTTTGGTCAATTAACGCGGTCTTAGAGAAGCTCGCTAAGCCACAGGACGAATAGCTCCACAATGCACCGCTGGACCTACTCACATACAAGGTCCTGTTCTTAGTGGCTGCGGCCTCTGCATGGTGCCGAGCCTCAATACACACCCTAACCCTGCAGGCGGGCTTCCTGCGGTTCGACCCCTCGAGGGTACATCTTTTGCCAGACCCACACTTCTTAGCGAAGAGCCAGACCCTGTCTTTCACGCCAGGAGAAATTCGGCTGCTGCAGCTAAGCGGCGCCTCCTTGGTACTGGAGGATAGATTGCGCTGCCCAGTCTGAGCCCTAAAATGGTACATTGAGCGCACCAAGAACGTCCGAACGTCAAATCGGTTGTTCCTGCTCCCGTGTTGCCTTCATGCCGGCCACGAAAGAAATGCTCTCGCGCTCGATTGTGTCGCTGATCCGCCCGCACATTAGCCTCGCTGAAAGCGTTTGGGTCCATGAGGTATGTGGGCACGCTACATCCACAGCATGGTTTCGCTGCGTGCCTTTAGAGGACATCCTCACGGCGGCCGCGTGGAAGACCCTGTCCTCTTTCATATCTTGCTACAGGTACCTTACCAATACTCCGACAGCTGACGAGGCTCTCGCCTGTGCGGTACTTCAGCCTCCCTCGGCATAAACCTGGCCCACCTCTGACACCCCTGTGTCAACAATGCATAGGTTATATGAGGTGAGGGAGTACGCACTGTGAATTCCGCATAACTCCCTGGTTTGGGAATTCGCTAGCGACATACTCACCTCATGTAATAGCCCGCCTGCCTCCTTACTTCAGGCTTAGCATGTTATGGCGCCAGGTCTGCCGCAGTTGCATTTTACACTCACTCCCGCCCATGCCTTCCTTGTTCTAGGCACGGCACCTGCTGCCAATCTTTGGGGGACTCCGTTTGCCAATGACACCCTCGGTTGATCTTCGTCTAGGAGGAGCTAGGTAAGCACAGGATTCGGGTTATTCCTCTCCCAACTATTCCTCGGGATCGGCACTTCTCTGTCGACTTAGGCTTTTTGATTCCTTTCCGTAGGCAGGGGAATCTCTGCAGTCCTGATGTGTGTGTGTATGTGTGTGTGTATATGTGTGTGTGTGACGGTTGCTCGTAAACACTCTATCTCAAGAAGGGTAACTCTGAGTAATTTCATTTTTGGCATGTAGGTTGCCCATATTGAGTAGATGATCCCTATTGTTTTTGGTGTCCAAACCTGGCATATTAATGAGGTTATGGGTAAAACATAAAAAATGTTAAAACTGCCGTAGTTCCTTATCGTGGGTCAGATTTGTTTTAAACTTGATAAGGTTGTCTGTTATTAACAGGTTCACGACCCTGTGAAATTTAATGAAATTTAATTTAATAATTAAATTATCAATAGAGAGGGAGGGATAATTTTTCACTATAAAACAATAATAATAGCCTAAACACCATTATTGTGGTTATTATAAACTACCGTACAAATGCATATGGGGCTACATTGTACAAAATTACTATAGGTTCCCTCGCACACAGTTAACTCAATGGGATTTAAGGCTACAGTGCTGCATTTGTAACTTAGTGAGTAACTTCTAGTGTGAGGGGCCTCTGATAAGTTGTCCAGAGAAATAGTCTTGGTATGGGGGGTCATGGGGTTAGATAGACAAGGTGGTATTATTCCATGCATTGGAATGTTAATGGGTTTATAAAAAAAATGAGGAAAATAAAATACCATCTGTTCTGTCATTTATTTAAATAATATCAGTATCCAGAGGAACAGCTGGTAGCAGAACAAGGCTTCTTAACAATCAAATTGGAGTGCTTTCAATCATATTTCACAATGTCGGAAAGGATGGAGGAAGCAAAAATATTGAGGAGGAATCATAACTTAGGGTCAACTTACGAGGACTTTGAGTGTGTTAAAAGCTACTTGTAACAAGGAAGAAATTATCGCAGAGTTGATAAAGGAAAATTTGCAAAAGGCAGAGCGCCAATTTGAGGCAATGGAAGAGGTTCATGCTGATCTGGCTGAGTTGTTGTCTGATGAAGCAATTGAGCAAGCAGAAAGCTGGATGTTGGAATGCCAAAAGCATTATACTGAGGAGAGGGAGGAAGCATTGAAAAAGTTGAAGGAGGAATTTGAGTTTCAAATTAGCGTTGGAATTACCTAAGGCAGAAATTCCACCATACGATGGAGACCCAAGAACATTCTGGTCGTTTATGAAGAATTTTGAGGTAAATATGGCAGACAAGCTGAGTTCAGATGAGGTAAGGTTGAGTTATTTGATTCAACTAACAACAGGCAAGACTAGAAGCAGCATTGATTACTGT
Organism: Stichopus chloronotus; assembly: GCA_021234535.1. Lineage (NCBI taxonomy): Eukaryota > Metazoa > Echinodermata > Holothuroidea > Aspidochirotida > Stichopodidae > Stichopus > Stichopus chloronotus. The sequence continues at coordinate 80,966 of CM037831.1, forward strand.
GTGTGCAAGTTCTTGGAGCTCAGAGATAATGTTGACTGATGTCATACTCATACTGTACTTGATGTGTGGGTTGTATGTCCTGGGTAGTTGATCCCTATTGCTTTTGGTGGATGTCAAATGTCGCGGTAATTTTAGGTCACCAAAATAAAGGTCATTATGGGTTAAAGGCTTGTGGTGTATCAAGAAAAATAACTGCAGTTGATCTTATACTTGTCATGTGAATAATTCATGTTTGTTGTAATATAACCATGTACACAAGCAAGGAATCACAAAGCCTTTTGGCTTTCTGGTTCAACCTGGGAATTATGGAAGGGTGGTGACCAGATGCACCCACGCACACACACACAAAATTGCCAGATGGTAGACATGGTCAGTACGGTAATGCATAGGTTATATGAGGTGAGTACGTCGCCAGCGAATTCCCAAACCAGGGAGTTTTATTAATTTTAGGTGTATCTCATTGAGTATACAAAGTTCCATTGTCTTTGGTGAAGGTCAACATTCATTTGCAGTCAACAGGGTCACAATTTGGAATTCTTGTAAACATGCTCAAGAAGGGAAGCTAGGACAGATGTGATATGGGTTAGATGTCATATTCAGTAATTAGTTGTACTTCATTGAGCACAAGAACCAATTGGTCTTTAATGGAGGGAAAAGGTCATTCAATGTCAACAAGGGTCAAATTGTGAACATGTAGATATAATCTCAAGAAAGGAAGCTTGTGCAGATCTCATATTTCATATAAAGCATACGTAGCTTAATGTGACATATACTAATGCTATAAATTCAGATTCAGAAAAAAATTCTCTGAAACAGATCATCAAAACCACAATGCATTTCTGCATTCTGGTTCTAACCCTAAAGAGAATATCCCTGTTGCCAGAAACTCCTTGTCAAGATTTACAAAGTACCTTGTTGTTTTAGTCACAGTAAACACTCCTGGGGAGGTTTTTTTTGGCTTGCACAATCTCAGGTCTGTAACCACAATTTGGTGTTTAGAAATTTCAATCAACTTTTGAATTACCGAATTACCTCCTTCATGACCACAATTGTCTTCAATGCTGAGTACATTACTCATTCGTATTAGCACTTGGTGACATCAATCATAATGTGGTTGTCATTCTTGCATTTTGTTTTTCATTTTGATATGATCCCTTCCCCACAGGGTTGCTTTTGTTTGTAAGTGATTGTGTGTGTATGAAAAAATGAGATATCAGCAAGGAATCACAAAGTTATTTGACTTTCTGGTTTACATCCTGAGTCATGGCTCTACTTATGCCTAAGCTAGAGCTGATATTAAAATTTAATTATGAAAGTTATATATTATATCAATAATCAAGACATATGTGGGGGGTGATAAGTTCACTCAGAAACTTGGCCAAGTTGTAATTATAAGTACTGATACTGGAAACAATGGGTCGAAACTTAGGAAATGGAGCACTGTCAGTACTTTTATGAATTTTGGGCAGTCCATAAATTCTAGCTGGGTTAGAGCCTGTGGGATATATCTTCTTGTAATTATCCCCTGTGAAAAAGACATTATTGCACACAGGACTCTTTTTCATTTGTTCAAGAAATTAACTCAATGGATATATCTCATCGTTATATGGTCTCATTTGATGTCGTAAGTTTATTTACTAATATTCCTTTATCTGAAACAGCTAATTTTGCCACTGATGGTATCATACAAAATAATCCAGACATTGGTATCGACGGACGGGGCCTGCCCAAACTTTTTATGTTTGCTACGTCACAGATGCATTTTTTGTTTAATGGTGATTATTACGATCAAGTGGATGGTGTTGCTATGGGTTCCCCATTAGCACCCATTCTTGCTAATTTATTTATGGGGCACTTGGAAAAACATTTCCTAAATGACGTCTGCTCCAACCATTCCTTCATACTACCGTAGGTATGTTGATGATATTTTTTGTCTTTTTAAAACTGAGAGTGAAGCCGAAAAAATTCCTAGAATTTATCAATACCCAACATCCTAACATTACTTTCACAATTGAAAAAGAAAAAAACTGCACTCTACCATCCTTGGATGTATTAGTTAAAAATAATGGTCAATGCAATACGTCTGTTTGTCATAAGCCATCATACACGGGATTACTTACTGATTTTTTCAGCTTCATCCCGTTTTCGTACTAAATTGGCCTTGTCAAGACCTTAATTGACAGATTGTACAAAGTGAACAACACCTGGAATGGTTTTGATATAGATTTAAAAAACTTATGTCCACCCTTCAAAGGAATCAATTTTCCTTCCAATTAGTCGACAAAATTGTCAAATCTTACTTACAGAAGGAGATGTTGACGCAAAACATTGACGAACCTGTTTCTCACGATGTTATGTTTTACAAGCTTCCTTAATACATCGGTAAAATCTCTGGTGACACACAACACAAAGTTCGACAATTAATCCGATCATATTGTAAAAATGTTGATGTTAAGTTAGTCTTTACCTCGTTCAAATTACGTAACTTGTTTGTTGTTAAAGACATAATTCCTTTCAGTCTTAAGTCACGTGTGGTTTACACATTCAGTTGCTCAAGCTGTAATGCTTGCTACATGGGGAAACCCATAGACACTTGGCTACACACATTTCTGAACTTCTTAAATCTGACAAGAATTCACATATTTACAAACACATAAAAAATCTCCAAACTGCACTCGCAAATGCGATCAAAACTCTTTCAAAATTATCGACTCAGCTCCCACTAAGCTCCAACTTTGGATAAAAGAAAGTGTACACATCAGCTGGGAGAAACCTACAGTACAGTAATCTAAACAAACAGCTCGATAGTCCATTGTTCACTTTGTTCCATTAATCTACTTTTCTCATGTGTTTTTTTTTTCTTCTTTCTCTGCAATTTGTCACAAATTCCATGCATTAGAGTTCATTTCAGTTTGTACCTGATGATGAAAGCATTGCCTTTCGGAACATGTCGAATTTTCTGCATTAATTTGTTCACTTTTTAGATGTATTCTTTAAAATCTGTGGTGTTTTCTGTCTTTATACTTTCAAGTTTTGCGCTACGTAGACCATTTGGTAATATATATATATATATACAGTACAGCTCAGAATAAAACGGACGTTAGTAGCAAGAAGCGTTAGAAATTTTGCGTTAGAAAATTCCTTCCGATAGTGACGATCATGATAGTTTCGTTACTATGGTTCGAGGGTTGCTCTACTGCTAGTAACGCTAGGATCGTTAATTGCAGTAAACTTCTGCTCTTCCTAACGCTGCTAGCGTTAACTGCGTTAAACCGACGTAAATTTTGTAACTTCGACGTGAGCTTTGGTTTGTACACTTGATAGCGCCTACAGTATCTTTGTGCCAAAGCTCGCATTCTACAATATGATGGTGTACGGCCATCATTTTGCACGCACGTGTCCAAAAGTGTAACAGGTGAAAATCTTTTTCAATCGGTCAGCAGTCAGTAAACGTCTTTCTACAGAAGCTGCCTGTTGCCACTGAATTAGTGCATAGTGTAAAACCTAATACAAATTTAATCAAATCCTGTCATAGGGAAGAATTTTGAAATACCAACAGGTCGTCGATTAGTCTACCAGCTAAGAGACAAGTATCCTGACAAAATTTCGACCTGCGGAGAACGCTGCTTTATCCTTGCTGAATTTTTCAGTGTCTCTGTTTATCAAGGAATGCTTTAAGAATTAAACTTGTCATGCCATTGAATTTATCTGTCAGCCTCTATCGTGCCATTTAGTGATTAAAACTTTGAAAATTCAAGGGAAAAATGAGAATTGGTGGGGTGGTAGTTAAAATCTTTTTTATTTATGTATTGTAGAAAATCACATAACTGTCATCATTATATTCAGGTATTTTATTGATTGTGTTTCTTCCTCTATTTAATCATCAATGTAGATAAAGCAGGTATACCCACCTTGCGTTACTTTCCTTAACAATGTTTTGGTTTTGTCTTCTTTGAATTATCGAAGAACCATTTTACCATATATCTCCTTCCACATCCAGGAATCAGTAAGTTTTTAGAGAGTAAGATAGAGACAGTATGGTTCTACTCAATACCAGTGTTCACATTAAGGTACAGGAATGCGTGACCACTGCCGCTGTTCTCAAAATCCCCCAAAATAATATGCAAGGGGGAATCCCTCTATTTTTTTAATGAAACAATTAAATATTATAAAATTCCCTTCTTCATACTGCAAATTCCAAAAAAAATTATGGAAAGGGGCATCTTCACCACACTTAAATTCTTGGTGCTAACACTGCTCCATATCACTCTGAAAGATACTAAAAGGCTGAACAACACACAAGGTATGTGTTTGAAATATAAACCCATCGACTAGAAGGATCGAAATTAGTTTGATGGCTTTGACAATTGATCACACTGGGTTGATGGCTGAATAGCAGTCATATTTAAACGAAAATGCAATGTAAAGGATAATTTTGGAGCCTGTCACCAACCATCTGATCCTTCTAGTTTCTGCATTATTTAGTAGTTATGGTGCATCAGGTCATGACCTCACCTGCCATGTTAGAATAAACATAGCAGCCATTATTGGCTCATCAGGATGGGTTTGCCATGGCTCATTGCACGAACAGTGAATTTGAACAAAGCAACACAATGGATTAGAATGAGATGTTAGAGATAACAAGTAGGCCCATGAAAATGAATTGCAAACTGGAATGTCCCTTGTTTCCTTCCAAGTGAAACTTTACACCTTTGTAGACTATATATACATTTCACCATAGCACACATCATGCACTAGGCCATAAATAGCTGCTACAGTTGTTCAGTTTTAACTATTATTGTGTCTATAGCCTAGGCTACTTTCTATACAGTGGCTGGGTTAAACTACGAAGCTGGCCTAACTCACGGGCATTTTCATATCTAATGATCACGAACGTTCATGTTATTTGGTGCATACATAGCCGGCTAGACTTACAGCCATACACATTAATTATCGTTAAAACTACCTAGGCCTAGCCTATGGCCTAACTTGATTAGGGCACAAAGAAACTTGCTGGGCGTGGCTTTGTACATTTCTTGGTTCGATTTTAGGTAAACAGTACGCAAAAACTATACCTAAGTAAAATACTTCGTAACACTAGCAAAACCTTAAGCACCTAGGCTACACAGACGGAACCTGGGCTAGATTTGAGTCTTCACAGTGCCTCCATAGCCTGCGAACACTAAATTTGGGCTAATGGTTAGTGCAGACCAAGCAGTTTTTTCACTGAGTCAGTGAGTGCAGGCTAGGCCGGGCCTAGGCATCGTATTGTCGATATGAGTGAGTGTGTGCTAACTTTAACCTACTCTAAATAATGTTACTGCTGCGATCACCAAACCATCTCCGAGTTTTACGATGGGCTTTCCACACTGCCTGAAATTAAACTGAGTCTGTAGAAAATACAGTACGAAAATCCTTACTACTTCTACTACTATACTGTATGGAAAATCTGCACAATTCCCATGCAGTGAACTGAGCGAGTGATGTAGCAGGCTTGCTGCTGCTGCATATCCTGGTTCTATACTAGACACGCAGTACGCCGCACAATAATGCTGCTATCGCAAGTAACGTTAACAAAGTTTCTATGTACTGTCTTCTGTATATATCAAAAAGCCGATGCAGTTGTTGACCATTTTTTCTGCTAACGCAAGTAACGATGGAATTGTTACTTGAAGTGAAGATTGCAAGTGCGGAGAGGCCTAACGCTGGTAACGATGCTCGTTGGTAACGAAAGTATCGATAATTGCGTTACCATAGGTTCAATGGTAACGAAGCTGTCGTTAGCAAGCGGAATTTTCTAACGCTTAACGCTACTAATGTCCGTTTTATTCTGAGCTGTGCTGTATATATATATATATATTTGTGTGTGTTAATATGATACAGCATCCCTTTTTCGTGTTGGGGGTGCTTCCAGGAACAAAATAAAAAGGTGTCATAGTGATGTATAGGGGGCTTTATGTGATTTTCAGTTGTGGTATGACTGCCCCAGCGACAGGTGTTTAAACGTTAACAACATAAAGTCTAAATACAGGAGAGAGACGTCAGAACAGACAAATCTTGAGAGAGATCAAGTTGCTTCTGTTGATTAGAGTTCCATTTATTAGATGATTCAACTGTCACATAAATTAACGGAGAATTCGTTAACGATGATGATTAAAATTGGAGAGAAATAGTTACATGATGTTGTCAAGAAAAACGAGAGATGGAGAGAGTTTACAACAGTGATACAGGCCTACATAATACACACAGAAAAAGTGATGTTGACACTTAGACAAAAAATTTACCTGCGCAGGTTTGTGGCTCTGACGCCTAGCCTTGTGACTTGCTGGGTGAGATGGTCACAAGGTTTATGTAATAGCATTGACCAATCAGAGAGCAAATGATTGTCTATGCCATCATATGTAAATCATTTCTACGCGTGATCTTCCAATCAGAAAACGTAACGAAATCTTTCCATGGAACAGTGTCTACCCTTCCCATTTTAATGTATTAACTTATCTAATCTGTCTGAGGGGAATAAAGAAAAGGTTTATAAAGTTGGCAGGCAAGCCTGTTTGAAGCCTATTGAGGCCTGTTCTAACCTGATAACCAGCTCTAGGGCCTTCTTTATGGCTGCTGGCCATGGTTGCTGAATTACTCTGAAATGGTGGGTAACTTTGTCTGATCCTCGTGGCCATGTTATGTTTGGCTGAAAGTATTTCATTGACTGAGAAACATAACATATGAATATGAGACAGGTCTCGTATTCAGGCAAAGTATATTTAGATGCAAAAGGCTGGACTGAAGTTATTGTAAACACAAGGTGTCATGGCGTCACTCATTGACACAGGGTTACTTACTTAATATGAGGTAACAGTCATTCGTATAACAATACAATATACCACGCAAGTGCAGCCAGAAACTTTTTGGATAAAAAGACCACCTTAGATCGTAGGAAATCACCTTTCTCAAGCCCTCTGGCATTTTGTGTTTCAGCCAAGTATTCTTTATGTATTAGAACACAGGTTTCTTCAGTTATTAGCTCATACTAGCATGCTGGTGTGAGCTTTTGCAATCACGCAGCATCACGCTATCTATCTGTCTATCTGTCTATCTGTCTATCTGTCTGTCTGTCTATCTGCCTATCTGTCTATCTGTCTGTCTCTCTGTCTGTCTGTCGTCTCTCTATCTGTCTGTCTGTCTCTCTATCTGTCTGTCTGTCTCTCTGTTGGTCTTTTTATCTGTCTATCTGTCTGTTTGTCTATCTTTCTGTCTGTCTATCTATCTCTCTATCTGTCTGTTCACAATTTGTTCCAACTGCTTTTATTCCCACATGCTTTCATGGATTTATCTGAAACTTAGACACAATGTTGGTTTGGTGTTGGACCATTTAGGGTGTTCAGGAATTTTTGGTCCAAGGTCCCATGTGGGCCCTTTGGCCCATTTTATGAAATTCTACAAAAGGACTGAAACTAATTGAAACTGTATTGCCCTCGGGTATGTTGACCAGTATATGGAATATGGACTTAAAGGGGCATTTGTTTAATGTCATTAACTTCAGTTAGTCTACACAAACATATCACTTTTGTGTCAAGTTTCTAGTGACTGATCAATGTTCAACTAAGAGGGCCCCATTATGAGTCACATGTAAATGACCACTAATGAGTGAGTAGCTAGTGATATAAAATTGGTTCTGGAAAACTCATGACCATTCATTTTTCCACATTAATACCAATTCATATACCCACAACCAGTAGAAACCAAAAAGAAAAAATAGTAAAAATTGACAGTTTTCATAATTATTGGATGTGAATAGTGATGCTAATTACAATCATTGTTATTTGGTAGCACCCATCAAAATTTTCACAACTTTTATTTATTGACAAAGATCAAACTTCTGCACTGTTAGGGCTCTAGTTTATGAAATTCTGAAAATCTGTGCAGTCCTACAGATAGATACATTGTGCAATGTTGATGATTTGGTATAATGATCCTCAGTGGTACCTATGATTTGACGTAATGATACATAAATGTTACCTTCAGGATTTTGAGGTATGAGCTTCTGTACCAATGGTGCTCTAGTTGCTCTACTTTGGATGGTGTTAATAAGATAATTAAGATAATTAATAATTAAGATAATAATTGTATGTTGGACTTGTCATGTCAGAAACCTTTTTAATGCAAACACTAAAACTCAGGACTTTCAAGCAGGGATGTAGATAAAAGTTTGTTTTTAGGGAAGGGGGGCATGGCAAATAAATAAGGTGGCCTCAACAAAAAAAAATCACAGAAGATCATTTAACCCCAAATGAAAGTGATACAGAAATGGAGTGCACCATCTACTGGAGATTTTTATTTTTTTCTAACTAGAGGTTAATTGTGGAAAGACTAGTAGGGTTCCTGTGTATGAACCCTAAAGACTATCCATGTGGAGCAGTCTTTAATGGGAGCATAATTAGCTTTACATGGTAGGGGTGAAAGATGAAGAACATTCTGGACCAAGGCTTAGTTAATCAGACAAAACTTGTTCAAATTAAAGCAGACAAACACAGCTATATTAATTTGGGAGATGTAATTTCATCCTTCCAAAATCATCAGCCCTAAATTAAGTGCTGAATACTACTCATTTTGCTGACTGACCTGTGTATGATGGGTGTTACACCCCCTTCCCCACCCCTACACCCCTGGATCTAAGGGGAGGATTTCTCTCCGCTTTGAGAAAGTTTTACTCCCAGGAGATGTGAAATGGTGGCTCTTTTTTTTCACGCTGCTTCCGTCATATTCTCTTCCCCATTTCTGCTCTTATTTTCTTAAGTGCCAGTAGAGGGGGTGTGCACCTGTTGTGCCCCCTGCCTGCCTATTCTAAATCCACCCCTGTTAGTTCTAAATAAACAAGAGTAGGTAGAATACTTCTTTCAATTGTTCAATCATGTAAAAGCTGCTGAAATATGAATTATTTGTCACCACCTGAAATTCCATAGATACAAATATTGCACAGAGGTTTTGCTGGGCCGCTGAGCATCAGAACCCTTGCTTCTTGTATGTGAAGATTGGTGTTAAATAGCATTGAACTTTTTTGCCATTTATGGTTTCTGCTTGAAGCGAAAGTCACATACTGTATTTCCAGCTTTTGGAAGTCATCATTCTATATTGTAGATGTTTCTCATACCTTGCATGTTTTTTTTTCATGTTTGAAAAATGTAAATCATGGCATGATTTCTGACTGTATTCTATATTTTAGGTCACTTGCTTGAGAAATTTACACTTCTGAATGTAGATAAGCAATGAGGACATGTCTGTTAGAATCAAAATGGCAGAAGTAGACTTTTCAACCAATGGCCATTTTGTACGTGAAGAGTGCGGACAAAATGTTTGTATTGGGGTTCAACTTGCCATACTTACTGTGCTCAAACACAATGATGTGACGATATTTAACAAGTTGCAGTGTGATAAAAGACCTAAAGTTTGATTGGGAATAGATTTAGAGCTTGATCAGGGGTTCCAATAGGAGTTCAGTTTTTAAGGGGTATTTAACAAGCCCATCAAACTAAAGCCGAACCAGTTGAACCCCAACCCCTTGCCCACAGACTGGGTATAGAAATTTACCAAAATATTAAGTTTTTCCTTCAAGTAAACATCAGTGATCTATTTTTTTTTTTTTTTTGAGAAAGTCTGGAAGGAATATCAGTTAAATTCAAATGTTATGCACTATTGGTCATACAGAACTAGGACAGAAGAATGGCAGTTCAAAATAAGGATCGAGTGAATGAAAGTGGATCCTCTCAATGTTATTAGATCTAGTGAATGGGACTAAATGTGACTAGATAAAGTTCACCTGAAAGGTTGGTTTTATAAAACCTGTACCAACAGGTGAGAACCACCTGGCACTTCTGTGTCTTGTCAATTGTCTTTGTATATGTTAAGAAAAAGAAGTGAAACTCGCAAAATTATGGCGTGACCGTTTGCTCTTCAGCAACATTTTCTAAAATTTTCCAACACAGCTGTAGTTTAGGCATTACACATGAAGGGTTAGTAAATATTGGTACATCTCTGCAGCTAGTCTACAATCTTGGACAAAATTGTTAGGACACTTTGTCATACATTGCAAATATAATACTGAATTTTAGGTGAGAGGATAACCTGAAACCCCACCCCCCTTTCCAATGTTGCGCTGTAGAAGTGAATGTACCCTTTGAACAGCAATCCTATAGCCAACATTGAACGAGGGCGTGAGGTGTCCCAAGGTATTTTGTCCAAGGTTGTCTGAGTTTTTTTAGAGCAATTTTGGAGCGAAATTTTGAAAGAAAATTGAACTTTTTTAGAAAAAATTAGTCATTAAGGCCTATGGGTCTGGGGATTTTCAAATTAAAGTATTCTGAATTTCGACTATGAACATAACAAGTTTAATTTAAATTTGGGTGTTTATTTGTATGTATTTTGTTGAACACGAGTGGTCATGAATGAATAGATTGTTTCATGGTTTTGTATGCAGACAGAAATGGTTGCATCTAGAAATAACATTGATGGGCAGCTGTTGCATTGCGTTGCAAGAGGAGTGTTACTGCAATTGTAGAATGCTGGTAAGAATCCCAGTTATAATATATTCTGAAGCAGCTCCACGTTCTACCAAGATGCGTAAAAATCAGAACTGTTGATTCAACTTAATATTAAAATTATTCTAGAATGTTAGTAAAGGCTGGTTTTATCATTTTTGGCCCCTAGATCAAGATTTGTGACTGCAATTTTTACATTGCATGAAGCTGGTAACATATGTAATATTCAGTCTTGTATTAAATCTATGCAATTTTTCCACTGGTTGCTTAAATTTTCCTGTCAAAATGTTTGGTAGAACGTGGATTTCATTAACCTTTACTGTCGGACGCTGTTGTTAGGTCTAAGTCAGCTTGGATGGGGAGGCTAGGGTTCAATACATGGCATGACCATAGTGTTTTTCACTGCTCAATTAAACATTTGTAAACTCAAATGTCTGTCAACTTCTCTTCTTTTTATTCATTCCTATAAAACATAAGGTAATATATATATATTAATATAATGATATAGTTCTAACAACAAAAATGTACTCTGAAGTCCATCAAAACTGCTTAAAATGACTAACATGTTATAGTGCACGATGTATGGTACAATAAAATGGGTGTCACAATGTCACTGTTACATGAATATAAACAAACGTCACATTTATTACATTTGCATTTTGGGAGTTTCTTTTGTATAAAGATAGTACACTTTTTTATTCAGATTAATCTGCAAGTCAGGCGTAATAGTCATGAAGCGTAGTTACTTTTATACCAGACACCTTGTCATCACTGTGAATAATTTGAATAAATAACATATCGATCTTCCTCAACTGACCACTAACATGTTAGTTTTTTTTTTCTTCGGTACCTTCTCAATATCAGAGTTTGAGCCGCAGGTACATCATTTGTATCATTCAGAATGTTTTAAAGTAGTTTCCTGGTCGACAAGATGTATTGGACTTATGATGTGACCTCCTCAATGACTGCATTTTATTTAGCACATTTAGTGCAAATACATGGATTTGACTGACAGTAAACCAACTTCAATGTAGGTCCCAAACATCCCGAACATGCACTGCTGATGTTTCTTGTTGCAAGGAATATCAACCCCCCTTTTGCTGTTAAACTTATTTCAGACTAACGCTTTTTCCTGTGCCCTGCGCATGCTTCTGGCCCGTCAAAATTCTCAGACAATCTGGGACGAAATTGTTTTGACACTTTGTCATACGTTGCAAATATACAGAATACTGAATTTTAGGTGAGCGGATAACCTGAAACACCACGCCCCTTTCCAATGTTGCGCCATAGAGGTGAATGTACCCTTTGAACAGCAATCATATAGCCAACATTGAACAGGGGCGTGGGGTGTCCCAAGTTATTTTGTCCAAGATTGTAGACTCACTTCCCTTTTTGTGACTATCTTTGAAGACCAGCATGGGTTGTTTATCCAGTAATTGCAAAGTTTCAATTGGGTTTTGAAACTTTTGTAGTGACACACATATAATGCTTACTTAAGTGATGAAAAAATAACTAAGATCAAAAGGAATCTTTTTTATGTATTTTTGACGATCTTTGGTTTGTCCTGCAGAAACCCTGCAGTGACAAATAGAGCAGCACAAATTCCCTGCAAACTACTTTTTTCTTTTTTGTTTGGAAAATGGCAGCAAGTGGTACCCATTGATATTTCTTTTAGATGACTGCAATGCCTCTTCTGTTTGAAACAACGTGTGATACTTCTCACCTGTTACAACTTTTGTTTTGTTGCATTGTTAGAAACCGTTTAGAGTTTGCTTGTGGATCTTCTCCAAATTTGTAATTTTAAAGTGATTTAAAGAGCCAGATGTACATGTGCAATGTTCTGCAGGCACTTAAAGTATTTCCTTTGCTGATATAGTGCATATTAGTGTTGAAAACATTTTCCAGTGTAAACATTTGCATTTGTCAAAATGGAAGTTGTTGTCCAGATCAGATTTGGTCCTTTACTGTAGTTTTTGCTCTTGTGATTACTTGTAAGCTTAAATATAGTTTTATTAATGTACTAAGTGAGAACGCAGTTCTATTAAACATTTCCTTGTTTTCCATTTAATACCTACATCCATCTTTCCTTACTTTAGTTGTCTCCAACAATACGATCATAAGCACACATAGACACTAGTGTAGTGCCAACGTGCCAAGTGTAATAACGGCAAAGAATCACGAAGCCTCTTGGCTTTCTGGTTTGCCTTGCCCCTTCTGTAGCAGCCCCTAAATTGATGACGTACTCCCTCACCTCATTACAGTATTCACTATCGTGTAGCATCTGGCAATTTCAAATCACGGCTCTTAGACTGGAAATGTGTCTGTATGCTCTGCTGCATATACTGTATCTGTTCACTGCAATACATGTGTACAGCAGTTCAGACAATCTTAAACAAAAATGATGCCACACTTGTACGCAAATGTGGCAATATTGAAGTAGATTAGTTCATGTTTCAAAATCTAACCTTCAGATTAATGCTGTCCTATTAACCAAATGATACCACAAATTTCAACATTGAATTTGTGTGTGTGTATGCAGTAGTTGTGTGTCCAGACTGCTGACAGACTAGCAGACAGGTAATAAGTCGGTTACTTTTTGGACTGGATTAGGTTAATTGTGTAGAAACCATTAAATATTTTACATCTTTTCCATTCATTCTCTTCAGAGAGTGGAATGCAGAGCTGGAAAAGGAGAAAACAACTGGAAAGAAGGCCAGTCTCCTGAAAGCGATCATTAGAAACTTTGGAGTTCTCATTCTACTCAATGGAATCATTGTTTTTTTTGAGGTGAGTTCATCTAATTATATATCATCTGTGGGCACATGAGGTCAAACTCTGGAAATCTTGTGAAGACAGTATCTCAAGGTATGAACCATGGAAACTTGATATTTAGTTTGTGAATGTATTATATTAAGTAGAAGAAGCCTAACATTTTTGGTGAGTGAAAGGTCATCTGAGGTCAACAGAAGTCAAACACTGAAAAACTTGTTGACATAATATCTCAAAGTAGGAATCATGAAATGTTTAATACTTAGCATGACAATACATTACATCAAGTGAAAGAACCTGTGTCATAAGTGGTAGATGTCAAAGGTCATCTGAGGTCACCAAAGGTCCAGCATTGAAAGCATTGTTAACACAGTATCTCAAGGTAGGAATCATAGAAACTTCTGATACTAGTACCATTACGCATTACATCAAGTAGAAAACCCTATTGTTTTTGGTGGTGGTCAAAGGTTTGGGCGCAATAGGGTCAAACAGTTTCAATACAAATTCTCAGGAAGGTATAAAGCTCGGACCAATTTCCTATTTGACATTTCTGTGTATCCTATTGAGCACAAAAAGCCTATTGTTTTGGTGGAGGTCAAAGGTCACATTTGGTCATGTATGGTGAACATTAAACTCTACTGTACTCAGAGATCATACAAAGTTCAGTTTCTGGTGTTTGCCCGAGTTTATTAACCTTTTCTTTGTTCCCTTCAATCAGTCAGCATAAATAATGAAACACATTAGAAATGAAAAGGGAGTGTTACCTCTGTTACCTGGAAATGTTTTGCAATATTGCACAATTGATCAATTAATAGGTAGCAATGATTTGCATACAATGATGTATACGATTATGCGATTCTGATTGGTCATCGTCATCGTGGACCTCATGACTTTCAACACCAGGAAGCGTCTAGAGCCATGACGCTCCTGGCACTGGTAATCTTGTCGACAAATTGTCAACACAGTACCTGAGTTTGTAACAATGTAGGCCTCTATCACCGACTGTACTGTCTCCGTTTCTTGTTTTCTGTCATCAAAGTCATGTAAACTGCCTTAATTATCTTTCATCATCGAACTTGATTTCATCTAATTTGTGTGTACCAGTCTGATCAATTAATACAATGGAACTCTGATCGACCAAATGAAATGGCACTCTCACTCTCTGGATTTCTGTTCCGATGTCTCTCTCTCTCTACTGTAATGAAAACTCTCTGTAACGTTTCGGATATCTGCTGCAGGGACAGTCACACCACAACTTTAAGCCCCCTAAAAGAACAAAAAAAATTCACACTATCTCAAGAAGGGGAGCATGGTCAGATCTGAAATGGAGTTTGAAACTGTGCCTCAATGGCATTTAAATTAGCCCACTGTTTCCTGCTGAGTCCAATGGTCATATCGCGTCAAGCTGTGAAAACCTTTTCAACATGAAGAGAAGCTTGGACAGATCTCATATTAGATTTTCAGATGCACCTTACTGGGTGCAAGAGGTCTTGATTTTGTTAGAGGTAAAAAATCATTTGAGATCTGTTGATTTTGTAAGAGGTCAAAAATCATTTGAGGTCAACATATCCTCATAACAATAAACACAGATCCTCATGAAAAAATATCCTTTTAACAATATCCAGAAAGCCAAAAGGCTTTGTGATTCCTTGCGACATGGTTATATTATAACAAACATGAATTATCCACATGGCAAGTATGAGATCAACTACAGTTATTGTTCTTGAAACACCACGTTAATAAGCCTTTAACCCAAAATGACCTCTATGGTGACCTCAAATGACATTTGACGTCCACCAAAAGCAATAGGGATCACCTACCCAGTATGGCTAACCCAAATATCAAGTATGACATCAGTCAACATCACTCTTCCACAGTTTGACCTCGGGTGACCTCAAATGACCTTTGAACTCCACCAAAAACCAAAGGAGTCTCCTACTCAGTATATACAATCCACACACCAAGTATGACATCGGCCAAGATTAGACTCCTTGAGATATTGTGTTTACTCATTTTTACAGTTTGACCTATGGCGACCTCAAATGACCTTTGCCCTGACCAAAAATAGTAGGGATCAGCTATTCAGTATGACCAAGCAACACACCAATTATGACATTAGTCACAGTTACCCTTCTGACACAGTATTTACAAGGTTTTTACAGTTTGACCTCTGGCGACCTCAAATGACCTTTCACCTCCATCAAAATCAAATGGAGTATTTTCATTACCATATACAATCCACACACCAAGTATGACATCAGTCACAGTTACCCTTCTTGAGATATTGTGTTTACAAGGTTTTTACAGTTTGACCTCTGGTGACCTCAAATGACCTTTGACCTTCACCAAAAACAATAGGGATCATCTACTCAATATGACCAACCCACACACCCATGTATGATATCAGTCACAGCTACCCTTCTTGAGATATTGTGTTTACAAGGTTTTCACATTCTGACCTCTGTTGACCTCATATGACCTTTGACCCTGACCAAAAGCAATAGGGATCATCCAATTACTATGACCAACCCACACACCAAGTATGAGAGCAGTTCAGTTACCCTTCTTGAGATATCGTGTTTACAAGGTTTTCACATTTTGGCCTCTGGTGACCTCAAATGACCTTTGACCTCCACCAAGAACAATAGGGATCATCTCCTTACTATGAAAAACCCACACACCAAGTATGAGGTCAGTTATGGTTACCCTTCTTGGGATATCGTGTTTACAAGCAAGGTGTCACATACACACATATGCACACACACGCACACACACGACATCACGATCGCATAGATTCCTTGCCTGCCTTCGGCAAGGAATCAAAAGCAGATCCTGACTAGGGCACCTTGCATCTAATTATGAACAAAGTCCTGCCTGGCACTTGCACTTTAGACTTATCATTGGCTGTTGAAAATCATGGGAAGTAATGTCAGCAAACTGATCTATGAACTGGTACAAAATATCATTAACTTAAAAGCTGTCAGCAACCAAAATACTGTTTGATGCCAGTACAGTAGTGTGTGTTGAATAACGCATAGACCATGTATCATGAAATTTACGTTGCTTGGGTACACAAGCAGCATTGGCAGTGAATTTCTATTTCTGGAGAACGTTTCAACAAAACAAGCAAGTAAAGTCTCAACAAAACAAGAGGGCAATCCACAGAATTGCAGATCTCATTGCCAACATGCATTGATTTCAATACAGGGCTTGCACATAGGAATTTGTAATAGTTTATTGCAACCACATGTCAGCAAGTGCCTATTCTGGCACTGATATTTTTCACTCTCTTTACTACAAAAGTGATATACCTTGAATATTTCATTGTCAGGTAAGTTTTTGCAAAATTTTGCATTAGATGCTCAAATACTTCTCAAGATATGCTGGAAATACAAATTTTTGGGCAAAATTGGCTTTTTTCTAAAAAATCAGCAACTTTTTGACTCAATTTACCATTACAGTAATATTATGTTGAACAATGTGTTCTCAGGTAAGTACTTACAAAACTGTAAGTTAATTGATCTAATACAGTAGTTCTGAAGATATGCTGGAAATACAAATTTTGGGCAAAATTGGCTTTTTGGTTTCGATGATAATCGTAACCTTTGTAATCATGCATGTGTGTATGTATGGGTGTATGTACGGGTGTGTGTGCGTGTGTGTATGTATGTCTGTGATGCCCTACCTTGTAAACACGATACCTCAAGAAGGGAAGCTTGGACAGATCTCATATTTTGTATGTAGGTGTACCATATTCAGAAGAAAAACCTTATTGTTTTTTTGAGGTCAAAGGTCATTTGAGGTCACCAGAGGTCAAAATGTGAAAACCTTGTAAACATGATATCTCAAGAATGGTACCTGTGACTGATGTTGTACTTGGTGTGTGGGTTGGGCATATTAAGCAGATGATACCTATTGTTTTTGGTTAAGGATAAAGGTCATTTGAGGTCATCCTTGGTCAAACTGTAAACACATTGTAAACACAATATCTCCAGAAGGGTAAGTGTCTCTGATGTCATACGTGGTATGTGGGTTAGTCATATTGAGAAGATGACTCCTATTGTTTTTTGTGGAGGTCAAAGGACATTTGAGGTCACCGGATGTCAAACTGGAAAAAACTTGTAAACACAATATCTCCAGAAGTGTAACTGCGACTGATGTCATACTTACTGTGTGGGTTGATCATATTGAGTAGATGATCCCCATTGCTTTTGGTTGAGGTCAAAGGTCATTTGAGGTCACCAGAGGTCAAACTGGAAATACTTTGTAAACACAATATCTTCAGAAGAGTAATTGTGACTGATATCATACTTGGTGTGTGGGTTGGTCATGCTGAGTAAATGATCCTTGTTGTTTTTTGTGGAGTTCAAAGGTCATTTGAGGTCACCAAAGGTCAAAATGTGAAAACCTTGTAAACAAAATATCTCAAGAACAGTAACTGTGACTGATGTCATACGTGGTGTGCGGGTTGTTTATATTGAGTAGATGATCCCTATTGCTTTTGATGGAGGATAAAGGTCATTTGAGGTCATCCTAGGTCAAACTGTAAACACATTGTAGACACAATATCTCCAGAAGGGTAAGTGTCTCTGATGTCATACTTGGTATGTGGGTTAGTCATATTGAGTAGATGACTCCTATTGTTTTTTGTGGAGGTCAAAGGTCGTTTGAGATCACCCGAGGTGAAACCTTGCTAACACATTATCTCCAGAAGGGTAATGTTGACTGATGTCATACTTGATGTGTGGGTTCCCAATACTGGATAGGTGATCCTTATTGCTTTAAGTGGACGTTAAATGTCATTTGAGGTCACCAAAATAAAGGTTATTAGGGTTAAAGGCTTACTAATGTGGTGTTTCAAGACCAGTAACTGCAGTTGATATCATACTTGTCATGTGGATAATTCATGCTTGTTATAATATAACCATGTAGCAAGGAATCACAAAGCCTTTTGGCTTTCTGTTTCATTCTCAGGTAAGTTTGTAAAATTTTGCATTAAATGCTCAAATACTTCTCAAGATATGCTGGAAATAGCAATTTTGGGGCAAAATTGACTTTTTTGCTAAAAAATCAGCACATTTGACTTGATTTACCATGCATCTAATACATCTTGCACATACTGGCATCATGCACAACCTTACCGAGTTTCAACTTAATCGCTCGTATGCTTTTCAAACTATTCTGGAAAAACCACAATTTGGACAGGTCCGGACGCACACGCACACACGCACACACATTGGCACGGATATGTTTTCATTTATACCACCCAACAGGACCCTCCTGTACCCATGGTCACTCTACCATGGGGTACCCCTGGGGTGTTGCTACTCATCCACTCCAAGCATTTCCATGGCAACCATTTTCCCATGGGTGCACAGTACAATATATAGCTCCACTAGCCAAGTGACTACAATATCTCATCTAGCCCCTATAGGGTGACGAGATAACAAGTTTTAAATGATTTTATGTGGCAGAATAATTTGTAAGTTAAGTACATTAATCAGATTAAATGCTGAGTTGCGACTTGTCATTGAATTTCTAGGCCACAAATGGTGAGTGGTATGAAAACTTTGGTTGCATATTGAAACGATTTAGTCACACTCTCAAACCCCGCTGAGGCTGCAAAAATGAAAGGTTTTGCTTTTACTTGAAGACATGAATGCAAGTTACTACATTATTACCTCAGTATATAGCACACAAAACTCTTGTTCTTATCACTTTGAACACATGGGTGATGCCAGGTACTTCAGTAATTACCTAGTACTGATATGCGACGAACATCGGTTCTGATTTCCTGGTACTGCCCAACCCTACCTGCAACTGGTCATTTCATTTTACATAAATTAAGCCAAACAATAATTTCAGCAGAAGCATGTCCTGTGGTAAATGTATGCACTTGCCATGCTTATTTGGCATTTCCATTAATATTAGTATTGGTAATCTGTCTGTACTTTCAGTATGCCATATTTGTAGAAATTCCCTGCTTCACTCACACTGCCCAAAATCGTTCCATGTTCTTTCAACATTTCTCTTAATATGTTTGATGGGATAGTGTGGTGTCTTGTGATGCCGGTATGAATACAGTATTCTCCACGCTGGATTGTGTCATAGGTCATATCATGGAGAAAAAAGTCATTGGCAAACCAATTACGTCACATTTGTTGTCTACATTACTCTTCTCAGTAGCCTTTGGTTGGAGTACAATATTGTAGATCCCCTTGATCAACACACTTCGGTATACTGAATCAACAGATGTAGTAGGAAAACAGTGATAATTGCATGTAGAAATTTCTCTAGAATTCCACACTTGTAACAATTTCAGGATAGCAGAATAGGAATTGCTAGTCTGGTGTTAGATCAAATGGTGCCAAAGGTGGTGTTGCAGATTGCCAGTCTTCGTGACACAGTTTGGGAGTGCATTTGTCATGCTGAGACAGGTAAGTGAGCAGTCGGTAAATAACCAACCATATAAGGTTTTGGATTACATTTAGTTTGCAAACAGTTCATGAACAACATGCAACCCTACACTTTGACATTATTTTCACTACTCTGTATACTTTTTCTCCAAGGAATGCATCTTCAAAGTTGGTCAGCCTATTCTGTTGGGCATTTTGGTTCAATACTTTAGAGAGGACTCCACCATTACAACAAAGCAAGCATACCTTTGTGCATTGGGCCTATCCATTTGTGCAGCAGGGATCAACATATTACATCATCCATCATTCTTCATCTCCTCTCGTGTGGGCATGAGGACCCGAGTGGCTGTAAGCGCTTTAGTTTACAGAAAGGTAAGAATTCTGTCAAATTTAAGGGTAGACGTATGTGTATACATGCAATGATGTATTTCAAGATAAGTGCTACCCCTTGGGATAATTTACAAACCTTTTCCATTCACTCTTTGTGTTTGTCTTCCTCATTGTTTCTTCCAAAATGGAGTGACTGACTGAATTAACACATTCATGTTCAGAAAAATAGAAAGAAACAAGAATGCAAGAATGTATTGTGATTTTATGACCTACTGTAACACGGTTTTAATAATAAAAATAATGATGATGATGATAGTAATAATAATTTTTCATTTCGTTTATTGTGTTCTTTTTGTGACTGTTTACAATTGAAGATAAAAATTGCATTTGAGTACTATGTAAAATTTGTGCAGCTTGAGGAATGTAGAATTGTGACGTCAAGTATTTGCAAAGTTTTACTTTTGAACTACGATTTAAGGATGACAGTCCTAAAGTGAGTTAACTGTTTAATTCCATTTTAAATCAAAGTGCGTATAATCTAGCACATGGAAAAATTATACAAAAAAATCTGTAAGCCAACCAAAATGTCTCTTGGAGTTGCAATGCCTGCACATCTTTATTATTCTTTTTCAAGATGAAGCACTCTACTTTTATCAAGAACTTAAATTTATGAATGAAATCTGAAACACTATTAGTACTACCTTGTTTTGAAGTTTACTTTTGTAAATAAATTGTTTAGCATGTAATAGAAGGAAAATAATTGGGTGCTTAATTTTGCCTAAATAACCAAAATTGACCACTCTTCATTTAAATCAATATTTTGTCTAAAGCAGCACAAGAAAAGTAAATGCCAAAAAGTATTAGTAAAATTACAAAGCCAAGATAAATGTTCTAATGATATGTTAGCAGTGTTGCAGAAAGTGCATAATTGAGAATCTCTGTGGTTGATTTTGCACAAGAAAGAATTTGTTGCTACTAATCAGTGTATATACCGGAATTGTAAATATTGCACTTTGCAACTCTAATGGCTTGAAATGGTAAACAAAAAACGTTATTCCAGTTAAAATGCTTGCCATACATTTGCTCCCATTTTTGGGTAGCTGTGGGGTGTTGAACAAACCCTTAAAGAAATTAATTTATACAATAGCTTATATGGACAGAGACTTGAGGTAAAACTAAATAGTAAGTGGTGTTTGCATTTGCTTTTTCTACGTGCATGACGTAAGTTTTCCATGACCTGGGAATAGCCTTAGTAATACCGTAACACATGGTAAAAGGAAATTTATTTGTAATATTAACTTTTGATGTAAAGGATTGATAGCACAACAAATTTACAAATTTCTTATATAAATTTCTTATGTAAGTTTTCCTATATAATGTGCATTTTTTTTACGCAACATTTCTGAAAAAAAGCAAATTTCTTTTCTATTTTGATGTACAAGATATCTTAATAGTATAGATTGGTTAAAATAATCATCAACAGGAGGACAGAAGGTAGTCCACCTATGAGTTAAAAACATCCTTGATAAACATATTATTAATGTTAATGTCTGCTTTGTAGAAATTTCAAACAAATAAAACTTTATCCATGGTATTTTCCCAATTCATGGCTACATCAAAGTTCCCCCCAAAAAAGGACAGTCATCTTAAAACAGTTTAACCCAGTGACATGTCAACCATTTAGCATATTAATCTTATTAAACCCACCTTTGTCACCTTGATTAGCAAGAACACTTCGTTCGATTTTGTCAGGTTTTTTTTAGACCAGACAAAACTGTAAAAAATGGTATTCAATTCTTTGAAGAAATGAACCAGTGGATTAGGAAGAACTGCAAGCAAGTAAACAATTTGGGAATTATTAATATTAATTATTACAATTTTACAAATTGGAGTAAGGTCCCTAGTAGATCAAATGTTTGAGAAGATTTTTGATTCCTTGCCAAAGGCAGGCAAGGAATCTTTGGGATGGTGAGGGCATGAGTGGAGTGGGTGCGCATGCGTGCGTGTGTGTGTGTGTATGTGATGCCATGGCTTGTAAATACAATATCTCAAGAGGTGGAAGGTGCTTGAACTTCAAAGTTGGTATGTTGGTACTGCATCGTGATAAGATGATCCCATTGTTTTTCTTGAAGGTCAAAGGTCATTTAAGGTCACCAGAGCATGAAATATGAAAATGTATTAAGGGAGATATATCAGCAATTGAATGTGGTTGGAACTTCATTCTCATATCACTGGTAGCACTTGATGAGTAGGTGGTGTCTGGTATTGTATGGGGGTCAAAGGTCATGCAAGGTCAATAGAGGACATAGTTTGAAAATGTTGTAAACACGATATCTCACCAAGGGAAAAGTGCTTTAACTTGAAAGTTGGTGTGGTGATAGTCCATTGTAAGTAGATGATCCCTATCGTTTTTCATGGGGGTTTAAGGTCATTTGAGGTCAGCAGAGCTTAAAGTATGAAAACCAGTCAAATTTACATATCTCGGCAACGGAATGTTGCTGGAACTTCAAAGTGTAACTGTTGGTAGCACTTACTAAGTAGATAATGTCTGTCATTTTTTATGGAGGTCAAAGGTCATTTGAGGTCAATAGAAGACATACTTTTAAAACCATGTAAACACAATATCTCAAGGAGGGAAAGAAGCTTGTCAAAGGTATTGTGTCGGTAGTCCACTGTAGGTAGATCATTTTTCATGGAGACTAAAGGTCATGTGAGGTCAGCAAAGATATAAGTCTGAAAACATGATCTCTCAGCAACTGAATGTAACTAGCACTTCACTTCAAACCATCAAAATTGGTAGCAGTTGATGAGTAGATGATCTCTGTTATCTGAATTGCCTATGGGAGAAAATCATTTCCATATTTAGTCAAATGTCAATATCACAGAGTTGATGATATTACAGATGTGCATTTATAGCAAAAGCTGACAGATGTGGACCTACTTGTGAAGCGATTGTGTGATATTTTGGGGGAAGTCAAGTGTCATATTTTGTCGTCATTGAAATGTAATAGGGTGGATCATTCCCATCCCCCCTCCCTTGCTCCTTGCCAAGAAGTAAATGTTTAATGGCAGATAAATGCTGCTGAATCGAATTTGGTCTCATTTTCTTCAGCAAGGTATTGAAAGCCCTGTTTTGGGGTTTTTTTTTTACCCTCCCAAGTCAATCATTTAATATCACTTAAAGTGATTGCGTTTGTACTGAAAAACCAAAAAGATAAGATTATGTTTGATCTTAACTTTTTCTTTATTTTTAGATGTACACGCGAGGTTGCACATGAACGGACTATGTCTTTCAATAAAGAAAATGAAAGTAACTACTTTGAAAAGCAACGGGACAGTAAAAAACAGAAATCATATTTGAAAAGTAATGGTTCTTTCTATAGACACCTATGTAATGAATATGCAACAGTACAGGTCTCACTAGCGTATCAAAAACATATTACTCAAGTCGTCGCTCCTTGGTAGGTATCGGGAATTGTAGTATTTGGTGAAAGGAAACACTGTACAAACAACCTACAAACTGAACACAACCTTAGCCGCGACGTCAGTGATCCTGAGCTGGTAACTGAATATTCAATACTAGTCTACTTCCCATTGGCTTGCTCAAAGAAGCACACTGTTGATTTGAATAAAACTGTCAACCACTACATTATTGTATTCTACACTTTTTGTCGTTATGCTAGAAGAATTTGAAATCTTATGGCAAAATTAACCAACTGAAACCTATTTCTTTTCCCAGATTGTCTGAATAGTGTAATTAAAAGCCTTACCAAATTTTGGAGATGAAATTTCAGTGTTTTTACTTTTTGCCTATGCACGCAATCACTTTAACGTAGTTCTTTTCCCAGGGAACTCTTAAGCAGGGAAATATTTTTTGGGTTGCCTTTTTCAGACTTGTAACCACACTTACGTGTCAGGAACTTTCTGTCAAGTTAACTCTAGACCTTGGTTTAGTGACAGATATTACATTAGCACAATTTTCATATGTGCCTTACATTCGTGGTTTACATTCTTGTGTTCTATTTTTTGTTTTGCTATGGTGGCTTTCCTTTTCCCATGGTCCCTCATGTGAAGTGCTTGTATCTATGTGTTAGAAAAAAAGGAGATATTGACAAGGAATCAAAAAGTCCTTTGCCTCTCTGGTTAATTGGACTTTGCAAGCCTCCCAAAGAAAACAAGGATTTTCCTTACTGCAAGTATTAACAGTGTCAGTTTTAGTACTCTTAACAAGATTGACAGAAACAGGTTGATCTAAAAGGGATACATTCAGCTTCCACATACCTCTTCCCCTGGGAATACTGATCTGAAAGTCAGTGAGACATTTAAATGATCTGAACGGAATAAAGAATGGATAGAGGTGTTGGCAATAGAATGCTTCAAGTGATTGGAGATGATGACGAAATCAAGCCTTCAGTAAATGGAGGGATCAGTACTAGAATGCCAAGTAGACTTTTTACAATGAGGATTTCTCTCTCTCCAAAAATGAATAAGATCAAAGCCCTTGATAATACCAATCAATTTTGCCCTATCTCTAAAACTGGTTTGTGGCAAGCCACCTGTTTCATCCAGATGAAAATTAGATACCAAGTAAAAGTCTCCACCCCAAATAATATTACTGCAGGGATGATTGTGCAGGTGATTTTCAATTCTAGAGAAAAAGTCAATTCTGTCCGCATTATGGCTCTATGCATTAATAAGAAGAAAAAAATAATGACAGCAGTAATGACAATGATAATGACAACAGCAATAATAAAAACAATAATAGCAAAGACACTAATAGCAACAATGACATCAACAACGATGATAAAGACGACGACGACGATAAGAATGACAGGGATGGTGATGACGACTGTAATGATGATGATGATGACGGTGGGAGCATTGGCAGTAACGATGACGATGATAATGATAATAATAAATTGATTTGTATAGTGCTGTTTCAGCCGTACCGGTACTGAAGCAGCTGCCCATGGCACTCTGCCAACGAGAGTAGTCTTAAGTTATTTGAGGAACAAAAAAGTTAGAAAGTGACTGCTTAAAACATGGTAAGTCAAAACAATTTTGAATATGAGGAGGAAGCTGGTTTTAGAGACTGGAAGCAGAGTAGGTAAGGGTAGAGAAACTGTAGGCTTTGAGACTAGACCTCGGGACGCGAAGGTAGAATTGATCAGAATGGCAAAGTGGGCATGCATGAAGGTAACAGAAGAGGAGATCAGACAGCTTCACAGGCTCATGACACTGTAAGGCATGGAAAGTAACAAGAAGAATTTTATACTGAATTATGTATCTAACATCGAGCTAGTGGAGATCATGAATGAGTGGCCTTGTGTGGCATCTTTTGATATCTTTTAATTATCTGTGCAGCAGTATTTTGGATCTTCCTAATTAGAGAATTTGGAAGTCTGAACAAAAGGGAAGTAAAAAAGCATAGACAAATGTGTCACAGGTCTTCTGGTCGAGATATTTCCTCAGCTGACTAATATTTTTTAATCTGTAGTTCGTGGACTGACAGATTTTGTCCACATGTTTAGTAAAATTAAGATGACTATCAAAAATAGCACCAAGGTTTCAAACCATGCGAGATGGATAAATAGACTCATTCCTAATAGACTATGGGGCATGTTCTAATATAGCTACTAAAAATTAAGCTTTGTTCTCTCCATGTTGGCAGGGAATAAAAATTCGCTTTTCTTGCAGAAAAATGGTATTCCTAAATGAAGTCATGCGATCCCACTCCCAGTCGGGTCACAGTGGCCGGAAAAACAGGATTGAAAATTCTATGAAATATGCTAATTTCAGTAAAAATCCACATGAAGATAAATGTTCAAATTACTGTTTGTGAGTGTATGGAAACCTTGAAATGAAGCGAAATACATGATATTAAAATTCGTAGAAACGAATTTAAATCTAGCAAGGGAAGGGTAGGGAGTAGGGGGTCATTATCTGAAAATTGTGTTAGCGCCCTCACTTGGTGTGCTCAGATTTTCACTGAACTACTTAACTTAAGTCAATTCACATAAAAAAGCCATCTGATATTGCTAAATGCATTGCAGGGGTGGCTCGGGTGTTATATATTGTCGTTTTTAGGATATATTATTTGCTTAAAATTAAAAAGAAAATTGGAAACTGTAAATAACGAGTCTGCTATGTATGTCTACAAAATTCCGCTCTTAAATTGAGGTCGATATTTAAATTAAAAATTCAGAACTAGCCCCTGAGCACATACACTAACAATCCTCCACACTTTTGACTTTTTAGGTAGTAGTCACTTGATCGAAAATTTGGTCTATTATGTGAAAAGAGCAGTATTGCAGCAATGACCTCCCCCTTCCCTCCACAAGAAAAATCTTGCTTCCGTTATGTGTATTTTAGTAAAGGAATGGTATTTTTTGATGACCTTCCCCCTTCCCTCCACAAGAAAAATCCTGCGTCTGATATGTGCACTTTACGTAAGAAATGGTATTTTTTCAAAAGTATCATTTTATAGTTTAAAACTAAGTGGTCATCGCTATGGAGGTATATGCATGGAATCAGATGCGCGCAAAGCACGTTTTGGTGGCATTTCAGAATTCAGGAATTTCAGTAGAAAATTAGGGCAACATTTTCCCTTTTGCCTCTTCCATGCCGTAATTAGTATGCATCAAGAGATCATGGTGAGAATGGTAAAGACTAGGGCTCAAGAATATCTAGAGTGAGTCTTTAGGGCACATTTACTACTCGGGAAAAAAAGTAGGGGGCAAGTGCCCCCGTTCCCCCGGTTCCTACCCCCCTGATTGGCCCAATAACCAAAATCCCTTTTCAACATCATGTGATATAGGATTAACTTAAACGATATGACTCCTAAAATCACTGACATTGAGAAACATTTCCTAAATACGTAAAATCAGGCCTAAAACTATTTACTTGCCAGTCTCACCGTTTTTTTTTTTTTTTATATTTTTTTTTTTTAACTGATTACTCCTAAAAAGGCCCTGGCTGTGGGAGTCAGGAGTGTACGCCATTTTTCTGGGAATTTCTGAAAAGGTTGTTTTTTTATCTATTCGCCAATATTCCGTTCCGCTGCGGCTTTCGGCGAAACAGAAAACAGTTTGGTCGTTGATCTTAGCCTTCCCAAAGGCTATTAGTGTATCTTCCCATTTTGTCAACTTTTCATGCCTTCTTTTAAGCAAAATTACCCCAAAAAATAGCAAATAAAAGACCTATCTCACAATGTTTATGAAAATGGCCGGCTGCCTTAAAAGGTTTGGTGAGAAAAGACGAGAAAAGATTTGCCCCGGAAAAAAAAAAGTTTGAACGAGTTGGAACTCGCAACACAATTTTTTCCAAAACTTCCTAGGCGAACGGCTTACCACTACACCATCGTGATCTTTCTTACGATAAGCTTTTGCAATACTATTTGAATGTATTACGCTATAATACTGCAATATTACTGCAACTTAATTTAACTGTAATTTTATTTAAACATTGGAGGGTGGCGTTTGTGCTTATAATTTTAAATTTGACTTATATAAGCGGGCTGGACTGGAATGAAACTGATGGCTAGGCTGTAGCCTGGGCCTGTAACATTAATTAACGTCTTAGCTATAAAAAATATATATATATATAGCCTAGGCCTATATATATAGCCTATAGGCCTATGTGCGAAGGCCCCTAGGCCTAATGCATTAGGCCTATTGCTTGTGTGGTTTGGTTATTGGTTATAACAATAAAATGAAAATATTTTTAAAAGACAATCTCATTTTCAGCATTTGGCATTACAAGCACTTGTTTCCAACCAGTTTTCACCGCAAATGTTTGGGCCCTAGGCCTAAGCGGGGGGCATTCATTTGTTTCAAGCTTCAGAAGAACTATTGTAGATCAGGAGTTAGAAATAACTTCTTTTCACAAAGATCGAGTTATCTATGAGTGGAATGCTCTTCCTGATTCCATTGTTTCCACTTCTAGTGTGAATGCTTTTAAAAATGCTGTTGATCGTTACTTTGCTGCTTGTGGGAGAATTTAGGGTTTTCGGTGGTTCAGGGTCTTTTATGAGGACTTAAGTCCTTCCTGACCCTTACTCTACTAAACTAAACTAAGCGGCAGTGCGCCTTTGGGCGGCTGCAAACCGTGAGTGTTGCTCAAACGTTTAGCTTTATTTTTAGCTCCATTAGTCTAGGCCTAGCAAATATAACCGAGACAGAAGTAGTACTACAGGTAGCAGAAGAATCTTCCCGTTTTTCATGAGCAACCCTCTTCACAGCCCGTTTCTGTTTGGAAATATCTGTAAAATACTGGTAGCATTTACGGTGGCATCCTCCGTTTTCCGGTATTGGTAAGACGTACAAATCATCACACTAATTGTTTTCAAGAAAACACCTGGATACTTCGGCCTGTTTACCATCTAAATTCTCCCATACTTGTACACCATGCAAAAAAGTTCTCCAAGTTTTTTTGTTAAATGGCCTAATTTCCTCATTTGTTTCAAAAACATGTGCACTTTGAGACATTTTACTTTCGATTTTGATCTTTTTGGATACGCGGGAAGTATTACTGTGTGTATACTGCGCGCACTTAGGCCTAAATTGCACTAGCGGACGACACTCCGTTCAGACAATTCCTAGACGAAATTTGATTGGTTGAAAAGTAATTTATGACCTACGTACACCTGACGTCAGTGGCTCCTCGTTCGTGGCGTTATCACAGAAAAGTGGGGATCTTTTCTTCATTATTTTTTTCATTTGTGACCACCTCCACACGGGATTGATTAAGTTTCTATATGAAAGATATTTTATCTTCATATTCAACATTTTTCCTTCCCCCGCCGTTTGCGGGAGAACAAGACAAGACATTAGAGGCGAACGCCCCATAGTCTATAACAGGTTTTTGGAAGATAAATTAGTGAATCAGATGAGAATTTTGAATGGAAAACAATGAATTCAGTCTCATCACAGTTCAGTTTTAGATGGTTTAAAGTGGGCCAGTCATGAACATCTGTAATGCACTGCTCCAATCTCTTGAAAGCATTATCTTGGTGGTTTTTATGGAAGTAGAGAAAAAGTTAAGTGTCATCAGTTTAGTGGTGAAATTGAATTTTGTGTTTATGGATAACACTGCTGAGTTTTGCTAGGTACAGAGAAAACAGGATTGGTCCAAGCTTCGAGCCCTGAGGTAGACCACAAACAAGATAACATGAGGAATCTGTGAGAGAGGTAGGACTGGAATCAAACAAGTCAGATCCACTTATCTAGTAGGTTGAAGGGACCCTCTGCAAGAGTATTGAATGATCTGCATTGTCTGATGCAGAAGATAAATCAAAAAGGCTCTAATACAGACACAGTTTGCACAGCAGTTTTTAACAGAATTTGGTTAGTGTTTGGCATTTGTAAATTTACTGTGTGGAAGTCCAGATGTACTCACATGTTTGAAAGACATGCTAAAACAGGGCAGCAGATACAACAAGCGATTATTAAAGAGATCAAGTTTTTGGTACATGTAGACTTCTACGACCACTTCTACGACTACTATGACCATGTTTGTATGCAGACTTCAATGGCCTCAGTAGATCCTTGTCAGTGAGATACAGTAAGTCAACAAGTGCAAGAAAACAACTTCTTCTAGGATCTTGGAGATAAAGCCAAGATTTGAGATTAGGATATTTTTTTTTAACAATTTCTATCAAGTTTGTTGAGGATTGGAGCGACATGTGCAGTCTTAAATGAGTCAGAGTCTGTTCCAGTACCTGAAGAGAGATTACTTAAGTAGTTTGTAATTGGAGAAATTAGTGCATTTAAGCAGTTTTTGACAAGTAGAGAGTGAGTCTAGCAGACAGGGCTTTAAATGTGACTCTGAAAAAAGTTTCTTGACAAGATCCTTTTGAGATGTGAGTTAAGAACTTCAGGACATGTCCAGAGGAAGAAATAAAATCAATGAAATCTACACATAGGAGTAGATGACTGAAAAAAGAGAGGGTTTCTTGGGCGTAGGATAATGCCATCCCTGTTCAAGTGGATTCTGCCTTGAGAAAGGTGGCCAGGATAATGTTATGTTATAGTCAGTAGTAACATCACAGTGGTTATCCTGGCAAAACCTGACAATATGGCTATTGATGTGTCATGTGTAAATATCAGTATGGTGCAATTCCCAATTGTTGTTGTGAGATCAGAGAAGGCAACACCCACTCAAGGAAGTGGAGACATTAAATTAGACAGATTGAAGCCAATTAAACTGCTGCTCAATGATTTCATTTGTATTGTGAGACGAAAGGTTTGTATCACAGCAAATAATAACAGGATTCACACCCATAATTTCAGGATTCACACCAACTGTTATGAATGGTATGAATGTGGTTAACTTATGTTCTAGATAGTGGTTCAATTAGACTCTGTATCTGATTGAGAGCTTCATTCCGATAACTGATGGCAGGGTATGGAATGCCTGGCTGAGTATTAGTGCAATAGTACAGATGGGTTGTCTAGGAGTGGGATGGGTCATATAAGCTATGGATGGTAGACTTGAGGATAAAGGTGGTGGGCTGCTAGGCTTAGTCTTTTTGCCACATTTTAGGATTAGGTAGTATAGGTCATATAGTGACTGTGCCTTCAGCTGAGTTCAAGATAGTTCCGTTTGAACTACAATCTTGGACAAAATTGTTGGGACACTTTGTAGTACGTTGCAAATATAATACTGAATTTTAGGTGAGAGGATAACATGAAACCCCACGCCCCATTCCAGTGTTGCGCTATAGAAGTGAAAGGGGGTGCGGGGTGTCCCAAGGTATTTTGTCCAAGATTGTCTGAGTTTTTTGGGAGCAATTTTGGAGCGAAATTTTGAAAGAAAATTGAACATTTTTTCGACAAGACACATCATAACAATTAGTTATCGGGGCTCATGGGTCTGGGGATTTTCAAATGAAAGTATTCTGAATTTCGACTATGAACATAACAAGTTTAAACTTAATTTTGGGGATTTATTTGTATATGTTTTGTTGGAAAGGAGTGATCATGAATGAATAGATTGTTTCATGGTTTTGTATGCGGACAGAAATAGTTGCGTTTAGAAATAACATTGACGGGTAGCTGTTGCATTGCGTTGCAAGAGGAGTGTTACTGCAATTGTAGAATGCTGGTAGGAATACCAGCTATAACATACAGTCTTCTGAAGTAGCTCCACGCTCTACCAAAATGCGTTAAAGTCAGAACTGTAAATTCAGCTTAATATTAAAATAATGGTAGAACATTAGTAAAGGCTGGTTTTTTACATTTTTGGCCGCTAAATCAAGATTTGTGACTGCAATTTTTACATTGCATGAAGCTGGTAACATATGCAATCTTTAGTCTTGTAATCGACGCAATTTTCCCATGGGTTGCTTAAATTTTCCTGTCAAACATTTGGTAGAACGTGGGTTTCATTTACCTATACTGTCGGACGCTGTTGTTAGGTCTAAGTCAGCTTGGATGGGGAGGCCAGGGTTCGATTCACGGCATGACCATAGTTTATCACTGCTCATTTATCCATTAATAAACTCAAATGTCTGTCAACGTCTCATTTTTCATTCATTCCTATATAACGTAAGGTAATATATGTATGTATATTAAAATAATGATATAGCTGTAACAACAAATATGTACTCTGAAGTCCGTTGAAACTGGTTAAAATGACTGACGTATTACAGTGCACCCATGTACGGTACAATAGAATGGGTGCCACAATGCCGCTGTTTTGTGAATATGAGCAAACGCCACATTTATTAAATTTGCATCACTGTGAACAATTTGAATAAATAACACATATACATCGATCTTCTTCAACAGACCACTAACATGTGAGTTTTTTTTGGGGGGTGTTTTTGTTTTTGTTTGTTTTTTTTCTTTGGTACCTGTCTCAATATCAAAGTTTGAGCCGAAAGTATGTCATTTGTATCATAAAAATGTTTTAAAGTAGTTTTCTAGTCGACAAGATGCATTGGAGTTATGATGTTACCTCCCCAATGACTGCATTTTATTCAGCACATTTGGTGCAAACACATGGATTCGACTGACTTATTCCTCCCTTTACTCTGCAATAACATTGACAACATTCACACAATAATATTATTTCAGTAAACCAACTTCGATATAGGCCCCAAGCATGCTGAACATGCACTGCTGATGTTTCTTGTTGCAAGGAATATCACCCCCCATTTTGCCCTTAAACTTATTTCAAATTGATGATTTTTCCTGTGCGCCGCACATGCTTCTGGCCTGTCGAAATTCTCAGATAATCTTGGACAAAATTGTTGGGACAATTGTCGTATGTTGCAAATATAATACTGAATTTTAGGTGAGAGGATAACATGAAACCCCACGCCCCTTTCCAATGTTGCGCTATAGAAGTGAATGTACCCTTTGAACAGCAATCCTATAGCCAACATTGAACGGGGGCGTGTGGTGTCCCAAGGTATTTTGTCCAAGATTGCAGGTCCATGACAGTGTCTGACTCAGTGTGTGCTAGTTCGTCATATAGACCACCAAGGTCATTTGAAGTTGGTATGTTGTAATAAACCGTTTCATTTGAATGATGTTTATAACTTTTGTTGAATATGAAGATGTGTTATTTGATGGCAAAACTCTTTTGTCTGCTGCAGCTTTCAATTCTTGGACTTGGTGAAGAGATTCTCTGAGTTTAGGACCATCAATCAGTGTTTGAGTATCAGTTGTGCAACTTGTTGAGACTGTCTTTTTAGAAGAACTGACAGAAGTACTAGCAGAAACCATAGTTTGTGCAGGAGCTGGTATGGGAAAGAAAGAGATAGCTTACTGTCTTAGTGTAGACAGTGCACGTTGATGAAGTTGCCTGTGTCTCTATGTGGCAACATTTGTAGTCAGCTTAACATGAGTACTTGTAAGAGATGGAGAGGTCAACTCAGGTACGGTGGAAACAGGAAGTGAACACAAGATGTGTTTCCAACTGCTGGGAGATCATGGTGAAGACATATTAAGCAATACTGTGGAGAGGCAGTCTACCAGACATACTGTATCTTCTAACTGTTGCCCTGCATGTGTAGTGTTAGAGTAGATTCGCAGAGAGTGACTGTGATGAAAATGCTGTCCATAGTTTCAAACTGGTATATGTCTCCATATGTGCCATTCCTTGTGAAAGTACCCTTATACAAATTTTCTTCTATTTGGCATGTATGCCAGTTTCTCAATGGGTGTGATTTGATAGTATTTGAAACGTGCCAAATCACCAGTCATGATGCAATGGCACTCATCGAATGGTAGGCCTACCTATTGGCATACATGCAGGCTTATTATATATCACACATTGGCATGGATGCCAATGTGTGTGGATTGATAGTATTTGAAACGTTAAAATATCTAGGCAGGCATGCATGCCGAATGCGTGTTGCATGCATGCAAGAGCTCACTGGCATTCAATGTATACATCCTTGCAACTACAGATGATGGTTTTGTCCTTGCAATGGTTTTACAGTTGTTTCTGTAAAAATCCAATATATCTATACAGTGTGTTAATTCAACATAGACTCCATGAGTTTACGCACATACTGAAGCCATGTAGTAACTTACCTGCAGCCAACATAGCCTTGTCTATCTTACTTAGACTATACTGTACATGGTGTTTATGCCTACTAAAAAGTATATACTGTACTTTTAGTGTAGGCCTACTTTACAGGGCCTAACTGTGCATGCAAATGTTGTGAGTGAAAGGTAATTAAATTGTACTTGCAAAATTGACAACACTTAGAAAATTTTAAGAAGATTAATTATGAGGATATGATATTACCATCAAATTTATCAAAGTCAAATATATATCCCTAAAATTTGAACTTATGGGCTCAGGAATTAAACCCTGTTACTAGGATGTAGCATATAGTGGCAAAACCTAAGCTGATGCATGTCTGTAGGAAAGCTCTCTCAAGTTTGCTGTTTTGGGAATTAGTCCCAATCCATAAACTTAGGTAATTGACAAAAAGTGTAAAAGTAATATGTATGTACGTAGCAACTTACCTTCAACAGCTTAACAATAACTCAATGACAGTAGCTTGTTCAACCTATGCTCCCACCATGCAAACAGATAGAACTGTCCTGCTGTACTGCAGCACAGAAGTGTGAACAAAGAACAGAGAGCTGCAGTTACAGTGCTATGGATTTGAATTATGTACTGTAGACAACTAGCCAATCAAAAACATGTTCAATTGGCACACATTGGTATCCATTGGCATACAAGAAAAATATCCTAAGTCCAAGTGAGATGCTTTGGCATGCAAGTAAATTATCTAAGTCTAAATGGCACACATTAGCATGCTAGCTAATGAGTTGAAGTTCCTCTGGCAGTCATTTCGCATGTATGCCAATGTCATACACAGATGGTGGCTTATATGCCACTGATATATGCCAATGGCCTTTGCATGCTTCATGGATGCACAATGTGTACCAGAAGAGAGTCAAAGAGTGCAGCATGTACGCCTAATGTAAACCAACGCTCTGGCAGTCAATTGGCATGCATGCTGCATGTATCCTGCACACAAGCATTTCTGTAAGGGTAGCATTGGATTGTTCACAATAACCTTCACTTTTGCAGAAAGTTGGCTCAGATGTGTATATGAGTATGTAGTTATTTATTTATTTTTTTATATTTCACTCAGAATTTCCTGTTGTAAGAATGCTATCATCAGTAACTCCATCAACATTACCTCTCAGGTTGATTAGAACCAGTGAGTGTGAAATATGTTTATTAGGTTTACAATGGTGGTATGACTGCCTCTCTGGCTGATATCCCAAATGTTAACTTTACAGAAAGTTCCTGTAATAGAGAGAGAGAGACATCAGAACAAAGAAATAGGTCCAGAAAGCAATCGATTTGAGCTATGGTACAAAACTGTTGTATAATGCCCAAATTTTTATAGGAACAATTTTAAAGGAGTAAGTTAAGGTCTTCAACTGACAATGATGCCATACATGTCTTTCCTCAGGATAATACATTATTTAAGTTCAGTATATCCTATTATACCTTCAGACTCTCTCAGGGAACATCCATTTGAGGAAAAGTACTTTTCTATCACTCACAGTGATAGTTAACATTAACATTACTCAACATTAACAGTTTAACAGCTTAACGTTATGATATATCTTCTCTAACTCCTCTGTAGTGCTGGAACCTTCTAAGTTCATATATTCAGCTGCACTGCGAAAGTACTTAGCAGTTCTCACACTCATAGCTATCTAGGGCGCTCACTAAGTCCATAGACACACCTGTTGTCCATTTTTGGTTTCGATGAGAAGAGAAACCTCTTTGGTCATGACGGCGTGTGTATGTGTGTGTGTTTGTGTGCATGTGCGCGTGCTTGTAACACTTAGCTTGTGCACACAATATCTCCAGGTAGGAACGATGGATACTCTTCGTACTTGCTATGTATGTTCGTCATATTGAGAGGAAGAACCCTATTGGTTTTGGTGGAGGTCAAAGGTCATATGGGGTTACCAGAAGTCAAATGGTGAAAACCGTGTGCATGCAATATCTCCAGATAGGAATGATACATATTTTTCATACTTCATATGTAGGCTGTTATGTAAACATTGCAAGTATACTGCTGCATATGTAACTACTGTTCGTGCATGGTCGTAACAGATGCCTTACCAACTTATTCCAAAGAAAACTTCCTGTTGATGCAAACTGTGATAATTTTGTTAAGGTTTTAGACTCCCTAAAGTAAGAGATTTCAGTTACAAAAACCATCGTTGGATCTCACAAGTTGTATTGTTGTCTGTGTACACTTTGAATTGTACTGTAGTAACTACTACCTGTTTAGGAAAGCAGGATCGAATGTCGAAAGTATCAAATTCCTCAGTCGGTCAAAACTGCCAAAAACATATCATATGGAAAAGACCCCAAACTAGCAATCTGCATTATTTTCGCAGAGTTTAATTCGAAGGTTTCTTCCTACGAGATATTTTCATCTAGATTGACTTGGGACTTTCTCTGTTGTCTAACACATAAACGTACATACTGTGATAGAGTGATAGAGCCTCCCCAACAGGATGGCATATTTTACAGTAAAACTTTGTACATTCAACTTAAAAATAGTGTGGAGAATATTTTGCCATATATAATAGTGTTATGACAGACTGACAACTCATTGCATTTGAGACCATAAGCTTACTGGCTCATAGCCACAGGGGATGGGTAAACGAATTCCACAGCACTCCTAAATGTTCTACTATAAATATCCTAATATCTTCCGTACTCAACCCCCCTCACCTCCCTTTTAAAATGTTTGGCACTGACCACTTAAAGGGGGACTCCGGGCAAGGAACATGTCTTTTGACGTATTTAAGCAATTTCGAACCTTTTTTGTTCATATTCTTGACGTTTTGAAATGATCCTCTCATAAACAACACGATATGTGCAAACTTCCCACCCAACAGAGTTTCTAACAATATGCATAGAAACGAAGCGAGCAGCCATTACTATGTAATTGACCGTGATCTCTGTGATTTGTGAGGTAGTCCATGCCCAGCTTACACTAACCTGATTGTCCAAGGTAATGAGTAATTACAGTAGATGATTTATTGTCAGGCTTTTGGAAAGGATTACTTCTGAATCCTTTTGTACTTATTACAGATTACGTTTTCCAGTTTTCCTTATCTTCGAGCTATTGTTCCAGCGGCCCAAGCGGCGTAATGTGATCTTCTCATGAGAAATTCGTCCTCTTATTTGTTCAATTGAGCCATTCAATCTTGTGACAGCCACAGTATGTTCTTTACCAATTACTTAGGGCAATGAGGTTGATCGCCATGAATGAGCTCTGGACGTAGACTACGTCGCAAACCACAGGGATCATGGTCAGTTGCATAATAATAGGGGCACCCTTTGTTTCTATGCATAGCGTTAGAAACTCTGTTTGGCAGGAAGTTTGTACGTGTCGCATTGTCTATGAGAGGACCTTTTCAAAACATCAAGAGTATGAACAAAAAGAGAGAGAGAGATAACGACTAGCTTCACCGGCCGAGAGAGCTCAATACAAAGTAGATATAATATACATGGTAACGAGACCCTGTGAATGTCGCAACCGACGATTTCTCCCTGAGGTTCTTCAGGCGAAGAACCATAATGCAAAGCTACAACCAGAAAATACTATCTGGGTCAAACCAACCATCGCTAGACAGATCATGCAACTGCCGTGTAAAAGATGAATGCCCCCTCGGTGGGAAATGCATGGTCAAGTCTATTGTTTACAGAGCCGACTTCATGAGTAGTGGAACCACCCATTCATACATTGGCATGTCAGCAGTCTCCTTCAAGCAGCGCTATTACTACCACACGAAATCTTTCAGACACAGGGCATACGCAAACGAGACTGAACTCTCAAAACACATTTGGTCACTCAAAGATAGGAAACAACAATATACTATATCTTGGTCGATCATCACACAATCCAACACACATCCTAACTCCTGGGGTCAATGCGATCTGTGCACGGGTGAGAAGTTGGCCATTATAAACACAAGGCTTATAAACCTTCTCAATAAGAGATCTAAGATTGTGTCCACTTGCCGCCATGGTAGAAAACCACTCAGCCATACAAGCCAAAAACACTAGGTCTGTACACAGTTCATATCCCAGTTTACGTTTAGTCGCCTGAAGAACCTCAGGGAGAACCATCGGTTGTGACATTCACAGGGTTTCATTATCATGTATATGACATGCTTGTATGTAGTAGAGAACAATGTATTACCTCGGTGTAGCACAAGCCAGCGTACACAGGGTTGCTAACAAATTATTTTAGTTTTATTCCCCATTCATATAAAACTA
Source organism: Stichopus chloronotus (assembly GCA_021234535.1). NCBI lineage: Eukaryota > Metazoa > Echinodermata > Holothuroidea > Aspidochirotida > Stichopodidae > Stichopus > Stichopus chloronotus. The sequence goes on from CM037831.1 coordinate 118,803, forward strand.
GTCTTATCTGTACTCTGGTAGATAGGATCTACAAAATCAACAATACTTGGAAAAGAATTGATATAGATTTAAAACGACTGTTTTCTACGCTTGGTAAAAATCAGTTTCCATCACATATAATTGATAAAGTGGTAAGGTCATATTTAGTTAATAAGGTCTACTCTCATGGTACAACTGATCTAGAAACTCTGAACACCAGATATTACAAGTTACCATACATTGGCAATATTCATATCTTACACCGAGTAAAGTGAGACATCTAAGCAAAACATATTGTAAAAACATAGATGTCAAGCTGGTGTTTACGTCTTTCAAAGTTCGTAATATATTTGTCAATAAAGATTTAATTCCTTTTAGCCTCAAATCTTATGTAGTATACAAATTTAAGTGTACAAGCTGTAATTCTTGTTATATAGGGGAGACCCACAGACACTTCTCTACACGGATCAATGAGCATCTTAGGACAGATAAGAATTCACATATATACAAACACTTAGCCAAATCTCACAATGATTGCAAATCCCAGTCTGATTACAACTCTTTCAAAATCATTGACCGGGCACCTACCAGACTCCAGCTAAGGATAAAGAAAGCTTACACATTTCATGGAATACACCAAATCTTAACAGACAAGTAGAGAGCCCATTGATCACCTATTGGGCTAAACCTCTTAATTTTACTTGTGTCACTGCCTTCAACCAGTAGTTGGTATCAAGTCTTTATTCTAGCTTTGTTGCCGGGTGATGAAAGTCGTTCTTTCGAAACATGTCTCATTTGTGTACAGAATAAATGTTATCACTGAGAATTGTCATGTTTTCAATTGTTTTTATAACTGAAAACACGAGGATGTAAGAAGGGACTTAAGGTTAGGTAGCTGTCGTCTAGCAGTTAATGAAGGATCATTAAAAAGATCTGAGATTCAGTTATCTGACTGAAGGATACTGAAATCTGAACGAATACATTGATGTAGACCTTCAGTTTTAGATGAATAATCAAGGACAAGAGGAATATGACAGTTTTTTATTTTAGGCTTGTACAGTAGGACAGTAGTTTTTGCCTACGGTAAATGGAAGCTTTATTTATCCCCTCCCTGATAATATGTAGAGGGTAGTTACAATCAAGTAAGAATTCTGTCAGATTGCTGACATGCTTATCATATTCACTCTCAGTAGAGCAGATGCGTTTAATCCTAATACATTGGGAGTATACGATTGATCGTTTTGAACTAATATGGTGGGGACTGCTAAAATCAAGGACACCATGTGTGTCAGTAGGTTTGCAATGAAGAGTATTGCTAGGGATCCATTATGTAACTTAACCAATTCATCAAGAAAAGGAATTCCCTTGTCAGAACAGTCAAATGAGAATTTGATGGAATGGTGAAAAGAATTACAATACGATACAAAAGAATGTAAAGCAGGTTTGCCGTGAGGACAAATGAAAAAGATACCATCAATATATCTATGGTAATGTAATGGTTGTATAGGGTACACAGCCAACATCCTATCTTCAAGGTTGGCCATGAAAATAACGGCATAACTGGGAGTCATTCTGGTGCTCATTGCAGTTCCACATATTAGAAGATAATGTTGCCGTTAAATTCAAAATGATTATGGGTAAGGATAAACTCAATAATGGAACAGAAGTCATTTATGAATGGTTGAGAATAACCATTCGAGGAGAGAATTGACTTGCAAAATAATATGCCATCTCTATGTGGAATATTAGTATAAAGGGTACTAACATCCATAGTGACAAGATAGCAACCAGATGGAAGGGATGTAATGTCATTCAGAATTCTGAGAAAATGTGTAGTATCTTGGATGTAGCTCTTCAGTATTGGTAATAAGGGGTTAAGGATACTGTCAACAAACCCACTTAAGTGTTCAGTGAGTGTACCAATACATGAAACGATAGGCCTACCAGGAGGGAAAACATTTAATGATTTAGCTAAGTTGTAAAATTTACTTGGGGTTAGATTGGTGATATCATTAGAAGCATTTGCAAATGATAACTTATTTTCAATAAGTTTCAACATTTTATGTAACTTAGGTATAGTATAAAACATACCTGGAGTAGGTGATGGTGGGATAAATAAATTTACCTTATCAGCCAAGTCAGAGGAAAAATTATCAATCAGACTTTGAAGTTCTTTCTCGAAGAGAGAACATGTATTAGAGGAAAGCTTCTTGTAAAAATTTGAGTTGAGCAGTTGAGATTCAGCCTCAGCGATGTAATCGACAGTGTTTAACACAGTGACAGCACCTCCCTTGTCCGCTTTCCTTATGATGATGTCATGGTTAGATTTGAGAGATCTGATGGCATCTTTTTCATCCCGTCAAAGGTTATGTGTTATGTTAATGTTCCTACTGGATTCGATGAAGCGGTTAAGATGAGCCTTCGCTGACTTAACATTCTCCATCCTTCCCACCACTAGAAACACAGGTAACAAAAAGTGTGGCAAACCCAGATGTCAAGTTTGTCGTTTCATTGTCACTGATGAAACTTTCACCCCTCCTGGCAATACATATAATATTCGGCCCCCTCCCCTTGATTGTGATACACCAAATGTAGTCTACTCACTATGCTGCAACATATGTAATAAAGGAACTATGTTGACCAGACAGGCAATAAATTTAGACTAAGATTTAACAATCACAAAAAAACAATACATAATGGGTCTTTGGATTACACTGTAAACAAGCACTCAGTGATGAAGGTAGACATTCACTTTCCAATTTGGAATGTATTTTGCTCGGTAACGGCTACTCTTCAGTGACAAAAAGGTTAAGAGCGGAGAGTAAGTGGATAATTAAATTATCCACTCGTTCCAATTGTCTAAATAAAGACCTTGGGTTGTTGAGTGATTTCCCCTCTGTTTGTGGTGGGGCGGGGTGATAGTGATAATTAACACGCACTGAATTGAGGCGCCTAACACACTAATTATATATCGTTGCGTTTTCCGAGCGCGCACTACACATGAGCGTGTGCAGTCTGTCGTTTTTGAAGATTGTTTTCAACATTAAATTGTTTAAATTGTTTGTGCTGACGAAGGACAAAGGAGTGTCTGAAATATGCACTTTTCCTTGTAAACTTTTTTGTGCTTCAAAATTGTCACATTTGTGAAGTGTTCAACTAACATGTTTATATTTATATCACATGGAGCATTTGTGGATTTTCATATATATATATATATACATATATATATATAGATGGATGGATGGATGGATCGATCGATGGATGGATGGATGGATCGATCGATCGATAGATTATCACAGCTGCTCCTATACATTTGACCAATGACCAGCCAGGATTACCTCTGACCATCTACTGAAAGCCCATGTTCCTCATTAAAAAGACACATTCTTTCCAGATCGAGTTTTAGACTCATTATCTACCCATTGCCAGATTAGACAAATTTTGCTTGTTTTAACACTTCGTTGGAGTTGAAGTTGATCGGAGCACTGGTAGGACTCAGTCTTGAGCAAGAGACCACTCACCGTTAAATAAGAATGTAAGTTACCAAATATTTACCACTCTTGTATTTGTCACATTTGCCACGAGTTGAGAAATGTGCTTGGATGGGAGTAAACTATTACTCCACCTGTGGTTGAATTCTACTGTGTTGCTTGCATTAAAGATATGTGAAAGTTTCATTATTCCTGCTCGCCATGGTATGAGATGGCTAAATAGGTAAGTGTGAACCTACACCGATTGTTATGTGTGTATTATTCTGTTATAACTGTCTCTGTAAAAATGCTACCCAAAGTGGGTCTAATGTTAGAACTTCCCAACTCAGTCGGCGTTACAATATAGAAGATCCGGAAAGACTACAAGCAGGACATGTATATGTATGTATATATGTATGTATATATATTTATATATAAGATGAATGTGTCAATAGCAGATGAAAAGTGCTCGATGTGTGAACAGAGCTTGTATACAATACAATATACACCTGATCTATGGACTTGTGGCTGCGACTCCGAGTTTCATGCGATCTTCACAATCGTCAGGCAGCAAGTGGTTCGCTTCGCTGGTCAGACACCAAAACGATCCTGCATGCTAGAAGGTCCTTGCTCTATGACCATGCAGGAAACCCGTGGTTGAAGAAACACACCCCAGATGCCTTTGATGTAACCATGGGCGGATACGATGGCGCCGAGGTCTGTGAGCTCTTAGGCCTGCTAATCCTCAACACACTAAAAAAAGAAATGAACTTTGATAGCGCAGGTTAATATAGAGATGACGGCCTCGCCGTACTGAGGAATGCATCCGGTAGCCAAGCTGACAGAGCTAGAAAACGCCTAGTCGAGATATTCAAAGCGCTTGGACTTAAAATAACAGTGGAAACCAATCTAACCACTGCTGGATCTAACTACCTGGATGTCAACCTTGATCTCAGAACATCGCACCACAAACCGTACATGAAGCCCAACAACCAACCGATATACATCCATGCAGAATCCAACCACCCCCCGTCAACCATTAGGCATATGCCTAATTCAATAAGCAAACGCATCACCACTCTGTCATCCAACCGCGAATTATTCGACCAGACAGCTCCCACATACAACAAAGCTCTGCAAGCCAGCGGTTTCCAATATTGCGTTCCCACGGAACCGGGCTTGCCCCGACCTTGGACCCCCTGTTCAGCCCGGTGTTTTAAATCCGTGTCCTAACGAGTTGTAGACCACCTCGAAGCAGGGCAAAAGCTTCCTGCGCGAACTGTATACTGTACATCTCTGCAGTGTTTACGTTGACCAATTGATGATGATGAAGCTACAGATTAACCAATGATGCACAAAGGGGCTGTGTCTTCAGTATGCAAATGTAGCGTGCACTGCTTTTGTATGTTGCACAGTGGGGTGCATACACAACTGCAGGAAGTAGTTGGGCCGGCAACTCCACAGGCTTAATGATAATATATGCAATAGTGATGTAATATCATGGGATTTGCCATATGGCTTTGCTATAAGTTTGTGGAAAAAATACATCAAAAAGAGCTTGGATACTTGACTTATGTATTTCTCATTATTAATGATTAGGCGTTATATGTTTTGACTGATCAATATCAATGACACGAGACCGCCCGTACTGCCATACTTGCACTCATTAGGGGAGGGGGATGCAACTATTATTTTTCCATGCAAATTCCACGGTAGCACTTTTTGTCATGTGGAAACCCTGTTTGCATAAATGTCAAGCATAAGCATATGGCAAACTAAGTTACAAAAGTGCATATTGGATACGAAAGGTTCCATGTAACTGGACGATTGGACTACCGGTACCATATACTTACCCTGTACTAACAATAAGCGTTCAACACGATGGTTTTACATGGCTTATAGTGATAGGGAGCTGTTGGCATATTGAGCAATAGGCGCATATCGTGAGGCTTGAATAGTGGGCTACGTTTATCGTTTACCAAAACATCTTCACAAATTGCAAAGGAACAACAATGTTGGAAACTACGCCATGTTCCTTGTTTACCAAGGAGGTGAGCAAATTGAATCATGATGGCTATCAGTCACCATCTAACTTAAGCAGATGTCGTTGTGTACAATTGATGTTACACCTCGATTGGTGACATGAAAAATAAATGTAGTACTACAAACTTAAGCAAGTTTCAGTATATTGTTTTAGGCATGTATGTCAGAAACAAAAAAATGAAATCATCGAAACCACGCACTTGTGCGTTCTGGTTCATTCTTCTTCCTTTCAATTTCTGCAAAAGAAAGTTCAAATCACAACTTGTCACATCTATCAATTAAACAATTTTTGAAAAATGTCCAAGTTTTCACTTCCCAAACCAGAAATAAAAATGTCAGGATGTGATAAGTTGTCATTCAACATTTGGCGATTATTGTTAAGTTGCTAAGAAATGGGCGACATAACTTTTCGCATTTATTTTTTAATTTCTCACGTACAAAAACAAGTGAACAAGTCAACATTTTGCATGAAATTGTTAAATTGGGTGCATGTAATAAGGAATTGTCATGTGAGCATTTTGCAGTAAACTGTTGACTTATAAGGGCCCGGCACTTAGGTTTCTGTACATACTGTAAAGGCGTGTTCACACTACAACGATATCGGATCGGATGACGCTCCGATTTTTTTTATTTCTAGTAAATATCCTCTCCATCTCTGATCGGAAAGAACCAAAAATTTGTCAACTTGTGTAAAGATATGTTAAGTTGCTAAGAAATGGGCGACATAACTTTTCGCATTTATTTTTTAATTTCTCACGTACAAAAACAAGTGAACAAGTCAACATTTTGCATGAAATTGTTAAATTGGCTGCATGTAATAAGGAATTGTCATGTGAGCATTTTGCAGTAAACTGTCGACTTATAAGGGCCCGGCACTTAGGTTTCTGTACATACTGTAAAGGGGTGTTCACACTACAACGATATCGGATCGGATTACGCTCCGATTTTTTTTATTTCTAGTAAATATCCTCTCCATCTCTGATCGGAAAGAACCAAAAATTTGTCAACTTGTGTAAAGATATGTTAAGTTGCTAAGAAATGGGCGACATAACTTTTCGCATTTATTTTTTAATTTCTCACGTACAAAAACAAGTGAACAAGTCAACATTTTGCATGAAATTGTTAAATTGGCTGCATGTAATAAGGAATTGTCATGTGAGCATTTTGCTGTAAACTGTCGACTTATAAGGGCCCGGCACTTAGGTTTCTGTACATACTGTAAAGGGGTGTTCACACTACAACGATATCGGATCGGATTACGCTCCGATTTTTTTTATTTCTAGTAAATATCCTCTCCATCTCTGATCGGAAAGAACCAAAAATTTGTCAACTTGTGTAAAGATATGATTTGTACCAGAGGACCACGGAAATGAAATGTTATCTAATTATTTCGTGACGTCACATCGACAGACAGCTTTTATTGGACACTCGTAGTCCGTTCTTTTTATACACGTTAAACCATACATCCAAAACACCTTCAAAAAGATTCAATATACAGCAAAACTTGTTTGATAAATTTATACATTATTGGATATGCCATTAAAGGGACAATTTCTTTCCTTTTTGTTGATTGTAAACACGGGCATATATAAGTAATTTGATAAACGCTTTTCTTCGTTTTTCATGGCACAATTTGTCCATTGATTATCCCTTGCTTTTAATTTCTCCCATTAAATAAATTTCAAACTGCCATAACTTTTGTGGAGTGATTTCCTTTTTGGGTTCCCAGTTTAAAAGAGCGAAGTGTTTCTTGACGTTCGTCAACTTTTTATCTTCATTTGAATACCTTTAGGGCCGTAATGATGACCCCACAAATACTGAATACTACACCCCTCACATGAAAGCTGAAGAATATTTTGCCATCTCTCTACTTTTCCACACCTGACAGGCATGCAGGAGTTACTGTACGTCACAACATTTGTCTCAACTGAATATAAAGAATTGGGAACTTCCCTTTCCAAAGATGTAAAAACCTTTTCGATTGACCGAGAAACAAAAACCCAAAACAGAATTTTAAAGAACCAATAGTTGAGACTGTTTATTAAAATGTGACTTAGTATTGTCGATCTATACTAGTTTCATATCCCACTTTACACATACATTTGCACGTAGCTGACCAAAACAGGACTACTGTCGCTGAAAAGAAGTCAGTGAAGTCGCATATTTCGTGCGGAAAATATAAACAAAATCATTCCCTTTTCATATAAAGTAACTTTAACACTAGAATGATACATTGCATGAATTTTTGTGTGATTTTGTTCTTAATTTAAAGAAAAGTTGGGATCTATTTTCTGGTGATCTCTTTGCAGAAATTTCAGTCTCAGTACACGTGGACTGTAGTTCCCTTGTCATAGGAATGTTAGTTTAGGCAAGGAGTCAAAAGACTTAATGATGAAATTACTAAGTTATATCTGCGTTGCACTAATCAATATTCTAAGGAATCATTAAAGCTAATTATGGATAGACAAGGCAGGGCAGAACATTTTCTAGCAAAACATTCCAGAACTTTATCCAGAACTATAATATTTATCTCCCCTCTATCTAAATGATCTAGTTCCAATCAAAAGCGATGAAAAAGCCATACACAGAAAAAAAAGAAGAAAAACACCAAGTGATAGGTTACTCAAGCATGGGTTAACTTTGCTCAGGAGGCTAGTAACGGGTGCACAGGTTTCCATATGTGCAAAATGGTGCTAAATTTGATTTGAATCTGAACATATCTTCCATAAATTCCTACTTATTTTGAAGGGGAATAGTGAGTTTAAAATTCACCAACATGCAAAGAAAATAGCTTTAATCATCGTTAAAACATTCGGTCTCATCAATAAATATTATGTAATGATTGTGCAAAGTTTGGGTAAACAAATTACTGTTGAGCAATAAATAACTGGATTTCTATCTGTTAGAAACTTATTTCTTGAAAAGAAGGATACAGTTCTTCCTTATTTTGAAGGATATATCACTCTATGTCCTTAAACATTGGTTTAAAAACATGATTGTTTTCTGTAAAACAAATTATTTCCATTTAATGATTTTACATTTTCTTTTTTGTCACGCGTGGGTTGAAAAATATATATTGTTTAATATACCTTACCTTGTTAATTTAGAGGGGCAATATGACGTTTCAGATTAGTATATTGAAATATTGGTACACCTATATGCCCCCACACTTTTCCTAATCATAATAATCGCGCTATATTCAGCTTCCTTAAATTTAAGCAGGGGCATAGCGAGAATTAAATGTTAGGGGGCGGTCCATGGGGGCAGGTCTAAGGCTAGCTCATAGAGGGTGCGCTAGATGCAAAATGGTGCCACATTTCAAGCTGAACTTAAATTTAATATATCTCCAGGAATCCTTATTTTTCAAGTAATGGTTTTAATTTTTCGTCAATTTTGAATCATCCTGTCCCCCACCCATCCTCCTACCCTCACACGGAAGTAGCGTTTTGCCTAAAGCATATTTCATTTGTCATATATAAAAGAGCAGAGTATGCATTTTCAGAATACGTCATGGCAGTGACGTAGCCAGCATTCCAGAAAAATAAAAGTATACACATCTTATGCGTAGGCCTATGATATTGCGGTGTTCGTCTATTTTACGATTTGGATGGGATTCTAGTCAATCTAGTGTTCGAATTGTCACTAGGACCTAGGGAAAATTGGGTAGAAATATCAACCACATTCACTCAATACTACAAAAACATGCTCAAGTATAAATCGCTACCCTCTTACATAATCCTGTCCTCGATTCCTTCCTCTCTTTTCCTCCCCCTTCCCATTCTTTCTGCTTTATATTTTTCGCCTTAATTTTTCTCTCATTTTTTTCTTGTTCTTTTTTGGGGGGGGGCCTACCGCACCTGAATTTAAGTAAATGGGGAATGCAAACAGCTTTTTTTTATTTTTGAAGAGCTGACGAAGTCACTGTGACTTTAAATACTAATTTCATATTGAGTGGATAAATAGACCGGTAGAAACAGCTCGAGAATGTTTTTGTTTTTTATCACTAACGTAGCAAGAAGGGTGAACTGGGATAGATTAGGAATTTGGGAGGACGCGATGGGCGACGTTAAACAATATAGAAGCGAAAAAAAAAAACGAGAAAAGTGAGGGACGTGTGAGAAGTTGATGAGTGAGGGAAGAAGAGCGTAGTTTGGAAATATTGATACAGAAAAGCTTCCAGTAACTTTACATAATGAAATTCACTTCTTTTTTCTGTTGATCAGGTTAATTGAAGAATCTTAACATTTTTATTCTCGCTTATTTGTGTCCCATTGATGATCTGTCTTAATTGTATTTTTTTTCTAGATGGCACCATGGGGGAGTGTGGGGACTAATTCCCTCGCATTTAAGAGACGCTGTCTTTAACAACGACTGGAAACTGCGGTTATAAGCTATATATTCCTCTAGCAAATGGGGTGTGGTACACATTTATATTGGTCATTTTGATGGTCTTCACAAAATAGAATGTGACACTTTCTGTATTTTTGTTTTCTTCTTTTTCTCTGTTGAGTTCAAGTCATCTACCTGAGTCACATTTCAGAAAAAAGTTGTTTGCGCCCCACGCAAAGTCATCTGCTCTCTACACTAAGAATTGAACATTTTCTCGAGCTACCGCATTTATAGTTTCCTTCAGAAAACCTCAGACTTGAACACAATTTTCTTTTTCCTTTCTTTTCTCGCCCTTTGTACATTCATACATCTACCACTTTATTTATGAACATAGTTGTGCAATAATTTCCGTGTCTTTTCCTTACTTATACCTAGGTCACAAAATTTTGGAAGTGGTCACCGAAGTTCCTCCTCATGCCCACATCACCTCCCAGGGTAGCACTTTTCTATTTTAAATTCATGTCCAATCCCAACCCCCGCTTTCTGAACTTGCGCTGCTCCTGCATATTGCTTCATCTGACATTCTTTGTATTAAAGGGAAATAAAGCGTTTGTTTTGGAAAAAAATCCATATTTTTGACAGGCCCGTATCCGGGGGGGGGTTTCAGGGGGTTCAGACGAACCCGTCACAAGATCTGGAGTTCCGCTCATCCTATGGTAATAGGCCTACAGTAGCAACATTTATAATGAGTTTTAAGTTGTTGGTCATTGTTATCGGGAAAATGTTCCACTTGTGGTAAAATCGACCCCCCTCCCTCAACTGAAAAAGCTACATACAGGCATGTTTGAAACCAATGTTTGTAGATGTAGAATGATAGATTATTCAAAATGAGGAAGGACAGAAGCCTGCTTTTCAAGAAATGAACTCCTCACAGAGAGAAATTCCGTTATTTGTTGCTCAACACTGATTTGTTCACCCAAACTTTTTAAAATTCAAATGATGCATCTTCCATTACTCATAACTTCCATAATGTTTTAAGGAGATGAAGCTTTGGCAGACGTTTATTGATGAGACTGAATGGTTTAATAATGATTATTGCTATTTTCTTTTGTATGTCATGCTGATGTTATTAGCTTGAGTTAAGAGAGCGTACACTATCATTAAGCATGTTTACGGTAGTTGCACATCATAAGATTTGGAAAATTTTCGAATTTCTGCAAGTTCCGTCCATTTTGTCTAAAATGGCCTTGTCTCCCCAAATACCCAATAACACGTGAACCTCTGTGCCAGACCAAACACCCCTGTCGCTGCTCTCGCTCGCCATTTCCAATTACTCATTTGTGCTGTTGTCCTTTACAATCATACAGCTAGTTTATTAATGGCAAGATACACGGAGTGAGAGCAAACCGAAACATCCCCCTCAGGCAAAGTTTATTTACGCACCGCGGGAGGTGAGTGGGGCAAACTCCGACTCAATCCACCTTCCGAGGAGGATTGAGAAGCCCTGACCCAGCCCTGACCCAGCCCCTGTTCCCACGCTAAAAAGAGTGAGTTCACCTTGCTTAAATTGGTTACCCGGGCAAGTCGGGGTTCGTGGGACCAGCATACAAGAGCAAATCACCCTTCAACCTAGTAACAACAGCAGAAAGAAAAACAGAAGCAGAAAAATAACATGGTTCAACCCACCCTATAGCAAAACAGTGGCAACAAACATCGGAAACTGCTTTCATCAAGCTCATCAGCAAGCACTTCACGGCCGACAACAAACTTAGCAAAATCTTCAATAAGAATACACTGAAAATCAGCTACAGTTGCCTGAAGAATATGCAGGCCATCATAAAATCCCATAACAACAGGATCATAACCACATCAACATCAGCCACCCCGAAGAGAATGGCAACTGCAGAGACAAGGATTCCTGCCCCCTGGGGGGAAAATGCCTTACCACATCCCTCGTCTACAAAGCAACAGTCAATGGGGACGGTGCCGAACCTAAGGCGTACACAGGGATATCTGGAGGAACATTCAAACAACGCTTCTACAACCACCGAAAATCATTCAACCACCAAAAACATGCAAAAGACACAGAACTATCAAAGTACATCTGGGCTCTCAAAGAAGAAGAAAAAAGCTTTGAAATCAAATGGGGAATCCTGAAAACAACCAATACCAAACAAAGATCATCGGGCCAGTGCAACCTCTGCGCAGACGAAAAAGTCGAGATAATGCTAGCGAACAATATGAACCTACTCAACCGAAGAACGGAGTTACTGTCCAAGTGCAGGCACCCAAACAGACCTAAGAGGTGATAAACAATGAACTGACCAGCAAAGCGAACCACTTGCTGCCTGACGATTGTGAAGATCGCATGAAACTCGGAGTCGCAGCCGCAAGTCCATAGATCAGGTGTATATTGTATTGTATATATATATATATATATGAATCAAATATATTACGCCAATGGCGTAATATATTTGATTCATCATGAATTTCAAACTCATCGCTATTTTCAGTTTTATCATTAGTATATGGACCTCTCCAATCTTTGTATATATATGTATATATATACTGTTTTTGGACTTGCGACTGCAACTCAGAGTTCCATGGTTTCCTCTCAATCGTCAGGCAGCAAGTGATTCGCTTCAGTGCTTTTCCTTTACGGCTCATCTTTTAGGTTTTTTTGTGTGTCTGCATTTGGACAGAAGCTCAGTTCTGCGGTTGAGTAGGCTGTCATTGTCTGCTACCGAGATCTCGAGTTTTTCTTCCCTGCAGAGGTCACATTGACTCGATGTTCTTTGTTTGGTGTTTGATGATCTTAAAATCTCCCATTCAATAGCAAAACTCCTTTCTTCTTTCTTGAGGTTCCAGATATGCTTGGAGAGTTCAGTGTCCTTTGCGTGTTTTTCATGATGAAAGGATTTCTTGTGATTATAATATCACTGTCTGAATGGGCCCCCAGATATTCCTATGTAGGTCATGGGTTTGACACCGCACCCAGTGACTGTTGCTTTGTAGAAAAGCGCTGGGGTGAGGCATTTGCCTCCCAAGGGACAAGAGTCCTTGTCCCTACAGTTGCACAATTTTTCTGTGTGCTTTGCGTGGCAGCATCTATGACCCTGTTGTTGTGTGAATTTATGATGGCTAGCATGTCTTTGAGGAAACTGTAGCTTAATTTTAGGGTGTTTTTCAGTGTTGAAAATCTTGCTGAGTTTGCTCTCTGTGGGAAAATGCTTCTTGATGAGCTTGAAGAAGGCCTTTACGACATTTGTTTTGACTGTCCTGCTGAAGGGCGGGTTGAACCATGTTATTTTCCGGCCTCTGTTTTTCTTTCTGCTCTCATTTGCATTGCTGCGTTGGTAGTGGATTTGCTCTTTGAAGCCGCTAGCTTCAAGTGCTATGTTATAATCTGTTGATATTCATGATGAATAAAATATATTACACCAATATTTTGTAGGAATACACCTTACATGGTCAAAGCAAAAAGCAAACTGAGTGAAAGTACTAGTCAATGCATTTAAATAACAGCTGTTACAGAAGGTAGTAAGTGTGGGAGTAATTTGTCAGGTGTTTAAGCTAGTAAGGTATTCTTGATATGTTCTTTAGGTTGCATGTATTGATATGCTATTTCATGGCAGCTGTTTATGTCTCTGCTATGTTGTTCGAATAGTTTTCTTGTGCTGTGTAGTTGTAAGTTTCTTGGTCAGCTGACTATCTTTCTGAGTTCACTCTGTAACTGGCAGTCAGACTCGACGCATCTCGTCGCTATAATTTAACTGCCATGTATTTCAATATAACTATTTTGCTATAACCTCTACCAGTCCACACCTGTCATCTCTCTCCGTGTTTTGTTCTCAAAGTATACCTTGCTCTGCACCCATATATACATTTTATTAAAGGACTCACCCATCTCCTTCACCAGCATATTCTGGTGCATGGCCAACGTTACATAAGTAATACCAGATGAGAATAGTTGAAGATTAAAACTCTGGACACTTCTATTTTAGTTGGTTGTAAATCCTTAATGAAAAGAGAGACTATGATCCTATGTTTGTACCAGGAGTTCTCCATGTGGAGAACTTTAATATCAGCTGGGCTTGGAAGTTTATGGGACGTATATCAAACCCAGTTCTTTGAAATAGTCAGCATTCACACGCTTTTTAAATCTGTCACAAAGGCTTAGTTTGGATTCTCCAATGTAATTATCCCCACAAGTTTTGTCACCACAAGGAATATGATATATAAACAACCACTATTTTCGAGATCGGGAATTTTGTCCTTAACCTTGAAAAATGAACGAACATTTTACAACATCTGAAAGAAATCTGTAGTTCTGCATTTAGGAAACGTTTTAAGGTCTTAGAAATAGACCTGAAAATTGTGTTTCACATATTACCACAGTATGCTAACTTCAGATAAAATTAGATAAGTCACTGTTCTCGTTCACAGTACAGGGATTAGGACACATCTGTAATCTAGATCTTAAATTACAAGTATATCTGTCAAAGCTCTTGATGAATTTAAGAGGGTAAGTGTTGAAAAGGAGGCAATTACGGATTAAGCTAAGTTCTCTTGTGGAAAAGTACATTGGAAGAACAAATACGTCTGGATCTACAATGGAGTGCTCTGATAACACTGGTGTTGTACTTGTTTAGGGTCCACGATTTCCAATTACAATAAGTGCCCGTATGGGTGGGTTTTCTGTATATAGATGTTATTAAAGAATTGTTGTGATTACTGGAAACATCTCTACAAATGGTGATATCAAGAAACAACATTTTGACGTGTCTTTCAACTTCATAAGTAAATTTAATGCTAGGATTGATGGAAGCATTGAAAGTATATGTTTAAGTAACCCCTGCTCAGGCAGAATTATAAATGAATCATCAACATAACATGTATACTAATGGAAATTTGCATTAGGAAGAAGAGAATTTTCAAGGTGGCACATAAATATATTAGCAAAACATTCACTGAGAGATGATCCAGTAGCCACGCCATCCAGTTGCTTAAATGATTATTGAAAGTGAAATATGAATAACTGACAAGATCGGTCTTGCAAAAAGTGATGATAGACAGCTTAATGGAAGACCAGAGCTTATATAACATAAATAAATGGAATCAAAAGTTTTGACTAACAGTGTAAATTACTACCATTTAGTTTCGTACAGTATACATGGTACTACACTCTTCAAGTAATATCTGAATATCAGGTAAATCAGATATTACCTGATGTTATTATATCCTGAGATTATTATTATTTCCTGATATTATTGTATCTGGTATCATTATTATCTGATATTCAAACTGATCAATGATGCCATTTTCAGCTTTTCAAAAAAAAACGGAAAAATGAAGAAAAAGACAGACACACTTAAAAATGAGAAATACAATGAAAGAGGATGTGAAGAAAATGCCATCTTTGACTATTTCAGCACCTTTCACATTCAGAAATGATAAGTGGGTTGCAAATATTCAGCCTTGAAAATTCACACAAGTACGGTTTTCGTAATTACATGTACAAATAAGCGTTAAACTTAAACAGGGGTAACAGTCAAATAATGGAAGAAGAGAGATATTCAGTCAAAGAAAATTCTGACAGTACCATTTCCAGGAGCTTACCTGCTGAGGCTGTAATTTTTTCTAGCACATTCCACTCCAACTTATGCTGGCGGATAGAAGGAAAACTATATCAAAACATAATACCCCAATGGAAAATGATAGGTAGACTCAGAATCGGTGATTGGTTTTGCCATAAAACATCAACTCTGGATGTGAGATATCAAAATAGGATGTGGAATAGATATGCTAACTCATAGACATATGTATCCCTTTCAATCAGAGATGGTCTTTTTACTCTGCAAGTAACTTTTGCCCTCTGATCATAAGTTGAAAATTGTGACAAGGTATTTAGCACTGGCATGCCTACCAAAAAGCCAACATAATTGTTGAGTGTTGCTCAAAAGGATACTTTGCTCTCAGGCCAGACTTCTCCCCCCCCCCACTGAAAATTGTGGACACGTGCCTGATATGTCCTATCATAGAAGTGTGACAATATGTGCCCCCCATCAATAGACCATGGTGGCCAGCACTCAGGGGTTTACTTGTATGTCTTGTATGTTTCTTTATGTCTTTTATTTCTGCTCTTGTGTTTTCTTCTGTGAACTTGCATGTAAAAGCTGCGGTTAATCCATGCTTTCTTTCTGTGTACTTTGCTGTTACTACAAGTATTTGTATGTACATCTTGTCAAGAAAGCAAAATAGAAAGAAAGGTCTATGTGTGTTGTAAGTGGTGCAGAAGACATTTGGTTAGACTGCAGAAATGGATTGGTTCAAAGAATAATAAATACATGCAAATTTTACCTCCAAAGACCTCACACGCATACACAACCCCACTTCAAGGGAGAAAGGAGAACTTTCCTGATAGATGCCCCCAATATAGTTCATCAGTGGTTCTGGCTAAACAGTTCTCCATGATTCCTCACAGTTACTTTTCTTACCAGTGGGTGCTTTATGTCGATCTCTTGGACCTTTGGTCTGATGAATCTTCAGTCATGTGAACCTTTGATCTCATGGGCTGAAATTGACTGGGGTAAGAGGTTGTGACACATAGCAGAAAAAATGTGGGTAGCTGTATTTCATAGAGCTACAGCTTTGTTGTTGCTTTAGTTGTAACTATGTTTGCAATTATATTAGACTTGCCTTTTATCAGGCAGATTTGACGAAAGAAAAAGCACAGATAAATAAATTTAACCACTCCCTTTCTCTGTCCATCCAATCTATCAATCATTATTGCACTATGAAATCAAAAGTTAGAATCATTTGAAGTTTTTTCTTTTTGTTCTTTTCTAGGCTTTGAAGTTAAGTAACTCAGCTTTGCGTAAGACAACCGTGGGTCAGCTGGTAAACATTTTATCCAATGATGTTAACAGATTTGACATGGTAAGACTTAAATTCTGAATTTCTCTTCTAGATATACTGTGACTCAATCTATGAAAGAAGTTTGCTTTTGTTTATGTTTGTTGTATCTTTAACAATTATATGTCTTGGAATATGCAGCAGGTCAACACAATGTTGGATATCACAAAGCGATAGTCAAATAATATACTCAGTTGCCATATACTTCCTCAAACACTTGTATGTTGTCGTGTTACCACTGTGTTAAGTTTTTCTTTGATCTCCTCAGGTATTCCTTTTTGTTCACTATCTATGGATTGCACCAATACAAATCATAACAATGTTAATTGTGCTGTGGTTCCAAATGGGTCCTACCTGCATGATAGCATTTTTCACATTACTTCTTCTTGCACCAATCCAAGCTGTCATGGGCAAGATGTTCTCACAGCTCAGGTATGGCATGTTACTTTTCCAGCACTTGTATAGTTAGAATGAGCCCACCAGTTTGTATCATTTGAAACCCTTTTCTGCAGGTCACTTTAAACTTTTTTGACACAGGGACATGTAAGCAGTACCATATATACTTCTAAGTTAGGGGAATCATACAAACTTCATTTAGAAAGTTAAGAGCACTACATTCGTAGTGATTCAGGATAGTTTTGTTATAAATTTCATTACATTTGCATTAGTTTCACTTTTTTCTTCTTTTTTTTTTTTAAGATTTTTTAACATGTTACTGCAAGTTGCTGTAGACTTGTGTGTATTGTCACTCTTTACTTTCCCTTGCAGGGCAAAAACTGCTCTGCTGACAGATGAAAGGGTTCGAATAATGAACGAAATCATTTCTGGAATGAGGATTATCAAAATACATGCCTGGGAGACCCCCTTCACAAAACTTGTTGAAGAGTCTCGGAGGTAGGTCTTGTTTATGCAGTGGATCAATGATCTTTGTGAAACCCTCATACATGTAAAAACTGTCACTAACATTGCCTAAAGAGTCATAGAGTGTGACCCGTGAAATGCTAAATAATGAGAGTAATAATGATAACTTCATATAGCACCAATGTCCAAGAAGGTGCTCATGGCACTGTGTATAAACACGACATTTCGTTTTGGCTTCAAAGGGGTGAGCCATTAGTTCCTAGCAGTAGCAAAGAAACCTATGCAGCCAGGTTGTTGTGTGTGTGTGTGTTGTGGTGCATGTGGGTGGGCCTGTGATGTGTGCTTATGTACTTTCTACTCAGCAAGGGAAAGTCAGATGAAAGTTAAACATGGTATTTAGATCTGCCGCAGTAAGGAGGTGTGCTTTATTGTTTTTGGTTTATGTCAAAGGTCATTTGAGGATAGCAAAAACTAAATTTCTTTAAATTAGCTCTAATTCAATGATGATTGTTCCAAATAGGGAATAGTCATACAACAATTTGGGGGTCGAATATCTTGCTACATACACTGAAAATAATCCAAGTGGGTGAAAGCTAGGTCGCTTAAGATCATGAAACTTACGTTTTGGCAATATCTTTTAAGCAAAACATATTGAGGGATTGGTGGAATGGAAAATTGTCATCGTCAATAGAAAAATGTCCCTAATGAATGACCATTTTTTTACTTTTGGTGACCTTTGTGTTCTCTTGATGCGGGTTTTTTTAAGATGCAGTAAAACTCAATTACATTACATTTCTGTGGTTCTTCACCTGAAGTTATTGGCACTTTGTGAAAGATCATGGGAGGTCAAAGTTCCTAAAAATTCTCTAATCCGAGATAGAAATGTCTGTTGTTGCATTGAAGTGGCCATACCAATCTCTCTGACTTATTTATGTGAACCAAAAAGTCAAATTTCAAATTTTTCAAAATGTGCCTAGATCAAGCAGAAAATGGCAAAAGGAAATGCCGTTGTGAAAGGTTTGGTGCTCATGTATATTTTAGAACTTGATGAGCCTTCTAAGTGTAGACTGTTGCAAGTAAAACTTCATGTCAGATCACCATCGGGTAAAAACACTGAACACTGATGGTAGGAATTAGCTTGGATAGGTTTGATATGTGGTATGTTGATGAATTATTGTGAGGGCATAAATGAACTGTAACTGATGTCAATGCGGCAATGGTGCATGTGCTTGTGTGTGGGTGCTGCAGACTGGTTTGTGTTTATGTTTATATGATGCATTGCTTGCAAACACAGTATCTGAAGGATAACTTTTATTGATCTTATGATGATATCTCTTGTATGTGAAGGAGGTCACAGGTCATTTGAGGTCTCCAGAGGTGAAACTGTGAAAATCTTATGAAGCAAAGGAACCCAAACCATACCCACTTGTAATTTTAAACTTCCTATTTTCACCTTACTGAATAGGTGATCCATATTGATTTTGGGTGGAGGTGAAAGGTCATTTGAGGTAAACAGAGGTCTAACTGTGAAAATCTTACAACACCATATCCAAAGAAGGGTAAATATGGGGAATATGTAGTATTTAATTGCCAATAGTAAGTAGATAATTCCTATTAGTTTTGGTTCAAGTGAAAGTTCATGCATGTTTACCAAAGGTTAAAAGATCAAAATCTTTAAAATTCCTATGTCTCAAAAAGGATATATAGGAGGGATTTCCTTCTTTGCATGTCTTTTGGTCATAGTAAATAGATAATCATTATAATTTTTGGTAGGAGGGAAAGATCATTTTTGGTAATCAGATACGAAGTGCCATTTGTGACAATATTGTACATTATATATATTGATTATAATGAGAAATATATGTTGGTTATGGGGTAATATATATGACTTACGTTTTTATTTCATATGTAGGTTATGTACAACCTATATATATCGCACATCATGTTTTATTTGTTATAACATGTATATACATTTCATTATTTTTCTTAAACGACTCTCTATATAATTTTGTCATGTTTGGAGCGGTGTATAATATATGTAGGTTATAGAAGTGTGTATGATTATCTTATAAGATGTGTGAGGAAGTGATGTAGGCCCATGTTTTAGGCACATGCAATAGGCATAGACCCAATGCGAGTACTCTGCTGCTAGTTAGCTGCACTGTACCTGTACCATCAAATATCACAGCATTGTCCATTGGTGTTTCCGTTCAACATCCAACGTGGCTAACAGTAATAACCTAACCGAAAGCGAGTTCTGTTCACTAGTAGATAGACTTGCAGAGCTTGTCGCAAGACAAGTCATGAGAGTGGTAGGAGAGCGTCCAACAAAGAGGTAAAATAACCGCCTGTAAAAGAAAAAGCCTAGGCCCTAATTCGTTCGGACTAAGCTGACGAAAACATGATGATCCACCAATCCCCCTCCTACTTGCTAGTCCTAGCCTGATTTGACAAAAATCAGTTTAGCATAGGCAATTAGTACGTAAATCATGCCTGACCCAACCGTAAGTTTAGACCTAGAAATGCGTAGGCCAATGATTTGGTGAGTGGTGTGGAAAGGTTGTTTCGTTTTAGGAATTTTGGAAGCATACAAGGGCGCGATGGCTACACTGTGGTATTGGTAGCCGAAGTAAGTACCAGCCCTTGCCTAGCGTGGGTTACTATTACTACTTAGGCCTTACTGAGGCACATAATAGTTCTCGCACATCTCATATATGAAGTAAAAACGTAAGTCATATATATTACGGCATAACCAACATATATTTCTCATTATAATCAATATATACTATGTATAATATTGTCACAAATGGCACTTCATAACCAGATGTCGAACAGAGAAATTTTAAACACAGTGTCTCAAAAAGTGTAACCTTTCACAATCCCATACATGGTGTGAGGGTTTGCCAAACTAATAAATGGTCTTTGCTTTTTTGAGGAGACCAAAAGTCATTTGAGGTTACTCTGTGAAATCATTGCAAACACTGTATCTAAAGAATTCTAACTTTAAGGAATTGCATTCCTACTGTGTAAATGTCCATATGGAGTGCTTGATCCCTGTTGCTTTTCAGTAGAGGATAAATTTATACAGGGTCAAATGACCATTTTATGCAATGGCATTTGTAAAGAACAGTAGGTTTCCCATTAGCAGTCACTAAAATGTGAGCATGTTGGTAATGTGGGAGGACCAGTAGGAAACATTCCTGAGTGAAACTTAAAAAACTGGTTAAGAAACCAATGTTTACTGTGGTTGACTATGTAGTTCTTTTATTAAATCACTGTTCTAATAGTTTAAAGTCACTAGCATTTTTTCCTTTTTTTTTCTTAATGGTTTTCATTCAAAATGGTTTGTTGTTGAAGTTATATAGTTATACCCTCTTACACTTAATTGCATTATTGCACCAGTTGAGAAGAACTTTGCCTGTAACATTTGGTATCTAGATCCTGTTTATTTGTGATTTTTCTTCCCATGAAGCTACACACATTTCTCTGCAGATTCGAAATCAGCAAGATAAGTTTTACTTCCACCATGCGCTCTGTCAATGTGATCTTGTATGACCTTGGTCCAAGATTGATCAGCTTTGCCACCTTTACTGTATATGGTGCTATTGGTAAACCTGTGACCACCAGTATCGTGTTCTCGGTGTTAGTGTGGTCTCACATTATGCGTTTTTCAATCGGCACTGCGATTCCCTTGCTTACCATGTCGACTGTGGAAATGCTGGTCTCGGTGAGACGAACTCAGGTACAACACAGCTGCAAAAACTAACTCTCAGGTTATTGTAAATTTAGCTGCATAACTTTTCTGAATACTCTGTCTTTGTTTGCCAGCAAACTAACTCCTGATGAGTTGCAATTTATAAACATATGTCACAGAGTGCTATGTAGTGGTTCATGCAATGTGCATAGTTAGACATTCTCTGTCTCATACTGGTGAATGCTTCATATTTCATGCAGTTTTCCCTTTTTTCCTCATGATGGAACAGAACCAAATGCACATCTGTAATCCTATGCAACTTACCTGAGTAGTTTTAAGTAACAAACTCTAGAAAAAAAAATGCCCCCCAAAAGACAGTCTTGACAAGGATGTCCTACAATGCAGAGCCAACCTATGCTTACCAAGCTTACTGCTAGTACTTCTCTCCTAGATCAGAGTTGAAGTGCATCCGGAACGATTTTGTAATTGTTGGTATACCCAACTTTAATTATCACCAGAGAGTTAAGATCCAAGTCTTATAAATGCTAGAAAAAAAAAATGTGTGTTTTGTATACTGCTTCTTGCTCACAAAACACGAAGCTGAGGTTACCATGATCTGGAGCACTGCTGCCATGTGAAGTCATCGTTTGGAGTCCACATGAACTACAATCTTGGGCAAAATACCTCAGGACACCACACTTCTCAGTTCAATGTTGGCTATAGAATTGCTGTTGAAAGTGTACATTCATTCCTATCACGCAACAACGGAAAGGGGCGCAGGATTTCATGTTATCCTCTCACCTAAAATTCAGTATTATATTTGCAACATACAACAAAGTGTACTAACAATTTTGTCCGAGGTTGTAGGTCATGCATTCTGGCTGATCTCTTGTATTGCATACCTGCAGTTACTGTAACTAAGTGCATGTGGTAAGCTCAAAATGCAAACTGTACCTCTGAATCATATCATTCTTATTTTCTCTCTACGGTTTCACTAACTAGTAACTGTCACTTAGTTAGGCTAGATATTTCTCTAAAGCTGGTACATTAAACATCAGGAGGGCTTTTTTTTATGTGGATATCTGAAATTAAGGTATGTAACCATGACAATGACTTTTTTGAAGTGGGGTGGAGAGTGTATGAAGAATCTATTCAACTTGTCAAGCACATGAACTTGGCTATATGGGTGACATGTGAAACATGTAACTCAACCAGCATAACCATGCATACATGTTGGATACTGATAAAAACCATTGAGTATCTCTGATATGATCAAGGCATAGGCCCTAGGCCAAATTTTTAACCAGACTACTAGGCTTTTATCAAGGCCCAAACTGCTGGGTTGAGTGCCAAAAATTTCCACTTACCACCCTGCAAAAGTATGGTAAGAAATCTAGCCAAACTGATCAGATCCTTCTGAGCCTAGGCTTAACCTTACAAGTTTGCATCATTCTCAATCCTTTGTTTTCTCGTTTTTGAAGAAGTATCTGGATTTTGATTCTTTGTGTTAACAAAGGAACCTATGCTGTGAAAGTGTCATGTGTCTGTGACATTTGCTTGGGTATGTTCTAGCTCAACAAGGGAAAGTCAGATGAGAGACTTGGTATGTCAATCTGCCGTATTGAGAAGGTGTGCCCAATTGTTTTTTGCGCCCATATCATGCATGTTAATGTAAACACGGGCAAAAGGTGATAATATTTGTAAAAGTAGTCATGTTCCACGGGGCTTCGTAAGGATTCAGAGAGATAATGGAGGAATCAGTACTTGTTGGTTTCAACTCTGTACATTTATTGGACGGAGACTGATTAATCACGTGACAACAAAACAGCTTATTGGGAGCACACATCTAACACCCCCACTTGCTCACAATTAAGCAAACCAGATAGAAGCAGTTACAAAAATTACTGGATGATACAAGCAAAACATAAAATGATACACTTATGCATAGGATATAGTTAATACGCTTATGAATGAAACTGTGAAATGAATCAATTTCCAAAAAGGAATCTCTTGAATTTTGCAATCTTTCCTTTTGTTGCTGGTTTGGTAAAAATGTCTGCTACATTATCCTCAGTTGGGCAATATACAATATTGATTTTCCTTTCACTGAGTATACTTCAAATGAAATGGTACTTTACATCAATATGCTTTGATCTCTGTCTATGTACGGGATCCTTGCTCAAAGTAATAGCTCCCTGATTATCTTCCCTGACATTTGTACAAACATACTGTGGTTGTCCATACCATTCAATAACTGTGTTAAATACAGACTTTCTTGCATGGTTGTGGCTTGAGCAACATACTCAGCCTCACAAGTTGATAAAGCAACATTTGGCTGTTTCCTAGATTTCCATGACACAAATGGACCATTTTCAGTTAAACTGAAACAATAACCTGGGGTGCTTCTCCTATCTTCCACTGAAGATCCTCAGTCTGAGTCACTGTAAACTTTCAAGCTCAATGGTTTATTGATTCCTTGCCGTAGGCAGGGGAATCAATGCAGTCCTGATGTCGTGTGTGTGTATGTGTGTGTGTGTGTGAGGGTGTGTGTGTGTGTGTGTGTGAGGGTGCGTGTGTGTGTGTGACGGTTGCTCGTAAACACTCTATCTCAAGAAGGTAACTCTGAGTAATTTCATTTTTGGCATCTAGGTTCCCCATATTGAGTAGCTGATCCCTATTGTTTTTGGTGGAGGTGAAAGCTTGTTTGGGGTAATGAGAGGTAAGAATGTGACATTATTAACAGGAGCTTGTAAACACCATATGTGATTCTGAAGAATGATAATCTTGAGGGATTCTACAGTACCTCGCGTTCATCATTTGTATAAGCTGTTTGCAAGCACATTCAAGTTATACCTGCGATGCACAAGCAATAAAGATAACACTGGACACTTGAGGCATCCTTACGTTAAGCGGTTTCAAATTTCATGCCCACACTTCACACGCACAAATTCCATACCAGCCAGCTCGATGTGTACGGTCTGTAATGTGCAGTACATGTACGTAGTCGATGTGGATCTACAGTGCATTAGTCAGTTAGTACACAACAGCTATCTATTGTGATTGTAAAAGTCATAACGTGGAGGAAGTGTTTCTCAGTTTCAGTTGAACTCAGCATATTCTGGAGTTTGTGATACTGATGTTTCATCTGTACGACGAGGAAATCTTATGGAGATTTGAAGTGCTTGGAGTAAGTCGTCGTTGGCAGGTTGCTGCCACTAACGCTACTGTACAGTGTTTAGGTGAGTATGGGGGCAACTATACAGATCGAATAAGGAAATCAGAAGTGTACTCACCAAAAACAAATCTAAAGTCCGTTTATAAACAATTGCTCTGGCTAAATCTGTGGTTAATATATTCCGGTCCTGGTCGATATTCCAAATTGTAAAATACAAGTAAAATATATGAATCGGTGAATTAATTAAGTGATGCTGTAAAGAACCTTTCGCTTTCCTGTCGCGAACCACGTGGCTTTGCTAAGGAAGTTGAAAGAGTTCTCCGGGAAGTATATAAAGTGAAATTGGGGTAAAAATATGAAGATGAATATGAGAGGATTATTGGCGTCAATAATCGGGTATTTAATAAAAATTCGCTACTCTCACTAGAGACGGAGGCTCCTGCCTAATCGTTGAGAAGTAGGACGCAGAGTGTTAAGAGTTCTTTGTTCATCTCCTCGTGTCAAGTAAGAAGTTTCGGCTGATGCATAATTAGTCATCCGCTGAAACAAAGGGATGTTCATACAAAACTTGGCAAGAAAACTTTTCTGGAAATTTGGAAGAATGTGTTTGCCAAGTGGACACCGGAAGTGAGGGCAGGCTTCCAATCTATGACTTCTGGATGAAGCCACTACAAGTGTATTGCTATGCATAGTTAAAATTCGAATAACGTGTAGGCCTAGCCTAGTAAGTACTAGTACTGTATGCATGGTAGGGGTACATTCAGTCGATCGGTACATGGAGTCGATCAATGCATTTTAAACTCCAGGGGGGCCATATGGGCGCAAAGAAATTCTATAGTGAGCACCGTCTACATCCTATTTACTTCAAACAACATCAAAAACAAGTATTTGCGGCGTTATTTTTCATTTCCATTGAAATTTTTACTCACAGTCAAATTTTTAGGTTTCAGCAATTTGCTGATTATCATGTTTGAAATTGTACTAAAATGTCAGCCAAAATGTCTGCGGTAAAACTCTCATTCAACATTTGGATAGAGGGACAATATTTTTATCGCATAAGCATCTTCAAGGCAATTTTTCTGTTATAACAACTTCAAAAATCTTCCAACAGATTTAATTATTAACAGTCCTCTTAACAACATTCACAGTAAGGGCATTGCCAAAATTTCACCTTACAAAATTGGATGGCAAAGCAGAGCTTTTACTCTCCCAGTCTAGAAAACTTCCTCACATATGAGTGCCAAACAAATAATGACTGATCACCATCCTAAATGTAAAGTCTTTTAAAAGATAATCATTTTTGAAATTCTAGCTACAGCAGATGGATTGGTCATATTACTTTAATGGTACCTTATTGGGGGGAGTAGAGGTAACAAATCTTCTGTCCTCCACTGTTGCCATCAGCAGGGTATTTTACTGAGGGTGTCCTATATGGCAGAGAGGAATAGCACACCTGCCAACACACTATCACAGGGACGAGTAAATAAAAAAGAGTAAGAGCTAACATCCACGTCAGCAAATTACCTAATCAGCCTCTTAAACAACTCAAACCTGGACCTGTGTGTATAAAAAAATTACCTATTGGCAAGGAATCACTAAGTCATTTGACTTTCTGGTTTGACTTCTTGTAACAAAGCTCATATTCAGTTGTACCTTTTAGATATCTTAGCACATGCTTGGCTGTATGGTCAAATGCTCTGTCCTTGGCTCTGACATAAACGGTTCAACTTACAGTATCTGGTCTTGTACATGTCATGGCATAAATAAGACTACCAACAATCATTCGAGATCTCTTTGGCTCAACAGTTTCAGTGCTGCCAAATTCCAACTTTTTTTCACATCGTGTGGGTCTAGGCTTGCAGTTGGCCATTCCAAATTTTTGTAGCAATTTGTTAATGTAACTCTTCTGATTCATTTTTATTTCACCATCATTTTGCTCAAACTGGATTACCAAGGAATTGTGATATTTTTCCCAAATCTTTTATCTTAAAGTTTTTCTTCATCTTTGCCTTGAATTCGTCTAGCAAAGGAGAGCTGCTTGCTGCAATTATTAAATAATCTACACATGTAATAACAATGATAACATCATATGTGTTCACTTTCTTGTAAACACAATGATTAGCACAATGATAATCATGTAACAACTTGTTCCGATTTCTTCCTGATTGTTTGAGACCATATAGAGATGTCTTCAACTTGAAGACTAGTGTTTCCCCTTTCTTTGTTTGTTCCTCATATCCTTCAGGTTGATTTATGTAAATGTCCTCCTCAATGGAAGCGTGAAGATAGGCAGTTTTTACATCCATCTGGTGGACTACTAGATCATTTTGCACAGCCAATTGCATAAGGGACCTAACTGATGTAAGATTTGCTGTTGGTGCAAATGTTTCTTTGTAATCGATCCTTTTGACTTGGTTGTAGCCCTTTGCTACATATCGTGCCTTGAAACTTTGTGAACCATTAGAATTCCCTTTACTTGAGTACACTCATCTTCCCCCCACTGGAGTTTTACCCTTAGGTGAGACAGTTGGCTCAAAAGTGTCATTCTCTTTTAAGGCATTTATCTCCTCATTCATTGCGCTTTTCCATTTTGACGAGTGAGGTGAATTTACCACTTCTCTGTATGTTTGGGGAATTCCACAAACTCTGTAACAGTAATCGACGCTAGACAAAATAGCATCATCATCCAAATCAGATACATAATCATCTAAGTGCTTTGGAGGCTTTCTCTCCCTCTTTAGGATAATCATGACCTTGGGTTCCTCTATTCTGATCATTTTCATTATGACTTTCATCAAGTGACCTTTGGTGTGCACATGATACAGTTTCCTCTGTATTCTCATTTTCTCCCAACACTTCCCTCTCAGACAAAACTTCACTCCTCTCCTAGTCCTCAGGGACTTCGTTTTCATCATTTGACTTCCTAACATATTGTTGTGGGACTAACTCTGATTCATCACAAAAGACATTAGTTTGGGTTTGTTTCTCTACATTACTCTTCTTGATGAACTTCAGCAACCTGTATTTGAGCACTTTGCCACTGGTTGCATTGTACACCAGGTAGACTGGGCTATTCTAATTGTATCCTACAAATATGCCTTTCTCACACCTAGAGTCAAGTTTCCTGGGATCATGCTTGTATGCATAACACTCTGAACCAAAGACTCCCATTTTAGATAGATCAGGTTGACGACCTGTAAACATGAAATATGGTGTCTGCTTGACACGATTGTTGAAACACCTGTTTCTGATATGGGCTCCTGTTTGGACTGCATATGTCCACAAAGTTTTGGGTACACCCTTATGTATCAATAAACACCTCCCCATCTCAAAAAGGGCTCTCCACTGCCTCTCTGCCATTCCATTTTGGTGTGGTGAGTAGGGTGAAGAGGTCTCATGTCTGATTCTCAACTTCCTCAAAACTGACTGAAAAGCATGCCCTGTGAACTCTGAATCATTATCAGATCAACACATTTCACCTTTCCATGAGGTGCTCTATCCGCTAAAAACTTCTCTTGTGCTGAAATAGTATCACTCCTATTCCTGATGAAAGAAACAAATATGACCCCTGAGTAATCATCTGTGCAGGATACAGCATATCTAAAACCATTTTTAGCTACAGGGTCTATAGGTCCTGCTAAGTCTGTGTGCACTACCTCCAAAGGTGAGGTAGCCTTTGCATCTGGTTTCCTGTTTCTACTGTTTACAAATTTTCCTTGTGTTCATGTCTCACAATCAAGTGTTGACTTATTAATTTTACCTTTGATTTTCATACCTTTTACAATGTTCCGTAACTGGAGAACATTTTCAAAATTACAGTGCCCTTAAATTTCATGCCATGTGCTCACACCATATACAGCATCTGCTTTGTCACCAATGACATCATCATGCACTTTGGTCAGGTAGCACAATCTATCATGTTCAATGATGATAAATTCAGTACCATCTCTGTGGATAAGTACATTTTGAGCTTCCTTAAAAATTATAGCAGCTCCTTTCTTGTGGCAGCCTTAACAGAAAATATGTCCTGTGGATATGACGGTGTGTAAAGTGCTCCTTCTAGCATCGTCTCCACTTCCCTGCAATCGGTGGTCTGCAGAATAATCTTTGCTGTTCCACGCTTTTGAGCGACGTTCTTTTCTCTTGTCCCATCAGCTAGCTCCATGTAATGTTCTTCACGACAGGAGGATTCATCAAAGGAAACAAATTTAGATATGCTTGTGATAATATGCGATGTTGCTCCAAAGGTACTTGATGTTCTTCTTGTTTCAGCATCATCTGAGTTAAATACTTTGAATGTGAATGCATGATTTTCTTCTTCAGAAGTAGGCTTAACCATCTCTTCAGAACTTTGCTTGGCTTTATCTTTGTACTTATGACATCGACAGGTCTTGTCACTGTGGCTTGAAATGTTGTGAAAACTACACCATCTTCCCGCATACTGCCGGGGTTACCAGTGGCATTGCCAGGGAGCAGGGGGCACATGTTTGTTTGTGATCTTTGTTTTAATTTTCTTGAGGACAGTAAACATTTTCCTAGCATGAGCACGGGTAGAAGTTATCAAATTGGTGATAATATTTCTTGTACCACAAATAATGTCATTTATTTAGCTACTTGTTTAAAGTGTAAATTACAGTACGTAGGGTCTACCGCCACTCAATTTAAAGTTAGGTTTCGTAATCATAAATCAGATCTCATTAATAATAAAGGCAGATGTGAATTAGCTGTGCATTTTAATTCTACTCCACATGTACTTAACAACATTCGCTTCATTATTATAGAACGAATTCATAGCACCCATAATGTGGACGTTATTCTTACTAGACGGGAAGCTTATTGGATGGCCCAACTATGTACTTTCCGTCCATCAGTTCTTAACAAAAGAAAGGAATTTAATTCTTACAAGAGAGTCAACTACTTACACTAATCCCTTGCCCACCCCCTCCTTTCAGCCCAACCTTTAATCCTTTTCACTGTCGGTTTTAGTTTGTTTAGCGTCTTTTATTTCTTGTGGTCGCTTTTAAGTATCTTTGTATTTTGAATGTTTCTATTGACTTTATTTATTTTAAGCCCCTTTGGTAGTTTCCAGCCTTTTTTGGTTTGAATCTTGTACCTTTTTTTCTTCGCTATGTTTAGCTTTTTTGAACCTCTTACTCTTTGTAAATCAGTCTCTTATATTACAGTCTGTCCTCAGTCAGGTGAAGGACCTGCCAGAGCACCTCTTCATGGAATGAGCCCCAGCTCCACAGGGCCCGTCGGCGCAAGACGTTGACTTCCTTTTCCGGAGCAGCGCATTGCACAATACGCCAGCGACCAGCTCACCGCCTCTGCGGGGCACTGATATTTCAGTCGATGCGTTTGAGCGAGCGGTCACAGTTCTGAGGCAAACATTAGGCTACGCACCGAATCTTTCCCCCGCCACGTCGGAGGTGTCGGCCTCGCGACTTATGCTGAATGCGGCTTCCTCAGTGCTGTGCACATCTATCCCAGTCGATCCCGAGTGCGGCCAAGGATTCCAGTCTCTGGCTTCGGTGGACCAGTGGACCTCCTTTCAACAAGATGTAGCAAGAGCTTTCCAGGTAGAGGAGTTGGATTGGGTGAATCTGTTTTCCCTGCCACACATCCCCGCGCGTGTGAGGGAACTACTCTGCATGGCTGTCACCCTCGATGCCCGCGACAGGTTTCGGGGTAAGTATTCCTGCCGCCTCGAAACATTGCTGTAAGACGTAAATTAGGCGTCCAGGGCCGGAATGAAGCATGCCTCTGCTCTGCTTCTGTTTGCGGAGCTCCTTAACCGCTCCTTTTCCCAGGCGCAGATGGCAGGTATCTCCCGAGCGGACACTGGTGCAGTAATCGCCCTTCTAGGCCTGTTAGCACAGAGCGTGTTCGATCAGTTCGTGCGGATTTCCGTGAAGGCCACGACTATCCGGCGTAATCAGGTACTCGATAACCTCGACAGGTTCTCCCGCACTGCGATTAATACGTTCTGGGACCTTCCCATCCTCGACATCGACCTTTTTGGGGGGCAGTTTGATGCCAGGCTTAGCGATTAGGCAGAGCGCCTGAAGGCCCTCAGGGAAGGGGACGAGCACATGTCTCGCTTAGGTAACCCCTTGGGTCAGCAAGCCTGCCAGCAGGGCTCAGGGCGGAATTGCCCTGACTGGCCACTTAAGGTACCGGCAGGAAATGTCGTCCTAACAGCGGTGCCAGCCACGAAGGTCGACCTGACAGCTGGCAGCAGCAGTCAGGCCAGAGCAACTACCGCTCTCGCAACAGAGGCGGCCGCTCCAAGCGATCCTAGGGCTGTGCACCCCACAGCAGTGTCACGGCTGGATGGGGGGAGCTGCAACATTTTTTGCAAGTGTGGCGAGCGATCACGCCCGACCCCTGGGTGCTTGGAGTTATCGCAGAGGGGTACAAAATCAAGTTCACGACTCCTCCCCCGTCATTTGGCCTCGTCTGGCCAACACCCATTCCGGGCGAACAGGAAAAAAAGGCCGTTCTCGAGCAAGAGCTAAAGGACCTTCTGGTCAAGGGTGCCGTCGTGCAAGTGCAAGCTGAGAACGACCTTCTTTTCCACTCGACTGTCTTCTTGACGCCAAAGAAAAACGGCACATGGAGGACCATACTAAACCTAAAGCCACTGAACAAGCATTACGTCGGCCTGCGAGGCTTTCGGATGGAGACACTGGCGACCATCCCCCCTGTTAGGCAAGGGCATGTTGATCCATCATGTCGTGTAGTTACAGTCCATTCCGACAACGGTGGCGTACATAAATCGCCACGGAAGCACCAAGTCGGCGGCCCAACTTCAGCGGGTGTGGGACCTCCTCCTGCTTTGCGAATCACTAGGAATTACGCTTCGGGCATCTCACCTCATGGGACATCAAAACGTGGTGGCGGACGCACTTTCCCTGGGGACCTACGACTCTGGAGTGTGGACACTGGCGCACCGTTGGGCAGACCACATCTTCGCCCTTTACGATTGGCCTTTCATGGACATGCTCGAGACTCCGGCCGATGCACGCTTACCAACTTTCATGTCACGATACGCACCCCCTACGGCTTGTACGGGTTTCTGCCGTTCGCGCTGATCCATACAGTCCTACGCTGGCTCCGGCACTCGCCGGCAGACCTTCTCCTAGTAGCCCTGTGCTGGCCGAACCAGCCATGGTTCCTGCTACTCCTCCTGCTTCTGAGTGACCCACCATTCCTGTTCCCACCGGTGCGGGACCTCCTTACTCAGCAGTGTGGAGTGCTGCACCACCCGGACCTGACATCCCTCCGTTTAAAACTTACGATTCGTGTCTGGAGCGCTACTATGCGTGGACAGCTGAACACGCTCTCGATCCCGTGGAAATGTCGACCCCAGATTTAGCCAGCTTCTGTGTCCAGCTTCTGTGTCCATTTCCAGGAGGGGGAAGCAAGTCAGCACTATCGGAAATTACCACTCGATCCTGGCGGTGGTCCATCACGGTTTTCCCGACGGCTCTACGGTGGGCACCAGCGCAACCCCCCGTCAGCTCAGTGGGCATGTTCCACCAACGCCCCCCCTTCACGACGCCTAGCCTCTTCCTGGTCCATCAACGCGGTCCTCGATAAGCTCGTGAAACCGCCTTTCATTCTGCTGCATAACACTCCGCTGGACCTTCTCACATACAAGACTCTTTTTCTCGTGGCCACGACTTCAGCTCGGCACTGGGCTTCACTCCATGCGCTGACTCTCCAAGCGGGCTTTCTGCGCTTTGACCCATCTGGGGTGCACCTCCTCTCAAATCCACGTTTCTTGGCCAAAAGCCAGTCATTGTCCTTCACCCCAGGGATGATCAAGCTGCCAAAGCTAAGCGGCGCCTCTTTGGTACCGGAGGATAGGCTGTGCTGCCCAGTCCGTGCCCTAAAGTGGTACATAGAGCACACGAAAAATGTCCACACCTCCGACCGGCTTTTCATCCTGCTGGGGCGCCCGTTCATGCTGACTTCCAAAGAAACGCTATCGCGCTGGATTGTTTCATTAATCCAGCCCTACGTCAGCCTACCGAATGCATCCGGGCTCACAACGTTCGCATGCACGCCATATCCACAGCCTGGTTTCAGAACGTGCCCTTAGAGGAAATCCTTGCCCCGGCGGCATGGAAATCGCCGTCCTCCTTCGTTTCATGTTATCTAACGAATATGCCAACAGCCGACGAGGCCTTCGCCTGAGCCATCCTACAGCCTCCATTGGCATAGCGAACACGGAACCTGAACATGTTGTATCTGTTGTATCTTTGTCAGAAAGGTCACCTCTAGAGTCTATGTGTTTTCAAGGTTATTTCATTTTACTGGCCATGTCTTTCACAGAAGCATCAGGGGGTAGGGACATCAAAATTGCTGGATGACAGTCATTGGCAATGCTAGTTACGATTTTTCCTTTAATTTGTGACTGTCCATAGCCTAGCTTGCCTCTGCCTGAACAATTTTAGAAAGGTATTGTTTTGCAGTTTCACCTTTGGTTTATATTAAATTTGAAAATGGATTTACACTAGCAATGTATAATTGGTAGGTACTAAACCTACCTAAAAATTTGTTTAAAAAAATGTGTTTGGCACTGACCACTTAATTTGTTCAGGTTAATGGTTGCATATAGTTACTTGGATCTGGATTCCTCACTATTTTGTTAAAAAGAAAACTACTGCAGACTTTTTCAGGGCTGTGACAGAGTGTATCAGATCTTACAGTAATTGATGACACAGTTAAAGTGATAAAGAGGATATTTTCCTGCCACTGATGGTGACACATAACAATAATCATTATGAAAGATGATGTGGTAAAATTAAGTAGAGCTGAGGTAAAACCATGTAACTGAAGCATTTTTATTGCTGTGGCTACTTTTCTCAATCCAGAGGGTTGTGTGTGGTAAACAACATTTAACATCTGTGTACAGGGAACGTGTCTGTCCGACAACCAGATGGAATGTGTAATTAATGCAGTAAGCAGTGATTTCATGAAATTTCAAGTTACTGCTGCTATTTGTATATACCAAGTAGTGCTACAGGAAGTTAGGAATATTGCAGTGAGTAGAATATTGGGGATGAACGTTAATGTAACGTTGAGGCCTACTCAAAGGCAGAGTACACACATGAAACTGAACACATTCATAGACATTTTGCAAATTTATTCTCATTTAAAGATCTTGAAAAAATTGACAGTGTTTACTCAGACATTTGCGTGCACTGTACATTCCTAGAATTCACAGCGCGTATTTCCTCACCTCATAAAACCTATGCATTACGGCATTGACCATGGTCTAGCATCTGGCAATTTTGTGTATGTGTGCATGTGTGTATCTGGTCACCGTCCTTCCATAATTGCCAGCCTTTATTGTCTGCCAGTGAGTTCTCAGCTGCTTTTGCATCTGCGCCAGATCTACTTTGGTTTTCCAAGTTTCAAGTTTTTCATCATTATCTGACTGATCCTCATCCTTTCCAACTTCTTTGGACCTGTTTAGGATGAGTATCCCTTTTATTTTGTGTCTTTTTCACGTTCCTTCAACACGTGTGTGTTGAGTCTGGGCTAGGCCTCAGGCTCATTATAGTGTTAGGCTCCATGCTTAGCCACCTTGTTACGTTACGTTGTGCGTTGTTATATATGTAACATTGTGCGTTGTTATATATGTAACATTGTTAGGAGAGCCTCGGGTTTCTAACCGGCAGTTCTTCCCCGGTGACTTTCACTCTTCCTGTGCCCATTATGCATGTGCATAAACCTTTCATGCATGAAAGGCTCTCTAGCAACAAGCAGCAGTAATGAGCAAAGCCACGAGGGAACGCTAAGCTGTGCATTGTGCGCAAACAATGACCAGACATCGACCAATTTCCGTCAAGATCTGTGTCCCTCCTTTTGTTCGTACGTATTGTCTGGAGAAACCCTCTCAAAACAGTTTACACGGAGCTGAGGTGACTGAGCACTCATGTGTAAAGACCAATTGCGTCCTTACGTTATTTGAACCAAAATAAATTCGTGCGTTTGTGTGTGTGTCTTTTCTTCTACTAGACTTCTTTCAAGAATTCTGTCCTTTTAAAAATTACCATGCTTTGCAATCGTAGTTACTTTGTTTTTTTTTAATTATTTGCTTCTATATGTTGAAAGAAAAACTGGACCGTGACCATGGTCGTTTTGTTTACAAACCAAGAATTTATCGCTACATTATTTGAAGTAAAATTCCCTCATTGAACGAAACAAAACCAGGTTATGCTCATGACATTCAATGAATTGAACGCATAAAAAGATAGCGATGGAGGCATCACGTTACTGCAAAATGAACAACTATCGGAGGTTGTGGTTGCCATTTTGACAAAAAGTAATTTGCGCGAAAAAGTTCTGATTGGGTACCTTTTCAGAATCTGTTAACGGGAAGGTTTAGTTTTAACCATACAACACATGGTAATGGGTGCATTTTGTATACAGTATTTATTTTCTCTACAAATTCACGTGTCCGATATTTTTGTCAAGTCGGCATGATCCGTTATGATGTAGTTCAAATGTACTGTTAGGCTAGGAGTACTTGAGACACTTTCTATGCTGACCTATACCCGGAAGGACCAAGCATAAACTTTCAGAGACTGCAATTGCCATTTTGGCGAAATTTAGTTCCATCAAAAAGTGACAATATTGTGCACATTTTTAAAATCGATTCATGTGGAAAGTAATTTTTAAACATTTCACACATAGCAATAAGTGCACCTTTCAAACAGAGCTTATTTTCAATGCAAAATCCGTCTCCAACATTTTTGTCGAAACAGCATGCTCCGTAAATGAAAAAGGCATAGAAGCGTTAGGCTATATGTACATTCTACGAAGCCTATACCCGGAAGGAAATTATAATCGCGTCAATGTCGGTTAGAGCTTTTCCAGGGATATTCCAGAGATCTTGGACTAACAGAGTGGGGATTGGTGAAATAATTTTGGGAATGTGAACTAACCAAGAGTTTAGAATAACAATGTTGTTACTCCTTTGATTTATTTGGTAATTTGTGATAGGTCCAGGCCCGTATGCAGCTTTTTCAGTTAGGGGGTTCGATTTTACCACAAGGGGAACATTTTACCAGACAATTATGACCAACAAATTAAAACTCATTGTATATGTTGCTAACGTAGGCCTATTGTCATAGGCTGAGCTGAACTCCAGATCTTGTGAGGGGGTTCGTCCGGACCCCCTGAACTTCCCTGGATACGGGCCTGAGATCTACTTCACTTTTTATCCGGTTTAGTTTTGTTTTTGACATCCGTGAATAGTTTTGTTTAGGCCAAAATTTTAAAATGTCTACACGAATGACACGTTTCTAAATATCCCCGTCCGAAGAAAATAACCCTGCAGCCCGCTAATTAAGAAGTCATCTCTCCCGCCCTAGGCCTGCCACTCTTTACCCATGGCAAACAGAAAATTTACAGGGAGTCGGGACAGGGGAGTCGGGGTTTTAAAGATATCAGGATACAAAAGTATTTACGAGCAAGACAGTGAAACCATTGTTTGAACGGAGAGTTAAAGAATGGAAATAAACAGAAACAACGCTGATAAAATGTGCAGTTCAGTGTAATATTTAATAAAGACACACACAGCTTCACATGGTTGATTTTATTTTTTGAAAACTTCCTGTAGGATCAAAACATATATACTCCAATCAAACTGTAAACAAACGACACATGGTATACGAGATATTGTAGTCTTCTCTATTAGAGGTGTATTTTCATTTATCAAATTAAATAAACACTAGATCTTACCACTTTCGCTGTTCTATTGTAACCCCCCTTTTGTGTGCAATAGGATTTACTCTGTAGAGACACACACCCTAGAATGTAACGGTACACACACAGAGGAGGTTCAGGGAGTGAGTGCATTCAAGTGTGGCTCATTAAGTGTTGGTTGTCAAGTTCATTAAAGAGGATAGCAACAGCGACCGCCAATTACGGGCGGTTAGAAAAAAGAGGCATTCCTTAGGCTTCATCTTTAGCCATCTCGTGTGTTCTCACTTGACTTTGGGGGACATTTTTCCCCTAGCTGGTTTTTCCTCCGTTTCTTTGTGCCAAGGGGCTCAGCATGAGGATTTATTCCTCCACACGAGCCTCAGGCCTACAGTAGTGTTTAGTAGTTAAGAGACGGCCGGGATAGGTTCCCCGCTCAAGCTTTCTACATCTTAATTTAAGTGGTACATTGTACTTGTTACGTTGAGTGTTAAATCCTTACCCTCTCCTGGAGAGAGAATGGAGAGAACACATGACGTCTGTTCTTCCTGTAAACGCTTTCACCCATTTAGCTCATGGGACTCTCATGAGCAGTGCCTGCGGAGCCGACCTTGCGAGGAAGGTCTCCCCTGTACCGTCTGCTGCATGTGGCCTCCGGAGTGCTGGGTGTCTACTGCGGAATGGTTGCATAAGCATGAAGAGCAGCGTGGGAAGACTGCCCCTAAGTCCCGCTAGAAGAAGTCCGCGGCCGGTTGGTTGTCTTCCCAGCCAGTGTTGTCCCAGTGCCGTCGGATCGTTGTACCCGGGACTCCTTAGTCGATCGCCATACCCGCGAGCCGGACCCTGAGAACAGCATTCCGTCACGTAATCCCTGGTACAGTTTTCGGGGCCACCGCAGCTTCAACCCCAGTCGATGCGGAGTGCGGGCAACAGTTCCAGTCGCTGGCGTCAGCGTGCCAGTGGACTGCGTTCCAGCGTGATGCAGCGCAAGCGTTCCACATTGATGAGTCCGACTGGCTAAACCTCTTTTCGGCACCGCATATCCCTACGTGTGTTAGGGAGTGGCTACACGCGCCGTTCAATTTGGATGCCCAAGACAGGTTCTGCAACACTTTCTGCCAGCATGGTGTGCAATCGTCCGGATGCCTTGGCTCTGGGGGTTATCGCCGAGAGCTACAGGATCGAGTTTACGGCTCCACCCTTGTCTGGCCAACTCCAATCCCGGACAAAGAGGCACAAAGGGTTGCTCTCGAGCAAGAGCTCGAGGACCTCGCCAAGAGCGCCGTCGTGCAGGTCCACACCAAGAACGACCTTCTGTTCCACTCCACCTTCTTCCTGACCCCAAAGAAGAACGGTACGTGGAGACCCATCCTGAACCTCAAGCCCCTCAACAAGCAGTTTGTTTGCCCCCAACTGTTCAGGATGGAGATGCTCGCGACCATACTTCCCCTTCTGGCATGTGGGCAATGTCAATAGACCTCGAGGACGCATATCTCTTCTTTCATATCTCTAGGGACTCAAATTTCCTTCTATCCACAATCCAGCTGCACCAGATAGAGTATGTTTAAAATTGTTAGCAATGTCGATTGTTTTACTCTGATCCAATCCCTGTGCTACTAAATAGTCTTCAAAAGCCAAAACATGTTCCAGTGATTCATCATCATTGATTTCATTTCCCGCAAACTGAGATGCAAGAATATCTGTTTGACGTAATCCCTATTTAGTTGCAGTCATCATGAAATATCTGTGTAGGTCAAGAAGGAGTAAGGAGCTTGTCTTAAATTGTACAGTTAAGCTACTGAAAATGGTGGATTGCTGTGATAAACTGAACAAAATAAGGTCATACCTGAGTTTCCATTTGTAATTAATTCACAAATGAGAATATCCATGAGCAAATACAGTATTAAGAAATGTATCCGAAACCGGCAAAATGACTGATTCCTGGTATCTGTGAGGTCATCAAAGAATGGTGAGACTGTTGGTTAGTGATGGCTTAGACGATTTTTGTCATGGCGGGTGTCTTCTCTGTCATTGTTCTCTGAACATCGATGTCCATATAGGTACATCAACACAGGACAGGTGCAGTGGGGGTAATCATCTTTTGACTGTCTTGTCTCGTAGAAGGGTGTCCAGTGAGCCAGAAAGATCCCAACAGTCTCTGCAGATACGATTCTTCAGTTAAAAATATGAATGTTCAAAAGCCATGTCTTGAAAGTCCGGATAACAAAATAGTGTCAAGATGAAACAAAGATCCTGTGCTGTACAAACTATTTACGGTTGAAAAGAATCTGTCTCAAAAAATTTCAGTTGTGTTGCCTGACAGGGAGCAGTGAAAATGTTGAAAGAGCTACTGTTTGGCTATAGTTTGTTTTTGTGAAAATGTTATCACAAAGACCATGTAGGGTGGCATGTTAAGTCGGGGTGCTCCCACAGAAGTTCGGGGCTACCGATGTCATGAAATAATTAAGTACAATCGACAAAGAGAGACACTCCAGACGGAGATATAGATTTAAAATAGAAACTTCATTTACTTACCACTGGGAACTTATCCAGAGTGTGATTTCTGTGTCCATCTTTTCTGATTTATTTGTCTTATGTCTTCTGTGTTTTCTATCTTAAAACAACCATATTTAAAACATTTTAACTTCCTGTCAGTAATAACAACCTTTATGTGACTCAATGTCTACAAGAAAAACTGAAGGGTCGACAATAGGCTTTCTTGGAATATTTACTCATCTTATACACTGAAACATACAAAGCCGGGATGATTATGAGTAACAAGATCTGTACACACGTCTATATACATATGGGATACAAGTGCTTACTGTCCTTGAGTGGACTATGGAATTCCTTGAAGTTATACAGAGGGGGAGGTAGAGCTGAGAAATGGGTGATGATGGAGTATTAGAATCCTGGAATCTGACGTCAATAAAAACAGAGAGTCATTAATAAACTTTAAGAAGGAAATGCATGAGTTATATTAATAAAGTAATAAAGTAACATAGTGACTGTCCACAACATTACACAAGTAATGATCAATTTAAATCATGAGACATATATGTCCCATAAATCCATAGGAAACAGCTATCTGTGATAATCTACATGCCTAGTGACATTGATGTTCCTGCATACTCTGCAAGCCAGATCTGGGAGGAGCTTCTTCATCCAAGTACCTTGACCCTGAGAGTTGGAATATTGGATTGTCAATGAACCATCATGATTTTGGCAATCATGACATGGGCTGATTGTAAATCAATAAGAATAGAATAGCAGTAGAAAAAGTTACTAGGCAGAGGGTCCACCAATTATGGAACTGTACATATAATGTTCATTGACTGAGTTCAAAGTATCACCATTCACTGCCAGTCATGCTAAAGATTCACAAACTCACAAAGTTTTGATAATTTTATTACAGACATATTACTCAAGATGTCATAAATGTTAATTTCACAGCAAGTTCTTAGCATTCCCTTCATTTGACTACGCAAACATCTGTAAGTCTCAAGGCACAATTTCAATAGGTAGCTATTATTAACCATTGTGTTGTTCCTTTTATTGTAATGATTAGCACTGTAAATTTGTATTAACCACTATTTGACTTTTTCTGCCACCATATATATGATCATCATGTCATCCTTGTAGGAAAAGCAAATACATTCTTAACTTTCTCTCAAGCGTAACAATTATCCATCTGCCTCTGATCATCCCAAATCTACAAAGTGTTTACCTGCTCTGATGTAGTTTGAACCTCAGTTTTGGTCAATTGAGACTGTATTGTACTTGGACTTGGAACAGACAAAATATGACAGGACAAGGTTCAGGCCCCATTCTTTGAAAAGTTATTTGAATGACAAAGGAGGTAGGTGAATCACATTGCAAACATTTTCATCTTTAGTGTAATGCAAGACACATGAAACTGTGCTTGCTCGTTTGTGAGGTTGCTCATCCCAGAATCCTCTCCTCAATTAACTTGAAACTGAAAGTGAACTTTTCCGTATGAGGGAGAGTACATAGTGTTTTCAGAAGAAGACATTTGAATGTAACCATTGACAATTATGTAGCATGCCATTTACCTAGCATAGTGGTGGTGATGGGCTTATTTTCATTTCTCCTCTAACTGCAGGCGAGAGAGCCTTCGAATCCAGAGGACATCATACCTACGTTCATTCAACCTGTCTTTCTTCTTTATTGCGGGCAAGCTTGTGGCATTCACAACTTTCATCGTGTACGGGGCACTTGGCAATGCACAGCTCACTAGGATTGTCTTCTTAGCAGTGCCAATGTTTGATATACTCCGACTAACAGTTACTCTGTTTGTGCCTTATTGTGTCATGCACTGCTTGGAAGGCATTGTGTCAGTCAAGAGAGTCAAGGTATTGTTTGCAGAACAATCATTTTCATTTTCTTAAATTAAAGCAAACTGTACTCTGTTGCCTTCAGGTGGCATGATGGTTGAAAAGTGTCTCTTGTGTGTGATATCAGAACATCTAAACAGTACCAAGAGTTCATTTATGAAAGCTAGATGTCACATCGAAATTTGTTTTAGAGATTTCAAGTTTCACAACCAGATCCAAATTTAACATTATTGTGTCTCCAAAATTAAAGAGTTTAACTCTTTAGCTTTATTTGAAAAAGTTTCTCAGTCATTTACTGCTGACCTTGTGAGATATGTTTCTGTATACATAAACTGTATCAAGATGTTAAAGCACTGGTTACCAATTAGGGTGGCACCACCCCCACGGTGCAATTTAGTTACTTAAGAGGTCTTAAATGCTAGGATAGCATTTGAAATATATAAGATATTGTATTTGACTCAGCTATGAAAGAAACAGTCTAGTTTTCAATCATTTTTCAATTGTCCCTTAAGTTTTTCAATTACATTTTTCAGTCTTAATTTTCAATTACTTTTTACAAATAGTTTCATAAATTGATTTAAACTGAATAGTCAACAAACCATATTGCCTTACCTTGTCATGTTATAATCTCAACTTAACTTTGTCATTACAATTTACTCAATTATGTGTGTGTCACTTTGACAGAACTTCATTCCCACCTTACAGATGGGCATTATTTTCACAGCAGGCGCTTAAAATGCCTCTTTCCTTGTCCCTACACCCCGTTGCATGGTTGTTGAATACCAATTGACAAGGTTATGTAACCCTAGCCTAACCACTAACTTAAAAAGTACCCACAGTCAGAAATTTCCAGAATATATGTCACAGAACTTGAAAAATGAAGTCAAATGGTCTAACTCCCATCTTCACGGGACATTTCTGAGCTGAGATATAAAATGTTGAAGTTTATTCACTCAAATTAAAATGGTAGAGTGGTTAATACTTTGTGATGTCATTCTTGTACTATTCAAATTACTTTCTCTGTTTTTATTTTTATTTTTCCTTGAGAGCCATAATTGTCCAAAATGTGATCACTGTCTACTGTGTTATGGGGTGACTTGACACACCACAATTCCCCACTATACAATTTTAATGTAAGAACTCCCATCTTCACGGGACATTTCTGAGCTGAGATATAAAATGTTGAAGTTTATTCACTCAAATTAAAATGGTAGAGTGGTTAATACTTTGTGATGTCATTCTTGTACTATTCAAATTACTTTCTTTGTTTTTCTTTTTACTTTTCCTTGAGAGCCATAATTGTCCAAAATGTGATCACTGTCTATTGTGTTATGGAGTGACTTGACACACCACAATTCCCCACTATACAATTTTAATGTAAGAAAAAAAGTAACCTTTTCTAGGTGATGTTAGCATTTTAATTTCCAAGTTAAACAAGAGGGCAATCCTTACTGTATTCCATAATCATTCACTTAACTTTTTTACACAGATGGTATTATAATTGATCAAGAGCTTGATCAAATATGTTATGCTATACATTATATGCAGTACAAAAGTAGATGTGGCTATGTACCCCGTGCACACTGAGCACACTTGGATGCCATTGTTGTGTGTACATGCATAAAAGTCATGTGGGAACCGTCAAAGTACTGTATTTCCATGCAGAAGTCGCATATGCTTCAAATATTCCTTAGGGTTCCTTTATTTTTCGGATCAGCGTGGAGCCACTCTGTGCATTTTGTAGTAGTTATAGTAAGCATGTCATGATTATTTGAATTATTCAATTTCTTTTCCTGCCAAAATGTAAACAACTCAACTCCTTGTCTAATGTACAGTAAAAACATACTGAGAGAGGATA
Source organism: Stichopus chloronotus (assembly GCA_021234535.1). Taxonomy (NCBI): domain Eukaryota; kingdom Metazoa; phylum Echinodermata; class Holothuroidea; order Aspidochirotida; family Stichopodidae; genus Stichopus; species Stichopus chloronotus. Next base: position 161,203 of record CM037831.1, read on the forward strand.
CTATCAAACCCATTGAAAATGACATTGTATTTAATAGACATAATTGCTCAGCCCAAACATGGTTGCATGGGTTGAAATGTTAAGTCATATTGCATGAAAAAGTTAAGGTCTAATTAGTCATGTTGACACTTTGTACTAACAGAACCTACCGTACTGTATTATATGCTGTTATAACTGTGACCTTTGAACTGTATGAACTGTAATGTCATCAATTGGGCAAACACAACATACCGTATTCAGGTACCTAACAGCAAGATCTGAAGTTTACTAGAGGGAATGGCGACAATTTTTCAAAACATTTTTGCAATTTGAAATTTTACCTTTGACCTTAAATTTTGATAGGATACAAAACTTCAGACCATGGGTCATCTACCCACCAAATTTGACCTTCTCTTGCTTTAATTAAGGTCGTGGGAGTTGTAGATGCAAAATTTCCAGTGTCAAAGTTTGACCCCAAAACACATATAAACACAATATTTACATAAAATCTTGTACACCAATCATATCTTCGAAGGTCCCATTAAAATAGTGATTTTGGATTAAGACATACAGCAAAAATAACATTTTTACTACTTTGACCTATGACATTCAATTTTAACTGAAGACGCGCCTTCAGGCCATGGGTCACCTATCTGCCAGCTTTGACTGTCATCGACTTTAGGGTCTATTAGAGTTACGGAGTAATTAGGAGTTGAAATTGGAATTTTCTGTGCACATACATACACATGCACAAACACACACATTCATACATTTTTACCCCTTCTCATATGGGGGTGTCCAGGGTCATTTTAAGTACCATACTAGGTTAGACCCCCCATGTATCAAATGTGAATATCTTATTATGGCAACTGTGAACTGAGCTTGCCATTGTACCCACTAAAAATCAAGCAACTACAATATCTCATCCTGTACAGTATAAGCATAGGAATGAGATAAGGAAGCAGGTAAATGTGTGTTGTACAATAAGGACAGTACAAAATACTGTGCAGTTGACTATTTCAAATTAAATATCTTTAAGATTTTACATCTCAGCAATGGAACCAACTGTGAAGATGTGAGATGGGTGAATAGGATTTATTTTCCAACCTCTAAAACATATTCTCTTGTAACTCTAGTCTTGAGTACATTTTAACCCTAACAGGAAGGGGGTTGATCACAAGAGCCTATAGTAAACCCCTTTGGTTTATATGCACATGATTACCCAAGGCCTTTGAAGTTTTATCCATGTCATGCAATCTTCTCTTATGTATACATTTCTACATATAGGCCAGTTGACATGTTGTGATTTGATACTATTAAAATAGCAGCTCTGCATGGCAATTGTCAGAAATATGAGACAGTATGTATCTTGATTGGTATTTTATTAACATAAAAGGAGGCATTGAGCTGAAAAATGTTTGGAACCTCTGCGTTAGAGCATCAAAGGATAACATTATGATCATAGCCAGTTATACTGAGTAAGGATAATTGAAATAGAACCTTGCATACTTTGTCATATAATGCAGAAGACTTTTGTGCACATTTAAGGCGAAAGGCACAGGCTAACAAAATCCAATTGCAAAACTTGTGACATGTATTGAATGTGTAATATTTGCAAGCATTCTAAGATGTGATTCTAAAATTAACCCCTGGTCTATGTTCTAAAATTTTAGGATGAATATTTGATCTCACCACAGTGTATGTATCTTATTGTGACATCACATAAAGATCATTTCACTAAATGCTGCAGTAGGAACTAGTTCACCTGCTAGCAAAGTTGAACCATTTCTTTTATTGCTGTTCTATTCTCACTTAGCTATTTTCTTTGGAAATTATTGTTTAAATCTTCTATAGTGTCCTGCAATCATTTTTGAGCAGCTTTCTTAAAGAAGCGATTTGCATTCATTCCACCAATTTTACAAACTATAGTGACTGGAAAATAGCGTACCTGTAGACATTAATTTGTCTTATCTGTCCAATTCCCACATGAAATTGGCAAATATAAGTCAAGAAATTACAACTTTCTTCTTTGTATTCTTGAAAGTTGCGTTCCAGAACCAAGCAGTGTTTATGCTAGGGCTGAGAAATTGGGGGGAAATTTCCCCTTACCATTTTTTGGGGGGATTCCAAATTCAAGGGGGCTTTTGAGAAAATTCTACGTCAACCAAATGAGGGAATCAGTTGTTTTTTGTTCACTGTATTAAAAGTGGTTGTTGTTGAACATACGAAAGAAAATATTACTTTGTGCATAATATGTGGTAAAAAGTTAATTAATTAGCCTCTAAAACAAAGAAATCTATCCAAAATACTCAGCTTAATGGGTATAAATAAATAGTTTGTTCCATTTTCTCTTAGAAAAGCATGAAATAGTGGAAGAAACTCTCAGCTTATAAAGAAAGGCTTGTCAAAAGTTCAAGATGTTACTTTGAGGCCAAAATACTCCCAAATTGGACCTACTGTAGCTTATTAGCTTAATGTTACTGGTACATACCATTAGTGTTGGACCGACAATCCTCGACAAAAATGATGGGAAACTTGTACACAACCAGTACTGTCTGCATTTTACTACAAAACCATAAAATAGTCTATTTGTTATGATTACCCACTTAACAAACAAGTATAAACAAACAAATCTCAGAAATAAAAAGAAGTATGTTTATATAGCCTACTCCTTATGTTCGTAGTCTAAATTCAGACTATTTTAATTTGAAAATCCTCAAACCTAAAGGACACATTGAGCTACAATACTCAATCACATGGGCATAATGAAAATATGTGAAATAAGCATTGCAATACAAATTGCTGCTTCAGACATGAATCACGTCTGATACTGTGGTGCAAAAAAGGCACATTCTACACTTTCTGGTATTCTGTAATGTGCTTGATAACAAAGAAGTGATTTCAACGGAGTTAAATACACAAAGTCAATTAAATTGTTCGATATATTCAAAACTGATTCTGAGACTGTCTGTGTTATTGCCACATGTAGGCTTTCCTTTTAATGGAGGAGTTACCCAGCTCATGGAATGGTCTGGATGGTGACATGACGAAACAAAACTTTGCATACGAGAATGATGTCAGTCCTCTTTCAGACAGTGAAGATTCTGCATTGAGACTTAATAGTACAGTGGAAGCACATATGCCACATAAGCATCTTCACAATGACAATGTTCTCACTGAAAGCAATGGACAAGCTGCGGTTGTTGTTGAAGACAGTAACCATTCCAGTTACCAACACTCAATTAATTTGGAGGAGAAACAACCAAAGATGGATTATACAATTCTGATCAAAGATCTGAGTGGATCTTGGGATGATGAAGTAAGTGTATAATGCAAGATCTCAGGTTACTCAAACTCTGTGGCTGCTGTAACTGGCTACAAGTGTTATTGCTTATTAAGCCTTTATGAGCAGTGGAGGAAGCATTCAGAACCTGTCTGTCAGTCAGTCAGTCAGTCTGAACTTGTCTGTCTATTCATAACCACACCCTTCCCCATCTTACAAGTTGTAGCAAAGGCATATTTGTAGAAAGTTGTGATTTCTAGTCCTGTCTGTGTCTGGTGTTAAAGATTTTCTTCAGTTGACAGTGTATATATATATGCTTCTCAAGCTTGGTTACTGCCTTTAATTCTCTTAAATCCATTCACAGTTAAAACGCATTTTGATTGTATGTCAATACAACCTTACAGGTGAAAAAAAAAAAAAATTCCAATAGGTCAATTCCTCAGTTATCCTGTCCCAGGAATGTACTTCTTTTGCAACATTTGGCTGTTTCATAATGATTTCATGGATTTATTCAGAAAAAAGAATTTGTATAGTCACTGTAGGAAAGTTGTAAAGTAGATGTGTTTTTCTAAAGAAGAAAGGAAACAGTACATTTCACTGTTTTGCAGTGCACTGGAACATTAAAATATTCAGTTATAGAGTATAAGACTGCTTTTACACATGGATCTCTTGCATTGTATCAAATATGGATCTGTTCCACTGCTCCAGATCAACTTTGTAGTCACCATAAGATCAGATATGGTGCGATGATTCATCCACCGAGACAGATCAGATCTCAGGCTCAAAAGTTTGTGTGTGAAAGGGGTTTGGAAATCATGATGAGGTCAAGCTGACATTTGGTGTCATGTAATTCTGGTCTCATCCAAACTGCTAGTCTTGCTTGTAGTTGTAGGTATGCCTGTGTATAGGCTATACTGTGCATGTATGTACCTCGTTTTGTATGCTTATATTTACTGGTGAGATTGAAGGGTTTGACAATGATTAAAGTTGTCTTTGCATTTGCAATGATACAGTTGCCTATATGTTGCTCACAGGATTGCACGGTACATAATTTTATGCCAATTTTGTTGACATACGACTCCATCGTTTTGATGCGAGTCATGGTTCTTTAAGTTCTGGTTATTTCACCTCCATAATCAAGGTGGACATTTTTAAGTTGGAAGGAGTCTGTACCATCACTGGAACATTCAAGTTTTTGAGGAATTTCAAGGCAGTGTAACTGTACAAGAGTAATCAAAACTTTCCTAACAAGTGAGTGTGAAGCCAGGTGAAATTTTCTGTCAGCCCATACCATACTGTACGGAAGCTTAAAAGTGCCGTCCAGATAAGAATATCTTTGCTCCGTAACTTGACAACTTTCTGCAAAATGTCTAGATAACAAGAAAATATAGCATCATAAAACGTAAAAATGATCAATTGTTTAGTTATGTTACTTGAACGATTAAACAATTTTCTGCAAATTGTTCAAAAGACAATTTATCATATTTTGCCATTTCAACAATTTGCTGCAAAATGTCCAGTTCTTCACTTTTTTCCTAAGTGAGCAATTCAAGAATTTTCTGCAAAATGTCCAAATGACAACTTATTGTATATGGCCAAGTCAAAAATTCTCTGCAAAATGTTAACTGTTCATTTCTTTTCTGAATGAGCCAATTAACCAATTTTCTGCAAAATGTTTAAATGACAACTAATTACATCGTGTCAATTCAACAATTTTCTTCAAAATGTTGATTTGATCACTTCTTTTTAAGTGAATAACTAAACAATTTTCTGCAGAATGTTCACTTGTTCATATCTTTTTAACTGAACAATTAATCAATTTGTGACAACTGTTCAAATGACAATTTGTATCGTAATTTGTATTTCTGCGCTAGGAAGTGAACAAGTGGAGATTTTGCAGAAAATTGTTCAATTGCTCACATAGTAAAGGAAGTGAGCAAGTCAACATTTTGTAGAAAATTGTTCAATTGCTCACTTAGAAAGAAAGTGAACAAGTAGATATTTTGCTGAAAATTATTGAAATGACAAGATACTATATGTTGTCATTCAAACATTTTGCAGAAAATTGTTCAATTGCTCACTTAGTAAGAAAGTGAACAAGTCAACATTTTGCAGCAAATTGTTCAATTGATAGAATGTGACAAGTTGTTATATGAACATTTTTCACAAAAATGTTGCATTCCTCACAAGAATCAAGTAAACAAGTCAACATTTTGCAGAAAATGTTAAGTAATTGATATAACACAACTGAACAATTGATCATTATTCTGTTTTTTGGTGAGATATTATCTCGTTATGTGGACATTTTGCTGAAAATTGTCAACTATGGGCAAAGATATACTTTGCCTGGTGGCATTTTTAAGCTTCCGTAATATTGCAATCACACAGAAAAGAAAAGTAACAAGAATTTTATTTATATCTATTATTCTACAAGCATATCAAATGCAATGCAACTTTCTCTATCAAATATAGTGTGTGAATGCTGTACATGTGTAGTGCTATATTGAACACTGTGATTACATATAGTGTGTCCTATGTCGTCATGAAACTGGCGGAGTGTGCATAAAGGTGTTGCACCTGATACATCATCATAGTTTCACTTACAGAACTCCCTGTTTGCTAATCAGTTGTTCAGGGTCTGATTCAACATGATGATCAGGTGTGAAAGCAAAGCTATTGGTCTTGACTGGGAGATGTGATTGCCTGTGCAAGACTAGCTTGCAAGTGAGAAAATGGTCCAAATGGTAATTCCTTTATCTCATAACGATGTCGTAATTATATGATCACCATTTCAGTTCTTCTTACTTGTTTGTGAAATTGTTTTTTATCTTCCTTAGGCCACAGGAACAAAGTGTTTAGATGGGATCACATTTCAGGCTAAAGCTGGGATGATTGTTGCTGTCATTGGTCCTGTGGGTTGTGGCAAGGTGAGATTTTTTTCTTCATATTTTTGTCTATGTGGGTTGTTAATCAGTTGCAGATGAATCTGGAGAATACAAATCGTATTTTTAGCTGGATCATGGCATTGGAAATCATAGTGCAGTATTTAATAATGTTTTATGGATGCTTCAATAGTCACCACCAAAAATATTGTCTTCTTTATTTTGATTATAGTCGTAACCTTTATGCACTGGTGTGTGTGTGTGTGTATGTGTGTTTGTGATGCCTAACTTGTAAATATGGTATCACAAGAGGGGAAGTTTGGACAGATCTGATATGTAGTGTATAGGCATGTCACATTAAGTACAAGAACCCTATCATTTTTGGTGGAGATCAAAGGTCATTTGATTAACTCAACAAGGGTCAAATACTGTAGTGAAAACCCTGTAAGTGATATCTTTTGGAACTTGCTATTGGAACTTAGTGTGTTGACTACAACTTGGCAGATTGAGTACAAGAACCCGATCATGTTTGGTAGAGTTCTTTAATAGTAGGGTCAAATAGTAAAAGTTCTGTAAAAACAATATCTCATTAAGGGAAGCTTGAACAGCTGCCAAATGAAGCGCTGTAAATTTGGTTGTCAAAGGCAATTTGGGGTCAACAAAGATCAAATTGTGAAAGCTGTTTAAACATATCTCATGGAGCGAAATTTGCACCGATCTCATATTTGTTATGTAAGTACTATTTGTTATGTAAGTAAAGTGGTTTATCATTCTGAGAACAGCAGTCCATTGTATTTGGTGTAGGCTATTTTGGTCAAAAAGTGTCAATTTGTGAACACAATGTGCACATGGAATCTCAAGACAGGAAGCTTGCTCATTTCTCTCATTTAGTATGCAGGTATACACATTGAGTCATGGTATCCATCAGTCGTCATCTTAGATAAGCAGATGTCACTGTGTATATAATATTAGGTGACTGATCACTCAATTGGTGATTTAAGTCACTATAATATTACAAAAACCAGGCATGTGACACATCCTCGCAGAAAGCAGTATCTCAGATTCATGAAAAATGCTTATAATAAAATCATCAAAACCATGATGCATTTGTGTGTTCTGGTTACTGCCATTCTATCTTTTTTATACAAACATTCTCTTATGATATTAATGTTAAAATATTTGTGCATTTTTATTTTCTTTAACTACACTTGTATAATTTTACTCACATTTTCAGGTATTTTACCATTTAGATGTCTGAAATTTACATGTCTGAAACTGTAATGTTTTGTGGTATATCTTTTAATGTAAACTCTAAACTTAGTAGTTCTACTGTCGTTTGATTCTATATTCATATGTTTTTCTTAAATTACTCTGTTGCTTTCAGTATTATATTGATGAGGGCCTCATGTAAGATTAGCTATGTCTAAATGAGTTATCCACTTTTATTTAAATTGAAATAAGGTAAAAGGTACTGAATCATCAATCTCTGTGGTAACTTGTTCCTTCCATCTCTGTGGTTTTTATTGCATCATCAAACTCTGTGGTTTCTACTGCTCCACCAGTCTCTTTGATTCGTACTGCATCTTCTGTCCCTGTAGTTTCTTGCTCCATCAGTTTCTATTGTTTTTGGTTCCTTGCATTAGCAAAGGGAACCTATGCATTCAACTTGGCGTGTGTGTGCGTGTATGTGTGTGTGTGCCTGTGACACAGCGTGGGTACGCTCTAACTCAATATGGGCAAGTTTGATAAATTTATACTAGGTGTACAGGTCCATCATAGCGTGTACAAGTGCCCTATTGTTTTTGGTGTCCAAATCTTGCATATTAATGAGGTTATTGGGTCAAACATAAAAATCTTAAAACTGCCATATTTCCATAATTGTGGGTCAGATTTGTTTTAAACTTGATATGGATGTCTGTTATTGACAGATTCACATTCCTGTGAAATTTATTGATTGAAGGGGGAAAACTTTTGTGGTTTTATTTTTTGGTCATTGGAAAATTGTTGCTGTTTTAGTGCTGTGGTAGCTTAGAAGACCATCAGCTGATGTATGTAATGGTTGAATTTGCATTATCTTTATAGATTAAAATGGGTAGGGGAACAGTTTCAGTCACTGTAACATGGTATAAGTGAGTTGTTAGTTTAGCAGTTGGTACACAACAACAGTATGGTAACCAGTATAGTCAATGTGTGTACCAATTGAATTTGCATTATCCTTAAATTTGAAAAAATGGGAAACTGTTTAATTCATTATATTGTAACATGTTTAGTTGTTTGTTAATTTAATGGTTATACATGGGCCCAAACTGTTTGGGACCCAGTTTGAGCTCAATTTTGGGGCCCCAATTTTTTTAATTCATTATCTAAACATGTGGTATATTTCTTAATTCAATGGGGACACTGTTCAGATGGATCTTCATTTTTGGACCTTATTTGGACTCCATTCTTGATAGCTCCAATTTTTGGGTCTCCAGTTTTGAGGACCCAACTTTTCACTTGCCCTAATTTCTTTGCAAGGAACCACAGTGCCCATTGGGCTCTTGTTTACTGCATCGTAAGTCTTTGTGGTTGCCACTGTTCAACCAGTCTCTGTGGTTTCCACTGCTCCAGCAGTGTCTGTGGTTCTTACTGCATCATCTGTCCCTGTGGTTTCTTGCTCCATCTGTTGCTGTGTTTTTTTACTGCATCATCAGTCTCTGTGATTGCCACTGCTCAACCAGTCTCTGTGATTGTTACTGCATCATCTCTCTCTGTTGCTTCTTGCTTCGTCAGTTTCTGTGGTTCTTGCTGCATCATTTGTTGCTGTGGTTTCCTGCTTCACCAGGGTCCGTAGTTTCTTGCTTTATCCATCCGTTTGGCTCCTCGCTGCATTGGTGTTGGTGGCTTCTTGTTTATTTCAAGCCATCCCTAGCCAGTTATTGCATATCATGAATGCCATGATCATTAATGCCTTTCTCGTTTCAACAGATAATGAAATTTTTGCCAAATTATTTTCCCATCTTAAATTTTTTGATTTTTTATATTTGTGATTATTTCATTATTTATTATTTTATGTTATTATTTATTTTGTTATTATTTTATTATCTGTTAAACCAGTAAATGAAATAAAGAAACAAAATATTTTCCAAGGATGATGTAATGTCCACAGGATCTTAAACTCTGAAAGACTTTGTGAACAGTGTTCCAAGACTTACAGTACTGGCTATGTGCATGTCTTTTGATTTAAGGAACTTCGCTTGTTCCTTTTTACCAGCAACAGTGCAGCTATGGCTCCTTTCACTCCCAATGCAAAGTGCTGTCTTGTAGTGGTAATCATTCAATTTCTCGACTTTTTACTTTGTTTTCATGCTTGTTTTCTGCAGTCATCTTTATTCATGGCCCTCCTTGGAGAGCTCCCAAGTTCAACAGGTGAGATATTGTACAATGGAAGGGTAGCCTATACATCTCAACAACCTTGGGTATTTTCTGGTACTCTGAGGGAAAATGTCATATTTGGGCGCCAATATGACCAGAAGAGATACAACAATGCACTCTCTGTATGTGCTCTCGGTAGGGTAAGTCACCAAGTATTTACCAAGATTTCCAAGGCATTTTCTATCTTGTTTTGCATAGCAACTGTTCAATCCCTTAGAGCAGGCTTCCTCAGTTAAATTTTCTGAAGCACCACGTTACAAATTGTTACTGATATAATGCGCCACTGATCGCCGTCCTGGGGGAGGGGTATAAGGGGAGGGGTGCCCTCTGTTGAAGATCTGTTGAAAATCAATCTGTGGGAAGTATTAGATATATTTACGTATTTTTCTATCTTGTTTTCATAGCAACTGTTCAATCCCTTAGAGCAGGCTTCCTCAGTTAAATTTTCTGAAGCACCACGTTACAAATTGTTACTGATATAATGCGCCACTGATCGCTGTCCTGGGGGAGGGGTATAAAGGGAGGGGTGCCCTCTGTTGAAGATCTGTTGAAAATCAATCTGTGGGAAGTATTAGGTATATTTACGTATTTTTGAGACAGAATAATTCTTGTCAGAAAAGTTATAGCAAAGTTAAATTTTTCAATATTCTACCTGTAATTTTTTGCTCCACTCCAAACCATGTTGCGCACCGCAAGTGGTGCGCTCGCTGGTATTTGAGGAAGCCTGCTGTAGAGAAAGTTTATAACAGTTTTATAGGTTTAGATGATAATCCTTATCTTTGTAAATTTGCAGGCATGTGATTGTGTTTGTAGGTGATATTTACCATGTAAACGTGATATTCCATGAAAAGAAGATTTGACAGATATCATATTTGGTAGGCAGGTGTATCATATTGAGCACAAGAACTCTTCTGTTTTTGGTGGAGGTCAAAGTTTGAGGTCAATAGCTATGAAATTGTAAAAAGTTTTAAACACAATATCTCAAGAAGTGAAACTTAGGCAAATCTCATATTTGATATGTAAGTGCACCAACATTGAGCACAAGAGCCCTATTGTTTTTTTGTCGAGTCAGATGTCATTGGGGTCAACAGGGATCGATTTTAAAAACCCTGTAAACACCAATATCTCAAGTAGTTAAGTGTGAACAAATCTCATATTTAAAGTAGGTGTACCCATTGAGTGAGAGAACGTTATTGTCTTTGGTCGAGGTGAAAATTAATTTGAAGTCAAGGGGGGTCAACTTGTGAAATCCTTGCAAACATGATATCTCAAGACGTATGTATGTATGTATTACAGTTTCATTTGTTTATGATAACATTCTTTTCTTGGTTTGCACTCTCTCCTGGACTATCATCATGAACCACAATCTTGGACAAAATTGTTGGGACACTTTGTCGTATGTTGCAAATATAGTACTGAATTTTAGGTGAGAGGATAACATGAAACCCGACGCCCCTTTCCAATGTTGCGCTATAGAAGTGAATGTACCCTTTGAACAGCAATCTTATAGCCAACATTGAAGGGGGGCACGGGGTGTCCCAAAATATTTTGTCCAAGATTGTCTGAGTTTTTGGGAGCCATTTTGGAGTGAAATTTTGAAAGAAAATTGAACATTTTTGGACAAGGTGCATCGTAAAAATTAGTTATTGGGGCCTATGGGTCTGGGCATTTTCAAATGAAAACAAGAAGTTTAATTGTAATGTGGGGGTTTATTTGTATATGTTTCGTTGAAAATGAGTGATCATGAATGAATAGATTATTTCATGGTTTTGCATGCAGACAGAAATGGTTGCGTTTAGAAATAACATTGATGGGCAGCTGTTGCATTGCGTTGCAACAGGAGTGTTACTGCAATTGTAGAATGCTGGCAGGAATCCCAGTTATAATATTTTTTGAAGTAGCTCCATATCCTACCAAAATGTGTTATAGTCAGAACTGTAGATTCAGCGTAATAATAAAATAATAGTAATGGTTGAACGTTAGTAAAGGCTGGTGTTTTACTTTTTTGGTCGCTAAATCAAGATTTGTGACCGTAATTTTTACATTGCATGAAGTTGGTAACATATGCAATCTTCAGTCTTGTAATCTACACTATTTTCCCACGGGTTGCTTAAATTTTCTTGTCAAAACATTTGGTAGCGTGTGGGTTTCATTAAACTATACTGTCGGATGCTGTTGTTAGGTCTAAGTCAACTTGGATGGGGAGGCCGTGGTTCGATTCATGGCATGACCATAGTGTTTTTCACTGTTCAATTATCCATTTACAAACTCAAATGTCTGTCAACTTCTCATTTTTCATTCATTCATAACATAAGGTAATATATATATATATGTATATTATTATAATGATACAGCTCTAACAAGAAATATGTACTCTGAAATACGTTGAAACTGCTTAAAATGACTAACATATTACAGTGCACCATGTACGGTACAATAGAATGGGTGCCACAATGTCACTGTTATATGAATATGAGCAAACGTCACATTTATTAAGTGTGCATTTTAGGGGTTTATTTTGTATAATGGTAGTACACTTTTTTACCCAGATTTACCTGCAAGTCAGTCATAATAGTCATTAAGCGTAGTTACTTTAATACCAGACACCATGTCATCACTGTGAACAATTTGAATAAATAACACGTATACATCGATCTTCAGCAGACAACTAACGTGTTAGTTTTTTTTTGGCGGGAGGTTGTATGTTTTTGTTTTTTCTTTCTTTTCTTCGGTACCTGTCTCAATATCAGAGTTTGAGCGGAAAGTATGTCATTTGTATCATACAAAATGTTTTAAGTAGTTTCCTGGTCGACAAGATGCATTGGAGTTATGATGTTACCTCTCTAAGTGACTGCATTTTATTTAGCATATTTAGTGCAAATACATGGATTTGACTGACTTATTCCTCCCTTTACTCCATAATAACATTGACAACATTCACACAATAATATTATTACAGTAAACCAACTTCAATATAGGCCCCAAACATGCCAGACATGCACTGCTGATGTTTCTTGTTGCAAGGAATATAACCCCCCTCCATTTGCCGTTTAACCTATTTCAAATTGACACTTTTTTCCTGTGCCCTGCGCATGCTTCTAACCCGTCGAAATTCTCAGACAATCTTGGACAAAATTGTTGGGACACTTTGTCGTACGTTGCAAATATAATACTGAATTTTAGGTGAGAGGATAACACGAAACCCCACGCCCTCTTTCCAATGTTGCGCTATAGAAGTGAATGTACCCTTTGAACAGCAATCCTATAGCCAACATTGAACGGGGGCACGGGGTGTCCCATGGTATTTTGTCCAAGATTGCAGATGCCAAACAAATTTAGTTCACTTCTTCCTGTACCCTGGCCCTTACTTAGTTTTCAGGCCACTTTAATGCTGTATTAGGTCATCTAACATTTCTTCTCCCTTACTGGTCTGCCATACATTCTATAGGATATTGCAACATTACCAGATGGAGACCAGACATTGATTGGTGAGAGAGGGGTGACCCTGAGTGGAGGTCAAAGGGCAAGGGTAAGCTTGGCCAGGGCAGTTTATGATGATGCTGATATCTACCTCCTAGATGACCCTCTCAGTGCTGTAGATACAGCCGTGGGGCGCCATCTGTTTGACAGGTGATTCTACACTTTTTTTTTTGTAATAACAATGTTGCTTGATGTGTATGTAAGCTAATTTCGATTGAATAAAGTGTAAAAAGACTGAGCGATCCACAGCAGTGCGTATCTTATCTCACTCATTGCAAGGATTTATTTCAAACAATACTTAAAGGGGAACTCCAGTTAAGGAACATGTCTTCTGACTTATTTAAGCCATTTCAAACCATTTTCATTCATATTCTTGACATTTTGAAATGAACCTCTAATGGGCAACATGGTATGTTCAAACTTCCCGCCCCACAGAGTTTCTAACACTATGCTTCTATATGAAGGGCACGGCCATTATGATATAATTGACTGTGATCTCTGTGGCTTGTGACGTAGTCGACGACCAACCATGATCAATGTGATTAACCTACATAATTAGTTATTAGACACTCTGCGTATTCAATGTGGCTATCACAAGAGAAGGTAATCGATAAGATCGCAATAAAACACAGAAGAAGATGAATTTTCGATCAAAAGGCAACATTACGCAGAGTGAGTCGGTGCGAACAATACCGTGAAGATAAAGAAAAGGTAATCTTTAGTTAAATGACTTTTTTCAGAGACAGGGTAATAAGCCATATAATAACAAATTATGTAGGACAGTCAGGTTGGTCGTTGTGGATTAGAGCTGGTCGTCGACTACGTCACAAGCCTCAGAGATCACAGTCAATTACATCATAATGGCCGCGCCCTTCGTGTACATGCATGGTGTTAGAAACCCTGTTGGGTGGGAAGTTTGAACATACCATGTTGCCCATTAGAAGTTCATTTCAAAAGGTCAAGAATGTGAATGAAAATGGTTTAAAATGTCTTAAATAAGTCAGAAGACATGTTCCTTGACTGGAATTCCCCTTTAAATGGTTGTAGCATTTGAAATTAGTTTCCATTTCATTTTAGTTTGGGAAACTTGCATATCGAAGTAGCTTTTATCAAAGGTTTTGCAATTGTTTCTCTTTTACTATCAGTAATAAAGGTCAATGAAAGTAAAAATGCTACTACCAAAATACCATGTAGTTGCTTTGCTAAAGAGATATTCTGCTTTTAGCAATCCATGCCAATGGTCAAAATTAATACAGTTTGCTCAGAACAAAATTAGTTTGACTTGTAGGACAACATGAAATCTCAAGACGTGATTCATGGAAACCTTTGATGGCTTGAACGTGAATGTGTTATATCAAGTAGGAGAGCCATATTGTTTTTGCTGGAGGTCAAGGGCCATGTGGGGTCACCTGAGGTCAATAACTGAACACTTTGTTAACACAATATCTCAAGATACATTGAAAGATATCAAGTAATCATGAAAACTTTTAATATGCAGCATGACAATGCATTAAATCAACTAGAAGAACCCAGTTGTTTTTGGTAGACGTCAGTGGTTATCTGAGGTCACAAGAGGTCAGACATACAAATCTCAAGGTAGAAATGATTAACATTTTTGATACTGAGAACTGTAATGCATTACATCAGGCAGAAAAGCCGACCCTAATGGTTTTTATGGAGGTCAAAGGTCATTTAAGGTCATGAGGGTTCAGTCACCAAAAAAAAAAGTATTCACACATTATCTCAAGGTAGTCATCATGGATATCTTTGATACTTAGTATGTGAATGTGTTATATCAAGTAGAAAAACTGTTGTTTTCAGTGAAGGTGAAAGGTCATTTGGAGTCAACAGGGCTGGGTCAAATTGTGAAAACCTAGTATATACCATATTTGAAGGAGGGAAGTTTGGACAGGTTTGATATGTGGTATGTAAGTGTACCTAATTGACTTACAAGAAGCCTATTAAATGGCTTCGGTGGAGGCAAAGGTCATTTGTATGCCCATCAATTTTGTTAGAGATAAAAAAATCAGGTGGTGTCAACATATCCTCACCATACTCAATATGCCAGATTCAGAATACTCATACTTGAATCATGGAAGCCATGGGCTTTCTGGTTTTGGTCTTCTGAGAACTATGACATTCTTGATTTTGCAGATGTATCACTGGACACTTGAAGGACAAGACTGTTGTATTGGTCACACACCAACTGCAATATCTGAATACAGTGGATTTGATTGTTGTACTTAAAGAGGTTTGGCAATAACGTCAACTCACCTATACCTATGTATATCCTTCCGTAAATATTACACAATGGTTTTGAACTATATTTACATTGATCCTCCTATGGTTGCTACATTTCTGTTTGACTTTATTGTCACTTTTGTGCTGCTATGGGTATTGTTGCCATCAGAATATTCACCAAGGACAAAACCTGCTTCAAAAAAATTGCTTAATGGAATTCTCCACCATCTCTTCTTATGTCTCTTAAAAAGGTGCAAACATTATTGCACACAAGTCATTGTTCTCATTTTCAGGAAATATCTCAAAGAATTCGCAAAATGAATTATTTTAGTAAATATTCAAGGTACGAGCCTGTTACTAGGAATCAATCGGTTGTGATGTAGTACGACAAATCTAGACTGAACATTGCCCTTGATTTTTAGTTCAAGCTGTGGAGTACAGTACTGTTCTGATCTCTTATTTAGTGATAAAACCTTCCCTTCACCAGGGAGTGACATAGACCTACCTCTCGAAGCATTGTTTGAAGCTACCTATATTGCTTAAGGATTAGTGGACTTAATTAAGTGACGTTGGTCTGTGAATGATATTGAACTGTAACCGACAAATAAATAATAGAAATACCTTTCAGCTAATTACACGGCTTACCTTCGCTTGGTTTGATGGGTCTTGAAGTATGAGCAGCAATGAAATTTTACGTCCATCACAATAACAGCTGCACTGGTTTCAAGCACTTAGTATATTGGGATCTTAGGGAATATATCTTACTGAAAGTATCTTCCTGAAAGTAGACATTCATAGGATTTTCATAATCTCTGAAGGAAAGTTTTTGCGTCTAAGACCTTGCCAGCAACGGGGAGAGTGCAAAAAATGGAAAACTGTTTTTGTTGGTTTAGGCCCATGCTGAAGCCCAACTTTATTTCAAAGCGTTATTTCACACCTGAAGAAGCTTCCTTTGGTAAAATAGTTATGTTTAACTGATAGAATGGTAAAGAATCTCATACATTCTGGGAAGTTTTTTTTGTAATTCCTTAAAGTCTCTGTGTCAGTTTGTATTATTGAAAAAATTGTGATTTCTTGACAGGGCAAGATGGAAAACTGCGGCACCTACGAGGAACTACAAACAAGAGGGATAGACTTTGCTTCTCTCCTCAGAGAGTATCAAGATGAAGAGGAGGAAAAGGAGGAAGAAATACTCACTAGGCAGCACAGCACCTCTTCAAGAAAGAGTGACACCATCTTACCAGAGGATGTCTCTGTTGATGATGTGAGTGATTTTATACTGCTATAGTTTCTTTCATTACTGCTGTTTATGTCTGTGATGATTCAAGCCAAACTTTGGACTTAATTAACATGTTTAGCAAAACTGGTGATAATTTTTCATTTTGATCATAAACTACACATGCATCACCTGACCTGCATCATATAACATAAATATGTGTACTCTGTCAGTGCATTTTAATTTTGTTAATATTTTTCATTTTTTTGGTTTTGATGATAATTGTAACCTTTGTAATCATGTGGCAGTGTATGTGCATGCATGTGTGCATGTGGTATGTGTGTTTGTGATGCTTACCTTGCCCCACAATGTCTCAAGGAGAGAAGCTTGGACAGATCTTATATTTGGTATGTAGGTGTACCATGTTAAGTAGAAAACCCCTATTGTTTTTGGTGGATGTCAAAGATCATTTGGGGGTAAGCAGAGGTCAAATTGTGAAAACCTTGTAAACATGATAATATCTCAAGAAGCGAAGCTAAAACAAATCTCATATTTGGTATGTAGGTGTACCACATTAAGTAAAAGAACCCTATAGTTTTTTTTTATGGAGGTCAAAGGTCATTTGTGGTCAACATGGGTCAAATTGTGAAAACATTGTAAACGCAATATCTCAAGAAGGAAATCTTGGACAAATATCATATATGGTGCATTAGTGTACCACATTGAGTGCAATATCCCTATTGATTCTGGTGGCCGTCAAATGTCATTTGAGGTCAGCAAGGGTCAAATTGTGAAAACCTTGTAAACTCAATATCTCAAGAAGGGAATCTATAGAAACCTGATTCGAGTTTAAAGCGCAAACAGTCTATGTATAACATTCAATGAGGGTCTGGTCATTGCTCCATATAAAGGAGACAAACAAAGGCAGCAGCCCAGCGCAGGTCTATGATTGTACATTACACCTTATGTTTTACAAAATGGTTGCTGTGCCATTTTGCACAAGCCCAGGACTGTGCTTGCAATGGCAGTCAGTCCATTGACTTGGATTATCTTATCACTGCCCATAGTAAAGTTTGAACATGTACAGAGAACAGCAACAAACAAAAAAAAAAAAACTTGTACAAGGCTCAAATGTACAAACCATGTACATTGTAATTTTACAACCATGGCAAAAATCTAGTCCAGTGCACATTTCAATTTAGATCCAGCCAAAGCCAGCTCTGACAGGATCTAAACATTATCCCTTGCATCCTTACATACCATACAGCCTAAAGTAGATTTAACCTTCTCTACAGACCATAGCTGGTACATCTAATACCATTTTTCAACATCGCATGTCAAAATTAATATACTACACTGGCATATGATAATATAATAGACTTGATAGTGTGTCAACTAGATACTTTTTGCATGTAACATTTTGTCACCTTCCAAATACTGTACTTTCATTTTGCAATGCCACATACAAAGATTACCTCTACTTAGTCCAGTGACTGTCCTATGTTTTGACACACCTATGTTCCAACACACTTATGTTTCGACATGTACACTTAAATTCTGACAGCAGCAGCTGATCAATCCGTCATTACTATGCTGAGCATCATAGCTGGGACCCAAAATGGTGCCTAATGTAATGAATATGAGTGTCAGAACATGGGGTGTGGGAACAAAAGTGTGTTAAAACATAGGGCTGCAACCCTCAGTTCAATTGTGTGAGCTACAGCAGCATTGCTGCACTAGTCATAATTATTGGATGTGAATAGTGCGGATGCAAACTGTAAGCATTGTTATTTGATGGTATCCTAAAAAATTTTCACAAACTCATTTATAAAGTTTGACCTTCCGCACTGTTGGAGCTTACGAGGTAATTCTGAAAATTGGGCAATGTTGATGAGTTGATATAATGATACTGGGTGCTATGATTTGACTTAATGATTTGTAAATGGTACCTCCAGGGTGTTGAGGTGTGAGCCTCTGCACAATTGGTGCTCTATTTTATGGTGCTGAGGTCATTTAAGGTCAACAGAGGTCAAACTGTGAACACCTTGAAAATTAAATGTCTCAAGAATGCAAGTTTTAATTGATCTCATGTTTGCTAAGTTGATGAACCACTTTGAGTGCAGGAACCATAGCATTTTTCTTAAGGGTCAAAGGTCAGGAGAGGTTAAACTGTGAAAACCTTGTATACACTGTATCTCCTGAATTGAAACTGATCACACATACTGGTCATTATATATTATGAGTTGGACCAAATTTAATACCAGAATATAAAAAAGCTAAGATGTGATGTTTTATCCAGATTTAATGTAATGTGCAGCTTTATAGATCTACAGGAAGGAACTGAAGCCAGTCAAGCATGAAATGTAGCTGCACAGCTCTGTGTGTACTTTTCTCTGCAAGTGCAACACTTATCACATTGTTTGCATTAATTATATTGATCTGATGTGTGCCTAAGCAATTCAAGTGTGAAAGCAATACCAATATAATCAGGTGGTAATTACAATTGGTCTTGGTCAGCAGTTACCAAAATGTGACAAACCTGTAAAGACAAAATCTCACTGATGCATTCCTGAACTAATTTCATATTTACCAATGATATTGAGTTCAAGATTCCATTTGGTTTTGGCAGAGGTCAAAGGTCAGATGAAGTCAACATAGGTCAAACCATGAAAAAATGTTGGGACTGATAATATTTAGAATGATGGTGGTCCACTTTGATTATCGGTATGTCATGTCAGACTGTACATGTACTATTTATCATAACCCAATTCGTTTTACTTCTGTAGCCTACTGAAGGCAGCATCATCAAAACCACCCAGCATTCTTAAATTCTTTTTCACAGAGGTCAAAGGTTGTTTGAGGTCACCAGAGCTGAAAGTATGAAAATCTACTAAGGGAGATATCTCAGTAAATGAATGCTGCTGGAACTTCAAACTTTTACCATTGGTAGCTCTTTATAAATAGATGATCTCTGCCATTTTTTGTGTCAGTCAAAGTCATTAAAGTGGTTATGAAGGTAGTCCATTATGAGTAGATGGTCCACATTGTCATGGAGATCAAAGGTTATTTGAAGTCACCAAAGTGTATAAAAAGCTATTACAGGGAGATATCTCAGCAATGAATGTTGCTGGAACTTCAAACTGTTCACATTCATAGCTCTTGATGAGAAAGGTGATCCCTGTCATTTTTTATGGTGGTCAAAGGTTATGTGAGGTCAATAGAGGTCATTACGGGAAACCTTGTGAACATGGTATCCCAGTAAGAGAAAATTGGTGAAAGTTCAATATGGATGTGTTAGTTGTCCCTATTGCTTTTTATGGAAGCCAACTTCCCTAAATTTGAAATGCATGAAGCAGCTGTGTGTAGTCTTATGTGGTTGCCAATTCATATATCAAAGCTAGAAACACATTTGAACACTATATGGAACATTGTAATTACACCACATTTTCAGTGATATTTAGTTTCTGCTTTATGCAAAAATGCTAAGAAAAATATTTTTTCTTTTTTTTTGTTTGTTTCTTTGGGAGTAGCATTATTCTGAATTGGACAACAAGGAGACGAAGAAGGAAGGAACTGTGAACAGTAACATTTACACTCAGTATTTCTTAGCAGGATCAGGACTTTTGCCATTCATTCTGTTCATGGCTTTCAATTTGGCTGCCCAGGTAAGCAGGAAGACAGTTTCATTTTTTTGTCACGCCAGTTTGGAATTGTCATCATCACATGGATGTAAAAGTCTTCACTGCACTTGGTCAATAACTATGTTTGGTTACCTGAAATCAATCACTTATCTGCATTTCTAGCACGTAGGAAGTGTTAAAAGATGTGTTGCTTTGGTGTCTCTAACTGGCCATTATTATAAAATTGTGACGAAATGCAAACATTCACAAATTAATTCTGTGCATTGCGGTAACCTGTGTCCAGATGGAAGACCTGCAAAACTGTGTGATATTCATTACCAGAATGATTTACTTAGAGTAGGACAGGATATCACTTGCATGCTCCCCTAGATTTGTTGCACCATCTTTCTTTATGAACAATAATGTCCATAAAGGCAGCTAGGCTTCCTAATTGAACCACCATTTGTTGAAGTTTCATTGAAGGTTAATCAATGCTAGACAGTGTATTAGCCATAGGATAATGCATGATCTGGGGTTAAAGGAAGTGATGCACGAGGCTGTAGCCTCAAGAGTGCATTATACTACAGTTAATACACAGGTTCAAAGTTGATTAACCTTGTTCATACATACCATCGAGGTTTTGATAAAAAGGACGAAAAAAGAAAGGAATTTGGCTCTTAAATAACCACATTTTTTATTGACAAAGGAACCCCATCAAAGGTAAACAAATTTGCAACATGTTGATAATATTTGTGCGGGAAACAGAAAGTAACACTTAGACAAAAAGAATAACAGCAATCCACGGAGTTGTGTATCTCATTGCCAACATGCATTGATTTCAATACAGGACATGCACATGTGGATCTTACCTAGTTTGGGGAACTGGTTGTAATGGAGTGGCAAATATTCTTCAAGCATAAAATGGTGGTAAGCAGAGCAGAACACCTCAATACTGATATCTACTGTAAGGTAGCAACTTAAGGTCATAGCCTGGTGTTACTAGGCTCAAATAACGATAACAATAACGGCTCAAATGTACCTCTGCATATTACGCTACATAACACAATTATAACATTGGGTCATTCCATGTATGTTAGGCTTAGTGGTTAGAGTTAGGGGCAGGATATAAGAGCATCCCTCTGGCTCTATGGGTTATTTGCACATTAGTCTCCTATTTAACTGTGCAGAACTTGGTTCTGCTAAGTTATTGTTTGACCTAAAAATAATGTTCTCATAAAAGATATTATCCACAGGTGGAGGTTCTGCTAAAGATTTTTCGGCTAAAGTTAAAAAGGTGGTATCTATTGACCCAGATGCTGGTTTTTCACCAAACAATCATACAATTTCACCAGTTTACTATAAGAGTGATATACTGTATCTTCATTATTGTGTTCATAGGAACAGCCTTGCAAAATTTTGCTTACAATGCTTTATTAGCTATCAAGATATGGAGGAAATCCAAATTTTGTTGCAAAATTGGCTTTTTTCATAAAAAATCAGCAAATCTCACTGGATTTACCTTTACAGTAATATTATGTTACACAGTATGTGTTTAAGGGAAGTCCTTACAAAGCCATAAGTTAATTGATCTACTAGTACTCAAGATATGATGGAAATCCAACTTTTGGGGCAAAATTGGCTTTTTTCCTCAAAAATCAGCAAATTTCACTGGATTCACCATTACAGCAATAAAATGTTGAACAATGTGTTTTCAGGTAAGTCCTTACAAAACCTTAAGTTAATTGGTCTAATAGTTCTCAAGATATGGGGGGGTGGTGACATGAGGGGCGTTTGCCCCTCCAGATTGTTTCCTTGCCCCCAGTTGCTGCCCCCCCAAGTTGCTCTCACCCTTCCCGGTCAGATCTTGTACTTATCCAAAATTAATGTAATCACAAAACTATGTATTGGCATTGGACTGAATAAGAACAGCTTCCTGGGAACCATGACTGATAAATGCCTAATTTATGTTACACAGGCTGACAGTTTTCATATCATGCCCGTAGCCACTTCAACAGTAGGCCAGCCTGGTCAGACCAATTTTCTCTGGAATGTTTACCGTCCAGCATAAGGGAAGGGCGGGTAGGTGGTTGTTTGCCTAAATATAGGAATGTCGTTGTTGAATTGAACTGTCAAAGAATATTGGTAAGTACTGCACATTTTTATAGAATAAAGTGACTGGAATGGAAGTGTATGTAGCCTATGTGTGTGTGTGTGTGTACTTGGTGGCACCACGTAAATGTGAAATGGTACTCCCAAAGAAAAAAAGTTGGGAACCTTGGAGTACAGTCAACCGAAAAAATAAATAATATAAAAATAAATAATATACCTCTCTTGGTACTTAATTTTCCACCCAGAGATATGCTAAAATCTCAGAGCTTTCGGGAGCTCCGCCCCCTGAACCCCCACCGGGGTTTGTCCCCGAACCCCACCAGGGGCCCTAAGGTGGGTCCCTGGACCCCACCCTCATGGCAAAATAACCATTTTTTCTCAAAAATCAGCAAAATTTACTGGAGTCATCATTACAGTAATATTATGTTGAACAATGTGTTCTCAGGTAAGTACTTACAAAACATTAAGTTAATTGATCTAATAGTTCTCAAGATGTGCTGGAAATACAAATTTTGGGGTAAAATTGGCTTTTTTTTCTAAAAAATCAGCAAATTTCACTCCCTTTACTACAAAAGTGATATACCTTGAATATTTCATTCTCAGGTAAGTTTTCTGCAAAATTTTGCCTTAAATGCTCAAATACTTCTCAAGATATGCTGGAAATAGCAATTTGGGGGCAAAGTGGCTTTTTTTTCTCAAAAATCAGCAAATTTGACTTGATTTACCATACAATTAGTACATCTTGGACATATTGGCACCATGCACAACCTTACCAAGTTTAAACTTATTCACTCATATACTTTTCAAACTATTCTGGAAAAACCACAATTTGGACAGGTCCGTACACACACACACACGTGCGAACAGCTCTGTTTTCCATTCATTCCAAGGACCTCATTGTGCTTTCTTTTGTTTTTTCTTCCTCAATCTTAACCTTAGCAATAGACTGTCTATTGTTAATCTTGAGAGGACCGGAGAAATCTACTGAATTTTATACAGAGGACCCTAAAATTAATTGTTTCGGTCCTCGATCCCACCCGAAAACAAGGGCGCCCACGCACACACATGCACACACAATGGTACGGACATGTTTTCATTTATACCAACCCTAATTTTCCTGTGAGAGTTCTCAGTAGGCTATGCAAAATTTCGGAACTAACTTAGGCCTAAGTTATTTCAGCAAAGAAGAAGGATTGCACATGGTCAAAACGTTATTGTCAAACATTGCTGGAAGATCACTTTTTGGCTGGTTTGGGATAACTCATGTCAATGCCTTCCCTGTTTAATTTTTTTCACCATATAGGGCCTAGGCCTATCAATAGGCCTAAATTATTTGTACTGTGGAGTTCTCTGTCCTTAAGAATATTAATTGGGTGGTTGTGTGAGATCCTTCAAGATGGTGATGTATTGCAGTCCTTAGACCTCTTTACGATTTTATTGCCTAGGAAATTGCTTTTGAACGTCTCCTCAGAATTTGATAAAGAAGGAAAGCTAATTCTGGTAAGCTATCAAACTTTCAAAGGTGTTCAAAATACACTGAAGAAGCTTTCACCCGACACAATTATGATATTTAGGCAAGATTACCGAAGCATTACTACTGACAATATACTGTGCTGTTGTTATGTAGATTTACGTACATTTACATTTTACTTTTGAGCATGTTCATGCCCTAGGCGCGGCCTAGTTAATGGTAGATCTACGAACTTCAAATCAAATGTTATTTCACTAGTAGGCCTATTACTAATACTTTATTAGGATAATACTGTAATACTGTATTAGGAATTGTTTTCTGTAAAATATAGCAGACTGAAGACACACTGTTGAGGTACAATTTTATTGTATTCATTTGCCGGTAATTGACCATGGTTTAACTTCTTGTTAATGAGCACAGCAAGCAACAGATAATGATTTACATGTCAATCCCCACCACACTTCCTCCCCTCCTGAGAGTCTGTGAACAGTTGCATGTTACAAACAGTTAAATTTAGAATACACCAACATGACATACTGAAGAAATAGCTTTAGTCACTATTAAACCATTCAGTCTCATCAATAAACATGTACCAAAGCTTTATCTTCTAAAAACATGTATGTGATGAGTTATGGAAGATGCATCATTGAATTTTGAAAAGTTTGGGTGAACAAATCAGTGTTGAGCAACAAATAACTGAGTTTCTATCTGTGAGAAACCTATTTCTTGAAAAAAAGACTACTGTTCTTCCTTATTTTGAATAACCTATCATTCTGCATCCACAAACATTGGTTTTAAAAATATGGATGTTTTCTGTGAAACAAACGCCCGATTTCCCTTTAAAGACAAAAACTCATCACCCCAGACAGTTTCAATTCTCCCAACCACCCACCTCTAGTCCCTCCCTCAGCCTGTCTTACATTCCTCCACATGTGTAATCAAAACAATGGATCCCTGTGTACGCTGTGTAATACGAGCTGCTCTGCATCTTTCGAATTTGCTGTCAATCTAAGGGTACTGTAACTTAGAACCAGTCGAGAATTATGCTTTCCGGGAGGCATAAATATAGCTTAGGGTGATGCAATACAGCCTTTAAGGTGACGATAAATTTCACCGTGCAAACACAAATGAATGTCAGATAATAGACTTCTGTAGATCAGTAACACAAAGGGTCAAAAAGGTTATTTGAAGAATGGTTACAGCATACAGTATAGAGTAAATATTTCCAGCCACTATATTCTTGACAGTATTTTCATTCTATGTCAGTTTTCATAGCTCATACCAGCATGCTGGTGTGAGCTTTTGTGGTCACACAGCATCTATCTGTCTGTCTACATCTCTGTCTATCTGTCTGTCTATCTATCTGTCTGTCTATCTGTCTGTCTATCTGTCTATCCTATCTGTCTATCTTTCTGTCTGTCTATCTATCTATTTATATATCTATCTGTCTGTCTGTCTATCTGTCTGTCTCTCTGTCTGCTTGTCTTTCTGTCTCTCTGTCTGTCTATCTGTCTCTCTGTCTTTCTGTCTCTCTATCTCTCTGTCCACAATTTGTTCCGAATGCTTTTATTGATTCCTTGCCGAAGGCAGGCAAGGAATCTATGCGATGGTGATGTCGTGTGTGGGTGTGTGCGTATGTGCGTGTGTATGTGACGCCTTGCTTGTAAACACGATATCTCAAGAAGGGTAACCATGACTGATCTAATACTTGGTGTGTGGGTTGGTCATACTGAGTAGATGATCCCTATTGTTTTGGTGGAGGTCAAAGGTCATTTGAGGTCACCAGAGGTCAAAATGCTGCAAAAACCTTGTAAACACGATATCTCAAGAACGGTAATTGTGACTGATTCATACTTAGTGTGTTGGCTTGTTCATATTGAATAGATGATCCCTAGTGTTTTTGGTTGAGGTCAACGGTCATTTTAAGTCACCAGAGGTCAAACTGCAAAAACGCTGTAAACACGATGTCTCAAGAACAGTAACTGTGACTGATGTCATACTTTAAGTGTGGGTTGGTCATATTGAGTAGATGATCCCTATTGTTTTTGGTGGAGGTCAAAGGTCCCGTCAGGTCACCAGAGGTCAAACTATAAAAACCCTGTAAACACAATATCTCAAGAACTAACTGTGACTGATGTCATACTTGGTGTGTTTTTTGGTCTTATTAAGTAGATGATCCCTATTGTTTTGGTGGAAGTCAAAGGTCATTTTAGGTCACCAGAGGTCAAAATGCAAAACCTTGTAAACACAATATCTCAAGAACAGTAACTGTGACTGATGTCATACTTAAAGTGTAGGTTGGTCATATTGAGTAGATGATCCCTATTGTTTTGAGTGGATGTCAAAGGTCATTTGAGGTCACCAGAGGTCAAAATGCAGAAACCTTGTAAACACAATATCTCAAGAATGGTAACTTTGTCTGATATCATATTTGGTGTGTGTGTTGGTCATATTAAGTAGATGATCCCTTTTGTTTTTGGTGGAGGTCAAAGGTCATTTGAGGTCATCAGAGGTCAAACTGTAAAAACCTTGTAAACACCATATCTCAAGAACGGTAACTGTTAATTTTGGTGGAGGTCAAAGGTCATTTGAGGTCACCAGAGGCCAAACTGTAAAAACCTTGTAACATGATATTTCCAAAAAGGTAACTGTGTCTGATATCATATTTGGTGTGTGGGTTGGTCATATTAAGTGGATGATCCCTATTGTTTTGGTGGAGGTCACAGGTCATTTGAGGTCACCAGAGGTCAAAGTGTAAAAACATTGTAAACACGATATTTTAAGAACATTAACTGTGACTGATGTCATACTTAAAGTGATGGTTGGTCATGTTGAGTAGATGATCTCTGTTGTTTTTGGTAAGGTCAAATGTCATTTGAGTTCACCACAGGTCAAACTGTAAAAACGCTGTAAACACAGTATCTCCAGGAGGGTAACCATGACTGATGTCATACTTAGTGTGTGGGTTGGTCATATTGAGTAGATTATCCCTATTGTTTTTGGTCAAGGTCAAAGGTCATTCAAGGTCATCAGAGGTTAAACTATAAAAACATTGTAAACACAATATCTCCAGAAGGGTTACTTTGTTGTCATACTTAGTTTGTTGCAAGGAATCACAAAGCCTTTTGGCTTTCTGGTTCTGGCATGCTTTCATGGATTTGCCTGAAACCTAGACACAATGTTTGTTGTATGTTAGACCATTTAGGGTGTTCAGGAATTTTTGGTCCAAGGTCCCTTTTGGGCTCTTTGGCCCATTTTATGAAATTCTACAAACTGCTTCTTCTCCTACAGATTATATTGTACCATGTTGATGGTTTGTCACAATGATGCTCAGTTATTGGTCCCCTTCAGGGTGTTCAGGAATTGGTAGTCCAAGACCCCATATGGGCCCAATGGCCCATTATGGGAAATTCTGTTTGAAATGTTGCTTCTCGCACATGCATCCATGGATTTATATTTAACTTGGACGCAATAATCCTTGGGTGGTACTCCATGTTCTGTGTACAAAAAAGTTTCAGTGCAGGTCCCATGTGGACCCTTTGGTCCATTTAGGAAATTCTACACAGTTGTTCTTCTCATACATATTCTCTTGTGCAATGTTGATGGTTTGTCATAATGATACTCTGCTAGTGGTTACCTTAGGGTGTTCATGAATTTGCAGTCTATGGTTCCATGAGGACCTCAGGGCCCATTTTATGGAATTCTGCAAATATCTTCTCCCTCTACCATTAAAGTGCCCATGTAAACTGTCATACACAGCTCTAATATCCCTATCGTGCATGAATGATAATTGAGTAATTGGACAGTGTCAGTTGGTATGCTAACTGAAACTCTGTATTGCCCTCAGGTATGTTGACCAATATATGGACTTAAAGGGGCACTTTGAGTTGTTTCATGAACTTCAGTTAGTCTTCACACACATATCAAGTTTCTAGTGACTGATCAATGTTCAACTAAGAGGACCCCATTGAAGTCACATGTAAGTGACTACTAATGAGTGAGTAGCTAATGATTTAAATTGGTTTTGGAAAACTCATGACCATTCACTTTCCACATTAGTACCAATTCATATACCCACAGCCAGTACAAACCATTAAGGAAAATTAGTAAAAATTGACAGTTTTCATAATTATTGGATGTTAATAGTGATGCTAATTATAAGCATTGTTACTTGGTAGCCATTTTGATACCCATCAGAATTTTCAAATCTTTAATTTATTGACAAAGATCAAACTTCTGCACTGTTGGGGCTCTTGTTTATGAAATTCAGAAAATTTTGCAGTCCTACAGATTCTCTTGTACAGTGTTGATGATTTGGTATAATGACACTCAGTGGTACCTATGATTTGACATAATGTGCTTAAATGGTACCTTCAGGATGTTGAGGTATGAGCTTCTGCACCAATGGTGCTCTAGTTTGTCATTCATACACGTAAGAAAATTTTCACTGCCCCCTTGAAATATTATTCATTCTGAAAGAAGCAAATCCCTATTTCAACCATTTTGATTTCTATTTTTGGTTTTGATGATTCAGGGGATAAATTTATCCAGTATCTCATTGCAATTTGCTACACATACAGGCCCAATTGCTACACAAATGAGAAAATGTGTAGGGAATCTTTTGTATGCATAACCATTTCATTTTCACCAAAATGTTTCCCCAAAAATCCCCCAGACTGGAATGCAAATTTAAACACTAAATTATTCCCTGAGTGATAATTGTAACTTTTGCATTCATGATGGCATATGTGTGTATGTGCATGCATGTGTGTGTGAGTTTGTACATGTGTATGTTTGTGATGCCTACCTTGTAAACATGATATCACAAGAAGGGAAGATGAGATAAATCTTATATGTGGTATATAGGTGTACCTTTTTTATTACAAGAAGCCTTTTTTTTTTTTGGTAGAGTTCAAAGGTCATTTGGGTTAACATTGGGCAAATTGTGAAAATCTTGTAAATACTATATTTCTAGAAGGAAGACTTGGGTGGATCCCGTATAGACTGAATCTTATCATTTCTGGTGGAGATCAAAGATCATTTGGGGTCAGCAGGAGTCAAGCCGTTGAAAGATTGTAATCATAATATCTCAAGCACAGTGGAAGCATGGACAGATCTCATATTTGGCATGTGGCTGTGTCTTATTAAAGGAATTTTCCACCAACAAAAAAACTTCACATATATATTCTTATATATATATATATATATATATATATATATATATATATATATATATATATATATATATATAGATTCTTTACTGTTCTATCAGTTAAACATAACTATTTTACCAAAGGAAACTTCCTTAGATGTGAAATAACACTTTAAAAGATGAGCTTCAGCACGGGCCTGAAAATTTGTGGCGTAGAACCGACAAAAACCATTTTTCATTTTTTTAACTCCTCCTGTTTCAGGCAAGGCCTTGGAAGCAAAAAATCTTTCGTTCAGAGATTATGTAACCCTATGAATGTCTTCATTTAGTAAGATACTTTCAGTAAGATACATTCCGTAAGATACTATAAACATACTAAGCGCATGAAATGAGAGGTGCTGTTGTTGTGATGGACATAATATTTTATTTGCTTCTTATACTTTAAGACCCACCAAACCAAATGAAGGTAAGCTGTGTAATTAGCTCAAAAGTGCTTCTAATCCTTTAATCGTCAGTACCAGTTCAATATCATTCACAGACCAATGTCATTTAAGTCAACTAATCCTCAACCACTTAGGTAGCTCCAGACAATGCTTTTAAAGGTAGGTCTATGTCACTCCCTGTTGAAACGAAAGTTTTATCACCAAATTAGAGATCAGAACAGTACTGTAAACCACATCTTGAGGTAAAAATCAAGGGCAATGTTCAATCTAGATTTGTCGGTACTTCGTCACAACCAATTGATTTCTCGCAACAGGCTCGTACCTCAAATATTTACTAAAATAATTCATTTTGCCAATTCTTTGAGATATTTCCTGAAAATGAGAATGGTGACTTATCTACAACAATGTTTGCATCTCTTTAAGAGACATAAGCGATGGTGGAGAATTCCTTTAAGCAAAAGTTGTATCCTGCTTTCTGTGGATGCCAAAAGTCTGTTGCAGTTAACTGGAGTCAAAGTGTGAAAACCTTCTAATTTTGATATCTCAATAAGAGTAGTTTGGACAGATCTCGTATTTGATTTGTGGATGCATGTTATGGAGTGCATGAAGCCTGTTGATTTTGGTAGAGGTCAAAGATCATTTGGGGTCAATATATCCACACCTTATGCAATAAGTCAGATTTGGAATACAATACAATTCCTTCAGACTAAAATCCGTCCTCTTAAAGCAGAAAAATAACCTCTTAAAGTCAGTTATCAGGGAATATTCACGCTATGTAAACAATCCATGGAAAGTGTGTGTAAGACTCTTGAGAGCTGTGTGAGGATTATTCCATTCTAAGGGAGTGTGAGGCTAATTGAGGATTTCTTCAACACGTTATTGCAAGACTGGGTATAAAATGATATTTTTTTATTTTTAATTAAGAATATTCCCCCCTTTTAATGAAATACAGCCCTGTTGATGAATGCAATGTGCACAATAGGCATAGATTACAGTACAAAAAATTATAAAACTTGAAGTTAACAATCTTATGGATAACATCGTGCGTGCATGCTGAGAAGTTTACCAACTGGGAGAGCTATGAAGAAGCTCTGTAAGTATCGTAAATACACATGCACTGTTAACTATGGAGGTGTTTTGCAATACCTAAACACACAAACCACCCTTTCATAAACATTGACCAGCCCAATTTAACACAATTACAGCAGCACTGATTGTGTGCCGATTCTCTACAGATTGATTGAAAATAAGAAATGGTATTTTCTCTCTCTGATAAGTAATTTTATTCCATAAATTGAACTTTAAATGGAATTTGTTTCTCTCCAAACTATCCAAGTTTTAAATAAAATGTTTGGCTGAAAATAGTAGAAATCCATGCTTAGATGAACGAACGCTTCGCTTGGCCATCTTCGGCTTGGCTTGAACACATGCTGTAGGCCTTCTGAGAAATTTTGATTAAGCCCTCTCCCAGATTTGCCTCAGATGTTAAACAGTCTACCACTGGATATCAAAAATGATGGTCCAAACCTTAACCAATCACAATAAATCTTACTTCAGAACATAGAAGAATCTGTAATCTTTCTAAACCTGAAAGGAGAAAACTACTTAAAGGAACACAAAGCCACAGTAAAAGAGTAGCAAGAACTCTATCAAAGAGGATTTAGTGTGTAATTTCAAGGTGTTATTTTTAGCCCGCAATTTAACAACCTTTCTTCTTGAAGGGTAAAATGACGATCCTGAATAGTATGATTTTCTGTCCAAACAAACATAATTAGAGACAGAAAGAACTTATTGCCAAAATACAGATGGTAGGAAATTGATTGGGGGTATATCGATAGAGAATGAGCAAAGGAAGAATGGCTTACACATTAAAGGATAGGGCGATTCGCTGCGACACGCTGAAGCGGAAATGGTGTAATGTAATGTTCATAATGGAATCATTGAAATCGCAATGCATATGGGCTTCCTGGGTCAATCTGTTTCCAAGCAACTCTATTTTTGTAGAATTTAAACAGTTTTCTTGTATGGCTTACTTAATGTAATTTGAACAAATTACAGTGCATTCAAAATTCTGTAGCTGCAGTCTTGGACAAAACTGTCCTTTGCCACAAACTGTGGTTATAATCCTAAATTTGAGTTTAGAGGATATCTTGAAAGCCTGCTCCCTTTTTCAATGATGTGCTGTAGGAGTGACCTTACACTGTGAACAGTCATCTTGTAGCCAACATTGAAATCAGGAACAGGGTGTCTCAAGGATTGTCCGAGTATTTAGCAATCACTTTTAGAGCAAATTGTCAAAGAAAATTTGTCTTTTATGGACAAGGGGCGTCACAAAGATTAGTCATTAAGGCCTATGGGTCTGAGGATTTTCAGATTAAAGTATTCTGAATTTCGACTATGAACATTAGAAGTAATTTTTGTTGTTGTTTATGAAATTGTAACCTTTGCAGTCATGCTTGTGTGTGTTTGTGACGCCTACCTTATAAACACGATATCTCAAGAATGGAAGCTTGTACAAATCTCATATTTGGTATGTGGGTGAACCATATTGAATACAAGGAGGTTATTATGTTTTGTGGAGGGTCAAAGGTTATTTAAGGACAACAGGGGTCAAGTAATGAAAACCTTGTCAACACAGTATCTCAAGGAAGGAAGCTTGTACAGATCATATATTTAGTGTGTGGGTGGACTGTATTGGGAACAAGGAGCCTATTATTTTTGGTCGAGGCCAAGGGTCATTTTGGGGTCTGGAGGGGTCAAATAGTGAAAACCTTACAAGCACATAATCTCAAGATGTGAAACTTGTGCAGTTCTCATAGTTGGTATGAGTTTGTACCTCATTGAGTACAAGGGGCCTATTGTTTTTTGTGGAGGTCAAAGGTCATTTTGGGTCAAC
Source organism: Stichopus chloronotus (assembly GCA_021234535.1). NCBI lineage: Eukaryota > Metazoa > Echinodermata > Holothuroidea > Aspidochirotida > Stichopodidae > Stichopus > Stichopus chloronotus. Next base: position 193,389 of record CM037831.1, read on the forward strand.
AGGGGTCAAATAGTGAAAACCTTGTAAACACGATATCTGAAGAAGGGACGCTTGTACAGATCTAATGTTTGGACTGAGGGTGTAGCTTATTGACTACAAGAAGGCTATTGTTTTGGTGGAGGTCAAAGGCCATTTGGGATCAACAGGGTCAAATAGTAATGACATTGCATATACCCTAGGTTCTCTTTTTTTGCCTTATGAAAGCCTCGTGATGGCTTTATGCTAACTTTCATATGCATTATAATCTAGTCTCAAGTCTATGTCTATCACATATTATTTACTTGACACTGAATGCTTTATTTGCTTATCTTTGGCATGGAAAATATGCTATTCAGGATCCAAGACTAAGTCATGAGAAAGTCAAGTAATTGAAGGAACAATGATGGGGTGTAAAAAAGATACACAAAAGTACACAAAACCAAGGAAAGTGCATTGATCACAGAAGTAGAATGTCACTAAATTCAAACCCCATAATTGTCATTGCAGTAAATGTTCAATTATTTTGTTTAATAAGTCAGAATTGCCAGGTGGAAAATAACAGTGTTAAGTGAAATGTAGGAATGTAAGGAATGGACCAAAAGGTTTCATGTTTCTTTTTAATAGTGCCATTGAATAAATAGAGACTAGAGTGCAACAGTGTATTATGTTACATCTTCTCTCAGACAAACTTATCACTCAGGGTTAAGGCAAGTTAATTTTTTCTTCCCTCCCATAGGTTTTCTTCGTCATGACTGACTGGTGGCTCTCTGAATGGGCCTACATTGAAGAAACATGTACATCTCAATTTGATGATGAAAGCTGTCTCTATAACTCAACAGTAGTGAGTATAGTCTCCTACTTCTTTGTTTTCCTGTCCTTTACTCCACTTCCCACCAATTGGGTTGTGTTGTAAGTTCTTTTGAAACAAGATGCCATGAACTTTTTAAACTTGTGTACACAATATCAACTGTATTCACTCAGTATGATTGCACAAAATATTGTTTTCTTATGTTAAAATATTGTTAACTTATCTAAGTTTCTCTTCATCAACTATTCTCTTTGTTTACTGACATTTTTATGGTTGAAACAATTTTTTTGCAAAATTTCTAAAGAGTACAGAGTTTCTCCATGCAACCTTTAAAAGTTGCAAGCCCTGCCTCCCGTGATTGACCTACAAACATGGAATAAGACTGTAAGGGATATCAAAGCAAAATAATTTGAAACTCTGTGCAAAGTATGCTTTAGTGATTTAGTAGCTACCTTTTGAAGTTTCCTTTTTATGAAACAAACATTGAAGATTATGTAGATAAAATTATGGACTAGTGAATAACAAATTAAACATTGTTTTTTTTATGATAAAAACTGTAACCTGTGATTATGATTGCATGTATGTGTGTGTGTGTCTGTGACACCTTGTTTGAGTATGTGATTTTTCAAGAATGTAAGCTTGGTTTGTATAAGTAGTTTACTGAGAACAAGAAACTGTGTTTTGTGGAGGTCAGAGGTTTTCTGCAGTTACCAGAGGTCAACAGAAACTTTTCACAGAATTTTGGTTAAATAGTAAGATTGCTGATGCTGAGTTTCACATCCCCCGTTTAGGATGTCTAGGCAGGATATGTTGGACACTTGTTTGGGGAATAGTGTTGGAGTTTTACTGTATGTCAGCTCTTGTTGAACAGTGTTGAGTTGACTAGGTTTTTTCACAAGCTCACAAACTCAGTTTGGTGTGAACTTCCCATCAAGAGTCTGAGCAATTCTGGATTAGTTGTTGGATTTGTGTAAAGGTCATGTAACAGTTCATTGGAGAATGTTTCACTTTTATTTAATATTGTCAGGTGAGTATCTAGTAGAGATGTTGTAATTATAGAGGATTTCAATTATCCTGATAATTCTTGGTCTGAAGCATATAGTGGGAAGAAAGCTTGTGAACTCTTTGACTTAATTCAGTATTGCTTTTTGCATCACATCTCTGTTTCCAACCAGTGGGAACAATGCTCTTGACTTGGTTTTGGTTGGTGACCAAACTTTGGTTTGTGACATTCAGAGCTTTGGTAGAATAGGTGCAACTCATCATGATATGATTGGGTTTGATGTTCTCTTTAAAACCTCTGTTTCTAAGAGCAATGATCTTTCCAAATTTCTTTTGTGCTGATCTTTGGGATATTTCTAACTTTTTTCAGTAAGATTGATTTGCTGAAAGTGTTTCTGGATAAACATGCTGTTGAGTCAGGGGATTGCTTTCTGGATAAGATTTATAATATTATGAAAACATGTTTTCTCCAGAGAAAAGAGAAGTAAGCCTTTCTGGATGTCTAGGGAGGTGTTTCTTTCTTTTAAAAAGAAGTTTCTGTTGTGGAAACTGTTTCGTTCTCGTGCACCTGCTTCAGATTTTAACAAATATAAGAGACAGGAAGTTTCTGTAAATCATTTGATTTCCAGAGCTAGGTTTGATTTTGAGTGTGATATTGCTTTGAAGAAGAACCCAGGGGCTTTCTTCACATATGGTTGGTCTAAATAGAAAATCAATTATAGTGTTGCTCCTCTCTAGGACTCTTCTGGTTGCAAAATTAGTGATAGTAAAGTGATAGCAGATAGTTTGAATAAGTTTCTTTGGTGTTAACTTTTGAAAGTTTGGATATCATTCTGCAGACTGTGATTTAATTTTGAGTGAAGTTTTCTTTTCTGAGTAGATTGTTTTAAAGATTCTACAAAAGTTAAAGTCACACAGTGCTCTTTGACCAGATTCTGTGTAATTTTTCTCACTGAATAAATTTTCTCATGTTCTTTATTATCCACTTTCCATAAGTTTCAACAAATCAGTGATGAGGGTTCTGTTCCCAACAACTTGAAGTGTACAAATGTTACTTGTATTTTTGATTCCTTGCGGAAGGCAGGCAAGGAATCTATGCGATGGTGATGTCGTGTGTGTGTGCATATGTGCGTGTGTATGTGACGCCTTGCTTGTAAACACGATATCTCAAGATTTGTAACCATGACTGATCTCATACTTGGTGTGTGGGTTGGTCATACTAAGTAGATGATCCCTATTGTTTTTGGTGGAGGTCAAAGGTCATTTGCGGTCACCAGAGGTCAAAATGCGAAAACCTTGTAAACACGATATCTCAAGAAGGGTAACTGTGACTGATGTCATACTTGTATATTGGTTGGTCATATTAAGTAGATGATCCCTAGTGTTTTTTGGTTGAGGTCAAAGGTCATTTGAGGTCACCAGAGGTCAAAATGCAAAAACCTTGTCAACACGATCTTTCAAGAAACTGAAACTGGCTGCAAACAAGTCTCAACACGTTTGCAGCACGACGCAGCACGGCGACTGCACACACAGATTTCAACTATTCATACAACAGCCACCACATGTCTATGGCCAGCCAAATGCCCAATAATTCGAGAAACCTGGCTTTTCGGTTGATAAACCTGGTTTTTCGACTGATAAACCTGATTTTTTGACTGATAAACCTGGTTTTTTTATTTGATAAACCAGGTTTTTTGATTGGATAAACCAGGTTTATCACTTAAACCTGGTTAATAAACCTTAAATGTCGACCAGGTTTATTGCGTGATAAACCAGGTTTATCAAATATATTGAGCATTCGGCATCGAAAAACCAGGTTTATCAGTCAAAAAAAAAAGGTTTATCAACTGATAAACCAGGTTTGTCGTTAGATAATCCAGGTTTCTCGAATTATTGGGCATTTGGCTTGCCATAAACGTCACGTTTTTATACTCTTGTGGGTATGTCTGACTGCAAACATGTGCCGATAGTAGCAGTACATCGCAAAACATTCACAGTAGATTGCCGAACAGGCTGCATACGTTGCATGCCCCATCGCAGCTCAGGCTTCGACTGTGTTGCGCGCATGTGCTGTCGTTCACTGATCGACGCAACACAGTACAGTACGTTTTGTAAATAGTTGCACGTTCTGGTTTGCAGACCATTCGCAGTACATCGCAGTACGACACAGTACAATGCAGCCAAGTTGCAGCATTGTCTGCGTCACACTCCCGCCCCAAATGTAGATGGCACTAGTTGCAAGCAGTTGCATGCCATTTGCAATTCTATGAGTTGCAGTACATTCGCAGACACATTTTTCGTAGTGTGACTGGGGCATAAGTGAACACTTTATACAAACTGGGTGTTTTGTTATCACATTTATTAGTAAACACAGTCCGGCAGCCACCTCAAAGAAACTAAATGTCTCCTATCTCTTTCATCTACAGTTGGCAGAGTTTACCACTTTCAGAGTGGAGCAGGTCGGACGTGCCTTTTTCTTCTATGTCTTTTCCATTTTCCTTTTCCTCCTGGTTGTCTTTGCCTTTGTTCGAACCGTTTGGCTCTTTTCCATCTGTGTCAGTGCGTCCAAAAATCTTCACAACAAAATGTTTGAGGCAGTCATAAGGACACCCATACAATTCTTTGATACCAACCCCATTGGTAAGTATATGTTGCATAAACTGTTGTTTAAGTATAGTCCCACTTCAGTAGAATCTCTGAGCCACTTTTAGCATTTTTTGTGCAATCAGTTCAGTATGGCAAAATAGATGATTTCTATGATTGCATCGAAAGTTTGTTTTTGTGAGTGTGAGAGCTGCATTTTCATTGGTCAACGTTCATGAAATATCCTTGGTACCTTTCTACCATACATTATGATAAGTGCTATTCTGTGTCTGGGACACCAGCATTTTGGGAGGGTTTGTAATACATTCCAATGGGACAGTACATTTCCCATCACCTTATTGTAAACAGTTCAAATAGTTTCATCAATTGCCACCATGATTTCAGACATGTCAAGTTCACCTTAGTTTTGGGGTTTTATGTGGGTCAAAGTGTATCTGAGGTTACCAGCTGGCAGAATCTGGAGAAACCATGCAGGCAGGCATATCTCAGGAACCATATGTTGTTTTCGGATAAAACGTGTTTTACAGTATTATTTATGGTATTTTGGTGACCTGATAACCTCAGATTATGCATGTGTGTATGTATGTGCCCCTTTGCCGGTAGACACGATATCTTAAGAAGGGTAGCCATGACTGACCTCATAGTTGGTTTGTGGGTTGGTCATATCAAGTAGATGACCTCTATTGTTTTGTTGGAGGCCAATGGTCTTTTGAGGTCACTAGAGGGAAAATGTGAAAACCTTGTAAACAAGATATCTCAACAAGGGTAAAGGTGACTGACCTCATACTTGGGTGTGTGGGTTTTTCATACTAAGTAGATGACCCCTAGTGTTTTTGGTGGAGGGTAAAGGTCATTTGAGGTCACCAGAGGTCAAACTGTGAAAACCTTGTAAATACGATGTCTCAAGAAGCATAACCTTCAATGACATCATACTTGGTATGTGTGCTGACCATACTGAGTACATGATACCTATTGTTTTTGGTGGAGGTCAAAGGTCATTTGGGGTCACCAGAGGTCAAAATGTGAAACCTTGTACACATGATATCTCAAGAAGGGTGAAGTTGACTAACCTCATACTTGGTGGGTAGGTCAAACTGTGAAAACCTTGTAAATATGATGTCTCAAGAAGCATAACCTCCAATGACATCATACTTGATTTGTGGGCTGACCATACTAAATAGATGACCCCTATTGTTTTGGGTGGAGGGCAAAGGTCATTTGAAGTCACCAGAAGTCAAACTGTGAAAACATTGTAAACATGGTATCTCAAGAAGGGTAAAATTGACTGACCTACTTGATATGTGGGTTGGTCTATTGAGTAGATGACCCCTTTGGTTTCTGGTGGAGGTCAAAGGTCATTTGAGGTCATCAGAGGTCAATCTGTGAAAACCTTGTAAACACAGTATCTGAAGAAGCGTAAAGTTGACTGATCACATAAATAATGTGTGGTTGGTCATATTTAGTGGATACTTCCTGTTGTTTTTGGTGGGGTCAAAGGTCATTTGAGATCATCAGAGGTTAAATTGTGAGAACCTTGTTAACACAATATCTCAAGAAGGCTAACCTTCACTGACTTCCTACTTGGATTGTGGGTTGGTCATACCTTGTAGATGATCTGTATCATTGTTTGTGGAGGTCAAAGGTCCACATTTGGAGAGTACTACTTTTACAATGTACTTATTAATATTCCCTCCTGTCACAAAATTTTGAGAAAGATAAGAAGCAAGTCTGATTTTATGTTGCTCAGAGAAAAATGTCGAAATATTGCCATTGACTTGCTGTGTGAAAGGACCGAAGAAGCAATATTGCTTTGATAAGTGAGAACCATAAGCTTGAATGCCTGAAAACGTCCTTTGAATCAGGCTTACGAACAGTGCCATTATGTTACCAAATTTCTTCATAGACACAAATACCGTAAAACACTGTTTATCCAAAACCCTGTTTATCTGAACTGGCCGTTCGGTTTCGCAAAACGTTCGTATTACATAAGCTATGTTAATTTCAGTCTAGGTTTGACATTTTGTCTCCCTCTGTTTTACTTTTCTGATCCGCGCTGATTTACTGTCATAAAGAAAGTATTTTTAAGAGATTTTTCGTTTCGATGAAAGAGAAACCTATGCGGTAATGATGGCGTGTGTATGTGTGTGTGCTAGTATGTGTGTATGTGGGTGCATGTGTGTGTTTGTGACGCAGCTTGGGTACACTCTGACTCAATATGGAAAAGTTGGATAAAACTTATGCTTGGTGCACAGGTCCGCCGTAGTGCGTAGACGTGCCTTGTTGTTTTTGGTGTCCAAATCTTGCATATTAATGAGGTTATGGGGTCAAACATAAAAATCTTAAAACTGCCATATTTCCATAACAGTTGGTCAGAGTTGTTTTAAATTTGATAAGGTTGTCTGTTACTGACAGCTTCACATCCCTGTGAAATTTAATGCTTATCAATCGAGAGGAAGGGATAATTTTTTACTCTAAAACAATAATAATAGCCTTATACACCATTATTGTGGTTATTATAAGCTACCGTACAAATTAGTTGAAAGCTTATGGGCTACAGTGTGTAAAATTCCCATTGGTAGTAGGTTTTAGTGACATAGTTAACTCAATGGGATTTTGGTCACTGGAAAATTTTTGCTTTGTTTTAAGGCTATGGTAGCCTAGGAGGACCAACAGTGAATGTATGTCATGTTTGAAATAGCATTTTCTTTATAGGTTCTCTTAGGTTGGTGTACTGATCCATCACAGTGGGTATAAGTGCCCTATTGTGTCTAGACTTTGCAAAGTCTTTCTGGGCGAATGAATTCCCCTCCTTTGATACATTCCTTACAATTTGAGCTGCAGCCTACTCATACCTAACCGAGGTTATGTACTCATCTAGCCATCGCGTTTCCCTGTGATCGTTGTCCCCTGGAGAGACTTTGGACGCTCGATATAATTATGTACAAATGAATAGTCACGTTTGACATTATGGTTAATACGTATTAAAATACTACGCGTTGGTCTCATGAAATGAGCCAATAGCAGCAATCGAACAATGAGAGAAAATAATGGTACCTTGGCTAACTTTCACCCTATCACCAGATTTGCCTACGGCAGAAATAGGATATCACTAAGAGAGGCCTAAAACAGTTGAAGGAGAGTAGAATATTACCATGATATTTACGTAACTAATAAGTCGTAGGTCCTTTCCCCATCATCACAGAAACTTTCCAGCCCAAGCAGACTCTGCAGAGTCTATATTGTTTATGGTGTCCATATCTTGCATCTTGATGGGGTTATGGTTTAAACATAAAAATCTCAAAACTGCCTTATTTCCATAATTGTGGGTCAGATTTGTTTTAAACTTGATATGGTTGTCTGTTTTTGACAGATTCACATCCCTGTGAAATTTATTGATAGAGGGGGAAAAATTTTGTGGTTTTAGTGACATAGATAATAGGATTTTTGTCATTGCAAAATTGTTGCTGTTTTAGTGCTATGGTAGCTTAGAAGACCGTCAGCTGATGTATGTAATGGTTGAATTTGCATTATCTTTATAGATTCCAATGGGTTGGGGAACAGTTTCAGTCACTGTGTTTAAACATGGTAAAGTGAGTCGCAAAGTGAGTCACAAAGTGAGTCACAAAGTGAGTCGCAAAGTGAGTCGTTAGTTTAGCAGTTGCAACACAACTACAGTATGGTAACTAGTATAGTCAATGTGTGTACCAATTGAATTTGCATTGTCCTTAAATTTGAAAAAATGGGAAACTGTTTAATTCATTATATTTTAACAGGTTTAGTTGTTTGTTGTTTGTTAATTTAATAGTTATACATGGGCTCAAAATGTTTGGGACCCAGTTTGAGCTCAATTTTTGGGCCCCAATTTTTTTAATTCATTATCTAAACATGTGGTATATTTGGTAATTCACTGGGGACTTTATACAGATGGGCCATCATTTTTGGACCTTATTTGGACTCCATTTTTGGGCCCCATTCTTGATAGCTCCAATTTTTGAGTCCCCAGTTTTGATGACCCAACTTTTCACTTGCCCTAATTTCTTTGCAAGGAACCACAGTGCCCATTGGGCTCTTGTTAAGCTCCTCCTTTGGTTTGCTGTGATTGAAATGTGTAGGTAGTAAACAACGGAGTAGTATTAAGGTTTTCAACTCACTTCTGTGTATTCTAAAATGCAATGTAAAGTACAAAAGGAGAATGTTATACACCAGATGTGCATTTAATTTAATTACTGCTAATCAGTGGTGGCACCAGGATTTAGATTTTGGGAGGGGAACAAATGGAGGGCCAAAGCAACTGTCTGGGGGGGACCAAAATTCAGCAGGTAGCACAAAATTGAGCGTGAACTATGAGCTAAGTGAGTGGGGTTCAGGTGGCGTCTCTTATGGCCCCTGGTGGAGTCCAAGGGCAAAACCCCAGTGGGGGTCCAGGGGGCAAAGCCACCGGACGGTCTGAAGTTTTAGCATATCACTGGGTGAAAAGTTAGATCTCACGATAGGAGTATTTTTGTTCAAAGTGCATCAGTATATCAACAGATTCCAAACAATTTTAATTATTTCAGCATTACTATCTTCTAAGTTGACAGGATAAGAACTGTGGACCCCCTTATGGGGTACATGGGCAAGGCCTGGATGGGTGTCTTCCAGATTTCTGATTTTTTTTATTCCTTGCCGAAGGCAGAGGAATCTATGCGATGGTGATGTCGTGTGTGGGTGTGTGTGTGTGTGTGTGTGTGTGTGTATGTATGTATGTGCGTATGTTCGTGTGTGACGCCTGTTTGTAAACACGATATCTCAAGAAGCGTAACTCTGAGTGATCTCATACTTGGCATGTAGATTGCCTATATTGAGTAGATGATCCCTATTGTTTTTGGTGGAGGTCAAAGGTCATTTGGGGTCACTAGAGGTCAAAAGGTAAATACCTTGAAAATTGCTTGTAAACACGATATCTCCAGAAGAGTAACTCTGAGAGATCTCATACTTGGCATGAAGGTTGCCCTTATTGAGTAGATGATCCCTATTTTTTGGTGGAGGTCAAAGGTCATTTGGGGTCAACAGGGGTCAAATTGTGAAAACCTTGTAAACACGATATCTCAAGAAAGGAAGCTTGTAGAAACCTCATGTTTAGTATGTAGTTGCACCATGTTGAGTAAAGGAACCCTAGGGTCAAAGGTAAATACCTTGAAAATTGCTTGTAAACACGATATCTCCAGAACGGTAAATGTGAGAGATCTCATCTCCTTCTAGTGAATTTTGTACTTGTAATGTAGAATCCTCTTGTTGATTTGAGAACTTCTTTTAGGACATACCAACATAGTCTCTTCGATAACCGTAAAGAAAAGATGAAGACAACATTAAATTTGGTATCAAAGATTATTATTTGGCAAACCTGCCACTATCCTCATAAGGACATGTGAGCATGCATGAATTGTAAATTGGAATTCATTAAATATACCACGGGTTATTAGCTTTTTAAAAAGAACTAAATTACTGATCATTTGGATCAAATACCCTTGAGCGTGCATGAACTGTGATTGCTTAATTGAATGAATCAAATTGTAACTGACCCCCCTCTGTTCAAATTGGTCACTGTTATCTGACATAATTTATCACAGTTGACTGCCAGTAGAAACCACAATGTCCAGAATAAATCATACAGTCTGTTGAGCCAGGTGCTCAATGGACTTAACCATTTACTGTATAAACAGTGTCTCTGTTTAGCCCTTAAAGGGAAATAGGGCGTTTGTTTTACAGAAAACAACCATATTTTTAAAACCATTTTTTGTGGACATAAAATGATAGATTATTCAAAATAACGAATTACAGTAGCCTTATTTTCAAGGAATAAGATTCTCACAGATCAGAAGTTTAGCTATTTGTTGCTCAACAATAATTTGTTCACCCAAACTTTTTAAAATTCAAATGATGCATCCGTTACTCATCACATGCATAATGTTTTGAGGAGATGAAGCTTTGACAAATATTTATTGATGAGACTGAATGGTTTAACAATGGTTAAGGCGAATTTCTTTGTATGCCATGTTGGTGTATTCTAAACGCCCTATTTCACTTTACAGTAGTTCAGGTAAGCTTTAAACAAATGACTACTGTGTATCAAACCAGGGAAACTTGTACTGTGTGTTGTGTCTTTAAGTAGACTAAAGGCAAAATTGCAAGTCATGCTAGATTCTTGTTTAACAGGAATATCAGTTTTTGCTAATTTTCAAGGACCTCATAGCCATTGGGAAGGGCATCATGCCAAAAAATCAAATATGAAAAAGCTGCCACCAGTAGCTGTAACTCGACAAAATAAAGTGCTATAATTTTGATTAAATAAACATGTTTACCTTTTTATCAAGTTATTAGACACGACAAAATATAATTTGTTCCCCTGCAGCATCATATCCGTTTGGGAGTTTTCTCATGTTTGTGTAGGTCAAAGGTTATTTGGGGTGACAAAAGGTCAAAACCTTGTATGCATGATATTTTAAGGGTGATAAATAAGAGGGATTTTATACTTAGTTTGTGAATTGTTCATATTTAGCATGTTGATGGCCATATAGGGTAGGTGATCCCTATTGTTTTAAGTGGAGGTGAAAGGTCATTTTGAGTCACAAGATTTCAAAAGGTTTTGACCTTACTAAGATGGTATCTCAAGTAGGATAACTGTGTGGGATCTCATGCTTGTCATATGGGCGATTCATGTTTGTTACAATATATATCATGAGGCAAGGAATCACTAAGCCTTTTGGCTTTCTAGTTTGCATATTTCTGGGTGAAAAATTGAGTCTTGGGAGAGTATACATCAAATATGAAAACCCCTTTTGGCTTCTGAAGGTAAAGTCTGCTGCGGTGCCAGGGAGTAAATTCCCTGGAAAACGATGTTTTAGTGTATCTCTGGGTGAAAAATAAAGTCTCATGGACTCCCTAGAACAGAAAGATATGAATATCAACAGGCATATGTATGCATATGCATGTATGTATGCATATGCATATGTATGTATGCATATGCACATGCATATGTATGCATTTGTCAACATGTCTCTTCAGCTGAGTGGGGGGAAACTGGTGTGGCAAAGATTCTGACTAGGAGAGTGCCCTCCCTCCTGGTGCCAGCACTGCTGCTAAGACTCACCAGATTGAACAAAGATAAAAGTCTGCTCAATGAGCTCAAAGGGTATGTCAATTTACTAGGTGATTCCAGTTCCATGTCATTCACCTAGTAACATCATTTGAAGGAATTCTCCACCATCGCTTCTCATGTCTCTTAGAAAGATGCAAACATTATTGTAGGCAAGTCATCGTTCTAATTTTCAGGAAATATCTCAAAGAATTCAGAAAAAGAATTATTTTAGTAAATATTCAAGGTACGAGCCTGGTGCTAGAAAACATTCAGTTGTGACGTAGTACTGACAAATGTAGATTGAACATTGCCCTTGATTTTTATCTCAAGCTGTGGGTTACAATTAAATTTTATGTCCATCACAGCAGTTCCACTGGTTTAATGCGCGAAAAGTATCTCACTGAATGTGCTCATTCATAGGGTTTTCATAATCTCTCAACTAAAGAGTTTTTGCGTCCAAGACCTTGCCAGAAACATGAAAAGTGCAAAACTGCTAAACAGTATTTGTTGGTTCTACGTCACATATTTTCAGACTTGTACTGAAGCCCAACTTTCAAAGCATTACTTCACATCTAAGGAAGCTTCCTCTGGTGAAGTTGTTATATTTAACTGAGAGAATGATAAAGAATCTCATATATTGTGTTAAGTTTCCTTGTTGGTGGAAAATTCCCTTAAAGTCGACTATAAATTCTTACACAATTAGCTCACTCAGAGCAATGCTCTGATCCCAAGTATTTAGCCACCCTCATTTTCAAAGGAGGCAAGGCAAAACTTGAAACAACTGTTTAATTTACATAAATAAATACATTTAGCTTGATATATTGTTAACAAGTGATGGCATGCAAATGAATTAAAGAGGCATAAATCTAATATTTTGTCAGTCAGATTCAACTGGAATCAACCTGATTCATCAACTGGATAGATTAACCAGATTCATCAACCAGATTCAAACTTCGGTGTTTTCTTTTCTTCTTTTTTTACAAGCAAAGCATCTGCACATACAAGGCACTGGCATGGATTCCTTTCATCCAAGGAATCAAAAACATGCTCTAAGAGTTGCTGCCTTATTATAGGCTATAATTTGTATTAGAAGGGATGGGACTCTTTTTCAGTTGTCATTCCTCTGGACAAGAATAGATACCATTCCTTAACATAAAACCTGTTAACAAGGTTTGCAATACTCCAAAACATTTGAGAATGAAGACAGCAAAAGACACATACCTGGACATTCCATTCCAACCCAATTAAAACAAATCCAGTTCCTCAGTGTCTCATTAGACCTGAGCATCCCTTGAGTCAGTGGAGCTGCTTCTGTCATGTTCGCACAGGCATAACTGTGAACACATCCTGAACTGGCTGGAGATGTATGTCTAACAGCAGGCCTCCTCTAATGAAGAAGACACTTCTTGATAGCAGCCACTTTAGCTCAGTTTGTCTTTTGCCTAATCACACATTCCTTCCTAAGAAACCCCATGTTGTTCTTGAGGATACCTTCTTTTTGTACATAAGTCTGTCTCCTTGCTTGCAGAGGACAAATTCTGGTGTGAGTTTGGTAGTACCTGAACTTGTGTTGAAGTCCCACAAATTGTGTATAGTAACCCAGGCGCAAAATGTACTGTATGGTGATCACATTATTGTTGTAGTTCCCAAACGAGAGCTACAGCCACTTAAGTGGCTGTTCTCATTGACAATATTAACACAGCAGCATTATCAATCAATTTTAAAATTCAGCACAGGGTTTCCTCAGGCTAATGCTGGCTTGCATCTTGGCTCACTTTCTGAGGCATCTTTATGAAGACCTGTATGCTTTACTTACGGGAAGGGGTTGGCACAGCCTAGGGAGATTTGAGGGCAGTGCTAAGGTGACCAGAGGCACCAGACTCCATAGAATAAAGGTTCATGTATTTTGAGACGTTTCTGTTTCTTTGCTCCAAGAACAGCTGAACCATATTTACAGTTTTGATGAAGTGATCTTTCGTGTAAGAAGAAGAGACCTCTTTGATGGCGTGTATACCTGATAATTCTAGTGAGAGGCAAGCTGTGGTAAACCAGTAGATAATATCCTATGGGAATAAAGGCTGCCAGGGGTGGAGGACCTTCGCAGCGCAGCAGCCCACTTGCTCTCTACAACTAGTGGGCTGCTGAGCTTTAGAAGGTCCTTCTCTCCTTCCAGCCTTTAGGAATTGACTAAAGACTGGGGGATAAAATCTCATCCATACGATGGGGACATTAAATGGCAGTTCCGTGAGCAGGTTTGCCTTTGTATGGGATTGTCAGTTCACACCTGCTTCTATACCCTCTGAACACTGATCAAAAAAAGTAGGCTAAGTTTTGTCAGTGTTCATCCATGATTAACATGGTAAAGGATCCTTGATGAGTCTTCACACTTTCTGGTCCTCAAAGTCTGAGCTAAAGTAGGAGAAATTTTTGAAAGATTATATTGATAGGTTGCACAGAGGATAATGTTGAAGTCAGGTGATGTTACTGATTTTCAGTTTTTAAATAATCTGTAATGGTCATTTTTTGTATTTCTAATAGTTACTATGAATCAATGACCAATTATTGTTGCTCATTATGTTTTAAATTTCCTTGAACTTTGATGCATATTTTATTTTCCCGCATAGGACGCATCTTGAACAGATTTTCAAAGGACATTGGTTTTATGGATGAACTACTACCTTTAACTTTTGCAGATTTCAATGCTGTAAGTTCTATTTTGCCATTCTCTGACTTGAGACAGGAAGAGATCCAAGATCACAATTGTAGGAACAGTTCTGTTAAGATAGACTGAATTATTTTTCTTAAGCTCATCTCAGTTTCTTATACAATGTGTCATGTGTCAATTCAAGTGCTTCCTCTGGGCCCAGTAAAATATGTTTTTTGATTCCTTGCCAAAGGCAGGCAAGGAATCTATGCGATGGTGATGTTGTGTGTGCGCGGGTGTGCGTGTGTGTGTTGTGTGTGTGTATGTATGTTTGTGATGCCCCTGGGATCATTGATTCCATGCAGTATATCAGCAGCTAAGTTATTTTCCTTTCGTGTGACCTTGAACCACAGGCCACCTTGTGTGAGAAATAAACGTAATGCATAATGTTAGAGCTCCCAATTTACTTACCGCTTTGATACACTTAAGTCTAGGCTAGTGTTGTATATAATGAACTCTACACTCTACCATACTCATAGGTCATACAAAGTTCAGTTTCTGGTGTTTTCCCAAGTTTATTAAGTTTTTCTTTATCCTTTCGTCAGTCAGTGTAGACAATAGCACACATTGAAAATACAAACCTCAGACACTGTTCGTGGAAAGATTCCATAATGCTACATGATTGTTCAATTCATGGGTAGCAACAATTTACATACGATGACATGTACAATTTATGTATTCTGATAGATCATTGTCATCACCTATACCGTGATCCTCAGTTGTTCGCCATGGGTTCAAAGCGTCAGAGCCATGAACTTTCCCACACTGGTAAATCTGTCATCGAACTATCAACATGTCCCTGTACAGTGTGTAGGCGTCACTGTTCGTACTGTCCGTTTTTTGTTTTTTTCGTCAACGTTATGTAACTGCATTCAATCTTCCAATCATTGATTTTACTTAATTCATCTAATTTGTGTGTGCCAGTGGAATCAACAAATAAATTGGATTTCTGATTTCTGATCATAAATCTCAATTGGACATCACCCTTCAGATTTTTCTATTCTGACCTCTCTTTTTCCTGTAACAGGAAATATGTGCAACACCTTAGTAACATTTAGGACCCATCACTGGGGCAGTCATACCACGGCTGTAAAAACCCTTAAAACCCCATGTTTAAAATGAGTTAATTAACTCCGCTAAATAAGGGAAACTGTACTTTGTATAACCTGTGAGTACGGTAGAGTATAGTGTCCACCATATACAACACCAGCATAGGTATAGCCATTACCTTCAAGTCACTGTCTGGATTTCTTGCTATCATGAAAACTGTTTTCAAGATGTGAAAATTGTAGTTAAAAGCTATCACATTAACATTTGACGTCAGTTCAATAGTGCAAACTGGTAGATATTTTGGGGCAAAACAACTTTCACTTTGGTGAGAACTCGCAAGGAGGACGAAAAGACCTGTGACCCATCCTTTGCCTAGCACCATGCGGTTTGCTGATTAATAGTGTTTCAAATGTATATTTTGCTTTGCTGTGTATATTTAAAGCCTAAACGGTTCTTAGAACATTGCAATTCTTATGGAAACTAGTCCATGTAACATCTTGCCACCTCAATAGTGTTTCATCATCACAGTAAACAGTCAACTATTTGTAAATTTGTGGACTTCATGATGAAACAATATTTTATTATTTGTTTATTTATGCTAGTTACTTAAAGCTGTGTACATTTGATAGTTTAGTTGCAGCTGCAGAAAGATGGCTTTGTTAGTGGGCTAGACCTTTAAGGATTAAGGGTTTTGACGCAAACGATACTGTATGGTTTTTGCTCTCTGTGTATTTCCATGAGTTACACATAGTCATTGCTCATGAGGTATACTCTGTTGGTGCGATGCATGCTTCACAGACGTCTATCTGAGCACTCTTTATCTGGTTTGAGAATTTCTTGGAATTTTGGTGGTAACTTGGCAACTTGACCCATTTACGTTCAAGAAAGGTGACAAAGGAACTTAGGCTAGGAGTTTATCTTGGCAAATGCCAAAACCTTCTATTTATGAATACTGCTAACAGGTGTTGGCTGCAACTAGATTGCTGGGGATACATGTTGTGTATAGTTACAACAGTTTCAATTGAATGACAAAATGCTGTTCAGCGGAAAGTTGTGCAGCCTGTTGTAAAGCCTGTCTAGTTTATTCATCATTCCCATTTTTGTGGGAAAAACAGTGGTTCTACCACTGATAGTGATCATGGTGGGTGATCATGTGGAATGATGAAACTAAATTTACCCTCACCAGACTCTGAGATGTAATGGTATGGATCATTTATATGTAACGGCAAATCATGTTTCATCATGTTGTTGTTTGGAATGTTCTGTTTGAATACCTTCATGAGGTCTTATTTGTCTTTGTTTTTTTTGGAGGAGGAGGAGGAAGAGGAATTAAAATTGTGTTTTTTCTTTTTGAAGCAAACACTGTGATAGCTATCATGGTCATTACTGGTTTCAATGATATCAAAAGCTTGGTAATCAGGATGGTACGTTTGCGTTTGTGTGACACCATGCTTTTACAAATTTCAATATAGCTTGGATCGATGTCATCCTTGGTATGTCTACTGTATGTAGGGGTGTTTGTGTACTGCAAATGTATGTTTGTGACACATGCTATCTTAAGGGGAGAAGCATGTATGACATGTCATATTTGGTACACAGGTGTACCTCATTAGGTACAAGAAATGTATAGTTTTGGTGGAGGTCAAAGGTCATTTAAGGTCAACAAAGGTCACATAGTGAAAATCTTGTAAACATGATATCTCAAGAAAGGAAGCTTAGAAAGACTCCTTTTTTATATATAGGTGTACCACATCAGGTGCAAGGACCCTGTTGTTTTTGGTTGAGGTCAATTAACTTGTTAAACTTTTGTAAACATATTTCATGAAGGGAGTTTGGAGAGATATCTTATTTGATACATACGTGTATCTTATCAATTACAAGTAGACTTTAATTGTAGGGTGAGGTCAAAGATCATTTGGGGGCGAGTAGGGTCTAATAGTGGAAAAATTGTAAATGTGATATCTCAACAAGAGACACTTTAACAGATCTCATATTTGGCATGTAGGTGTACCTTTTGAGTACCTAAAGGCTATTATTTGTGGCAGCAGTCAAGGTCATTTGGGGTCAGCAGGGGTCAAAATTTGTAAACATATCACAAGGGAGGCAGGCTTGTACTGATGTCATATTTGTTATGTAGAGGATTGTGGCAAGTGTCATATTGATTGTAAATGCATAGATTTTATTTGGTGGCTCAGACCATTTGGCTCAAACAAGGATTAATCTTTTAACACCATTTGCACATGGAATTCCATTGATTGGAACCTTGGACATATCTCTCATTTAGTACATATGTAGGTGTGCATATTGTGTTATAGTGCACCTATCTATCACTCATTATATACGTTACAAGATGATGCTGTGCATATAGTTGTTCTAACATTGCATTTATTTTTAATGACCAAAACCACAATACCTTTGGGCTTTCTGGTTTTTAATGCTTGAGAAGGTTTTGAAGAGGTTATAATATGTTATTTGTGCAATTCAGGGAATAAAAATTTTAAGTAGTACTTTCAGGTGGAATATAGGAGATTTACTTGATGACATTGCAGAAAGTGACTTGTGCATTCTAGCAATGTCTTTTTCTTCTTTTGTTTCTTTATTCTTTGTCATTCATACCACAGATTGCAGTACAAACTATTGCAGTTCTTGTTACTATTTGTATATTCAACCCATTGGTTCTAATCTTCACCATCCCTCTTGGCATACTGTTCTTTTTTGTGCGTGCATACTTTCTGGCTACTTCAAGAGATGTGAAGAGGATCGAAGGTGTTTGTAAGTGTTTTTCTGCGCCTCTATTTTCTTTTACATCTTCTTTGATTCAAAGTTGTGATGGACAAAGTGAGGAGATGATCTTTAGTGTTATTGATAAAACCTAAGGTCAACAGAGGTAAAAGTCTGGAAACTTTCTTTAGATATGACTTTGTAAGTGGGCGATTGTTTGGTAAATTAAGAATCCTTGTATATTTCATGAAGCCGAAAGGTCATTCAAAGTTACAAGTGCTCAAAAAAGGAAATAGTTTTCAAAGACAACTGCCTGTGAAGACTTAAACATGGACCAAACTTGGGGGACAATGAACATTTCGCAGTGTATTTTATGAAATTCATTGTAGGGAGGAGTCAAGTGGCATTTGTGCCGCCCTTGTTTTACAGACCTGCTGGACCACCTCAGATTGGAATGATGGTCATCACGTTATTTGAAGGTATCTGATAAGTTCTTTCAGCAAGAATTTTTGGTTCCTAGCATCATTAAAGGAACCTATGCAGTCAGGTTGGCATGTGTATGTGTGAAAGTCAAATTTGTACTTGGTATGTAGGTTTACCATATTGAGAAGGTGTGGCCTATTGTTTTTGGTAGAGGTGAAAGGTCATCTGGGGGAACTGGGGACAAAAGTCTGTTTTGCTTGGGTACGCTGTAACTCAATAGGGTTAAGTCAGATGAAAGTCAAACTTGGTATGTAGGTTTGCCATATTGAGAAGGTGTGCCCTATTGTTTTTGGTGGAAGTTGTAACGTTGCCACGCTCCTTTTGTTTCATTCGGTGATTAAAGAAGATTCGTAACAACTGTTTTGAGAAGCTTCCTTATTTTATTTCTCGGTTTTTATGAACATGTCAATCTGGTGTTGATAGATTCGTTTTTTCAACCCATGACAAGAACATTTTGTGATTTGCAAATAGAGCATGAATACAGATCAATAGTGTCAAACCCACTCAACGCTTTTGTCCTCATTTCAGATTTTCTATATATATGTAATCAAATGACAACTATAGTATAATTAAACTATGTAACTCTAAACCTCTAACATGAATCAATATGCAAAAGTAAATGATAAATCACTTGTTTCTTGCAAAAGTAAATTACTTGTTTGTTAATTTTGAACTGAACAACTTGAACTACTTCAATTTGGTAACAAAATCTTTGAAATGAGAGGGGACTTTGCGAGTGCAAACAGGTCGAGGTGTTTGAATAATGCTCGATGGACTTGCTGGAACCTCAGCAGTCTCAGCACTGTCCTCTGGAATACTCAGCTCCTGGTTAGGGCTTTCACTTGAGACATACTTCTTAACATGAGCCAAAAAATTACATTTGTAATCTACTCCTTCTGAATATTTGTCAAAAACCTCATATGGATTTTCATTAAACGGAGGGTTCAATTTGTCAACTTTCCTTTGTCTGATTAGCACTTTGTCCCCCATCATGATGTCACTCTCTCTCTCGCACCTCTTATCAGATCTGTCACATCTTTCCCCTTTTGTTTCATCTCTCTATCCCTGTCACTAAAATCATGAAACT
This sequence comes from Stichopus chloronotus, assembly GCA_021234535.1. Taxonomy (NCBI): domain Eukaryota; kingdom Metazoa; phylum Echinodermata; class Holothuroidea; order Aspidochirotida; family Stichopodidae; genus Stichopus; species Stichopus chloronotus. The sequence goes on from CM037831.1 coordinate 212,944, forward strand.
TCTCATCTGATTCTGTCAACAAGGGTAATTTACACTTAATACACCGACCAAACAGTAACTGTGCAGGGCTCACCCCTGTGGTACTATGCGGTGTAGACCTATATGCAAGCAAGAAATGTTGCAACTCCCTTTTCCAATCTGCTTTCTCAACTTGTGCAATTTTGATTGCTTTCAGAAGTGTTCTGTTTTGCCTTTCAACCTCGCCATTAGCTTGCGGCCAAAGAGGGGTCGTTTCCCTGTGGAGAATCCCACACTCCAGCAGAAAATCCTCAAACTGCTCAGATACAAAATTTGGACCATTGTCGGTTTTCAAAGATTTGGGGTAACCATGACGAGCAAAAATCTCTTCTAATGCCATGGTTGTTTTCTCTGATGTGATGGACTTCATTAAGCTTACTTCAAAATATATGCTAAAATAATCTACCACAACAAGTATGTGGGTACCATCAGGTAATGGATCGACGTAGGATATCTGCGGCCAGTGCCTCCCAAGGGGTGGATGGCAGTGGAGTAGGCTTAACTGGTTCCTGGTTTGGCAGACTGCCTACCACTTGGCAACCATGACAAGTCCTACACTTTCGTTCGATTGCTCTGTCTATCCCCGGGCACCAGACCTTTGACCTCAATCTCTGCTTGCACTTTACGATGCCTTGGTGGCCCTCGTGTGCTGCCTCTAGTACCACCTTTCGCAGAGAGCTAGGAATAACCAGCTTACTTCCTCTTAACACCAATTTACCAATGACGGCTAACTCATGGCGCACAGGTTTGCATGCTTATGGTAAATTTTCTCAATTTTCACCTATTACACACTTTCTCACACATTTGATTTCGTTATCCACAGCAGACTCTTTCTCTATCTCTTCAGTTGTAAGGGCAATTGGTACTGCATGCTGTGCAATGAATCTGATATACTCTTCTGCATAGTTCTCACAATGATTATTCTCACTCTTAATCAACATTCGTGACAAACAATCAGCAATGTTTGCAGTGCCCGGTACATACTTCACTTTAAAATCATATGACTGGAGTCGCAAAACCCAGCGTTCGATTCGCGCAGGCGGCTTTGCCCTCTCTGAATAAATGAACTCCAGTGGCTTATGATCTGTAACTAACTCAAATTGTTTACCGTATAAATACATGTGGAACTTTTTGCATGCCCAAACCAAGCCAAGTGCTTCCTTTTCTGTTTGGGAGTATCGGGTTTCCACATTTGTTAAGCTTCGGCTAGCAGATGCTACTATGCGCTGCTGACCATGCTGCATGCTTACATATCAACATCAAAAGAGACCAAAAATAAATTTTAAATCCATTTTAAAACTTTTCATTTCAGTATCTGTCAAAAGAAAAACAAAGCTTAAGGCTTCTGAAAGTAAATGTATTCATCACTGTAAATGATCATGGTTAACCTTGTACACAGTACCCAGTGGCGGGTGTTGTCTCATGGCTAATGAAGCAGCTATTTTCCATTACAATAGTATAATCATGCAAACCACACAGGCTAGGCCTACACATATTGCCTATTTTGTTTATGTACACTATCGTAGTGTAAATGAAGAGTAAAGTTTCCATGCATCATACTAAACGAAATTCGACTAAAGAAGAGCAACTCAGCTATGTAGAAATAGAAATGGTTGTGTTTAGGTATGCATGTTCCAGTGGTGTTTTTTTTTCTTTTTTTAGCTCATATCAGCATGCTGGTGTGAGCTTTTGTGATCATGTGGCATCACTCTGTCTAACCATCCGTCTGCATTTTTTTCAAAATGCTGTTGCTCCCACATGCTTTCATGGATTTGTTTAAAACTTGCACACAATGTTCCTTGAGTGGTGGACCATTTGGGGTGAGCAGGAACTTGAGGTTGAAGGTCCCATGTGGACCCTATGGCCCATTTTATGAAATTCTACAAAATGCTTCTCCTCCTACAGATTCCCTTGTACAATGTTTATGTTCTCTCATAATGATGCTCAATTAGTGGTGCCTTCAGGATGTTCAGTAATTTTGGGTCCAAGGTCTCATGTGGGCCCTATGACCCATTTAGTGAAATTCTACCAATAGGTTCTGCTTCTACAGATTCTCTTGGACCATGTTGATCATTTGTCACAAGGATACTCCAATAGTGTTACATTCAAGGTGTTCAGCTTCGGATCCAAGGTTCCATTAGGGCCTTTTGGCCCATTTTATGAAATTCTGTAAAATGCTTCCCCTCCTACATGCTTTCATGGATTTGTTTGAAACTTATACACAATGTTCCTTGGATGGTGATCCATGTGGGCAGTCCAGAAAGTTTAGGCCTAGGGCCCCATGTGGGCCCTTTGACCCATTTTGAGAAATTCTGCAAATGCTTCTCCTCTTACAGGTTCTCTTGTAGAGTGTTGGTGGTTTGTCATAATGATACTTCATTAGTCAGTAGTACCTTCAGGGTGTTAAGGAATTTCACATCCAACATCCCATGTCGGCCCTTTGGCTCATTTTGAGAAATTCTGCATAACGCTTTTCCTCCTACAGATTCTCTTGTGCAGTGTTGATGGTTTTTCATAATGATCCTCTAATAGTGATATCTTCAGGTTGTTCAGGAATTTTGTTTCCAAGGTCCCATGTGGACCCTTTGGCCCATTTTATGCAAAATGCTTCTTTTCCTACAGATTCTTTTGTACAATGTTAATAGTTTGTCATAATGATACTCTATTAGTGGTACCCTCAGGGTGTTCAGGAATTTCGGTTGCAAGGTCCCATGTGAGCCCTGTGGCTCATTTTAAGAAATTCTCCAAAATGCTTCTCGTCCTACAGATTCTCTTGTACAATGTTGATGGTTTGTCATAATGATACTCCATTAGTGGCGCCCTGAGGATGTTCAGGCATTTTGTGTGGTCTAGGATTGCATGACCTACAGGCACTTGGTTGAAGGTATGAGCTTCTGCACCTTTGCTGCTCTAGTTTGTTTTTTTTTTTCGTGCCTCCTGGGGGTTCATCTTTGTATGTTTCTTTAGCCCCATGTAACTATCTACATACAAAGTGTCTCTTTTAGTTGCCCCAGCAGGTCTGATTGTTTAACGTATCAGTTTGAAAACCTTTGCTCAATTTCCTACGTAGCCACAAACCCCGTTCCTATTTTGCTGATTATAACTGAGTCTTTATCAATAAATGATAACAATAATATCACAACAACAAAAAAAGGACAACTTTAAACTGGTTTTTCTGCAGCCACCCTTCGTTTCATTCAAGACATTTTTTTTATAACCTTGACATGGATCGTGACTACAAGTTGCCATTGGGAATACATATAATGATATTTACTATTGCATGTAGGCTATAGATGCTCAAACATGCTAGGTAGGTAGGCCTAACTTTACAGAAATCAACCTGCTTGGAAATTAAATAAAAAATGGAAACAAAGAGTTTGAAATGTTTGAAAATTGCTTTTTACGGTATTTGAGCCTAAAGTCTGTGACCTTTATATAGTTGAACTGCTGCTGATCGGTCTATGTTAAACCATGGTCATTATCATTACACCCCTGACGAACCATTTGGGACAATCCCGGCCAAAACTTTATGAGCAATTTTGTATTTTAAAATGTTAACTGTAACTACCTGCTATGACCATGGCTTAACTGTTTTAGGTATCCTGCTGCTATAGCTGTTCCATGTAATCCAGTTTCATTCATTACTCAGTGGATGATCTTATAGTGACTACAATCAGGGTTGCCAGTTTGTGGAAGAACCGCCCAAACTGTCAGCCAAATTCACCTGAAAAAACGCCAAGCAAAACTAGCTCCTACTTGAGGGAACGTGACCCGGTATTGTTGTACAACGTAACACTTGTCAACGTTTTTAACACAAGTTAATTCGATACACATACTCAGTCTATGTTGCTGCAAGAGGAAAGTAAATTTTAAATTGTAACGTCTGACTGGAGTGACAAATAAATCGGGAAAAAATTCTTGAAATTTTCGTGATGATATCACTCGGCAAGGATTTCAGTTGTTTACAGCATGTTTTGGCCGGAAAAGAAATTGAATAATGCAAATGATCATGACACACTTCTTAGAAATTTATTACAAAATGCTCAAAGCGGCGGCGTGCTTCCATATGTACACAACTTCCATATGTACACACATATGCACAAGACTTGTGCATTCCTAACATCTGGCATCCATTTCCAAGTCTCAGTCCTAATACGTGTAAAAGAGTCAATGATTTATACAGACAACCATATTGGTGAGATATGCAATTCCATGGATTGCCCTCTTGTTCTTAGGTATCTGCCAGGTAAAAATCCTGTGGATGAAACAGACTAATGGGAGAAAAGCATTGGCCCTTATCTATCAACAAGTGCTGAAAGAAATCTTCTGGTGGTTCTGCAGCTAACTGTATGTGTGCAAACAGTCAAACAAGTTGTGAAAGAAATGTTACTGTATGTTTCTGGAAGGAAGGATGAATATTTTTTTCATTGGATGCCACCTACACATCACATAGTGTCCTCTTGGTCAGTGTTATAGATTTGTACAAATCTATAACAGTGTGCAATAACTTGTCATGTGCTTTTGAAGCAATGTCAGTTGAACTTAAACATTCCTGATGTTTGATTTGTTTACATTCAAATCAAAGGTGTTTTATTTGACAGGGATTTAAAGTGTGAGTAACCTTCCCAAATACTTTTCTCAAGAATTAAGTTTCTAGAACTACACAGTTCACTTGAAGATAGCCCATGCTGTATACTCATTTTAAATTTTCAAAAGTCATTTGAGGCCAGTATTCCTCAAGGTTTCAGTCATTGTAAATGTGATACTTCTAGTAGAAACATTTGTTACTATTAAGAGCTTGACATATTGCCCATTGTCAGTAGAAGATGTAGATGTTTTCAATCAGAGGTCATTGTATGTCAGCAAATGTCATACAAATTCACCCCAGTACCCATCACCAATGGGGACATGCTTAAACATTTTTATTCTAGGAACAAGAAATGTTGTCTTTCATGATGTTTTGTCTTTAATGTATCATTTTGATCAATGTCAGCTTAGATTTGCCAAGTTGAAAAGTTTTATATTTGTGCTATCCTTCTTCCTCACAGACCACCACCATACCTTTTCTATGCTTCAACTTATATGATGATATAGTCTTTCAATTATGGTAACACTGTATAATACAAAGTTACTTTCTTCCATACCAGGTCGCAGTCCAGTATTTTCCCATCTCTCCTCAACTCTGCAAGGTCTCACCATAGTGAGAGCCTTTCATGCCCAAGAAAGGTTTGTGGCCAAGTTTGACGTGTTCCAGGACATTCACACGGAATCTTGGTTTGCATTCTTAGCAACTACCAGATGGTTTGGTATCATGCTGGACTGGCTGACAGCAATCTTTCTGATTATTGTTGCATTTGGATCTGTCATATCAAAGGATAGTTAGTAGCATATTTTTTTTTTCATTTTTGTATTGTTTCTTTTTTATACATTAAATTGTTTCTATCGTGTGCACTTTGATTTGACGATTTTTGAGATGGCTAACCATCTTCTCGCATGAGGTCTTTTCTAACCGTGCAGAATTCTGTTCGAAAAAGGTGAGTGCTAGTGGCCCTTTGAAATGATGTGAATAGGATATCAGTTGTTTAAAGTGCTGTTTGGATCAGTACCAAGCACAAGAATTTTTTTTTTTTCAAGTATTAGATATTTACTTACAAAACGACATGTATATATCTCTCACAATTGTTTTTCTCTTTTTGTTTATACAAGATAATTCTGTTAAAGGTATGTTAGTTCTCCATTCAAGTTCACAATACATCAAAAGAGGCCTTGTAGAGTTGACTCTGTTCACATACCCTTTACCCCTGTGAGTCAGCTAAGCAGATCTCTAAACTCCTTGTCTACTGTAATTTTCAACTATATATGTCTGTGGATTTCATTCAAACATCCATGCCCATGCAACTTATGTACACAGTGTGATAAACCACCAGCAAGTGTTCTCTCTCTGTTGAAAACATAACCCTTGTCAGGTTTTTAGAAAACACAGCACCTGGGAAATTTATTTTGCTACTTTTATTGCTGGTAATATTCTAGCTTCAGATTATTCTCATAATAGAAGCAAATACATCCAAACAAAAAAAATAGCTATGGAATGCCATAATGTACACAAAAAATGCTCAAGATGTCAATTAGGCAAGAGTATTAGTTTTCGCAAGAGTTAAATGGGGCACAGGTGCCAGACTCAGGGTAAGATCTTGCAACCAGTGGTACATATTTGGTTTATAATGAATTGTTCATTCTGGGACTATGTTATGGGCTGTTTTTGCTTATAAACTCACCCCAGGTTATCCATATGTATACTTTTATTCTGTGGATTAGTTGTCTTAGGATCAACTGAACAAATTTTCACTTTCTGTAAGCCTGCACTTCATTTTATAGGAATTTCAAGGGGAGGACTCCTGAAAAAGCACACCTTGACCAACCAATTGAAATGGAAATGAGATGAAAAATTCAGTATTTTCAATAGAGAACCATTCGTAAACTAAATACCTTATACATGTTTCGTCTGACCAGTATTTAAAGCAATTGAATAGTTAATTGTAGAGGAATGTTTTCACAAATCATTAATGATATACTGCTATCTACCCTTCTACAATTTGTCTGATGCTTTGTGCTACAAACTGTTGCAGCAAGATGTTTCTTAGTTGCTTACATCTCAAAAGGAAGTGGTTGGCATAGAGTAAGTAATTTTGATATTTGGGTGACCAACAAAATAGAATATTAAACATGTTTCAGCCATATATCTGGGAAAAGGTTACAGAAAATTGTTTTAATATACTGTTATTATTTCTTTTGTGTCTGTAGTCAATATGAATACAATGCAATGCCTTGTGTCCTCTACAAACTTTAAAAAATGAAGATCTATGATTTTACTTTTGCAATAACCATTTTTTTTTTCAAACCAACAAGAAACCTATGCATTTATCTTCAGTATTTAGTAGTCAAAATTTTGTAATCACTTTAGTTCAAGAAGGTTAATTGTGAGGGATTTTGTACTTAGTATGTGTATTACCCATGTTGAATAGATGATTTTTGCACCTTTGTGTATTACAAGCAGGTGAAAGGTCATTTGGGGTCAAAGGCTTCTTAATATGGTCTTTCAAGAACACTAACCATAGTTGATCTCATACTTGTCATGTGGATAATTCATGTTTGTTATAATTTAACCTTATTAAAAGGAACCACAAAATCTCTGTTCTTTCTGGTTGAGATAAATAAAAAGTACTCAGGCGTAAGATGTTTATTGGAATTAAATTAAGTAAATGGTAGCTAGCAGGAATCATACAACACTAAATTTTGTATAGTTTGTAAGCTTTCTGACATCTGTCTTGGTTTATAACTTGCCATTTTTTTTGTCTGTGTATATATTTTCTTTTTTATTTGTCAGTTTTCTCCTTTCTTCATTGTCTTTCTTTGTGAATCAGTGCTTAATCTTGATGCTGCAGAGGTTGGTCTTTCCTTGACGTATGCCTTAAGCCTAATGGGAGCTTTCCAGTGGGGAGTCAGACAAAGTGCTGAAGTGGAAAATCTGGTGAGTTATCAACAGACAGGTTTCACATTTTCACACATTGTCTTCTTCTTCGAAATATGGAATTATATTCTTTTTATGAATGGGATTTGATCATGCGTCCTGGATGAGAAGTGTTTTGCACTGTTTGCTACAAAGTAAGTGTTTTGAAACTTAACTAAAGTTTAATGTTTCTTGTTTTTCATTGTCAGGGCGAATAAATCATCAAAAATTTGTCATTCATGAAATCCTTACTGAAATATGCCAACTATGGTATAGAACTTTTGTCATGTACAGTGTGTGTAGACTGCTCCTTTTAACATATTTAGGGCACAAACTATTATTGGCATCAGTCCATGTATTACATAATGTCTCATATATATATATATATATATATATATATATATATATATATATATATATATATATATATATATATATATATATATATATATATATATATATATATATATATATATATATATTGGTGAGTCGAACTAGAAAGACGTCGAAAACACTGCAAATTTGTTTCATGCAAACCTACGTGGTGCACTCTTCAGGTGTTGTGTAGCGACTGGTCGGTGTTTGAGTTACTTGTATTTGTTGAGAAGGAATTTGCTGGCATGTCGGCATGTGGATATGAATTCGGTTTTTTTGTTTAAGGTGCACTGTTGTGGGTTGAATATAAGGAAAAACTTTTCAAAAAGACAGAGATTGCATTTCTTCGTTTTGTTGTTGTATGGTTGAGTTCGTTTGAGAATTTGCCATTTGATTTGGAATTCAATGTTCTTTTTCTTCAGCGACCAAATATACTTACTGAGTTCGGTATTGTTCTTTTTGTGTTCGTTGTTGAAAGAGCTTTTATGATTGTTGTAGCGCGCTTTAAATTCTGTTGCACAGATTCCGATGTATGTTTCTGATTTGGCGCTTTTATTTTCTGTGACTATCGCTTGGTAGACGATGGACTTGCTTCTACAATGTCCATTAAGCGGGCCTTGTTCTTTGTTCCGGCAGTTGCATTGCTTTTGTTCTTCCCTTGGTGCGCTGGTGATGCTTTTGTTGTGGGAGTCGATTATGTTTTTAATGTTAGGCATACAGCTGTAACTAAGTTTGACATTGTTTCTATTAATTATTTTATGTAATTTGTGCGTTGCTGGGAATTCCTCATCGATGATTTTAGAAAAAGCTTTTCCAAGGTTGGTTTGAACATGCTTACTGAAGGGGGGATTGAACCAAATGATATTTCTGCTTCTCTTTTTCTTTTTGGGTGTGTTTTGGACGTATTGGGCATGTTTTAATTTGAAGTTATGGCCACTTGTGTTGAGTGCTTCCTGGTATTCTTTAGCTGCGTTGTGAAATACCTCTGTGCTGGATGAAATTTCGCTTAATCTTTTGTTGATGGCCTGGGGGATGTTCTTGATGATATTTGGTGGGTGGTTTGACTTCACGTGTATATATTGCAGTGTGTTGTTTGATTTAGTGAATGGCTGGTAAGTCCCTGTGGAAAAGGTCAAAGGTTACATCTAAGAAATCAACTACTTTTTTGTTTGCTTCGATAGTCACTTTTAAACCATGCTTGTGGAAAATCTTGCTAATTTCTTGTTTCATTTTCTCTATGTTCCTTGGTGAGTCGTTTATCGCAGCTAAACTGTCGTCTCTGTACAGGCCGATGTCTGGTCCTACGATTTCGGTCAGTTGTTCCAGGAGGAATGCACCAACTACCTCACATGTCTCAGCTCCGTCGAAAGATCCCATTGTGACGTCGAAAAGGTTTTCTGATGATTTCTTTGACCATGAGATGCCTTGGTGGTACAGTAGAGATTTCTTTGTGTGCAATATTATTTGTCTGTCTTCGGGTGAGATATTGGTGTACTTTGATGCACTGTCTAGGGCGTCGTGTAGTAGCTTCTCGCTTATGGATGGATAAAAATCCACGACATCGAACGAGATGAAAGTGCGGGTTTCCTTTTCCGGTAGGTTTTTGAACCATTGTAGGACAGATGTTGTGTTTTTCCACTGGTTTACATGGCTTGATTTTACTACAGCGCTGTTTATTTTCTCAAGTATTTTCTTGCTTATGACTCCGATTTCTGATTTTGCGGGGTTTATCAGTCGGCATGTGGGGTTGTTCTTAAAGTTTGGTTTATGGTCCTTTATGGTTATAAATGCTTCCTTCTCAGCCATACCTTCCATGCGGTCGTCTAATTCAAAATTTGCCGCAATTGCTCTTGCTTCTTTGTTAACTGATGCTGCGCTGGTTTCGTTTGCCTTTTTGTACTCTTTCGTTACAGATTTTCTTAGCAGGTCATTATAATTTTCCAAGTCTAGCTGGTAGAAGTTTGTGGTTTTGTCCGCTTTCACAAAGATTTTGGTGCTTTTCTTGATCCTTTTTACATCTTGTTTTAGGTTGTCCTGGAATTTGGAAAAAACCGGTTTGAATTTTATGTTTTTTACAAGTTTGAGCATTTTATCCTCAAAGTTCTCGAGCTCTTTAATTGGCGGCGGTGATTTCCTTGTTTTGAAACCGAATGTCTCAGGTTGTTCCGGCTTTTTGTCTCCATTCAGGAAAAAGTGTGTTTTCCATCTTATCCGTTTGAGGAAGGCCTCTGTCTTTTCTAAAAATCGCATCTTATATTCTTGGTTTCTGGGAATGGGAATGTTTTTGGTCGAGTGAGCACTTTTCTTTGGATCATATTCCCTATAATCTTATATATATGTAAGTATATACATGTATATATATGTAGATGTGCACTCTTTATTTAGTAAACAATCTCATCCATATTAATGAGGAAATGGGGCTAAAACTGAAAAATTTTGAAATGCTCATATAAATTTGAAATGCTCATATTTCATCAACCGTGTGTCGCTCAGATTTCAAATTTGATCATCTAATGTTGTTAGCTATTATACACAGTTTCATAATATCACAACTCGTTGATATGCACAGTGGGCAGGGCCAAGAGTGGTTTTTGGTTTGGATGGTAATCGTAACCTTTGTAATCATGCATGGGTGTGTTCGTGCGTGGGTGTGTGCGTGCGTGTCTGTGTTTGTGTATATAACACTTCTTGTAAACACGATATCTCAAGGAGGGTAACCATGACTGATCTCATACTTGGTGTGTGGGTTGGTCATATTGAGTAGATGATCCCTTTCATTTTTGGTGGAGGTCAAAGGTCATTTGAGGTCACCAGAGGTCAAAATGTGAAAACCTTGTAAACACGATATCTCAAGAACGGTAACTGTGACTGATGTCATACTTTGTGTGGGTTGATCGTATTGAGTAGATGATCCCTATTGTTTTGGTGGAGGTCAAGGTCATTTGAGGTCACCGGAGGTCAAAATGTGAAAACCTTGTAAATGCAATATCTCCAGAAGGGTACGTGTGACTGATGTTATACCTGGTGTGTAGGTTGTTCACAGATCCCATATTTGGTATGTAGGTGTACTACATTGAGTAGAAGAATTCCATTGTTTTTGGTGGAGGTCAAAGGTCATTTGGGGTCAACAGGCGTCAAATTGTGAAAACCTTGTGAACTTGATATCTCAAGAACTGTAATTGTGACTGATGTCATACTTGGTGTGTAAGTTGTTTAATTAAGTAGATGATGATCCCTATTGTTTTCGGTGGAGGTAGAAGGTCATTTGAGGTCACCAGAGGTCAAAATTTGGGAATCTTGTAAACACAATATCTCAAGAACAGTAACTGTGACTGATGTCATACTTAGTATGTGGGTTGGTCATATTGATTAGATGGTCCCTATTGTTTTTGGTGGAGGTCAAAGGTCATTTGAGGTCACCAGAGGTCAAAATGTGAAAACCTTGTAAACGCAATATCTCCAGAGGGGTAATTGTGATTGATGTCATATGTGGTGTGTGGGTTGGTCATATTTAGTAGATGACTCCTGATGTTTATTGTGAAGGTGAAATGTTTGCGGTCACCAGAGGTGAAATCTTGCCAGCATAGTATCTCCAGAAGGGTAATGTTGACTGATGTCATACTTGATGTGTGGGTTCCCCATACTGGGTAGGTGATCCCTATTGCTTTTAGTAGACGTCAAATGTCATTTGAGGTCACCAAAATAAAAGTTATTTGGGTTTAAGGCTAATTAATGTGGTGTTTCAAGAACAGTAACTGCAGTTGATCTCATACTTGTCATGTGGATAATTCATGTTTGTTATAATATAACCATGTAGCAAGGAATCACAAAGTCTTTTGGCTTTCTGGTTGTTCATATTCTTGACATTTTGAAATAATCTTCTCATAGACAACACGATATGTACAAACTTCCCACCCAACAGAGTTAACACTATGCATAGAAATGAATGGTGCGGCTATTATTATGTAATTGACCAGGATCTCTGTCATTTGTGACGTCATTCTATTCGTATTATTAATATGGCACTTGAATATCAAGTAACACAAAAATAGTGTCAGAACCGCAATACCTTTGGGTTTCGGGTTACTATATGTACTGTAAAAAAAAAACTAACACCAAAATGCGTGTAGAGCCCGGACTATCAGCATATGAAGTCTAAGGTTTGACAACTAATTAGCCTATTAGATACCACAAGCTTTTGCAGGAACAATAATTATATTGCTTTCCCCGACCCCCCATTTGCTTTTTTCTTTGTCTCTTTAGTTTTTGATTGCTTGCCGTAGGCAGGGGAATCTATGCAGTCCTGATGTCGTGTGTCGTGTGTGTGTATATGAGGGTGTGTATATGTGTGTGTGTGTGACAGTTGCATGTAACATCTCAAGAAGGGTAACTCTGAGTAATTTCATTTTTGGCATGTAGGTTGCCCATATTGAGTAGATGATCCCTATTGTTTTTGGTGTCCAAATCTTGCATATTAATGAGGTTATGGGGTAAAACATAAAAAATGTTTAAACTGCCATAGTTCCTTATCCGTGGGTCAGATTTGTTTTAAACTTGATAAGGTTGTCTGTTATTAACAGGTTCACGACCCTGTGAAATTTAACGCTTATCAATAGAGAGGAAGGGATAATTTGTCACTATAAAACAATAATAACAGCCTAAACACCATTATTGTGGTTATTATCAACTACCTTACAAATTAGTTGAAAAGCATATAGGCTACATTGTGCAAAATTACTATTGGCAGTTTTTTATTCTGTCGGACACAGTTAACTCAATAGGAATTTTTGTCATTGCAAACTTACTTGTGCTTTTTCAGCCTATGGAAGCCAATCAGGACCATGTCATGTTTTGAAATAGCATTTTCCCAGCCTATGGAAGCCAATCAGGACCATGTCATGTTTGAAATAGCATTTTCCATGTACTGCATTTGTAAGTAGAGAATAACTTTTACTTTTCAAAGACTCCCTCAGAGGCCTCCATAGGTTGTCTCAGTAACTGGAAGGTCATGGGGTCAGATAGCTGTCACCTGCGCTTCATTTATCTCTTTGATAGAACAAAGACTCCTGCCCAGTCTACCACTGACTGTCTCTTGTGTATATTAAGGCATTCCATAAAATTTCTTTGTTATTGATGTGTTTGCCTTTATTATAAGAATCTGCAGTTAGAATATCATCAGAAATACAAGTAGCAAGATGCATTTCTGAGTCTCAAGTGTGTTTTCTCAAAATCTTACAATGGCGATAAGATGGGATCCTTTTATTAAGGACTCTGAAAACCTTCAAGGAAGATCATAATACTAGAAGAAAATTGATTAAATTCTGACAATTAAAATGGCCTATCCACATTTTCCTGAGTTCAGTCTCGGAGATAATTCGGATCATGCAAGTATTGGCATGCAGTGGGAGAAATGGCTACTTCAATTGGAAAACTTCTTCATTGCATTTGATATCAAGGATGAAGCTCGTAAAAGGGCAATGTTACTTCATTTTGGAGGGGAAAGCGTTACTGAAATATTTCAAACACTTAATGAAACTGGAGACTCTACTTATTATGACACAGCAAAAACCGGCAAGCTGACGGAGTATTTTCAACTTATACAAAATACTGAATATGCGATTTTCAAGTTTCGTCAAGCGAAGCAAGGGGAAGGCGAAATGTTGGATGTGATTACCACCAGGCTGAGGCAATTAGCAAATTATTGTCAGTTTATGGATGTAGATAAAGAAATCAAATCACAGATAATTCAAAGTTGCAGTTCATCACAATTGCGGCAAAGAGTGTTGAAGGAACGGAACCGCACCGTAACTGAGATACTTGACTTAGGGAGAGCACTTATGATCTCGGATCAAAATGCTACAGAAATTGAAGGATCAAAAGTGGAAACAGTACAAAGTAAACTACCGAAAAACTGGGACAGTGCCAAAAAGAAATGGCACAAACAAAGCCCAGTGTTGGAAATGTGGTAGTGACTTTTCAGAAGGGTAATGTTGACTGATATCATACTGTACTTGGTGTGTGGGTTGGCCATACTGGGTAGGTGATCCCTATTGCTTTTGGTGGACGTCAAATGTCACGGTCATGTCCGGTTACCCAAAATAAAGATCATTTTGAGTTAAAGGCTTGTGGTGTATCAAGAAAAATAACAGCAGTTGATCTTATACTTGTCATGTGGATAATTCAACTTCGTTATAATATAACCATGTGGCAAGGAATCACAAAGCCTTTTGGCCTTCTGGTTATTTTTGCTTGTGAATTGGTTTTAAGGGCCACATAATGCCTCTCCATGGGCAGCAGGTTGGCCACCTTTGCTCAAACTGCTTACTTTTTCTCTTTCGTTAATAAATAGAATTTGCCTAATTTTTCTGTTTAGAGAAAAAACTAGTCAGTAGTTGGTATTCTCCCATTTGAGCATAATTGAACATCACGAAACAGTGATTTTATGCTTTGTAAAAAGTTACTAGGAGATTCCACTGCTACAGTTTACATTATGAGGCTCAATAATGAAGTATTCCTTAAGAAAAATTTGCACTCTCCTTACCCCCTAGTCACCCCTCTCCCTTCATTACTGTTGTAATGCAGAGGTGGATACTTTTGTTTACCATATAGATGACTTCTACAGAGAGAGTGATCGAATATACCAAACTGAAACCAGAGGCAGCCATGGAATCAGAAAGAAAACCAGACCCTGAATGGCCTCAAGCAGGAGAGATAGAATTTGTTGATGTATCCCTCAAATATTCTGAGGATTCTCCTGTAGTTTTAAAAGGAATCACCATGAAGATATCAGCTAAGGAAAAGGTGAAAAAGGAAACTTTTTACTGACCTTGACTCCTCCTTGTCCAGTCCTTGCATCAGCTGTTTTTATGCTGTATGTAGTTCTCTCTTGTGTGTACCATGGTTTTGTTTGTTTGACAAGACTTGCATTTATGTGTAGGTATAATGAGTCCATAAATATCGTTACTTGTGAATTTTCCTGTTTGAGATTTGTAGTTGTTCAAAAAATCCTTAATGCAATCTCACAAACTGTCACCCTAGGTTGGTATCATGGGAAGAACTGGAGCAGGGAAGAGTTCACTGACAGTGGCACTAATGAGGTTAGTAGAACCAATGGGAATCATTCAAGTTGATGGAATAAATCTCTCTGAGCTTGGACTCCATGATGTCAGGAATAACATCTCATTTATTCCTCAGGTAAAATCCATCATTACTTTTTTAAGAGGAGTTAACCTCCTTTTGAGGTGTACATACTAAACATAGCGTTCTACCTTGATTTTCCTTGCAGCCAATAGAAATAGCCATATCCAGTTGTTAATCACTTCCAGTTTTCACAGTGAATTGGAAAATGTTGATGAAACTTCTATCTGTATTAATGTAGAATGTGGCCTGTGGATGACAGCTGTGTGATCAAGTAATTCCATTATTTGCTCAATTTTGTGCAAACATATGAAAAGTTGTGTGTTTGATTTTATCTTGATCTAGATGTGAGGAAAATTTAGGAAAATTAGTAGTTTTTATCCAAGATCAAAAAGAAAATGTTTGCTGTATGATTTCCCTTTTAGTTCTGTTCACATTTATTTGTAAATACACATTGCATCTAGGTGTCAAACCATCTTGTATTTGCCACAATAGGTTTATTCAATTAAACATATCATGGTATGTTCTATTGTTTGTGATTGAGGACAGTATTTACATTGGTGGTGTCCTGCAGACTCACATGTATGTGACCAGAAAGGGATTTAAAAGGGAAGGAGATTTGTTGGTTGATGCATATCTAATTTTGGGTTATTGGTATAATTCACTTGGTTATTGGTTACACAGAGCACCTTTGATATTTTTACCAATAATATTTACAGTAACCATAAAGGTTCTGGGACATTATTTGACTATCTATTGTTTTCATATGAGGTTTTTTCGTTTGTATTGACAGGATCCAACATTGTTCAGTGGGACACTGCGCAGGAATCTTGATCCATTCTCTGAACATGATGATGATGCTCTGTGGAATGCTCTCAAAGAGGTAAGCTTGTTGATAATAGCAATGACACAGTTTATTTCCATCCACATGGAGAACATAACATATAGCAGCGAGACAAAGATAAATGCAATATAAATGTTCACATAATACGTATCTTAAGTTTGTCTTGAACATATTTGAGATATGATGGAAAAGGGGAAAACTGAAGTATAATACTTATAAATTGTTTTCCCCTTTGCCACTAAAAGAAAATTTCATGAATGACAATTTTTTACAGGTGTTACACTTTAATACCCTTGGTCCACTTTTTTAAGAATGAAGATTTTCTCACTGCATCCATCTTCTGCTGTAGAAATGTCATAGTGATGTAAATGGCAGTAAGGGCCTAGAAGTATGTGTCTTCAACAAAAATAAAAAAACATTGACATTCTGATTATGTTCACCAGCTCCTCACTTGCTAGCTTCTTGTAAAAAATGTAGGATCATCTCTTTTAGGTTCAACTACAGAGTACAATTGAAGATTATCCAGAGAAGTTAGAGATGAAAGTCTCAGAAGGAGGAACAAACTTCAGTGTAGGACAGAGACAGCTGTTATGCCTTGGGAGAGCGTTACTAAGGAAAAACAGGATCCTCTTGGTGGATGAAGCCACAGCCAATGTAGATATCAGGTTAGAACTTGTGATGATCATTTAGGTGTGTAATGTGAACCTTACATGATGAATATTCATAGAACTAATGCAGAATGAGTGAATGCTGCATAGCCCACAGCAGTCTTCATTCAATAGAATTTACTTCCCCTGCCTACTTCCTTGTGTGATCTTACCATATCTTTACAGAGGGGAATAATTCAAGAAACATACCCGAGGTTCATCATAAACAGGTGTAACGTTTGCTTTCTATTGCATCTTTCATCAGCTTTCATATGTTTTGCATTTGATGTTAATTGCAACCTGTGCAGTCATGGTGATGTGTGTGCGTTTCCAATGTGTATCGGGGATGGTCGCTGGAATACGTACCCGTCTACTTTGGATAATCTGCAAAATGGAGAAATCCCTAATCTAAAAACCACTAAAATCCTGTCAAATAAGGTGGCAGCAGTATGTGCATGAGTTTTTATTGACATCTGCACCCAGTATTCAGTTAGAAGCTTTGCGCGGGGCACAGGAAAAAAAGTGTCAATTTGAAATAAATGAATAAAAAACCCCATGCCCCCGTTCAATGTTGGCTATAGGATTGCTGTTCAAAGGGTACATTTACTTCTATATCGCAACATTGGAAAGGGGCGCTGGGTTTCCTGTTATCGTCTCACCTAAAATTCAGTATTATATTTGCAAGGTACGACAAAGTGTCCCAACAATTTTTTCCAAGATTGCAGCTGGAATGAGAAGGCTGGGGTCTGATTCAGGGTGTGACCAAAGTGTTTTTCACTGCTCAATTTTTCATTGATAAATTTAAAAGTCTGTCAACTAGTATTACTTACCTGCAAACACAATATTCAAGGTGCATACTCTTGTCATAAATTTTAGTGAAATTTGCTGATTTTTTAGGAAAAACTGATAGGTTTGCTCCAAACAATTTTTCTGTATTCTGTTTTAGCAGAATTGCAGCTGTTTGTAGCAGTTTATACTTAACATGCAGTCATGCTATATCAGAAACATTATCGGCACTTGAGGACTGTCAAAGTGAAGTGTAATGGAACACACAGCCCTGTTCGAGGGCTAGGTTCCAGTAGGTCTACAGGTATCATCTTCTACACACAGAAGGCCTGAAGTGATATACTTTATACTGTTAGTTGAGGGATAGGAAGTAGGGGTAGCTATCCAGAATACATTAGTATATGTATAGCAGCTATCAGCATTGGTCTTGCCCATTCCCACTATGAAAATCCTCCCTGTGAAGTGTGACCATGCATGCTGTGGCAAGCTACGTCTCACAGTATGATCTCTGCATAAATGCCTCTTCCGGCTTTGGTGTCCTAATCTAACCCTTAACATTGACAGCATTGTGACTATAGTATAGCCGCTTCTGTCTACCTTTGCAATTCCAATAGGTGGGCACTTATTGCCACAGACGTCTGTCAATGCTTGCCCGGCTGACTCTGCTCTGATGATGGTCCTTGATTCTAAATAACTTAACTTCCAGAGTCTAACTCAACCCCTAGACCCTAACAATAACAACAGCCTTGTGACTGGAAGTCCTTTTCACTCAGGCTAGAATTTTCAAGTCAAGCAATAACTGTACCATATCCAGGTCCTGTGGTAAATGTACATTAAACATGCCAATAGCCTAGGCAACACTTGAATTACTGTAAACTAACGTTAGTGGAATGGTAAGCTAAGCTGAACAATAGTTTTAGCAGAACTATGCCCTCCTGCGGTAAATGTATGTAGTTGGCATTTATGCGAAGAAAGTTGAACAGGGCTGTTCATTTCACTACACTGTGATGTGAAGTGTAATGAGCTTAGACTGTGTAATGTACAACGCACAGCCCTGTTCGAGGGCTAGCAAATAGCTGGCTACTGCAATTGACATTACCTTCAGTATTACTAGATATAAGTGCAAGTAGGACTACTTGTACTGTGTTGTCAGAGTCGGATAGACTCCATGGTTCACCATTTTAGTTTCTTCTTAGATTTCATTTGATTGTCTGTGTGTATTTGGTATAAAATTTTTTTAAATCTCATTGTGTCGTAATATGGGAAGTAAGAAGTTAGCAAGCTCATCCAGCTGGTCCGATCTGACGGATATATCGTTGAGACAAATTCCATAAAGTCCATTTTCTATGCCCTCTCCAAGCAACCACTGAACAGGTGTACCACATTGAGTAGAAGAACCCTATTGTTTTTGGTGGAGGTCAAAGGTCATTTGGGGTCAACAGAGGTTAAATTGTGAAAATCTTGTAAACTTGATATCTCAAGAAGGGAAGTTTGGAGAAATCTCATATTTGGTATGTAGGTGTACCACATTGAGTAGAAGAACCCTATTGTTTTTGGTGGAGGTCAAAGGTCATTTGGGGTCAACAAGGGTGAAATTGTGGAAACCTTGTAAACATGATATCTCAAGAAGGGAAGCTTGGACAGATCTCATATTTGATATGTACATGTACCACATTGAGTAGGAGAACCCCATTGTTTTTGGTGAAGGTCAAAGGTCATTTGCAGTCAACAGGGGTCAAATTGTGGAAACCTTGTAAACACGATATCTCAAGAAGGGAAGCATGGTCAGATCTCATATTTGGTATGTAGATGTACCACATTGAGTAGAAGAACCCTATTGTTTTTGGTGGAGGTCAAAGGTCGTTTGGGGTCAACAGATGTCAAATTGTGAAAGCCTTGTAAACAGAATATTTCAAGAAGGGACGCTTGGACAGATCTCATATTTGATATGTAGGTGTATCTTATTGAGTACAAGAATGCTATTTTAATGGAGGTCAACGGTCACTTGAGGTCAACAAGGGTCAAACTGTGAAAACATTGTAAATAAACTGCGTCAATATACCGGGCATACATAGCATGGCAGCTAACATGTATACCAAACATACCAGGTACACTTAGAAAGGTAGATAATACTTAGCAACAAGTAAAGCCATGTGAAGGAAGCAATTGATACCTGCTCGCTCGCTCAGGTAGTCGATCAGAGAGAACGCAACTGAACTGCAAATATATTCTAACCTAATGGCTTGTGCTTCATTGCCCAATGGATGGTTGCAATATACATGCTATAGTTAGAAGTATGAAATTGGAATAGTCCGTAATTAGGGGTTACAGAAAATTCCAGGACATGCGATTCAAGTTGTGTACACAAAAGCTGTGCACCTTGCAGGGCACATCAAACACAAATTAGCATTTTAGTAGAAAGGTAAAAAACTTGGCGACAATAGAACATTAAAATAAGTAACAATGTTTGTAAGACATAAAAACAATAAAAAAAATTCTCTTAAGCAGATCATCGAAACCTCAATGCATTTCTGCATTCTGGTTTAATGATGTACACAGCTTTGGAGATAACCTTTTATGTTTCTGGCAAACTTGAACTCACGAACTGAAATAGATGTTAATTTTATAGCGAATCCATCTAAGTATTATTTTTAATCTTGCAGTCGCAACGACAATAGTGGATATATTTGAGTACTATGTGAACTACTGCATTCCTTAATTTGAGGATACATGCACCAACAATTTGCACTGTAGTTACCAGTGAAAACCACAATTAGAGGATACCGCATGTGAACCAATGAAATAAGATTACCATCAATTTGAGGATATGATGTAGTCCCGTTTACCTATAGGCTAAGTTCAGCCTTTAGATATATTGAGTTGATTTCTGTATTTGTAATTCGCCAAAGAAAAAAGGGTTTATAGACCCAGATCTGTTATAATTGTGGCTAAACCAAAGTACCAAAGAGTGCAATATATTGAAAAAACACAAAGTATCGAATCTTCTTGGTCACAACCACAAACAGAGGATATTCAGTTGTTCAGTATTATGTGAACTATGTACAGTGCATTCTTTAATTTGCGGATACATGTTTGCAACACAAATGAACCGTTACAATCGTGAAAACTACAAATAGAGGATACTAGTGTAGTACACCTGTGTGGAACTATGAGCAAAGATAATCATCAATTTGAGGATACGCAGTTAGCATACTATATATCTGCCTCAGATTTAGTTGATTTCAGTACGGTCATTGTAACTCGTCCAGAAAAAGTGGGTTTATATCCTCTAGTACACTTAACACAAGGACAGGAAATATCTCGTCATTTTGGTCACAACCACAAACAGAGGATGCAGCTGCTGTGTGAACTACTGCACTCCTTAATTTGAGGATACATGCATAAATGTGTGCAACACATATGTATTGTTAGTTGACAGTGAAAACCACAAAAAGAGGATGCTGCAGTACATCTGTGTGAACCAATTACCAAAGACAATCCTCAATTTGAGGATAAGATATACTAACATGTGTCCTTAAGTTGAGTTGATTTCTGTTATTGTAACATACCAGGAAAGGTGGGTTTTTAGGCCCTTTGTTATTCTTGAACATAAACCAAAGAGTAGAATATATTGAAGAGCACAATGGAAATATCAAGTCTTTTGGTCACAACCGCAAACAGAGGATATTCAGTAGTTCAGTATGTGTGAACTATGTACAGTTCATGCATTCCTTAATTCGAGGATACATGTTTGCAACACAAATGAACTGTTACAATCGTGAAAACTACAAATAGAGGATACTAGTGTAGTACACCTGTGTAAACCAATGAGCAAAGATAATGATCAAATTGAGGATACGCTGGTGGTATACGTATATCTGTCTCAGATTTAGTTGATTTTAGTACGGTCATTGTAACTCATCCAGAAAAGTGGGTTTATATCCTCTATTATTCTTGTACATAAACCAAACTCAAAGGGAGAATATATGGGAAAACAGGAAGTATCAAGTCTTTTGGTCACAACATTGACAGTGAAAACCCCAAATAGAGGATACTGCAGTACACCTGTGTGAACCAATAGGTAAAGAATCATCAATTAGAGGATACGCTATTAGCCAACGGTATGTATGGCCCTCAGATTAAGTTGATTTCTGCACTTGTGACACGCCCAGGAAAGTTGTTTGTAGACCCTCTGTTATACTTGGGGCTAAGAAAAAAATAGGATGTATTAAAATAGTACACAATCCTATCAACAGTAGTCTTTTTTGGTCACAGCCACAAATAGAAGATACTTCAGTAGCTGTGTGAAGTACATGGAGTCCTTAATTTGAGGTTGCATGCATGTGTACAACACTACTAATGAATTGCTAGTTGACAGTTAAAACCAGAAATAGAGGATGTTGCATGCAGTACACCTGTGTGAACCAATAAGCAAGATAATCATCAATTTGAGAATATGCTAAATAGAGCCGTTATACGTATACGTGCCCTAACTCAGGTTCAGTTAATTTCTGTAATACCAACTTGCTCAGGAGGAGTGGGTTTGGAGATCGTCTGTTATACCAGGGCAGCCACCTGGGGGCCGGAAAATTTGCAGCCAGCAACATGCATTTCAGTGGCACGTAGAATACTGAGGATTCGAGGAGCCTGATATATTTCTTGCTGTGATTATAGTACAGATACTGTAATAAAAGCAATAAGTACGCAATTCCACCAAAGTGTACTTGGTTTGGGGATTGATATTTAGCTGTCTACTGTCTGACAGCATTCTGAAACAATTTTATTGAAATACTGATAACATTTTTTTTTTTTTTTTAAAGCAAACTGTACATCTATTGAGGTCAAGTGGTGACTGGCAAAGCCTGGAATTGTCATCTCTAACAATCTAGAAAACAGTTCGTAGCTAATTTTATTTTCGGAAGTATGTGCCACACCAAATGGTGCGCTCCATTTATATCATTGTGGTATCATTACAAATTTTGGCTAGGCCTACCATACTAACAACACAAACTCAAGCAAAAGTATGTGGCCCTCGGCCAAAAACACTCGAGGACCCCTCTGTGCTGGGTGATATAGCAGTGGAATATATTGAATAACAGGAAATATCTAGTCTTTTTGGTCACAACCACAAACAGAGGATGCAGCTGCTGGCCTTACAGTACTGTACGTGGGCAGGTTCTGCATCATGTGAAGCTTTTATTTCAAGAAGTCCAGTGTTTCCAGTTCAAGAATGGTCCACTTCCAAACAACACCAAGGTTGGATGCAAGCATTGTTTGACAGTACAGTACTCTATATTATATATGTTGCAGTCTGTGAAAAGTGATGGCCTTTCAGTTTGTTGATCATAGATTCCTTTTCCACCTCACACAGTTCTTTTCACTCAACTTTCACACCAGCAATCCCAGTAAATCAATTTGAGGATATCCTCAGAGTTTTGAGAGATTACGTACTCAGAGAATATCCTCAGATCATGTTAGCAGGGTGTGTGTGTGTGTGTGTGTGTGTGTGTGACGCTTCTTTTAAACACTATATCTCAAGAAGGGTAACCATGACTGATCTCATACTTGCTGTGTGGGTTGGTCATAGTAAGTAGAAGATCCCTATTGTTTTGGTGGAGGTCAAAGGTCTTTTGAGGTCACCAGAGGGCAAAATGTGAAAACCTTCTAGACACATTATCTCCAGGAGGGTAACTGTGACTGATGTCATACTTGATGTGGGTTGTTCATAGTAAGTAGATGATCTCTATTCTTTGTGGTGGAGGTCAAAGGTTATTTGAGGTCACCAGAGGTCAAACTGTAAAAACCCTTTAAACTCAATATTTCCAGAACAGTAACTGTGACTGATGTCATACTTGTTATGTGGGTTGGTCATATTAAGTAGATGATCCATATTGTTTTTTGTGGAGATCAAAGGTCATTTGAGGTCATCAGAGGTCAAATTGTGAAAACATTTTAAACACAGTATTTCCAGAAGGTAACTGTGACTGATGTTATACTTAGTGTGTGGATTGTGTTTAGTGAGTATAATACTCCTTTTGATTTTGGTGGAAGTCAAAAGTCATGTGAGGTCACCAGAGGTCAAACTGTGAAAACCTTGTAAACACATTATCTCCAGGAGGGTAACTGTGACTGATGTCATACTTAGTGTGTTGCTTGGTCATACTAATTAGATGATCCCTATCATCTTTGGTGATGGACAAAGGTCATTTGAGGTCACCAGAGGTCAAACTGTAAAAACTTGAAAACACATATCTCCAGAAGAGTAACCATGACTGATGTAATACTTGCTAACACATGCTAACTCCAGAAGGGTAATGTTGATTGATATCATACTTGATGTGTGGGTTGGCCATACTGGGTAGTTGATCCCTATTCCTTTTGGTGAACGTCAAATGTCACAATCATTTCAGGTCACCAAAATAAAGGTCATTTTGGGTTTAAGGCTTGTGGTGTATCAAGAAAAATAACTGCAGTTGATCTTATACTTGTCATGTAGATAATTCATGTTTGTTATAATATAGCGATGCAGCAAGGAATCACAAAGCCTTTTGGCTTCCTGGTTGGTTGAGGTCAAAGGTCATTTGAGGTCAACTACAAAAAGTTGCAAACAATATCTCCAGGGGGGTAACCTTGACTGATGTCATATTTGATGTGTGGATTCTATATACATAGTAGAAGACTCCTTTTGTTTTTGGTTGAGGTCAAAGTTCATTTGACATCACCAGAAGGCATACTGAATGCCGTGTAAATACATTATATCTAGAACGGTTATGTTGACTGATGTCATACTTGATGTGTGGGTTGGCCATACTGGGTAGATGATCACTATTGTTTTTTATGGATCAATAAGCTCTTAGACCCCTAATGGATCAGTTGACTTTGCATGTCAATAGCAAGAATTTTCTTCTTTAGAGACAATCTGAGACATTACAGAGATGTATGCAGCACAAGAACACTGTATTCCATGCGTAATGAATATCAGGAAAGGTGATAAAGAATGTGCATAATGAGTGAGAAACAAAGTAAACATTAATCTTCTGTCATTCTTGATTTTCACTTTCCCTCGTAGCAGCTTGTACAAATTGCCTTTTCTTTCTCTTGTATTCATTACAGGACAGACAAGCTCATCCAAGCAACTATCAGAGACAAATTTAGTGATTGTACAGTCTTAACAATAGCTCACCGTCTCAACACCATTATGGATTCAGACAGAGTATTGGTAATGATAATGTTGTGTACTTCATTTTGCTATCCCTTCAAATTTAGCAAGATTATTAAACAGTTGAGTGCACCTGTCCTGAGTTTAAAGAAATTTAAATACAATGGTCCAGCCTGTTACAGCTGTTCACAACTACATATGGAGAAACTGGCTGGAACTGTTGTGGTTTTAGTCTTTCAGACTGTCACCACTATTAAGCATAACTATTACAAAAGCTACTGTTAAAGATGCTGCTCATCTTTTAAAGTTCAGAATAAGCTTAATATCATCTTTAGATCAGGAATAAGTTAGTGTGATCAGTCAGCCCACAGCTCAACAAAAAGTGCTTCCTTTTCTTTCATTACCTGTGTGCTGGTTTGTGACATCACAACAACATTGAATAGTGCTGAAGTAAATTAATAATGATTGGAACATAACACATGGTGTTCCAAGGTACAAAATGGACGAATGCTTCGTAATGATACTGATAGTGTTCCAAGATACGAAGCTGATTAATGCTTCATAATGATCCTGATGGTGTTCCAAGATACATTGCTGATTAAAACTTCATAATTATCCTGATGGTGTTCCAAGATACATTGCTGATTAAGGTTTCATAATTATCCTGATAGTGTTCCAAGACATATAGCTGATTAAGGCTTCATAATTATCCTGATGGTCTTCCATGATGCATTATTGATTAATGCTTCATAATGATCCTGATAGTAATCCAAGATGCATAGCTGATTAATGCTTCATAATGATCCTGATGGTGTTCCAAAATACATAGCTGATTAATGCTTCATAATGATCGTGATGGTGTTCCAAGATACATAGCTGATCAATGCTTCATAATGATCCTGATGGTGTTCCAAAATACATAGCTGATTAGTGCTTCATAATGATCGTGATGGTGTTCCAAGATACATAGCTGATCAATGCTTCATAATGATCCTGCTGTTGTTCCAAGACACATAGCTGATTAATGCTTCATAATGATCGTGATGGTGTTCCAAAATACATAGCTGATTAATGCTTCATAATGATCGTGATGGTGTTCCAAGATACATAGCTGATCAATGCTTCATAATGATCCTGATGTTGTTCCAAGACACATAGCTGATTAATGCTTCATAATAATCCTGATAGTTATCCAAGATACATAGCTGATTAATGCTTCATAATGATCCTGATGGTATTCAAGAAACATAGTAGACTCTGCAGAGTCTGCTTGGGCTGGAAAGTTTCTGTAAATCTTGGTTCTGCCACCTCTGAACACCCACACTGTACTGCTCTTCCGGAAGAGTGTTTACTCCCACCACTAATAGCTGCCCTCGCAGACTCTGGACACTCGTTTTAATTATGCACACAACTTTTAACTAACACCATAGTTTTTCGCTACCGAATTCAGTAGAAGCCAATCACGGCCATCGTGAGAAATGATGGGAGTGATGATGTGGAAAGGACATACAACTGATTAGTTACGTAACTATCATGGCAATATTCTACTCTCCTTCAACTGTTTGAGGCCTCTCTTAGCGATATCCTATTTCTGCCGTGGGCAAATCTGGTGATACGGTGAAAGTTAGCCTAGGTACCATTATTTTCTCTCATTGTTCGATCGCTGCTATTGGCTCATTTCATGAGACCAACGCGTAGTATTTTAATATGTATTAACCCTAACGTCAAACGTGACTATTCATTTGTACATAATTATATCGAGCGTCCAAAGTCTTTCCGGCGGACGGCGATCACAGGGAAACGCTATTACTAGATGAGTACATATCCTCGGTTGGGTACAAGTAGGCTGCAGTTCAAATTGTGAGGAATGTATCAAAGGAGGAGAATTCATTCGCCGAGAAAGACTTTGCAAAGTCTGGAAACATAGCTGATTAAGGTTTCATAATAATTTTGATGGTGTTCCAACATACACAGCTGATTAAGGCTTCATAATGATCCTGATGGTCTTCCATGATGCAAACATAGCTGATTAAGGCTTCATAATGATTCTGATGATGTTCCAAGATACATAGCTGATCAAGGTTTCAAATAATTACAATAAAAAAATTATATAATTTCCTGTACATTTTGAACAATTCTTTATTTCCTCTATTCTGTGATTTTTAGCCAAGTTTCCTTTTATTTTCCATATTCCTGTCTTGTGCCAACAAATATTCCTGGATGGAAATCTTCCTAGAGGCACTTGTTCTGCAGTGTTTTTCAAACAATGTCTTCCTAAGGTAAGCAAAGTATTAGAATTTTCTTCAGTCAAAACAAATGAGTTGATGTAATGGCAGCACAAACTATTCAGACACTTTATTAAGGTATTTTGAATGGTGCTGATCGTGCAGTAACACCATGTCTATGCCCTACCAACCTACACTGTGTATTGCTCAGATAAAAATGCAGGCTGCCAATGGTGCACAAACACACATACATTCAAGAAAAACAATGTAAATAGGTTGCAGGCAGTTAAACACTATTTCAGGTAACAAAGTGATTCAGAACTTCATAAATTTTTTAGGGAAATGCCTAGGAAAACATGATCTTGTTGCAAGTACCCATAATGAAACTTATAGTAGCAGGAAGCCAATACATGTACTACTTTATCCCTAGTATCAATGAAGGCCAGTTAAGTGACCCTTTAAATGGCAAATTCTAGCTAAAATAACCACCATAAGACCTTCGCCCTCCAATTGCTTAATGGCCTATGAGTTCCATTGTCCATTGTGGTATTTACCACATGTTATGACCATCAGTCAGTTAATCATTAAAGAAAACTTTTGAAGTCCCTTTTCATAATATAATACCAGTTGACCCACTAAAATCCTAAAGACACAAGAAAGTTTTGCCCTCCAACCCCCCACCATCATAATTTTTTATTCCTTGCCAAAGGTAGGCAAGGAATCTCTGCGATGGTGATGACATGCGTGTGTGATGCCTTGTTTTGTAAACACAATATCTCAAGAAGGGAAAGTTGCTTGAGCTTCAACGTTGCTGTGTAGTTTACTCCATAGAGAGTACTGGTTCTCGAGGGCGTCCGAGCAATTGCCCCTAAATATCTGGCTTCCATGTGTTTCTCACACAATCTGACAGATTTTCCTTTAATTTACAGGCAAAATATCTTGAAAGCTGTATTCATCGTATAATATATGCCTCTTGGTGATTGTATACCAGTAACCCATTGCGTACGTAGCTTACATACACCGCATTATACACATTCAGCTGTCTCATGCGTAAGCTAAGATCGGATTTGAGCAGGGTTTACTGCCTTATTTAACAATAGCATGACACCCTCCGGAGATATACCTACGTAATTAGCGAGAAGTCCCGAACACTTTTAGCCAATCAAGGAGTACAATTTTTCGTGAGGATCGTTCGACATGTATTCAGCATTATCTGCGCGACGGCTTAGTAATGGCTTTCAAGGGACTGTCAACTGTAACCGCGCACATGTGTCATGTAGCCTACATTGGTTGTTTTTCGTGATACAACGATGATCGGAACCTTTTTTGAAACTTTTTTTAATTTATAATTAACAGAAACTCATACATAATACAAAGACATGAATAACATGATAAGGAAGCTTAAAGGGTTCTCTCTTGCAAAATGTTCATTTTGTGTTTGATGTAGTCTCTAGAGTGCTTTTTATCTAACAACCCGAAGTCTAACGCTCTGATCACTGAGCTAGTCCATACTATATTTCAAGTTACTGACTCTTTTTGATTGCTTGCCGTAGGCAGGGGAATCTATGCAGTCCTGATGTCGTGTGTGTATGTGTGCGTGTGTGTATGTGTGTGACGGTTGCTCGTAAACACTCTATCTCAAGAAGGGTAACTCTGAGTAATTTCATTTTTGGCATGTAGGTTGCCCATATTGAGTAGATGATCCCTATTGTTTTTGGTGTCCAAATCTTGCATATTAATGAGGTTATGGGGTAAAACATAAAAAATGTTAAAACTGCCGTAGTTCCTTATCCGTGGGTCAGATTTGTTTTAAACTTGGTAAGGTTGTCTGTTATTAACAGGCTCACGACCCTGTGAAATTTAATGCTTATCAGTAGAGAGGAAGGGATAATTTTTTACTATAAAACGATAATAATAGCCTAAACACCATTATTGTGGTTATTATAAACTACCGTACAAATAGTTATGGGGCTACATTGTGCAATTTCAGTTTTTGATTCTGTCGCACACAGTTAACTCAATGGGATTGCTCCCTACAGTACTGCATATGTAACTTAGTGAGTAACTTCTAGTGTGAGGGGCCTCTATGATAAGTTGTCCAGAGAGATAGTCTTGGTATGGGGGGTGATGGGGTCAGATAGACCCCATGGATTGGAATGTTAATGGGTTTATAACAAAAAATGAAGAAAATAAAAAAACCATCTGTTCTGTCATTTATTTGGATAATATCAATATCCAGAGGAACAGCTGGTAGCAGAACAAGGTTTCTTAACAATCAAATTGGAGTACTTTCAATCATATTTCACTATGTCGGAAAGGATGGGGGAAGCAAAAATATTGAGGAGGAATCATAACTTATGGTCAACTTACGAGGACTTTGAGTGTGTTAAAAGCTACTTGTAACAAGGAAGAAATTATCGCAGAGTCGATAAAGGAAAATTTGCAAAAGGCAGAGCACCAATTTGAGGCAATGGAAGAGGTTCATGCTGATCTGGCTGGGTTGTTGTCTGATGAAACATTTGAGCAAGCAGAAAGCTGGATGTTGGAATGCCAAAAGCATTAAACTGAGGAGAGGGAGGAAGCATTGAAAAAGTTGAAGGAGGAAATTGAGTTTCAAATTAGCGTTGGAATTACCTAAGGCAGAAATTCCACCATACGATGGAGACACAAGAACATTCTGGTCCTTTATGAAGAATTTTGAGGTAAATGTGGCAGACAAGCTGAGTTCAGATGAGGTAAGGTTGAGTTATTTGATTCAACTAACAACAGGCAAGACTAGAAGCAGCATTGATTACTGTGTGTTTCTTAGAGCTCCAAGATAATGTTGACTGATGTCATACTCATACTGTACTTGATGTGTGGGGTTGTATGGCCTGGGTAGGTGATCCCTATTGCTTTTGGTGGACGTCAAATGTCGCGGTAATTTTAGGTCACCAAAATAAAGGTCATTTTGGGTTAAAGGCTTGTGGTGTATCAAGAAAAATAACTGCAGTTGATCTTGTACTTGTCATGTGAATAATTCATGTTTGTTGTAATAGAACCATGTAGCAAGGAATCACAAAGCCTTTTAGCTTTCTGGTTATTTGACATTTTTAGGATTTAACTTTCAAAACCAAAACATACTTCAAGTTGAAGAAAGTGTGGATAAAGCGACAAATATCGCACCATTTTGCATCTAGACATCCTTGAAAACAGAAAAAATTCTTAAGAGTAAATGAGCCCTATTTTTTTTTCAGGCAGGTAAACAGTCATTTGAGGTCAACAGAGGGTTAAGTCTGAAAACCTATGAAGGAGGATATCTTCAAACTTTAAACATTGGTAGCACTTAATTGGAAGATGTTTTCTGTCAAATTTTGATGACATCAAAGGTCACATGAGAAGATGAAGGACCATGTAGCTGGACCCTATTCTTTTTCAGTTAGGTCAAATTCATTTGAGGTCACCAAAGGGGAAGTTCTGAAAAACTGTGAAGTAAACTATCTCAGCTACTGAAAATTGCTGGAACTTCAAACTCTTAGTCTTGGTTGCTCTTGGTAATTAGACGATTTCTGTAATATTTTGGGGACCTCAAATGTCAGATACAGTCAGTAGAGGTCATAGTTTAGAAACCTTGTTAACACAGTATCTCCTGACAAGAAACTTGCCAGAATTTCAAAATTAGTGTATAGGTTGTCCATTGTGAGTAGATGATCCCTATTGTTTTCATGGAGGTTAAAGGTCATTTGAGGTCACCAGAGGTGAAATTTAAAAACCTCTTGAAGATATTTCAGCAACTGATTTGTGCTCAAACTTGAAAGTATTAACATTGGCAATTATTTATGAGTAGATCTGTCTAAATCACCTGCCAGTCTCGCGTCAGTCGCGCGAATGTTGCACTAACGTCTCACAAACTTTGCGACCAAAATACGAACGTTTTGCGAATATATCAGTTGGACGCCACTTATAAAACCCACAGATTGTTCTTGAAGGAATTCCACCATAGTCTCCTTCTGGGCCTCAGTCCAGCTGTAGCTGGATGTGGTACCGACAGACTCATCATCACCCTGAGTACCATCAGCAACAGGAGCACCATCATCTCCTCCTTAGCCCGAACCAGCAGGCACTAATTCAGCCGCAGCAGTTACCCTCCTCTGTTTCTTCTTGGCAGGCATGATGGCTGACTAACCGTGGCACGCACAATGGACATAGACGATAGCTGTAATATTACCAGTTTAATATAGGTCTATCCAACAGACAGCGCTACTTGGCCGGTCGTATTGTGACCCCGTAACATGCGTATTCAGCTGTGTACGTGTGACATATGCACGTCATACGCAAGTATGTTTCACGTCCAAACATGACCTTCAAATAGTTCGCGAAATATTAGCACTAACTTCGTACTAACTTCGCGCTAATTTCGCAATAACTTCACACTAATGTCTTGCGAAAAGAAGAGCAAATGCGACCCAGTTAGGATTCACAAAACGGGTGACGTTAGTGCGATGTTAGTGTGACATTAGTGATAACGCTTTGCGAACACTTTGCTAACATCTCGCATTTGATCTTTCGCAAATTAGTGGCAAAAAATTTACAACATGTTCAAAACTGCTTGCGAAGCTTTTGCGACCTCTGCGAATTGCGCAACAGACGTGCGACAGTTTTGCTAACATTTTGCGGACCACGCGAATTTTAGTCGCAAACCGGTCACAAAGCGTACGCGTTCTTCGTGACATACCAGCTTTAGAGTCAACTGTCGGTGGTTCTCCATTGAATGTCCAAGAGAGGAGACTCTAAACAGAGGACACTATAGACTGCTGCAGCTGTGTTAATCTTCTGATACACCCCCATGTATGAATCCGTGCACAAATAGAAAAAAAGATGTAAGTAATAATCCAGGAAGTTGTTTCCAGGGAAGATAAATATATTCTCTTCACCTTTGAGGCACCCAGAACCCTAAAACCATCCTATCCCTTGAACTTTGGTCCCCTTTGGTCTGTGTTCTTTTTCGACTAGTCTACCACTGATGTTTGGTAGCCCATTCACTGCTTTGGAAGCTTTCAAAAGCAGTGAAAACATTTAGCCCTGTAGACAGCATGGAAAAATAGAAACAGTAGAAAACAAAATATTTGATACTGCAATAGTTTGTGGCCAAAGTCTTAAGTGTTTTGTGTAACGTTGGGTCTGTGCTACCATTTCTTTGCTTTGATATAGTTAATGCATAATTTGCTTTAAGTCGTTTATGCAGCTCAATGCTCCTATGTGTTTGCATTGATCAAGGAGGACCATCATTGCAACCAAAATGTTTAAAGTCCATCATTGTTGGTTAAACAAGTGCTTTTTCTTTCTTCCAGGTTCAACTTAAAAAGTAGCAATTTTCTAGGAGCAAGTGCCTGTAAGGAAGTTTTCCACCCTTCTGTGTATGAAAGATACCCTTTTGCTGAAGGGCAAACATCGAGGTATTTGTATGCAAAAGTGATGTAAGTGATAGGAAGAGATCTCATGGTAAGTGTTCCTCTATGTGAAGCAGAAACCCTTTGGAACCTTCTTCATGTTGGTAATTGACCACATTAAAAGCTGTCTAAGATTATCAAAATCAGTCAGAATGATGAGAAAGATTGATGAAATGTTGATATCAGTAGAAGACAGTAAACGGCGACGACGGCTTTTCTGTTGACCTAACAAACTTTCTCCAGCCAGGTCTTTGGTCTTGTATTAGTAATTGAAAACCAGTTGTTTTTCTATAAAGTACTATTGATCACTTTGTGATACATTTTCTGATACCACTTTCGGGGTAAAAACCCATCAATGAGTCAGGTACTCCGTGGCAAGTTTTGCAGTGCTGATTCCATTTCAAGGATGGAGCATGGTAATATTGTCAGATTTTTGGTTGTTTGGTTAGATATAAGATTCAATCTACCAGGCAGCTGGGTCATTGTTGTTATGATGGTGAAGTAGTGTGTAGCTAGTTCCTAGGCAGAGGTCTCATAGAGAGGAAAGTTAACTGGTAGCAATCAACAACTTGAGAAAGAGATGTTAGAGAGATTACTGTTCCATTTATTTCATGATTTGACATACACTCAAATCAATAAGAAGTAAGGGATGGTACATTATTGAGCACAGTAGATGGATGGATGGATGGATGGATGGATGGATGGATGGATGGATGGATGGATGGATGGATGGATGGATGGATGGATAGATGGATGGAGATTACATGACATTGACGAGCAGTACAGCACCAGAGGGAGAATCACAAAGAATGAGGAAGTTACATTATAGACAAAGATTAGATCTTAAGCAATCTTCAGCTTTCAAGGTTCCCAGTTGTTGATGCCCTGACCATGAAGTTAGAGGCATGAAACTGAGTAACGTGACATGCCATCCACTTGGACTATGAGAAATTGACATTACTACATGAATTCATGAGTGAGTGTCTGGCCATAGACACTAAGCTCTTCTTTCTGATGTTATCTATTGTCTGTTTTAGATAAGATGTCAAAATAAAGGGAAAGGTATCAGTAAAAGTTGCATTAAACCAGATGTGAGCACTGCCGTCTCTTTGACCGATGGAAGCCTGTAATGGACATACTGAAGTAACCACTTACCCTCAGAATTAGTTGTAATACGAAATGCGTTCCTCATTCTAAGTCTAGTCCTTAGGCTGAGGGGGTTCCTGTTTGCATGAGAGGTCCCCCTAGTTTCTCTTCATGCTATTGTTCGACTTGCTTCAAATGTGGTGGGGGGGGGGGTGTTGTTAAATATTAGATGCATGACCATGGCATTTTTTATTTTCAATGTCTTCAGCATTTTTGACTTTAGTTTGTGTAAGAGTGTACAGAAAATGTGGAACCGTGGGCAGTTGACTTTTGGTTACTAAACTTTCTTTGCTCCATTTTTATGCTATGGATGCTTATATGTTCCATCAGTCCCCCTCCAGCAAATCATGGAAGTACTGCTTGAGGGAGTAGTTAGTTTCATGATCAAATGAAGAAACAGCAGTGCTGTGGGAAGTACTGCAAATGGTCACACCAGACAAGTTTTGGGTGGATCAGTTTGACTTCGTGCTTCAGCACTAATGTTTGCATTGATGTAAAATGGCTTTTAATTAGTGAGGTGGGCAAGACTCAGTGAGTGAAAATAAGTCAGTTGGTGGGTGACTCCATCAGTTCCCTCAGGGCATATGCTATCAGTGTTGGGTGACATAGATGTGATACGCCTTATTGCAATTCGCAGAACCACTTTTCAGGGCTTTAATGAAAGACTCACAGCTGCTTGTGCTTCTTAAAATGAATGGGATATTGCTGTATATTGTAGGAATCAACATCTTCAATTTATTGCATCAATGGAAATGGCTTTTTTTATGTTTATGAACTCCAGTATATCATTTTACAGTATGCACATTCCAAGTACAACGAACCATAGTGCCCTTGGGCTGTCATGAAATCATGCAAAATACTTCTCTCTCAGATTGTATGTAAAACTGTTTATCATTGGTTACATTGCTGCTATGGGAGTGGTTTTATGTGGGCTCATGTTTGGGGTCGAATGTTTGAAATGGGTCATTTCATAAAATAATCAAATATGTTTCTTTCTCTACAGATTTTAGGTGACAAAAGTGATGGCTCATGGTCAGAAATGAGCCATATGGGCTATTGTACAAAATAATGCAAAATGCTCCTTTTACTTCATAATTTACATTACATACTGTACCATCTGTGCAAGGAACCACAGTTTCCTTTGTCGCTTGTTCTTAGTGTGTTGTAAAGCACAACTGAACATTTAGTGGTGGTGCACTGTATAAGTTTATTTTTATGATTATCATCATCATTATTGTTATTATTGTGCCCTTTCTTTAGCTTGATATATTGATATGATTTTATTCTTATTTCATGTCAGGTTCTAGATGAGGGGAGGATTGTTGAATTTAAAGAGCCATACACACTACTTCAAGATGAATCGAGCATGCTCTCCTATATGGTGTCAGAAACGGGATCCCAAGAAGCTGCTAAGTTGACAACCATGGCCAAGCAAAGGTACTTTGATTCCATTCTCAGAAAAGTCCATGGTGATGAAAAAGAACCTGAAAAGACAGTCAGTGAACAGATGAAAGAGAAGGAAACAGCCAAAGGACAATTAATTGTGGAGACGAATAAAGCTAATTTTGACTGAGAAAAAGTCATCATCATCACAATAGAACTAACAACCAGTTTCTCAGACTTCCTCTGAAAGCAAATATTGTGATATGCTGCTGGTCATCCTACATGATAATACACATGCAGGTCAATGAGCTATAATAAGGTTTTTAATTCTTGATTAACGAAGGTACCATGTCAAAAGTAAGCTGAACAGCTTCCATAAAAGTCACTGCAAGAGACTGCACCAATCAGAGAAAAATAGAACACCACAGCAACTAACCTATAATGTGACTCTGCTTACTGCATACTGTTAGAGTCAGGTGTGTGATACAGTCAAGGTCACCAAAAAAATATATATACCTGTTAGCATTATTTACATATCTATCTATCCTGGAGATTTCAAAATATTGTTTAAGACCAATACCGATTCATCTGATTTCTTTTACAATGTGTAATGTGTCATTGAGGACTTCAATACATCTCATTGCGTTTTTGTTGGCAACTGCAACCTAGCTTTTGATCCTGTTCTCAACAATAACAATTACTTGTTTACTAACAGTCCAAAAGCCTATCAGTCTGTTCTGAATATGATAAATCACCTGGACTCTTTCATGCTGTGACTTGCACTTCATCCTGATGATGATAGATTTACTTGCCATCAAAAAAAATTTGATTTAAGCAAAAAGCCTTAGATTTCATTCTTGTATACTCTGGTCTACTGAATTTTGTATCTATAATTGTTTAATTTCTTATGGTTACAAGACTGACTATTCTGTGGTTAATTTGTCTATAAAATTGTGTAATACTGCCAGGGGCTTATGGAAATTTAATCATTCACTGTTGAGAGATGAGTTTTACCAATACATTGTTAGGTACACTATATATCAAACTATTACTGGATTTTGCTCGTACTTCTATTTGTTCAGTCATTTGCTTTACTTCTTGCAAGAAATGAAATGCATTTTATTATTGAAGACCAATTCTTTTTTAGAAACACCACTGATGAATGTAACTTGAAAACCTTTTTCCTATGCATCCTATAAAATGAAAGGTAAAGATAAAACAGAGTCTTTTCTGAAACATGAATTATAGCATTTAGAATGCTACATTAATAATAACTTTGAAAAATATAGGTCATTCTCTAGTGCCCTTTCATTTAACATTGGTTTAAGAATTCTTTTGACAGAGTGTGGTAGCCTAGTGGTTAAGGCCTCAGACTTGTAATCGAGTGGTTATGAGTTAAAGTCCACGTAATACCCTTGGGCAAGGTATTTGTCTCAACTTGCTTCTCCCACCCAGGTGCTTACTTACACTGTGGGTGTTCCACTGTTCCAGGGTGCTCAAGTATATTCTCGTTTATTTTCTTTCTGTTCAGTGTCCAAGCTCTTGCAAAATGTGCTGACGTGAGTATTTCTTCATTGCAAGTGGCAGTATGTACGCACCAGTCATGTTTCTTTTGACAATACTTGCGTCTGAGATGTAATTATCTTTGACAGATTATCTGGACATTTAGACTGAGTTTTCCTTACCCTATCATATACACACTGTACAGCTTAACCTGTAGTGTTCTATGTATACACAAATTGCTGTAGTGGGTCATCGAGCCTGCTGTGTAATATTAGCCCTATTGAGTATTGTTTCAACCTAGCTTGTAGCCCACCGATGGCATAGCACTATCT
Organism: Stichopus chloronotus; assembly: GCA_021234535.1. NCBI lineage: Eukaryota > Metazoa > Echinodermata > Holothuroidea > Aspidochirotida > Stichopodidae > Stichopus > Stichopus chloronotus. The sequence goes on from CM037831.1 coordinate 249,435, forward strand.
TGACTGTGTTCATTCTGTGATTGCCTATGAAGTGACTAACCCATAAAGTAAACATGGAAACGAGATTGAAGAACCAAAACTCTGAGTTAATAGCAGAGATTGCCACAATTGTTACAGCTTCTATCCAAGGAGGCATTCAAAGCAATCATTGAACAGAGTGTTCTCAAAGCATTACATGGTAAAGCTGAATGCAGTTCATGAACTCTTAGATAAACTAGATTCTCGGTGCTTCGATCTGGAGCAGAAGCTAGATAATTCGACAAAACTGAATCAAGAGCTCCATGAAAAAATGAAGAAGATGGAGGAAAATCAGGTAAAGCTTGAGCAGGTGAATAACAACCTGGAACAATATACAGACGGAACAATATTCAAACATTTGGTATCAAAGAAAGTGAAAAGGAAGAGCTAACAAAGGAAATCCAAACTCTGTGCAAAGACAAACTCGGAATAGAGCTGGAGAACAGTGTTATTGACCGTTGTCATCGTGTTGGGAAGGCAGTCCTGCCGGAAGCAGTAAACATCGACCCATCCTGGTAAAGTTTACCTTGTATCAGCACAAAAGAAAGATTGTTCAGGCTATGTGATGTCCGTTCAACGCATGCTTTAGAGACACAAGTCGACTGAAGCGGTCACTACACATGAGGTGCCATAACGAACAGACTCTTAATTTTATTAAATCGCGTGACACAATACATCACACCTTTCCCCCTCAATAGTTTAAAGGAATTTTCACAAATTTCTCAAAACAGAAGTATACATGAACACTACAGAAAAACATGTGACTTTATGACTAGTATCAGGCATTTACTTTAATAATGGCTTTCTAAATCTTCAGCAAATAAAAGAAATCAAAGGTGGACGTATAATTCAATGAATACAAAGCATGCACTTATTTACAAGTCCAACTTCATAACAGGACGTTTGATGCTACCCAATCTTCTGAGTACCAATGGACTTTCGACATTCGATGGGTCCTTCTTTGGACTTTCTAGTTCATTTGGGTTCCTATCACCTTGTGACACATTAGAAGTCACATTAGATGGAGTGTGCTGGGGCGTTGACCAATCACGCAGCAATTTATCAGCTACAATATCTTGATGAGTAATTTCAATTTTAGGTCTGACATCTCTATCTGCCATTTTGGTGTGTGAAATATCCTTCAGCTGATCTATGTGACGTTTCCAACACACGTCATCCACTTGTACTAAATAAGTAACTGTTTCGGTGCAAGTTTGAATGTTTTTACAGCATGTTCAGCTTCACCATTTGAGGCTGGATGATGGGGTGATATGCTGAATAGCATTCTTTGACATACACTCAGCAAATTCTGCAGACACAAACTGAGGTCCATTGACTGTAAAACTGCTCTGACAAACCCCATGATGAAAATAACTTCCTAAGAACACTGATTGTCATTTCACTGGTCGTGCTTTTCATTGGTATAACCCCCATCCATTTGGAGCATGCATCTACTACAACAAGAAACATCGTTGTGAATTGGACCAGCAAAATCAATGTGAATACTCTAATCTGGCTTTGATGGCCATACCCACGGATTTACTGTCCCCTTACATAGATCAGACATTTGAGCACACGTGTTACAATTTCTTGCAACCTGCTCAATATCTTCATCAATCTCTGGCCAATAAACATGGCATCTGACTAAAACCTTCATTCTTACTATTCCAGGATGTTGCACATGTAATTCATTGAGGATTTCTGATCTATACTTCTGAGTTATTACTCTGATTCCCCAAAGTAAGCATCCTTCTTCAATTGTTATCTCCTTTTTTCTTCTCACATATACTGTGTACTCACTACTCAAGGTCTCTTGATGCCACCCTTCCCTTGTGAACTCCATTACTCTCGACAAAATGACATCACTTCCAGTAGCTTTTCTTATTTTGTCTTTGCTAATAGGTACTTTGTCAATCTGAGCTTTGTTGAACTGGGTACCTTCCTCAGTCCAAAAAGTAGTAAACTCATCCACACATTCGTTTTGATCATTTGAGACAGGCAATCTGGAAAGAAAATCTGCATTTGAATTACTGTTTGATGATCTATACTTAATGTCAAACGAACAACAACTTAAGATTACTGCCCATCTCTGAAGACGTGATGCAGCCAACACGAATGTTTTTCTTAGGATCCCAAAATCATTGACAATGGCTTGTCATCTGTCAAAAGCGTGACATATCGACCATGCAAGTATGTGTTAAACTTCTTTACCCCAAAAGTTATTGCTAGAGCTTCACGCTCAATTTGTGAATAATTTTTCTCTACCTTGGACAGCGTTCTTCAGGCAAATGCAATCGGTTTCTCTGTTTTACCATCAGTGTGTGATATGACAGCACCAACTCCACAGGAAGATGTATCAACTGCTAGCACTACAGGGTATTTTGATCAAAGTGAACAAGAACAACCTTTGAACAAAAAAATTGTTTCACTTTACCAAATGCTTCATCACACTCTGAGGTCCATTTGAACTCCTTAGACCCTTTTAGAGCATTAAGAGGAGACATAATTGTGGATAGATTCGGTATGAATGACCGATAGTAACTCACAAGACCACACAATGACTGTACTTCTTGCTTATCTCCTGGTGCAGGAGCTTTTAATAGGTCCTCGACTTGTCACCTGTGAGCTTGATACCCTCTGAGGCAGTGTTGGTAGTTTTTTACCATGTGCGGTTTTTACCCATGGTTTTTACCGGTAGAAACCATCCAGGTAAAAACAGGTTTTTTTCCCAACCGAGTGGAAGAAACTGGTAAAAACTAGAAAAAACCCTTTGTGTTTCATAAAGTTAAATATAAACAACTTTAGCTTAGCTTTTGTGCTTTACAACACTAAATTGTGCATGTCAGTTGTCCTATTTATATCAAGTCACTCTAGCTGTCTAGAGGTCCAAGTATTCGTTAAGCATGTTCAAAAATCTCTTTATTAAGTAAGCAAAAAGTGGGGACATTAATTTGATTGTGTTTGCCACATGTAGTAACAAATGCAGTTTTATATTCCAGTAGCTGCAATGCCCAAATATACCAATTAGCAAAGAAAACAGTCATGGAGAACTTACTAAACACTACTTTTGTTAATTTTATTTGAAGATCAAAAGCAGAACTAAAACGTGATTAAATTTAAGTTAAACCCCAATGTATTTTACTGGTACAATTTGTTTAATTTGTAAAGAACCCATTCGTAATTAGTAGGCCTAAACACTACACATTGTATAGCACTTGTGGAGGTTTTTACCTTTTTTTTTCCCAGTTTGTACCGGTAATTACCAGTTTTTACCACTGTCCCGGTAAAAACAGGTTTTTTTCCGGTAAAAACCCAACACTGCTCTGAGGTTAACACAAATCCCAGATACACTAGAGAATATTTCATGAAAGTACACTTAGACTTTCTGTAACTGTGATTTCATCAACATAGCACACGGCACTTCCCATTTATCCAACAAGTATCTTTTCCATGATTTCTTGGAAAATAGCTGTTGCTGACGATACACCAAAAGGCAGGCGTGTATACCTGTACAACCCTAGATGAGTATTGATACACACTAATTGTCTTGAAGCTTCATCTAGAACTACTTGCTGATATGCATTTGACATGTCAAGTTTGGTACAGTGTACTTCTGTCCTCCATTGAGCTTCATATATAATTCCTGTGGGGTTGGAAGTGGATGTTCCGTGGTTTTCAACACACTATTTATTGTGACTTTATAATCACCACAGATTCTATAGCTGCCATCAGGCTTATCAACAGGCACAATTGGTGCAGCATACCCACTGTAATCAACTTTCTCAAGAACCCCTAAATCCACCATGCGTTTGATCTCTTCTGCCACTTTATCTTTGATTGCAAAAGGCACTGAGCGAGGTTTGAAAAACATGGGTTTTGCATCATCACTAACCTCTAGTGTGACTTTGAAATTCTTTATGCAGCCCATCAGTGATCACTAAACTTCATGTTTACTGAGTGATTCCACTGACTCCTTGTGCACATCGTTCAATTTTCTCAACCAGTCACGTCCTAACAGACTAGGTCTATCTTCCTCTATGACATATAATGGTAATTTTCTTTGTGATCTTCATACTGAACATCAACCATCAATCTACCATACACTTTGATTGATTCTCCTGTTAGGGTTTTGAGTCTTACTTTTCCCTCACACAGTGGTTTGTCACGGAAGTTCTCTTTTTACTCATTGTAGGACTTCAACGTCTTTGCAGACCCTGTATCTACTTGCAAACAAATAGGCCTACCAAACACAAATTTTATTAAATCACTTGACACAATACATCACAGGCCGGCCGGCTAGGCGTAAGTTTAAAACTCTGGCAGAGTAATTAAGGATGACCTCACACGAGCGAACAATAGACTACTCACAGACACCCAGAAACATGAAAGGGTGAAGAATTGCTGGATAACAGGTGGCCGTATCGTTGCTCTTGTATGCCCACCCGATGGACGAGAAATCAAGAAGAACATAGGCACAGTGAGCGACTTACTGAAACTATAATGTAGATTTTCTTCAGAACTAGTGATTATAGATGTAATGACATAAAGACACACTTGCTCATGATCTCAATGTTTTGTAATTACACTTGTTGTATTCTTGTTTATTGTTTTGCACGTTATTTCAATATATCTGTTAGAGTGATTCAGTGATTGAGTTCAACATCAGCATGTTAAACACAGCTATTGTTGTTTTCTGTGCTATAGGTAATGATTGATGGGTTTCCTTTCAGCAGCCTTTCTGATCTTGAACTTCTAGATTAAATTCCAACGATGCTCCTCCTGGTCCTGTTGGGTGGTATAAATATAAAAGTGTCAGTGCCAATGTGTGTGCGTGTGTCTGTGGGGGGGGGGGGTGTATTTACATGATGCTTAATTCGAGGATGCTATGACTCCACAAACCCAAATCAGAGGCTGTATTCTGTATGAAATTCAAACGGAGGATATCCTCAGTTTTTTTTTAAACCAAAAAATAAAAAGAAAAGCTTCTAAAACATCATTTTTGGAATGTGTCCAAAAATACATAAAACTGGGATATTGTATGTGAGGCCTTGTCTAAGAGTATTCATTGACTAGAGTCCAAGGTCAAAATGGCGGAACGTCTGACCATGGAGGCCAAAGAAGTTATGATTTTCCAGTGTCTCGACTAACCAGTCGTTTCTTCGGATGCTGTAATTATTAATTTCCCCAAAAAATATTTTAAATTGTCTGGGTAACATAAGAAAATAACCATTCTGCATAGTCAACATCCAGCAATCTTGGTGGTGTACTTGGTTATTTAAATGTTAATGTTGAAGTAAAGGGTGATAGGACTAAAGGTGTAAATTATGACCTTAATTCTGTAGCCCTCCTTTGCCTTTCTATCGTGCAACACAATTAATGAACCGCTAGTTGACAGTTAAAACCAGAAATAGAGGATCCTGCAGCACAACTGTGTAAAAAAAAAATGAGCAAGATAATCATCATCATTTTGAGAATACGCTGTTAGAGCCAGTATACGACGTATATGTGCCCTAACTCAGGTTCAGTTAATTCCTGTAATAATAACTTGCTCATTACTGGTGAGTTTGTAGATCCTCTGTTATACCAGGGCAGCAACCTGGGGGATCAGTAAAATTCCAGCCCGCGACATACATTTCAGTGGCGGGTAGAATATTGAAGATTCGAGGAGGCGATGTATTTCTTTCTGTGTTTATAGTACAGATACTGTAGTCAAAGAATTAAATACGCAATTCCACAATTCCAAAACTATTCATTTTATATATTAATGATATTTGCTCTGTTTCAAAGATCATCACCATATTTTGTTCTAATTCTGATATAGGTACACTATGTACATTAGTGAGTACTGAACTTCAGAGGCTAAGTATCTGGTTCCATGAAAACAAGCTTTCACTAAATCTTGACAAAACTCATTTTATGATCTTTTCTAACTCTGTATTAAGTTTGAATCTACAGGTCCACATAAATGGTAGATGCTTCGACAGAGTGGCTAATAAGAAATTTCTAGGTGTCCTTATAGATGATAAATTAAACTGCAAGCCCCATAGTAGTCATTTGACAAAGAAGTTATCAAAATGTAATGCTGTTCTATACAGAATTATAGTAAGATGCTAGATAAGCAGGCACTCCTGACATTATATTATGGGCTTTTCCATCCATCATTAAGTTATTGTATTTAAGTATGGGGTAACACATACAAATCCAACCTTAATCCATTATTCGTAATGCAAAAGAGGGCAACTCAGGTTTTGGCTAATGGTAATTATTTAAAACATACTTCCCCTCTCTTTTAAAATTTGCGTATACTCCCGTTAGAAAAATTAGTTCAATTCAATACTGGGATTTTCATGTATAGAGCGTACCACAGTTTCTGCCACCAAGCTTGCAACTTTATTTTACAACCTCACATTGTATTAATACCAGTTGTAAACATTATTTTTATCAAAGATTTGCCAGAACTATGAAAAGGCAATTTTGTTTGTCGTTCTCAGGGGTAAAGTGATGGAATTCCTTTTCTTCACTTTTAACAGGCTGCAAAAACATTAAGATATTTGAAACAAAATTAAAAGAGCAACTGTTTACATCCTACTCACAATATAGTTAAAAGACTCCTACTATTGTGTTGTCATGAATTGTTCCCTATTACTTCGTTGTTATTGTGTTGTTTTGTTTGTTATTGTTTTGTTGCTTTTTTTTCTACTTCCGGTAGGTACTGGAAAAATGATCACTAAGTATTTATTCTTCTTTTTTTCTCCTTTTCCATGCAATGATCTTATTCAGCGTTTTATTGCTATCATATTGTGTATGTCATTGTACACCTGAGCTTGTATTGTTCATTGCTGGAATAAATGAATTGAATTGAAAACATTAATTGGGGACCTGTGAAGAACCTCGTTTCAACTGGCACCTCAGTGACCGCCCTATACTCTCCGGGATTGTCAGAGTGTACTTGGTTCCAATGAACAGGGGCACTTAATGAATGCTGTAAAGCCTTGAACCAGTTTTGCACTATGTCAGAATAGATCATTACTATCATTATTTTGTATATTACTCAATGGAATGGTGTCATCACTCTTATTGCCAAATGGGATAAACGTAGAAATTACCTTATCAATTGGAAGCCAATATCTCTCCTCAATGTGTCCTACGAATTTGCATCTTCATATACTAACAATCGTATTAAAGATGTCTTCTCCTCTCTAATTTCTGAAAATCAGTTTGGTTCACCTAAAGCACAGTACATTGGAGACAGAATTCGTAAGATTTGTATGTTTGGTTCACTTAACAAGGATAAACTAAGTGTTCTGTTAGCAATTAACTTTGAAAAAGCATTCAACAGTATTTCTCCAGCTCATATGAGAAAAGTACTTCTAGTCTGGCAGCTTAGCAAAATAATGAGGACACTGCAGACAGAAGCACCGAATTTATTTTTGCAGCTGCTTAGTGTCGTATTGTGGGGGGTTTTAGGGGGTTTTCAGTCGTGGTATGACTGCCCCAACGACGGATGTTTCACTTGTTGACAAGACAGAACTTTCCTGGGTAAACGTTACACAGAGCGAGAGAGAGAGACATCAGGACAGAAAATCCAGAAAGATGCTCGATTTGATTGTAACTATCAGAATTCCATTTATTTGTTGATTCGACTGGCACACATAAATTAAATGAATTTAAATGATGATTTGAATCGATAACCGAGTTACATGACAATAACAAGAAGAACAAGGAATGGAGAGATAAGATGACACAGGCCTACATAATTATAGAAAAGAGCGATAAGCTGAAGCTATAGAATGACAATCTCTATACAACATCCCTTTCCCCCTTTTGAATTTTGTTACGCAGTAACCACAATTTTACTAAAATATGATATTCATGTCAACATTCATTAAAGTATAACAACCATAACAATAGGAAATTGTGAATGCAGTATGAAATTATGTATATGATATATGACAGTAGTACGCCATGTAAGTAAGAGCTCTTGTACAGCAAATGATCTGTACATATTGGGAGAGGCAGGACAGTGCATGGGAAAGTCAGGAACATCAATTGCAATGATAGCCAATAGCAATCAGGTGAAAATCAACTACTCAAAGAAGAAGAAAAAAAATATGAAAATTAGCTGCTACTCGTTGCAAATGCACACACTCACAAAACATAGGCAAATGAAGAGGTGATACCTGTAAATACATACTCAAATGGATCCAGTAAAACAATAAACAAATACTTTATACTTACGATTATCATAATTCATGAATCGTATACACAATACAGTGACGTTCGATCAAAAATAAATTGCTGTGTACCTTTTGTTAAACAAATTACTTCATTTCTGGTCATGAATTAAAAATCATTTCACACGCTAGTAACACTGTAATAAACTTCCATAAGGTCCAACTCATTTAAATCCTTATTGACATGTACCTGAGACCATTGCTTTGACACTATAGGAAAGACCATCCATAAAAGGAATATAAAATCAACAATATAACCCAACAGGTATATATTTTACCTCTACATAACATAGATATAGCAAACAGTAAAAAAAAAACAATGTCTAAGATAGGCTCAATCCAGACTCAATATCAAAATCTGAAGTAACGTTACACATTGACATTTTCGTTAGAAAGCGTCATTATGCGTCATTAATGTTTTCATTGACAAAGATTTCATTAAATATCATGATTGGTACCATAAAAAAGGCACATGATTGTTGAAAAAAATCACAAGGCAAATTGGCTTCAGATAACATCTGACATTCTCTGTGTTTAGGCCTAGGCCTAACGTTAACATGGAAGTCCTATGTTCTGAGGGACTTTCCCTTTAATGACGATATCATCGTTTTCACTACAACAAAATGTGGGGCATTTCGTCCGATTACTTATTGTTACGGCAATGATACGTAGTTACATCCCTAAAAACTACTATGCTTTGAAAAACAATAGAGGGTTTTTTACTTTTTCCTTCTACACACATACAACAAAGTCCTAGCCAATTTTTGATTCCTTGCCGTAGGCAGGGGAATCTATGCAGTCCTGATGTCGTGTGTGTGTATGCGTGTGTGTACGGGTGTGTGTGTGTTTGTGTGCGTGTACGGGTGCGTGTGTGTGTCGTTTTGGCTTGTAAACACAATATCTCAAAAAGGGAAAGATGCTTGGACTTTTAAGTTGGTGTCCATTGAGTCCATTGAGAGAAGATGGTTCCTATTGGTTTTCATGGAGGTTAAAGGTCACCTGAGGTCACCAGAGCTGAAAGTATGACATCTATTAGGGAAGTTATCTCGGCAACTGAATTTTGCGTTAACATCAAACTTTCAACATTGATGAGTAGATGAGCTGTATCATTTGAAATGCCCAATCCGAAGATGGGATGACATAATGTGAATAAGTTTTATTATTCCGAAGATCTGTCCTGGATTCAAAAACCAAACGTGTTACTCTGATTTTTTTACGTCCTGAGTGTGAACATATGAAGAGCTAATATCTATCAGGAAAATAACGCACACCCTTTTTTCACATTCAAAACTTACCAAAAAGTAGATGTAAGAGCATAGGCCCGCGTATTGTTACTAAATGGAATTTAAAGACAAATACTCATCACATTAGAGAGTTTCAATTCTGCAGTAACCACTCACCTATAGTCCCTGTCTAAAATTCCTCCACATGTGTAATCAAAACAATGGATCCCTGTGAACACTGTGTAATGTGAGCTACTCTGCATCTGTTGAATTTGCTGTCAATCAAAGAGAAAAACCAGTTGAGAATTTTGCTCTCCGGGAGAGAGCTTGGGGTGATGAGTTACTGCCTTTAATCTCATTTGCTTTTCCTATGAAACTATCAGAAGCATCACTGTTTGTGCACTCTCTTCAAGGAAAAACTTAGCATATCTCGTTAGGTTTCTTGCTGTTTCTAAGTAATCAGTCAATGGCCCCCGTTTCCAGCAACTCCATGTGACCATGTCTTTACAAAGTATTCCATTGGGGCACCTTTGGAAGATATTTCCAGGAGTATCTCTATTGATTCGCCACCAACTTTACGTCTCTAACCATAAGTGGTGTAAGGAACTTTCCGTCAACTTGTAAATTACCTTGCTATTAGGTATATGCCATCCTTTGTCACGACAATTTTCGGTAAGGTTGGGTGAATGAAGTTGTATGTGGTTTAGATTGGTTCGTTATTCATTCATATTAGCATTTGGCATTGCACCAAATTTGGTTTGCATTCTTATGTTTTGTTTTTCATTTTGATATTGGTCTCTTCCCTTCTCCACATGCTTTTGTTTTGTTCCTTTAATTTAAAGATATACATGTGTATATGAAATTTTGGCAAGTGATCACAGTGTCATTCGATCTTCTGGTTTAATAAGAATGTAGCTAATAATCAAGACTTTATTATATTGAAAATTTCAAAGAAATTGCATGAGGCATGCAAAGAGGAGTTATGAACTCAGTCGCTCATTCGTTATGATTAAAAGATGGATCATTTGTAAAACATATACAATATATTCATATGATAAAACTTGGATGTTCAGGGCGTCATCATCCTTTTCATATGACGGGGACCACTCAGTTTAGCTTGTAGAGTGAGGACTGCTTACATTGTCATGTAGGATATAGATAGAAAATGTTTTTATACACCATCAAATTTCAAAGAAATGGTTTGAGGCAAAACGAGTAATGAACTGAGCCGCACATTCATGGTATTCAGTACATGCATTACTTGTACACAATTTCTGCTTATAAATAATTGTCTTAAAGGGTGGTCTGTTAAGTATGTCATATTTTTCTATGTTAGTATTTGACCACTTAATTGTTTCATAAAATTGCAGCAAATAGCACAGAATTGATTGTATTCTAAAATCAAAGACATTCTTTGAGGCAAAAAGTACTTATGGATCATTTATTCACACATTATGCTATATAGTCATGGGAAAAAGCTAGTATCTTCATGACGTCACAACTTTCTTTCCAGGGGCAGGACCACTTAGCATTTCCTATAAAGGAATTTCAAAGAAATCGCATGAGGCAAAAGGGAGTTATAAACTCAGACTCATATTCCTTTTAACAACGTAATGCATTATTTGTAACTACTTTGCAAAATATATTAGTACTAATGTTGCAAAATATACAGTTACTTAAGTTGCTTCACGGGTGTGGTCTCTTTGTTACGTCACTTTTTTCTTTATAAGTAAGAGGCCACGTAGTTCTTTTGTGAGGTGGTATATGGTAGTTATGTATATGTTTTGTGTTTAGAAAGTCAAGAAATGGTGTATGTTGAGCCCTCCTGTGATAGATATTTTAAAGGATGGGTATATAACACAGTTAGAGTAAAGAAACAAAGTACCCTAACTAGACTAAGGTTACTTTGGGATTTATGTTTGTATATATTGACGTTGATGCAATATGTGATGGGTCCTCAATGGGATAGTAAATTCACTGGGCAAATTTACCAATAGAAGACCTCTGTTGTATTGAAATATATGTTTTGTGTTTAGAAAGTCAAGAAATGGTATATGTTGAGCGCTCCTGTGATAGATATTTTAAATGATGGGTATATAACACAGTTAGAGTAAAGAAACAAAGTACCCTAACTAGACTAAGGTTACTTTGGGATTTATGTTTGTATATATTGACATTGATGCAATATATGTGATGGGTCCTCAATGGGATAGTAAATTCAGGTGGCTAATTTACCAATAGAAGACCTCTGTTGTATGGAAATATATGTTTTGTGTTTAGAAAGTCAAGAAATGCCATGTGATGAGTGTTCAGTGCGATGGATTTTTTATAGGGTGGAAATACAACACAGTTAAAGACAAAAACTGATCACCGCAGACAGTTTCAATTCTTAGAAGCACCGACGTCTACTCCCTCCCTCAGCCTGTCTGAAATTCCTCCACATGTCAATCAAAACAATGGATCCCTGTGTACGTTGTGTAATATGAGTGACTCAGCATCTTTCGAATTTGCTGTCAGTCAAAGAGTACTGTAACTTAGAACCAGTTGAGAATTTTGCTTTTCTGGAAGTAAATATATAGCTTAGGGTGATGTGTTACAGCCTTTGAAGTAAAGGTACAAAGTACTCTAAATATACATTTACCTCAGTTGCATAGTAATACATGTTTTGTATATTGAAGGTCGTGCAGTATGTGATTTTTGTTCAATGTAATAGTAAATTTAGAAGGTGATACATACATAGGAAAAGATGTTTTGTGTATACTGAGTCAAGTAATGTAAATAAGGTCTTCAGTTTGATACCTAAGGAGATAAATAGCAAGTGCGTGATCAAAATAATAATAAAAAAATACTTTATCTCAGTTGCAGAGGGATATATGTTTGTGTATATTTCAACTGCATCTAATATGTTATGAGTCATCATTTAATTAATAAATTCAAAATATGCTTGAAATATAGTAACTTGAGGGAGACCTCAATGCATAGGGGATATGTTTCTTTTTGTGTATTCACAATAGTATTGACTATCTGTTCTTTCCTCATATAGATAAGTCAGGAAATAAAAAATAGAAGTGGAATGAGAGAGATAATGAATCACTTCAAGACCTATGTTACCCACAGGGAAATAGGATTGGTGAATATGTAGTAGTGATGTAGTATATGTTGGGTAGTCAACAGTATATTAAGATATTCTATAATATGAGTCTTCCTCCAATCTTTTGTATCATTTTCCTTCTTTTTGTGAGAGGGGGTGGGAGTGGTTTATATTTTAGCAAGGCAGTTGCATATAGTCATTTTAATCAGCTAAATGTGCAGCCCTTGCATGGTGAAGATTTTAATCACTGCTTTCGGATCCCAAATAGCATAGCTAGGATAACATGCCTCCATTGTTGATACTTTGATTTTGTTACCACATTACTGTACTATACACACATTTGCCTTTGTTAAATTTGCTGATGATCATTTTGTTTTCCAAACAGATAAGATGTTATTTTTTCATTTTCAGATTCCAAACACACAGGATAAACCTCAGAGTGTTGCGCCAGAATCAGAAGGCAGTTCTACTGATGACGCTGATAGTAACGAAGATGTAAGTTTTACTGAGCTGGATCTCTGCAATGTTCTGCCACATGTATTCATGTCTGTAGTAACATCTGTAATTCACAGAATATGAAGTATGATCCCTTTCACACAGTACTGTAGTTGGTAAGGTGTTTCATGTTAAAATATCAAAGAAATCGTATGTGGACTTAGCCACACATTCGTTTCGTTGGTACAGTGAATTGTTTGTACACAGGATGGTAGCCATGTGACTAGTGTGTTCACGACGTCGGAACTTTCTTTCCAGAGCCAAGACCAATGAGTTTTTTTTTTTTTTCTGCAAGAGAAAGAAAATAAAAATTGCTATACACTGTAAAATTTCAAAGAAATCGTATGAGGCACTACGGAATTAGGAACTCAGCATTCTTTTTATTGAGTATATGCATTATTTGTATACTTTTCATTTATATAGATGATGAAGTTAGTATCATTGGTATGGTCTTTTTGTTGCGTCATATTTTTCTCTCTAAGCATGGAGCCACTTAGTTCTTTTGAGTGGTCGTAGAACATATATATGGCTTTATTATTTTAGAATGCCAAATCGCATGAAACAAAAAGGAGTTACAAACTCAGTCGCACAATCGTTCTATTTATTACGTGCAAGAACCTATGTCAGCCAGTACACTTTCCTCCTGAGTTTCCTTTTTTTACTGTGAATGGTCAAAGTAACAGTGGCATTGATTCCAATATCGGACAGCCTGGGATGAAGCTGGTGTTAATATGGAGCTGTTAATCTATTTGAACCGACTGAACTAGTTGTTGTAAGTGCTCTGTTCTCCTTAAAGAAAAGGACACAATGTTTTGCCTGTATAGCCACAAATGTCTAAATTCTGTGTCTGTAAAATCTATAAAATATTGGACGATTTTACAGACACAGAATTCACGTCTTCGTAAATGAGCATAACCGCTTTGTAAATGAGCATTCGCCAAGTTTTCAAATATATGACAAGAGAGAGAGACATCATATGTCTTATGTTATGTCTTATTTCAAGGATATTTTTCATGTCTTTTGTTTCGTTTTGTCATGATAGCATGTGCTTTCGTCTTTACATGATAGTGATGTCACTTGCAAAGTATGAAACCTTTGTAACATATGAAAATGTTCACTATAAAGAAATAGAGATGCTGAGAACTACCCCACGTTATCATCATATTTTTTATCACACTTTGAAAAAGGATAGCGTATGTCAAAAACGGTAACGGTAACATATATTAGCACAATTTCAAAGGATTTTTGTTCCGAGTTTCACACTGCAAATTTTGAATAAAGCGAGCTCTTTTCTAGATGCATATCAGATGAACTGTAGAAACAGGGGACATATAGGTAGATACATATGTAAAATGATAAAGTTCACCTCTGTTCACCCTCACGAAAGGTCCTGTAAGGGAGTGTGGATGAGTTACGGTGACATTTTTTTCCCCTTCTTTTCTTTTCAAGGCAAAGCTATCCATTGACAACAATGAGGATGTCTACAATCATCTGCATTCTCAAAAAAGCTGTAACAATTTACTTGCAAGGTAATGGAAGTGAGCCAGAAAGGTATGCGGATTAAAGGAAGAGGAGTTTCTGCATAATTAGGATGTTTTGGGAAATGCATTGTAGAGGCTTAGTCTTTTCGTAGCTGGCGTTCAGATCAACTACTAACAACCGAGTTGTTATCCTTGTAAAGTTACAAATCTTCAAGTCTTTGAAGAAATGAAAAAATCGTACATTGCGTTGTCAGGATTGCGGGACCTACCAATGTAACCAGGAATTTTACATGCGAGCAGATATGGGTTGCAACTTCCACGAATTCTATTTAGAACTTACTCATTGGCGTCAGCTATAGTGGTAAGAGAAATTCTACAGTAAAGGACTGGACGGATTTTTCTTTTTGGCAATCTTGATATCGGGCGGAACTGAGGCAATGGAGATATTGCAGTTGTGCCAGTCCAGCAACGGAATGGCAGATTTATTGCTTTGACGTTTAAATTTAAAGTTTGTTTCTGAAAGTGACTCCAAGGAAAGCTGCACTGGGAGAGGCTTTAATAAAAGCAATAAAGATGATATTTTGAAGACAAATGCACGGTGTTATTTTAAAACCCTTAGAAGAGAAAAAGTATATAAAAAAGAGTATCTTAGCCTATGTATAAAAAGACAGTATATAAAGAGAAATTTATTTCGAGATGTCAGTTTCATCAAGCACCAGCTTTCAAGGTAAGAAATTGTAAATTTTGGTTAATGTTTTTTTTTGGTGCGTTGTATACAATTATTATCGGCATACTGACGGAATTTGCAGTTTGTAACCTGGAGAATATTCAGGTTACGTAAAGGGATGCCTACGTTAATGGTATCACTCGGATAAGATTTGTAGTGAATTTGGACTGCCCTTTTGGGGAGAAAGAAAAGAGTCTAGTTAAATCGTGGGTTGAATCTGGGTATTTTGTATCTGATACCGGTGTGCAACGCTTTTTTAAAAGCTTTTTTTCGACATGTAGGAAAAAACCAGGAGGAAAAAACCAGAAAAATATTTGATACGCCCAATGTGAATTCCGGAGAGCTAAAATGCCCGATTTATGTTGGATTTACCTTGGCGAAAAAAGTAGATGTTTTGTTCCAGGTGGGTCGTTATGCAATTTTTACTAGAGGTGGGGTAGACTTTTGGAAGTTTAGTACGATCTTTACTGACTTACTCATTTGAATTAATACCATTTTGGTAGGATTCCTGAAGGGCATTTTGAAAATAACCTATCTATAAATTTCATTGAAAAGTAAGAATTTGAGAAGACGGGGGGGGCGGGGTAAATGTCAGGAATTTGATACATAGTATTATGTCAAGGGGAGGAGGTCTTAAATTTAAAGATACCAGCTTCCAGTTCTTTTAAATATAGTAAAATATTTTCATTTAAACCTCAAAAAATGGAAACCAAAAGATTTCGTCTTTGATGCATTTATCTCTAACTTGTCACTGTTTCGGTTATGGATAGGGTTTATGAGGGCTTTCAACTTTCTCGAGAATGTTTTGAGATTTGTTGTCGTTAGTAATTCATGAGCAATTATTTTGGATGCGGATAACTCGATGGTTAGCTAATCCTTATACGTAGTATAATAGCGAGGAGATCCTGTACTCCATTGAACTGCTTTAGTGAATTGACACGAAAATGGTTGACCACCTTACGGGGTCTCTTAAGTATTCAGCTAAAACCAAATGACGTTAGTAGGTTTCCTTAGGATGCACAAAGTCAAGGGGATCAGGATTACGGATTGTGGTGAGGTGACGGGAAGGGGTATCCATATGTGTGTGTGCAAGTGCTTATGTGAGTGCATGGTATGTATCTTAGTATACCATCTCCTCCTACAGATAGTAAGTGGGATAAACTTGATAGGTAGATGCCCGTGGAGAGGATATAAGGTCCGGATAAGATGTCAAAGTTCTACTATTAGCTATCTAGACTACACAAAAACGGAAATTGTGACTGGATAGCTAACTTTCAATTAGTTTCAATTAAGATTTTTTTTACGTTAGATTTATACTTGTTAGCTTTCCAATACGTAAGGTGTGTTGTACAGGTCGCGTACTTCAACCACCCAGTCCATTACCTGTTGCATTTTTTTTAACATATTCAAACACATCTATCTCTAAAAGAAGTGATTTGTAAATCCACATTTAAGTTCAAACCACGGGTATCAATTGCAATTACCAGAACTCATATATAGCTAAATTTAAGAGTGACTTTTAGGAAGCATTACTTAAGAGATAACCAAAAAGTCAAATCACTTTGTGATTCCTTGCCAATATTCCATTGTTCCATACAAACAAAAGCACTTTACACAAAATCAGTTACATTATTTATTGGTTTGGCAATGTTACAAATTTCATTGACTCAGCTGATGGAAGTTGTGGTAATGAAGGATGACATGCAGCTTGCCCTCTTAACCTCTGAGGTAATTTACAAGTGAATTGAACGTTCCTGACAGTACTTTCTAAATCTTGACTGGTCATTAGGATAGAGAAGGTTAGAGAAGGTGATAAATTTAAAGAGCTAAGTGGGCTGCAATAGCTCCATACTGTAAGATGAAAGAAAATGAGAACAAATTCTATTTAGCAACAATATCTGCTATTGAAGATCTAATTTTTAGCAAGTTTTCAATATGAAAAATATGTATTACTTTCTTAAGATGTGTGACACTTACTGTACCTCTTCATATGTTTATATTTAAAATATGTAAAACTTCCAAAGTATTACATGTTGGGCTTTTGAATCCATGATAGATTTTTGGAATGATAGGACTTAATATATATATTCTTTCATGTGTACCCGTACAGTAAATTACATATCATAAGTCCATTCGTACTGACCTCAAATGACCTTTAATCTCCATGAAAAACAATAAGAATCATCTACCCAATGGACAACCAACACACCAACTTTGAAGTTCAAGCACCTTTCCCTTCTTGAGATACCTTGTTAACAAGGTTTTCAAACTATGTCCTATATTGACCTTACATGAGCTTTGACCGCCATAAGAAAGGGCCAGACATAATCTACTCTTTAGCTGCTACGATATCAACGATAATAAAAGTTCCAGCAACATTCCGTTGCTGTGCTACCTACCTTGACAGGTTTTCATACTTAAGGCTCAGGTGACCTCAAATGACCTTTGGCCTCCATGAAAAACAATAGAGATTATCTACTCACAATGGTTAACCAACACACTAACATTTCGCTTCTTAAGATGCCATGTTTACAAGGTTTTCAAACTATGTCCTCTATTGACCTCACACAACCTTCGACCTTCATAAAAAGATGCTGGACATCATCTGCTCATCTGCTTATCTATGATAAGAGTTTGAAGTTCCAGCAACAATTGGCTTGCTGAGATATCTCCCTTGATAGGTTTCCACACATTAAGCTCTGGTGACCTCAAATGACCTTTGACCAATGTGAAAAGCAATATAGGGATCATCTACTCACAATGGACTACCAACACACTAACTTTTAAGTTCGAACATTGTTCAGTCCTTGAGATATCGTGTTTGCTAGCCATGGTGCTACATATACACATGTACATACATACAAATACCATCACTGTTGCATGCACCGACTTCCGGAGAGCTTCTGCAACGAATCAAAAAGGAGGGCCCTTTAGACCACTTCATGGCAATCAAGGTTTTGTTGTGTACTCTCACTGATGCAAGGTAAAAAAGATGAGTGGAAGTTGTTGAATATAACATAATTGCACACAAGCCATTTTGTCAAAAAACTTTGTAGCTATGCCAATGCCCTCCTGGAGATAGTCCGATCACCAGCACTTATTTCCAAGGTACCCCATGAACCATTTTTGTGTAATCTTAAACTTAGACACACACAATACACATGCATACTGTATATGCCAACATAACTGCACAGGTTCCATTCTAACCACAATTAAGCATAAAGGACCGTGGTTGAAATTCATCAATGCGGTTTACATGCAATCAGCTTAAGTAAAAGCGTAAGTAAACCGACTACAGTCGCATTAAAAAGATGCGGCGATAGTTATGCTTGCTTTGATTTTCTTTCGTACAGCAATTGTCTAACGATGGTGCATTTCTACCGTTTTACTGGCTGGCTGGAGAACAGTGATAATGTTCATGTTGACATAAAGCCCCTCAATTCAGTAACTTCACAATTTTGTGTGATGAGCCTGAACATTTGTCATCAATAACATTTTCATGATATAATAAATAATATATTTGACTGGCAGTTGAATTGTGCAGTGTAAGGAGCAAAGATTCCCACAGTCAAGTCCCGTTCGCTTACTGATATACGTACAGGTACGTGACATCATCACTAAAAAGCAATAGGGCACGTGTATTGACCACGGACTATATACATACAATAAGAACGTTACCACTCTATAT
Source organism: Stichopus chloronotus (assembly GCA_021234535.1). Lineage (NCBI taxonomy): Eukaryota > Metazoa > Echinodermata > Holothuroidea > Aspidochirotida > Stichopodidae > Stichopus > Stichopus chloronotus. The sequence continues at coordinate 268,392 of CM037831.1, forward strand.
ACCATATCATATTACAAATTCTGTATTATATTGCACACAACATCAAACCAAATGTTGAAGTGGTGATTAAATTACGAGCAGAACTAGATTTTCATCGTACAGTAAGATCTACAGTAACTTTGTGCAACATACGACAAGAATTCATGTTATCACTTACCAGATATCATGTTTACAAGGTCTGTATTGACAAAGGCAAACATGATGAAACCACTGTTTTACCGCACCACACTCTGGATAAATGTTTGAGCGGCTATTGGATTTTCAGCATTTCAAGAGTCCTATTTACTCATTTGTTACATTCTTTGTGTCATATACTGCACGGCAATCATTCCCTGCATAGGTCTACATTAGATTACAGACATTTTATTGTCCACAGGGTTATGCATGGAAACAAATATGAAAAACATACAACATAAAAACATTTCAGTTGAAACATGATAACAGTACCAAAAACATTTAACATTCAACTTAAGTTATACTAAGACTATCAACCACTGAAAGTAACCCTATCCCCATCTCTACAATCCTTCCCATAGACAAGATATAGTACTTTGTCCACTCAGCTGCAAATGAGTACCAGTAATGCGGGGGAGTTAACCTGCAATAGTGTCCTTGTTCGAGGGGAGCATGAATTAATCGCAGATATCATATAAAAAGTGATTTTAATTGATACCTTTCTTAGTATGATACAGTGAGTACCAACTCAATCAACTTTTTGAAAGAAAAGACCATCAATACATGCATTCCTCCAAAATGTTTCAATGCAATGTGACAAACATGTGGTAAGCATCGAAACAAAAATTACATCGTGGCATGAAATGCAGGAAAGGAGCCAGCCCCAAAATGACGTCATTCCTGTGTGGTAGGGTCATGAGTTTTGGTATGATAGAAGTACCATGAGCCCCCTAGAGGATGATGGGGTGGTCCGACTTGAGAACCCTGTCACCTGTTATTTTAATTGATTTTAATCTATCAACCTTCAAACTTTCTCTCTTGATAATATATTCCTTATTGATTAGTGGCATGAAATGCAGGAAAGGAACCAGCCCCAAAATGATGTCATTCCTGTGTAGTGGGGTCATGAGTTTTGGTATGAGAGAAGTACCATGAGACCCCTACAGGATGATGGGGTGGTCCGACTTGAGAACCCTTTGTCTGTAATTTTCCTTGGTTTTAAACTATCAATATTAGACATTCACGCTCTAAATATGTAGCATTAATTACATCGTGGCATGAAATGCAGGGAAGGAACCAGCCCCAAAATGACGTCATTCCGGTGTGGTGGGGTCATGGGGTTTGGCATGAGAGAAGTACCATGGGGCCCCCAGATGGTGACCTATTTTTTATTTGGTTTTAGTATGTCAATATTTGCACCCCCCACCTTGTAATATATTCCATTAAATGATTAGTGACATAAGATGGAAAACAATGAATCATTAGCGACATATTGTTATTGCTGTGATTTCATACTCTTAATAGTATCTCGATTATTTAAATCTATCCCTTCTCTGAATGCATGATCCCTGCTACACTGATGATATTAGTTCAACGCTGACCCGACAATGATTTATTTATTTAAATACATGGAGCAGTTTGGATATACAGGAACAGATTACGTCTTGAATAGAGTAGACGTAACATTTATTCAAGTGTAAAAAGAATGGAAAAAAACATGAGAAGCATATTATAAATAAGACATCAGTGGAATAATTCTTAATCCTAAGTAATGATCTACAATCCTGAATAAAGATACCGTACACCCAGGCACGAACTATTTTTTTTCCATTTCTTTTTTCAACGTAAATGTGTAATGCTTATGCACCCTCGTTTCATTTACGGAATGTGGGCGTGTCGGTATATCCTGGATAGGCGTGGATTCTCCCATCTTGCATATATTATCTGCCATCAGAGGTAGTTGTAGGCGGATGCAGCCTCTGATTTTCCAAATATCTTCTTTTAAAGAAGGAAGTGGTTAGTAGACTGTTGTATCGAAGGTACTGATGTAATGGTGTGAAATTTTAGATTAAGAGCGTCATCAGTAGTAAGCCTTTCCAAATATTTTATATTTGTTGTTGGGGTGTCTTAGTTCTCTTATTGCATGTGTATAGTGCATTAGAAAGAGTTTATGCTCATAATGCAGCTATCAATGCTTTCAAGAGATCTTCGTGAGAACCTTGGCTATCGAACGATTCATCATTACTTTGGAACCTTGATTTAACAAGGAGATCTTTCAGATTTTGTGCTCTATTAAAAGCAAGAATCGGCTCGTTTAGAAACAACTTGGATAATTCAGGGTGACTCGAAATTAAATGCTAGTGTTTCAAGAGAGCTAGGGTGAGGGTAGCTTCTGTCTAGGCTTCTTCTGCGTCAGTAGTCGCCACTGTATTAAAGTCATAAGGCTTTCCCCCTCTGGTTCGCCAACATTCCGCATAGAAGCGAAGTCTAACCCCATTCTGATTTACTTGGGTTCGCCATTTTTTCTTTTTGGCTGGGTCCTGTTTGGTAAGGTCATCTACGATGAAGAAATCATCCCCAGCTAAAGCTTGACGGGCATTTTTCATTATGGCAACCTTTTCTTGATAAAAGGAGAGCTTTACCAGGATGTGGCGATCTCGCCCCCTCACGACCCTTCCATCACGATGTGCTCTCTCAATCTTACAGTCTGGCACTCCCACCTTCTGAAAAACTTCTTTAGCAATTTTCATGCAATCTTCATTTTCCTCTGGTTTGTAATCTACAATTCTCACATTACTTCGTCGAGAGTGTCTTTCTTGTTTAGTTAACAAATCTGAGTGCTCCTGTTGGTTAGACTTGATGTTAGTTAGGTCAGCTTCAAGGGAGTCACATCTTTCTCTTAACGACCGATTTTCTTGCTGTAGTTCCTTAATTTGTTTCTTGTGTAAATCAATGGCCTTACCAAACTCTTTTCGGATTTTTTGCAGCTCAGCAATGGATAAGTTCAATTGATTGATGAATGCTCTCTGCTAGTCCTTCAGAGGCAACTGACACATCATCAGCATCAAAATCAGCCACTGTACGGGAAGACTGTGATAGGCGAGTGCCTAGGCTTGTGATCGATTTTAGGGCGGCGGCCTCATCTCTCTTTTTCTTTCCTTAACTGCCAGGTGGTCTTCCTCTTGTGCTCATCTTAGATAGTTTAGAGGGATGACACGAAAAGAGCACGAAATCTACAGTTGTGAACAGTTACCGTCTTGGAAAGTTTGCTAATTTAGAGAGAAAATGTAGCCCCACAGACAAGGATGTTAGGCCAACATTTCAGGCTCGTCCTGTGTATAACGAGATGATAATTCTTGTACACAACCCTAAGAGAGCCTTTTTGAGGTGCTGGGTTTTGATGTGGGGTGTGTAGATCACTTTGAAGACCAGCGGTGGAACCTTTTGTTTCGGTTTGGGTGTGACGTATTGCACACGGTTATTAAAATTGATGACTATTGTGGCAGTGGCAAATTCCTCTTCCTTGTAATTTCTTAAAAGAAGTTTCTCTTTGAAATTTTCTCTTTTTCCATGAAGTCGGTCTCATTATTGCAGAGACTAGAGAAACGCAATACCTCACCTTTGATAAAGCCTTTGAAAGTGGCAAGCGGGTGTGCAGAATTCCTATCCAGATACTGGAAGGTGTCAGTGGGTTTGGTATAGATTTTAGTATCTAGTATACCGACTGAGTGGAGTCTAGGACCTTTAAAGATTCTGAGATCTACGTATGTGACTTCAGTACTGGAAGCTTCTGTGGTGAATTTTAGGAAAGGATGAATTTTATTCATCTCATCAAGACCTGTGGGTGTTCCATCATGTCAGCATTCTACTTCGCTCACAAAGAAGCAAAAATTTGTCAGTACCTCTAAGCTAACAAAAGCAAAAAGAGACATCACACCAGACAGGGAATATTTGACCAAACATACGGTCACAAAATAGCCCTTATACTTCATAGAGAAGCTCTGGAACTTCCCAAGAACTTCGTGCTCAACATCTCTGACAAAAAAATGTCTAAAGAGAACATTGCACTGGGTTTTAAAAGGATGCGTCATTCCAACACTAGAATTACCTGTTAGAAACGATCTCCTCAAGTCAATTAGAGACCTTAAGAGATGAAAGTTCGTTTCACAAATGCAAGATTGAAAGCAAAGGCCCACTAGTTTGGAATTGACTCTATTTCCATAAACTCCATTTTCTCGTAATGATCCTCGCCTGAACAGGTCCAAAGTCTATAAAAGGCTTTACTTATGAAATAAGGTTTCTTAAAAGGATAATCATTCGAGAACGAAGATTCACACGAAATCCTTTAATGCGCTAATAGTCGCATTCGTCACTGGTGCGCTATTAAGGATTGTCATTAAAGCCTAAGACACACACGCCACAAATATAAAATATTTAAAGGCATACTACTGATGACATAACGAGAGAACATGTCTTGTGAAGTGTGACTTGATGCATATGCCATTGATTCTGGAATCGTGAACATAACACTGAATGAACGCTTACTATGTAGAGAGAGTTTAAAGTGAAATAATTACTACAAAAAATATTCTATCGAATGTAGTAAGTATGGTATCTAAAATTAGCTTTAATCTTCTGTCTTTTGAGTATGTTACAGTAGTCATGTTAGCAATTTGCATCCACAAAAATTAGTTCCACTGTTTCTTACAAACTGATTTATTATGATTAACATAGTGTGCGGATTTCTATTTTTCATGATTAGGCTACAACAGAAATCGGTACTGTAGAAAGAACAATGCCTTGTCTGGCTAGCTGACCATATGACTTAAGAAAAACAGTTAACTACTATCAATCATTCAAACATCTTTAAAGACTGTACCAACTCAACAAGGATATTCCAAATTTGTCAAAAAGGATAGCTATTTCCTTTCAGTATTGTACGTCTACATCGTGTGTAATATGTATATACAGCACACGGCACTAGAGCTTGTCACACAAAACAAATCAACGGGTACAACAAGGTGACATAAGTTTGAACTTATTAACTTAAGTTATCCTTAAGCAGTTAAGAACAACTTTCTTACTTTCAATCATGGCTTTTTCCACCAAATCAAAGGTGTACAGCCATGGGTGCTAAGATCACCCATAGTTTTGCTAAGATTTTCAAGCAAAAGCTGGAAGTTGAAATGTTATCTAACTTTAGTTTCCAACCATCTCACTATTATTGCTACATAGGCCCTGTATGATATTTTTTTTTTTCATTTGGACCCACTGCACGGATGCGTTTGTTTTTCTACACTACCGAGGATAAAAACTTGTCAACTCATCCGTCGCCCGAGGACTTGTTTGCCCTCTGAGGACGTAAACACCCGTCCTCGGAGGAAGTTGCCTTCAAATGAGCCGTGATGACAAAATAATGGTAGTAGATACCGATTTACAATCATCCTCGGTTGCACAGTTCAATCGGATTGTGTGTAATAAAGTGTGTGCTACCATATGCCTCTTCTATACACACTTAGAGCCGTTTATGGATGGCGCCACCACACACATGCAGATTCTATGCAAATTAGCACACTGGAAGATAAACGAAGATACTATTGGACATGTACGTATATCGACTACTACTAGATACTATACTACTAACTGCAGTAAGACTGGGTGGAACCAGACATCCCTTTGGTAACATTTTAAGAATGGTTTTCCTAGGCCTTTTTTATTTCATTTGGTCAAAATAGGATACATGCTACAGATATTTAGTGGCAATTCGGAAGCATACAAAGAAGCAGTTATATACAAATGTATGAAGGAATAGTCTACTGAAAGTACGTCCTTGACGTCGTCCGTAGATAGCGTTATACTTATAGCTGTAAATAATTGCAGAGATAGAACTAACTTAACGTTAGCCAATACTAGTGGGGCAAATGTCACCCTACGTAAAGTTAGAGTTGCGGTGTTTGAAGGATATGTATTGTGACTAATAAACGTTCTACAAACTTCATTTGTGTTGGGCCAAGTCAAGTTTCCAGTGTTAGAGCTGGTAATGACGATTAGGCTATAGCTTGTAATGCGACGTTAGCGCTTAGGCCTGCACAAAGTTAGGCCAGGCTATAGGCCGGGTGATCGTTCATAAATCATAATTTCGTGACTGTAATTAGCAACGGCTTAGGTCTGGCTATTTAATATTGAAAATAGCCATGTATCGAGGCTTACGTAAGCTAGACGAAGAATCTCACACATTTGGTTGAGAACAAATAGGCCTAGCCTAACCAGTTGACCGAACGTTAATCTGTTAATCTAGGCCCTAAGTCGTACAGTAAATTAAAGTAGGCTAGCACTAGTTACTAACATTAGGTATCGACTTATGGACAGTCGATTTAGGCTAGGCCCACGAAGTTCAATAGTTGTTCGTTACGCCTAGACTAGGCCTAATGCTAGGCTAGGCCTAACTTAGTTGTTAGAGATAGATATAACGTTAGGCCTAACTAAGTGTAGCCACATGTGGCGTGACTTCACTGTGACTTTGAGATCTAGCGTAGTAGGGGTCTAGCCTAGCTAATAACATTGTATGGGACCTAAATTTCCAATAAGTCTACCTGTTAGCCCTAACGTTAGTGTTACACCAATTCACTTAAAACCATTTAACCTTGCACTGGGATTCATAGGTACAGCCTCCTACTACTGGCAAGGCTATAGGCTACCTTACCCTCAATATCCTTTGATTACGAATATTTGTCAAAACAGAGTAGGCAACTTGAATCAATTGTGCTGCTTGATTCCTTTGGTTTTTTGGATATTGGATGCTTATTACGATGGCTTATTAATCCTGAAAGTTACAAAACTAGGTAATGTCAGTGAACAGATGGGAATGATTTTGTAAGTAGGCTCATGTAGGCCTAACTCTGGAACTTACTTAGGATTAGGGCTTCATTCCTCTCTTTTAGTCTACTAATCAAGCAACTTTTACAGAAAACCAGCCAGCAGAAAATGTTTTACTTTTTTAGCACAGCGATTAGTTCAGGGCTAGGCCTACTTGCAAGTAAGTGCAATCTAATGAGTTCCACATAATGTAAACAACAAATGCTTCCTTAGGTACTTTTAATTGCTATGACCAAAAGGATTACAATAAGTAGGCCTAGGTGCAAATCATGAATTGCATTTATAAGCTTGCATATGCAACAATTATTCGCATAAATCCATCAAGTTTGATTTCTTGGTGGTTGCATTAATATCAACAATGAGTTAGCCAGATTGAAGAGAAATTGAAACAATTTGACATTTGGAGAACATGTCCAATGAACATTTGTAGGGCCTTTGGTATTTATACAACATATAAACAACATCATGGAAATGACAGTTGAGATATTGTATGATGCTGCACTGAGTTAATTTACTGTGTACAAAAATGAGCTCCAATAAAATGCATCAGGATTAGTACAATACAATATGTTGAGAAGATGATTTGATGCAATGAACAGACCTTGCCTACTTGTAGAAATTGTAGCATTAGTGTTATTTTAACTTTCACTTAATTGCAGGAACATTTTAGTCACCTTTCCGTACAATATTTTTAAAGGTCTATAAACATAACTTTGTTTCATTCCTATGCGACAGTAAATCATCTGTAGTAACTGGCATGGATTAACCTCCAGTGGTGACACATAGCTTCTCTCTACTTTGCTATTTAGTGCCAGTACTATATAGATTTAAAATCACACTTTAAATAAGCAGTGTGTGATACAGCTCGATGTTGATACCCTAAAGGAAATACTACATTTTAAGCTATATATACCAGGTTCAGTTGTAGTTCTTAGATCTTTAATTTCCCTGGAATATCTGGTCAAATGTTTTTTTTTTAGTTGCCACTTTTTTCAACACATTCTATATCTCCCATCAATATATGTCTCACAAAGGTTTACATCTGCACAACTTAAAAATGTGAAAGAATGACAAATTAGAAAACAACTAGGTGTACTGTAAATTTTAACTGAATCTTTTTTTTTTTTCTTTGAAAAGTAGCATGCCTTTGATACTGAATTTGGTACAATATTTGTAGGCGATTCTTACAACAAAGTTATGATTTCTTTTTCTTCAGAGAGCTGCATGATGAGGTTGAGAAGTACCAGGCCTATTCAGAGTTTAAAAATCTTAACTTCCCTCGAAGATGCAAAACAAGCATGTCGTCTACAAAAAGATTACGATCACTTTGTGGTCAATTTTATTAATGATTTTATTGGTAAGTACAGTACAGCCTTTTAGCTACAGTACATGTATTGCATGATCTACACATCTGTTGCATAAACCTCAGTCTTCCACTGCACACTTTTATGAAGTTTAAGGCACTCTGGCCGCTGGGTCACACCTGATGCTTCGAATATAGTAGGCCAAAATTTACATGGATTAATGTTATTGTGTGTAATGCAGTAGTTGATGTTCAATATCAGTTATCACTAAAGAGTTCTCTTTCATGCCTTGTAAACACTCAAAATTGTGTTGCTTGTATGCAGTTCATTGGCCACAAAAGAAAAAACTTAGGTCAAAACAAAAAACTGAGTGCTACTGCCATGCGATTGTCGTGTCATTGTTTTGAGTCAGTTTAGGGTTACGATTTTAAACTACTGTGGAACATCGTGGGTTATTGCACATCATTATGTAATCACTTCTCCATTTTCATTTCGCTATATGATGGACTGCAAAGTACAGTATATGGATTTTTATTGATGTTTTGTTATGATAAATGTCACTTAACAAAGACGAAATTGACTTTGGATTATTGATGTGTTTCATTCAGGGCTGATATACTTAGATCACAATGATTTCCACTGCCACACCTTAACATATTGGGAATGTAGACAAAGACACTTTAATAAAATACAGTTACTTCCATTGTAAATGTGTTATCACCAAAGACATAGAACATACAGTTGATCTAAGGAATACATGTAAAGCTTGGACTAGAGTACAGCAGTGTGTGCTGTATGTTACTTGATTTCTTATTGTTCACTTAAGATTTGCCTTATTTTTACCAAACATCATTTCTTAAATGGTCAGGGTATGGTGTCTTTACGAGAAAAGACATGGAGGAAGGAGAATTCCTGCTAGAGTACAAAGGTGAACTTGTCAGTGCGAAGGATGGTCGATTGAGAGAAGTAAAATACCCCCCTGAAGCAGGATCTTTTCTCTTCTTCTTTCAACACAGTGATAGTACAAAGTGGTAAGCTACAGTAGTCTCCAGTTTTCCATCTGTTTTACAGTATGTTGTTAAACATTTGTCACTACATTTGTGCCTCTTCCAGAAGATAAGTTATGAAAGACTGGTGAGTTATATAGGGAGTTGCTCTTAGAAAAATAGAAGCTCCCTGGTAAGGACAGTAACATTTTACCTATGTCTACAGCCTCTTGGTTTCCATCCTGGTTCTACAGTTTTAGAGGAATGTTGGCTGCAGGTGGCCAGTCTTCTTTTATGTTTATTTTAAATCCATTCAAATGTGGTAAATGTTGCATTCATCTCCAGTACATTGGTGTCGTATAGTAAATTGGGCCAACAAGCCCTAAACAAGCCAACTCATAGTTCATTTCACATTATAAAATACTCTCAGTAATGTACTATGAAATGAATACAAACAACATAAGGACTTGTTGAAAGTAATTATCTCAGAGAATTTGCATTGAGGATTGAGTGGTGTAACCAGTCGTGTAATGCAGTCACATTGATGGTGCAGGGAAGACACGCTGTGCATATTAATGAAAGTGCAGCTGAGTATACATTCCTTTTTGTTGTTACTTTGGATGCTATTAATAGGAAATAGGGCATGAGACATGACACCCTTTCTTTGCCTACTTCCCATCAACTGATCAGTTCAGAAGTATTTCGAGGTTTGATATGGACATCAGCTGTACGATGACTTTAGCTTGAAAGGAGAAAACAGATAACATTGAATAGATAACATTAAACCTTGTTGTCTTGGAGAATTCATTCTTGTCAACTGTAGTGTATGAGTACAAATGTTGAAATTTACTTTTATGCTGACTGTCCAACATTTTGAACACCCTTAAAATATTACAGACTGTGTGTTGAATTGTTTACTTGTGAAAATATGTTTAAAATGCGTACATATGCTGGAACAGAGTCGACTCATTTTACAAAATTAATGCAGAAAATTCTAAATTGTGAGGGTAAATCCATCCACATTTTTTTAAAATCTGTTGCATCAATTTTATGATTAAGAAACCATGAACCTGTTTTGCATGCATAAGAGTATCTTGTAATGTTTGGTGCATTGCTTGCATATGTTACATTGTATTATGTAACTGCATGTCCATGATGCATCTCTGTAAGATACGTGAAGATCTGTTGAAAAACTAGGGCTTGGACTTATTCAATTGTAGCCTTCAAACTTTACAATTCTAACCTGGTCTACTTAATTCCAGCCCTACTAGACTTTTTTGGAAGAATAATATCACAGACTCGGTTGATTGAGAGGGGCATACCTTAATGTATATGTTAATTGAAGGCTGTATGTCAGGAAAGGAAATTTAAGGGCTTATGGAAAAAAAATCAGTTGTATTGACATTATACTGGCAAACGCAAGTGTTCTTCCAGCATATCAAAAGTAACTGGGCAACTACTTTAAAGCACTTGGACAAATTTTTCTCACTCTGAATAGTGCCAACCTTGTTAGAATTGAATTCAATAGCAAATGTTTGTTATAGACTTTACATATAGGATTGTGGTTTCACCATATAAATCACCTGTTTTTGGCTTATTTTACAGTATCGATGCCACAAGTTGTAAAAACGGTGCCGGAAGAATGGTGAATGACTCCACAGAACCCAATGCAATCATGAAGGTCATTATTGTAAACATGAAACCACATCTTTGCCTTTTTGCAAAAAAACCAATACTGAAGGGTGAACAACTAACCTATGATTATGGTGTCGATGACCTTCCATTGAGAAAGGTTAGTAAATCACTTTGCTGTGCTAGATTATGAGAGAGGTGTTCCAAAACATAATAGGTTATTTAGTACTCTGGTTTTCAGAAAAATGAAAGAGATGTGCCTAACACCATAAGATCACCTGCATATAATTCAATGTGATTTTTAAACTTCACTGAATTTGTCCGAAGGCATTTGCAGTTAGGCAGTTTGTTTTCACTTGGAGTAAATTCTAGGTTAAGTAGTGTAATGTAATCCACAGCTCTGGAAGGCTCTCAACAGCATAGGAGGCAACACAATCTTGGTATATGTTGAGCCCTCCTGTGATAGATATTTAAAAGGATGGGCATGTATCACACAGAGTAAAGAAAAGTACCCTAACTAGACCAAGGTTACATTGGGATTTATGTTTGTGTATATTGACTTTGATGCAATACGTGATGGGTCCTCAATGGGATAGTAATTTCAGGGGGCTAATAGACCAATGGAAAACCTCTGTTGTATATGAATATATGTTTTGTGTTTATAAAACCAAGGAATGTTACTTGTTGAGCACTCCTGTGATAGATATTTTAAAGGATGGGCATATATAACACACTTACAGTAAAGAAACAAAGTACCCTAACTAGACAAAGGTTCCATTGAGATTTATGTTTGTGTATATTGACATTGATGCAATATGTGATGAGTCCTCAATGGGATAGTAAATTCAGGGGGCAAATTTACCAATGGAAGACCTCTGTTGGATGGAAATATATGTTTTGTGTTTAGAAAGTCAAGAAATGGTATATGTTGAGCCCTCCTGTGATAGATATTTTAAAGGATGGGTATATATAATGCAATTAGAGTAGAGAAACAAAGTGCTCTAAATAAACTAAGGTTGCATTGGGATGTATGTTTCTGAATATTGAAGTTGATGAAATATGAGATTGGTCCTCAATGGGATAGTAAATTCAGACGGCGACTTGAACAATGGATGACTTCTTTTGTATAGGGGTGTTGTGTATATTGTGTCAGGTGATATATGTTATAATTAGGTCCTCATTTGGGTAAACTACTTTCAGGAGATGAAGATACCAATTGTTAGAGAAATGATACAAGACCTCAGATGCATAGAGATTTATGTTTGTGTCTATTGAAATTGATCCAATATGTTAATATGCCTTCAATCTAGTAAATTCAGGGGGTGAATTTGACAATAGAAGACCTCTGTTGTATGGAAATAGATGTTTTTTGTTTAGAAAGTCAAGAAATGGTATATGTTGAGCCCTCCTGTGATAGATATTTTAAAGAATGGGCATATCTAACACAGACAGAGTAAAGAAACAAAGTACCCTAACTAGATAGACTAAGGTTACATTGGGATTTGTTTGTGTATATTGACGTTGATGCAATATGTGATGAGTCCTCAATGGGATAGTAAATTCAGGGGGCAAATTTACCAGTAGAAGACCTCTGTTGTACGGAAATATATGTTTTCTGTTTAGAAAGTCAAGAAATGGTATATGTTGAGCGCTCCTGTGATAGATATTTTAAAGGATGGGCATATATAACACGACAAGAGTAAAGAAACAAAGTACCCTAACTAGATAGACTAAGGTTATATTGGGATTTATGTTTGTGTATATTGACGTTGATGCAATATGTGATAAGTCCTCAATGGGATTGTTAACTCAGGGGGAAAATTTACCAACAGAAGACCTCTGTTGTATGGAAATATATGTTTTGTGTTTAGAAAGTCAAGAAATGGTATATACTGAGCCCTCCTGTGATAGATATTTTAAAGGATGGGCATATATAACACAATTATCTAGTAAAGAAACAAAGTACTATAAATAAACTAAGGTTGCATTGGGATGTATGTTTGTGTATACTGAAGTTGATGAAATACGAGATGGGTCCTCAATGGGATAGTAAATTCAGAAGGGCGACTTTAACAATTGATGACTTCTTTTGTATTGGAGTGTTGTGTATATATATTGTGTCAGGTAATATATGTTACAACTAGGTCCTCATTTGTGTAAACTATTGTCAGGAGATAAAGATAGTAATTGTTAAAGAAGTAATACAAGACCTCAGATGCATACAGTAGTGATTCATGTTTGTGTCTATTGGAATTGATGCAATATCTTAATTATGCCTTCAATCTAGTAAATTCACTGGCCGAATTTACCAATATAACAACTCTGTTGTATGGAAATATATGTTTTGTGTTTAGAAAGTCAAGAAATGGTGTATGTTGAGCCCTCCTGTGATAGATATTTTAAAGGATGGGTATATAACACAGTTAGAGTAAAGAAACAAAGTACCCTAACTAGACTAAGGTTACTTTGGGATTTATGTTTGTATATATTGACGTTGATGCAATATGTGATGGGTCCTCAATGGGATAGTAAATTCACTGGGCAAATTTACCAATAGAAGACCTCTGTTGTATGGAAATATATGTTTTGTGTTTAGAAAGTCAAGAAATGACATATGATGAGTGTTCAGTGCGATGGATTTTTTATAGGGTGGAAATACAACACAGTTAAAGACAAAAACTGATCACCCCAGACAGTTTCAATTCTTAGAAGCACCGACGTCTACTCCCTCCCTCAGCCTGTCTGAAATTCCTCCACATGTCAATCAAAACAATGGATCCCTGTGTACGTTGTGTAATATGAGTGACTCAGCATCTTTCGAATTTGCTGTCAGTCAAAGAGTACTGTAACTTAGAACCAGTTGAGAATTTTGCTCTTCGGGAAGTAAATATATAGCTTAGGGTGATGTGTTACAGCCTTTGAAGTAAAGGTACAAAGTACTCTAAATATACATTTACCTCAGTTGCATAGTAATACATGTTTTGTATATTGAAGGTCGTGCAGTATGTGATTTTTGTTCAGTGTAATAGTAAATTTAGAAGGTGATACATACATAGGAAAAGATGTTTTGTGTATACTGAGTCAAGTAATGTAAATAAGGTCTTCAGTTTGATACCTAAGGAGATAAATAGCAAGTGCGTGATCAAAATAATAATAAAAAAAATACTTTATCTCAGTTGCAGAGGGATATATGTTTGTGTATATTTCAACTGCATCTAATATGTTATGAGTCATCATTTAATTAATAAATTCAAAATATGCCTGAAATATAGTAACTTGAGGGAGACCTCAATGCATAGGGGATATGTTTCTTTTTGTGTATTCACAATAGTATTGACTATCTGTTCTTTCCTCATATAGATAAGTCAGGAAATAAAAAATAGAAGTGGAATGAGAGAGATAATGAATCACTTCAAGACCTATGTTACCCACAGGGAAATAGGATTGGTGAATATGTAGTAGTGATGTAGTATATGTTGGGTAGTCAACAGTATCTTAAGATATTCTATAATATGAGTCTTCCTCCAATCTTTTGTATCATTTTCCTTCTTTTTGTGAGAGGGGGTGGGAGTGGTTTATATTTTAGCAAGGCAGTTGCATATAGTCATTTTAATCAGCTAAATGTGCAGCCCTTGCATGGTGAAGATTTTAATCACTGCTTTCGGATCCCAAATAGCATAGCTAGGATAACATGCCTCCATTGTTGATACTTTGATTTTGTTACCACATTACTGTACTATACACACATTTGCCTTTGTTAAATTTGCTGATGATCATTTTGTTTTCCAAACAGATAAGATGTTATTTTTTCATTTTCAGATTCCAAACACACAGGATAAACCTCAGAGTGTTGCGCCAGAATCAGAAGGCAGTTCTACTGATGACGCTGATAGTAACGAAGATGTAAGTTTTACTGAGCTGGATCTCTGCAATGTTCTGCCACATGTATTCATGTCTGCAGTAACATCTGTAATTCACAGAATATGAAGTATGATCCCTTTCACACAGTACTGTAGTTGGTAAGGTGTTGCACAGTATATACATTGAGTCAAGTAATATATGCTAAGTCCTCATTTGGATAACTAAAGTGATGAATTTAACAGTTGTTTGGTCAGAGGAATAACACAACAATACAAGACCTTTATTTTGTCTTTTGGGCATTCATAATAGTATTGAATATCCGTTCTTTCCCCATTGAGATAGATAAGTCAGGAAATTAAGATACCAGTGGAATGAAAGACATAATGTAACACTACAAGACCTATGTTGTCCAGAGGAAATTAGGATTGGTGAATATTTAGAAGTCATATGTGTTGGGTCCCCAACAGAATAGTAAAGTCTTCTATAATATAACTCTTTCTTCATTCGGTTGCATCATTTTATTTGGTTGGGGAGGGACGGGGTTATACTATAGGAAGGCAATTGCAGATAGTCAGTTTAACCAGCTACATTTGCAGTCCAGGCCTGCTTGGTGATGATTTTAATCACTGCTTTAGGATCCCAACAGCCTAGCTAGGATAACATGCCTGCATTGTTGATTACCACATTACTGTACTATACACACATTTGCCTTTGTTAAATTTGCTGATGATCATTTTGTTTTCCAATCAGATAAGATGTTATTTTTATATTTTCAGATCCCAAACACACAGGATAAACCTCAGAATGTTGCACCGGCTTCTGGTGGTGGTTCCACTGATAAAGCTGGCAGTGACGTAAAGGTAAGTTTTACTGAGCTGGATCTCCGCAATGTTCTGCCACATGTATTCATGTCTGCAGTAATAGCTGTAATTCACAGAAGGTGTAGTATGATCCCCCTCACACAGTACTGTAGTTGGTAAGGTGTTGCGCAGTATATACATTGAGTCAAGTAATATATGCTAAGTTCTCATTTGGATAACTAAAGAGATGAATGTAACAGTTGTTTGGTAAGAGGAATAACACAACAATACAAGACCTTTATTTTCTCATTGCATCATTCCATATGTGTTGTATATATTGGGTCAAGTCACACATGTTAAGTCCTCACTTGGATAACTAATTTTGGTAGATCAGTGGAATAATACAATAACAAGTAATCAGTTACATAGGGATATATGTTTGTGTGTATTAATATTGATGCATGTAAGCGATGGGTCCTCAATAGGATAGTAAATTCAGAGGGCGACTTTAACAATGGATGACTTCTTTTGTATAGCAGTGTTGTGTATATTGTGTCAGGTAATATATGTTATAATTAGGTCCTCATTTGGGTGAACCTATTGTCAGGAGATGAAGATTGCAACTGTTAAAGAAGTAATACAAGACCTCAGATACATAGTGATTCATGTTTGTGTCTATTGCAATTGATGTAATATGTTAATATGCCTTCAATCTAGTAAATTCAGGGAGCGAATTTACCAATAGAAGAGCTCTGTTGTATGGAATTATATGTTTTGTGTTTAGAAAGTCAAGAAGTGGTATATGTTGAGCCCTCCTGTGACAGATATTTTAAATGATGGGTATATATAACACAGAGTAAAGAAACAAAGTATCCTGACTAGACTAAGGTTACGTTGGGATTTATGTTTGTATATATTGACGTTGATGCAATATGTGATGGGTCCTCAATGTGATAGTAAATTCAGGTGGCTAATTTACCAATAGAAGACCTCTGTTGTATGGAAATATATGTTTTGTGTTAAGAAAATCAAGAAATGGTATATGTTGAGCCCTCCTGTGATAGATATTTTAAAGGATGGGCGTATATAACCCAGTTAGAGTAAAACAAAGTACCCTAACTAGACTAAGGTTACATTGGGATTTATGTTTGTATTGACGTTGATGCAATATGTGATGGGTCCTCAATGGGATAGTAAATTCAGGTGGCTAATTTAGCAATAGAAGACCTCTGTTGTATGGAAATATATGTTTTGTGTTTAGAAAGTCAAGAAATGGTATATGTTGAGCAATCCTGTGATAGATATTTCGAAGGATGGGCATATAACACAGTTAGAGTAAAGAAACAAAGTACCCTAACTAGACTAAAGTTACATTTGGATTTATGTTTGTATATATTGACGTTGATGCAGTATGTGATGGGTCTTCAATGGGATAGTAAATTCACTGGGCAAATTTACCAATAGAAGACCTCTGTTGTATGGAAATATATGTTTTGTGTTCAGAAAGTCAAGAAATGGTATATGTTGAGCCCTCCGGTGATAGATATTTTAAGTGATGGGTATATATAACACAGAGTAAAGAAACAAAGTACCCTGACTAGACTAAGGTTACGTTGGGATTTATGTTGCATATATTGACGTTGATGCAATATGTTAAGGGTCCTCAATGGGATAGTTAATTCAGGTGGCTAATTTAGCAATAGAAGACCTCTGTTGTATGGAAGTATATGTTTTCTGTTTAGAAAGTCAAGAAATGGTATATGTTGAGCCCTATTGTGATAGATATTTTAAATGATGGGTATATATAACACAGAGTAAAGAAACAAAGTACCCTGACTAGACTAAGGTTACGTTGGGATTTATGTTTGCATATATTGACGTTGATGCGATATGTGAAGGGTCCTCAATGGGATAGTAAATTCAGGTGGCTAATTTACCAATAGAAGACCTCTGTTGTATGGAAGTATATGTTTTCTGTTTAGAAAGTCAAGAAATGGTATATGTTGAGCCCTATTGTGATAGATATTTTAAATGATGGGTATATGTAACACAGAGTAAAGAAAGAAAGTACCCTAACTAGACTAAAGTTACATTGGGATTTATGTTTCTATATATTGACGTTGATGCAATATGTGAAGTGTCCTCAATGGGATAGTAAATTCAGGTGGCTAATTTACCAATAGAAGACCTCTGTTGTATTGAAATATATGTTTTGTGTTAAGAAAGTCAAGAAGTGGTATACGTTGAGCCCTCCTGTGATAGATATTTTAAAGGATGGGCATATATAACACAGTTAGAGTAAAGAAACAAAGTACCCTAACTAGACTAAGGTTACATTGGGATTTATGTTTGTATTGACATTGATGCAATATGTGATGGGTCCTCAATGGGATAGTAAATTCAGCTGGCTAATTTACCAATAGAAGACCTCTGTTGTATGGAAATACATGTTTTGTGTTTAGACAGTCAAGAAATGTCATATGATGAGTCCTCAGTGCGATAGATTTTTTATAGGGTGGAAATACAACACAGTTAAAGACAAAAACTGATTACCCCAGACACTTTTAATTCTTAGAGGCACCGATGTCTAGTCCCTCCCTCAGCCTGTCTGAAATTCCTCCACATGTCAATCAAAACAATGGATCCCTGTGTACGTTGTGTTATATGAGCGACTCGGCATCTTTCGAATTTGCTGTCAGTTAAAGAGTTCTGTAACTTAGAAGCAGTTGAGAATTTTGCTTTTCGGGAAGTAAATATATAGCTTAGGGTGATGCGTTACAGCCTTTAAAGTAAAGGAACAAAGTACTCTAAATATACATTTACCTTGGTTGCATAGTAATACATGTTTTGTATATTGCAGGTCGTGCAGTATGTGATTTTTGTTCAATGTAATAGTAAATTTAGAAGGTGATACGTGCATAGGAAAAGATGTTTTGTGTATACTGAGTCAAGTAATGTAAATAAGGTCTTCAGTCTGATACCCAAGGAGATAAATAGCAAGTGCGTGATCAAAATAGTAATAAAAAAAAAATACTTTATCTCAGTTGCAGAGGGATATATGTTTGTGTATATATGTAAATATAGTAACTTGAGGGAGACCTCAATGAATAGGGGATATGTTTCTTTTTGTGTATTCACAATAATATTGACTGTCTGTTCTTTCCTCATATACATAAGTCAGGAAATAAAAAATAGTAGTGGAATGAGAGAGATAATGAATCACTTCAAGACCTATGTTACCCACAGGGAAATAGGATTGGTGAATATGTAGTAGTCATGTAGTATATGTTGGGTAGTCAACAGTATATTAAGATATTCTATAATATGAGTCTTTCTCCAATCTGTTGCATCATTTTCCTTTTTTTTTTTGTGAGAGGGGATGGGCGTGGTTTATATTTTAGCAAGGCAGTTGCATACAGTCATTTTAATCAGCTTAATTTGCAGTCCTTGCATGGTGAAGATTTTAATCACTGCTTTCGGATCCCAAACAGCATAGCTAGGATAACATGCCTGCATTGTTGATATTTTGATTTTGTTACCACATTACTGTACTATACACACATTTGCCTTTGTTGAATTTGCTGGTGATTATTTTGTTTTCCAAACAGATAAGATGTTATTTTTACATTTTCATATCCCAAACACACAGGATAAACCTCAGAGTGTTGCACCAGAATCAAAAGGCCGTTCCACTGATGGAGATGATAGTGTCGAAGATGTAAGTTTTACTGGGCTGGATCTCTGCAATGTTCTGCCACATGTATTCATGTCTGCAGTAACATCTGTAATTCACAGAATATGAAGTATGATCCCTTTCACACAGTACTGTAGTTGGTTAGGTGTTGCACAGTATATACATTGAGTCAAGTAATATATGCTAAGTCCTTATTTGGATAACTAAAGAGATGAATTTAACAGTTGTTTGGTCAGAGGAATAACACAACAATACAAGACCTTTATTTTCTCTTTTGGGTATTCATAATAGTATTGAATATCTGTTCTTTCCCCATTGAGATAGATAAGTCAGGAAATTAAGATAGCAGGGGAATGAAAGACATAATGTAACACTACAAGACCTAAGTTTTCCAGAGGAAATTAGGATTGGTGAATATTTAGTGGTCATGTAATATGTGTTGGGTCCCCAACAGAATAGTAAAGTCTTCTATAATGTAACTCTTTCTTCATTCGGTTGCATCATTTTATTTGGTTGGGGAGGGACGGGGCTATACTATAGGAAGGCAGTTGCAGATAGTCAGTTTAACCAGCTACATTTGCAGTCCAGGCCTGCTTGGTGATGATTTTAATCACTGCTTTAGGATCCCAACAGCATAGCTAGGATAACATGCCTGCATTGTTGTTGATATTTTTATTTTGATACTACACTTCTGTTTTATACACACATTTGACAACAGATAAGATGTTATTTTTATATTTTCATATCCCAAACACACAGGATAAACCTCAGAGTGTTGCACCAGAATCAAAAGGCCGTTCCACTGATGGAGATGATAGTGTCGAAGATGTAAGTTTTACTGGGCTGGATCTCTGCAATGTTCTGCCACATGTATTCATGTCTGCAGTAACATCTGTAATTCACAGAATATGAAGTATGATCCCTTTCACACAGTACTGTAGTTGGTTAGGTGTTGCACAGTATATACATTGAGTCAAGTAATATATGCTAAGTCCTTATTTGGATAACTAAAGAGATGAATTTAACAGTTGTTTGGTCAGAGGAATAACACAACAATACAAGACCTTTATTTTCTCTTTTGGGTATTCATAATAGTATTGAATATCTGTTCTTTCCCCATTGAGATAGATAAGTCAGGAAATTAAGATAGCAGGGGAATGAAAGACATAATGTAACACTACAAGACCTAAGTTTTCCAGAGGAAATTAGGATTGGTGAATATTTAGTGGTCATGTAATATGTGTTGGGTCCCCAACAGAATAGTAAAGTCTTCTATAATGTAACTCTTTCTTCATTCGGTTGCATCATTTTATTTGGTTGGGGAGGGACGGGGCTATACTATAGGAAGGCAGTTGCAGATAGTCAGTTTAACCAGCTACATTTGCAGTCCAGGCCTGCTTGGTGATGATTTTAATCACTGCTTTAGGATCCCAACAGCATAGCTAGGATAACATGCCTGCATTGTTGTTGATATTTTTATTTTGATACTACACTTCTGTTTTATACACACATTTGACAACAGATAAGATGTTATTTTTATATTTTCATATCCCAAACACACAGGATAAACCTCAGAGTGTTGCACCAGAATCAAAAGGCCGTTCCACTGATGGAGATGATAGTGTCGAAGATGTAAGTTTTACTGGGCTGGATCTCTGCAATGTTCTGCCACATGTATTCATGTCTGCAGAAATATCAGTAGAATAGTGATATGTGTTTGTGTATATTGAAGTTGATGCAAGATGTGATGGATGCTCCGTCTCGTTAATTCACACAGTAGGGCTAATTTAATCATGGAAGACCTCTGTTGTATAGAAATATGTTCTTTGTTTGTAAAGACAAGAAATGTATGTTGAGTCCTAAATGTGACAGATATATTAAATAATGAAAATATAACACTGTGAAACGAAAGGAACAGAGTACCCTTACTAGGCTTTAGTTGCATTGCGATGTATGTCTCTGTATATTAAAGTTGATGAAAAATGTGGCTGGTCCTCAATGAAAGAGAAAATTTCGTTTTCAAATTGACAATGGAAGACTTCTCCCCTATGGGAAAACAAGTGTTGTGTATATTAAGTCAAGTAATACATGTAAGGTTCTCACTTAGAGAACTAAGGAGATGAACATAACAGTTGTTAGATCAGAGGAATAATACAACAATACAAGACATCAGTTGCTTACGGATGCTTGTGTATATTAATATTGATGCAATACGCGATGGGTCCTCCACATTTGGAGTTCCTGCTTACTACATGTTGAATCACTCTTTTTTTATCTTCAACAGCATAAGATAACATGCCTGCATAATTGATGATTGAATGCAGTAAAAAATGGTTAAAAACTGAACTTTTTTTAATTACCTTTGATTAATAAATCCTCATTGCAGTTTAATGATTGGAGAATTAGTGAATACAGCAAAACTTGATAGAGACCTTTCACAATTTCAGTGAATGCAAAGCTAAATAAATTCAGCAATGTTTGGCCAGGACGTTTGTTTTATACAATATATTATAGGGGAGAATTCTACAAATCTGACCTGTTTGTACATACGTTTCCCTTTGTTACATTAGATCATCATTTTCTTGTTTCGAATAAAACAAGATGTTGTTTTCATAGTATCAGATCCCAAACACACAGGATAAACAACAGACTGTTGCAACAGCATCAGGAGGCGATTCTAAGTATCTAGCTCAATTTGAAGAAAACATAAGTTTTATTGCTGGATCTTTGCAATGTTCTGCCATGTGTATTCACATTTCCAGTAGCATCTGTAATTCATAGAAGGTGCAGAATGATCCCCTTTACACCGTACTGTAGTCGGTAAGATGTTGAATAAGGTTTGGTACAGAAGACCTTTGTTGCTACAAATATACGTGTTGTGTTTATACACCTACATCACAGAATTTCCACTTGCTAAAATTATTTCTCAAGAAGACCTTTTCTACATGATAGAATATGACGTGATAGCCAGATACCATAATGGTCAGGGTAGGTAGCTCTCAAGAAGTGATAAACATGTATGATATCATTGAGGATTGGCTGGTTTATGAAGTCGAGGAATGTATATTGAGTCTTCAGTATGCGATAGATAATTTAAAAGTTGAATGTGCAATCATGCGATTTAAAAAGAAGGAACAAAGTAACACTACAAGTTGCGTAGTGATATATGTTTGTGTAAATTGAAGTTGACACAATGTGATTGCTCCCAATGGGATAGTAAATTCAGGGGATGAATTAACTCCAGAAGACCTCAGTTGTATAGCAAATATGGTGTTTTGTGTACATTGAGTCAAGAATTTTATGTTGGATCGTCATTTGGATAGGTAATCAAAGAGGTCAATATAAGAAAGACTAAAGTAGACAAAATCAAAGAGTAAAATAAACTAATATAACAATAATAATGTAATAATTATGTTATATTATCTTGTAATAAACATTTTCCTGTACAAATGATGTCTTCCATTGTTAAATTGGCTACCCTTAATTTACTATTCCACTGAGGACCAATCTCATATTTCATCAACTTCAATGTAATACACAATCGAAAATCCCAAATATACCATTCCTTGACTTTCTAAACACAAAACATATATTTCCATACAACAGAGGTCTTCTATTGTTAAATTCGCCCCCTGAATTTACTATCCCATTGAAGACCCATCACATATTGCATCAATGTCAATATATACAAACATAAATCCCAAAGTAACCTTAGTCTAGCTAGGGTACTTTGTTTCTTTACTCTAACTGTGTTATATATGCCCTTCCTTTAAAATATCTATTACAGGAGGGCTCAACATATACCATTTCTTGACTTTTTAAACACAAAACATATATTTCCATACAACAGAGGTCTTCTATTGGTACATTAGCCACCTGAATTTACTATCCCATTGAGGACCCATCACATATTGCATCAACGTCAATATACACAAACATAAATCCCAATGTAACCTTAGTCTAGTTAGGGTACTTTGTTTCTTTACTCTAATTGTGTTATATATGCCCATCCTTTAAAATCTCTATCACAGGAGGGCTCAACATATACTATTTCTTGACTTTCTAAACACAAAACATATATTCCTATGCAACAGAGGTCTTCCATTGTTAATTTCCCCCCCCCCCCGAATCTACTATTTCACTGAGGACCACTATGCAACCGAGGTCTTGTTGTGTTTCTTTGTTCCTGCATTTTAAATATAATACATTCATCTTTTAAAAATATCTTTCCCATTGAGGACGCAACATATGTTCCTTAACCTTGAAAACACACAACACATATTCCTATGCAACAGAGGTTTTCCATTGTAAAAGTCACCCCCCCCCGAATTTACTATCCCACTGAAGACCCATAACATATTGCATCACATTCAGTATACACAAATGTATATCAGCATGCAAACGAGGTCTTGTAATGTTTCCTTGTTTCTCTGATTTAAATTATGTTGCTTACATCTCCTCAGGTGTTTATCTGAATGAGGACCCTGCATAAATTTCTTGATTTTAGATACACAAAAGATTTGTCTGTAAAACAGGGGTCTTCAACTTAATTTTTCCCCTGAATTTACTGTTCCATTGAGGACCCATATTGCATCAACTTGAATGTACACTTACAGTTGGTACAATATGTGATGGCTCATTTTTTTTTAAACCATTTTTTAGTGTATGAAGCTCAACAAGTTACTGCAATGTTAATACTGCAAAGCTGCATGAAACACATTATGTGTATACTCCTTCTAAGGCAGGAAGGGACAGGCTTTAGATCAAGCACTGGAAGTTTGTCAAAAAATCTAAGTGTGATGGTGTACATAACATAAGAAACTTGGTTTACAATTTCATTTTTTTTTTTCTGTTTTACACAAGATTCCCAAAAATTGTGGAGGATGTACATCCGAAGTTGTGTATCACTCAGCTGATGAAGGAAGTAATCAGTCATATGTCATACCACTTCCTGCGAGACTTGGATTTGTTTCAGATGAAGTGACATCTACAATCGTTGATGAAGTGTCATCTACCAGTGAATCCGACTGCAACCCATTTGAGCTCACACGTAGAACCAAAACAAGAAAAAGAGTCCAAAGAATAAGGAAGAGAGTTTCATCAGTTAGCAGCGAGTCTGATCTTGATCCATTTGATAATAAAAGTAGGAGCAGAACTATTGCAACAAAAGAAGTTCACAGAGTTAGGAAACATCCTTTGACTGATGACAGTGATGATACTGATTCAGAGGATCCCTTTGAGTTGGAGGACTCAGGATTTAAGTCTAAAGGAGGCAACCTTAAACGAATGAGATTGGAATGTGACCGTCAACATCCCAAGGCAGTACATCATGTGAATGACTCAAGTGAATCGGAATGCAGTGCTGACGAGACATCCACCATCGTTATTGACAGTGAGCATAGAGTTTCACCATACAAAGACAGTCCTGCAGAACAAGATTCTGCTGTGTCTTCAACTGCATCTAAAGTTTTTGTTCTTACAACTAATAACAGGCATGGGAGAAAGTGGGATAAGAAACACTTTTGCGTATTCTGCATGGAGAAATTTCCAAAATTGCCCAGGCATTTTGAACAGATGCATTCTCAAGAGCTATCTGTCATAGAGGCTTTTAGTTACCCAAAAGGGTCAGAGAAAAGAAAATGCTTGCTAGACGTATTGCGCAATAAGGGCAATCATGCTCACAATCTTATTGCTTTAAAGAATAACTGTGGGTACATTATTCCAGCTAAGAGACCTACTTTTAAAATTGAAGCTACTGCCTACCTACCTTGTGATCAGTGCTTTGGTTACTACATAGGTAGTGACTTGTGGAAACATGTGAAAACATGCCCTGCTAAGAAACCTACACAAGATAAGAAGAAAGAAAGACATCAAGCCAAGTGTGCATTGCTTTTGCCTGTTTCTCAAGCATTGTCTAAAGAGTTTCAAAAGAATGTCCTTGGTCGGATGATTACAGGAGAAATATCATTTGCAGCTAGATGCGATGACATGATCAACAAATTTGGTGAAAGATTGTACAGCAAAATGGGTAATGAAGTACATCAGCACCAATACATTAGTCAGAAAATGAGGGAGCTAGCCAGATTATTAATAGCACTGAGAAATTTGGATCCAAAGTTTCAGGAATTTACTATGGGGGATTTTATCCGTCCTAGTCATTTTGATTCAGTCCTGGAGTGTGTTCACCAGTGTGCAGGTTTCAGTCCCGTCACTTGCAAATACAAAACGCCATCCTTAGCCTTAAAATTGGGGCACTCTTTGAAAAAATGCGCCTCAATTTTGAAAGCTGATGCTATTCGCATGGGAGATCGCACCCTTAAGTCAGAAGCAGAAAGCTTCATTGAACTCTGTGAGATTGAATGGTCACACAAGGTTTCGTCGGGTGCACTCACAACCTTAGAGGAACGCAAGTGGAACAAGCCTGACATGCTGCCACTCTCGGAGGATATCATGAAATTCCATGCGAAACTGAACTCAACGGCAACAAAGGCAATAAAAGAAATGCCACAAAAAAGTGCCTGGATAGAATTGGCTGAAGTTACTTTGTGCAAGATAATTCTTTTCAATAGGAGAAGAAGTGGTGAGGCACAGCGTCTGAAGGTGGAAGATTTTATTGGCAAAAGACAAGGAAATGTCAATGAAGATGTCCTTCAGTCCCTGACAAAGTGGGAGCAAAATTTGTGTCAGGCACTAATAAGAATTGAAATTAGGGGAAAGAGAGGACGCAAAGTTCCTGTTCTATTGACAAAGGAGATGAATGAGGCCATACAGCTTCTTGTAGAGCATAGAGCAGATGTGGGTGTTGCAGAAAATAATACATACTTGTTTGCTCGAGCCAACTTCAGTTCAGAAGCATGTATAAGGGGCACAGACTGTTTGAGAAAGTATGCACTCAAGTGTGATGCCAAGTTTCCAGAGCATCTCACTTCTACGAAGCTGAGGAAGCAAATTGCAACAGTGTCTCAGATTTTCTGTCTTCAAGACAACGAACTCGACTTGCTGGCTGGATTTCTCGGACATGACATTCGCGTACATAGAGAATATTACAGGTTGCCAGAAAATGTGTTGCAGACAGCAAAAGTTGCCAGGCTACTGATGCTGATGGACAAAGGAACGATATCAGACTTTAAGGACAAGAGGTTGTCGGAGATAGATGTATGTCTGGATGGTAAGTGAAAATGATAGAAATAATAAGTGGGGAAATAAACTTATTAAAAAATTACTTACTTGTGGATATTCAGCACATGTTCAATAAGAAAAATGCATAAAATTGCCTTCAAACATCACTGACATTGTTACAGTTTTACTTCGACTGAAAAATGCTACAATTTACAAATGTGGAATTGCACACATTCATTAACCTTTTCACAGGTTGTAATAAGAACTTTTGTGAACCATATGTTAATCTTTGTATATGTTTCACAGATCCAAGCTACATGGACACGTCTGATGATTACCAGGAAGAAGATGATTCCCCACCAAGAGCACAGCTAGACCTTGAACCTTCAAGTGTAGACAATGTTGAGCTGCACGAATCCATCGATAGTGACGAGAGCAGTTCCCATTCCAAGCCTAAGAAAGGTCAGTTTACTACAATAGCGAAATTACTTTTTTTTGAACCGTCTGCAACATCAGTATAGGTAAGGTAGGAGAATTAGGTGAAAACTTGTTCTTAACATTGCATCCTTTCAAGAATTAAGCAGTGTGAACTGTTAAGAAAACATTTTCAGTTGATTTCAAACCTGCAAGCAGAACACTGTAAAGGCTAAAAATAATGGTATTTTTGCTTTAATTTACTTTTTCCCTGTTTGTATCTTGCTCACCTCAGGCATGAAGTGCAAATCATTTTGGACCACCGAGCAAACAAAAGCAGTTCAGAAAGTCTTTGCCAAGCATATCAGGCTAATGATAGTTCCGAGAAAGAAAGAATGCGAGACTAGCAAAAATGCTGAGAGAGTTCTCCGGGGAAAAGACTGGAAAACCATCAAGTACAAAGTCTATAATCTTATTAAGAACAATAAAAAAGGATCATAAGGTTGAATATATCACATAGTTCTTAATATTGCATCCTGTCAACAATAAAGCAGTTTGAACCCGTACGAAAACATTCTCAATTGATTTCAAAATTGCAACTCGAACACTGTGAAGGCTAAGAATAATGGTATTGTTACTTTAATTTATTTTTTCCACCAAGAAGACAAAAGCAGTTCAGAAAGTCTTTGCCAAGCATATCATGCTAATGATAGTTCCAAGAAGGAAAGAATGTGAGGCTAGCAAAAATGATGAGAGAGTTCTTGGGGAAAAGACTGGAAGATCATCAAGTACAAAGTCTATAATCATATTAAGAGCAAACAAAATGGATCATAAAGGTTTCTCAAGTTTTTCTGTAGCACATGTTTATTTTTTATGAAAGTATTCTCAGTTTTTAAAAAGAGTATTAAATTTTATTCATGTAAGCTTTGTGGTACGAAATTACTTTTAATTGTGAAAAGATTCTTGGGCCTGTTGATATTGTGAGCATACAGTATTGACAATTTTTATTCACACTTGATATTATATATTTAATTTACAGGACAGTTGCTTGAGGAGTAAAAAGGAACTCCAACGAGAGTAAAAGTTGCAAAATTTCATAGCATTAAATTTGAAAAAATACATTGTTTATTGCAATACTTTGAAATGGAACAAAATCATTAAATCAAAGAATGTGAGGTTGGCAAAACAGGTCTCTTTTGGAAAAGTGGTGTCCAAGTTCAAGTGTAATCCCTATGACCTAATTACTTAAAGCTGAAAAGGTAATCAGGAAGTTAAATATCACCTGTGGAAGTTGAATATCACTTGTCAATTAGGGAACAATTTTGCATCTTTGTTTAAGAATGGTCTTTGCTTCTCAAGTTTTCTTGAGTTGTTCATATTTCTACAGAAAGTATGTGTTAATATGACTGTCATTCATGTAGGCTTTCTTGTATGAAATCGTTTTTAATTGTCAAAGGATTCTTGGGCCTGTTGAAATTGGTAGCACCCGATATTTGCAGATATTAATCACACTTGATACTATACATGTGATTTCAG
This sequence comes from Stichopus chloronotus, assembly GCA_021234535.1. NCBI lineage: Eukaryota > Metazoa > Echinodermata > Holothuroidea > Aspidochirotida > Stichopodidae > Stichopus > Stichopus chloronotus. The sequence goes on from CM037831.1 coordinate 296,569, forward strand.
GACAGTCACATTAGCAGTAGGAAGGAACTTTGGCAAAAGTAAAAGTTTGGAAATTTCATAGCATGAAAATTTAAAACCTACATTGTTTGATTACAATACTATTACATTAAAATGAAACAAAAACCACTGATTCATAATTTCTGATTAAAAAGATTAGCATGTCCAACAGATGAAAGAGAATGTGAGGCTGGCAAAAAAAAAAAACAGGTCTCTTTTAAAAGAGTGGAAGTCCAAGTGTAATGCCTATGACCTAATTACCGTGAACTAAAAAAGTGATCAGGAAGTTGAATATCACCTATGGACTCTTCCACTAGGAACATTTTGCATCTTTCTTTAACAATGTGGTTTCTGCTTCTCAACTTTTCTGTAAGTGTTCGTATTGCTACAAAAGTAAATGTCATTTTTAAAGTATGTATCAACATGAATATCATTCATGTAAAGCTTTCTTGTACAAATCATTTTTGCTTTTAACTCTTACAGATACATTTGTAGACGTATTTCAAAAATATGGCTTTTTGAACAGAAAATTGTATCATTTCTGCTTTTAACTCTTACAGATACATTTGTAGACCTTTTTCAAAAATATAGCTTTTTGGACAGAAAATTGTATCATTGCTGTTTGCCTCTTCATTTTGCATTGGATCAAATATGTTAATGTAGTAGAGCATTAATTACCAATTGTACCAAAGTATGAAGGATTTACTTTTTGAAAATATTTCAGCAAAATTAGGCAAATGGTCAACCAAATCTTTAATTGAGTAAAAGAGTATTCATTTTGCAGTGGACCTTTTAAAAAGTAAAGTTGGTTGACGCTGCATCAAAGCCATGCTACCCTTCAAAGTTGTCCTAGTCATTGCATTTTCTGTTTCTTCTAAAATTTGACAAAATACACGAATACAGTGAATTATTACAGAAGTTCCACATGAACAAAAACTGTTTTTCCTGTGCTGTCTCAGGAACGAATATGACTAAAATAGCAAGTAGTTGATTCCTCATCAGAGGGTTGATACCTAACTCAAATCGAGAATCGCAAACCCTTACCAAGCTAAGGGAGCCTTGGCATGAATTTACACCAGCTAAAGCTGATGGCCTAGAACTATAGATAAATATGTATCCGCCATATACCAATTGCACATCAGTCTACTTGCCACTGTGTAGTGAAGATTAGAAAGGTTGTAACTAAAAATAAATTTCGTAACAATGGTGGGTCATTCACCCTTTTACGGGCACTGCTTTCAAAATTAGAAGAAAATTAGCCAAATTGTGAAAGTCATTCTCATGATTACTGCGAATTGCAATATGTTTTTACAAGCAATAAAGCTGTTTCACAGTTTGAAGATGATGACAGTAGGCTTAAGGATTTAGATTTGATAAGTTTATTTTATATGTAAGTTACCTGGTAATAAAAGCAAAATGTCATGGAATAAAATAAAAATTAAAATCAATAACACAGACAAAAGAAATCAACTGAAACAATATCTCCTCCCTGTATACTACGTATAGGGATGAGACAACCAATATGAAGTAGGCTTAAGTCTTACAATACATAAATGAAATCCGCTTTCTTGCACATGCCAAGACAAATATAAGCATGTACTGGTTAAACTTCTAGGCTGTTGTGAAGAGTAGAATATGTAGCTGGAATACAAAGTTTAAATTCCAGCTACAGGCAACGTCACAGTGATGCTGTAATGCACTTTCCTGCAGTTCAGGCTACTCAGTTTAGCACCTATCAGTTGCCTAGGCTGGCATATACGAGCTACTGTAGGCGTATCTGTTGTACAGTGTAAACTGTTCGTGATCACTTTTCCTCCATTCGGGAGTTCGCCTTTTTTAGTTGTTATGTAACGTCATTGCAAGGGGTCCTATATAGTAATTTAAGCTTATGCTGTATGGTAAGTCCTCAGGTGCATCGTAATATCCAACTTCAGTGGAGGGTCCTCGTCTGATTAGAAGAATATGGCAAGTCCTCAAGAGAGTAGCAAAATACCATTTGCACGACATAAGGGAAATCTGGAAATTTTAACCCTTCAGAGATTTGATGAAACCAAACATAAGACAAGTGTTGTACAGAATTGTTCACTTCGTATGGTAAAGGGTAGTCCTCAGAAGGAGGTGCGATGTCAAGGTCCTCCATGGCATAGAAAGACACGTATGTGTGCACTCGAAAGTTTTATTACCCATGTCAATTCCTTTCATGATAATATTAAAATCATTTTCGAGGTTACTCAAATCGCGTTTCTTGACATTCTGACAAAATTTAATTCTGCTTTGTTTGTTTTGTTTAAACAACTTCCTATGCATTGTCTACTTTCATTCTTTTGATCAACTTACTCACTTTGTTGTCAGATTTCGCTGACGAAGGTTCCAGAGGAACCAAAAATTTCGAATAAATTTGTTAATTATCTACTCCTCTAATCAACCAGTTGTGCTCTTTATTGCATATATATATATATTCTCATGCCCCCCTGTTCTGGCCAAGGAACAACCGCCTAATTTACATCGGTTGCTTGTCCGTACCAAACCTAGTCCTCCCCGGGGAATATACCCTGCCGTAGACCCCGATGCCAGATCTGCGTCCATTTTAATACAAATCCGATTGTTGAATTTCAAAATAAAGTCAAACTTTATCCGGTCAAAGCAGGCTGTAACACCCCCAATGTTGTGTATATACTGTATTGCTCTAAGTGCCCAGAGGCTATTTATGTCGGTGAGACCACCAATCGGTTCAGAACCCGATTCAACAACCATAAGCATAGTATCAGAAATAATCCTCCATGCTTTCCAGTCGCATCTCACTTTAGTGCCAACAATCATTCTCCTGGAGATCTCCGTTTTATTATCGTTAAAGACAAATTCCCGAATACAGAAAGCAGAAAGCTACACGAACAACAGTTGATTTTAAAGCTTAATTCACATGTAACTGGTCTTAACAAAGATATGGCTTTCTTATCCCACTACTCTGTCACTAAGCAAGTCCCTTCTACACTGTAAGTTTACGCATCATTCTGACGAAGACCTCAGGGCAGGTTGAAACGTTAAATACATGTATGTATATATATAATGTATGTATATATATAATAATTGTTCTCGTGACAGACTGTATCTAAGGCCGAGTTCATTTTCCAACACCAGAAACAGAGCTGTGGTTGAATGGTTAAGGCGTGCCCGCTGGAGCCTGAGATCATGAGTTCGAATCCTGCCCTTTGCCTGATGAGTCCCCAAAAAGGACGAAACCGGTTGTGACGTGGATTTTTCTGGTGTCGTTCAATTATTATTTATTTTCATTGTTTGTCATCCCAAACATTCATCCAATAACACATGATGTGACCTCGATTGACGTCCAAAATATCATGTAATAATATTGTCTATATCTACCAGGTCTGGTGACCGCAATATAACGGTCTCACTTTTTTCGAACCTATTGGTGATCGCCATCTGTCAAGATTTGGAACAATACTCTTACCATGATTACGAAGTTATTCAAAGGAGCGTGGCAAATCGGATGGGGCGGAGAGACCACCCACTTGAGCATATTTTTGTATTGTTGTAATGATAAATTTATGATATCTCTAGTAGATTTCCAGAACACGAGAGTTGAAAATACAAAATGTTTATATGCAACTCTCACGGCCTGGAAAGTGCCATTTACAGCCAGCATGGGAGGCATTTTTGTCCAAAATTTTCTACGCTTCGCGTCAAGTATATGATGGTGCTACACTTAGATGGTTTGCAAATAGGTTTCGTCCCCCTTACTTGGCAAATTCATGACTACACCCATGGTTACATCAAATGACAGATTTTGACCTAGAATCAACCCGATGACTTCCATGTGACCCAAATATTTCCGAAAGAAAATACATGTTATATGTATTAGGCTGCTTTTTCATAATTTCCTTCGACTCTAAGGCAAAGGGTCATGGGGCAAAAACAAGCCGTTACCCCCGGTCGGTTTACTTGTCATGGCTTTCTAAAAGACCGTTTCTCCGATCAAATCAAGACCTTTCGGTACGCTTTGCGTACTCTTCCTCGGTTCCGTACTTAAAGTTGAATATAATGTATAGTACCAACCCTTTCCACCTTTTCAAGTAAGTATTACGTAGAATACATGGATTTATTTTAATGTCGGGAATTTTACCTCATTTCGCTAAACCCAGCTGTTCTCTTATGCCTGTCGTGCGGTACTGCTAGTGATTCTGGGAGGGAAGTGCAATATAAGTTATGTCCGATAAAGGGCCCAGCTGCCTGGACGATTGACATAATGCACGCTTTAAATAAGTACAGATCCTTTCAAGTGTACCGCTTATCAAAAACAAAATCGCTCGACTTGCGCGATTTGCAATTTTACAGTTTAGATTCCCGGGGAAAAAAAAATCAGCGGGGAACTATCTTGTTCTAGTATATACAAAATTGATGTAATAACGACATATTATAGTACATAGGTTCTCTTCAAATCCCCCTCCCCCTTCTCCAAAACCTCGTCCAAAACATACAATAGAAGGAACAAATCTTTCAAATTCACATCACATGTAGCACACTGTGTGTGCTTTGCAAATCACGAGATTTTGAAAAATATATTCACAAGGGTAAAAGAGGGGGCGTCAAAGCAACCCACCTCTTTAATTTGAACTTTACCGTCAGCATGTGTAGGGGAAAATCCGCTCTATAAATTGTGACGTCAAAATTCATTTAAATAATTCATTTTCCCAAGGAAAAATACAAATAAAGTGTCCCCAGGAGCTCAAGATGGGCATTATTTTATTTAAAGTCTTCTTACACTAGTGAACAACACAAACAACACTTTTTTCTTAGGACAGTGACCTTTAATTGACTTTTTGAATCGAAAAGAATATTAGGGCATGCATATATCATTCAGGGTTCCTAAGGTACTCTAATATCATTCTATGAAAAGCGCCCTCACTGATGCAAACTTAAACTTATTTTAATGTTTAATTACACATTAATTTTACCCTATAATATATAATCGAAGACAAAACATTATAAACTTAAAATCCGTACAGATGATATGACCATCGTAAGCTTTTTTGTATACACCCCGCTACACGTAGATAGAGTGTTCACAAAGTAATAAGGCATGGGATAACGCAAAAAAAAAAGAAGCGTGTTACAACTTCAGTCACAGGACAAAAAAATCGACGAAAAAATACCCATTTACAAGAAAAATGAAATACATCTACGTCAGTCTTACACAAAATGATATTGAATGTTGTCCTAGCCATCTCCTGGAAGAATTTATGAACTTTTAAAATATGGAAGTTTTTCGTCTTCTTTCTTTCTTTTTTTTTTTTTACAGAAACTTGTACCTTTACGACAGTGAAGTAACAAATATCACACTGTCATATATATCATTATTGATGTATTGATATATAAATTATCAATTTAAGTAAGGCTCACGCTTTTTTCGTAAGTATTCAGAAAGACCTTTGTACATAGCATCACCCGTGGTAATTTATATGGGTTGTAAGACGGCATCCCACAATGAATAAAATTTTTGTCACTGTTGAATTCAAAATCGATGACCACACGATATATCGTTGAAAACATATGGAAAATCGAGTAAAATGGCTTAAGTCAATTTAAGCGACGCCCCTTCCCTTGGTAGATCAAATTTCAATAAGGGATATCGAAAGCCAAAAAGGACTTTCTCTGCCAGCAGGAGGAAAGGGCATTTGCTACACGCGACTTTTCTCGGTGGCGTATAGGGCGTTATCTGCGGTGTCATTGCTACAAGGCAAAAAGACATTCCGTATTGCCCAAAAGGGTGCCAACCAAATGTGGTAGTTATCTAAGCATGCGTATTAATAGGCCGATCTCTTTCAATTTGTGCTCTCTTAAAATACAACGCATTAGACAACTCATGTAGTTTTAAGAGGTTTTTAAAAATGATTCCCTTTTTAGCGCGCTTTGCAAGCGTTCATTGTATGTAAACTGTCCTGTTTTACTGCCTCACTGTCTCAAACTTCCATCCAATTACCATCGTTCTTACATTCAAACACACAGTCCTCTGGTTCATCAAGTCTTTCGTGACTTTGTATGCCCAAGATGCATGTGTGTGCTTCTGGGGGACCGTATCGTGTGTATCAAAGGCCGTTACATGCAAGATTCAAATGCACAACCACAATTACAATAGACAGTCAGCGAATATCAGATATTCTTTGGGATATTGCCCCGTCTATCATTTGAATGGGTGTTAGCCATGGCCCTAACCCTAGCATTGACAGTTTAAGAAGTATAGTACATTAAGCCTGCGTGACATTGCAATTGCATTGCAATTTTTGGCTCTCTCTTTCTCCAAACAAAAAACAAAACAAAAAAACAAAAACAAACAAAAAAAAGCATTAAAAAAGGGTTCCCATTTTTGGACATGTGGCCGTACCCCTGCGACGAGCACTATCACTATCATATAAAGTTCGATTTATATCAACGAATCAAGTATGACAATATGACACATCCCCACATCGTTACATAAGAACAAATGTGTAAGTTTCATTAGATTGACAATCCGAAAATTAATCCCAGAGGAGGACAGTTGAACCGTACACGTAAACAAAAGTTTCACTCTTCGAAAAACCAAGAGATAAACACCTCATACCAAACACAATCTGGTAACATATTGGCTTTTGGCAATTTAAGAGAGTGGTTATCTGGCAAATAAATTCTCCTTGACAGCGGGAACTTTACTTTGTTTGCTCTACCAAATTCGCGTCTTGATCAGTGGCGGGGCCAGAATGTCAAACTTGGGGGGCAAACTGAGTTCAGAGGAAAATGTTGGGAGGGTCAAGATTTTCGAGCGCAGCGAAACCGAGCGCGAAGCGCGAGGCCCTGCGGGTGGTGTCCAGAGGGCCGCCCTAGGGTCCCTGGTGGGGTCCAGGGCGAAGCCCCCGGAAGCTCTGAGGTTTTAGCATATCTCTGGGTGGAAAATTAAGTCCCAAGAGAGGTATATTAGTTATTTTTATATTATTTATTATTTGACCGTACTCCAAGGCTCCCAACTTTTTTCTTTGGGAGTACCATTTCACATTTACGCTGTGCCACCGAGTACACACACACACACCCGCACACACACACACACAGGCTACATACACTTCCATTCCATTCCTATATTTAGGAAAACAACGACATTCCTATATTTAGGAAAACAACCACCTACCCGCCCTTCCCTTATGCTGGACGGTAAACATTCCAGAGAAAATTGGTTTGACCAGGCTGGCCTACTGTTGAAGAGCCTACGGGCATGATATGAAAACTGGCAGCCTGTGTAACATAAATTAGGCATTTATTAATCATGGTTCCCCGGAAGCTGTTCTTATTCAGTTCAATGCCAAAACATAGTTTTGTGATTAAATTAATTTTGGGTGAGTACAAGATCTGATTGGGAAGGGTGAGAGCAACTAGGGGGGGGGGGGGCAACTGGGGAAAGGAAACAATCTGGAGGGGCAAATGCCCCCACATGCCAACCCCCCCCCCCCCCGTAGCGCCGCCACTGGTCTTGGTCTCACGCCGATTACTGCTATACAAGACCAGTTGTTGTACCAAGGAGTATTACTGACGATTCACTTCGCTGCTGAAACCATCCTGCATTTATAACTGTGTATAAATTAATATTGAAAGCGTCGATTGTTCCAGAAAATGCGGACCGGTATTCTTTCAATACTGCTTCTACATGGACCAGCAATTGTTTTTAGCACTTTAGCCGTACAGTGTTTTTTTAATTGGATTCGCCATGCCTTTTCCAAAAGGAAGTTTTCTGATGACGAAATTTCGAGATGTATTCAACAAGGTGAGTTTGATATTCCTCTTGGGTGAGCATTCAGAAATTCTCAAAATAAGCCATATAGTGGGCGTGTACAAACATAAAACCTAAGACCCTACCATCTATAAAACCATGTCATAAGATCCAACCATCTACAAAATGAAGACCCCTGACTTCATTTATATTTAACACAGCCCTCATCGTAGTCATGACTTACTACCACCGTGCACATTAAAGTACTGTGCATCAGTAGCATGGCAAATGAACACATGCTGCATGCGACATTGTGCGCCGTACCTAAGTGGACCACACTCTGCACAAATCATAGTGTGGTACGAGCTCTGAGCTGAGACATATCGGAAAACCAAGATTATCTCCAAATCTTGGTATATCGGTTGAAAAACTTACATTTTCAGTCGAAATCCAAGTTCTTCGATTTATCTGGTATATCGAGAGACAAACTTGGTTTTTCGAAACGGAATGTCCAGTGATTAGAAAATCCAAGTTTATTGGTCGAAAAACCAGGTTGATCAATTATTTCGAAAAACTTGGTTTTTCGATAACCATGGTAATTTGTCGGTACTACTTTCTGCGACCACGACATGCTAGATGGCGGCTAAATTGATGGGCTATGTAACAACATGCATGCAGCTCAGTACGTCCAGTACATAGGCCTATCATATTGCACAGCATACGTCCGTAACTTCTGAAGAGGACATCATCACCTTGAAGAAACAAAAATGGAATTCAGGTTGGCCAAAGTAACATTCTTGTTTTTGGTTATCAACACTGTTTCAGCAGCATTACCTAACAGACAAGAAAGATGTACATAACATTGACAAGCAATCGGCGCAAGCATACTCAGCACCTTATGTGTCACAAACTGTCGGGATAGTGTTGATCAGCAAAAAAAAAAAAAAAAAAAGAAAGAAAAATTGCCGCGTCTTAACTTTAGCTACGTTTATGGTAACCGAAATGTCCAATAATTAGAAAAACCAAGTGGTTGGTGAGACAGATCATTGAAAAATCACAAATTTGTCGAAAATCTTGGTTTTTTGACTAAAAACCTGGTTTTTCGACGGATTTTTTGAAAAACCGAATTTATCGGTCAAAAAACCCAGTTTATCGGTCAAAAAACCAAGATTGTTGGTCGAAAAACCAAGATTGTTGGTCAAAAGACATGGTTTTTAGACCGATAAACTTGGTTTTTCGACCGATAATTAAAAAACCAAGTTGAAAAACCAAGTTTATCGGTCAAAAAACCAAAATTGTTGGTCGAAAAACCAAGATTGTTGGTCAAAAGACATGGTTTTTAGACCGATAAACTTCGTTTTTCGACCGATAATTAAAAAAACCAAGTTTATCGAAAAACCAGGTTTATCGGTCGAAAAACCAAGGTTTTTGGTCGAAAAACCAAGTTTATTGGTCGAAAAACCGAGTTTATCAGCGAAAGATAAACCTGGTTTTTTGACAGATAACTCTGTTAATCGACCGATTAACCTGGTTTTCCTAATTATTGGAGTTTTCGCTTGCCATATACGGTACCAAGGTATTGAGAAAGTAAAGAAACATTTTTCCGAAAAGTCTTGCAGTTACACTACTGTAATTTTCCACTATATGTGAAAGGGAGTAGCGTAAAAGATACCCAGAATTTCGGAAGAGCCTGAAACCAGGACACTTTCCACAAAAAGTAGCTCAAAAAAAAAAAAAAACCTCGAAAACTCCCTGCACTGAGGTGTTGCTGTGAGTTTTAGGGCTCTGGGATATGTGGCTGAATGACGGAAAACTTTTGCACAATTTAAGTCTGTGAGTGAATATCCTCAGAACCGCGTTGACAGGCCTGTGGTAATAATGATCAAAATAGGCCTAGCTTGTTCCCAGCATTTATTTCATTGTTCTCTTTTATTCTAGATTCCTATGACCCTCGGGAATTTCCTGTGAACCAGCTTCGAAGGATGCGCAATCTGGGGAAGACAGGTCATGTAGATTAATTATGAAGTTTACTCAAACTTCCCTTTTTTTTAAAAAAAAAAAAGGATTCATAGTCTCTGGTGTACAATGTAATCGACAGTATTTAATAAGCTATAACAACAGTATAATCAAAATTGTTAAATGTATGATTTACGTTTCTTTTACAATTAAAAAAAAAGCTACTGACCTCAAACGTACGCGTGGTTTTAACTGACCAAAATGACAGCACTTTCGTTGCATTGCTAACACGTTGGTATTACAGAATAACATTGAAGGAATATTTGGTTGTTGATTTCCGTTTTTCTTTTTACAAAAGAAAAAAAAAGTAGAAAAGTGTTAAGATTTCACGCTATGTTACGTAACTTACGTCACAACACCATCTCCCAAGAAAACTTTTTTTTTTCTTCAAATATCAAGTGCGTAAACAAATGTGGTATTTATGTTTCTCAGGACTATCTGTGCAGTATGCCTCTTCAAATGGAAAAATCGATGTATCTAGCTCAAAGTGAACTTATCGTAAGCTCTGCTCAAATGTACTTCTTAAACTGATTTACACACGATTGTTTTTAATATCAAAAGTAGGATTTTTAACCGAAAATGTCATGTCTCGACCACGAAAATACCTCTCCAGGTCGTCAGCGATGTCTTTGCAACATGCCACTCATTGATACAATAGTGGAGAGTTTAAAAAAGTTTGAAGTGCTGCGAACTACCCTTTTAGGTTCACGCATTTAAAATAAAGGCCTGCACACTAAAATGTTTGGAAAGTGTGGACGAGGAAAGTTTTTTTTTGTACTTGGCCTTATAGGCCGTATCCAATCATTCCTCGTTATTTATAAACATCATAACGTTATTGGTATCATGCAGTAGCAAACCCCTCCCCTATTTTCCATAAATGGAAGTCATTTACTATGTTCACTGACTGTGATATTCAGATATTGGCAACCCGGCACATTCTGGCGGGAAAACCTTCGATATCAAACATCACGCTCTGTTATCATATATACATACACTGCCCTTGTAAAATATTGTGGATGGAATATTGTTTGCGACGTAACAGGCCTTTACTTCTGCACATAGTCTAGCCATGTAGCCTTCTTCAACACTATAATCACAGATAGCCAAAACAGCAATAGCCGATATTTCACGTTCTCTTTCTGGTAATTAGTTTGCAGTCATAAAATGACAGGCAAGCAACACGTAAGAATTAAAATGTGCACCAAGAGTAAATTTTAAATGCAATAGGCCTAGTTTTATATTATGTGGCTTGATTCATATCACATTTTAAGTCATGATTGTAGGCCTACGTGCCACTTGTTGCCATCAGAGTTTTATAGGCCAACAGTGCAGAATTCTCTTTATAACATACATCATTAGGTCTACATGTACGCAAACACTGAGTGATACTTGCTCCGATTTGTCACTTCACAAGTAAAAAAAAATATGATAGACTTACAATCAAAGACACTGTTAAAAAGTGAACATCATTAAAAAGGCAATTTGAACACATGAATGGGGAAAACGAATTTTTACGTAGCCTCACAGGCTACGTTTCTGGAATCGTCCTTCGGGTTTTCCGCTCCGGTTGACACAAGATTCGTACCCTTGAAGAAAAAATAGATCCGTTAACCACACAGTCGGTGGACATGCGAATTAGTACACAATCTCAAGTACAGTTCCGGTCGCCCCGCCCCCACGATTCATCATAATAACCGTAAATGTTCGTGAGCGAAGGGAATAAAGCACCAATACAAGTATTATGTTTCAGCAATCAAGCCATAAATCAAGATTCTGGCTCTATGAAACGTCTCGAAATTTCACACAGGGGAAGATTGTTTATGAATTTTATACAAAGATTACAAATAAATTACATTCGCAGTCTAGATTTGGTAGCTTCCTGAAAAGGATTCATGCGTGAAGTGATAGAGCATAAATGAACTCGTATATAGAAAAGACATGGCTAGAACAACGTCACTTTCACTATATTGATCACGTGGGCACACATTACGTCCTTTTGACTAGAATCACTTGTAACCCTGTCTAGTCCACATTATATATCAAAGATTTTTATATGGTATCGTCCCGAAGAAGGTACATTATTTACTATTTTTATTATTTTTGTGTTTAATATGGATGTATGTTTATGGCGGCATTGAGATATAAAAGTAAAAGCCTAATACACAATATGTAATCCATAGATTTTATTCCAAATGTTTAAAACTTGTTTCTTTATTTTCAATCAGTCAAGGCGTTGTGTCCTTGTTTTCGTAGTAAAAAATCCAATTTGGAGCACTAAGCCCCCACCCCAATACAATTATAGCAGATTTGTCACAGCTTACTGAAGCTAGCCTGATATGGCCAGGTTCGCGACCAAAGAAACTGCGACAAGTTTCTCCGTACTTACACTGTGCATTTCGTGCTGGAGCTCAACGTCGATACAGTACATGTTGTGAAAATACGTACATGTAATAACATCAGTGTAAAATAGCTTTATCGATCGCCGCGCCTAGTAACTTTTCGTGGAGATGTCGTTGAAAGTTCACCTAGGGTTATCAAAACCACTGTTTATTGAGACCTCAAATGTTTTGGGATGTATTCCAGTGAATTTTTCTTAGCGTAAACTGCTTTTGTTTGATTCATAGGCCTAATTCGTAAGCGATGTAGATCCTAAGCATCCTGCTAGTCCTAGACGTTATAGCTGAGTTTGTGCTTGATTAGCCTACTGAACATCAACCAGAAAGTGAGAGAATTAAAAAAAAAAAACACCTCATTTTCTATTTCTCCCTAAACCTGTTCATGTGCGCTGGTATATCTACTGTATGTATTATATGCTACTTCATTCTTGCAAATGCAATGCATGAGTAGGCGGCCTATGCAAAGTAGGCTTAGGCTAACTTTTAAAGAAAATAACACAAGACAACTTCACTAGATCTACAAATTGAAATCTGTGGTAGAGCAGTAAGACATTTAAGCACAGATTACGGCCAAAAAGAGACAAAATTACACATAAAAAGAAAAGTGAAAGTATAAGTTGACGAACCATCAACAGCAAAAATCAAAGCAAGTTCAAACGTAAAATATAAAAGTAAAGTACCCAATCATCTTAAAGAAAGGGACTTGTGAAATGAAAGAGTAAGGCACCGAAGCGATTAGCAGTGGCGGCTCTACGTACGGGGAGGGGGGGGGGGCATGAGGGGGCATTTGCCCCTCCAGATTGTTTCCTTCCCCCTCCCCCAGTTGCCCCCCCCAGTTGCTCTCACCCTTCCCAATCAGATCTTGTATCTTGTACTCATCCAAAATTAATTTAATCACAAAACTGTATTGGCATTGGACTGAATAAGAACAGCTCCCGAGGAACAATGATTGATAAATGCCTAATATATGTTACACAAGCTGCCAGTTTTCATATCATGCCCGTAGCCACTTCAACAGTAGGCCAGCCTGGTCAGACCAATTTTCTCTGGAGTGTTTACCGTCCAGCGTAAGGGAAGGGCGGGTAGGTGGTTGTTTTCCTAAATAATGTCGTCGTTTCCCTAAATATAGGAATGGAATGGAAGTGTATGTAGCCTATGTATGTGTGTGCACTCGGTGGTACGGCGTAAATGTGAAATGGTACTCCCAAAGAAAAAAGTTGGGAACCTTGGAGTCAACTGAAAAAATAAATAATATAAAAGTAAATAATATACCTCTCTCGGGGCTTAATTTTCCACCCAGAGATATGCTAAAACCTCAGAGCTTCCGAGGGCTCCGCCCCCTGGACCACCACCAGGGTTTTGCCCCTGGACCCCACCAGGGGCCCTAAAGCGGGCCCCTGGACCCCACCCGCGAGGACTCGCGCTTCGCGCTCGGTTTTGCGATGCGTTGGAAAATCTTTGCTCCCCCAACATTTTCCTCCGCCCTCAGTTTGCCCCCCAAGTCTGACATCCTGGAGCCGCCCCACAGGCGATTAGTATAGCTACATACCGTCAGTAGGCTCACAATTTTTCGCTCTGAAATTTTCATGAATTTTCAATCGTCATTCAAACTGGGAAAATAAAAAAGTCTCATATACCATATACATAAGTGCAGAGTGAGATCATGTCTGCGTACGGTTAGGGAGAAGGAGGTCAACCATCCGGCCACCACTTCCCTTTTCAGACTTTTTCTGTAAGACGCCTAAACATACAGCGACCTTGAAAATCATATGACAAGAATGATGTTACCTGGTCAACTGCTAGGCCTAACCTAGTACACGAAAAAACTCTAGGGCCCAAGTCAGTAGACAAAAGTGGGTTATGTCATAAAGTTTTATTGCACTCTTGCCTGTCTTGCTGGAATGGACCATTTTTTACCCCCTTACGCTTACATACCGGTAGTGCGCTTGAAAAAGTTATGTAAGAATAGTTTCTGTTACCCACAGACGCTAGTTAAAAAACTCAATTTTGGTTATAAAGGTCTAAATTTATATGAGAATCACTTAGTAATAACATTTTTATGCACGTTATCTTGTCTTTTGTTAATTAGAGGCTTGGTCTTGAAAATCTGATTGTAAAGTTTGACTGTTCATGTGACTTTTAATTTGATTGGTTTGCGGTTATAATCATGGCGAAAGGTCGTTAATAGCCATAAGTAGGTCAAGTGCTTATTGATACCGCACAAACAAGTTTGACCTTAAGTCATATAACAATCATAACAATGAAGCATATGGCAATATCCTGAGCGGTTTAGGACTTTCAAAATCACCACAAAATCATAACCGGGCAATTTTTTTTCTCACAAAACATTTGGGTAACAAAAATGATTTCGTTCACATAATTTATCACTTGAATGCTTTTGGAAGTTAACTATGTCCTCTACGATGTTTGACATCTCTGCCTGAAGTGGATAGGCTGATTATAGCTGGTTCCTGGACTATACTAAGAATTATCGCCAAGCATCATTAGAGCGAGTTACCCAACTTCAGTTTTTACTTCAAGCCTGTCTCTGGCCGATCGTGGCTACATCGAATTTGCCATGCAAATTCAAATTTCTAGTCTGCTTTTGTATTTCAAGTTCAAACAAGTAGAAATTTATATCGTTCACTAATAAATCTGTCCATGAAATAAAACAAATGCAGAAGACGCGTAGCCTAACATACAAAATGAAAAGAGGGCAAGGTTGAGTTTAATTTCCAACATTTATTTTTATGCAAGTTATTGTAGCCATTGTCTTGAACGCTTGCAGGAGATATGCGCTGCATGCTTGCAGCTGTACTCGTAAAGGTTGGAAACGGCAATTCTTGGTAATTTGTATCAGGAAAATGAATAGGTCTTCTTCGTATAATGGCGGAAATTTCATGTACATATTTGAGCTTTTGGAGAATTATATTTTAAGTTCCTTCAGTGCATCACAGGTGCGTCAATGTCAAGAAATGGTCAGTCAAAAATACAGTTCTCGGCGAGGTGAGTCAATGGTGCGTCCATTGGAAGCCGAAGGGGTGCGTCGGCGGACACGAATGTCGACGCACATAGTGGACATTGACGCACCTTTCCCCGGAGTCAAGAGGTGCGTCATACAATTGATAAGTGCATTATACTGGTACGCGGCAGAGAAATCCTATGCTTTAGCGGGAAGGAGCGTCTCACAGTAACGGAACGTAGCACGCAGAAGGGTCACATGCCGCCGAAATGAAATCGTATGATGTAGATAGTACGATTCTACACCGACAAATTTGACAGCGTGCCCAGATGT
The DNA here is from genome assembly GCA_021234535.1 of Stichopus chloronotus. NCBI lineage: Eukaryota > Metazoa > Echinodermata > Holothuroidea > Aspidochirotida > Stichopodidae > Stichopus > Stichopus chloronotus. The sequence continues at coordinate 312,023 of CM037831.1, forward strand.
ATATAAGGTTCAATATGGATTTATTGAAGGACGCCCACAGTACTTTGAATAAACTGAATATTCCTCTGCATCGTAGTATGTCCAACGAGCGTGTTCCCGTCTAACGGCTACGTTGCTCTGATTTATTTTTGTTCAGTAGGCTTTTGTCGACAGATAATCAAAACGTTTTTAACAACAAAACGCAGCTTCATGAGCTAGAGCATCAGTTAATCGTGTAGGCCTATAGTCTAGAAGGGCGTTATTTTCGCGATCTGCTCGCACATAGCTGCGTATGGTACTAAGTGTCGAATCTATTCAAGCAGTATGTTTGACTTTAATTATTGTAGTGCGCCGCACTACAATCTTGTCATTACTGGTCGACCAGCAATTTCTTTTGTTGAGCCTTGTATGGCTCATAACGCCTCACCTACGCGTGATGTAACTTAGTTCACACAGATATGCATGTGCGATCTTTTAGTAATAGCAGTAAGTGCGAGCTATGGCCGTCTTCAAATCAAACTCTACTAAGTAAAAGCAAATGCCACGACTACAAGATCGATTTAAGGAGTTAAAGTGATGAGAGAGCCCTGCGGATAAATTTCCAGAAAACGTCATGGAATGTGGTTCTGCCTTTTCCCAATGAGGTGATAAACGTGGAGTGTCAATGTTGTTTCAAAATTGGTGTGCAATACACCGCCATTGTGTTTAAATATGATGTCGCAGAATCGTGTGCTGCTTCAATGCTTTTAAGTGGTTACAACATGGCGTCCTTCTACAGAATCATGTAGGCCTACTGCTCTCATGTTCTATTTCAGTGGTGAAACAGAAAGACAGTTTTGACATATATACAACCAGTACTACTCTTAAAACTCAGCAGCACACGCTTGTACGACATACGGTATACAGCAACGATAACCGTCGCAACTTTACCACATTATGAGAGAGATCCAATGGAATTTTTGCTTCGTCCAGCGTGATACAAATAAAAAAAATGGATTGGAAAAGGGTTCGACAGGAAACGGCAATCCCTTACGCAAAAAATGCTAACTCCTTTGAGGAGTGGGTCCACAGAGATTAGCTTATTCCCAACAACAAGGACTTAGCCTACCGGGCACTACAATTCTGCGTATTTGTGGGCAAATGCAGTTCTAGTTGACTTTTTGAATCGAAAAGAATTTTAGCGCATGCATATATCATTACATGAAAGCGCCCTCACTGATGCAAACTTAAACTTATTTTAATGTTTAATTACACATTAATTTTACCATATAATATGTAATCGAAGACAAAACGGTATAAACTTAAAATTCGTACAGATGATATCCCCATCCTTGTTAACTATGACTATCTTAAGCGTTTTTGTATACACCCCACTACACGTAGATAGAGTGTTCACAAAGTAATAAGGCATGGGATAACGCCAAAAAAAAAAGGTGTTACAACTTCAGTCACAGGACAAACAATCGACGAAAAAATACCCATTTACAAGAAAAATGAAATACATCTACGTCAGTCTTACACAAAATGATATTGAATGTTGTCCTAGCCATCTCCTGGAAGAATTTATGAACTTTTAAAATATGGAAGTTTTGCGTCTTCTTTCTTTTTTTTTTTACAGAAACTTGTACCTTTACGACAGTGAAGTAACAAATATCACACTGTCATATATATCATTATTGATGTATTGATATATAAATTATCAATTTAAGTAAGGCACACGCTTTTGTCCTAAGTATTCAGAAAGACCTTTGTACATAATATCACCCCGAGGTAATTTATATGGGTTTTAAGAGGGCATCCCACAATGAATAAAATTTTTGTCACTGTTGAATTCAAAATCAATTACCACACGATATATCGTTGAAAACATATGGAAAATCGAGTAAAATGGCGTAAGCCAGTTTAAGAAAAGCTCATACGGTAAACGCCTATCAGCGAAGCCCCTTCCCAAGACGACAGCGCCCTGTAGCGGGATAAGTCCTTTGACGTAAAGGTAAATAATCGAGAGTGAGAGAAAATGTCTATGGGACAAATTAATACATCCCAAGATAACCGAAGGTTCTCCTTCAGTGGCCTCAGACCACATTTGACCTCCACCACAGAGAATAAGACCCCTACTTTTAAACTGATAAATCCATGTATCAAGTATAAAAGTGTTCATCTTTCCTATTTTATTCCTATTTTGAGATATCATGATTACATGGTTTTCATTCTTTGATATGTGTAAACATCAAATGAACTTTGACCTTCGTCAAAAGCAATGTAGTTCGTTTTCTGCAGATTGAAAATCTATATAGCAAATGTGATAAGTGTCCTTTGATCATATCTTAAGTTATCGTGATTACATGGAGTGTCACATACACATTCACATACACATACAGGGCATCATCATCTCAAAGATTCCTTGCCTGCCTTCTGCAGGGAATCAAAAACAAAGTGTAACACGCGAAAGGTAACTTCGGATCTGGAATTGTCATCAGATTCTTTTGAGGTCGAAGTTTGGGGTCATTCGGAGAGAATCGATATTTTGGCATTTTGGCATATCAAAGGCATCACCCCTAGGCTTTTTAGAGCGTCGAAAAGGGTCACCCTCAGGTGACACTGAAACTCAGTCCAATCGGTTGTCGACAATGCAGATTACGAAAACGGAATTTCTAATTTCACAGATCTTCTTTGGTACGGGAGGGGTAAAAAAAGGGTAACCCCTGGGGTCAAAATCACGTGAAGGAGTAATTTGACATACTGATTCCCATACATGTCGAGGCCGGTCATTCGACCCATGAAACGATGTATTACAATGTGCTTTACAGTCTCATCTGGATCGTGCTTGAGGATCCGGGGTTTGAGGGTAAGAGTTAAGAAAACCGTGGTCTTTGTTAAGCCCAGTGAGGTGTGAATGGTATTACTTCCGTATGCTTAAGGATTTCTGTGGAAACAAAGTTGCTAGCTATGAGGGCAACTTTAAGATTGTCCAAGGCCGAAACTGTCGAAATAAAACCGTTTTATGTATATATATATATATATATATATATATATATATATATATATATATATATGAGATCATATAAATTAGTATTAGTAACCTAGCAATTTTTGTTATGTGAGGATCCCAGAAGAAGGCCAAATTATAGATGAAATGAATGAATGTTTGGGATGACAGACAATGAAACATATTTTGAGTTCTTAGGAATTTATATGTTCTCGTGACAGACTGTATCTAAGGCCAAGTTCATTTTCCAACACCAGAAACAGAGCTGTGGTTGAATGGTTAAGGCGTGCGCACTGGAGCCTGAGATCATGAATTCGAATCCTGTGGTTGCCTGATGAGCCCCAAAAAGGACGAAACCGGTCGTGACGTGGATTTTTCTGGTGTCGTTCAATTATTTTGTCTGTCATTCCAAACATTCATTCATATTAAAAACGATCCATAAAAGTTTATTAAAGCACGTTAGAAAACTGAATCATGAAAATCTTCCATGCAATAAGATATTAAAACTAGTTAAGAGGTAAAAAGGCAAGTGAACATACAAACACGTATAAAAGCAGACTGAATCTAAGAATACATGAGACCAAATAATTAAAGAAAGGTATAAAAGCTAGTAAGAGTTCAAAAGTCATGGGTGACTTCTTTAACATTCAGGCCTACCGGAGCAAGCGTATTCAAGCTCTTCTTCCCGAACCTTCTTGGTATTGTTCACTAGCTTTTCAATTCCTATGAGCTCAAAATTCTTACAAGACTGAAAATGTTTAACAAGGGGTGTATTGGCTTTACGCATTTCTTGTCTATGCCCACAATGTCTAATCCTCAGCTCCCCTCCTATATATATAAATATATATGACCTTCGATGACCAGTCTTACTTACAAACCCACGGCACCGCCATGGGCACCAAAATGGCACCTGTATATGCTAACCTCTTCATGGCATATTTAGAAGAGCAGTTTCTAGATGAAAGTACACTTAAGCCTCTAATGTACTCTAGATATATTGACGATACTTTTTTCTTCTGGCCTCATGGGAAACTCTCCCTCACGAAATTCATCGACAATGTCAACTCCTTTCGCCCAATAATTAAATTTACTTATGAACATTCTACATCAACTATACATTTCCTGGACCTTCAAGTGTCATTGCATGACGACACTATACATACATCTGTCTTCACAAAACCAACAGACGACAATAATTTAAACATCCAACTTAATGAGCTCACCAAACATTTCATGCTTAGGGGCTATCCTCTAAAATTCATCAGAAAAAATATGGAGAGGGCCAATAAAATCTCTAAACAAGAACTCCTACAGTACAAACTTGCAGCCCCACCTGAACGAATTCCCTTCACTACTTTTTTTCACCCCATTGTGAGAAATCTTTTTCAGAGTCTTCGATCTCTGTGGGGTATCATCCAAAATGACATCGCATTAGAGGGCGTTTTTAGGCATGCGCCCCTTCTGTCTTTCAAACAGCCCCCAAACCTCAGGTATATTCTTGTACGTAGCCAAATTCCAAGGCGGCTAGCTCCCTCTGGTAACCCTCCATGCAAAAAATCATCCTGTCAAATATGTCGTCACTTCTGTACTTCTTTCCCTATGACCCCTCCAGGGACTACCCTCCATTTATACCCTGGTAATTTTAACTGTGATTCTGCCAATATAGTCTATATACTTTTTTTGCAATAAATGCACTGAAGGCAATTATGTTGGAGAAATGAAGACGAAATTCCGACTACGTTTTAACAACCACAAACACACTATTTTACAACAGCTCAAGGGATATTCTGTAGTCGAACACTTTTCCTTCCCGGGTCACACAATACTTAATCTTAAAATCTGTATCTGGAAAGGCAACGAGATACGTAAAGCTGAGGAGTGTAGGCTAATCCTAAGATTCAACAGCCATGCCAGGGGCCTTAACAGAGATCTAGGCATTTTAACTGAGTTTACGTTGTAGGATGTATTTTTCGTTTGCTCCATTACTCAGGTCTCTGAGGAAGAGGTAGGACCTCGAAATATCAGACCACGTTTCTCTTATATATTATGTTGGTATTAAAGGCACTCTCATCCATTATATGGACGCATGTGATTTATGCTTTGCTATATATATATAGATGTATGCTTCTCTTCTATCTCAGCAGAGGAACTTTGTAATTCAGTACAAGGTAGCTAAGCCGAAAAAACCCTCACGAAAAGCTGAAGTCAAACAAGCAGTCAAAGTCGACAAAGGAAAGAGCATTTGGGTCGACTGAAGTAAAAAAAACGGAAAGGAGAACTTCCGGAGCAAGATTCTTCATCATCAAGCACACAAAACAATGAAACGTTCACGAGTATCAAACGAAAAAACAAAACAAAAATACGTACAGTCTGACCCTCCTCGAGTGATGAATCACCGAGAGAGATAAGGGGAGTAAAGATTACCAATGCACGCCATGAAAAGACACTAGACGACGAAAAGGAAGAGATTCGACCAAGCCAAAATGAGGAATGGTCTTCATCCCCAACAGACGTTCTTGGCGAACCAATTATGGCCGATGACGTCGATGACACTACCGATCGTGAACTTGATAAATATGAGACCCTTTGGGGAGAAGGCACGTGGCTCAATGATGACGTTGTAGACGACTATATGAGTTACTTACAAACGGAAGTGTTTAATTTTGAGATATTTGTATGTAACTCTTTCCATACGGTGTCAAACGTGCCCGAGAGTGAGCAAGTGAGACGCTGGTACAAGAACCAGAATATGGCGGATTACAGATGGGTTTTACTTAATGTAAACGAAAATGGTATACACTAGGTCCTCATTGTGGCGAACATTGTAAAGAAGAAAGAATATTTACTGGACCCTCTCCGTGATCGAAGAACAAGTGAAGAGATGAGACGATTCATTCGCTTCACAGAACAAAGGTCAGCAATGGAGGGAAAGCCGTTTATTTTGAAATCTTGGCCAGTCCTAACCACATCCAAGGCAAATTTCCCGTTTCAGTCAACCAGTGACGATTGTGGATTATTCATTTTGCTTTACGCTCGAGCTCTTTTATTAGGTGAAAACATACCCGATTATGTCAACATTCGAGCAGAACGAATTAGAATTTATTATGAACTGCACGAGTATGACGGACAGGTGGCATAAAGTCTACCCTATTGCTTTGGTGGCCGTCAAAGTCATTTTATGTCAGCAGAGGTCAAAAACTGAATAGCCTACCCTTTAATCACGCTATCTGAAGATATTAATGAAGGACATTTTTCATGCTTTGTATATTGCTTTATCATGTTAAGAGGAAGAGTTTATTATTTTGACGTATAGGTCAAAGGTCATTTGAGGTCACGAAAAAACTTTCGAAATTTTGTGAATTGCTTGTTAACACTATATCTCAAGATATGGATGAATATTTTTACAGTTGTTGTGAGAGGAAGGACAATGTTGTTTTTGGTGGCATAAAGGTCATTTCAAGTCACCAGAAGTAAAAAGGGAAAACCCTGTGGACACCGTCGATATATCAAGGCAGGAAGCATGTATTTATTCCATACTTGGCACATTGATGCGTTATGGTAAAGACTGAACCCTATTGTTCTCGGTAGAGGTCAAAGATTATCTGATATCACCGAATGCTAAACTTTGAAAACCTTGGGGATTGTAAACACGATACCTCAACATAGAATGACTTTTCATACTTGCTTTTTAGATATATCGTAATGAGAAGAAGCATATTAACTTAGTGGCGGTCAATTGTCATCTCAGGTGACAGGTCAAAAATGTCCATAAACATGTTATTTCACTGTAAAAAAAGAACATAGATACTTTCCTAACTTGGCATTCTGATGTATTATAGTCAGAAGATGTATGCCCTATCTTACTATTTATGTATAAGTCAATAGAGGTCAAAGGTCATCTAAAGTCACAGACGGTAGAACTTCCAAAAACAGTGGGAGTTGTTTGTTATTACGATATCTTGAAACAGGAATGATAGATACTTTTCATGCTTGGTATGTAGATATATCATACTGAGAAAGAGACCCCCCTTGTTCTTTATGGCATTCACAGGCCATGCCAGGCCACTAGAGGTAAAAAATCAGAAATATTGTAAACACAATATCACAAGGTACGAAGCATTGATACTTTCCATACCCAGCATGTTGATGCGTTATGATTGGGAAATGAACCCTACTGATTTGTTACAGTTCAAAGATTGATCGATGTCAAGAAATGTAGCAATCGTAAACACAATAGCTCAAGTTAGGAATGCTAGATGGTTTTCATTTTTGATGTGTAAATGAATCATATGATTAAGACAGATAAAATTTAAGCCTTGGTGAAAGTCATGGGTCATATGAGGTCATCAAAGGTCTCAAAACCTTATCTTTTGTAAATACAATATTCAAGAAAAAGAAGAGTGTATACTTTTCATACTTGGCTTGTTGATGTACCATTGTCAAAGATGAACCCTATCCTTTTTTATAGAAGATGTCAAAGGTCACACAAGGTCATCTGAAATGACATCCCTAAAATCCTTTGAAATTGTTAGTAGTGAATAAACTCTTTTCAAGATGTAAAACATTCATAAATTTTATTTCATTTAGGTAAAAATCACAAGGACTTTGGGGCTTTCGGGTGAGTCTACGAGCGGCGATACTTGCCTCCTGTGAATGTCGCTTAGTTGACTAACAATATATTTCTGTCAAACACTTAGCACACGTGGCACTATCATCCTTCAACTGTCTCTCTAGCTCATTCCTCTATTCTTCTATGTCATACATTTTAGACATTTAGAAACAGGAACTAACTCCTCGCCTGTTCCCTTGGGAAAAAGAGGACATGGGCAGGGCCTTGGGGCAGTTCTCAAGCGCACTCAACGATGGATTAAATGGAAAGATGGCATTTGAAGTACTGTGCTCAAATTTTTTGGATTATTCGTTATCATGAATAATTCAAAAGAATATTTTACAGCATTTGATAAGGATATTTGGTCTCTCATGAATTATACCTAGAAGACAGGTTGCCTTACATTCATACATCTTGAAAAATATCGTAATTAGGATTTGCAGTATTACAGGTAGAGGCAAATTAAACGATCGTTTACCCCATGACCATCAGATGACTAGAAAAATGAAATTATCGGCTAACAAAAACTATCTAGTAAAACAATCTCAGAAATTAGGAATACGACTGTATGTCTGTAATTTGATTTATATCAGCCGACATGCTTTACGAAAAATTCGAAACTGTGCTGACTTGCGTCACTACATGTAGCTGTAAACGAAACTGGCGAAGAACCCTTTAATATCACTTGACTGTATAAATGAAATTATCAACGCACAGAAAATAGCCAGTACAACATTCACAGAAATTATAAATACCATTGTATGACTGTAATTTCGTTTATATCAGCCGACGTATGTTAATACGTCAGGAAAAATTCGAAACTGTGATGATTAACAGCATTTCATGTAGGGGAAAATGATTTATGCCATTTCAAATACGTTGAAACTTTCACTAAAAAGATTAAAATTTTTGTGATTTGCCGCAATTTAAGAAGTGGCAAACAAAACGGTCACTAGACCCCTTTAATATCAAGAGACTATAAAAGTAAAACTATCAGTGCACATGAAACGTCCAGTTAAGCATTCTCAAAAATTATCAGCAGGATTGTACGTCTGTAATTCGATTAACACCATTTGACTTATATTCACACTTCACGAAAAAAGTCGAAACTGTGATGATTTGCAGCATTTCAGGTAGGGTTAAATGAAAGGGTCACTAGACCCCTTTAATATCAGGCTGACTAGAAAAATAAAACTATCGGCGTAAGTGAAACTCCCGGTGAAGCATTCTCACAAATTATCAACAGGAATTGTATGTCTGTTATTCGATTTATACCATTCAACTTACGTTAACTTTATACTTCACAAAAAAAAAAATATATATTCGAAACTGTGATGATTTGCAGGATTGTATATATGGATAAATGAAACGGTCACTAGACCCTTTCAACATCGGGTTAATATAAAAATGAAACTATCGGCGGACTCAGGACTTCCAGTACACCATTCCCCAAAATTATTAATGAGAATGTATGTCCTCAATTTGATTTATGCCATTTCAAACACATTGATACTTTCACGAAAAAAAAATCAAATTCTAATGATTTGTCGCAATTTAAGTAGGGGCAAATAAAACGGTCACTAGACCCCTTTAATATCAAGTGACTAGCAAAATCAAACTATCAGCGAATGTGAAACTTCCAGTGAAGCATTCTCAAAAATTATCGACAGGATTGTATGTCTCTAATTCGGTTTATACATTTGACTAATGTTCATACTTCACGAAAGAAAGTGGAAACTGTGATGATTTGCGGCATTTAAGGTAGTGGTAAAGGAAACGGTCACTAGACCCCTTAAATATTGGGTGACTAGAAAAATGAAATAAGCATTGCACCGAGAACATCTACCACAACATTCTGAGAGATGATAAATTTGATTGTATGTTTGTAATTTTATTTATACAATCCAACATACGTTCCTACTTCATGAGAAATCGTCGAAACTGTAATGGTTTGCAGCATTACAGGTAGGAGTAAATGAAACGGTCATTAGACCTATTTAATATCAGGTGACTAGAAAAATAAAACTATCAACGCACGTGAAACTTCCAATGAAGCATTCTCAAAAATTATCAACAGGATTGTATGTCTGTATTTGCATTTATACCATTCGACTTATGTTCATACTTCACGAGAAAAAAGTCGAAACTGTGATGATTGGTAGCATTTAAGGTAGGGGTAAATGAAACGGTGACTAGACCCCTTAAATATCGGGTGACTAGAAAAATGAAACAGACAGCGCACAGAGAACATCTACCACAACATTCTGAGAGATGATAAATTTGATTGTATGTGTGTAATTTCATTTATATAATGCAACATATGTTCCTATTTCACGAAAGAAAGTAGAAACTGTGATGATGTGCAACATTTCAGGTAGACGTAAATGAAACGGTGACTAGACCCCTTTAATATCAGGTGACTATAAAAATGAAATAAGCAGGTTACGGAGAGCATCTACCACAACATTCTGAGAGATGATAAATTTGATTGTATGTGTGTAATTTCATTTATACAATCCAACATACGTCCCTACTTCACGAAAAAAATAATCGAAACTGTAATGTTTTGCAGCATTAAAGCCTGGTTGAGGCAAATTAAACTATTATTACCCCACCATCATCAGGTGACTAGAAATTGAAATTATCAGCTGACGAAGACTACCCAGTACAACAATCTCAGAAACTATCAATACAATTGTATGGCTGTAATTTGATTTATATCAGCCGACAAACTTTAATACTTTACGAAAAAATCAAAACTGTTATGATTTGTGTTATATGTAGCTGTAAACGAGACGAGCAGAACTGCAGAGAACCCTCTAATATCAGGTGACTATATAAATGAAAGTATCAACGCACAGAAAATATCCAGTTCAACATTCTCAGAAATTATGAGTACCATTATATGACTGTAATTTGGTTTGTATCAGCCGACGTATGTTTGAACTTCACGAAAAATTCGAAACTGTGATGATTTACAGCATTTCATGTAGGGGTTAATGAAACGGTCACTAGACACCTTTGACATCAGGTGACTAGAATATTGAAATTATCAGCGCAAGAGAAGCTTCCATAAGCTTACGTTTACTTTACACTTCACAATATATATATATATATATATATATATATATATATATATATATATATATATATATATATATATATATCCGAAACTATCAGCGCACGTGAAACTTCCAGTGCAGTATTCTCAAAAATGATCATCAGGATTGTATGTATAATCACATCATATCACACAACTCCATACGGCAAGGAATTATCGAACTCGCTCATATGGGGTACCGGTAACTAGCAAAAAAAAAAAAAAAAAATGGTGGAAACTGATGATGTCGCTTGCAATAATTTATTTCACTTTCGACAAACGGAGGTATAGTAAGATTGAATGGTCCGTATACCCCACCGTAGTTTGAAAACGGATCACTCGCACTGTTGAAGCGATCAGGGGTTTCAGCGCTAGCTCCAGCTCAGACACACTAAATATTCATGTTGACGTAGAGGTAAACGCTTATGTATTTCACTCTACAGCTCCAGCTGAGGAACAGCTTCAGCCCCACCTTTTTTTGTAAAGACCCTCCTTCTTCTCCAGCTCAGGGTAGGTCTGCTTGTCAATCAATCTTCCAGCTTTAATCCAATTGGCAGAGGACTGTGTTGGTATGATTATGCATATGCCCTGGTGCGCGCCAGGCTTCAAGTAGATCGAAGCTGTACGATACTTTCTCAGCTGTTACCGGTTACGATTTCGTCGAACAGCAAGAAGCACCAGCACTAGGCTTGCCTAATTTGATTTTTAACCTGTATTACTATTAGTACGGTATTGTACTGAGCTTCCCCTGTTTCATAATTTCTTCTTACGCCAAGATAACAAGTAACGCTGTAACATTTTCCTTCAATGTAAACGTCTCTGTAACATACTAGGCCCTACTAGTTACTTGCCCCTGTATATTAATAATAGGCATGTAATAGTGTACTGTACGCTGAGGTTAGGCTAGTCTCGACAACAGGCCTAGGGCAGCACTGATGAATACTGGGACCAAGCGGCATGATATGTGGATTAGGCTACTTAGGCCTAAGCCTAATTTAGGTTAAAACCGACATAATAAAACATGCTACTTAGGATCAGTGACCGCAAGTGACGTATTCTTGATGAATTCCTTGTTTTTACTTTATTTCACCGTAGCCTAAACTTAACCCTAATTCTCAATTTTAACCATGATTCGTGGTTATCTAGGTTAAAGCTAGGCCTAAAGCTTTTTACACCATCAACTTGGTTTATTCTCATCAAATACTTAAATCCTAACCATCATCAATAACCTTGAAGTTGACTGGCGGTCACTGAATTTGCCTAAAATATTTATACATTTACTGCTAGTTGTAGGCCTGTGTGTACTTAGTTATTTTAAGTAACTTAATGGTCAGGGTAGGATGGCCCTTCAACTCAAGTTCAACAAGGCTATGCATTACGTTACACTGCACTCCACCGCCCTTGCGTCCTTAACACAAATTTTTTAACCCATTAAAGTTTTGCTACAAGTACAACATGCTCCAAAATCAGCAAAAACGGGTCATACATCGAAGTACTTAAAAGTAAAGCCAAGGTACAAATTTGGAAACAGTGACTACAAGTGATATCGGTACAACTGCAGAATACAACAACATGACTAGGAACAACTAGAAAGACTACAACTACAAAGACATGACTGAGACTCCGGAGGCGCAGTCGTAGTCACAGTGAATCGCACGTGTATGTTTTGTAAACGAATGACTACTGGGACTGCGACTGCACCTCCACACCACACTAGAGGCCCATTGGACTTAAAATATTTTTAAGCAATAGTGTATCCCAATCGCATGTTGAGTTGTTCTCAAAATGGCCACTCCTTGTTACCTACCACTGCAACTGCGCCTCCACTCAGATGATAGAATCAGTGGACTAAGAATGTTGTATCCCAATCACATGTTGAGTCGTTCTCAAAATTGCCCCTTTTTGTTAGCTTCCACTGGGACTGCGACTGCGCCTCCACTCAGATGATAGAATCAGTGGACTTAGAATGTTGTTAGCCACCACTGGGACTGCGACTGCCCCTCCACTCAGATGATAGAATCAGTGGACTTAGAATGTTGTTAGCCACCACTGGGACTGCGACTGCGCCTCCACTCAGATTGTAGAATCAGTGGACACTGGACACCACTGGGACTGCAACTGCACCTCCACTCAGATTATGAATCAGTGGATTTAGAATGTTTTCAAGAAAATATTCGATCAACCAACACTGGGACTGCGACCGCGGCTCCTCTCTGGATGGGAAGCTCATAAGACTGATGACTATAAAAAATGCGACTGCACCACCACTAATGACTTAAAACTATGGGATTTTACAAAAAAAGCTTAGGATTACTCTATGCACACCATTTCTACTGGAAGCACAAGGGAGAACCACAGTGTAGTTCCCCTTTGAGATTTTTTAGGGTGCTGTTCCACCGGGACGTTGTATTCTGCAGTTACTCCGTGATATCATTTGATACATAAGTACATGATAACTCTAAGACTGCACTGTTTTTGATGACCATTTGAAGCACAAAAACAGGAAAACTTTGGATCCTACTAATGTTTGCCCTTGATAGCCTGTCAGAGAATGAATGCCCGTTATGCTCAAGTTAATGCCTGTTGTACGTGTATGATTGCCCATGCTCTGCAGTAAATGCCCTTGGTTGACAAGGGCATTTTGAGCCGATGGTGGATTATGTTGTGGTATATTTGTGAACACCATTAATTATTTGTGAATACAGTATAATGATTTGGATTTTTTTAGTTGCAGACCAAGCACTGTCACATTATCCCATTCAGGAAGGGAAATAAATTGTGTTCTGTGCTTGGTCACCCATTTACCCTACATTAGCATGACTTATGCGTGACTTTAACGTTTCTTAGAGAAATCCCAGACCATGTGCGGTATATGTTAACATTGAAAAAGAACTTGGGATATATTTACCAATATGTGGGTGTTATTAGTAATTCTGATCAACTAAACTGACGACCTAGCGTTACAGTAGTTTGATGCCAATTTATATTAAAGAAAAAAGATGGTAGATGTAGGTTAGATGAATTTATTCTCTTAAGTAAATTAAAAAAAAAAAACAGTTGAGATTGTACCCAGCAGACTAAGACCCCATACCGCATATTGTATCATTATTCAAACTGTTCACTTTTGAATCTCGAATAGGGGAAAAACAGGAATTTCAAAACCAAACTAGAATTCAGTGAATATATTTACTTGTCGTTTCTGCATTCATACGTGACTCAAAAGTAACTTAAAGCAAGCAGTTAAAACAGCAAGGGCGATCGTGCATGTACCATGTGCATTCATTTGAACGAATAGGGGCATTCATTGTCAAATGGGCGATCACCGGCAATCATTGTGTAGGACCATATCAAAGCTGTCCTGCACTTCAAATAACACGTAAGTGTATCCACTGCGACTGAACTCACTCAAAGACTTGCAAGTATGGCGCACAGCTAGGTACAGTACTTCTGCTGCAATTTACTGTAAATGGCATCACTTGTGTTGCACTTCTGTATTGGATGGGTGGATTGAATACAATATATTTAGTTTTAGTTTCATGCTTGATCAGTTAGAGATGCTGTACTTTGGGTAAACTTATTGTAGTTGATCACTGATATGTCAAAGTATGTATATTGAAATGTTGAGCGGCTAGGCTTAATGACAAAATGGCTAGCCGCTAGGCCTGCACAGCACCTCTTCATCAGCTCGATTTTCTTGCTTTTAACAAACCAAGATACAGTAACTGAATATTTACATTTCTATGAAGGTGATAAGTAGCCTAGGGAGAGGGGTATCCCATTCTTCAAGAATGAGCTGACAACCCAGGCTTCTTTGCCACATTGGCTGAATCACGTCGAATCACATGTCACTTGCAGCCTCTTACTGTATTTTGATGACAGTCATAGAAACTCCAACCATGAAACTTGGTGCGTGGGTTGGTCATATTAAGTAGATGATCCCTATTGTTTTTGGTGGAGGTCAAAGGCGATTTGAGGTCACCAGAGGTCAAAATGTGAAAACCTTGTAAACACGATATCTCAAGAACGGTAACTGTGAGTGATGTCATATATACATGGTGTGTGGGTTGTTCATATTGAGTGGATGATCCCTATTGTTTTGGGGGTGCAGATCAAAGGTCATTTAAGGTCACCAGAGGTCAAAATGTGAAAACCCTGTAAACTCAATATCTCAAGAACAGTAACTGTGACTAATGTCATCTTTGGTGTGTGGGTTGGTCATATTGAGTAGATGATCCCTATTGTTTTTGGTGGAGGTCAAAGGTCAATTGATGTCACCTGAGGTCAAACCTTGCTAACACATTATCTCCAGAATGGTAATGTTGTCTGATGTCATACTTGATGTGTTGGTTACTCATACTGGGTAGGTGATCCCTATTGCTTTTGGTGGATGTCAAATGTCATTTGAGGTCACCAAAATAAAGGTCATTTTGGATTAAAGACTTATTAATGTGGTGTTTCAAGAACAATAACTGCAGTTGATCTCATACTTGTCATGTTGATAAGTCATGTTTGTTATAATACAACCATGTGGCAAGGAATGACAAAGCCTTTTGGCTTTCTGGTTATACTTTCTCCAGGATGCCGGTGATGTCACTTTTTATGACAGTCCGACTCCTACTGCGTGATTGTTGTTTCCATGAAGTATCTTCAATGCTCATATGATTGCAAGTATATACTCCAATAACATGTTGTCACTCTTTGTGAAATGTAATTTCTGTGCATGCCATATCATAATGGACAAACAAGTACAAAGGTACTTTAACGTGCCATTAGGCCAGCACCCAACATGTTATGTTTGTCATTATTGATCATGCAGTGACACTGTATCTTTTTTTTTTTCTCAGAATAATCAATCAAGAACTTTGGTTGAACCTGAATGGTGGTGACACTTTGCTCAGCTTATTGTCTTAATGGTGAGTGTGGAACACTTAAGATCTTTGGTATGATGTGACATTTGCTACTATGTCATCTCCGCCTGCTAATACTGAACATAATATTGCACAAAAGGTGTTTCATGAAAGTTTTTGAAGTAGAGTGTACTAAGTTATTTAAACTTCACCTTTTTTTCCAGGACAATGCTTGTACTGTATCTCTCTTTGATTCTGATGGTTAATGTTTACATCAAATATCTGCAGTATTAATGTAACTGTAAGTACTTTAGTAATGTGTCCTAAAACTTCATGAAATGTATCTCTGTTCACCAAGTAATGAGCTAAGTATGAACAAACAACCACAGTAACCAAAACAGTTCTTTTTCATTAATACAGTACTTGCAATAGGATTTTGATGCTTTGAATCACCCACTGTATCTTTTTTTTTTCTTAATAATGATAGTGATCAAGAAACTCAGTTGACATCCAGCCTGAATGTCTTTGACTCATTACCCTAGTTTTATTCTTTACAAGGTGAGTGTGGAACACTATCTGAAAGTTTATATACAGTCTATCCACAACCACTGAGTTAATTAGGTCACATGACCCATTCTCTTACATTGTCGCCTACGCTGGAAAGTCTCAACGAAGGCATGTCGCTGAACTAGACAGACAAGTGATGGCCAAGTGTCTGTTGAACAATGCAAAATGAGGCTTTCTATTTTCCATCATTATTCTGAATGTGCTGCACCTAGCCTATACACATACGTGTAGTTGCCAGTGGTCGCCAACTTGCTATTATTCACACAGCATAAATAGTCCTGACATGTACATGTGTATGGGAAAGGAACTGATTTGTCTTATATTTGCCAAGTACCTGACCCATTTTACGAAATTTACTGGTACAAACTCATATCAGTGGAGAGGAGATAACATTTTCCTTCTATTTTGATAATAACTGAGTGGTTTTACAATGTCTCGATGTGGTAATAGATGTTACAAGTTTTTGGAAACACATTTGTAGACCTTTAATGATCAAATTCCTACTATTACACATGCTTGCTCGCAGAAGTGGCCGTCAACTGTGTCTTTTGTGTTTAAACAAATAGTTTTCATGATTTTAATCTTTTGATAGTTTATAAATGTTGAGATATTATGCTTGAAAAATCGCCTTTTAGTTTCTCAGCATTCAAAACCCCATGACGTCACAAAACCTCATGCTCAAAATGTAAGAGAAGGACGCTTTTCATGCCTGGTTGTGGATAGACTGAATAGACATGCTTTGATGCCATGACTGCTTCATTTAGATTCAAGCAATAAATTTGCTGATAGGAATAGCTTATACCGTATATTAACAGAAAGCAAAGTGCCATTGCATTCATAAAAGTTTGTGTGCATAGTGAGATGTGTGTGTTTGTACAGGTATGCATGTTACAATAAACTTCTACATATGACTTTGTGACTCAATTTATGGAGTGGTATATGTGACTGTGTGGCAGCTCTTCCCCTTCCTGAATTAAAATCCATTCAAAACCATTTGGAAATTTTCTGGGAACTCAAAATTACTATTCAGCAATGTTGTTTATGGTGGTGCTGAGGGGGTCATTTCGTGATTTGAATGTGGGTTCCTGTTATTGGATTCAAATCTTACCCCTTGAGGTTGCTTGGCACAGCTAATGGGCTGCTGAGCTGGGTAGGTCTAACACCCCCCTTTGGGAAAGTGACTAGGGACGATGGTGGGGATGTTGGTTCACCCTGCCTTGTTACCCGCTGAACATGTGTAAAAAATAATTGTTAAAGTTAGTTGGCTCCATGGTTAACATGGTGTAGCCATCGTGAGTCTTCAAACTTCCTAGGTTGCATTGCTGTGAACATTGGAACATTTCAGATTAAGTTAAGTTGGAATCATGTTTGCACAGAATAAGGTTATCGAAGAAAGTCATGGATAATACTTGAAAATCTAAATTCCCCACCCAATACCACCAAGGTCAGGTATTTACCTAATTTTGTATGCGCAACATACAGATGTGTATGATGGCAGCAAATGGAATAACTTGTGTGAAGCCTTATGACAATCATATTGTAATTTGGTGAGAGGTATAGCAAATAGCCTCATCACCTTGACGATTGCATATTTTATCAGCTCTGAAAGTAAACCTCTCACTGCTTGTAAGTTCATGTCACTTGGAGGAACATTTGAACGACCATTCATTGTTTGTTTAATGTTTAGTTTCACGTTTTTAATTCGTAGAAAGTGACTTTCTTGAGGGTTATGATTATGATAGGACTTGATATGTAGGCTACAGCATGTGGTAATATTACACATCCTCATGTTTTAATTCATTTATGGGTAGGTCTCAATTCAGAGTTGAATTCAAAACTGTGTAGGCCTACTGTAGTCTGTTTTTGGTACACATTGCTGTACTCGACCAGTTAATTTGAATGAGTTTTGGTTAAAAAATTGTGCTACCTATGTCAGCCTTACTGTTCATGGTAACTGCTTGATTTACTTTTATAAAGTGAAGTCAATTAAATTGTTTTGTCTGTGAGTTAAATTTATTTGTTTAACAACAAAGTTTGGATGGTCGTATACAGTAACATGATGTATTAACTGTAAACATCTCAGAAGTTGCTTCAATGTCACATTTGACATGTTGCTACTTTGGGCCCACAGTGCAAGTGCATGCTACATGTTTAGGATATCTTTTGGTCACTTCACTCCTTAATGTTAGTGTCTTTTTTTTTTTTGGTAATTTAATGTGCAAATTACAGTAGATTAATAACAAGTGCTGTGAATATTGTCTTTGGATTTAATATACACAAGTGGCAGTAAATTCTCTTTAAACTTAGTCTTTCTTGTTCACTTTAACTGATTAATGTTAAATTCACAGCTATGTGATCTTTATATCAAATGTTGTACAAATTAATGACCTTGAAATCCATCAATCTTCGATAACAACACTGAAGGTATACAATTTGTAAAAAATGTTGTTGGTACATATTCCAAACTCCATATATGAGATGTATTGACTGCAGTAGCTGGCACTAATCATTGCAAAGCTGTTCCTTGCTCATGATCTATGCATCTAGTTTAACAGAGGGTGAATAGATGAATCTAAATAATCTCATGTTTTGAGTGTCATTTTGTCAAGGTTCAGTGACCATTTGTTTTGCTGTTTGTGGCATTGCCTACACCTGTGGAAATTGGTTTTGAATTTGTTCAGCTACCAGCTTGGTTGTACTGTAGTAACAATGATATAGTCTGTGATTTTTGTATAGATCTGTGTGAATGTATGTATGTCTCTGTGTATGTGACATCTGCTTGTTAACATGATATTCAAAAAAGGGAATCTTGGATTTGACTGTGTTTGTTATTTATTTTTTAATGCACATCACACAATCACACTGCATAAATGATTGTTTTAGGTTGAGGTCAAGTGATTATGATGCTTGCAGTGGTCAAAATACAACTACCTTATAAACAGAATTCATCTTGAAGAATTGTTTGAACTGACATTACTCTTCATGCAGTATGAGAGCGAAAGACTAGACATTCAATACAGGAAACCTACTTGGGGAGGGGGGGGGGATGGGTGGCGTACAGTTATTTGAAATGAGCAGTCTTGAATTACATGAAAAGCACAGTAACTGCAACATTGGTGTAAAGGGTGTGTGGACTGACATAATATTTAATAATATGTACATATTTTTTACTGGTGGTGGATAATTCTTTTTGAGGCCAACAGGTGTCAAGTTACAAGACACAAAAGAATTTGCAGGGGGGGGGGGGATTTTGAGCAAACTATCGTAAATGCAGTTGCAGTTCAATGTCATATATTTTTTCCTTTTTTTAACATTTCATTCATGGATTCATTGGGATTGTTGGTACGCTTCAGTGAAATGTTTGTAAACCAAGTATTTCAACACGAAGAGTACTGTTTTCTGTGCAGGTCAAAATCATCTCCTATTATTATCACTTTTTTAAGACTGTAGCTGTTACAGAAATAGATACTGCTAAAATTAAAGGATGTAGAAAAAAAAAAGGAACTGACATATTTACATTCCATTAAAGCACAAATTTTCAAAACGTTCTCAATTTTGTTCTTCTTGTACTTATTTCTAATGCTGCAGCAGCTATGCAATAAAATCTGCTCTGGTGATGTTGGGAAAGCTCCAACAGGTGGTTCAATTCCATCAGCAGATTGTGATTTACATACTGCTTGCTTTGTTAGAAACTAGTCAACTTTGTTTCAGATGCTAGGTTTTACTGATATTGATCTAACAAAATGCCTTAAGGACCACTAGTCTAGTATTCTGTTAGTGGATGCAATATACATATCATATCTGTACTCCAAGCTGCTATAATAGCCAATAATGATACATACACGATAACCCAAACATCAGAACCCATCTTGCATTCCTTGTCTTAATCAAATTGCGGGGGGTCTTGAATTTCGGTGGGACTGCAGGCACAGACAAGGTGTAATGTGGCAGCAAAAGACAGTTAAAGTAACCTGAAACATGGTAAGAAGGTGCTGAAGTACAGTATTGTAGGAGATAACAGTAGTGTAAATCTAATCAATGACAAAAGTCAGGGTCAAGGAAAGCAAGGGTAAGGTCATTAATGTGAAAACCCATTATCAACCAATCTGCACGTCTGAACGTTCTACACATTTGAAAAAATAATGTGAATGAAATAAGATCAACAAATTTGAGAAAAGAAAACTCAAAAGATATCATCAAAACATTTAAAAACCAGAATGCACAAATGCATTATGGTTTCCATGATTTCATTACATCGATTCTTTTTCATGAATCTGACATACTACAGTGTAAGCGTAATTTAGGTAATTTACGCTTAGTTATCGAATACAGTAATATTTCATGTCACCAATTGAGAAGTACAATGACATCTGCTTACCTAAGTTGATGATTGATACTGTAGATATTCTTTTAATCATACACAGCTTCATAATACAGAGATATATCAGAGAGCTTCCCTACACCCCAAATATCAAATCTGTGCAAGCTTCCCTTCTTGACATTTCGTGTTTACAAGGTTGTCTTTAAACTTGACTCCTGTTGACCTCAAATGATCTTTGACCTCCATAAACACAATAGTCTTATTTGTACTCTGTAAGGTACCTTTACACATGAAAAAAGAGACCTCTGCTAGCTTTCTTTAGATACCATGTTTACTAGGTTTTCACTTTTTCATCCCTCTTGACCCATTAGGTCTTTGACCACCAAACACAACAGACTACTTGCACTGAATAAGTTAACCCACACATGAAATATTACATCTGTACAAACTTCCCTTGTTGAGATTTTGTGTATACAGTTTTATCACTATTTGTCCCATGTTAATCCCAAATGCGCTTTGGCCTCAACAAAACAATAACATCTTTGTGCGAAGGAAGATCCCTCTCAGTCCAAATAAAAGATCTGCACAAGCTGCCATTCTTGAGATATTGCGTTTACAAGGTTTTCAGTATTTACCCCTAGCCCCTACTACCCCCCCATGACCCTACTAATCCCCAAATGACCTTTGACTCCCACCCAAAAGGAAAAGGCTTCTACTCAGTGAGGATCACCCACACACCAAGTATAAAATCTGTGCAATACTGTATTCCATTCTCAAGGTAGGTGTTTACAAGGTTGTCACTATTTGACCCCTGTTGGGGTCAAATCATGTGGTAAAACAGCAGGCTTCTTGCCTTTAATACGGTGCACCTACATACCAAATATGAGATATGTGAAAGCTTCTTGTGATATTGTGTTTTACAATGATTTCACTATTTGACAACTGTTGACCCCAAGTGACTTTTGATCTCCACCAAAAGGCTTCTTGTACTACGAAGGATACACTCACGTGCCAAATATGAGATCTGCACAAGTTTCCCATCTGGAGATATCTATCTGTCTATATCTGTCTACCTTTCTTTCTGTCTATCTGTCTGCACAATGTTGCTTGGGTGGTGGACCACTTGCAGTGTTCAGGAATATTTGGTCTGAGTTTCCATGTGGGCCCTTTGGTCCATTTTATGACATTATGCAAAATGCCTCTGCAGATTTTTATTAAGTAGTATTAATAATAATTAATTTGTAGTCTATGGTTCTATGTGGGCTCTGTGGCCCATTTCATGAATTTCTGCAAAGTGTTTCTCTTACTTTTAAAGTGTCCCTTCAAAATGTTCTGATGTTGAGCAAACAGTAGGGCTTGAGCATCGCAAATGTTGGGCACTCCACATGTCTCGGGCATCTGAAATGTCGAGCATTGTGACAGATGTCGGGCGGCGCATGGGTTGGGCAACTTGAGTTGCACAGCTGTTTTGCGCAGCCTCAGCAGAATAGGCTTTCTTTGGACTTACGTTCTTTGCAGGCGCCTGTTAGCCAGTACCAGGATCACTCGACTCGCCTGTAGCAGCTCAGATCCGTCCAACCGAATAACTGGTAATTTCCCAAAATGTCTCTTAATTAACTAATCCCGGGAATGAACCAAGGCATATGAACAAAGTGTAATAAGGCCTCGAACGATCATCAGTATTAAACACGAACCGGCCTTCAGTGACCTGCGACCAATGAGACCTCATGCCATCCCCGCTCGCCACTCTGTCTACATAAACCTTAGGGGGAAGAAACCTACAAAATCACATTAGGGCCGAACGAGAAATTGTTATCTTAATTAAAGATGAATCCGTAATTAAGAATTAATACTCCTTAGTTAATGCGAATTACTAATTCGAAAGAACGAAATAATTTGTAACAACGAAATAATATTTCGTAACTACTTAACAACATAAAACAATATCCTCCAGTTTGCCTTAAAGGCAAAAGAATAATGATTAGCTCTGTTAGTAAAATATCAAGTAGGTCAGAACCATGTGGTTCTTATTGTAGTTCTCTTTTCAGTGAGTAACAAATGTATGGCCTACACGTAATCAGGCGTGGACAGGCTGCTTTCCATGAGTGGGGGGTGTACGACGGACGAACTTCAACACTTCTCAAGGTCACATGAGTGTCAGCTTGATTTTAAAGTGGGGTGACATTAGTGTAGGGGAGCATTACCTGGTCTGTATGGTGATATAATGGAACTGATGAATAATCAATATCATGGGAGGGGCCTGATCCGTCGCCTTTGGAAAATTTCTGTTTATAAATGGTGCAATAGATGCAACATGGTGCTATATTTTGATGCCTAAATTTGAATTGAATTGTCATGAATTGCTACTTCTTAAGAAAACATTTTTTTTTACATTGCTAGGTGAAAAAAGAACAGGCTATCTGGGACGATCTGTCTAGGAGTTTCATTAGGTATTGGGGGTTGGCCCAGTCGCAAGTTAACGAGATCATCATCGGTTGGCGAGGAGCGTAAAAGAGAAGTTGTGGCTTTACACCCCCCCCCCCCTCCGCCTTTCAACGGCCGGAAACGGCACATCCTGGGTGTCCTAAGCTGATAATTACTCAGTCTTGAAATGGTGATGTCTGTAATTTTTCAAGTAATGAGGGAAATGTCAATGTATGAAAAATGGTGATAATTTGGATTGGTTATAGCCGGAATTTTTTCACTTATCAATTTGCCTTCATCCCTTTCACTTATGAGCCTTTAAGGCTTACGGTTGGTGTAAGCCCTTCACACGAGCTTTGTAATTTCGGATGATAAGGTGACAAGTAGGTGCACAGTGCGACAGAAAGACCTCTATTGACATAAATTTTGGCTTAATTCACATTTAAACATCTCAGCAGAGAGCCACCAATGATTAGCGCAAAGTTTGCTAACAAATGTTTGCCCCCCCCCCCCCTTTGCAAAAGCATCCCAGCTTGAGATTTCATGTTTCAAAAGCTACTCTTCCAAAGAAATAAAGACAAATAATACTTTATATAAATCATTTGCTTGTTTATTATTATGATGGTTAGCCATTTCCTAAACGTTCCTGTTTGTAGACATACAAACCTCATCCCATTTCCCAAAGCATGTTCCCATCTGCTGGACCTCAAAAGGGTTGAGAAGATGGTATATAGTTCCTGAATTGCAGAGAACTAGCACCGGCTGCCACTGGAAACAGATATTCGGTAGAATGTTCATAACTGTAGATTAAAACTGTTCTTTCCTGGCATGTATTTCTCTCTGTTTTTGTAATAAGTATTTGTTGCTCTGTCGTGAATTTCTGCATCATACCTTTCATTTCCAGAGGACATAGTCACGCCAACAAGTTCAATATCTGACGCAGGGCCAAAATCGACTAATTGTCCCTACTTTGACCGCCGTCCTGGGGAGGGGTATTTGGGCATTGGTGTGTTCCCTGTCTGTATAATAAGTTAGGATCAGTCAGTCCAAAGATAGGCATACGTTGCATGATCAGAGGTCTGGTTTAAAGGGAACACCCTCCCCTTTTGCCTAAAAGAATGATGTTTGCCCCTTCTCATTTGCCCAATCATGATACAAAATCGAGTTTACCCATGAAGATATGCTATATGACCTTCAAATAAGCCATACTCTGATGTCTATACTCTGATGTCAACCTAACTGCAGCAACTCGGAGCTGGAGAGGGTAATTTACCCTTAAAGATATCCTATATGACCTTAAAATAACCCATATTACGTAAAAATAATGATACGGCATAACACGTCAATATTAAATATCAAACAAATCAACATTTACTCACTAATTAAGCTTGGACATTAGACGAAATGTCTTTGTTTAGCGATACTCTGATGTCCACCTAACTGTAGCAACCCAGAGCTGGAGCGGGTAATTTACTCCTTACGAAATCCTATATGACCTCAAAATAAACCAATATAACGTCAGACTAATAAAGGCAAAACATATCAATATTAAATAACAAATAAATTAATATTTAGATACATATAAGCGTAAATTAAGCTCCTAATTAATCGCAATCTCATTGTTTCGACGAACATTAATGTCAATGAATCTGCAGCTACCCTGAGCTGGAGCTGAGAGTTTACCCCTAAAGATATCCTATATGAACTTCAAATGAGCCAATATTACGTCAGAGTAATGATGAGACACAACAAGTTAATATTAAATAACAAATGAATCACTAATTGGTCACTAATTAGTTTAAATTAAGTTTCGTATTTAGTGGAAATTACATTTTCCCGATATACACTAATGTCATCGTAACTGTAGCTACCCTGAGCTGGAGCTGAGAGTTTACCCCTAAAGATATCCTATATGAACTTCAAATGAGCCAATATTACGTCAGAGTAATGATGAGACATAACAAGTTAATATTAAATAACAAATGAATCACTAATTCGTCACTAATTAGTTTACATTAAACTTCGTAGTTACTGGAAATTACATTTTCCCGATATACACTAATGTCATCGTAACTGTAGCTACCCTGAGCTGGAGCTGGGAGTTTACCCCTAAAGATATCTTATATGACCTTCAAATGAGCCAATATTACGTCAGAGTAATGATGAGACATACCAATTCAATATTAAGAAGAACTGAATCAATAATTGGTCACTAATTAGTTTAAATTAAGCTTTGTAATTAGTAAAAATCACCTTTTCCCGATACACACTAATGTGAAAGAAACTGTAGCTACCCTGAGCTGGAGCTGGGAGTTTACCTCTAAAGACATCCTTTATGACCTCCAAATCAGCCAATATTACGTCAGAGTAATGATGAGACATACCACTTCAATATTAAGAATAAATGAATCACTGATTTTTTCACTAATTAGTTTAAATTAAGCTTTGTAATTAGTAGAAATCACATTTTTCCGATATGTACTAATATCAACGAAACTGCAGCTACCTTGAGCTGGAGCTGAGAGTTTACCCCTAAAGATATCCTATATGAACTTCAAATGAGCCAATATTACGTCAGAGTAATGATAAGACATAACAATTTAATATTAAATAACAAATGAATCACTAATTGGTCACTAATTAGTTTAAATTAAGTTTCGTATTTAGTGGAAATTACATTTTCCCGATATGCACTAATGTCATCGTAACTGTAGCTACCCTGAGCTGGAGCTGAGAGTTTACCCCTAAAGATATCCTATATCAACTTCAAATGAGCCAATATTACGTCAGAGTAATGATGAGACATAACAAGTTAATATTAAATAACAAATGAATCACTAATTGGTCACTAATTAGTTTACATTAAACTTCGTAGTTACTGGAAATTACATTTTCCCGATATACACTAATGTCATCGTAACTGTAGCTACCCTGAGCTGGAGCTGGGAGTTTACCCCTAAAGATATCTTATATGACCTTCAAATGAGCCAATATTACGTCAGAGTAATGATGAGACATACCAATTCAATATTAAGAAGAACTGAATCACTAATTTGTCACTAATTAGTTTAAATTAAGCTTTGTAATTAGTAAAAATCACCTTTTTCCGATACACACTAATGTGAAAGAAACTGTAGCTACCCTGAGCTGGAGCTGGGAGTTTACCTCTAAAGACATCCTTTATGACCTCCAAATGAGCCAATATTACGTCAGAGTAATGATGAGACATACCACTTCAATATTAAGAATAAATGAATCACTGATTTTTTCACTAATTAGTTTAAATTAAGCTTTGTAATTAGTAGAAATCACATTTTTCCGATATGTACTAATATCAACGAAACTGCAGCTACCTTGAGCTGGAGCTGAGAGTTTACCCCTAAAGATATCTTATATGAACTTCAAATGAGCCAATATTACGTCAGAGTAATGATAAGACATAACAATTTAATATTAAATAACAAATGAATCACTAATTGGTCACTAATTAGTTTAACTTCAACTTCGTATTTTGTGGAAATCACATTTTCCCGATATGTACTAATGTCAACGAAACTGCAGCTACCCTGAGCTGGAGCTGGGAGTTTACCCCTAAAGATATCCTATATGACCTTAAAATAAACCAATATTACTTCAGACTAATGATGAAACACAACACTTTAATATTAAATAAGAAATGAATCACTGATTGGTCACTAATTAGTTTAAATTAAGCTTCGTAGTTGGTGGAAATTACATTTTTCCGCTATGTACTAATGTCAACGAAAATGCAGCTACCCTGAGCTGGAGCTGAGAGTTTACCCCTAAAGATATCCTATATGAACTTCAAATGAGCCAATATTATGTCAGAGTAATGATAAGACATAACAAGTTAATATTAAATAAGAAATGAATCACTAATTGGTCACTAATTAGTTTAAATTAAGCTTCGTATTTAGTGGAAATTACATTTTTCCGATACACACTAATGTCAACGAAACTGCAGCTACCCTGAGCTGGAGCTGGGAGTTTACCCCTGAAGACATTTTTTATGACCTCCAAATGAGCCAATATTACGTCAGAGTAATGATGAGACATACCACTTCAATATAAAAGAATACATGAATCACTACTTGGTCACTAATTAGTTTAACTTCAACTTCGTAATTTGTGGAAATCACATTTTCCCGATATGTACTAATGTCAACGAAGGTGCAGCTACCCTGAGCTGGAGCTAGGAGTTTACCCCTAAAGATATTCTATATGACCTTAAAATGAGCCAATATTACGTCAGAGTAATGATGAGACATAACAATTTAATATTAAATAAGAAATGAATCACTAATTGGTCACTAATTAGTTTAAATTAAGCTTCGTAGTTGGTGGAAATTACATTTTTCCGCTATGTACTAATGTCAACGAAAATGCAGCTACCCTGAGCTGGAGCTGAGAGTTTACCCCTAAAGATATCCTATATGAACTTCAAATGAGCCAATATTATGTCAGAGTAATGATAAGACATAACAAGTTAATATTAAATAAGAAATGAATCACTAATTGGTCACTAATTAGTTTAAATTAAGCTTCGTATTTAGTGGAAATTACATTTTTCCGATACACACTAATGTCAACGAAACTGCAGCTACCCTGAGCTGGAGCTGGGAGTTTACCCCTGAAGACATTTTTTATGACCTCCAAATGAGCCAATATTACGTCAGAGTAATGATGAGACATACCACTTCAATATAAAAGAATACATGAATCACTACTTGGTCACTAATTAGTTTAACTTCAACTTCGTAATTTGTGGAAATCACATTTTCCCGATATGTACTAATGTCAACGAAACTGCAGCTACCCTGAGCTGGAGCTAGGAGTTTACCCCTAAAGATATTCTATATGACCTTAAAATGAGCCAATATTACGTCAGAGTAATGATGAGACATAACAATTTAATATTAAATAAGAAATGAATCACTAATTGGTCACTAATTAGTTTAAATTAAGCTTCGTAGTTGGTGGAAATTACATTTTTCCGCTATGTACTAATGTCAACGAAAATGCAGCTACCCTGAGCTGGAGCTGAGAGTTTACCCCTAAAGATATCCTATATGAACTTCAAATGAGCCAATATTACGTCAGAGTAATGATAAGACATAACAAGTTAATATTAAATAACAAATGAATCACTAATTGGTCACTAATTAGTTTAAATTAAGCTTCGTATTTAGTGGAAATTACATTTTCCCGATATACACTAATGTCATCGTAACTGTAGCTACCCTGAGCTGGAGCTGGGAGTTTACCCCTAAAGATATCCTATATCAACTTCAAATGAGCCAATATTATGTCAGAGTAATGATGAGACATACCACTTCAACATTAAGAAGAAATGAATCACTAATTTTTTCACTAATTAGTTTAAATTAAGCTTTGTAATTAGTAGAAATCACATTTTTCCGATATGTACTAATATCAACGAAACTGCATCTACCCTGAGCTGGAGCTGAGAGTTTACCCCTAAAGATATCCTATATCAACTTCAAATGAGCCAATATTACGTCAGAGTAATGATAAGACATAACAAGTTAATATTAAATAACAAATGAATCACTAATTGGTGACTAAGTAGTTTAAATTAAGCTTCGTAGTTAGTGGAAATTACATTTTCCTGATATACACTAATGTCATCGTAACTGTAGCTACCCTGAGCTGGAGCTGGGAGTTTACCCCTAAAGATATCCTATATGAACTTCAAATGAGCCAATATTACGTCAGAGTAATGATGAGACATAACACTTTAATATTAAATAACAAATGACTCACTCATTAGTCATTAATTAGTTGAACTGAATCTTCGTAATTAGTGGAAATCACATTTTCCTGATATACACTAATGTCATCGTAACTGTAGCTACCCTGAGCTGGAGCTGGGAGTTTACCCCTAAAGATATCCTATATGAACTTCAAATGAGCCAATATTACGTCAGAGTAATGATGAGACATACCAATTCAATATTAAGAAGAACTGAATCAATAATTGGTCACTAATTAGTTTAAATTAAGCTTTGTAATTAGTAAAAATCACCTTTTTCCGATACACACTAATGTGAAAGAAACTGTAGCTACCCTGAGCTGGAGCTGGGAGTTTACCTCTAAAGACATCCTTTATGACCTCCAAATCAGCCAATATTACGTCAGAGTAATGATGAGACATACCACTTCAATATTAAGAATAAATGAATCACTGATTTTTTCACTAATTAGTTTAAATTAAGCTTTGTAATTAGTAGAAATCACATTTTTCCGATATGTACTAATATCAACGAAACTGCAGCTACCTTGAGCTGGAGCTGAGAGTTTACCCCTAAAGATATCCTATATGAACTTCAAATGAGCCAATATTACGTCAGAGTAATGATAAGACATAACAATTTAATATTAAATAACAAATGAATCACTAATTGGTCACTAATTAGTTTAAATTAAGTTTCGTATTTAGTGGAAATTACATTTTCCCGATATGCACTAATGTCATCGTAACTGTAGCTACCCTGAGCTGGAGCTGAGAATTTACCCCTAAAGATATCCTATATCAACTTCAAATGAGCCAATATTATGTCAGAGTAATGATGAGACACAACAATTTAATATTAAATAAGAAATGAATCACTAATTGGTCACTAATTAGTTTAAATTAAGCTTCGTATTTAGTGGAAATTACATTTTCCCGATATGCACTAATGTCATCGTAACTGTAGCTACCCTGAGCTGGAGCTGGGAGTTTACCCCTAAAGATATCCTATATCAACTTCAAATGAGCCAATATTACGTCAGAGTAATGATGAGACATACCACTTCAACATTAAGAAGAAATGAATCACTAATTTTTTCACTAATTAGTTTAAATTAAGCTTTGTAATTAGTAGAAATCACATTTTTCCGATATGTACTAATATCAACGAAACTGCATCTACCCTGGGCTGGAGCTGAGAGTTTACCCCTAAAGACATCCTATATCAGCTTCAAATGAGCCAATATTATGTCAGAGTAATGATAAGACATAACAAGTTAATATTAAATAACAAATGAATCACTAATTGGTCACTAAGTAGTTTAAATTAAACTTCGTAGTTACTGGAAATTACATTTTCCCGATATACACTAATGTCATCGTAAGTGTAGCTACCCTGAGCTGGAGCTGAGAGTTTACCCCTAAAGATATCCTATATGAACTTCAAATGAGCCAATATTACGTCAGAGTAATGATGAGACATAACAAGTTAATATTAAACAACAAATGAATCACTAATTGGTCACTAATTAGTTTACATTAAACTTCGTAGTTACTGGAAATTACATTTTCCCGATATACACTAATGTCATCGTAACTGTAGCTACCCTGAGCTGGAGCTGGGAGTTTACCCCTAAAGATATCTTATATGACCTTCAAATGAGCCAATATTACGTCAGAGTAATGATGAGACATAACAAGTTAATATTAATCAACAAATGAATCACTATATGGTCACTAATTAGTTTAAATTAAGCTTTGTAATGAGTGGAAATCACATTTTTCCGATATACATTAATGTCAACGAAACTGCAGCTACCCTGAGCTGGAGCTGGGAGTTTACCCCTGAACACATCCTTTATAACCTTCAAATTAGCGAATATTACGTCAGAGTAATGATAAGACGTCCCACTTTAATTTTAAAGAATAAATGAATCACTCATTAGTCACTAATTAGTTTAAGTTAAGCTTTGTAATCAGTAGAAATCACAGTTTCCCGATACACACTAATGTGAAAGAAACTGCAGCTACCCTGAGCTGGAGCTGGGAGTTTACCCCTATAGAAACATCCTTTATGACCTCCAAATGAGCCAATATTACGTCAGAGTAATGATGAGACATACCACTGTAATGTGAAAGAAAACGGAAATCACTAATTGGTCACTAATTTGTATGAATTAAGCTTTGTAATTAGTGGAAATCACGGTTTTCCGATATACACTAATGTGAAAGAACTGCAGCTACCCTGAGCTGGAGCTGGGAGTTTACCCCTAAAGATATCCTATATGACCTTAAAATCAGCCAATATTACGTCAGAGTAATGATGAGACATACTACTTTAATATTAAAGAATAAATGAATAGCTAATTGGTCACTAATTAGTTTAAATTAAGCTTTGTAATTAGTGGAAATCACATTTTCCCGATATACATTAATGTCATCGTTACTGCAGCTACCCTGAGCTGGAGCTGGGAATTTACCCCTAAAGATTTTCTATATGACCTTTACGTAAGCCGAGAACGTAAAAGTAAGAATAAAATAAGCTATAATTTTGTGTTTGAAGACTAACCTAAATCTGACGAATATTTAGTCACTGATATTTGTAGGCATGGAAAGTAAGTTTGTGATATTTCTTTTGTTGTATTGACTCTTCTAAGTTTGTGCAGTCTCACTTTGCATTAATAAACTAAGCCAAGTTGAAGTTTGAATTATGGTCAGTGTCAATTGTTTCCTGCCTAAGTTATCACACTTATTTTTCGGCCTGTATGCTTCTCCGTACCACCTTTTCTGTGGGGGCGTAGCTCTTTTTGGTAGGCGAGGTCAAATTTCATATAATTATCTACCCTCAGCTGGAGAAAGGCAAAGCTGTAACCCCTGATGGTTGAAGCTAGCAAACCTGTCAACAGAGTCACAAGAATAGCTCATACCTGGATTGATGTGCTGTACCAACGCAGGTAAAAACGTTTGAAAGTAAGGCTGAATGTGCGGCTCTCTTTACTGTGGTCATAAGATGGCATTAGCACTGTTACTAAGAGTTAGTGTAACGTTAGTGCCTTACTTCGGAAGTATTTATTTCTTTGGTTAAAGTTAGCCTAGACTGAGTCGACCTAACATTACATTAGGCTTAACTAGCTTAGGCTCAAGTCAAAAGTCAGTCTCTAACGTTAGGCTAGCCTAGGCTCTAGTGGTACATTGGTGCTGAAGTTACTATTTGCAGGGTGTATTAACGTTAGTTTCTCGGCTAGGCATGACGAAAGGTCTGTAGTTTAGGTTGCAACGTTCTTAGTAGCACACAGTGAAACTATAAACAGTCGAGTTGGCCTAGGCTATACCTACTATCTTGGACAAAATACCTTGGGACACCCCTTGCCCCTGTTCAATGTTGGCTCTAGCCTAGGCTTGCTGTTCAAAGGGTACATTCACTTTTATAGCGCAACATTGGAAAGGGCGCGGGGCTTCATGTTATCCTCTCACCTACAGTTCGGTATCATATTTGCAACATACGACAAAGTATCCCAACAATTTTGTCCAAGATTGTAGTTACTAGCCGACACATCAACTCTAGAACTATTCTTCATAGCCCATGCCCCTGTCATTCTGTACATTCAGCCAGGACATTTTCCTATAGGGTTTGAGCCTTTTTTGCCATGGCAGAAAGGTTCAAAACCTATAGCAGAATATCCTGGCAATAAGAGTACAAATGTCTGTGGAAACTTAGTTGGAGATTCCATTTGGTGCTAACGCTTGCGTGGTGAGGGGGCTAGTTTCGTCTTCTGTTTCACCCATGTGTGGTTCATTTCAATTTTAGCGGCCTTATTATCTTTTCAACCAGAGTTTTGATGCTTTTTCCTATTTATTTTGTTCTTCTTTATGTTCGGATTGTTTTCCTGGGAGAAGATTGGGATGGAGTTTTATTTGTGTTTGGTCGTATCCATACTGGCAAAGTGTGTATGGTGTATATAGTTATTTATTTTGAGGAAACACGTGGGCGTTTTTATTGTAGTTTTGCGAAGTTGGCCCCTCATCTAATGTATTAGTATTCTTTTCCTGTTTTGCTGGGCCTCAGTTTCTCTCATGTCTCATTCAGATTCTTAAAGGAAAGCAAGTCATGCAGACAAGAGTAGGAAAAGTGGTAGTTAATGTGGGCACTGTGAGTCTGTAGTCAATAAGGATGATAAAGGGATAGAATGTGAGATACAGTACTGCTTAGGTACAACTGTCCAGGCTACGTTCCAGTACGTGATTGTACTTGATTGCATGCGCATATACGCCTTTGTTCTTTAGGTTATGTTCCACAGCACATCTTGCGGAAATTTCAGAGGGGATTATACGCGCACACATCTGTAGAGAACAAAAGGGGCACTTGCTGAAAAGATCAGTGATGAATAGGCCTACTGTTTGTGTGCCATTAGCAGTGATTTAAAGTAGTGCGCAAGGAACCACATTGCTTCCTATGTTTTGTGAATAACTTGCTACTGCTAGGCTAGAGTTTTCATACTTGCAAACAAATAAGCTGCTTGCATGTGTGATGCAAAGACTTGCTAAGTTGCTTTGGCATAACGTTAGTGTTGCGTACAGCATATAGGCCTAAGTTGTTAAGGCTAGCCCAAGTAAGGCTGAAAGGCAGTTAGGTCTAGGCCAAGTCCATTTGTTAGAAATTAGCCTAGTTAGGATACGGTGGTAAGGCAACAAACGGTCTTGTTCGACAAATAGGTTCAGGGTTCCCACAGGTCCTTGAAAGTCCTTGAAATCCTTGAAAAATATTGTAGTCCTTGACAGTCCTGGAAATTCCCTTAAAGTGATTGCATGTGTACTGAAAAACCAAAAAGATAAGATTATGTTTGATCTTAACTATTTCTTTATTTTTAGATGTACACGTGAGGTTGTACATGAATGGACTATGTCTTTCAATGAAGGAAAATGACAGTAACTAGTAACAGAAAACATATTTGAAAATTAAAGGTTCTTACTATAACTGCCTACACAGTGAATATGCAACAGTACAGGTCTCACTAGTGTGTCAAAAACATTTTACTCAAGTCGTCACCTTGGTAAGTTTTGGGAATTGTAGTATTTGGTGAAAGGAAACACTGTCTTTACAAATAAAATATGGACTGAGCACAACCTTGCCCGCCTCGTCAGTGATCCTGAGTTGTTAGCTGAATATTCAATACTAGTATACCTTCCATTGGCTTGCTCAAAGAAGCACACCGTTAATTTGAATGAAAACTGTCAACCACTAGATTATCGTATTCTACACTTTTTGTCGTTATGTTAGAAGAATTTGAAATCATATGGCAAAATTAAACAACTGAAACCTATTTATTTTTCAATGTTTTTACTTTGTGCCTACGCAACACAATCACTTTACATTTGGATATTTCCAAAAAGTCCTTGAACAAGAAAAAGTCCTTGAAAATTCCTTGCAAACTCCAACAGTTAGGCAAACTTTCGTCACTACCTGACACCGGAACCTTATTAATATTTCATTATTTGTAAGTTGGGGAAAGGTTACATTAAATTTGAAGTGGCTGTTAGGCCTTCAGCATCTCACCAATAGATTTCCAGAAACTACAGCAGATTCAGCCAATTGTTTTAAATTTCTGTCATAATATAGTATCTGGCACCCAAAATGTAATGTTTCATTATTTCTAAGTTTGGGTGAAGCTTAAAACTTTGTACTGGTTTTAATAAGCTGATATTATACCATGCCACTCACCAACCAGCCTTTAATAAACAAGAACAAATTTCACATTTTAAATTATAATAATTTAAAATTTGCTGTTGTTTATAAAACGTTGCTTGGGGTTTGGCATGGCAGTCAGTCAGTATGGGGTTAATTGACTAGATTGTTAAGGAAAACATGTCTAAATAATCAATTCTGGTTCAGAACTTTACATTACTTTCAAGGCTTTTGCCAAACAAATTTTAGTGCAAATCTCATATAACATATCATTTGTGATGAGTCCTACATTCAACAGTGTATTAATAAATACTGACTGGTTTTCAATGGTGCGACAGTTTGAATGTTTTCTGTAACTGGTTGTGGTTAGGCCCAGCTTTTTGTGACTTTATTAAATTGACCTTACTCATTATCTACCACTTGGAATACTGTAGCCTAAGCATGATACCTGGTGTAACTTTACCAGAGCTGGCAGAGGATATGCGGACGTATATCGGCAGCAGCCTAGACAAATGATGTGTAACAAACAATAGTTCTCCATCATACTTATTTACCCAGATACTATTGTTAAGCTAAGTTACATTACAGAAGGCTAAAGTAGCCATGTTGCATGAATTAAAAATTATAGAATTTAGGAAGCTCATCTTTGGTCTTCAATCATCAATGAATACTGAGACGTTTGTCCTAAATTTGTCCCAGGCCTAGTACTACAGTAGACCTAACAAAAGATGATGGGACTTCACTTCTGAGTAACTTTTTACATTTATCATTGCATTTACCATTTTTGAAAACATAACCTCATTCTAATACCAGGGTTGGAAAACCTTGCGAACCTTCAGAACCTGGTTCATGGGAAATTGGCGACACTTGCGTAAAATCCAGCATGTCGGAACACATTTTTTTTTCTTATAAAAAAAAAAAAAACGGGGAAAAACTGGGAAATCTTCAGAAAACAATATAAATGAGGGAGAACAGGGAAAATGTTGTGAAACAAATATTTAAAAGAAACTCTGTTGATCGTTATTACTTACACTACACACATACGCAAATAGCGCATGTTACCTGTATCATGCCTAACCAAGATGTCCAGTATATCCACAACGACTACGCAAGTTACCAGAAAGTACCGCCAGTTTACTTTTAGGCACACTCAGCCACCCTACATACACTATGAACCCAGGCCTGTATCCAGGGGGGTTCAGGGGGTTCGGACGAACCCCCCACAAGATATGGAGTTGTGCTCAGCGTGTGATAGTAGGCCTAGGTTAGCAACATATATAGTGAATTTTAATTTGTTGGTCATAATTGTTGGGTAAAATGTTCCACTTGCGGTAAAATCGAACCCCCTATTGAAAAAAGCTACATATGGGCCTGGAACCCCTGTGCCCACAGATGATTCACACAGAGCACGTGCACAATTTCATCTCCGTCGGTTGTAGTGTTTTCTCTTTTCTTTTCTGAACTCAGCACAACAGATTCTCTGTGCAGTTAATGAGATACTGAGTGCTTTCAGCACACAGTACATGCAGTAGCGGCGCAAACAGTACCCATGTGGAACGGCTTGACCTTGGTACCTTCTTTACGTTTACAGTCTTACACCCAGATGCAATGGTAGTGCCAAGCATCTTTCTGGAAAACATAACCTTAAACATAGAAAAAAAATTGCCAAAATAAACCATTTTGAAATATGAGGGGATGACTTTAAACTTTTTTTTTTTGCTGCACATTTCTACTGCCTGTTAATGGTCACATTTATCAGAAATAAAAAAAGTTCGGTACAAATGTCGTAGCCGCAACAGGTGGCTGAAAAGTAGTAGTAACTTTGAGTATTATGAATGCGATAAATGTCCATTTTGGGACAGGTGTTGACATTTTTGCCATTAAAAACTTTTCCTGGAAACATGCCAGGACTTTTTTTAAAGTCAAACGCACAGAGCTAGCTGTTTGTAAGTAGCGTGCTTGTAGTAGTTAACAGTGTATAGTGGTCTATGATACTTGGTGTGTGGATTGGTCACATTGAGTAGGTTATCCCTATTGCTTTGGTGGAAGTCAAATGTCATTTGAGGTGAAAAAAAAGGTCATTTTGGGTTAAAGGCTTATTAATGTGGTGTTTCAAGAAACATAACTGTAGTTGATCTCATACTTGTCATGTGGATAATTCATGTTTGTTATAATATAACCATGTAGCAAGGAATCACAAAGCCTGTTGGCTTTCTGGTTTTAGTATTAAAGTGAAAATAGGAAGTCGCGACGTCGCAAAATAGGTGTTAACAGTGTGTTCTACCAGGGAATAGGCCTATACTTTCGAACGTACTTGCTTTTAATCTTATGTCTGGGAATTTTAATGAATCAAACAGGTCTAATTCAGCCTAGCTTTACTAAAGAAAGGCACAGCATAAATTGAAGCCAGTTAGTGGGTGTGGTTCAGTGTGGTGAATAAGGTTGAGATCATGAGGGTTTAATTTGAATCAAACAGGTCTAAGTTAGCCTGGCTGTACTACAAACAGGCATAGCATACACTAAAGACTAATGATATAACTAAGCCAATAAATGGGGGTGGTAGAGTGGACTAATCATTGCAGAAAGGGGGATTAAGAACAGTAAAGTGTAATTAAGACTGAAATGAGATTGTAAAGACTTTGGGTTTCAAGCACTTTGTTTGAATGAAAATTAACCTGCTAAGGCACCTCCATCAATTACAGTCTATACACCATTAGCGTTATGATTTGCCACCCGTGTTCTTCCAGGAAGTACATTTGGTAAACAATAGCCCATGCAGGCTAGAACTTGAGGCTGTAGACTTTTAATGAGGTAGTGACAGAGTTGAGAATTACTACAGGATTGTCGCTTGCTGGCATACCCTATGTAGAATCAGCTCTACTGAGTGCAATATGTTGAAGTAGATCTGTTTATAAGTTAAAGGTACATAGTGAATATGTTACTCCTAGTTTGATTTTATCCAACCAATAGCATGAACAGATCAGTGAAAGCTCTTTCTTTGCATGCATTGAACTGACTGACTGAAATAAGGCAGTAGTCTCTCTGAAGTTTTTATTCACAAGAAGAAAACAATAATATTGATTTTAAAGTCAAACATATTTAAAAAACAACAAGCCAAAGTCATTAGGGTACAAGCATATATAAGTAAATTCAAATCACAATTCTTAACTCAATTTATTCAAACATTTGCAGCAATGAACCTGGATCACCACAAAGGCATTTTGCATGAGCTCTGTAGGCTGTGTTGTGATCGTGCACAGCATAAAGATAAGCATCCCAGACCATGCAAGGATTACTTGGAACAAATAAAGTTACATTTGCTGTTGACTGCTCCACAGAAGATGGAGACATATTCAGCAACAGCTTACGTCATACTTGCTACTGTAAATTGTTCGAAGAAAAACTGACAGCAGCTTCCTGGAAGTCACATCCTAGAACTGGTCCATGTCATATTTGCCATATGTTCGATAAGCAAAAAAAGGGGGATGGGGAAGACCTAAAAGGTACAGAGCAGCAGGCAGAAAAAGAAAAGCTGAGAATCCAAGAGAAGTCATCAAGATGTTAACAACAGGCCCATCTTCATCACTGCACAATTCAAAAAGTTTACAGCCAACGAGTCCATCTACAAGTGTAAAATTTTTCAGAAATTGTTGAACCATTGACTGGAATCACCATGTGCCACATATTTCGCCAGTGCTGTTGTATGGCCTTTTAAGATGCATCCTCTAACACAATCAAATGCAACTGTTTGAAAAAAATTCATTTCACTGACATTAAATCTCCTCAAGCATATTTTCAGACAGGTTCTTATTGGCAACTAACAACCTGCTCGACATGCAAGGCATCAGTTTCCCTAGACGAACAAAGTCACCACAGCTGCTCAAATGAAATTGCAAAGTCTCTCTCGACGAATGAATTCCCCTCCTTTGATACATTCCTCACAATTTGAGCTGCAGCCTACTTATACTGTACCCAACCGAGGATATGTACTCATCTAACAAGCGGGCAATCCATGGAGTTGCATATCTCATCGCCAACATGCACATTGATGTCAATACAGGGCCTGCACATGGGAATGTGTAATAGTTCATTGCTAAGTACTTACAAAACTTGAAGTTAATTGGTTTAAAAGTTCTCAAGATATGCTGGAGATACAAATTTTGGGGCAAAATTGGCTTTTTTTCTCAAAAATCAGCAAACTTGACTCGATTTACCATAACAGTGATATTATGTTGAACAGTGCGTTTTTAGGTAAGAACTGACAAAACTGTAAGTTAATTTATCTAATAGTGCTCAAGATATGCTGGAAATACAAATTTTGGGGCAAAATTGGCTTTTTGTCTCTAAAAAATCAGCAAATTTCACTCTCTTCACTACAAAAGTGATATACCTTGAAATTTTTCATTCTCAGTTAAGTTTTTGCAAAATTTTGCATCAAATGCTCAAATACTTCTCAAAATATGCGGGAAATACCAAAAAATCAGCAAATTTGACTTGATTTGCTATACAACTAATACATCTTGCAGGTATTGGCATCATGCACAACCTTACCAAGTTTCAACTTATCGCTCATATGCTTTTCAAACTATTCTGGAAAAACCTCAATTTGGACAGCTCTGGACGCACACACACACATGCACACATACCTACATACCTGTTTAGGGCACCTTTCGGGGATATGAACTTTTCCTCACATAAACGGGGATATCCCCACTTTGCATTTGTCCCCAGTGAGTGGTATTTAGTCTTACATGTATCCCTGATTCACGCAAGAAACGGGATTGTGTGTGTAATTTTCTACACACATACACCTGTATACACAGGTATAGATCCATAAAATAGTTAATTGGGGAAAAAAGTTGGATTGACATGTAAAGTTGAGGGCGCATATCTGAACCCCAATATGCATTATGTTATACACTGGTATAGATCCATAAAATAGTTAATTGGGGAAAAAAGTTGGATTGACATGTAAAGTTGAGGGCGCATATCTGAACCCCAATATGCATTATGTTAAAATATCCACAAATGGGGATATCCCTGTTTTTCAGCAAAACCCTGATCGCCAGCTTGACGTTCCTGTGTGTGTCCCTGTTCGGTGCCCTAAACAAACCCACACGCACACACATTGGCACAGACACATTTTCATTTATACCACCCAACAGGACCCCCCTGTACCCATGGTCACTCTACCTTGGGGTACCCCTGTGGTGTCGCTACTCATCCACTCCAAGCATTTCCATAGCAACCATTCTCCCATGGGTGCACACTACAATATATAGCTCCACTAGCCAAGTGACTACAATATCTCATCTAGCCCCTATAGGGCGATGAGATAATCGCGTTTCCCTGTGATCGCCGTCCGCCGGGAAGACTTTGGACTCTTCATATAATTATATACAAATGAATAGTCATGTTTGACATTACGGTTAATACATAGTAAAATACTACGCGTTGGTCTCATGAAATGAGCCAATAGCAGCGATGGAACAATGAGAGAAAATAATGGTACCTAGGCTTTCACCCTATCACCAGATTTGCCCACGGCAGAAATAGAATATCGCCATGAGGCCTACAACATTTGAAGAGTTACCATGATATTTATGAAACTAATAATCAGTCGAAGGTCCTTTTCCCCATCATCTCTCCCATCATTTCTCACGATGACTGTTATTGGGTTCCACAGAATTTGTTAGCGAAAAACAATGGTTTTAGTTAAAAGCTGTGTGCATAATTAAAACAAGTGTCCAGAGTCTGCGAGGGCAGCAATCAATTAGGGGGGTAAACACTCTTCCGGAAGAGCAGTACAGTATGGATGTTCATCAGAGGTGGCGGAACCAAAATTAGGGACCGAAACTCTCCAGCCCAAGCAGACTCTGCATAGTCTAGCCCTCTGAATGCTCCCATATCCAAGTCCATGGAGCAGCTGGGTACTCACATAATGGAAACAAAGATGAAGCAGTTGTTAGATGGGCTATCTGTCACATGCAAAGCAGGGGGACAGGTAAGAATTAACAAAATTCTGTCTCAATACAGAAATAATTGAAAAAAGTGTGCAATTGAACAATGATTATAATTTTGCAAATAGAGACATGTAAAGTGGATAACATGTAAAATGGGTAACAGTCTTATTCTAAAGAGACTGAGGTATTAATTTTCCTTCCCATAGTATTACCCTTGACAACACCCCTCTTAACACCATTTTCTTTGATACAATTAGTGACTAGAGCAGTATCCATCTTAAAATTACTCTTGCAAAAAGTCTGGAAGGGGTGAGGGAATGGTGAAGAATTGTCTAAAGGGGATATAGTCCCTAAGACAAATTGTCCGTATTTGAATTTCGCAGGATTCTATAGACTAGAGTAAAACATTCCTTTCAAAGTAATATCATGTAATTCTGTCAAATAAAATGCAGTAAATATGAGTATTAACACTTAAGAGCTATTAACAATAAGAGTACACTTGTACTACTTGTAATTGAAACTGGCGTGCACATATGAAAAGGTGAAGTAAAAAGCATTTAATCACTTTCTAGATTGTAATGTGCTTTAAAGCTCTCTCTCTGAAAACAAAAATCTTCAAGTAACACGTATACATTTGCTTTTCTCATTATGTTACTTTTATTATATAAAATATAGCCTTTAACAATAGCAGTGTACATCCCTTAGCCACGATTCCTAGCATCTGCCAGCAAGTCAACAGTGAAAGACAGAACAAAGATACTTGCCATCACAAAGGAGATTCTCAACAAAGGGAACGAAAAACTGCATATAGCGGATCAAATAAAAAATACAGATGATCAACTAGCCTGATCTCTCAGTGGCCTAAATCAACAAAAGGTTGTCATTTCCGCTGGTGAATTTCTGGGACTGAAGAAAAACAGAGAGCTTAAAAGGTAGGTCAACAAGAAACTCCCACCATCCCCTCCCCTTGATAACAAACACTTGGCTAATGAAATACCTAGTAAATTTGTACTCTACATCAGAAATTTACAAGAAAAGAAAAATCTTTGGTATTCTGAACAGCTGGTCAAGGAGATATGGCATAATAAGTGAAAGTGAGCACAAAATGCAGGCTGAACAAAGCACCATCATTGGAGACAACTTGGTAAGCGAGTGGCTGCCATTTGTGTTCCAAGATGAAGTATATGGTACAGTTGTGCAACAAACACCATGCATCAGTGTGAAAAGCTTGAAGCAGAAAGTAATCCAGCAACTTGAGGGCTATGAAAGGTTGGTGCAAAGCATACTGCAGCAAGCAGCTCATTGCTCGAAGTGTTGTATTGAAACTTGTACTGAAAGTTGGCTAAAGTTACTACATTTTCTGTATTTCACAGATTATGCCTATTTGCATCTCACAGCATTATCAAGGAAGAAGAAATGTGGCTGAAAATTTGGGGCGACAAAGGGGGTGAAACATTTGAAATGTTTCAAGTGGAAAACACCATCATTCCAAATGCCCCATGAAACACTGTTCTAGTGTGCATGCTTCCAGCCAGCGACACAATGTTCAACCTGAAGTTAGGACTAGCTAGGCTCAAAGGTCAAGTGGAAGAAATGCAAATGTCATGCTGGAAGTGAGTATGTTTCATACTGTGTTGCACTTAATGAAGCCACAACATGCCAAATGTCATAAATGTACTCATTAATTTGAACTTTTGAAGATATGATTTTCCTAACATTTTATGTATATCTTTCCTTCTTAGACACAAATCTTTCAGAGTTTTTGGATTAGATTATCAGCCCCAGACCAGATCTCAAAGACCTCATCACCTCAGTCTTTGGCCACTCTTTCTTGGGATTATGATGCTTACAAGGCAGATGGCAGTAAACCAAACAGAACGAAACTGTTCAACAATGTTTTTGAAAAGCCTCTCTTCAATATTCCTCTGGAACAAGTAAGTATTTTTAGCTCACACACCAAGTGTGTGAGGTATTAGAATGAGGCTGATGTTGTCAACTTTTTTGAAAAGCCTTCTCTTTCTTCATTTTTGATTCCTTGCTGTAGGCAGGTAAATCTATGCAGTCCTGATGTCGTGTGTGGGTATGTATGTGTGTGTGTGTGTGACGGGAAGGGTAACTCTGAGT
The DNA here is from genome assembly GCA_021234535.1 of Stichopus chloronotus. NCBI lineage: Eukaryota > Metazoa > Echinodermata > Holothuroidea > Aspidochirotida > Stichopodidae > Stichopus > Stichopus chloronotus. The sequence goes on from CM037831.1 coordinate 354,402, forward strand.
AATTTCATTTTTGGCATGTTGGTTGCCCATATTGAGTAGATGATCCCTATTGTTTTTGGTGTCCAAATCTTGCATATTAATGAGGTTATGAGGTGAAACATAAAAATTTTTAAAACTGCCATAGTTCCTTATCCATGGGTCAGATTTGTTTTAAACTTGATAAGGTTGTCTGTTATTAACAGGTTCACGACTCTGTGAAATTTAAATGCTTATCAATAGAGCGGAAGGGATAATTTTTCACTATAAAACAATAATAATAGCCTAAACACCATTATTGTGGTTATTATAAACTACCGTACAAATGTATATTGATCTACATTGTGCAATAGCAGGTGTTTATTCTCTCGCACACAGTTAACTCAATGGGATTGCTCCCTACAGTACTGCATTTGTAACTTAGTGAGTAACTTCTAGTGTGGGGGGCTAATAAGTTGTCCAGAGAGAGAGTCTTGGTATGGGAGGTCATGGGGTCAGATAGAAAAGCATGCAGTGGAATGTAATGGGTTTATGAAAAAAATGAAGAAAATAAAAAAAACATCTGTTCTGTCATTTATTTGGATAATATCAATATCCAGAGGAACAGCTGGTAGCAGAACAAGGTTTCTTAACAATCAAATTGGAGTGCTTTCAATCATATTTCACAATGTCGGAAAAGATGGAGGAAACAAAAATATTGCGGAGGAATCATAACTTAGGGTCAACTTACCAGGACTTTGAGTGTGTTAAAAGCTACTTGTAAGAAGGAAGAAATTATCCTTGTGGTTTACGAAGAATTTTGAGGTAAATATGGCAGACAAGCTGAGTTCAGATGAGGTAAGGTTGAGTTATTTGATTCAACTAACAACAGGCAAGACTTAGAAGCAGCATTGATTACTTGTGTGTTTCTTGGAGCTCAGAGATAATGTTGACTGATTTCATACCGTACTCATACTGTACTTGATGTGTGGGTTGTATGGCCTGGGTAGGTGATCCCTATTGCTTTTGGTGGACATCAAATGTCGCAGTCATTTTAGGTCACCAAAATAAAGGTCATTTTGGGTTAAAGGCTTGTGGTGTATCAAGAAAAATAACTGCAGTTGATCTTATACTTGTCATTTGAATAATTCATGTTTGTTGTAATATAACCATGTAGCAAGGAATCACAAAGCCTTTTGGCTTTCTGGTTTGAGATATTTTTCTGAAATTTTTTCAGTGTGTTTTTTGGGATAGACGTATTTTTTCCCCCTAATTACATTTTGACTGGCTTAATTTATAGGTGAGTTGCAATGTAATTTTTGGAGGAAAATCTGGTTTTTGGTTGCTTTTTGCACACGGCACTCTAATTGAATGGGTTTATCTGGAGAGCTATTCTGGGGTCACTCTAGTAAACAATAATCAAATTTTATGGTTGGACTGGCCAACCTATCTGCCCTGTGGGTCATCAAGTCCAACTCTGAACTCTCACCTATCGATATCACATTCTGATACTAGTAAATTGACACGCAAATTAAGTTAGTGAAGCATGTGGCTTAGTGATCATTGTAAACTCTTAAGATAGGTTGATAAACAGAGTTGATTTGTTGCATCATCAACACTACAGTGTTTTTACAATGTGTCCATTGACTTGGATTATGTTATTACTGCCCATAGTAAAGTACAATGCTCAAAGGTACAAACCATGTACATTGTACTTTTACAACCATGGCAAAAATCTAGACCAGCCCACATTTCAATTAGATCCAGCCAAAGCCAGCTCTGACAGGATCTAAACATTATCCCTTGCATCCTTACATACCATACAGCCTGAAGTAGATTTAACCTTCTCTACAGACCATAGCTGGTTCACCTAATGCCATTTTTCAACATCACATGTTGAAATTAAAATATACTGCACTGGTATTTGATAATGTCATAGGCTTGATAGTGTGTCAACTAGATACTTTTTGCATGTCACATTTTGTCACCTTCCAAGCACTGTACTTTCATTTTGCAATACCACAAACAAAGATTACCTCTACTTAGTTCAGTGACTGCCCTAAGTTTTGACACCCCTATGTTCCGTCACACTTATGTTTCAACATGTACACTTAAATTCCGGCAGCAGCCACTGATCAATGCGTCATTATTAGCTGAGCATCATAGCTGGGACCCAAAATGGTGCCTGATGTAATGAATGTGTTGCAACATATGAGTGTCAGAACATGGGGTGTTGGAACAAAAGTGTGTCAGAACATAGGGCTGCAACCTTCAGTGCAATTGTGTGAGCTACAGAGGCATTGCTGCGCTAGTTTAATATTTGCGTACCAACACTAGTGTTCTGTCTCTCTCACATAACATGCAGTGAAAAACAATGACACAATAAATTGTTTCTCACAGGTATGCATCCGTGGTCTTCACATAAGCCTTGGACTCTTCCTGAAGCACTTTAAGTCCTTTGAAAATAAATACCATCATTTCGACACAAAAATAGCAATGACAGGCAACCAACCTGATGGGGCTAATGGAGTTTCAGAAGGCTGTACAGAAGTGTGCAAGAGATGGAAAAGATCTAAACAACTCCAAGAGCAGTCAGATGAGCTGGAGGATGCAGCATCTCTTCTGAGAGAACACCTGGAAGGTCTTGAAGGCGATGATGAATCTATGGAGACTTATGCAGCCAAAATTGCTGATCACCCTCATGAAAAAGAAAAACTTGTAAGTTCATTGGTAAAGCTATTTTCTCAGTAGTAGTTTCAAAATCTATGTGATAAATAAAAAGCAATGTTCTAATTTTCATTTTCTTCCTTTGCAGCTCAAGGAAGCAAAGTCAATCAGGACTAACATGAAATTCATTGTAGAACAAGGCCCGGTGCTTCAAGTCCTTGACAGAGCATTGCAGGATTTAAATGTTTGGAGTGTACCACAGCTAAAGCTTTGTTGGCAACCACATTCACTGCTGTTGTAAGGTACACATGTAATGTGACCTCTGATAGTAATACTGTATACAGCTTAAAATCGAAAGCAGCAAAATTCTTGTATCTGCAATACTTCCAGCTAGAAGTCCACACTTCTTATTATTCATACTAACCCAGTGCAATATGTCTACACTGCTTCTCTTAATCTCCTTACTGTAGAAAGAGAGCATAGAGCATCTGCTTTCCTCAGTGGTTGCAAAGACGAAAGACCTGTGACCACAACTTGTCGATGAAGCTAAGGAAATGACTGACAGGTATCGCATACTCCTCCTATTCGCATCCTCCCACAACATGTACAACCTGGCTTCAGCTTTCACTGATGCAGATATCAAAGCTCTTGGTAAGCATACAGGAATTTCCAACAGGCATTTCTCTTCAGGAATATTTGAGAAGCTCTAAATAGCAGTATTTTTTTATTTTCTCTTCACAGAACTGTCCATTGCAGCATACATGGAGTACTTTCGGGCTGACTTCAGTGATGAAACTGTCATTCCCAAAATGCATCTCTTTGAGTACCATGTGATTCCATTCATAAAAAGTGACTGGTTGGGCTGAGATTCCTTTTTCTGCTTCAGCAATTTACTTTATCATTTTGGATAAGTAAAAAGGACACCTGTGCAAAATCTGGTTACTTGTTTAGAGTTTTGTAGCTTGTGGAAAGCCCCGCTCATAGCAAGTCCACCCCTCACTACAGTTGATATCCACTTCTGCTTGTAAATCTCACAGTGCATCTCTCCAGTCCCCTCAATGGTCATGCAATAATCCTGACAATCAGTTACACAGGTATTAAGATTTGTTATAATGTAAATAGGCCTAGTTGCCCATGGAAATTGTCACTATTAGCCCATGGCCATCTGTACAGGCTTTTAGGAAAAATATACTGAAGCAATTGAGGTCTTTGTATGGGTTCTTCATTACAATATCTGTACGAAATGCCACGGACCATCTTATATAAACAAGCAAAATAAATTAGCATATCTTTGCCACTTATTCCCCATCATTGTCACAACATATCTACATATCTTTCTGGTTTTCAGTGTATTATTTAGATGACTAGATGTAACATGTTACAGTATTGTGACTGCACATTATATGTCATCACTGGCCATAAACCCTGTACATGTACGTTTTAATATCCTAGAAATGTAGAAAAGAATAAATGAAGTGGAAATGAAACAAAGCAAATCCTCACAGTACTTTGTAATATGAATCACTTTCAATTCATCCTTAATGCAACAGTTTGTAAGGAAAGACTTAAAAAGAATCACAAAGTCTGTCCTCTTTGGACTAGTGTCAAATTTTTGGTTTGTTATATTTTTAGAGTCACTGTTAATGTAATATTTGATTACATTTATTCTGATAATAATATGAATTACTTTCAATTCATCCTTAATGCAACAGTTTGAAAGGAAAACCATTAAAAGAATTACAAAGTCTGTCCTCTTTGGTCTAGTGTCAAATTTTTGGTTCGTTATATTTTTAGAGTCACTGTTAATGTAATATTTGATTACATTTATTCTGATAATAATATGAATCACTTTCAATTCATCCTTAATGCAACAGTTTGAAAGGAAAACCATTAAAAGAATTACAAAGTCTGTCCTCTTTGGACTAGTGTCAAATTTTTTGTTATATTTTTAGAGTCACTGTTAATGTAATATTTGATTACATTTATTCTGAGGATGTATTCATTGCTTTAGTTACTCTTGATAATGATGAGTTTATGAAAAATGGTAAGGAAATTTGTGTGTAGACTTGAACAAACTTGGTTTAAAAAGTCACCATACAAGTTAGATTACAGCAAAAGCATTTTTCCACCTCAAAGATGAGAGAAGTTGAGAGATCACCCGACTTTTAGATCAAGGAGTTAAAATTTAATCACAGTGGCATTTTACAAAGCTTGGACTATGCTGCACAAGGAATTTCAGATCACTAAGGACGTCGCAAGCAGACTTAAACAAGGACCACATGTGAATTGATCACATTTTCAAGATTCAGCATACTGAAGCTACAGCACTGGAAATTTCATTTTTGTCCAGCAGATAATCAGGCAGCGCAGGGGTGTACATTTCATTCAGTTCCAAACACCGTTTCTAGGGTTCCCAATTTATGTTCCTGTCCTTACAGGAACATAAATTGATAATATTGAAACATAGCCTCAGTTATGGCTAATCAGTAATATAGACGAGGGGTTTGTGGTTACGAGTTGTGGATGTAACTAATACGCACAACGTAAAAATATTTTCCATTTTTGTGATCAATGCTGGACAAATAATAGGGTTAGTCTTATTGTACCTATGCAGCTGCACCTGTTCTACCACTTTGACATGCAAGGAAACAAAATCTTCTAGGGGCTGCCCTGGACCCCTATAAGAGGTTCCAGTGGGGGTCCAAAGGCGGACCCGGGACACCACATAGATTTGCTTGCATACTTGTTACAGGATCACAAGCCCTAGCCGGAAACCAGAAGATTGTCAATCGTTTCTGTAGGAAATTGTTTTTGGTCACGGTCAAAGTTCATTTGAGGTCACCAGAGGCCAAACTGTAAAAACCTTGTAAACACGATATCTCCAGAAGGGTTACTGTGACTGATGTCATACTTTGTATGTGGGTTGGTCATATTGAGTCGATGATCCCTATTGTTTTTGGTCGAGGTCAACGATCATTTGAGGTCACCAGATGCCAGACTGTAAAAACCTTGTAAACACAATATCTCCAGAATGGTAACTGTGACTGATGTCATACTTAATGTTTCGGTTGGTCATATTGAGTTGCTGATCTCTATTGTTTTTTTAAAAGGTCAAAGGTCATTTGAGGTCACCAGAGGCCAAACTGTAAAAACCTTGTAAACATGATATCTCCAGAAGGGTAAGTGTAACTAATGTCATACTTTGTGTGTGGATTGGTCATATTGAGTAGATTATCCATTGTTTTTGGTTGAGGTCAAAGGTAATTTGAGGTCACCAGAGGTCAGACTGTAAAAATGTGTAAACAATATCTCCAGGAATCTAACCGTGACTGATGTCATACTTGATGTGTGAATTGTATATACTGATTAGAAGACTCTTTTTGTTTTTGGTGGAGGTCAAAGGTTGTTTGAGGTCACTGGAGGTCAAACTGTGAAAACCTTGCAAACACATTATCTCCAGAAGCGTGATGTTGACTGATGTCATACTTGATATGTGAGTTAGCCATACTGGGAAGGTGATCCTAATTGCTTTTGGTTGAAGTCAAATGTCATTTGAGGTCACCAAAAAAAAGGTCATTTGGGGTTAAAGGTTTATTAACACATTGTTTCACGGACAATAACTGTAGTTGATCTCATATTTGTTATGTGGATATTTTATGTTTGTTATAATATAACCATGTTGCAAGGAATCACAAAACCTTTTGTCTTTCTGGTTATATGATGTATTAACTGATGTTTTTTGTCATAGATGGCTTTCCTCATGATTGATAAATTGCAGAGATGAGATGATAAGATGTTGAAAGGCTGGATACATGCAACTTAGAATACACGGGAAGTACTGTTTCCAGCCATCTGGGGGGTTTCCAAGGCGCAAAATTTTCTTGTACGCTCTGCACCAACCGATGGTGTTCCGCTCAGATAGTAGTGCCAGCACTCACCCTCCCCGTATTGTTTTTCATTCCACCGACTTACGCCATGGCTTACACCACTTTTAGGGAAAAAAATTAGGCCAGAAGCCCCCCCCCACTTTTGGTATCAAATCAGCGCCCATTTACATGGCACTTCTATGCCGTTTGTTACATCAAACTTCCATTTTTGGTCCTGTTTGCAGTTGCAGTTTGGGATCTACTGGTTAGTGTCTGAAACTCGGCTCTGTTTTTGTGCAGTAGCTGTTACAGTGTGGTTTTGAAGATGACCCAATTTACTGTGTCCTGGACATACCACTTTGCCTGTGTCTGTCTACCACTGTTGGCAATATTTGGCAAAGTGTCTGCCGATGTCATTGTGGTGAGTTGACTTTAAGTGTAAAGATCCCAACAAAGTGACTTTTACCTGACCAAATTTATGTCACTGTATGCATTTCACTGTATAAAGGGTCTGCTGTGGTGGCTAGCCCATAGGACCCATTTTCTGTTTCCCATATGGATATATATATAGAACTCAGTGTAGTCAAGTCCTTTCTGGTTGCGAGTGTGCAATGCTGTTTGTAAACTTGTTTTCTCAAGAAGGAAGACCTGTGTGAACTTTACACTTTGGAGGAAAGCCCTAGTGAGGGTGTGATCCCTGTTGGTTTTTTTCAGATCAATCTCTTTTGAGGTTAACATAATTCCAACTCTGAAAAGTTTGTAAACACAACATCATAAGAACAAAGAGCTCTCTGAACTTCAAAACACAAGTAGTGCCCGAGTTGAATCCTATTCTTTTTTGGGGAAGTTTGTTTTAGCCAACAATTACCCAGAGTGTGAAATAGTAAAAGTGGCTTTGCTCTAGTGAATAAACACACTTAAGTTACAATCATTTGTAGTGGGTGCAAGATAAAAACAGTGGTCATTTAAGAATATATGTGACCAAACTGTAGAATGATTGAAATCTTTCTCTCCCTCTCTGCCTTTCCATATTTGTAGTGTATTAGGTTTATCTAATATGTGCAGATTAGCAGACTATAAAGTGGACCTTGGTTTTGATGATAACCTTACACTCATGCATGTGATGGTGTGTGCATGCCTGCATGTTTGTTTTAGATATGCGTGTGTTCATGTGTGTGATTGTGAAGTCTTGCTTGTGTGCTCTATTTTTTTTTAAGAAGGCATGCTTGGACTGTTCTCATGTGGTATGTATACAAACAGTATTGAGTGCAAGAATGTTAATGTTTTTTTTGTGCAGACCAAAGGTTAGCTGAACAGACGGCAGCAAGTGAAAACGTTGTATACACAATGTCTCAGGAATGCAATCTTTGCCTGAGCTCATCACAACAGCTGACCTGAAGTCGTGACCTGATTCCATTTTCCTTGAGTCACAACTCCTGTGGAATTTGAAAAACCATAAAAAAAACTTCCTTAAAGATCTCTTGTGTGTGTTAAGTAAGAGCTTGAATTAATGGTTGTGTTCATATGTGAAGGAGGCAGTTATGATTTTGTTTAAACCAATACAAGTAGTAGTAGCTGCAGAGTGGCGACTGTTTGGCCGCCAGTGCTCGACTCCAATAATCGACTCTGTTCATACAACTTTGTTGTGCTTCTTATTACCTAACTACTGCAACATTGTTTTCAGCATTAGATAGTTGAGTAGTTTGTCAGTTTAGAAAATATCCACTGAAAAGATCAGATACATTTAGTCTTTGATGTATACAATGTAGTGTTGGAAAAGAATTTTTATTGGAATTGTGTCTTTTTTTATCGTCATCTGTTATCATTTGTGCATTTGTATGTCTTCAGGTTTCTGTCATGTGATGTTACAACTATTCATCTGTGTCGCCATGACAAATGATCTTTATTTTTTCCTCTCGCTCTCTCTACAGATGTTAGGAAATGTCACAGAGGAAGAGTTTCGTTCTGTGCCGTCAATGTTTGGTGCACGCATCCCTGAAGGTGGCATTACAGTGAGTGTACTGTAACTTGTAACCTTTGTTTTCTGTCAAGTGAGGATATAGTAAAGTAAAACTTAATTAGATCCCTCAGGAGAAACTGCACACTTCGGTATGACAATGATCAAAAATGATTTATAACAAGCACATAAAAAGATCAAGTAAACACATAGGAAGATGAGGCATCAAAGAAAAGAAATTTAAAGACTGATTACAGTCTAAGAAATTTTGCAGAAATAACAGGGTAAGAATGGGATGGTGCAAACTGAAAACTCAGTCAGATGAAAGCTGGTTTCAACCATAAAAGTGTTCTCTAAAACTTACAATGATGCAAGGAACGATAGAAGATTTAAGGCAATTTGTAACTGCATTAAGAGTTCTTACTCACTCACTATCAGAAATTATTACATTATAAAGATCTTCAAATAGTGGGTTATGCAGTTATGTGAAATTACTATTGAGTGTGGTGTAAGTGCAGTTTTGGTAAAGCATTGGAGGGTTGACCCCAATCAATAATATATGACTTGCATAACGATAGAATTAATACACTTCATATCTTGGAGAGTCACATTCTCACCCAAACATGTTATGCACCTGTGCAATCTATAGAGACAATACAATATGGTATTCATTCTCTTCACCAGAAAATCAGTATATTCATTCCAGATGATTTTACGTCCGATGTACCAATGAAAGATGAAACTATGGAACTGATGGTTTTGTTTCAGTTCCACAGGTCCATTTTTAGCTCAAACCAGCTCAAAGAGCTGTTTGAGCTATTGTGATCCGCCACCGTCACTATGTCTATCTGTCTATCCGTCTATCTGTCTATCCGTCTGTCTGTCTGTCCGTCCGTCTGTCATGTCTACCTGTCATGTCTGTCTATCTATCATGTCTTTCTATCTATCATGTCTATCTATCATGTCCTGCCTTTATTGCTCTCAGGTGCACATTCGTGGACGGATTTTAACAAAACTCAGACACATTGGTCGTTGAAGATTAGGCTACCTGTCATGTTCAAGAAGTTAAGGTCAAAGGTCATTAAGGGGTCATTAAAGGCCTTTATGTGAATATCTTTAAAATGTATCTCCTCCCACAAATAACGTTTCACGGTACTGCCTAAAATTGGTACCGTCAGTACCACCACAAATGCTACCGGTATCGATACCCAGAGAGAGAAAAACGTTTGATTTTTAACTCAAGAAAATACTCGGAAAACATCCTGAGTTAATGTATTTGTAGTGTGCTAATTACTGCACAATTGTTACAACTTATTTCATAGCATAAAATCCTGGAAACTTGTTTTGTCTTGTGAAAACATTCTCTGGAATTCGCCGACTGTGTTGGCCGATTGTATACGCTAACAGCATGAGTGAAATACTACCAGGCTTATTGGACATTCAACACACACAACTGTATGTAAATTTGTACAGTAAATCTGCGGCTTGAAGCGAGCGAAGCACTGTACTATTTCAATGGGAAATTTTCAGCTGTTCGTTGCCGGCTCTGATCGAGTCGATCGAGATAAGCCCCGCCCCCAAGCTGCAACGTAGATTCTAGAATGACTGACCGTCATGAACTGAAATGATATTGTGATCAACAAGTCTTAGATCTTTTGTTGACCTTTTTCCGCGATTTTCGACAGCCAATCACAAGTTTATAATGCGAGTGGCAGGCAGGACTTTATTTCATATTTAATTAGATGGAAGGCTAGCGCTTGAGAAAGGGTTTCATCGTTGCCGATGCATGCCTGTCCGGAATTCCCCAATCCAACGTTCTCATTTATGTGGAAGAGATTTTCAATATTAATGAGGTCAATCCAGTGATTTATTTGCGTAGCGCATACCCTCTTAACATTAAATGAATTGCGCAGAGTATAATCGATTAATTATTAATGAAATCAATCAGATGACATGATTTTGGACCCGATGGCCTCGATCGTGACTGAAACTATTACTGCCCACGTGTATCACTACTAATGGCATACCACTTCAGTGTATGTTCTGGCGACTACAGACTTTGTATTGACTCAATCAGAAATAAATATTTTGAAAGAGTGAATGCCAGCAAACAATACATATGGAATGTCACGGAAATGGAATAAGGAAGGAATAACAATTGTCTTAATAAACTGTGTATTTCAGTACCCTTCTAAAATGTAGCCAGCTTATTTTCTGTGTGAAGGAAAGACTAGACTCTCAATAATAACAAAAATATGTGAAAACTTATAAATAGCATTACAGTTAACTTGTCACTGCCATTCTCCCGACTGTTGGCTTCGGCCTATGTACTATTGAAAATGGAATACTGGTACATGGATGTCAGTTAATGGTTCCTTGGACTCTTATTAGTAATATTTATGGAGTGGCTCCGCCATATGTTACCCCGGACTTGGCCCGTTATGTGTCCACAGTGGTATTATGGTAGAAGGGATGGAACAGAGTGCCAACTCTTATCCCTTAAGGGCGCCATGATGTTGCTAATGGGGTTTGTGGCAATTGTGATGCAGATTCTTTATCTTGTAACTAGAACCTTTTTTTTTTCTTCGTGGAGTACAGTTCTGAAAAACCAAAAAGTATATGGGTAGAGGATTTTGAAGCTGATTTAAGAATCGGCAAAACCAGAAACGATGCACAAACAAAAGCCTCCCCCCCAAAAAAAATGCTTAGCGCGTCCGATAATGTTTCATGGAGAGTTTATAGACATACTGCAGTTTCATTGATATCTGACGTTATCTAGAATGTTGATAACAGGAGAAAAGTAAATATTCAAAGTATTTCCAAACTGCACAAGTGTTCTTCTCTTTTCACATGAAATAATGTAAATCGTATCAATCCAATGAAGTTTCACAGATCTCTCTCAGTCATTAGAGGTAATTTTTCTTGAAATGGAATCCATAAATCCTATTTTACTCACCTGGTACACGTTTCGTTCGATCACACTGCTAGCGAGGTGTTACTGGATGCTGTACTTACTTCCCAAGTCCCAGTACGTAACCAAATATCAGCACAGTGCGCACTGTACACATATAGGCCACTTACGAAGCCATTATGTTGTAAGTTCATTTTGACGAAGCTGTAATATATGCTTTTACCTTTTCACAGATTTTTCATGTAATATTGTTGTAATACTGTTTATAATATATTTCATCATTGTTTAAAAGTTTGACTGAGTGGTTACAAATAAAACACGCAAAGTCGTTTTTCAAACTTTATTCTCTTTCAAGTTAAAATGAACGTCACAAGTGTAATGTTAGGCCTAACGTTAGACCTAACGTTAAGCTTACTTTCGCGGTACCGTTTGGTACCGTTGTCGGTGGTACTTCGGTACCTTTTAATTGGTGGTATAGTACCGTACCGGTACCGGGAAAGAACTGGTATACCGTGCAACGTTACCCACAAATAGCGCTGTATGTTCTTGAAACTGAGTTTAAATATTTCTTATGTAGTGGTTCTTTAGGGTTGTACACAGATTTTAAATCTAAGGTCATAGGAAGTCATTGGAGGTCAAAACGTGGAAATATCTTTGATAAGGGATTGCTTTGAGCCTGTGAGTCCGATATTTACCAAACATGGTTTAGTTAATCGACTTTTGAAGGGTTTCCAGCGCGGTGTAAAAATGAAGATCAAAGATTATCCAAGGTTCAATTGAGGCCATAGTTGTAAATATTTTGAAATTCTATTTTCTCCTAGATGCATTATAAAATTATCTTCAAAATTACTTAGAAGGACGACTGGCATGCACAGATTACCAAGTACTTCTCCAATTTGGGATAAAGTATACTTTTGATACCGTTCTAGTAAATGTTGTGCCACCCCAATATTTTTACCAGTCTCATAAAATCAGTTTTACTCTGTTTTTCTTTACACTGCATTCTCTTTAGAAATGTCTGTGTACAAGAAGTCAGTCCTGTGAGGTTGTTTACGTTAGTTTAAAGGGAGGTGCTTAATGCTTTAAACATTAGTACAGGTAGCTAGCTTCATGACAAAGGGCTCTTTTTACTTCTGATTCAAGTGTAAATCTGCTCGAGGGAGTGATTCTGTTGGCATCATAATTCATCATTGTGCATGAGTGGTAATTTCTCTTTCTTGCAAAGTTACCTGGTCTCCTGACAACGTTTAATTGTTCTAAGTTCCTTGTGGCAGCAGAGAGCTAATACCAGATTGCTTACCAACTGCAACTGCATAATAATGTGTGTAAATGCCAGACGCTACTGGACAATTAGATGGGCAGTGAGTTGTTATTCAAGGAAATCTAGCAGTTGAAACAGGGGAACTCCCTGGTTGAAAGTAAAGGATTGCACTGCTAAAGTCAGACTGAAATCAAAACTGACAAAGTTGATACAAAAGAGGGTTTGTCCTCTGCCACTTATCAAGTAGGACTATGGGATTTTAGCCACTGCCAAAATATTGTCAGATTTTAAATGTGAATGTTTGGACCTGTGACCTGTGGTAATGCAAATGTGAGTACATCAATATTGCTTTATGTCAAAACTGTTCTGTTAATTAGTGTCTTGATTACTGTAGCTCACTGTGATATTGACCAGCATAATTTTACATATATAGTTGGTATGGTAGTGATAAGAACTTAAAGTAGCTTAGTTCTATTATTTTTACTGGGGACAAAAGAGGCATTTCCTTACCTTGCTTTTGAGAATGAGGGGGTGAGGGGGGTTAGGTCTTGATTTTTTATTTGCGTCTTAGTTTTGGGAAGAACATGTGTTTGTTTTATGCGTGATACCTGTGGTCACAGCATGCAGTGGTGTACATAGGATTTTGTGGAGGAAGAAGTGCCAACCCTAAAGTTTGCCGGGGGGTGGACATGTCCCCAAATACCCTCAGCTTTGCACAAAGCACTTGGTAGGCCTATACGTAAGTGCAGGGGACATTGAGGGGGATATGACAATGCAAAATCTGATACAGGAACCTTTTAGTGTTAGTGATGTGCATAGATAGGTGTATAGGATTTAATACCTATTTGCACTTTTCGGGAGGGGGCTGTTGAAAAATACATCCAAAATTCCTCTCCCTTCAAATGTTAGATTTTCTTGAAACCTCTTCACTGTAGTTGTTAAGTAGTGACTCTCATGCTGTGTCTGAGAACACACCCTTACTAAAAGGGTTTGAAAGATACAAGTTAGCATCTCACCAGGTGGTGGCTAGTATCACCCACACTCACTGGAAGTATCACCCACAGTAAAGGGGTTTTAAAGATAGAAGTCAACATCTCAACAGGTGGTCATTTCACCACTGTTCTACACAGTGTCCACTGCAAAATAAATTAGTTTCCAAAAGTCTACACCATCTCTACTATTTTTTGTGGGGGTGTGGGTCATTTCTCAAGCCAGCAAAATTTTTCTGTTGTATCTGGTGACCTGCAATCCTACCATTCATGGGCATACTCATGTGTGTTGTTGGAAGGAGAGCCAACCCTTAACTTAAGCCACATACTGTATGTCCCATAAATACCCTCAGCTTTTGATATTAGCATGCTGTATGTACAGATGATGAACAATCCAGGAGGGGATGTCCACCCTGCGCAATACCCCACAGACAACGTTGCAATCATAAAATGTTCATCAATTAGTTTAAATAGGTCCAAATAAGCTATGACTTTGTACTAATGAGATCAATGAATCCTCAGTGCATCTATTTTTTAATTTGGTTTGAGCTACTGCACCATTGGTGCTCTAGTTGTTGGAAATTTTATCGCATTGCAGATTTAACTTGAGAACACTTGATAACTGGTATCTTTTTCGTCACAGTGCTGCAAACAGTATTGCATCCAACTCAAAGACTTTTGTGCTTACCTTCAAATGTTTGAAAGTAGTTTGTTGGTATAGAGGTATCTAGGGTTGGGCAGTATCCCAGTATTGAAGTTGGAACAGGGTTTTTGGTACCAATACTACTTGGTACCAGCCGTGATTGTTCATTACTACTACCATTAGTACTTTCTGGTACATTAACAAATCTGCCTGATAATGGCTTAATTTATTGGAACCAGTACCGTTTCAAAAAGTCAACAATTATTATCCTTACAATCTACTGTTAATTAGCAATTTCTATCTCAAAATTGCCTAGAAGTATGATGCTGCTAACAAGTAGTAAAAAATCCAAATGGACATTACCATGTAGAACTGAATTCTTTGATGAGTAAGTGTAGTTCCATGCACGCTCACTGTAAAACGGTGTCCCATAAACTTCTAAGCCCAGCTGATATTATAGTTCTTCACATAGAGAATTCCTGGTACAAATGTTAGATCATGGAGTCTCCTTTCAACCAACCCTTGAATACAAATGTCCAGAGTTTTAATCTTCAACTAGATACTAATCTGGTATCACTCACTTACTTCTGTAACAGCTGTTATTTAAATGCATTGAATTGTACTTTCACTCAGTTGGCTTTTCGCCTTGACGATGTATGGTGTGTTGTTATGAAATACTGCCGGTGTAATATATCTTATTCATCATGAATATCAAACTCATCACTATTTTCAGCTTCATTATTAGTGGATGTACAGTACCTCTCCAATCATATACATATCTTACAATCAAATATGTATTATGTCAAAAAAGAGAAGTTGATAGACGTTTGAATTTATAAAAGAAAAATTGAGCAGTGAAACACACTCTGGTCATACCGTTATGAATCAAACCCCGCCTTCTCATCCAAGCTGGCTTAGACCTAACAACATCATCCGACAGTATAGGTTAACGAAACCCATGTTCTACCAAATGTTTTGACAGGAAAATGTAAGCACTCCCCGTTAAAATCATGTAAATTATAAGCATGAAAATTGGTATGTTAACAGCTCCATTCATGTACTGCAAAAATTGTCGTCAGTATCAAATTAGCTGAAAAAAAAATGTATAAAACCAGCCTTTACTAACGTTCTACCATTATCTTAATATGAAGTTGAATCAACAGTTCTGACTTTTACGTAATTTACATCATTCCGAACTTACCTGTCTCCATCTAACTAAGGCCCGTTCCTTTACCGTGCTAGCATTACTACTGGTAACCTTTGACCCCGCCTTTACCTTCGCCCTAACCTGCAATGGACTAGCTCCTCCTTCCCTAACTACCACCCAAAAGTGCTTGTTGGTCTTCATTACTGCTCTCGGATTTCTGTGAAATTTTCACTATCTCCGTTTTTCTAAGGAATTCTACCTTCGTGGATTTATTCCTTGACAACCCTTAGACACCTCTGAGCCACGAATCGTCGATAAGTATCCTTTATTTATTGGGTTTTAGTGGGTCTTTTGCCTTCGTGGACCTTTCGTTTCGTTCGCGCCAAGAATTTTGTATTGGTAGTAGTTGCGCGAAACTGCGATTAGGTCCTTCCTCCGTCCCCTCCGCCTCTAGTGTTCCCTTGAAACACGGAGGATTCCTTCATTACTCTCCTATCATCCTCATTTGCTGTATTTTGTTGTGTAATTCTTCATTCCAGCTACCATTTTCCCGTTTCCCTAGGAATCCTGAACCAGAATTCACTAGTTGTTACATTATTCGGTTCGTCCTAAGTGTACGCCATTGTTACTCCATAGTACACCTCCCTTTCTGGGGGTTCTCTCCCACTATTCCGGGAAATTCTTCCTACTTTCACTGTTTTAACCTACGTTATTGTATTCCTGAGAAATTGTTTTAGGAGAGGAATTCATTCTTGGGATTTATTTGCTTCACTCGTAGTGTCTTGTATGTTATGCAATTTTTGTGTTTGTTATGCAATCAAAGTGTTGTATCACGTAAACAGTGTTCGTTGGTATATCACTGCCTTCCTTAACGTAAGTTTCAGATATGGCAGCGAAACAACAATGGTTTCCAATGAAGTGCGGAAATTGCTCCCTCTTCTGCCCAGGACCACATTGGGATTTCCATGAACTCTGCCCCAAATGCCGACCCTGCAATAGGAAAGAACCTTGCCTGGTATGCATCTAGTTCAAGTAGGAACAATGGGGAGAGATCGACGCATGGTTACAAAGTTGCCGTCAGAAACTAAAGGCGAGATTGAATTAAATTCCCCAAACCTCTAATCGACAACAGAAGGCACCTTCAGTCATCCCCGTCTCGGTCCCGGCGGCGGCCAGAGCGGTTCAGAAGCGAGGTCACGTACCAAAGGGAAGCGACCAGCAAAGGCTAGACCCTAACCCAAGAAATGCTCGGGCTCCCAACCGGATCGACTAGGAACGGAGACAGTCACGAACGTGACCCATTGGAGGCATCGCTTAAGGCGCAGCCTATTGAATCATGCCACCCAACTACAGAACCAGGATCCAGAGCTCAACGGATCCCAACTTGACCAGGATGGGGCAGCAGGCCCTGAGCTAGGGACTCCCCGGTTCCCACAGGAGGACCCAGCACTGACACCGGTACCTAGGGACACTTAGAACTGGAACCGTTCCTAGGACCGACAGGCTACAAGCAGAAGGTCAGACTGGGAACAACACAGGAGCCGTTAAAATTACCAGTCCACACACCCTGGATCACGTCGAGCTTTCTCTCCACCTTCGGACGTCCCCTCCGAGGATTTGGACCATGGGTATAGAAGAGAGCCCAGGAGGCAACGTCCTTTCGAAGGGACGTGGACTGGCACGACCTCAGTTGGCTTATGGAGCACCTGTCGGACCTAATGAGACCATTTTTGGAGAAGGCGACCGCCTCGCAGGCTCCCTCTTGGAAGGCAGAACCTTGAAGGGAACCTCCGCAGCCAAGATGCCAACAGGAGCCAAACCCAGATACACTCGATTGCCGGGCATTTGACGAGTTCTCCGATCTGGAGTGCCACACATCCAGATTCAGAGAAGAAGGACACCAGGAGTCGATCACCGATTCATTTGAGGACTCCTGTGCGGAGGAAGACGACCCCATTGCAAGAGGTGCAACTCTCCCGTCCTCGATACAAGTAATTAATACCCACCTTGGATTCCAAGACAGAACCCAGGAGACTCCGGCCCCCGAGAGGACCTCTAGGCTCACTCAAACCAACCCCTCGTCCTCCTCTCCAACACCGATTATGCCCATGGACGTAGCATGTTTCGAGAGGTTCGAAGCCATGGCCACCAGAAAAAGATGGTCTGCGTACCCAGCCAAGCAGGAGAAGTCGGTCCGGGTTGCAGATGACGACTGGAAGGCCCTCTTTAAAGCCCCCACTCTGTCGGACGATGTGAAAGAGAGGCTAAGAGTAGAATAGTGCTCCACCTCGAACATCTTCAAAGATCGGAACCAGAGGAACTGGAAGACACCCTCTTCGAACATCGACACGGCCACCAGATTGGGCCTTAAATTCTCTTCGGTATTCATGCTGATCGCCAAATGCCTAATGAAGTTTCATCAGCAACTTCATGAAGACGAACTTCAAATGTCACGACGGGAGGCTGGCCACCTCCTACTACTCCTGGGCCCCTTAGCGAGACTGGTGTTCAACCAGTTTTCAAAGGTGGCTATCCGCACTGATCATTGGCTAGAAGAAATAACGTTCTCTGGTCCATCCACTGGCCCTCTACAGCAACCAAGGACCGAATGCAGAGATTACCCATGACTGAGACGATCACTTTGGTGACCAGTTCGCGGCGAAGCTGCAGGAAGAGGTCTCGAGAAGGGAAACATTAGTCAAGTCGACCTTCAAGCGGGACCCATCCAAAGATAACAGACCCAAAGGTAACTACCAATCGAGCAGCAACAACGGCAACCGCTCGAGGAACTACAAGGGCAAGAGCTCCTACAGCAGAAACTCCAACCGTTCCGACCACTCCAAGGGTCGGGGTTCGAAAAACTCCAGGAACTGGTCGAACTGGCGGGGCTACGATAAGTCAGGTAGAAATTCTGGAGGTGGACACTCTAACGACCGCTCTGGATCGTGGAACAGGAACTCCTACAACGACCGCAACGACTTAGACTGTGGCAACCAGCCCAAGTCGACTTTACAAGCCCCATCCGGGGGAGGGGGAAAGAAAACACCAACACCTTCCGATCCGGTTCAGCGTTCGGCCCTCGAGGACGAGATCTCGGTGCTGATCCAAAAAGACGCGGTGACAGAAGCAACCAGAGAGGAGGGGCCCCTCTCTTGGTCAGTCTTCTTACTCACAAAGAAAAAAGATGGATTGTGGCGCCCGATCTTAAACCTAAAACCACTGAACAAAAACTTTGCCCCCCGAAACATTTTGGCATGGAAACGCTGAGCCTAATCATCCCGACTCTGTCAAAGGGCCAGTGGGGAGCGAGTGTCTACTTAAAGGACGCCTACCTACACGTCCCTGTGAACATAAACTCCCAACATTACTTGGTCTTCAACTACCAAGGGATGGACTTCCAGTTCACAGCTCTCCCCTTCGGCCTATCCATGTCCCCAAGAGTGTGCTCCAGGGTCACAGAGGCGGTAGTCACCGAATTAAGGAAGAGAGGGGTCAAACTATTTGCCTACCTAGACGATTGGCTCATCTTTGGAGAGTCCTGGTCAGTAGTCGAGGAAAACGTTAAACTAACAACTCACCTACTAGAGTCCTTAGGCTGGATCACCAACCATGCCAAATCAAATCTGATCCCGTCCCACACGGTCCACTTCCTAGGCGTTGTCCTGGACTTTACAACGGGAATAGCAGCTCCTTCAGAGACCATGGTTCAGGACCTCCGGCAGGCGGTTACAACACTTCTGTTGCGACGCAACCTCGTCGCGGGCGACTGGCTGAGGGCCTTGAGGCTCATGGCAAGCATAGTAGATGTCACGAACTATTGCAGACTTCAAATGCGACCCATCCAGGTTCACCTGCAAAGATACAAACCAATGATACATGAACTCAGCACCCCGGTCCCCATGAATCAGGGGGTACAACCACACGTTGAGTGGTAGCTCCAGAACAACTCCTGGACGGAAGGTGTCCCCTTCATAACTCACCGTCACTCCACTTCTATCACGACCGATGCATCTCTAACAGGCTGGGGAGCGCATTGGAGGGATGGATTGACCTCAGGGAGGTGGTCTACCCCAGAGTCGAAACTGCACATCAACCTCCTTGAGATGGAGGCCTTGTCAAGAGGCCTCAAAACATTCGCGGAAGACCTGAGGGGCACCACGACTACCATCTCCTCTGACAATATCACAACCGTTGCTTATATCAACAGACAAGGAAGAACTCATCCACTCCCCCTGTGTCATGCGACTTGGGACCTTCTTCACTGGTGCAGGGAAAACGATATCGTTCTCCGAGCCTCGCATATAGCCGGGAAGGAGAACTGTCTGGCAGACGCCCTGTTGAGGGGCGAACCGAATCCCAACGAGTGGGCTCTTCCGAACCAGCTATGCAGTCCGATCTTCCAAGTTTGCTTGCCCACACATACACCTCTTTGCGTCCCTGAAGAACGCAAAACTAACAACGTTTTGCACGAGGTTCTTCCACCTTCAGGCCTTCGGAACAGATGCCCTGTCGTTCCCCTGGGACAACGTAGAGACGTACACCTTTCCCCCGTTCTGCCTGATACCGTCAGTCCTGAACAAAGTCAAACAATCGAAAGTCAGAATGGTACTAATAGCGCCGTGGTCGCCCAGACGTCCCTGGTTCCCAGACCTAGTGGCTCTTCTCACGGACTGCCCGATAGTGCTCCCGGAATGGTGGAACTTGCTTACCCATCCCAACATAGCGAGCTTACACTTGACTGCGTGGAAGTTGTCTGGTCTCGCCTGCGATCGTGAGGCTTTTCGATGACAGTTGCCAACATGGTGTCGAAGTCACGCAGATCTTCCACTGTCAGGACTTATAATTCGAGACTGTCCTGATACACAGACTGGTGCCGTGACTGACAAGTCGATCCAACCACAGCCCCTTTAGGTCTGCGACTTCCTAAATGGCCTGTTCCAGGAGGGGAAACAGGTTGCCACAGTGAAGAACTACAGATTGGCAATTGCAGCTATCCACCTCCCCTTCCCAGACGGCACCGTCGTGGGGAGCAACGTTGTCATAGGAAAACTGATCAGGGGAATGTTCAGTACTCGACCCCCTCTAGTGAGACTGTCGCCGCAGTGGGCCTTCTACGTGTTCCTTAGGAAATTGGCTGAACCGGTGTTTGACCCTATGCATAAAGCAACTCTTCCGGGCCTGACATCCAAGACTCTATTCCTCATCGCATCCGCCTTGGCCAGTTGTTCCCTACATGCCCTCACAGTCAAACCCGGGCATTGTCGTTTCGAAAACCATGGAGTCAGAATGGTCCCGGACATAAACTTCCTGGCTAAGAACCAAACCTTACAGTTCGTCCTGGGGGACATCTTCTTACCAGAACTGTCTACAACTTCCTCAATTCCACAAGACAAGAAATGGTGCCCTGTACGGGCCTTGAAATGGTGCCTTAAAAGGACAGAGGGGATCAGGAAATCCACCTCACTGTTCATCTTGCCCATACCACCTCACACTCCCGCTTCCAGGGATACGATTTCAAGATGGATCAAGGACCTCATTCGTACCCACGTTCCTAAGGGGAACAGGGTGAGAGCTCACGATGTTCGAGGAGTAGCGGCTTCCTCTGCCCTCTTCGCCAGGGTGGTCATAGAAGATATCATTAAAGCAGCAGCGTGGAAAACTCCTTCAACCTTCTTTGCCTGCTATCTCTCTGACACTCTGGCCATGGACTCTGACTTCGGCCGTGCGGTGCTGCGAGGTCCGACGGGCAGGCCCCGCCCGTTGCGCCCCCCCACCATCGTAGCGATGTCACTCTGTGCATTAGATGGAGACAGGTAAGTTCGGAATGATGTAAATATCCTAAAACTCACCTGGTTTGGATATTTACGAATGACGAACTTACCTCTCCATTCCCGCCACCCACCCCACTGACGACGGCGGGACTTTCGACAACCTGACGCACGGGCTAGTTGCCACCACCTCAGACACGCTGGACCAACCACGTCCACCAGTCTCCCGTCAGCTTCTCACGACTCCTCACCAAACAGTCATCCGTCCACTCAACCAGATGCTCGATGGGATCGCTTACTTTACGGTGAGATACTGTTCCCTTAGTACTCTACTATTGTCTGCTCCATGTTTGTACGTTGCTTGGTGCTGTACAGCGCCATGTCCTATGTTGACATCATTTCTCTCAACAGGGCCTGAGCCTACGTGGGCTTCTAGTCCTTGGTGCCCTCCGCTGAGCCTACTCAGCTGCCCTGGGTCCCGTGGACAGAATGCCTCTGAGCTACCAACGCCGTGGCTTCCCCCATCTACTGGGGGATCTAGCCTTTCGGGCCCGGGGCTCTACGGTGACCGCGGCGGTCGCACTTTTGGGGGCAGTGGCACTTAGGGAAGGAGGAGCTAGTCCATTGTGGGTTAGGGCGAAGGTAAAGGCGGGGTCAAAGGTTACCAGTAGTAATGCTAGCACGGTAGAGGGACGTGCATTCGTTAGATGGAAACAGGTAAGTTCGTCATCCGTAAATATCCAAACCAGGTGAGTTTTGAGATTTTTGGTAGAACGTGACCCTGTTTCATGATATCTTAGAACTTGGTCTCCTTCTACCATTCTACAATTGGAGTGACACTCATCTTTAAATGCAACACAACAGCTGCCCATCAATGTCATTTCAAAATGCAACCATTTCTGTTCCCACACAAAACCATGAAATAGTCCATTCATTATCACTCGTTTTCAACAATTTTGTCCAAGCTTGTTTGTTTAGGTTCCATGGTTGATATTGGAGATGTCCATATTTTGTGCATTCTTGGAGTCTGCTACATGTCTATGGTATTTAGCACATTTCATTCTTTGAAACCTTCACACTTGTTTGAACTCTGGTTGGGTTTAAGTTTATCCAAGTTGTTCAGCTCTGATGTTCAGGGTGCAATGGTTGTATGTGTGGAGACAAGTGAGAAACTGCCTAGTCATATCCAAACCAGCTGATGGTCTAATCGTCATTGGTAATTATGTGTTTTTGGCACTTCATTCTGCAGTTGGGAATATTTTGGTTTAATATATCTTTAAATTGTGATTGCACATCTTTTTCATTTGTTATCATGACAGGGGTATTTACTCATCGCTAATCCGCCAATTGCTTGTGGCCCCATCAGCTCTCCTCCGAAGGAGGTCGATGATTTCATGTTCTTTGCTCTGATCGAAAGAGGCAGTTGTGATTTTGACAAGAAGGTAAGTTCAGTGGAGTGAGGAGTCTAGAAGGTTCTGTATATATGCTATGTCATTTTTTAGCTCATACCAGCATGCTGGTGTGAGCTTTTGTGATCTTGCAGTGTCACTCTGTCTGTCTACCTGTCTGTCTGTCGATCCGTCTGTCTGTCCACAATTTGTTCCGTATGCTTTTATTCCTGCATCCTTTCATGGATTCCTGAAACTTAGACACAATGTTTGTTGGTGTTGGACCATTTAGCGTATTCAGGAATTTTTGGTCCAAGGTCTCATGTGGGCCCTTTGGCCCATTTTATGAAATTCTGCAAAATGCTTCTCCTATAGATTATATTGTACAATGTTGATGTTTTGCCACAATAATGCTCAGCAATGGTCCCATCAGGGTGTTCAGGTATTGGTAATACAAGACCCCATGTGGACCCAGTGGTCCATTGTAGGAAATTCTTCAAACTTGTTCTTCTTCTACAAATTCTCTTGTGCAATGTTGATGGTTCATCGTAATGATACTCTGCTAGTGGTTATCTTTGGGTGTTCATGAATTTGTAGTCTATGGTTCCATGAGGACCGTATGACCCATTTTATGGAATTCTGCAAATTGCTTCTCCTACCATTAAAGTGCCTCTTTAAACTGTCATACACATCTCAAATATCCCTATTGTGCATAAATGATAATTGAGTAGTGGGACAGTTTCAGTTGGTATACTTACTGGAACTCTGTATTGCCCTGGGGTATGTTGACCAGTATGGACCAGTATGTTGACCAGGTATGGACATAAAGGGGCACTTTCAGTTGTTTCATGAACTTCAGTTTGTCTTCACAAACATATCAATTTTGTGTTACGTTTCTAGTGACTGATCAGTGTTCAACTAAGAGGGTCCCATTATGAGTCACATGTAAATGACCACTAATGAGTGAGTAGCTAATGATTTAAATTGGTTTTGGAAAACTCGTGATCATTCACTTTTCTACATTAGTACCAATTTATATACCCACAGCCAGTACAAACCATTAACAAAAAATGACAGTTTTGTAATTATTGGATGTGAATAGTGATGTTAATTATAGACATTGTTATTTGGTAGTACCCATCAAAATTTTCACAACTTTAATTTACTGACAAATGTCAAACTTCTGCACTGTTGGGGCTCTAGTTTATGAAATTCTGAAAATTGGAGTCCCACAGATTTTCTTGTACAGTGTCGATGATTTGGTATAATGATACTCAGTGGTACCTGTAATTTGACATAATGATACCAGGGATGAAATTTAGCGGTCGTCCGGTTGTCCGAGACGACCAAAATTTCTGTAGGACGACCAAAGTTACTACCTCAGGTTGTCCTTTGGATGACCAAATTTTACCCCTGGTTATTTACATTGTGACACAATGCGCACAACCCAGCACCGAGATGGAACCAAAATATTTAACACGCATGAACTCCATTCCAAAATACATCTGTTGTCTTTCACAAAAACCACCAAAGCAACCTGAAATCCACGGTACATACAACGCCAAACAAACAGCCTCAGTTAGAGTGGCGGCTCCCTGCTCAGTGTACGATCATGTTTTAACTGATTTTACTGTACTGTTCATGCACATACTGTACACAGCAAGTACCATATCGATGACTCGCAGTTGAAGAATTCGGCCATTTTTCTTACTAAAATACTACGCAATCTGTGCAAGGTGAGCTGGTGCAAATATTGTAGAGTTTGAGTTTTTAAACCCCAATAATTTTGGCTAGTCCAAGTAGTACATAATTCAACCAATCACAGTGCAGAATTTTCCTGCTGGCCTACAGTGTATTTGAGATTAACAAAATGGATTGCTCCAACAGATTGAGGAAAAATATTTTAGAACTGTTTGATTCTCTGGGATTATGTTCTCGTGCCGGTGCGAAAAAAAAAGAAATTCCTTGGAAAGGAGAGTGGACTGGTGGAATGAGTTGACAGTTGAAGCAAATAGGATTCAGATAAGCCACTCAGCCTGTGGTCTGTTTATAGCATTGGTGTGTGTTCAATAGACACTTCATGGGTACGACTGTCAGATTTTGATTCAAAAGGAATGAATTTTCTAAAAAGTAACAGTACCATTCAAGATTAGAAATGCATCATATTTTGATTTGAAACAAACAATATATTATACAGAGATTTTCTTCTATATTATATATACTTTACAGCATCAGTGATCCTAGATATTGACGACTTTTTTATTATCAAAGTGAAAAGGTTGTATTTTTCAGGCCTCCTTCTGGAAATCCCCCCCTCCCCTTCCCTTTAGAAAAAGGCTGGCATTACTTTTAAGTTACAAGTCAGTAGTATAATTTAGCTGTGGAAAGTTTCAACCTGTATAAGAAAGACAAATAAAAACATGGTCTTGAATGCGCAAAATACACATTTTGCACATTTCTTATTTTTATATAATTTAACTGTGGAAAGTTCAAACCTGTACAAGAAAGACAAATAAAACCATGGTCTTGAACGTGCAAAATACACATTTTGCACATTTCTTATTTTTATATGTCCTTTGTGGAGGACGACCAAATTTTTGGGAGGACAACCAAATTTTTGCAGCTGGTTGTCCTTCGGACAACCATTTTCAGTTGCTTAAGGATCATCCCTGGATACATAAATATTACCTTCTGGATGTTGAGGTATGAGCTTCTGCACCAATGGTGCTCTAGTTTCCACATATGTTTACAAGAGGCCATCTTATTTAAAGACCAAATGAGATGCATCCATGAAAGTGCTGGTTTCATGCAAAAGTTGCTGAGTGAAACCCTGAATGGCAGGCTGTTGTAGTTGTGTTTCTGTCTGCATGCATTATGGTGAGAAGACCGTTTGGGGCATTTGTCGCATTTTCATGCTTCAGGTGCTATATTCCATCAATGAATTTGCTCTAAGGCAGGTATAGTGGGTGTGCTATATGTACCATATGTAATAGCTCCATGATAGTACCAGTTCCGTGGTTGTTTCAAATATCAGTCATAGTTATGTTTGCTGTAACCATGGAGCTATTGCTGTAACTAACCTTTTTCAGCTTCTATACCAGGTAACTGATGTGAGCTATTGTAATTGTATTAACAATTGATACCAATTACTGTCTTTTGAACAGTGTTTGATGCATTTTCTTGAAACTGGTCAACAATAATCCTTGGGTTATGAGCTATCAGGGAGTTTACAAATTTGAGTGTCAGACATCACATGTGCACCATGATGGCAGGCCTAAAGGGCCCAATTTAAACAAGTGTGCCAAATGCTTCTACAGATTGTATAGAACCAAGTTTAGGTTTGCTCACATTACTTCTATGGCAGTCTTTTAGTCGTGCCCTTAGGCGTTCAAGATTTTCAAATGGTCCAAATGGCCAAGATGGGCTATTTTACAAAAACAAGTAAAATACTTCTCCTACAGATGGTATGGTACTAAGTTGAAGTTGTGCCTCATTATTTCTATGATAGTGGTATTGTCAGGTTGTCCAGGATAATTTGGTCCAAATTTCCAAATGGATCATTTTATGAAATCATGCAAAATACTGCTTTTCCTACAGATTATATTGTAGTAGTTAAGGTTGTGTCACATAACTAGATGGTAAGTGGTACTGTCAGGTACATTTGGGTCCAAGGTCCCAAACAGTTCATACAGGCCATTTTATGGAATCATGGGAACTGTTTTTTGTCGGACTACAGATTGTATGGTACTAAGATGAAGTTGTTTGGCATTACTACTATGGTTGTGATACCCAGGGTTGGACCTTGTTCAATTTCCCACAAACATGATAGAAAATGTACTGGTTTCCCACAAGCATTTGTGTAGTTCTTATTACACACGTGTGGTCCAGGGCCTGCCTTAGGGCCCTGGCAGGATTAGGGGTAGAACCCCTTGTGGTGGTCCAGACAGCAAAGTCCCCGAAAAATTTAGGGTTCCTAGCATATCAAATGTGTAAGATTGTTACAGCTGCGTTCAAAAAAGTAACTGAAGACTCCTAGAATATTTGAAAAATCAATCACGAAAGCTTAAGGTTAGGGTATTTTTGCGTAGGCCGATGGTTGCGATACCTTTCTATGTAAATGTGAAGAATAATTGACTCTTACAAAATGTCAGAAACGAGTGAAACGTCAGTCATATATTACGCTCTATGAATATGAAATCTGTAGGCCTAAAAGAAATGACTCGATCAAGGCACTCTTTACCAGGAAGCCACGCCTGTGGCAACAAAATCATAAAACGAAGGCAAATTTTGTGTGGTAAATTTGCACAGAACTATATACCTTGCTATACAGTGTGCTGTCAGCCAGCTAGCTGTACTATGCTCACTGTAGTACGAGGTCAGTGCGTTTGGCTTTGGAAAATTTCTTGCACGTTTCCAATAAATGTTTTAAACCGCAAAACTTTCAACTACCTCCCAGAAATAGTTATGTCTATATTTGTCATGAAATAGCTCTTTGCCTTGTGAACACAATATCTAAAGTACTGAATTTTTCTCTTGCTTTGAATGAATATGTTGAGCAGCAAAGTCCTATTGTTGTTTGTATAAGTCTGCATAGTTTGTAAATTGTATTAAATTGTCTGAACTCAGTTGGGAGGAAGTTTGTGATTCACATCATAGACATATACTTACCCCTTGCATCACTAATGCATCATTTGACCTTTGCTCAAATTGTCCTCGAAGTCAATTCTGACACCACGCCCTCTAAGGCCTAGCTCGGCCCCGTAGGACTGAGCGAGGAGTAAGTTTAGTCACTTGTGAATACCCACACCAGTGAGTTGTGCGGAATATCAGGACACAATCCTTTTGTTTTCATTACTGGATTTCCCAGATCAGGTAAGGTCAAGAGAGGTCAAATTTTGTAAACATTGTGAGCACCATCATGGAAAGGAGTAGAAATTTGTATATGTTAGTAATCCTTGGTTGGTAGATTGCTTTTTGTGGAGGTTAAACTTCTGGTCTATGAGAGTTAGAAAATAAATCAAATCACCAACATGATTCAGTCTCTCACATATGAGTAGACATCAGTCAGTGTATGTCATGCATGTTTCTTTTCAGCCAGTATCCTGTTGATTTAGATGGAAAATGGGCACATTGTTGGTGGATAGTTGGACATTGAAAGAATTTTAGTTCACATATTAATAACTAAGGATCAATAGTGCAATTTTGCGAATTGCTTTGACTAACTGCCTGTTGTGATGGATATCGTAATCCTCCATGGGCAGTCCATGAATCTCGTTAATACTCCTATAGGTGTCATTTTTTGGTTACTTGCATCAGTGAAGGAACCGATGCTGTCAGGTTGGCATTGTTTTTAGTGGAAAATGTCGTCTCGGGGCAAAACTCTGTGTCTCTGTGACACTTGCATTGGGTACACCTTAACTTAATAGGGGAAAGTTGGATGAAAGTCAAACTCGGTATGTAGGTTTGCCATATTGAGGTGGTGTACCCTGATTTTTAGGTGGAGGTCAAATGTCATTTGGGCAAAACTCTGAAAACCTTTTAATATGATATCTCAAGTTGTAAAGTTTGGACAAAGTTTGTACTTGATAAATGGATGCATTATGGAAATGATGCCTTCATGGTGTTCAAGCTTTTGGGGTCCAAGGTCAAAGTGGGCCACATAGACCTTTTCAAGAAATCATGCAAAATGCTTCTTCTCCTACAGGTTGCAAGGTATTGAGTTGAAATCGAGTCACATTACTACTGCGTTAGTGGTTCCTTCTTGTTAGGAAGAATTGGTTCCATATGAGCCATATAGACCATTTGATGAAATTATGCAGAATGTTTCTTTTCTGCTTGTATTTTGCATTACAATGTGGAAGGATTTTCAGATTAGCATTGTGTTTGTGGAACCTTTTGTAGTGCTCAACACATAAGGGTCCAACTTCAGGTTGGCCGATGTGGGCCCAAAATTACTACATTGTGCGAAGCAATAGTTCTCGACAAATCATATGTCCCAGTATTGAGGGGTTTTCAGATGAGTGCAATGGCAGAAGAGTACCTTTGGCTCATCAGCATTTTTATGAACAAAATGGGGCCTATACTTCATGGAGTACTTAGTGTACTGTATCAGGAATGAAATCATACAGGAATGAGTGATGACCAAAATTTTAACAGAATTGCATGCCAATTACCTTTATTCCTATGAGGTGGATGTTGCTAACCATGTTGCTTATTGTATATTGCATAGTATTCATTTATTTAAACATAAAAAAAAAGAACAGCTTTTTTGTTGAATTTTATTTCTGTTTCATGTCTCATGTTTCAGTGGTTCACATTGCTGGAGTGCTGAATCTTATACTTCTTTTACTTAATGGTTTCCTTACATATTGCCTATTGATCTGTCTGGTCTGGTCTTTTTCAACAGGTCCTAGAAGCTCAACGTGCTGGTTTCTATGGTGCTATTGTGTATAACAATGAAAAAAGTGGTTTGTTTCCAATGACTGGAAAAACATGTAAGTACTAGGACAGTCCCTATACCTTGAAGTCTCTCATTGTGTAGCAGTATGATACCAAGAAGATTGTTGTGGTTGTTCAGGAGAATATGGAATTATCAACTTTCTCATAGTGACTTTCAACTAAGTATAGGTTAATTTGAATGTTCTCAAAATTGACTGTAAATGTTAAATTTGTGTCCTAATTTCTCAGTATTTATACTGTTCAGTTTACCAGACTAGTGTCACTGAGTCCCTGCACAACTATATTCAGAAGTTCAACCACATCTAATCCGCTTAAAAGAGAGCTGCCTGAATCCGTTTGTTAAGGTCTGGGCAAAAGAGAGGTTACTGTGTTGCATGGAACAATACGCAGTTTTACTGACTGGTTTTGTGTACTGAGTGTAGTCTTATTTCTGTTACTTAGCCCATCAGCAAGAACAGCCGCCACAGTGCAAGTGGCAAATGTATTTATGAAAAAGAGCAACAGAGAAAAAAAAAAATCATGAAAGTATTCCATAGAATGTAAGTTTGAGTACAAACTATAAAATTCTAATCTGCAGTCTAGTGTGATAAACAGTATTCAGGTGCACCTCAGTGGTTATGGGATACAGATCACTGGTGGAAACTCGGCCCATGTGAGGAAAGAGGGGGCTGCAAAGTCTTTGGGAGGTGGGGTTCCTTGCATATCAAAATGGTAAAATATGGTTGAAGCTCTGTACAAAATATTGCCTATGTTTTAGAGAGAAGACTGTATTTGCATTCATTGCAAAATGGAAAATAGGCTATTTGAAAATTAATTAAGCCAAACTGTCATTCAAGTCTACGCAAGTTAAACTCTAAATTTACTGACATGTGAAGAGGAAAGGATCACTTATAAAATGTCAGAAATGAGGTTAACTTCGAGTCCAGTATTCAAACAACACCATTTACCCAGGCCCACATGGTTATGTATGATTAATATCGCTGATTAAAAAGCCACCCACCAGTAGCGTGGCAAAGGACTACATACTACATTTTTCATCGTTATGTGTCGTACGTAACTGGACCACACTGTGCACAAATTGTAGTGTAATACAAGCTGTGAGCTGAGGCATATCTCTGCTGTGTGTTGGGTATGGAAAATCCTGGCTACTATCCAATTAAAGTTTAGGCGGGAAAAGGTCAACACATCGTCATGAATGGTAATGTCCATTTCTGTCATGAATACCTATTGCAAAAGTAAAAATGGTCAGCTTTATATCTTTGTGTAATCGTAAATGCCACGAACTCAGTACAACTTAGGTCATCTCGTGGGCTATGCAGGTGTTTTAGAAAGCCCATTGAAAGCAATGAGTCTGTCTCTCAACTGCCTTGTGTTTTCATAAAATAAAATATGGTACCAAAATGTCAAGAATAGATCATTTTTTGGACAGTCTTGCAGTTACACTACTGTAGCTTTTCAATACATCTGAAAGCTGGTGGGGTAAAAGGTACGTAGAATTTAGGAATCACCTAAACCCAGGATACTTTCCACAGAAACTAACTCAAAAGAAAAAAAACTTTGCCTGACACTGAGGTGTTGCTGTCAGTTTAAGGACTCTGTGATTGGGCTGGGCTGAAGGACGGAAAACTTTTGCACAATGTACTTTTGCACAATGTACTTCAGTGAGTGAATACCTTTAGTACCGCGTTGACAGGCCTGTGGTAATTATGATCAAAATAGCTTATTCCCAGCATTTGTTTGATTCTTCTCTTTTGTTTATTTTTGCTTTCAATGTTTTTTGAATGTAAGAAAAAATTGTTCAGCCACGCTGGATTCCCATGACCACCTGCGAATTTCCTGCAAACCAACTTTGAAGGGTCTTCTTGATCTTCAGATGTACTTCTTACACTGATGTACGCTGTAATTGTACATCAACATATTGCACATCAGTGATCTTTTTTTGTCACCTTTCTCTCCTTGTTTATTCAGTTTCATGTTTAAATTTTCTGTTTCAAAAAGATTTTTTTCTTTTACAAATATTACTCTATATTGCATCAATGTATTCAAGTTCATGTACTCATGTTAGGTCAAGTAAAAAAAAAATGAAAAGTAGTTCTTCGTCCCGTATGCACGAACTTTTCCTCGTGCACGATTTGTTTAATTACTATCAAAAGTAGGATCTTAACCGAAAATGTTACGTCTCGACCATGGAAATCAGTTCTCCAGGACTTTAGCAATGTCTTTGCAACATACCACTCATTGATACAGTAGTGAAGCATTTAAGAAAAGTTTGATGTGTTGTGAACAGGCCTTTTGGGTTCCTGCGATTAAAAAAAAACCAAAAGCCCGCACACCAAAAGTTTTTGAAAAGTGTGGACGAGAAAAGTTTTTTTTTTACTTGGCCTTATCAGCCGTATTCAATCATTCCTCGTTATTTATGAACGTCATAATGTGAATGGGATCATGCAGTAGCAAACCCCTCCCCTATTTTCCATAAATGGAAGTCATTTACTATGTTCATTGTCCGTGATATTCAGATATTGGCAACCCAGCATTCTGGCGGGAAAACCTTCGATATCAAACATCACGCTCTGTTATGTTATACATACTACTGCTCTTTTAGTATTGCATACTAAAAGTACATACTACTGCATTTAAGTATTGTTTGCAAACAATGACAACTTTCCAGCTGCACTAGTTGTTACCTGATTAAACTTCGGACTTTTCCGCATTGTGTGCACTCTAGTGTGAGGAATGTGCATGTTGCATAAAGACCACATGGGCCAGGCAGACGGCTCGGAGATGAACTAAACAGATCGATGTGAGGGTTCCCTTAGTGTCGTCAGTGAAATGCACATTGTCTGTCGAACAGCCTTACCTAGCGTAGGTAACTTGTTGTAAATTACAACAATAAAATGTATGCAATCACAAGATATCATGTATGCTGTGTTTCCATGTTCAAGCTTCGTTTCGTTGGTTGTCAGCTAGAGGAAAGTTAGGGTTCCGCTACTCCGGCCTATTAAGTACAGAGCCACTGCACTTTGTGCAGTCCTCAGTAAGTTATTGCTTGGCATTTTTGGTTTCTTGCGTCAGCAAAGGAACCTACACAGTCAGGTTGGCGTGTGTGAGCATGCGTGTATGTGCGGGTGCCCTTGTTTTTGAGTGGGATTGAGGACCGAACCAATAGATTTTAGGTCCTCTGTAGAAAATTCAATAGATTTCTCCGGTCCTCTCAAGATTAACAATAGACAGTCTAATGCTTGGGTTAGGGTTAAGGAAGAAAAAACAAAAGAGAGCACAATGAGGTCCCCAGAGTGAATGGAAAACAAAGTTGCGTGAGTGCGTTTATGTATGTATGTATGTATGTATGTATGTATGTATGTATGTATGTATGTATGTATGTATGTATGTATGTATGTATGTATGTATGTATGTATGTATGTATGTATGTATGTATGTATGTATGTATGTATGTATGTATGTATGTATGTATGTATGTATGTATGTATGTATGTATGTATGTATGTATGTATGTATGTATGTATGTATGTATGTATGCATGTATGCATGCATGCATGCATGCATGCATGGGCGCGCGTGCGTGCATGTTTGTCCGTGACACCCAACCTTGTAAACACGATATCTCAAGAAGGGAAACTTGGACAAATCCCATATTTCATATGTAGTTGTACCACCTTGAGTAGAAGAACCCTATTGTTTTTGGTGGAGGTCAAAGGTCATTTGGGGTCAGCAGGGGTCAAATTGTGAAAATGTGTGAACATTGTATCTTAAGAAGGGAATCTTGGACAAATGTCATATTTAGTGCATTGATGTACCACATTGAGTACAACATCCTTTTTGATTCTGGTGGAGGTCAGAGGTCATTTGAGGTCTACAGGGATCAAGTTTTTAAAACCTTGTAAACACAATATCTCAAGAAGGGAAGCTTGGACAGATGTCATATGAAGTATGTAGGTGTATCTTACAGAGTACAAGAATGCTAATATTGTTTTCAATTTAGGTCAATGGTCATTTGAGGTCAACAAGATTCAAAGTGTGAAAACCTTGTAAATAAACTGTGTCGATTTACCTGGTATACGTGGGCATGGCATTGACACCTACGGTACCAAATTTAACAGCTAACAAGTATACCAAACATACCAGGTGTACTCGGAAAATGGACGATACATCGTAAAAAGTAAAGCCGTGTGAAAAAACCAATTGATACCCCCTTGCTTCTCAAGTAGTTGATCAGAGAGTACGTAACTGAACTGTACGTAACTGGAATAGTTTATGGCTAGGGATTACTGAAAATTCTAAGACACATTCTTCAAGTTGTGTATGCAAAAGCTGTGCACCTTGCAGGGGTACATAAAACACAAATTAGCATTTTAGTAAAAAGGTTTACTGAGAGGTTACTTACTTGTAAGAGACTTAAAAGGTCTCTTACATGTTCTCTTGCACAATGCTGATTTTTTTCATAATGATATTCTGTTTGTGTTTATCTTACGGTCTGTAATGAATATTTAGTCTATGATGCAATGTGGGCCCTATGACACACGTTATGAAATTCTGCAAAATGCTTTGCCTACTTTTAAAGTGCCCCTTTAAACTGTCATAGGACATCTCAAATACCCCTATTGTGCGTGAATGATAATTTAGTAAGGGGACAGTATCAATTGGTGTACTAACTGAAACTCTATATTGCCCTCAGGTATGTTGACCAACTTAAAACATTTTATAGAGACATGTCAGGGGCACTTTCAGTGTTTCATGAAATTTGTGGTAGTACCCAACAAAATTTATATGACTTTATTTATAAAGTTCAAACTTTTGCGCTGTTGGTGCTCTAGTTTATGATATTCGGCACATTGTGCAGTCCCACACATTCTGTTGTGCAATGTTGATGATTTGGTGTGATGATAGTGCTTCCTTTGACATAATGATATGTAAATGGTACTGGACCTTCATGGTGTTCAGGTGTGAGCCTTTTCTCCCTTGGTGCTCTAATTGTAATTTGAATGAACCAAGTACATAATTAGGTAAAACCACTGCTTTGCAAACTGTCCAAAGTCTTGAATTTTAACAAAAGTGTGGACCAAATGCGCAAAAGTCTAAGATATGCTGCAGACAAAACTCATTCAGTCTCACAATAAACTTGCTTGAACAGGTCAATGAAAATGAAGTACTGGGTCCTAAAGCATTTCACTGCACAACAGCTGATCGCAGTTTTACACCATAACAAACATACACACACAAGTAAAGGGAAGTAGGACACATGTATTGTGTGTCTCAACATAACAGCTTTTTGTTAGTCCATTACTTCAACAATGGAAGTAACCAGTTCCCAGCAAGAGACCTAATAAGAGAACTCAAGGCTTGATGCTCAACATTCTGCAGCAGAGACAAGGTAATAAGTCACAGCAGATTTTTCTCAGTGCCAAACAAACAAGATACTAAGTGTGTGGGACAGTATTATAGGCGTGGTTTAACGCTCATAATAAGGACCGTTATTTTCAAAACAGGTCAAATTTTCACCAATTTGCACCAGTATGGCAAGTTTTAGAAACTCTCAGCATCATTTTTGGTCAATGCATAGTTTAAGGCAACTATACCCAGGACCAGTGGGATAATGAGGTATAGAAAAAAGATAAGAAGAAGCAAAATAGCTGTGATTTTTGGTTTTGATGATAATCATAACCTTTGTAATCTTGCATACGTGTGTATGTATGTATGGGTGTGTGTATGTATGTGTATGTATGTCTTGACGCCCTACCTTGTAAACACGATATCTCAAGAAGGGAAGCTTGGACATATCTCATATTTAGTATGTGGGTGTACCATATTGAGAACAAGAACCCTATTGTTTTTGTTGGAGGTCAAAGGTCATTTGGGGTCAACAGGGGCCATTTTGTGAAAACCTTGTAAACACGATATCTCAAGAAGGGAAGCTTGGACAGATCTCATATTTAGTATGTAGGTGTACCATAATGAGACAAAGCACCCTATTGTTTTTGGTGGAGGTCAAAGGTCATTTGGGGTCAACAGGGCTCAAATTGTGAAAACCTTGTAAACACGATATCTCAAGAAGGGAAGCTTGGACATATCTCATAATTAGTATGTATGTGTACCACTTTGAGTAGGAGAACCTTATTGTTTTTAGTGGAGGTCAAAGTTCATTTGGGGTCAACAGGGGTCAAATTGTGATAACCTTGAAAACACAGTATCTCAAGAAAGAAAGCTTGTAGAGATCTCATGTTTGGTATGTATTTGTACCATGTTTAGTAGAGGAACTCTATTGTTTTTGATGGAGGTGAAAGGTCATTTGGGGTCAACAGAACAGGGTCAAATTGTGAAAACCTTGTAAACACGATATCTCAAGAAGAGAAACTTATAGAGATCTCATATGTAGTATGTAGGTGTACCACATTTAGTAAAAGAACCCTATTGTTTTTGGTGGAGGTCAAAGGTCATTTGTGGTCAACAGTTGTCAAATTGTGAAAACCATGTAAACACGATATCTCAAGAAGGGAAGCTTGGACAGATCTCATATATGGTATGTAGGTTTACCACATTGAGAGAGGAACTCTATTGTTTTTGGTGGAGGTCAAAGGTCATTTGGGGTCAACATGTGTCAAATTGTGAAAACCTTGAAAACACGATATTACAAGAAGGGAAGCTTGAACAGATGTCATATGAAGTGCGTAGGTTTATCTTATGGAGTACAAGAATGCTATAATCCTAATGGAGGCCAACGGTCACTTGAGGTCAACTTGGGACCTTCTCTGTAGCCTAACATATAAACATACACACTGTGATAGAGCCTAGCCAATACATGTATTTCTAACTGTTGTGCCTTACACTTACAGTAGAGGAACAGACTAGACTAAGATTTTGAAGTAAACTTTGATTCAAGTTGCTTGAAAATGTGCTTTATGTTGCCTGATATATTGCTAAGCTTATACTGGGTCATCAGGAACAGGATGGCATATTTTACACTAAAACTTTGTACATTCAACTTAAAAGTAGTGCGGAGAATGTTTCACCATATATAACAGTGTTACGACAAACTCAACAACTCCAAGAATTTGAGACCAAGCTCAATCATATTGGCCCCTAGTTACGGGGGATGGGTTGAGAGAACTCTACGGCACTCCTAAATGTTCTACTTTAAATGAAATCTCTTAGATCCTCTTAGGCCTACTCAAAGGCAGAGTACATACATGAAACTGAACACATTCATAGAAATTTTTTGCAAATTTATTCTCATTTAAAGATCTTTGAGAAATTGATGCTGTTTTACTCCGACATTTGCATGCACTGTACCTCCCTAGATTGTACTGTAGGTGTATCTCATTGAGTATACAAAGTTCCATTGTCTTTGGTGAAGGTCAAAGATTATTTGCAGTCAACAGGGTCACTGTATAGAATTCTTGTAAACATGCTATCTCAAGAAGGGAAGCTAGGACAGATGTCATATTCAATAATTAGTTGTACTTCATTGACCACAAGACCTAATTGGTCTTTAATGGAGGTAAAAGGTCATTCAATGTCAACAAGGGTCAAAGTGTGAACATGTAGATGTGATCTCAAGAAAGTTAGCTTGTGCAGATCTCATATTTCATATAAAGTATACGTAACTTAAAGTGACACATACTAATGCTATTATTTCAGATTCAGAAAAAAAAATCTAAACAGATCATCGAAACCACAATGCATTTCTGCATTCTGGTTGTTTCTTCAACTCATGACATCACTATACAAGTACTGTGGTGGTGTTCAGGTATGAATTTCAGAAGCATTGGTTCTCTTATTGTTCATAACATTCCATTGTTTTACCTTTCTCATGTCTCTTAACAAACAGATACACACGAGGTATACATTCCATCTGTATTTGTTGCTGAAAGCAGTGGTCTGAAGCTTCAAACTTTTGCTTATAATCCTCATGGAGGCAATGAGTAAGTTTTTAATCTCATTTTATCTTTATCAGGTATTTAAGTAGCTGTCTGTTCAGGTAATGTACAGATGCTAAACCATAAAGGTACTCTGCAGATGAGCTTTTGCTCAATCATACCCATTTTCAAAGCTGATTGTGTATTTACTGTACAAATGCCAGCTATTGCTAAACTACCCACTGTCACAAGCTGATCACATGGGTACCATAATCGTTACCTTTGTAATCATGCATGGGTGTGTGTGTATGGGTGTATGTGTGGGTGTGTATGTGTGTGTGTATGTATGTTTGTGATGCCCTACCTTGTAAACACAATATCTCAAGAAGGGAAGCTTGGAAAGATCTCATATTTGGTATGTAGGTGTACCACATTGAGTAGAAGAACCCAACTGTTTTTGGTGGAGGTCAAAGGTCATTTGGGGTCAACAGTAGTGAAAATGTGAAAACCTTGTAAACCCGACATCTCAAAGAAGGAAGCTTGGAGAGATCTCATATTTAGTTTGTAGGTGTACCGAATTGAGAAGAAGAACCCTATTATTTTTGGTGGAGGTCAAAGGTTATTTGGGGTCAACAGGGGTCAAATTGTGAAAACCTTGTAGACACAATATCTCAAGAAACGAAGCTTGGACAGATCTCATATTTGGTATGTAGGTGTACCACATTAAGTAGAAGAACCCTACCGTTTTTGGTGGGGGTCAAAGTTCATTTGGGGTCAACAGGGATCAAATTGTGAAAACCTTGTAAACATGATATCTCAAGAAGGGAAACTTAGACAGATCTCATATTTGGTATGTAGATGTACCACATTGAGTAGAAGAACCCTACCGTTTTTGGTGGCGGTCAAAGGTCATTTGGGGTCAACAGGGGTCAAATTGTGAAAACCTTGTAAACACGTTATCTCAAGAAGAGAAGCTTGAACAGGTGTCATATGAAGTGTGTAGGTGTATCTTATTGAGTGTATCTTAACGCCATTATTTTAATGGAGATCAACGGTCACTTGAGGTCAACAAGGGTCAAACTGTGAAAACATTGTAAATAAACTGCGTCTATATACCTGGCATACATAGCATGGCATTGATACCTACGCCAACGGTATCAAACTTAACAGCTAACATGTATACCAAACATACCAGGTACACTTAGAAAGGTGGATAATACTTAGCAAAAAGTAAAGTCTTGTGAAGGAAGCAATTGGTACCTGCTCGCTCGCTCAGGTAGTCGATCATAAACAATGCAACTGAACTGCAAACATATTCTAACCTTCACGCAATGGCTTGTGCTTCATTGCCCAATGGATGGTTGCAATATACATGCTATAGTTAGAAGTATGAAATTGGAATAGTCCGTGATTAGGGGTTACAGAAAAATCCAAGACACACTCTAAGTTGTGTACACGAAAGCTGTGCACCTTGCAGGGCACATCAAACACAAATTAGCATTTTAGTTGAAAGATAAAAACTTGGCAACAATGGAACATCAAAATAAGTAATAATGTTTGTAAGACATAAAAACAATGGAAACAAATTCTCTTAAGCAGATCATCGAAACCACAATGCATTTCTGCATTCTGGTTATTCCTTGCCGAAGGCAGGCAAGGAATCTATGCGATGATAATGGCGTGCGGGTGTGTGTGTGTGTGTATGTTAGTGTGTGTGATGCCTTGGCTTGTAAACCCGATATCTCAAGAAGGGAAAATTGCTTGAACTCCAAAGATGGTGTGTAAGTAGTCCGTAGAGAGTAGATGGCCCTTATTATTTTTCAGGTAGGTCAAAGATCATTTGAGGTCACCAGTGGGGAGAGTCTGAAAATCTATTAAGAAGGATATCTCAGCAATCGAAAGTTGCTGGAACTTCAAACTTCAACCATTGGTAGCACTTGATAAGTAGATGATCTCTGTCAAGTTTTGATGTGGTCAAAGGTCACTTGAGGTCAGTAGAGGCATGGCATGAAAACATTGTAAACACGGTATTCCAATGACAGACAGTTGCAGTGCAACTTCAGAGTTGGTGTGCAGGTAGTCTATTGTGTGTAGACGGCCCCTTTTTTCCAGGTAGGTCAAAGGGCATTTGAGGTCACCAGAGGGTCAAGTCTGAGAACCTAGTAAGAAGGATATCTCAGCAACTGAAAGTTGCTAGAACTTCAGATGTAAAGTGTTGGTAGCATTTGATAAGTGGATAGTCTCGTTCAAGTTTTTGTGAGGTCAAAGGTCACATGTGGTCAGTAGGAGACATAGCTTGAAAACCTTGTAAACATATTATCTCAGTGAGGGAAAGTTGCTTGACCTTCAAAGATGGTATGTGGGTAGTATGTGAATATATGATTCCTATCCTTTTCCTGGTAGATCAAAGGTCATATAAGGTCACCAGAGGAAAAACTGAAAACCTCAAAGGACACTATCTCAGTTGCTCAAAGTTACTACAACTTCAAACTCTTAACCTTGGTTGCTCTTGATTAGATGATCTCTGTCAGGTGTTAGGGAGTTCTAAGGTCACACAAGGTCAGCAGAGGTCATAGTTTAGAAATCTTGTAAACACACTATCCCCAGAATGACAAATTGCTGGAACTTCAAACTTTTTGTGTAGTGCCAAGGTCCTCAGACCATCCGGGATAAGCCCTCAATTGCAGGCTGCTGCCGGGCCTTCAGGTGCTCTGCCACGCTTGCCCCCAGCTGCCGTCAGCCCGGCCAATGACTTCAAGTCCGTGCCCCAGAAGGTGGTCCCGGCCTGGCCACAGGATCCAGTGTCAGAGGATTGGGCGAAAAACCTGGATTTGTTTGCCTCTAGCTTGGAGTCATTTTCAAGGCAAGCCTGCGACTTTGAGGGGTTTCCCAAATTCGGAGCGAAATGTCTCCATTGTCTCCGAGTCCACAAGCATGTCCCGGACAGGTACGTCTCTTCTGCAGACTTCTCCCTGTTTTTCCAGAGAACGGGATTTCTGTTGGCACCATTGCACATCTCCGCATCACAAACAGGATGTAGTTCTTAAGCAAGTTAAAGACCTTCTAGCACAGCTACTATCAGACTGATCACTTCTGGCACCACAGGGCCCATTGGCTCCCCGTGCCACCCTACGTGCCGCGATCGGCGTCGCTTTCATAGGATGTTGATCTCCTGTTTTTATAGGTGCATCTCAAATAACCCCCGCAACGTGTTTGCAGGACGCACGAGTGGTGAGAGGCTCGCTCTGTTGGGAGTACAATGGCAAAAACAACGCCTTCGCCTGTGCCATTCTGCGGCCTCCTCCAGTGAGGTTCTAACCTGCCTCCAACACCCGTGTCAGTAATGCATATTTTATATGAGGTGAGGAAGTACGGGCTGCAAATTCCCCAAAGCTTCTTGGTTTGGGAATTCGCTAGCGACGTACTCATGTCATAGAATGGCCTGCCGGCCTCCCCACTTCCGGACTCGTTGGGTTTATACTAAAAGCACTACATCCTACACCGTCTCTGTACACTTCCGCTTTTGGCCACGCCTTCCTCTCTGCGGGAGCTCGTGGTTAACCTTTGGGGAACTGTGGATAGTGACGAGATAGAACATCGGTCCTCATCCATATGTCGGGCTAGTTGAGCACTTATTCACATCTTTCTCTCATCACCCTTCAACTCGCTCGACACTTCACTTTCACTCTTGACTCCTGCAGTCTGGGAATAATGGAAGGGCTGTGACCAGATACACACACACACAGAAAATTTGCCAGATGCTAGACCATGGTCAATACAGTAATGCATAGGTAATATGAGGTGAGTACGTTGCTAGCGAATTCCCAAACCAGGAAGTTTTCGGGATTTCATTACACTTGCTCGCCTGATGCAATATGTCAGATTCATGAAAAAGAATCCCCATAATGAAATCATCAATGCATTTCTGAATTCTGGTTAATCTATCCATTTCAGATGCAACCAATTAGTCATTTAGGTAACCCGGCGACTCTTATACAAGCACATTCATAAACCTCACAAAAATTTTACGCATGACCATCTGCAGTGGAAATTCACAGAGACAAGTTATGAAAAACTTGTATACATGATAGTTCAAGAAGGAAAGCTAGAACAGATCTGATATTTAGTACATAAATGTAGCACATTGAGTTCAAGAACTCTATTGTTTTTGGTAGAGTTCAAAAGTCATTTAAAGTCAGGAGGGAACAAAAGGTGAAAACATTGTACAGTAAAACCCAGCCTATCCGAACACGTCGGGACCAGACGTTGTTCGGATAACGGAAAAGTTTGGATAAACAGGGTTTCATGTTTCTCGTTAATTTGCTACCCCTAGTGAAACATGCGCTTATTTGTAAAGTGAAATTAAACATTGTTACGTTGTCTCCGTGTTATTTCCTTGGTTTCCTATTAAAAAATAAATATTTGTTGAAAATTCAAAGTGTTTCGTGTGTTTTTGAACTTCCAAGGAGGATAAATTGAATGAGGGTAATGAATGTCCGTCTGGGTTGCGATACTTTGCCCGCCGTTAGGATAACACATAGCCTACACACGGAATCCTAACATTCAACCAAAAGCAACAGTAGCCTACATTTTCAAAAGAATGCGATAAAATTACGAACATGCATTTAAAATTTTCTTCTACAAACGG
Source organism: Stichopus chloronotus (assembly GCA_021234535.1). Lineage (NCBI taxonomy): Eukaryota > Metazoa > Echinodermata > Holothuroidea > Aspidochirotida > Stichopodidae > Stichopus > Stichopus chloronotus. The sequence continues at coordinate 395,932 of CM037831.1, forward strand.
TTTAAACACTTGCAAAAATGGAAAAGAGAGATGTATAGTGAGAAGCATGGCACTTAAAACCCCCGACAGTCTAGCTGCTAGTACTGCTACTTGCGAATTTAGGAGCGCCAGCTACAACATTGCGAGACTGTGAGTGCGGTTACTTTCCTGGTACTGTTTGAAAGCTAGACTTATCGAAATGCCGGAATTTCGGTAGTAGAAAAATAACGTGCGCGGCTTAATTTTTTAAACAATGATTGGAATCAAACGTGGCAAGGGATATGTCGCCCGTATGTCCTGAGTACAGCTCATTTTATCTGTTTGAATCGTTTGTCGTACCGCCTTAATTGTATATTCAGGAGATTTGAAAAGTTTGATCGACTTTATCAAAATGGCTTTTCCGAAGTTTAACTAGGTTATAGAAGCTTGCTATCTTTCACAAGCTCATTAACAGTGTTCATGGGGCTCTCAGTTCCCTTGCCACAATGCATGAATGAATTCAAAGATATTGCTGAAAGATGTTCGAAAAGGGATTTCTGTTTTGAATTTCAAACTTTAAAGCTTGTTAACTTTCTCATCTGGGGCCATCAGTTCACTTTATTCTCATCTATAGCACCCAGATTTAAGTCTGATTGACATTCTTCCACACGTGTATTAATTCCAATCACTGTATTGTTAGGTGTGAAAAGAAGGCAACTGTTGGGCAGCTCTAACGCTAGCGCAGAGCTTTGCATGATAAGCCTAAGTTTAGTACACTTCGATAGGCTATTGTCAGTATGGAATTAGTGACGCTATTGTGATTCTATGCCGACAACGATGAAGGAAACACACGGAGAATTAGCCAGGTATTTCTGAATCATGTATTCATCCCCCAGCTTGATGGTTTAAGGTGGTAGTAGAGATAAACATAAACAATAGCTAGTTTAACTGCGATAAAGATCTTCGAGGATCGAAAAAAGTTAAACAGAGAGGCAAAATGTTATCAAATCTAGGCTGAAATTTTACATTGCTTATGTAGATGCCAGTTTTGCGAAACTGAACAGCCAGTTTGGACAAACGGGGTTACGGATAAACGGGGTTCGGATAAGCGGGGTTTTACTGTACACATGATTTCTCAAGGAGGGAAACTTAAGCAAATCTTATATTCAGTATGTAGGTGTACCGCTCAAAGTGGAAGATCACTATTGACTTTGGTCCTGGTTAAACTGCGGTTAACATGGGTCAAATTGTGGAAACTTTGTAAACATTACATGACAATGGCACAGTTTATTTCCATCCACTTCAAGAACATAGCATATAACAGAGAGACAATGGTAAATACAATGTAAATATTTACTTAATACATATTTTAAATTTGTCTTGAACGTGTTTGAGATATGATGGAAAAGGAAAAAACTGAAGTATAATACTTTTAAATTGTTTTCCCCTGTTTTCCCCCTTCATAAATTATTTACACAATAAATAGAAAAGAGGTTGTGATAACAACTTATCACTAACACCAAAGAGAACACTAGAGAACATAAGGAAAGAAAAAAGAAATCTGCAAAAGGAGAAGAAAAATATATATATATTAGGCTAGTACACTCTTTCAGAAATCATCTACATAACCAAAGAAAGGAGATAAAAGTTAATTGTGAAAATTTAATGATGACAATAACTTTTGCTCATACCTTACTTGATAAAGGGAAAGGGTTTTACATTGTTTAATACTGTCATCAAGTGAATTCCATAGTTTGACTCCTGAGGTGGAAACACTTAATTGTTTTTTCTTAGTTCCTACATAATTTTGTTTAAAGTTGTTCTTTTGTTTTGTGTTATATAGATCTGTCATTGGATGCTAAGAAAAAATGTTTTGCAGGGTCTTCTAACGTATAACATATGGTATGCCTTAAACATAAATACTCCAGTGCTGAAATCTATGGTTTGCCGTAATGTTAGGGTTCTTAACTTATGGAAAAGTCCACCCTCTTCAAGTTGTGTACGGAAAAACCGTGCACCTTGTAGGGCACATCAAACACAAATTAGCATTTTAGGAAAAAGAAAAAAACTTGGTGACAATGGAACATCAAAATAAGTAGCAATATTTGTTAGACAAAACAATTAGCAAAGTGCGAGACGGAGGAGTATTCCGAAGTACCGTACACCTACCTGGAAAAACAGTTGAAAGGCTGATATGGCTGTACTTGCCACCATGTTAGATACATCAGAATAGCAAAAAAGAGGAGTGAATTGCATGCATGTTTCCATTTTGTTACTACAAATTGGACAACATGCGTGTTGATGAAACATGGAGTAACATTTTCCCCATAATTCCCGCTAAAAAGAAACCTAGTGTATAAGCTGGGGAAAAAAATAGCTAAATAAGGTTTTCACCCACAGTTTTGAGCCCATCTCCGAATACCATCTGCCTATACTAAGTCAGTTGCACACCTGTCAGTTTCGTTAACGTTGCATAGAATGACAGATTCATCCCAAGTACATACTGCCCATGTAAGTAGCCGAACCGCGTACACGTACTGTACAGTACATCGTGTATGAAAAGCAATATGGCCGGAACAAGGAGTTGCTATTATCAGATAGCAACTCCCTGGTCAGAACAAATGCTTACCCAACGTTTATTCCAAAGACAACTTTCTGTTGATGCAAACTGCGAGTGTTGTTAAGGTTTTAGACTCCCTAAAGTAAGAGATTTCAGTTACAAAAGCCATGGTTGGATCTCACTCACTGTTTTGTTGTCTGTGTACTCTTGGCACTGTAGTTACTATCACATGTTCAGAAAAACAGGATCGAGTGGGGAAAGTATAAAAAATTATCTCAATCGGCCAAAACTGCCAAAAATATTTGCGTGGCATGTGCAAAAGACCCCAAACTAGCAATCCCAGATATTTTCGCAAATTTTAATTTGAAGGTGTCTTTCTACGAGATATTTTCGTTCAGAGTGACTTGGGACTTTTGCTGTAGCCTAACTTATATACGTAATACTGAGATAGAGCCTAGCCAACACGTGTTACTGGTGCCCTACACTTACCGTACAGGAACAGACCAGACTAAGATTTTCAAGTAAAATTTAACCCAAACTGTTTGAAAATGTGCTTTATGTTGCCTGATATATTGCTAAGAGTATATTGGGTCATCAGGAACAGGATGGCATATTTTACATTAAAACTTTGCACGTTAAACTTACAAAAAAAAAGAGTGGAGAAAAGTTCACCATATATAACAGTGTTACGACAAACCAACACAATTTTACAACTCAACTCAATGCATCTGAGACCAAGCTCTGCTCAATCATATTGGCTTATAGCCACAGGGGATGGGTAAAGAATTTACTGGCACTTCTAAATGTTCTACTTAAAACTTCCGAATATCTTCCATCCTCATCCCTCATCCCCCCCTCCAATGTGTTTGGCACTTAATTTCTTCAAGTAAATGGTTGCATATTGCCACTCAGTGTATCTGGATTCCTCATTATTTTGTTAAAAATAAAGCAAATGCATACTTTTTCAGGGTTATTACAGAATGTATCAGGTCTTAATTGATGGCAGAGTTAAAGTGATAAAGCAGATATTTCCCTGCCATTTGATGATGGCGACATGTAAAAGTTATCATTATTGAAGATGCTGTGGTGAAACTTACTTTAGCTGATGTAAAGCCATTTCACTTCAGCCTTCTACTGCTGCAGCAATTTTTCTTACTCAAGAGGGCTGTGTGTGGTTAGCAACTTAACATAGACATTGTGTATACAGGGAACATATGTCTGTGCGACAAAAAGATGGTGTGTGTAATAAATGTAGTAAGCAGTGATTTCATGAAATTCGAGTACTACTTCTACGGGTGGACCAAGTATGCTATAGGAAGAAAGGAACATTGCAGTGAGTAGAGTCGGGATAACGTTAATGTAACGCTTACTCAAAGACAGAGTACACACATGAAACTGAACACATTTTTGTCAAAACTTATTTGCATTTAAAGAAGATCTTGGAGAAGTTGATACTGTTTACACAGACATATGCATACTCTGTACATTGCTACATGACAGTACTATGGTATGTACAAATAACACAGTAAATAGTGATTCCAGGAAAATGTACAGGTTACTACGTACTGTATGGAGCAGCCATGTATACTGATATATGCGTTGTGCTTCTACCCGACACAGCTTACTTGTAAACACTATATTGCTTGGACAAATCTCACATTTGGTATGTGAGTATGTCACATTGATTACAAGATTCCTGTTGATTTTCGTGGAGGTCACAGGTCATTTGAGGTCAACAGGGGTCAAATTGTGAAAATATTGTGAGCATAATATTTCAAGAAGGAAAACTTGAGCAGATCTCCCAATTAGATTGTAGGTTTATCTCATTGAATTTACAAAAATGTTCATTTTCTTTAGTGAAGGTCAACGGTCATTTGCGGTCAACAGGGTCATAGTGTGTAATTCTTGTAAACATATTACCTCAAGAAGGGAGACTTGGACAGATGTTGTATTCGATGTGTAGTTGTATCTCATTTAGCACAAGAATGTTGGTCTTTAATGGAGGTAGAAGGTCATTCCATGTCAACACTAGGGTCAAAGTGTGAACATGTAGATATGATCTCAAGAAAGAGAGCTTGTGCAGATATCAATAAATTTCGTAAAAAGCATACGTAGCTCAGTGTGACACATACCAATGCTATTATATCAGATGCCACAAAAAATTCTCTTAATCTGATCATCGAAACCGCAATGCACTTCTGCCTTCTGGTTAAAGAAAGATGGTGTGGTCAAGTCATTTCCTTCAAGGAAAGACTAGTTACAAACTCTTTTGGCCTTGGTTAGATACAGTGTTTTGCATTCTGCTCATTCTGTTCTATTACTTCCTCCTTGGGTTTCCTTTCAACCATTATCTGTACAGTATATCATATTCAAAGACTTCCAGAACCTACAGTTTGTTTACTGTAGTAGATAATAATGTACTACACTTTGCTTCAAAGGGCAGCCACTTATAGGGTTGGGTGGTACTAGGAAAAGCAATACAGGTATTCGCAGCACATCAGTACTGGTATTACTGGTACTGACGTGCTCAACGTTATAAAAACAAAAGGTCCTGTGCCTTGTTTGGCATTATAAAGACAAGTTCTGTGCCCTATCTACTGTAGTAATAATGCAGTAACTTGTATTCATATCTTCCTGTAAATTCATTGACAGAAAAACCATGAAAGCATGAGATTAAAAGTTTCATTTGTGCAGCTTCAGCAGGTTTAAGAGCAAATAAATGAACCATCAACCTTTTGCCAATGCCAGCATGTGTTATCATACCCAGTCGCTATTTGCAGGCTAGAAATTCTTAATCAGGTGATCTTATTACTGTACATTACTTACAAATTACTTCGTCACATAAAATCGTTGAGACCTTTGTTTTAATGTACTTTCTCCAGGAATACAAACAAATTGTTATTGCCACTTATATACACAATCAATGTAACTGTCTTGATACAAGCACACTACTGTACGTGCATGGTTGTAGTACTTTTGTTGTTCAAAGCGAGTGAGTCACTGTACTACTTCAACAGGAAATTTTCACCTGTTGTTTCCTACTTCAGCTCCCCCAAAGCTAAGACTACCCCAAAGCCGAAAAAGCCAACACCTTCGCACAACAGAATCAAGTTTTATCCCTGTTAGCGGAGAGCCAGTACCAGAGAGCCATTGCTGGAAAGCTGTAGCTGTGTTTCTTCGCTAGGGTCTGCTCAAGCCGCTATATTAGATTACTTAAGTCTCAGTCAGAGTGAAGAGGCCGCCATTGGAGATGGTATTAGTCCTTTTGCTCTGCATGCCTCCATCCTGGATGGAGAGAGCCCTGGCCTCCAAACGGAGACTCCTGTTGTTAGCAGGATAAATCCTCTGCTGCAGGTTAATAGCAGTCCTAAGAAGGTCTCCAGCATCATCACCCGCTATTCAGAAGGGGGTATGCCCAGTCGGACAGACGCCGGTGGGCATCTGCAACACCAATGGAGGGCACAATCGCAATCGCAGCAAGATGCTCCACGCCAGTGGGGAGCGACACAACACTTTCTGCCGGCGTGACAGGCCATCTCAACAGACCTTTGGGTGTTGGGGGTCATTCCTAAGTGGTATCGAATAGAGTTCATGACACCATTCCCATCATTTGACCTTGTCCTGCCTATCCCCTATGCTGGACAAGCTGGCAAAGGAGGCTGCTCAAAAAAGAGCTGGAAGAACTTCTTGCCAAAGGAGCAATCACCCTCGTCTTTGTGGAGAACAACCTTTTTCCACTCAACTTTTTTCCTAACGTTGAAAAAGAACAACATGTGGAGGTCCTTCTTAAACCTAAAGGCACTCAACAAGCTTTATTGTGGGCCATGCAATTTCCACATGGAAACCCTGATGAGCATCCTGTGTCTGTTATCCAAACAATTGGGGGCGACATACATAGACTTAGAGGATGGGTATTCCAGGTGCTGATCCCCCTGTTCTCCCAACGATGCCTGGCCCTCTGTTATCTCGGCATCCGTTGGTTGTGCTTCCCTTCAACCTTTCAACCACACCTTGGGTGTTCACTCCAGTGACCCAGGGGGTGCTGGCACTTTTGTGGTGCAGCAGTATCGTGGTTTTTGCATACCTTGATGATTGGCTAGTACTAGGGTCCTAAGAGGTGGAAGTAGCGCCAATACTGCTCAGGTTCTTTTCACACTCTGTACCCTCGGCTAGATCGTGTACGAGCAGAAATTGCCACTTGTGCTCGCACAGAAGATAGTAAATGTTCAAAAGACCTTGGCGCCCAACTCAACCATTCCTCCGGGATGGTTTTCCCACACCTATACCTCCTGCACTCCCTATACTCCCTGATCGCACTCATTCCTAGAATGGACAAACAGGGACATGCTCATGGCCAGCAGTCCTTTCCGGATACCGATGCTTCACAGTCGAGCGGGGGGACAAGTTGGAATGACCCCGTAGTGTTGGGTGCTTGGTCCCTCGACGAGGCAAGCTTACATACCAGTGTCCTAGAAACAGGCGGTTTCATGCCTGTGGCCTGGTTCTCCTGGGGAATTAGGGAATTCTCTTCTCTTAGGGAATTACTAGCAACATACTCACCTCATATAATGGCCCACCCGCCTCCCTGCTTTCCGAACCCACGCAAGCTTTCATGGAGCCCTTTGTCTCACGTGATCTTGTGTCCTCGTCCTTCTTTGGGCTTCCTGTGCAGGGCGTGCCGTGCTGGTCCCAGTCTGTCCTACAAAAATGGCACACAGTCTATGATGTTGTCGAAGTTGACGTTCCAACTTCCTTTGTCACTGTTGTACTTGGTGAGCACTTCCTTTTCTTCTCTCCACGATCTCACACCACTCTTCTCCCTTCAAGCCTCACTTCACTCCTCCCTTGGCTGCTACAATTTGGAAATTACATAAGGATGGTGGCCAGATGTAGACACACACAATTTCCAGATGCTAAATCATAGTCAATACCGTAATGCGTAGGTTTTATGGGGTGAGTACCTTGTTCGCTTATTCCCGAAGTAAGAAGTTTGGGAAACAGTGAAAAGTAGATAGTATCCTTCTCACATTCACTTCCTTCCAGAATTTTCTGCCCAACACTTGTGTCTTGTGAATTGATGTGCTGTGTGTGCATAGTGCTTGCAATTGATGTATTGTAGGGTTGGCTTGAAAATTTCCTTTTTGGTAATGTGATGTGATGATTTTAATGCTTTAGTGAATTGTTTCCACATAACCACTATCCTGTAGTGCGTCGTCAGCTGTTTCAAGAAAATTTCCAGCTTTTAGTATCAGGTTCTATGGGGTGAAGAAAAATTATACTGTAAAAATCTCTGTAGTTTATTCTGTTGCCAACGTGGAGCTTTTACATAGATCTATGGTGTCAACCGTGGCCCAGTACGTGTCCATGGTTGACTCTGCCACTTTTTTTTTTCTTGTCCTTGATGGTAAGCATTAACAATACTGATGACCAGATTTGGATACCAGGATTTTTTTCCTGAATCACCTGCAATTAGTTTTGAGTGATAAATTTGCCAAATATGCAAGCACTTACAAGAAATCATTCAGATGTCTTGCTTCAAGATTTTGGAGGGTTTAGTGGCAGAATACATTGTTGTTACTGAGCACTATGTTTTGCCTTCTCTATGTGTCACAGGAGCATTCTTACCTTGACTGGAGATTCAGTATCTCTGCCTTGGGGTTACTACTTATATCCTTTCATTACTGTTATCACTACTTGCCTCGTCTTCTCCTGCTTCTATGGGGTAAGTCATGTGATGATACATGTCACAAGATTTTCTCAGGAGCAATGGGCCTGGTGAAGCTTGTCTTTGATTGCTTCTAAACCCAACTCTTCCTGAGAATTGAACCCAAGAAATCTCCTTGAACTGTCAACCAAGTTAATGCAGTCATCAAACTGATTGCCTAGTTTCATTTTCACACAGCAAGTTCAACATGAATGGGTGTAGTAAGTTCTTCCAAAATATTAAAATTTTGACAGATTTCTGAAGCCATATATTTTTAATAGACCATCCCCAGTTTGAACCAGCTTCCAGACTTGGTCTGCTCCCAAAATCTGACATTGTCAAGTCACAGCTGTGGAGAAGCAGTTCAATGTACAGGCTTTACCCAAATCCACTGAATCTGAGAAACTCATGATTTTGTGAAACAGCATAGTACCTTTCATTTGAAAGAGGAATTTGTAGATTAATTGGTCTAAAAAGTTGCTTGCAGTTTCTTTGTATCAAATTGTAATAAATGATTGAATGGAATTGGCAAAGATACTGGAGATGTCAGATGCCTGATCAAAACATATTTTGTTTATCTCCCTTTTATGATATGAAGCACTTCCAGTTTTCATGTTGGCATTCTTTCTCACAATTTTCCTCAAGACACACAGATCCTTTTTCTTTGGTCGGTTCTATGCTGTTTCATGGACATTGTTTCATAAAAGGTTGCAATTCAAAGATATTCCGTTTTTCTTCCTTCTTTTCATTTTTGTTTGAACTATGTTTAGGTTTACAGTAGCATTGATGCCACAGAGCTTGTCTACTGCATATCGCATCTATTTCTATACATTCCTATCAGTGATCATATTGTGCCTGCTATTGCCTGCCATTCTGGGGGTAAGTCATGTTAAAAGATACCAAAAGCTGTCCTATTTTCATCTTTTGCCAGCAGTTTTATGGACTTTCAGCATCAATAGAAATGCAGACATTGTACCCAATGTTAGTATGTATACCATCTGGTTATATGGAAAAATAAGTCTTTGTACAATATGTACCGTAAGAAGGAAAAGCGATTGCAATGTATTATCTTTTTTTTTTTCCTGACTCCCAATGCAGTACATACTACATGATATATGGTACTTTTTCAGGTGATCAATATGCTTTCTTGAGATAAATCCATCGATGAGGTGATGTTTTAACAGTTCCATCATTTCAATAACTTGTAATGTGATCTAGCTACAGCAGGACTTATCTCTTAGGTATTTTCAAAGCTAGCAAGAGAGCAGTGGTTGTATATATCGATGTTATCGATAATATTTATACTTCATTTTTCGAGGTATTGTCGATATTCACCTTGAGAAAACTTTGATGTGTAAGAAAATACTACATTATTGAAAATATTCATACTATCAACTACTACATTTATAGGTAAATATTGTTCTTTTGTTGTTCATGTAAACCTATTGAAGATTTACTACAGAGCTTACTCTCTGCACACTTTAACATGCTGTACACTTGAACATGGACTTTAACATGCTGTCAAAAATAGCTGTGACTCTGGTATGCATGTTCATGTACACCACCTGCACTCTGGAAAAGCCCCACCTCCAACCCTTTCATGCAGCTGTGTGTATTAACCCTTACCGTTCCACAGACAGAATGTTTTTTTGTAGCGCCACCATTTTGTGAGATTGCTGACGGGATATTCAGTCTAAATAATTCTTTTAAGTCTGTTGTCAAAGTTCAGTCACATTGCCTTTAGGCATGTTAATACACAGCAGTGTATCGTATTGTAGCCTGCAATGTGTGTTTCTTCTTATCGAATGTGTTATTTTACCAATTTGGGGGAAGTGAATTTTTCATCGTTTTTGTTGATTCGATCATTAAAAAATGGCAACTTGTGTACCATCAGAGGATGTTTTAGCTGCCAATTCTGAGGGAGAAGACATTTTTAGAAAGATAGTTATGACAGATGGGAGTGACGAAGAGATCTTGAGGTTGGATTTAAGAGATATGGGCCCAAACTTTGATTGTGAAGAGGATAACACTAGGCCTGATTATGGCGATGGTGACGCTAACGTCACAAATGGCGAGTTTGTCTTTGAGCAAGGAGAGACTGAGACTATTGATAAGCTGCCATTTAGTGGTCAGGGTGGCATTGCTGAATTGAACAACTCTGACAGTTGTTTTCCCGGTTTCTTGGGAACTTTGTCAAAAGAAGAAGATTTTAATGAATTAGGAACCGAGATCAACTGATATGAGAGTACATATTTTCAGGAGACATCTAAAGCAACTCACTCTAAATACAGCCAACTGAAATAGTGGTGGACGTTTCTGTCTCAGAAATGAGAGCTTCCATCCCCATCAATTTGGCAGTGGGCCCTATTTATGTGGGCGATACAAAGGACTATTGGTCTACTCATCAGGTAATGAGTTTTTTTTTTCTTGTATTATGCCCCGTGTTTCATGAACATACTGTCTTTTTTTCATCTGGCCAATGTCTCCACATACATTCCCAAGGGTCAAGATGGTTGTAATCCCCTTCATAAGCTGGGAGCAATATATCAGGGGTTTATTGATAGATTTCAGACTCTGGATTCTGAGACAAAATTGTCAATTGGCGAAGCTACTGTATGGTGCCTTTTTGTGGACAGATTCAGTTTCGAGTCTACAACAAGGACTAACTAAATAAATATGGAATAAAGGCATGTGAGTTGTGTGATTCCAGTAATTGATATTGTTCATGATTTGAGATGTCCACCGGAATTCACGATGCTGTCAGTGTATTTGGTAACACATATGAATATGTCCTGCGTTTAAGGGCACCATGCTTGAAAGCAAGACTATTGTTTGTTTGTGGACAATTTTATATGTGCCCGACGCTCCTCTGAGAGTTACTTTGTCAAAACACACTTGCCTGTGGGACATTACGAATGAACAGAAAGGAAGTTCCCGCATATGTGGTCAATGCAAAATTGAAAAACAAAGGAGACAAAGTGGCTGTTAATTGTGGAAAAATAAATCGTCTGAAAATGAAAGACAGAAAAACCTCTGCATTTATTTCAACAGCTCTTAGCTTGAGATACATGGACACCAACATTGTCAATCCAATCCACCAAGGAAAAAATTTCTGTTCCCAAAAAAGTCAATGACTACAACAAGCACATGGGAGCTTTAGATCCCAGTGATCAGTTGGTGTCTTGCAACTGCTTTCAACGGAAGACATTGAAGCGGTGGAGGCTTTGCTTCTTCCTCATTCTTTCTGTCGTCAGTGTGTACCTCCTTTACAAAGAATGGATAGCACTGAGTGGGGATAGAGGAAAGCCTGTTCTACACCACATTTTCAGGAGAGATTTGGTTTGCGTGCAGGCCTAACCACTAAACGTAAGTCAGCTGCCTCTTTGCTTCGTCTGAAAGGACATCACTTCCCTCAGAAGATGGTCCCTGTGGGAGTAAAGAGGAGTTACAGTTGTGTGCACCCAAGGGGAACCAAACATGTGAGACGTAATTATAAACATAGAATAATAAACAAGCAGTTTAAGTCATAAACTGATCATGTGTCCAGCCTCTCATTAAACAGTCCCCACTGGGAAGAAGAAAAATGTGACATGGATCTGTATGATCTGCAATCCCAGCAGAAAAAGAAAAAAGAGACTGGAAGTGACTGGGGAGAAGCGGAGAAGACCATAGACAGTCCAGCTATGCATGAGACCAGTGCAGGGTGACTTGATGCATTGATCCATACTTTAAAATATACTATACCAAAAAGTGTTTTGTTTTGTTGTACAACAGAGCTAAAGGATTCGTTGGACAATATTTGACCCAGGCAGATTCAGAAGATGATTGAATGACGGTAATTCTCTGTGACAGACATTCAACAATTGTAGTGTTGGAGCTTTTCACGTTGTTTTCATATTTTATTCATGGATACATTGTGAAATGTTTCCTTTTTGTTTCCTCTCTGCTGTTATACCAGTTCCACTACAGTACTGTTTGTAGGAAATCTGATGTACCAGTTCCACTACATTGACAAACCCCATCTGTCTCTCTAATTAATATTTTTGGCACCACAAATGTTATAGGAGACTTGAGAAATTGTATTGGGATAGTGTTTGGGATAAAGTTCAGGTTTGCAGTTTTTGGTTTCGATGATAATTGTAACCTTTGTAATCATGTGTGCGTGTATGTGTGTAAGGGTGTGTGTATGTATGTCTGTGACGCCCTACCTTGTAAACACGATATCTCAAGAAGGGAAGATTGGACAGATCTCATATTTAGTATGTAGGTGTACCATATTGAGAAGAAGAGTTCTATGGTTTTTGGTGGGGGTCAATGGTCATTTGGGGTCAACAGGGGTCAAATTGCGAAAATCTTCTAAACACGTATCTCAAGAAGGGAAGCTTGGACAGATCTCATATTTGGTCTGTAGGTGTACCACATTGAGTAGAAGAACTCTATTGTTTTGGTGGAGGTCAAAGGTCATTGGGGTTAACAGGGGTCAAATTGTGAAAACCTCGTAAAAACGATATCTCAAGCAGGGAAGCTTGGACAGATCTCATATTTTGTATGTAGGTGTACCACATTGAGTAAAAAACCCTAATGTTTTTGATGGAGGTCAAAGGTCATTTGGGGTCAACAGGGGTCAAATTGTGGAAACCTTGTAAACACAATATCTCAAGCAGGGAAGCTTGGACAGATCTCATATTTTGTCTGTAGGTGTACCACATTGAGTAACAGAACCCTAATGTTTTTGGTGTTGGTCAAAGGTCATTTGGGGTCAACAGGGGTCAAATTGTGAAAATCTTCTAAACACGATATCTCAAGAAGGGAAGCTTGGACAGATCTCATATTTAATATGTAGATGTACCACATTGAGTAGAAGAACTCTTGATCCATCCACAATTTTTGAAAATGATTCTCCTCCTACATGCTTTCATAGATTCGTTTGAAACTTGGAGACAATGATACTTGGGTGGTGGACCATTTTTTGTGTTCAGGAATTTTTTAGTCCAAGGTCCCATGTGGGCTCTTTGGCCCATTTTATAAAATTCCACATCGAAACCACAATGTATTTCTGCATTTTAGTTGTTTCTTCACACCTTGTGTCAATGTCGATTTGAAAGTGCATTCCCGATACGCCTAGTACATGTATCCTACATTCTGTAAACAAGACAGCTTGTTTCCGCATTTCCAGAGATCTGGATATTTTTTATATTCTACTTTTTCGTTGCTGATTTTACTCATCCGTTCTTCAATTGGCCAAATTACGGGCTGTTTGCCTTTTTGCTGCAGTTACAACATTTTGTGGCAAGTTGCCAAGATATGACGCGACCGCGGACATTTGCTAACATAGGGTATTCTTGGTAATCAGTTGTATGGTAATTATAGGGGTCATTTGTAGGTCACCAAAACACAGCCCACATTTCACCATGACAGCCAATTTCACGCCCAACCCCGCAGTAGGGACAAACATTGTTTGGTACAGGTGTGGAAGGGTATCAATTGAAGGTGGTCTACACATACTGTTGTGTAACTGTGCTTGCTTGGTTTTATCTTTGAATAGACTTGATTCTCAAACTTGAAAGCAAATCGGTTGATGGGTTTGTAAAAGGGCAAGGTGTAAACATAAAGAAAGTTTGAAGATAGGAAAGTGCTAATGGAACATGTGCGCCCGAAAATGGCAACTAATTTAAGGTCATGAAATATATGGATTATACTTTGCCAATCGAGGTTCATTGCGGTTGTCTCGAAAATGTGAATCACAACTTGAATGGTAAGCAACTCAGTCATCCTACACCATTTGCAACCATTTGCAAAAGGCAATCAGAAGGAATGTCTACATCAAGTTTTCCAAAAAAGAGAGACAAAATCTGTACATTGAAATTGCTTTACTAAAATTGAATTAGCTGATGTTCTTGCTTCATGCTGTTTCTGTTTAATTGTATTTCTTCATTTTATTGGTTGATTAACGTTACACAACTGTGAGTAATTGCTACATCGTTTAATGACTAAAGGAAATATAAATCAATAGTCCTCAATTACTGTACTACAAGGACCTGTTTTATACCCATCATTTACACATTTCTGTGGAAACTTGCTCACTAGAATTGAAAACAATGTGTACGTAAAGCTCGTCCACATCATCACTTACATGGACGAGTTCCGACACAAGGGCTCTTTATTGATTGTGTTTGCTTTTCAGAGATTAGACAGATAAGGTTACAAGTCCCTTTATGTTCAAAGATTGTCCCTCTGTGGACGGATTGAACTGTTTCATTATTTGGCTGTATTTTTAACTCGTCTACAATTCGCCCACTTCGTCCGTTTTGTTGGAACGCGTCAGCGACTCCTGTCAACTTGGACGAGATGGTACTGTTCACCGATGGTATAAAAATTAACAGCTAACATGTATACCAAACATAGCAGGTGAACCTTGAAAAATGGATAATAGGTCGTAAAAAATAAAGCCGTGTGGAAAGACCAATTGATACCCCCTCCCTCTTCAGGTAGTTGATCAGCAAATATGTAACTGAACTGCAAACATATTTTTATCTTCACACAATGGCTTGTGCTTCATTGGCCAATCACATGTACACCACTTGTTGCAGTATGTACACCCTATAGTCAGAAGTATGTACAGTACAGCTCAGAATAAAACGGACGTTAGTATCGTTAAGCGTTAGAAATTTTGCGTTAGAAAATAAAATTCCTTCCGATTCGAGTCTAACGATAGTAACGATCACGATAGTTTCGTTACTATTGTTAGAGGGTTGCTCTACTGCTAGTAACGCTAGGATCATTAATTGCAGTAAACTTCTGCTCTTCCTAACGCTGGTAGCGTTAACTGCGTTAAAACCGACTTAAATTTGTAACGTCAACGTAAGCTTTGGTTTGTACACTGCAGTATATCTTCGTGCCGAAGCTCGCATTCTACGATATGATGGTTTACGGCTATCATTTTGCACGCACGTGTCCAAAACTAGTGTAACAGGTGAAAATCTTTTTCTCAATCGGCCAGCGGTCAGTAAACGTCTCTCTACAGAAGCTGCCCGTTGTCACTGAATATTTGAATAGTGTAAAACCTAGTACAAATTTAATCAAAACCAGTCATAGGGAAGAATTTTGAAATACCAACGTAATTTTGAGTACTAGGCATGTGCTTATTTAACAGAAATAGATGTTAACAGTTTCGTGCTTGGATCCTCGTTGACCAGCCAATCAGAACTCGCGACACGCTCAATGCAACTTTTGTGTGTAGAAATTCTCACACACACTAAAGTCAATGGCCTTCCCCTATTGAGTTTGTGTTATGATCACGCAAGTGTCGTTGAACGTTGGTACGGCAGCAAAGCAACGATGTTTGGATGAAAATATTTTATACTACAGATTTTTTAAATAAAGTTTTAAGTCGATGGCCCGTGTGTTTTGTCTTCCTTTGAATGGGATTCTTTGCAGGTCTACATAAGAGTGTCATGAAAATATATCATGTGAGCCTCTTGTTTTCCCTGGCTCTGAGGTCAAATACTGTACTAGTGTTCTGTTACTACTGTGGTTCATGTTAAAGTTAAGACAATCTGGCAAATACAAGGAGCATTTTATGAACTGATGAAAAGGGAGGTGTACAAGAGTTGGGAAAGGTAAAGGTGAGAAGATTCACCGAAATAAAAAAGAAAAATGTACCCTCTAAAAGTACTAATATTTGGTATATAGTCAATCCAGCTACGACAAATATTGCACCAATTTGCATCCAGCCCCTCCCCCTGGCATGAGCAAACATTTCTCAAGGGGAGGGGTACCACTTAGACCCTCCACCAGGTCGTCGATTAGTCTACCAGCTAAGAGACAAGTATCCGGACAAAATTTCGACCTGCGGAGAATGCTGCTTTATCCTTGCTGAATTTTTCAGTGTCTCTGTTTATTAAGGAATGCTTTAATAATTAAACTTGTCATGCCATTGAAATTATCTGTCAGCCTGTATCGTGCCATTTAGTGATTAAAACTTTGAAAATTCAAGGAAAAAATGAGGATTGGTGGGGTGGTAGTTAACATCTTTATTTATGCATTGTAGAAAATCAACTGTCATCATTATATTTAGGTATTTTATTAAGTGTGTTTCTTCCTCTATTTAATCATCAATGTAGATAAAGCTGGTATACCTACCTTACATTTCTTCCCTTAACAATTGTTTTGGTTTTGATATTGTCTTCTTTGAATTATCGAAGAACCATTTTACCATATATCTCCACATCAAGGAATCAGTATGTTTTTAGAGAGTAAGATAGAGACAGTATGGTTCTACTCCATACCAGTGTTTGCATTAAGGTACAGGAGTGCGTGACTGCTGCCGCTGTTCTCAAAATCCCCCAAAATAAAATGCAAGGGGGAATCCCTCTATTTTTTTTAATGAAACAATTAAATATTGCAAAATTCCCTCCTTCATACTGCAAATTCCAAAAAAAAATAATGGAAAGGGGCATCTTCCCCAGACTTAAATCCTTGGTGCTAACACTGCCCCATATCACTCTGAAAGATACTAAAAGGCTGAACAACACACAAGATATGTGTTTGTAATATAAACCCATCGACTAGAAGGATCAAAATTAGTTTGATGGCTTTGACAATTGATCTAACTGGGTTGATGGCTGAATAACAGTCATATTTAAACGAAAATGCAATGTAAAGGATAATTTTGGAGCCTGTCACCAACCATCTGATCCTTCTAGTTTCGGCATTATTTAGTAGTTATGGTGCAGCAGCTCATGACCTCGCCTGCCATGTTAGAATAAACATAGCAGCCATTGTTGGCTCATCAGGATGGGTTTGCCATGGCTCATTGCACGAACAGTGAATAATGAACAAAGCAACACAATGGATTAGAATGAGATGTTAGAGACAACAAGAAGGCCCATAGCCTAGGCTACTTTTTATACAGTGGCTGGGTTAAACTACGAAGCTGGCCTAACTCACAGGCATTTTCATATCTAATAATGACGAACGTTCATGTTATTTGGTGCATACATAGCCGGCTAGACCATATGCACTAATTATCGTTAAAACTGCCTAGGCCTATGGCATAATTTAATTACGGCACAAAGAAACTTGCTGGGCGTGGCTTTGCACATTTCTTGGTTCGATTTTAGGTAAACATTACCTCAGTAAAATACTTCGTAACACTAGCAAAGCCTTAAGCACCTAGGCTACACAGACGGAACCTAGGCTTGAGTCTTCGCAATACCTCCATAGCCTGTGCACACTAAATTTGGGCTAGCTAATGGTTCGTGCAGACCAAGCAATTTTTTCACTGAGTGCCAGCTAAGCCGGGCCTAGGCATCAGATTGTCGATATGAGTGAGTGTGTGCTAACTTTAACCAACTCTAAATAATGTTAGCCGTGATCACCAAACCATCTCCGAGTTTTACGATGGGCTTTCCACACTGCCTGAAATTAAACTGATTCTGTCGAAAATACAGTACGAAAACCTTACTACTTCTACTACTATACTGTACGGAAAATTTGCACAATTCCCATGTAGTGAACTGAGCGAGTGATGTAGCAGGCCTGCTGCTGCATATGCTGGCTCGTACTACACTAGACTGCAGTCGCAGTAGTACGCCGCACAATAACGCAGCTATCGCAAGTAGCGTTAACAAAATTGCTATGTACCGTTTTCTGTATACGTCAAAAAGCCGATGCAGTTGTTGACCATTTTTTCTTCTAACGCAAGTAACGATGGAATCGTTACTTGAAGTGAAGATTGCAGGTGCAGAGAGGCCTAACGCTGGTAACGATACTTGTTGGTAACTAAAGCATCGATAATTGCGTTACCATAGGTTCAATGGTAACGAAGCTATCGTTAGCAAGCGGAATTTTCTAACGCTTAACGCTACTAACGTCTGTTTTATTCTGAGCTGTACTGTAATTGGAAAAGTCTGTGATTGGCGGTTACCAAAAATTCCAAGACGCATGCTTCGAGTTGTGTACACAAAAGCTGTGCACCTTGGGGGGCCCATCAAACACAAATTAGCATTTTAGGAAAAAGACAAAAACTTGGCGACAATCAAAATAAGGAACAATGGTTGTAAGGCACAAAAACAAAAGGAAAGTGCGAGAACAAGATGTATATCAAAACACTGTATACCTACCTAGAATAACTGTGTAAAGGCCATATGTTTGTACTTGGTACTGTACAAGGTATGTCGGAATAACAAAAAGAGGAGTAAATTGCATACGTTTTTTCATTTTGTTACTACAAGTTGGAAAACATGCGTGTTGATAAAAACATGAAGTAACTTTTCCCCGTAATTCTCAAACTTGCATACCATACCTGTTTAGTCTGCCTGTTATGTAAACGTTGCATAGATTTGTAGTACATACTGTTCATGTAACTACATTGGTGTGCAGCTCCGCATACGAAGTATTATGGTCAGAACCAATGCCTAATCAGCATTTTTCCAAAGACAACTTTCTGTTGATGCAAACTGCGATATTGTTGTTAAGGTTTTAGACTCCTTTAAGTTAGAGATTTCAGTCACAAAAGCCATCGTTGGATCTCACTAACTGTATTGTTGTCTGTGCACACTTTGCACTGTTGTCACTATCACCTGTTCAGGAAAGTAGGGTCAAAAGTATAAAGAAAATTCTCAATCAGTCAAAACTGCTAAAAACATTTATATGTCATGCACAAAAGACCCCAAACTAGCAATGCGCATTTTTTTTTCGCAAACTGTAATTCCAAGGATTAGTCTTAAGAGATATTTGTCTAGAGTGACTAGGGACTTTTGTGTAGCCTAACATATATATGGACATACTGAGATAGAGCCTAGTCAACACATGTATTACTGTTGTGCCCTACACTTACAGTAGAGGCACAGACTAGACTAAGATTTTCAAGTAAATTTCAATTGAAACTGCTTGAAAATGTGCTATACAGTGTCTAATATATTGCTAAGCTTATATTAGGTCATCAGGAACAGGATGGCATATTTTACACTCAGACTTTGTACATTCAACTTAAAGGGAAATAGGGCGTTTAGAATATACCAACATGGCATACAATGAAAACAGCTTTAATCATTGTTAAACCATTCAGTCTCATCAATAAACATCTACAAAAGCTTCTTTTCCTCAAAAAAATATACACGCGATGAGTAACGGAAGATGCATCATTTGAATTTTGAAAAGTTTGGGTGAACAAATTCTCGTTGAGCAACAAATAACTGAATTTCTATCTCTGGGAAACTTATTTTTTGAAAATAAGGCTACTGTCCGTCCTTATTTTGAATACTCTATCATTCTTTGCCCACAAACATTCATTTTAAAAATATGGTTGTTATCTGTGAAACAAACACCTTATTTCCCTTTAAAAAAAAGTGTGGAGAATATTCCAATGTATATAAAAGTGTTATGAAAAACCAACACAATTTCTTAACTCCAACTCAATGCATTTGAGACCAAGCTCAATGGTATTGGCTCATAACAACAGGGGATAGGTAAAAGAATTCACTGGCACTCCTTAATGTTCTACTGTGAACATCCTATTATCTTCCATCCTCCCCTTCCCCCATGTGTTCGGCAGTGACCACTTTATTTCAGTTGGTTAATTTTGCCATATGATTTCAAATTCTTCTAACATAATGCCAAAAAGTGTATAATATGATAATGTAGTGGTTGACAGTTTCCATTCAAATCAACGGTGTGCTTCTTTGAGCAAGCCAATAGGAAGTACCCTAGTATTGAATATTCAGTTTAACTTAACAACTCAGGATCACTTGCGCCACGGGCAAGGTTGTGTTCAGTTCGTAGGATATTTGTAAATACAGTGTTTCCTTTCACCAAATGCTACAATTCCTGATACCTACCAAGGAGCGATGACTTTAGTATGTTTTTGATACACCAGTGAGACCTGTATTGTAGCATATTCATTATGTAGGCAGTTATAGTAAGAACCGTTAATTTTCAAGTGTGATTTTATTTTTTCACTGTGTTTATGCCAATCCCGTTGCTTTTCGAAGTAGTTACTGTCATTTTCCTTCATTGAAAGACATAGTCTGTTCATGTACAACCTCGCGTGCACATTTAAAAAAAAATTAGAAGTTAAAATCAAACTTAGTCTTATTCTTTTGGTTTTTCAGTACAGACGCAGTCACTTTAATGGTTGCATATTGTCACTTGGATCGGAATTCTTCACTATTTTCTTAAAAAGAAAACAAATGCGTACTTTTTCAGGGTTGTTACAGAGCTGTCTATCAGGTCTTAATTGATGGCAGAGTTAAAGTGATAAAGTGGATATTTTCCTGTTATTTGATGATGGTCATTATTAAAGCTGCTATAGAAGAATTTACTTTAGTGGAGGTAAAGCCATTTAAACTTCAGCATTTTTAGCTCATACCAGCATGCTGGTGTGAGCTTTGAGCTTTTGTGAGTGGCAGCATCACTCTATCTCTCTATCTGTCTATCTGTCTGTCTGTCCACAATTTGTTTTGAATGCTTATATTCGGGCATGCTTTCATGGATTTGTCTGAAACTTAGATACAATGTTTGTTAGGGATTGGACCATTTACTGTGTTCAGGAATTTTTGGTCCAAGGTCCCATGTGGGCCCTTTGTCCCATTTAATGAAATTCTACAAAATGCTTCTCATCCTACAGATTATATTGTACAATGTTTATGGTTTGTCACAATGATGCTCAGTTACTGGTCCCTCCAGGGTGTTCAGGAATTGGTACTCCAGGACCCCATGTGGACCCAATGGTCCATTATGTGAAATTCTGTTTGAAATGTTGCTTCTTGCACATGCATCTATGGATTTATATTTAACTTTGACACAATAATGCTTGGGTGGTAATTCATGTGGGGTGTACAAACAAAGTTTCATTCCAAGGTCCCATGTGGACCCAATGGTCCACTTTAGGAAATTCTACAAAGTTATTCTTCTCCTACATATTCTCTTATGCAATGTTGATGGTTCATCATAATGATACTCTGCTAGTGGCTATTTTAGGGTGTTCATGAATTTGTAGTTTATGGGTCCATGAGGAACGTATGGCCCATTTTATGTAATTCTGCAAATTGCTTCTCCTCCTACTGTTAAAGTGCCCCTTTTAAAGTGTCATACACATGTCAAATATCCCTAGCATGCATGAATGATAATTGAGTAATTGGGACAGTGTCAGTTGGTAACTAACTGAAACTGAACTGAAACTCTGTATTGCCCTCACGTATGTTGAACAGTATATGGACTTAAAGAGGCCCTTTGAGTTGTTTCATGTACATCAGTTAGTCTTCACAAACATACACTTTTGTGTCAAGATTCTAGTGACTGATCAATTTTCAACTAAGAGGGCCCCATTATGAGTCACATGTAAATGACCACTAATGAGTGAGTAGCTAATGATTTAAATTGGTTTTGGAAAACTTGTGACCATTCACTTTTCCACATTAGTACCAGTTCATATACCCACAGCCAGTACAAACCAATAAGAAATTTAGTAAAAATTGACAGTTTTCATAATTAGTGGATGTGAATAGTGATGCTGATTACACGCATTGTTATTTAGTTCTACCCATCAAACTTTTCACACCTTTGATTTATTGACAAAGATCACTTTATGTTACCAAAAACCAAGCATGTTAACCATACTCACCATATGCAATACATCAGATTTTCAATAAATCCTTGTAATTAAATCATCAAAACCACAATGCATTTTTCCATTCTGGTTGATTTCTTCTCAAAGGTATCTGTGTGTCTATGGAATCTATTTGATGGTGTCAGTGTGTATGTGGTGCCTTAGCTAATGAACAAAATTTCTCAAAAAGGGAAACCTAGTTGTACATCAAAGCAGCTGTGTTGGTAGTTCATAAGTGAGTAGATGATACCTATTGTTTTGCAGGGAAACCCATGGGCATTTGAAGTCACCAGACCTTAAAGTATGATAACCTATGAAGGAAATTATCTCAGCAACTGAATGCTGCTGTAACTTTAACATTGATAGCATTTGATAAGTAGATGATCCCTGTCATATTGCATTCAGCTCATTGGTTGTGTGAGGTCAGTAGAGTTCATGATTTGAAAACGTTGTAAACATGATATCTTCAGGTGGAATTTATAGGTGTTTGACCTCATAGTTAGTGTGATGGTATTACATTGTGACTTGATGATCCCAAGGATTTTTTCATGACATGAAAGGTCATTTGAGATCACCAGAGCTTTAACTATTAAAACATATCAATTAAGGAAGATATCTCACCAACTGATTGTTCCTGTAACTTCAAACTCTTAACATTGAAAGCACTTGATGAGAAGTGATCTCTGTGATTTTTTATGGAAAAGTCATGTGAGGACAGTAGAGGACAAAATTTGAAAACTTTTCAAGAGATATACCTGTTTGTCATAAAAAGCAGTGCAGGTTGTTTAGGGCTTGCTCACATTCTCAAACAGTGTTGAAGCTGTTGCTACTCATAATGAGCACAGCAACCAGCAGCTAATGTGTCATGCCTCAATCCTCACACTTTCTCTCCTGCCAAGAGAGTTTTGACAGTTGCATGCACAGATAGAGTTGATCATAGGTTAAGCCTTTCAAGCACAAAAGAGTATCAAACTGATTCCCTTTGTTAAAAAACAATGCTCAAAGCTTATGTGAAGGCTGGTTTATTATCAGAGCTACTTTTGTGTAATTTGCAATAGGCCTTAAAGGGAAGTAGGGTGTTTGCTTTAGAGAAAACATCCATATTTTTGAAACCAATGTCTGTGGATGTAGAATGATAGATTATTCAAAATAATGGAGCACCGTAGACTTCTTTTCAAGAAATAAGCTTCTCACAGATAGAAATTCAGTTATTTTTTACTCAAAGTTCACTAATTTGTTCACCTAAACTTTTCAAAGATCAAATGATGCATCTTCCGTTACTCATCACATGCATAACGTTTTGAGGAGATGAAGCTTTGGTAGATGTTTATTGATGACACTGAATGGTTTAACAATGATTACCGCTATTTTCTTTTATATGTCGTGTTGGTGTATTGTAAACGCCCTATTGTCCTTTACGCGTAAAGCCGTCAAGTGCTCAATTTAAACCCAGAAACCCGATTCCCATATTTGAAGCACAGCTGTCAGAGACTCAAAAGTAACATGACAGGATATTCCCAATTCGCTCCTGTTGTCCATCTATCTTTGTTGTTGTCTAGTGCTGTAGAACCACTGCAGTCAGCGTAACAAAAGATAGCTACGGGTCGATCAAACAGAATCATCGGTTTTGCTCGAAATCTTGTATGCACCATGAAAAGAAACCCATGTCATGTAATGCAAACTGTATTTTTTTTTTGGTGAAGTTTGAATGTACAAAAGTATCTTGTGAAAAGAAACGCAAAAGATTGCTGTAAGCCCTCCCAAAAATTTAAAATGATCATATCCAGGCTAACGATTTAGGTCTATAGCTAATAGTCTAATGTCAGGAATTGCTTGTCTTCAAAGTGAACGATCTAATATTTGTTATTTGTGGAACAGTTTACTTAGTTTAAGCAAACAGTAGGAGATATTTTATTGGTTTGCCCATTGATCCTAGTGTCTGAATCAGTTAGATTCAAATTCAAAATTGTAAATATGCAGAAAGATTTCTTTGTTCTGGTTGTGTTCGTATACTATGAAAGATGGCTGCCATGTATCAGCTTCACTGTGAGTCTCGGTGTGTTTTCATGGCAAACATGTTGTTTTGATTCCCTGCTTTCTATCCACGTTCTTGCACAGTTTGTCAGAGTAGACATTTTGTTTTCTATGGGGAACTTGATCACTGACCCAATTCCTTCGAAGTTTCCTTCGTTAACAATATATTGGCTATAATGGAGGAGGGTGGGGTATCTGTTATACGCTCTCTATTTGCAACGATAATGGCGAAAATCCAAGGCCGGATAAACAAGTTTATCACTCTTCTCAAACATCACTAATGCAATTATGTCAAGAACTAATTATAACTATGTATGAAGTTACAGCTTGTAATTCCAGGGGTTCATGGCAATAATTTTAATATTTTGGCAGGAGGGGAGGTGAGGAGGACCCTGAAGAATACTTTGATCATTTTGGGGGGGGGGGGTTCTGGGGTTGCAAAAAAGAAAGGGACCTATTGTTTCCAAGAGCTTTTAGTGGAAGTGTTTAACTATTTTTCACACCATTATCACACTATAGATGAAAAACTGCAGGAAAATGAGGGGTTGATGGAGAAGGGTGGGGGGTAAATATTTGAACTAGCACTTTCTGCATTTGGACTCATCCTCCTATGTATACAAGCAAATATATGTCTGAGACTAGTTTCAGTCTCATTAGGTTTATGTAGATTTTATGTCCTGAATTTGTGTCCTGAATTTGTATTGGTTTGTCGTAACACTGTTATATATGGCAGATAACTTTCAAATTTTTCTAAACTTTAATACAAGCCTACAAAATTTGGCAATGCTATTGTATTAATAATGACTCATTACAAGTTAATTCCTGTATCAGACAACATATAAAACATGAATACTTTGGATGAAAAATTGTTTGACAATCTTAGACCTATGTAGCTGTCCTTTAAAGACATGTATAGGTTTAGGCTCTTAGTGTATACATGTATGCAACAGCAAAAGCCTCAAGCAGCTATAGAGAAAACTACCCAAACGAGAAAGCCTTTGAACAAAAGTAGTATGTATTTTACTTGCACCATTCAGACAATTTAAGAGTATAAATAGGTCTCAAATCATGTGCAGAGTTCATGTAAACATTAATGGTCTTTAACCAAACAACATTCCTTATTCAAGCTAGTTAGAGGAGTAGAACACATTAGTCAGGGTGAAAACGTACAAATTTGGCCAAACCAGGTGAAAAAAAATTAGATCTATAACCAGGTAAAAAAAATTAGATCTATGCAGTCAGGTTGATGTGTGTGGGTGTGGGTGTGTGTGTGTGCATATGTGATGCTTTGGCCTGTATCTCATTTGAGGTCAACAGAGCGTAAAGTCTGAAAACCTATAAAAGGAAGATATCTCAACAGCTGAATGTCAGGGAACTTCAAAGTGTGCATATTGATAACTCTTAATGATTGGATGATGTCTGTCACTTTTTTAAGTAGGCCAATCTCTCATGAAGTCACTGGATGTCATAGTTTGAAAACCTTATAAACACTGTATTTCAACAAGGAAAAGTTGCTGGAACTTTAAATTAGATAGTAAGGTTGTCCATTGTTAGTAGATGTTCCGTATTGATTTTCTTGGTTTTTTCTTAAAACATTTTGTAGAACGTGGGTTTCATTAACCTTTCCTGTCACAACATTTGGCAGAGTGTGAGTTTCATTAACCTATCCTGTTGGACTCAGTTGTTAGGTCTAAGTCAGCCTCAATGAGAAGGCCTGGGTTCGATTCACAGTTTAACCAGAGTGTTTTTCATTGTTCAATATAGAGCCACCAACTGTCCCAGTTTTGCTGTATTCTTTCCGTTTTTTTTTTTAAGCAAAATACGGACATACGTTTTCCCTTGATTTTTTTTTTTTTTTTTAAATGTTTACATAATATGTTTCAGAAACATTAAAACTTTATTTACCATCATTTTGTGATGAAATAACAGCATTTTGATATCAGAGTTACCACAAAATATTCAGTCAATCATAAAACGAGAAATTAAAGACAGCAAAACTGATTGCGTATTACTACTAGACATTCAATATTTGTAAGAATAGTTTTTTTTTAGTTAAAATACTCTTTTTGCTGTTTGGAATACTTTTTTGGATTTGTTGAGGTTGGCAGCTCTTTCAATATTTCATTTATAAATTCAAATGTCTGTCAACTTCTCATTTTTATTCATTCATTCATATATAACATAAGGGTCTATATATATGAATTTAATAGGATAACTCTAGCAACAAAAATGTATAATGTACTCTGAAGTCCATTGAAACTGCTAAAAATGACTAGCATATGGTAGTGCACCATGCATGGTGCAATAGAATGGGTGTCACAATGTCATTGTATGACAATGAACAAACGTCACTTCTATTAAATTTAAATTTTGTTGGTTTGTTTTGCATAATGATAGCACATTTTTATCCACTCAGATTAACCTGCAAGTCAAGCATAATAGTCATTAGGTGTAGTTACTTTAATACCATACACCGTGACCACGTCATCACTGTGAAGAATTTAAATAAATAGCCCTTACATCCATCTTCTAAAACTGACCACTAACATTCCAGTGCTTTTTTTTTTCTTCTTCATCCTTTTACTTTAGGTTCTTGTCTGTTGCAGTGTCAGAGTTTGAGCCAAAATACATCATTTGTATCATTTAAAATGTCTTGAAGTAGTTTCCTGGTCAACAAGGTGCATTGGACGTATGGTGTTACCTCCTCAGTGATCGGATTTTATTCAGCACGTGTGGTGCAATCCTCTACATGGATTTGACTAACTTAGTCCTCCCTTTACCCCCTAATAACATGACAGCATTCACACGATAATATTATTACAGTAAATTAACAGCAACATAGGCCCAAAATATGCCAAATATGCACTGCTAATTTTTCTTGTTGCAAAGAATATCACCCCCCCTCCTGCATTTAGCAGTTTAACTTATGGCAAATTGACGCAGTTTACTGGTCTTGGGCGGATGCTCCTGGCCTATCAAAATTATCAGGCAATCTTGGACAAAATGGTTCTGACACTTTGCCGTACATTGCAATTATAATACTAAATTTAGGTTGTGCCCTGTGCCCCTGTCCAGTTTTGTGCTATAGGACTGAATGTACAGTAATCCTATAACCAACATTGAAAGGGTGAGCGGGGTGTCCCAAGGTATTTATTCCAAGATTGTAGCTTGTAAAGGTCTGTTTTCTGGTGGGTAGGTTTTCCCAATGGAGTGCACACAAGCCTGTTGTTTTTTTATGAAGGTCACACGTCATTTGAAGTGAACAGGTGTCAAGTCAAGACAGCCTTTTAAACATGAAGAAAAGCTTGCATAAATGTGATATTTTGTATGTAGAGAAGCTCTTGGATACGTCTCTGTACAATGCAGCTCTGTATGTTCAGATGAATACCTACAGTATCAGTCCTAAAGTTAGGTCAGCAGATGTCATTGTACTTCCCAATTGGTGATATGATAAATTGCTGTAACATAACAACCATCTTACACTGACACTAGTATGTCAGATTCATAAAACAGAAACCCCCATAATGAAATCATGGAAACCACAATGCATTTGTGCATTCTGGTTCATCCTTCTGACAGTAACATGTCTCCTTGATGTCTGTTTTGTCAACATCTAAGTGTAATGGCCTGCCTTATTTCTCTCTTGGCATTTAGGCCTTTTCCTCTTCCCTCAAAGTAGGAGACCAGTTCTCTTTACCACCTGTTGACCTGCAGGTCATGTTGTCTGATAATATCCAGCTAAGTGAGCAGCAGCATGGAGGTACAGCCAGGATAGCAGATAATACTTTGTGACTCAGCTTTTCAGTATAGGTTAAATTTGCATGGCTGTGATGGCCAGTGAAACCATAAAGTTATTTTCTTCAATTTTTTTGAAAGATTAAAGTCACTTAATGATGATTCATAGATATTAATGTTGATTCTAGAAGTGAAACAAAACTAGACAGTGACAAGGATATGCAGACCTTATACCATTGTAAGGCAAACTGTGTACTGCACTGGCAATTGACTATACCCTTGTATCATCTAAGAGTACCCCCTGGTTGTACTTCTCAACTGGTGCTAACGTACATTGTACAAAATTTCTTCCTAAACAAGTACACATGGTAGAGTAGAAAACATCTGTCACATTTTGACAATTATTTTGAATGGTCAAATGTCACTTTGGGATCATCAGTGGTCAAATCTTGAGATTTGCATTTACTGCACCATAAATCTGTGGGTACTATATTTCACAAGACCTCTGAAATATTATAGAAGAGGCAACTGTCTAACATTAATACATCACTATATTATTTTTGAGAACCTGACCAGTCACCTAGTCAGTACCCATATTCGAAGGTTGTGATGCACAGTGTGTCAAAGTACTGTTTAATCAGTGGTGTAACCCTGGGGGGTTGGAGAATGGAAATCCTCACTTTTGTACACCTCACTGAAAAAACTTTTCACCTTTACTGAGTGCTTTTCTCATAATTGGTATGAAAGTATACCATATTGATTACAAGATCACTTTTGACGTTGTTGGGGGTCAAAGGTCATTTGAGGCCAACAGGTCAAAGTGTGAAATATTGTAAGCATCATTTCTCAAGAAGGGAAGCTTTGGCAGATGTCATATTCAGTATGTAGTTGTATTTCATTGAGTACAAGAACAACTTTAATGGAGGTCAGCAGTCATTCATGTCAGCAAGGGTCAAATTGCCAAAATCTTGTAGACATGATCACAAAAAGGAAGCTTGTACAAATCTCACACAATCATTTAAAGCATAGGTACCCTTTGACACATTCTAATACTATAATGTCAGATTCAGAAAAAAATGCTCATAATTGGATCTTCGCAACCACAATGCATTTGTTCATTCTGGTCGTTCTATAGCTCAAGTTTGTGTTGGTCGTAAGACCGCAGTGCTAATGGCTGACCTTCAGGTCACATGTCCTGATATGATACAGTTAAGGGAGCAAGAGGTAATTAGTTGATGACAGCCAGGTTTCTTATAGTAGTATTTACAAGTCAGTTTCTACTGTTAGTCACTGTTATTAACACTGCTGTATGGTTACAGTCATATCCAATTGGCAAGTAGCCTTTGCAGGGAATTGTCTCTTGTTTATGGAGGTTGGAAGGTCATCTGAGTGCAGTAGAGATCATTTTTTGTAACCTTGTAGACACACCTTATCTCACAAAGCCTAAGTTCCTTGAATTTCAAAATTGGTATGATTTGTCCTTTGTTTTCCATGAATAGTGGTAAGGAATCTGAAAGTCATTCGACTCTGGTTAATCACTGATTGACAGAAGAAGGTTAAGGTAAAGTTTTGCATTCCATATTGTCATGCAATATTAATCCCCCTCCACACACACACACACCCCTCTTCATACATTACACGTACATATTGTCACGCTAGCTGGACATCCTAATATTCTTTTAAAATGCTGTCATTGTCTAGTGAAAGTATATCAAACTTCTCCACCATTTTTCTTTGCATGTATACACAAAAGTTGTTACTTTTAAATGTTAAGATGTTACCAGTTAAGGTGTGAAAAAAATGCATATGATGTCTTTTTTTTTGCCAATTACTAACCAAGAAAGTGCCCAAACCTGGAACAGGTGTGTCATCTCCCATACTTTAGCACACAATACTTACATAAATTACAGATGTTTTTATCCTTTGTTAGGATTGGTGGGGCACTTGAGCAGTAGTTTTTAGCTCAGACGAACTAAGCGTGGGAGGTATTAGAGTGAGGCTGATGTCATCAAGTTTTTTTTAGAGAGCCTACTGCTTCTTGATTTTTGCAGGTTTTGATCCTAATTTTTGTCAGTATTATTTTTGTCAAAAACATTCTTTTCCTACCTATCAGCATTTTGGCAAACTAGATTTAGCTTATAGTTTATGTTCAAATTAACCAAGACATTTTCTGGTTGCTACCCTCTTTCCAACATGAATGTCTGGGCGCTATCCCTTTTTGTCAACAAATCCTCACATGATATCATACATGACAAGGTTTTATCAAAGGAACAAACCCTAACCATTATTGTATGTCTCGACATCACCTCATGTTCTATCATGCATAAAAGGGTGTTCTTGAGACGTGATTTTAGCACATTACAGAAAATTGTAGGTACTTTTTGCCACATCAACCAATTTTGATACTGGCTCATTCGCAGGTATTCAATCAGTGACAGAGCAGGTACAGAACTGCAAACATCTTCTTAACCTCCACACAATAATTTGTGCTTCATTAGCCAATCAAGATGGCAGTGTATACACGTTATTCTCAGAAGTATGTAATTGGAATAGTCGGGGGTTGAGGAATTCACAGCGTTTACTCCCTCACCTCATATAATCTATGCATTTCTGTGTTGACCATGATCTAGCATCTGACAATTTTGTGTGTGTGTATCTTGCCACCGCCCTTCCATAATTGCCAGCCTTTTGGTCTGCCAGTGAAGTTTTGTGCTGCTATTTGCATCTGTGATTATCTACCTTGTAATTTCAAGTTTTCCCTTCCTGTGTTGATATCCGTGTGGTTCTCGTCCTTTCCAACCTTTCTGGAACTGTTTTGGATGAGTGTCCTTTTCTTTTTGTGTTTTTTGCACGTTTTTTTGACACGTGTGTGTTTGGTCAGGGCTAGGTCTCAGACCCGCCATTGCAGTTACATCACATGATTCATTATTACATATGTAACTGTGTTAGGCTCCGTTTTAACCACTTCGTGTGTATCTCGTGTTGTTTCCTTGTGTGTCTTTGGGGGACCTGTTTTCCCCACTGTTTTTAGCCTTTTCTTCTGTGCCACATAGCCTAGCGTGGGGATTTGTTCCTTCACACAGGCTTCAGGCCTACAGGTCTGTTTGACACGTTGTTTTTCGGCAGGGTCTAGTTCCTGCCCAAACTCGCCTATTTCATATTGTTGTACGTGGTATTTGTACGTAGTTTTGGTTTCCTTAGCCTTTCCTCCAAATACTAGGATAGAGAGAGCCCAGCATATCTGTGCTTCATGCAAGCACTTTCAGCCCTTCAGCTCATGGGACTTTCATGACCAGTGCCTCAAGTGTCGGCCCTGTGAGGAAAGCCTCCCGTAAGAGCGTAAGTCCTTCTAATCCCCAGGCCGCCATCGCTGATGGTGTAAGACCTGGCTTTCCTCCCAAGCCCCCCCTGGGTGTCTGGGATAAACCCTCATGTGTAGGCTGTTGCCGGGACTGCAAGCGCACTACCCCGCGCTGCCGGCTGCCGCTGGAAGCGGAATAAGCCCAGAAGACCAGGCCAGCCTGGCCACAAGATCTGGCTTCCGAGGAGTCGTTTGTGGAGGATCGTGTGGTCCTCAACCTTTTTGCGTCGAGCTCTGAGTCCTTTCCCGCAGGGATTTCGAGGGGGTCCGGCCTGTACCAAGTGTACATCTGCCAGCTCGCAATCGCCCACTGGATAGGTGCGACAACTCTACAGAGTCGTCACCATCGTCGGGTTACCGTGACTGTAGGCGGGGCAGGCGCAGTCTGCCTCCCACCCAGCAACATGTAGTCCTGGGCCAGGTGAAGGACCTGCTGGAGCGACTCCTGTCAGAACGAGCTCCCCTAGCGCCGCAGGGCCAGTCGGCCCCCAGCGCTGCCCCAGCGCGCCATTCAGCCTCGCCTTTGCAAGAGGTGGATTTACTCTTCTGCAGTGGGGCATCACACGATATGCCAGTGACCAGCTCGCCACCACGCGACTGGGGTGAGACTCCCTCCGAGGGGGAGGATGATGAGCGTCTGAGGGGCACTGATATTTCAGTCGATGCGTTTGAGCGAGTGGCCATGGTTCCGAGGCAAATGTTAGGCTACACGCCAGACCCTTCCCCCACTGCATCCTGGGTGCAGCTTATGGTGTCCAGATTGCGCCGGCCTCGCGACTCACACTGAACACGGCATCCTTGGCGCTGCGAGCATTGATCCCAGTAGATGCCAAGCGCAGCCATCGATTTCAGTCCCTGGCTCCTGCCCACCAGTAGACCGCCTGTCAGAGAGATGTGGCAAGGGGCTTCCATGTGGAGGAGTTGGATTAATTGAATTTGTTTTCCGCGCCACACATCTCCGCGTGTGTGAGGGAGCAGTTGCGTGCGGCTGGCACCCTCAATGCTCGCGAAAGGTTTCGATTTAAAAAATTCCTGCCGCCTGGAGACAGTGCCGTACGATGTAGACCAGGTGTCCAGGCCGGAATGAGATACACCTCAGCCCTGCTTCTGTTCTCGGAGCTCCTTAATCGTTCCTTGTCCCAGACTCACACAGCGGATATCTCCCAAGCAGATACAGGCGCGGTGATCGCCCTTTTGGGACCAGTAGCGTGGAGCGTGTTTGATCAGTTCGTGCGAATTTCCGTTAAGGCCACGAGTACCTGGCGTGATCAAGTACTCTATTCCCTGGACTGGTCCTCCCGCACCGGTGGGACGGCAGCTGTGATACTTTTTACCTGCATGGCAAGCGATCACTCCCGACTCGTGGGTGCTCAGAGTCGTTGCCGAGGGGTACAGAATCGAGTTCACGACTCCTCCTCATCATTTGGCCTCGTCCGGGCAACACCCATTCCGGACGAACAGGCAAAAAAGGCCGTTCTTGAGCAAGAGCTTAAGGACCGTCTGGCCAAGGGTGCTGTCGTGCAAGTACAAGCTGGGAACGACCTTCTTTTCCACTCGACCGTCTCCGTGACGAAGAAGAACGGCACGTGGAGGCCCATGCTGAAAGTAAACCTACTGAACAAGGTTTATGTCCGCATGCAGGGCTTCCGGATGGAGACACTGGTGGCTATCCTCCCCCTGTTAAGCAAGGGCATGTGGGCCACTTCAATAGATCTCAAGGACGCCTACCTTCACGTACCTATCCACCCGGCGTCGAGGCGCATCCTCGCATTCTAATAATGTGGCATTGATTACCATTTCATTGCCCTACTATTCGGGCTCCCGACTGAACCACGAGTTTTCTGCACGGTACTAGCGTTTTCCGTCAAGCCAGCATCACAGTTTTTGCGTATCTCGACGATTGGCTCGTACTATGATCCTCGGAGGAGGACACTCTTGCCAACACCGCGCTCCTCCTCAGCTCCTTGCGCAACCTGGGTTGGGTTGTGAGCAAGGAAAAGTCGGCCCTTACACCTTCTCAGACTATAGTTTATCTAGGAGCCTGCCTAGACTTCTCCTCAGTAATGGCGTTCCTGGCGGAGGAATGGGTGTCTGACCTCCGTGCAGATGTGAACGAGCTATTGGCAGACCCCCAGTCACGTGCCTTACTTTGGCAGCAGTTATTAGGCAGGATCCTGAGCCTAGTGGACCTCTTAAGCCTTTGCCGACTACACATGCGGCCGCTCACAGAGGGCAGGCCGTTCCGCGATGATGCGCCCATGGCGACAATCACCACCGTCGAGTCGCTGACGGGCTGGGGCGCAACCTGGAAGGACCAGGTAGCCGCGAGAGTGTGGTCACAAGCTGAGGCGGCCCAACACATCAACATCCTCGAGACAGAGGCGGTCCTGAGGGCGATCCAGCACTGGCAGTCACCGCTCGCGAGTCGCGTAGTAATGTGTCCGTTCCGACAACGGTAGCGCACATCAATCACCACAGGGGCACCAACTTCGGCGGGTATGGGACCTCCTGCTTTGCGAATCCTTAGGAATTATGCTTCGGGCGTCGCGGGGCAGCAGAACGTGGTAGCGGACACGCTTTCCCAGGGCACCTAAGACTCTGGGGCGTGGACACTGGCCTGTCGAAGGGCGGATCGCCTCTTTGCCCTCTACAGTTGGCCTTTTGTGGACATGTTTGCGACCCGGGCTGACACGCTTGACCTTCGTTTCACAGTACGCAACTTCCACGGCTTGGAGGGTGGACGCTCTTTCCTTAATACTGTGGTCAGGCCTCGTCATGTACAGCTTTTCGCCGTTTGCACTGATTCATACAGTCCTACGCCAGCTCCAGCACATGTTGGCCCACCTCCTGCTGGTAGCCCTGTGCTGGCCTGTGCTGGCCATGGTTCCCGCTACTCCTGCGGCTTCTGAGTGACCTACTGTTCCTTTTCCCACCGGTGCAGGAACTCCTCACTCAGTGGAGTGCTGTGCCACCCGGACCTGACGTCCCTCTGGCTGGCTGAGTGGCCTCTGTCCGATCATCATGCCAAGCGGCAGGCTTTTCAGCAGAGGCTGCAGACATTGCCACCGCAGGTAGGTGTCCCACCACACTCAAAACTTACGATTCGCGTCTGGAGCGCTGCTAGGTGTTGGCAGCTGAACACGCTCTCATTCCCGTGGAAATGTCCGCCATAGACTTAGCCAGCTTCTTCCGTGTCCTCTTGAGAGAGGGGAAGCAAATAGACACGATCCGAATCTACCGCTCTGCCATTTCAGTGGTCCACCTCGGGTTTCCTGGCGGTTCTACGGTGGGCACTAGCGTGACCCTCCGCCAGCTCTTACGGGGCATGTTCCATCGACGCCAACCCCCACCTCAAGTCTCAGTGCCTGGCCGCTACCTGTTCCATCAATGCGATCCTTGACAAGCTCGCGAAGCCACCGTTTGAACCGCTACATAACGCTCCGCTGGATCTCCTGACGTAAAAGGCCCTGTTTCTCGTGGCCGCAGCCTCGGTTCGGCGCCGAGCTTCGCTCCACGCACTAACTCTCCAAGCGTGCTTCGTGCACTCTGGTTCCTGGATCCATGGTTCTTGGCCAAAAATCAGACGTCCTTCACCCCGTTGGAGATCAAACTACCAAAGCTTAGTGGTGCCTCTGCTGTAGCAGAGGATAGAGCACCTCTTCTGTAGCAGAGGATGGACTGCTCGTGCCTTGAAGTGGTACATAGACGGCACAAAAAACGTCCGCACATCTGACCGGCTTTTCGTTCTGCTGCGGTGCCCGTTCACGCCGGCCTCCAAAGAAATGCTATCGCGCTGGATTGTCTCATTAATCAGGCCCCATGTTAGCCCTACAGAGTGCGTACAGGCCCACGAAGTTCGCGAGCACACTTCATCAACAGTGTGGTTTCATAATGTGCCTCTAGAGGTCATTCTTGCAGCGGCCGCGTGGAAAACGCCATCCTCCTTCGTTTCATGCTACCTAACGAGTACGCCAACAGCCGACGAGGTCTTCGCCTGGGCCGTCCTTCAGCCTCCTCAGGTATAGCAAGCAAAGAACCTGACCCACCTCCGAACCCCTGTGTCAAGAATGCATAGGATGTATGAGGTGAGGGAGTACGTGCTGTGAATTCTCCAAAACTTATTGGTTTGGGAATTCGCTAGCGATGTACTCACCTCATATAACAACTCGCCCGCCTCCTTGCTTCAGGATTCGGTAGTCGTGGCCGCGAGAGCGATAGGTACGCCGCAGTTCCACATCACACACACCTGCGCGCACGCCTTCTGCGTACAGGGCGTGGCACCTTGAGCAATTCTTCGGGGGACTCTGTACTATTTCGACATGGATGGTCGATCCACGTCCAGGGAGAGCTGGGTAAGCATAGCTTTTGAGTTCTTCTCCTCTCAATCGGCACTTCGCTGTCATCCCGGGCTTTTTCAGCCTGGGAATTACGGAAGAGCGGTGGCCAGATACACACACACACAAAATTGCCAGATGCTAGACCATGGTCAATACGGAATTGCATAGGATATGTGAGATGAGTACGTTGCTAGCGAATTTCCAAACCAGTAAGTTTTGAGAATTACGAAAAATTCCAAGCCACGCACTTCAAGTAGTGTACACAAAAGCTGTGCACTTTGGCGATTACATCAAACACGAGTTAGTATTTTAGTGAAAGGAAAAAAGTTGGTGACAACAGAAAATTTAATAGGTAACAATATTTATAAAACATAGAACATACTGGAGAGAACAAGGAATATTCCCAAATACTGTGCACCTACTCAGATAAACAGTTGTAAGCCTGATATGGCTAATTATACATGTTCTTGTCATCACGTAAAGGCTCTTTTCGAAATTCACTTTCGTAGTAGCCAACAGTTGCCAGCAGAAGGTGTGCACTCAAATGAGATTCATTATCAGTGCAAGCCCCAAGTGCTTGTTCATGAACTCTTCTGAATATGTCACTGCAGAGTACAAAGATCAGTTTTGCTTTTAGGAGAATCAGTCAATAAGAAGCAGAGGCAAGTGTAAATAGATCTGTCAAACAAGAAACTGACTTTGTCAGTTCTCTTTTTATTTGATTTACATATACTGACTGACTGACTGACTGAGATTGGCCTAGAAATACACTAACATTGGACTAAAAGCAATTGTGTGCGTATTGAAAAACCAGAAAGATAAGATTATGTTTGATCTTAACTTTGTCTTTATTTTTAAATGCACACACAAGGTTGCACATGAATGGTCGACGTCTCACTGTTGTATAGAGATGATCATTCTACCCCACTGTATACAAAAGGTCATACAAAGATCAGTCTTCCGGTGTTTACCCCAGATTTATTGAACTTTTTCTTTATTCCCCTCAGACAGTCAGATTAGACAATAGAATGCATTAAAAATAGAAAACTTAGACCCTGTTCTCAGAAAGGTTGCGCAATGATTTCCTGATTGGTAGATCATGGATGGCAACCACCTCACTTCATTACGTAGGTCAACCATTTGACCTGTGATTGGTCAGTGTCAGCAATCTATCCCGTGATCCTTAGCAGTTCGGCGTGGGTCGATCCATCGACCTCGCCACGCTGCTGACACTGGCTCTCTGGACATCAAACTAACGTTAAACGTCGTTCTTTCTTGTGCACTATGTAGGCCTCCGTTAGCTCTCCGTTCCTTGGCTCTTCCTGTCAACGTCATGTAACTTAACTGTATACGTTTTCTCCCTGTTTAAGTCATCGTCAATTTAATCCTCGTTAATTTATGTGCCAGTCAAATCAGCAATATATGAACTTTAATCGCTAAATCTCTATCTTGGTTCTGACGTCTCTCTCGTTGCGTCTAACATCCGTCGCTGGGACAGTCATATCACGACTGTGAACCCCTAAAACAACCTTATTTTGCATTACAATGAAGGAAAATGTAACTACAGTAACTACTTTGAAAAGTTGAAAAGCAACGTGATTGGCATAAAAACAGTAAAAAACAGAAATCATATTTGAAAATTAATGTTTCTTACTGTAAGCACCTACATAATGAATATGCAACAGTACAGTTCTCACTGGTGTATCAAAAACATACTACTCAGAACGTCGCTCCTTGATCAGTATCGGGAATTGTAGAGTTTGGTGAAAGGAAGCACAAATAACTTACAAACTGATCATAACATTGTGGATTCAGTGATCCTGAATTGTTTTAACTAATTTTATATTCAATACTAGTATACTTCCCCTTGGCCTGTTCAAAGAAGCACACTATTGACTTGAATGAAAACTGTCAACCACTGCATTATGGAATTATACACTTTTTGTCGTTATGTTGGAAGAATTTGAAATTGTATTGCAGAATAAAACAACTGAAACCTATTTATTTTCCCAGATTGTCTGAATTGTACAATTCCAAGCCTTACCAGACTTTTGGAGATGAAAATTCAATGTTTTAACTTTTTGCCTACACAGGCAATCACTTTTAAGTCCCAGCGTACGGTCTAGCCTACCTCCATTTACACCTTCGACCTCCATCATACCATACAATATTTTAAAAACAGGACTGGTCTGGTCATAATGTTATGTCTCCAACATTCTGAAAAACCCTATGTTGAATTCTCTTGACATTGACAAACCATAAATAGAAGATTCAAACTTTGAAGGCTAACTGGCCCTGTTAGTGTCTTCAGTGAATCACACATTTTCTGTCCAACAGCCCCTACCCTAGAGTACAAAACCATTTGTAATTACAACGATATGATGTATGCAGTCACAACATATCATGTATGCTGTGTGTCCACATTCAAGCTTCGTTTCGTTGGTTGTCAGCTGAAGGAAGTTAGGGCTCCGGCCTATTAAGTACAGAACCACTGTACTGTGTGCAGTCCTCAGTAAGTTATTGCGTGGCATTTTGCGGAATTACTGTGTGTGTGGTATGCCAATGATCTTATTGGTCAAGAGATATTTTGTATTCACTTTCTTTTAGTTGTAATACCATTCATAATAAGTTTCATTGGACACATTGCATTAAATATTGTGCATATGGTTTTGTTTTCTTTTGTTTACTCTTTGGTCATTGTTAAACCCTACCCTAAATAAAGTGCAAAAGTTTTAAACAATTACCATGATGGAAAGCAGTTGTGGCGTGGGCGGCGCTAATTTCCATCTTTTCAGAGAGCCCCCCCATCCGTTGGAAAACAGAAGATTTGCAAGTATTCGAAATGTCCTCATTCTCTCGTGTGAACCCCTTCCTATCACTTAATGAACTTTTGCACAGTATGGGTTGTAGGATTATGGGGCTTGGATAGTAAGGTCAAGTACTAAAAAAGAGAACATGTTTACGACCTCCCCCTCCTGCTTACTAATCAAACCCCCACTTCCCTCACACCCCATCTTTTTCTTTATCATGAAAAAGAAAAACCAATAAATTCAGGCAAGATTCTTGTGGATAAATCTTTAACTGTGCTATATTTTCATTGATCATTTGGGCTATATTGAAAAGCTTCATATCCAACTTCATTAAAGGCAAAATAAAGTTCATTTCCATGTGTAAATACATATTATAACTTAACTACTCAATTTGCATACATGGATATCAATCAGTCGTGTGAAGAGAAAAAAAATTTGCACAACATTCATTACAATTATTTTTTTTCCGATTTAGTATTTTAAAAATTTATGACGTGATTTAAACTTTATTAAGGACATAGTAGATAGATGGATAGATAATTTATTCAGCCAAATGCATAAAAATATACACAATGGAAATTTATGAACACAGGAGCCCTAAAGGAATATAAAACATGAAATGATGGTGGACATGAAGAATAGGTGAGTCTTAAATTCTATCAATGATAAAAGGATCGATGATAGAACAAGGCAAAGATAGCACCCAATGACAATAGTGTATAAAAAAAGATGAACATCAAAACGATATCAAAAGGATGCGCACACATATAAAAGAGCAAAAAAAAAAAAAAAAAGCCTCCACTGTGACTAGTTTGAAAATGTCAAACCATAAAAATAAAGTAACTTATCGGCTGTTATGCACATTGAAAATTTTCACTGCAAAAGGATAAAACTTTAAGTCACACAGCTGGAACCTCTAAAAGTACGTAATCTGTTGCCAGAAGGAACTTGAAATACGCAGAGGCTGTAACATTATTACTAATTCTATATCTATTAAAGGGAAAATATTTAGTTCACTTCCAAATGCGAATCCATATTATGATTTAGGACTGACTGTTCCATTCTTATATATGAAAAGGCAATTATGAATAAATTCAGAATAAACAAAATTGGATTAAGTCGTGTTCCTATACCAGCATTGCTGTTAGCAAACAACCATGCAGAGGCACTTCACAACAGATATATACTAATGAGACTGGACCACCAGTTTTCTCCTGTAGACATTCTGCAGAAAAAATGAAAAAAAAAGAAAAAAAAGAAACTATGTTTAGATAATTATTCTAAGTATGAGGTGCAGTGTGTAAGACTTTGTCATGTAACTACTTTGCTTTTACCCTCTGCCCTGCATCTGTCGTTTATCCTGTTACAAAGTTTCACATATCCTTTCGAAGTTGGGGCATCCATTGTACTCAAGTTCTGCCTACCTTAAAGGAATTTATCTTTGGTCGACTCAACAGAAGTTTTGTCTCTTTGCCTGAACCTGTAACAACTTCTCCTCTGTCAAAATTACTCTGTAACATTTCCTCTGTCCTGAAAAAATGAGGCATGAGTCTACGAACGAAACATGTTGCAATTGATGAGCCCAGAAAATATTGTTCATACTTTTATGTTTCTATATATAGGCAGTTACATGCTATTAAATTTATTCTACCAACTATTCAAACACATGATAAGGTTACTACTCAGGGTACAAAAGTCCTTTTCTTGTCATCCAACAGATAGCAAAATTTGTTCGAGACAGAAGAAAACTTCGTCGCATTCGCCTCTCAAGGGATCATTTGAAGAAACTGCCAGTTATCAAATTCAAAAAAGGTCAGTACATTTGTCACTAAGGAATCATAACCAAATCTAGTTGACAGTAGTTGCCAGTGCTCTCTCACAGTGACCCACTTTTGCTTTTGTTTGCGCGTACAAACTCATCATTACACCCACAAGAGCAGTATGCACAGTAGGCAGAGCATCATAGCACTGTGAGTATCCCTCCTTAGCAACACTAAATGTCCTGTTAACACTGTTGTTACATTGTTTCAAGTTTCAAACAGTAAGTTGCGTATATCCATTCAGACCCATATACTCCTTTCACATTCAGTATTTACCACAAGTTAAAATATTAACAGGTCATCTGAGGTCTACCAAGATAGACCTTGAAATGCTATAAAGAAACTTCAACAATGCACACTTTGAACTTATCTAAAAATAAGTATGTTGATGGACCATGTTGAGTACAAAATCACTTGGAGTGCACCAGATATCCGGTCCATCCAGCCAGATAGTAAAATAAATCTGGTTCCCTTTCCACCTGGAATTTTGTCAAAGTCTGGCCAGACTTTTTCCTGCATTTTGTTGCAATTTTCAATTATCAGTATGAATTGTCAGAGCATAGGACTCAACGGTGTAGATTCTAGCATTCGCAGTACATACTCTTTCACCTCATATTACCTATGCATTTCCGTATTCACCTTGGTCTAGCATTTGGCAATTTTTTTTTCTGTGTGTGTGTGTGTGCGTGCGTGTATCTGGCCACCACCCTTCCGTAATTCCCACCCTTTTGATCCGCCAGGGAAGTTTTCCGCAGCACTTTGCATCTGCCTTAATCTGCCTTTTGGTTTTCAACTTTCAGGATTTTACTCGAAATCCGAGTAGACTTCATCCTTTCCCACCTGTCTAGGGCTCTTTTGGATGAGTATCCTTTTCTTTTCATGTTTTTTCTCAAGTATTCTTAACACGCGTGCATTGGGTTTGGGCTATGCCTCAGACCCTCTGTTTTGGTTACATTATGTTGTTCATTGTCACATGTGTAACTGTGTTAGGCTCCATTTAGCCTCCTCGTGTGTATCTCGTGTTCATTGTGAAAAGCAGAGGGGGGAATTCGCCCCATTTTCTGTGTATTTCAGTTGTTTTGGGCCGAGAGGGTTGACATGGGGAATCGTTTCTTCGCATGAGCTTCATGCCCATAGTGTGTTTTGGTGAGAACACCAGAAGTCTTGGGCAGGGACAGGTTCCCTGCCCGTTCTCTGGTATGTTTCCTAATTTTCTTAACCTCTCCTTCAGGTATGGAGAGAGTGCAGGATGTATGTTCATCTTGCAAGCGCGTTTAGACCATTTAGTTAACGAGATTCCCACAGGCAGTGCCCGAGGTGTCGCCCGTGCAAGGAAGGCCTGCCTTGCACCGTTTGTCATTTGTGGTCTGCTGAGCACTGGGCGTCTACCGCATAATGGCTCCGTAAGTGTGAGGAGCAGTGTTGAAAGGCCCGTAAGAAAAGGTCAGCGGCTGGACAACCATCCTTTGCACAGCCAAAGGCCGAACCACTGCGAACCCAGCCTTAGAACCGGACCACCCGTCTCCCGCTCAGACCGCCATTGGAAATGGCTTAAGACCCGCTGTAAGCGAAGAGGCCACTCCATGCAGGGGTGTAAGTCCTGCAAACTTTAAGGTCACCATGGTAGATGGCACTAGTCTTGCCGTACTCACAGCAAGGCGACTCCCCTGTCAGCAGTCAAGCCAAAGCAAGTACCGTCCCTGTAATCGGGGTGACTGTTCCAAACAGCGGTAGGGCTGCCCACCCCACCACCTTGGCTATGCCGGTTGGGGGCGGCTACGACACATGGCGTACGATTGCGCCCGACCCTTGGGTGCTGGGAATCATCTCCGAAGGTTACCGGAGTGAGTTCAGGATTCCACCCCTGTCATTTGGCCTCGTCCTGCCAACACCCATCCTGGACGAGTTGGCAAAAAGGGCTGTTCTCGAAAAGGAGTTGGAAGACTTTCTAGCCAAATTGGCAATTGTAAGGGTTCAGACGGAGAAGGACCTTCTTTTTCATTCAACCTGCTTCCTGACGCCGAAAAAGAACGGCACATGGAGACCCATTCTAAACCTGAAGCCACTAAGCAAGCTTTATGTCTGCTTATGGGGTTTCCAGATAGAGACCCTAGTGGCCATCTTGCACCTCCTGTCCAAGGGTGTGTGGGCCACTTCTATCGACCTAAAGGATGCGTACCTTCACGTCCCTATCCACCACGCTTCTTGACGCTTCCTAGCTTTCCGTTACATCACAATCAATTATCATTTTGTAGCTCTTGTTCGGTCTCTCGACCTTGCCACAGGGCTCTTACGGGTGACCTGGACAGTGTTGGCATTCTTACTTTGGTCGGCGATTACGGTGTTCACATATTTCCTTGACGGTTAGGGTTAGGGTTATGTCATGTCATGTCATGGTGTCTTGCCCCCTCCTGGTCCATCAACGCGGTCCTTGATAACTTGGCAAAGCTGCCCTTTGAGCCACTCTATAATGCTCCATTGGACCTCCCCTGTTTCTGGTGGCCACGGCCCCAGGCGTTGCTCCACGCGCTGACTCTGCAAGAGGGCTTTACACGCTTCAATCCTCCAATCCTTTGGGAGTGCGTCTCTTCCCAGATCAGCACTTTCTGGCGAAAAACCAAATGTTGTCGTTTTCCCATGGAGAAATCAGGTTGCCAAAGCCTAGCGTGCCTCCTCGGTGGCAGAGGACAGGCTGCCCGGTTCGAGCACTCAAGTGGTACAGTACAGCTCAGAATAAAGTGGACGTTAGTTGCGTTAATCGTTAGAGAATTTCTCTTTGCATCGTTATTAACGTTAGTACTGAACCTGTAGTAACGCTGCTATCGATACTTGCGTGTACAACGTCAATCGTTACTTGCGTTAGGGCTGTCAGCATACGTGTGTTTGCCAAGTAACGATTATATCGTTACCTGCGTTAGTTGATCAACATAGCACACTGCGTCGCCTTCTCACGTACATATAGTGGCGTTCGTAACGCTACTTGCGATACATGCGTTAGGCTAGGTCAGTAAATCGGCATACTCCGATCCTCACAAATTGCGTGGTAAACGGAGTTTGATTGTTGCTACATGCGCGTAACAAACAGGATCGTTTGTGTAAATTAAAATGTTTGGTCTCTTTTTGGACACTGTGTGCAAATATTCTAAGAATAAAGGGTCTTAAACGTATAAATGACCCATAGGCCTAGAGGTCGATTACCTATGAGTATAGGCCTACCTGAATTTGAGAAAGATTGAGACCGTTCAAAATTTTTGATGGTGCGGTAAAATTTGCGTAAATGTCAAGGTTGCAGACCTAGGCCTAGTATGGAAAGCCCCCAGCGACCCAAATACCCTACGTCTGCAGACTGCGGACTAGGCTAGGGCTTAATGTTAGCCTCATATGGTACTACTACTAATGTTAGGCCTAGCCTGCTTACCTTCACAACTGCTGGTAGCTAAGGCCCACTCGGTAGTGTGCTGATCAGGATAGCCACATGAATGCTATTGGGTTAGGCTAAGTATCAGTCCTGTTCAAGTCTTAGTGTACCAACAGTCCGGCATATTTTTACGAACATGTGAGGGATAGGTCTAGGGCTACTTTGCAAAAAAAAAAAGGGGGATAAGGGGGGGGCAATAAGTTATAGACTTGAGTGGAAACACATAAAGAACATGGCAACTAACTTAGGCTTCAATGCTCACAAGTGACTTACATCCAGGCGCACTTTAGAGCAGTGAAATCCTGGGAAGGGGTTGGGGCAGGGTGTGGACCTAATGATTTCAATGAATGAGGAGCCTAGGCCCTACTTCTTTTTACATATTGGTCTGAAGGACTCCTTTTTCTTTTAATTGTGGATGAACACCAGGGGGTTTTGCCTTCTCTTTGACTTGAGTGCTCAGATGGTACTGTGGCCCAATTAATTACACAGCCATTTAAAATGTAGTTATTGACATTGCAAAGCTTGCTTACTTCACTTACCGAGTTGATAAGATACATCAGACAGCGGCTACATGATAGTCTGCCGTTCTCTCCCCCCCCCCATGAACAGCTCACAACAGCTGTTCACTTCGACATGAAATTGAGTAATTGTTCAAAAATTGTCAATTAATCCAATCAATTACATTTTCTTTTTTTTTTTTGTAAAAAAGAACATAGGCTACTTTGATAGCATGACACAAAATTCAAGTATAATCTACTTTATAATTATTTAGGTCTATTTGATATGAAATCTCCATGTACTGTAATTTAAATCAAATCCTAAATGATTCAATCGCCTGTTTTTTTTTTAAAGTGTGAAATGCAGGCTATCCTTGTTTAAGAGTCAAATGAGCATACAACGCCCATAGGGACCACAGCTACTCAGTTCTGATCTTACTTGCACGTATGTCTCTGGTAAATCCTTGTCTATATATCTGCTTCTACTTCGAATGAAATTTGGATTGCGGCAAAAGAAAGGGGTAAAGAGTCAATATGCAACCAATATGTGGCCACTGTAAAGCCAGATGATTGTACCTTTACCGCTAGCCGGCGCACCACACTTGTGTACCAGTGTATGCCGTTACTTCAGTCTGTGATCTCCCTGCTATGTATCTTTTTTTTTCTTTTTAAAAATGACTGGCAATAGTCGGCCAACTTTTGTCAACATTGGCCACCCCTCCCACCCCCTTACTTCTCGGCGCAACTTTCACAGGTGTACTTTGCTCCAATTACTTTTTTTTCCTCGAAAAGAATG
Source organism: Stichopus chloronotus (assembly GCA_021234535.1). Classification (NCBI taxonomy): domain Eukaryota; kingdom Metazoa; phylum Echinodermata; class Holothuroidea; order Aspidochirotida; family Stichopodidae; genus Stichopus; species Stichopus chloronotus. Next base: position 440,571 of record CM037831.1, read on the forward strand.
GCCTGGAAACTTTTTCTCCCCCCTTTTTTTAAAAGATATCTGGGTCAAGACCCTTGTTATGCGCGAGCAAAATAAAAAGTACCTTCTTTCAAGTGGACTATCCTTTGAGAATACGGAGCAATTTGGAGTTGTACAACGTTTTTTTCCACCAAACCCCAGGTATGATATTTTTGTGTATGGAAAATCGCCTTCACGGCTGCAAAGCTTTTTTTTTTCATAATTTTTCCGATGTGGCTTTTTTCTGGTATGTAAAAAGTTTGATAGGCTGCCAAGTTCACCTACGTTTTTCTCTTTGGTTTTTGGTGGTCGAGTTTCTCGCTAGAAAAATCCCGTCAAGACCAAGGCTGTTAGTTAAACTGCATCTACATAAGTACAATGCTTGCCGCATTCATCACCACAGAAAAACTTCGATGTCATCGTCATCAAAAATAGCCAATGCAGTCTGCAGTTCAGATGCTCAAACTCTATTGCAAAATGAAACATGCATGTACAGTATTATTTATTCGTTACTAATTTCTTTTACCCCAATATTACCTGAGTTGCCTGTACATGGCATAGGGCATATTCTGAATGTCGCTAAATGGCTTCTACCTATTTCTTGGAATTTGAATTGAATATCTTGCATTGGAAAGCAACCAATACTTGGAAATCTTTTTGCCCACATAAAAATAAGCTTTATTTGTCATGCATTTGGAACCTTTTTTGCATGATCGAAAGAAATAACGTGTGTTTGGAGCATCAATGAATTTTCTGACAAATAACAGAAGAACATAGAGCTGTTCTGCACTCTCTCAAATCTCTGTCATTACAGCGAAAATATCAGACATTTGTTGAAAATCATCTTGAACATCTTAAAATGTTTGGAAAAAATGGTGGCATGTTCTGAAATATTCTTGATCATTTGAAAAACTCCATACTCATTTTGATAACTGACGGGAAAGCATAAAGCTGCTTTAACAATTATTTCGGGAAACCTCCATCATTAAATAGAAAAGGGAATTGAAAATTGGGACATAATTCAAAATTCTTTCTGTCCAGGTTCAGAATTTTCATTGCCTGCGCTGAAATATTTGTGCGCGTTTAAGAATAATGAGTGGCTAGACGATCTCGACGAGTTTGCTCGACATTCTCGGTGGGTTGCAACAGGTTAGGACGACATGGGACTAGTATGGCAGGACATTTTTGTCAACCCCGATGGGACTGTACTGTATGTAGCACACCATATACTTTGCTGTTGCTTATATATATGTACCAAAGCTACAACCGACGTTATAAAAAATGTTCCGGTCTAACGCAGATAACGCAAGTAACGTTAGGAAAATCAGAGATTTACTGCAACTAACGATAGCAGCGCTACCAACAGCACGGCGGCCCTCTAACTCAAGTAACGCAACTATCGTTAGAAAGAGCGAAACGTTACTAACGTTAGATTCTCTGTGCCCCATATTTTTCTTACGATAGAATCTAACGATTAACGCAACTGTCGTCCACTTTATTCTGAGCTGTACTGTAGATAGAGCACACAAAAGGCATCTGCACCATCTGACTGGCTCTTCATTTTGCCTGCAACGCCTGTTCACTCCGTCCGTCCTCAAAGGAGACATTATTACACTGGATCGTGGCATTGATCCGACCTCATGTCAATCCAACCAAGCACGTTTGGGCCCATGACGTGCGGGGGCACGCGGCGTCAGCGGCGTGAATCGGCAACATACCATTGGAGGACATTCTCGCTGCAAGCGCGTGGAAAACCCTGTCCTCTTTCATCTCTTGTTACCTAAGGAAGATGCCAACAGCTGACAAGGCCTTCGCCCGCACAATTTTACAGTCTCTTTGGATAAGATCCTAACTCACCTCTGACACCCCTGTGTCAGCAATGCATAGGTTGTATGAGGTGAGGGAGGCTCTGTAAATTCCCCAAAACTTCTTGGTCATGGGATTCACTAGCAAAGTACTCACCTTATGTAACGACCCGCCCACCTTCCCACTTCTGGACTTAAGAGATGCGTCTTCAGGAGTGTTAGGTACGCCACGGTCTCACTAACACACTCGGTTCCACTCGCGCCTTCCTCATTTCAGGCGTGACACTTGTGGCTAACCTTTGAGGGACTCCAGATAGCGACGCAGGCGGTCGATCTTTGCCCCAACGGAGGCTAGGTCATCACCCGTACATGTCCCTTCTACCACTCTTCCTCTCGTCATCACTTTGCTGTCACCGTAGGCTCCTTCAGCCTGGGAATTACGGAAGGGCGGTGGCCAGATACACGCACACATACAGACAAAATTGCCAGGTGCTAGACCTTGGTCAATGCGTTAATGCATAGGTTATATGAGGTGAGTATGTCGCTAGTGAATTCCCAAGCTAAGAAGTTTTGAGGATTCTCAACCGTTTTTTCATTCCCGGACCCTTAGGACGTTCCATATTTTTTTCGATGGGACAAAGGAAATCTTTTGATTGAGTTACAACTTGCGTGTTATGGAAAACAGATGGTCTTACTCAAATTATAAGAAATTGAATTAAAAAGGGAAATTGTTGCAAAACTATGCCACCACTGTATCACTATTTTTTAAAATATAGTCTCCTCAAGGTATAAAATTTAGTATCAACAAGTTATTATTTGGTGCAAAAAAAAAAAAAGAATTTGTATTCTTGTCTGACACAGACTTAAAAAGAAGCAGTGAATGAAACAAAACAAAATTAATGAAAAATGTGTAAATCTAGTTTTGCTTAAATTTGTATTTTGTCAGTATAGAAACTGAAAAGGAAACATATATATATATACAAGTAATTTGAATTCTAGAGCCTTACTTTACCCAATTTGTAAACAGCAACAAAGTTCAAAATCAAATGTGACTGGTCTGTAGAAGCAGAACTTGTTAAAGTTTGCTCTATTGTAGCAAATTGCTAGCAGTAAGTCAAAGGGGAGTTTGCCTGCTGCTTTAACTAGAAATAATTAGACAAGCTATGTGAACGATTAGTATAGCAAAATATAGCACACTTGCACAAAATTGCCAGATGCTAGACCATGGTCAATATGGTAATACCAGCTGCGATTTGCATCTGCTTATATCTACCTTGGTTTTCCAAGTTTCTTCCATTTTCATCAATATTCAAGTGATCCTCATCCTTTACCACCCTTCTGGACCCGTTTTGGATGAGTATCCTTTTATTTCCTCTCTTTTTCACGTTTTTAGACACGTGTGCTTCGAGTTTGGGCTAGACCTCAGACTTGCTAGACTGTTACATTATGTTGTTCGTTGTTATATATGTAAGGTTGTTAGGCTCGATATTTAACCACTTCGTGTGTATCTCGTTCTCATATTTGCTTAACTTTGGGGGACATTTTTTCCCTCGCTGTAATTTCTTGTGTTTTCTTGTGTCAAGGGGCTCAGCGTTGGGAGTGATTCTTCCGTGGGAGCCCATGGCCTACAGCAGTTTTTTGTACCTTGTACCTTGCATATAATATATGACGTGAGTACGTCGCTAGGGAGTTCCCAAACCAAGAAGTTTTGGGGAGAATACAAAATTTCCCATCGAATTCGTGATTACATCCTGTCAAAATTAGTTTATCCAAAAGCTTCAGGACCCAAACAGTTCAACATTTACCTCCTTCAAGCAAACATTTTTCTTAATTGCAAACTCAACCCTTCTTATCCGCACATTAAACACAACCGCAACGCCCACTATGTGAGAGTTATAAGGTGCAAGGCCCTTTTACTGACCTTCAGCCTCTCCTAACACTGCCTATTAATTTATATCTCAACTCTAGTGAAAAAACTATAGAGCACAGAATCCTCTATTGACACTTGTTTTACCTATTTTCTCAAATCCAGCACGCAGCTGATTCAACTTCTCAGACTCAAAGTACCTTTTCAACGGCACAGATGACTGGAAATGCCCTTACTGCATTTACAAAAAAAAAAAAAGACCCAAATATTTCTGCCAAAACAGACCTTCAATTTTAGTTCAGAAAAGGCGAAAACCATAAATAATACTTTTGTTAAGTTTTACACCAAGTGTGGGTTAGAATCCACTCCCTAACTCTCAATATACACAAACTATTTTTACACATATGACTGTCACCATTGACAAAAAACAGTCAAACATATAACTCACAACTAAATACGCTGGTTCCATTTCAACATTACTGAGTGCTCGCAGTTCATGTTTAATAATATTCAGTGTTCTAAGCAGTCTCGACAAGATTTCCATACCTTCTCTCATGTGGAGAAATGTTGCCAATTAAAGACATCACTAAAGTTGAATTAAAGGTTAATCAACCCTGGACCGTGTATTAGCTGTAGGATAATGCACAATCAGGGGTTAATGCAAGCGATGCACGAGGGCGCAGCCCGAGTGCATCCAGCGATAGCAATAACGATAGCGATAACGATAGCGATAACGGCATTTTTATTGAAAAGGAACCCGGAGAAAGGGTAAACAAATTTACAACATGTCAACAGTAATCGTGCGCGAAACAGAAAGTAACCCGTAGACAAAATGAATAACAATAACAATTGACACAGCAACAACGCGCGTGTGCTTTAGTTCGTTTGCGTGCTTTAGTATAGTTTGTTTGCAACTTGTAGTGTACTAATGTACGTGCAGGCTGTGGTGAGTGTATGTGCATTCACTGTGTAGTGTGTATGTAAGTGCGTGCTATACAGAGCGTGGTACAGCTACAGGGCCTGATTACTGATTTTGGATAAAGACAGTCACAGATTCATTGAATAAACATTTCGAGAAGGTAAGATTAGGCTACCTTACGTCAGAGGGATTACCACTGACAGTATACTGTGCTGTTGTTCCTTAATTTTACCTACATTTTACTTTTGAGCAGGCCTTAGGCCCTACGCACGGCCTAGGTAACGTTAGAACTAGGAACTACAAACTTCTAATCGAACGTTACTTCACTAGTGTAGGCCTGATACTAGTAATAATACCGTATTAGCCTTTGTTTTGTGCAAGATATAGCAGACTGAAAACACTGTCAATCTTCAGTTTTATTGTATTCATCCGCCGGTGATTGACCGTGGTTTAACAAGTTGGGTTACCAGCGATTAACCCATGGTCACCTGACTGAAATGGGCCAATAGGAGTTGAGTATTCTTTCCAAGTATGTATGAATAGTCCATTATCCTGACATGATACTGATAGTGTATAAAGGACTGCATACCCTAGCATCGGTTTTGTTACCATTATCTCAGCTCAGCTAATGCAGAAGTTCGCTGTACCCGGGAAGCCTGATGTTATGCAAAGACATTAAGTGTGTGTCTTGTCGAATTGTGGAGACAGGCTTCAGTCCGACTAGCGTGCCATCTATAATTTAAACCAATACCAAAACACATGCAAATATAGCTCCTAACCTTAATATAAAAAAATTGTATCTAAAGTTTAATAGTATCTGACCAACACTTATTATCACTAACACTTATCAATTAAATTAAAATTGCAATATAGTAAAAAATATAGTTTTGGTTTGTTCTCATCACAAGTGCTATCTAAATATAGGATTATTATTTGTTAGCCCTTTTTGGTTTCAATGATAATTGTAACCTTTGTAATCATGCATGGGTGTGCGTGTATGGGTGTGCGTGTGTAAGTGTGTGTATCTATGTTTGTGACACCCTACCTTGTAAACATGATATCTCAATAAGGGAAGCTTGGACAGATCTCATATGTAGTATGTAGGTTTACCACATTGAGTAGAAGAAGCCTGTTGTTTTTGGTGGAGGTCAAAGGTCATTTGCGGTCAGCAGGGGTCAAATTGTGAAAATCTTGTAAACACAATATCTCAAGGAGGGAAGCTTGGACAGATCTCATATTTATTATGTAAGTGTACCACATTGAGTAGAGGAACCCTATCGTTTAGGGTGGAGGTCAAAGGTCATTTGCGGTCAACAGGGGTCAAATTGTGAAAACATTGTAAACAAACTGCATCAATATACCTGGCATACATAGCATGGCATTGACACCTACACCGACAGTATCAAACTTAACAGCTAACATGTATACCAAACATACCAGGTACACTTGGAAAGATGGATAATACTAAGTAAAAAGTAAAGCAACTGATACCTGCTTGCCCGCTCAGGTATATCAGAGAGAACGCAACTGAACTGCAAACATATTCTAACCTCCACAAAATGGTTTGTGCTTCATTGGCCAATGGATGGTTGCAATATGTACACGCTATAGTTAGAAGTATGAAATTGGAATAGTCCGTGATTAGAGGTCACAGAAAATTCCAAGACATGCGCTCCAAGTTGTGTATGCAAAAGCTGTGCACCTTGCAGGGCCCATCAAACACAAATTAGCATTTTAGTAGAAAGATAAAAAACTTGGCGACAATGGAACATCAAAATAAGTAACAATGTTTGCAAGACATAAAAACAAAAGCAAAGCAAGAGAAGGAGGAACACTCCAAACCACTGTGCACTGGCCTGGAAAAACAGTTGAAAGGCCAATATGGCTGTACTTGGCACCATATAAGGAACTACACAACAATAAAAAGAGGCGTGAATCGCATGCATGTTTTCATTTCGTTACTTCAAGTTGTAAAATGTGTGTAGGTAAAAACATGAAGTAACATTTTCCCTGTAATTCTCACCAAAAAGAAACCTCAACTATATAAGCTGGGGAAAAAAATAGCTAAGTAAGGCTTTCACCTATAGTTTTGAGCCCATCCGCCTATTTGTACTGAGTCTGGGCAATATGTTTCTCTGTTGTGAGGGCAAACTTGCACAGCTGCCTGGCTGTTATGTTAACATTGCATAGATTCGTTGCAACTTGCAAGTAAACTACTGTACATGTAAGTACGCACATGGTCGGAACGAATGCTCTACCAACATTTATTCCAAAGACAACTTCCTTTTGATGCAAACTGCGATAATGTTGTGAAGGTTTTACTGTAGACTTCCTGAAGTAAAAGATTTCATTAACAAAAACCATCATTGTTGTCATTGTACACTTTGTATTGTATAGTACATACACCAAACTTCGCGCACTGCCAAACTTCGTGCACACCTAAAAAATAAGCCCTAAAATTCGTTGACCTCAGAGGCTGGACAAATTGCTGACTACAACGTCTTGAAAAGACTGAACAGAAAGCTGAGACAGTGTTTATTTAATCGCCCTTGCCTGGTTAGTCAACTTACAGTACTGCGTTTGCATAAGAGAGGTATGCTAGGCCTAGAGCATCCTATTCGCAATTTTCGCCGAATGTTTGAAATTTTCAAATCATCATTTTGACTCTTCAATGGAATTTTTCCTGACTATTTTTTGTTGCTAGCTTGTTTACAGGTTTTTGCTGTAGGTTTAGGCACAGGATTTGTTTAGAAGGACACACTTCATGTAATGTTTGTCACTCTAACGTTAGTGAGGTGCGCGAAGTTCGGCAGGTTTACATCGTACAGGTATCGTTAACGCCAGTAAATGTTGGTTAAAATAACAGACTTCGAGGTAGAATCCATAGCATATTGGATCAAATTACTAGTAAAATTGGATATTAGGCTTGCAAAAACAAGATATATGATTTATGGGGATTTTGAATTTACAATGGCTAAAAATTTCAAGGTTTTTACGTTCGATGCGCGAAGTTTGATACATCCTTGCTACTGTACCTTACTATCACCTGTTCAGGAACGTGGAATGTATCATATTCCTCAATCGGTCAAAACTGCCAAAAACATTTACATGTCAAGTGGAAAAGACCTCAAACTAGCAATCCGCATTATTTTCGCAAACTTTAATTTGAAGGTTTCTTCCTACGAGATATTTTCATCCAGATTGACTTGGGACTTTCTCTGTAGCCTAACATATAAACATACCCACTGTGATAGAGCCTAGCCAACACATGTATTTCTAACTTTTGTGCCTTACACTTACAGTAGGGGAACAGACTAGACTAAGATTTTGAAGTAAACTTTGATCCAAATTGCTTGAAAATGTGCTTTATGTTGTCTAATATATTACTAAGCTTATATTGGGTCATCAGGAATAGGATGGCATATTTTACTCTAAAACTTTGTACATTCAACTCAGAAATAGTTTGGAGAATATTTTCACACCATATATAACAGTGTTACGACACACCAACAACTCAATAACTCCAAGCATTTGAGCCCAAGCTCAATCATATTGGCTCATAGTCACGGGGGATGGGTTGAAAGAATTCTACGGCACTCCTAAATGTTCTACTTTAAATGACCTTATCTCTTTGGTCCTAAAATCCCACCCCCCTTCATGTGTTTGGCACTGACCACTTAATTTGTTTATGTTAATGGTTGCATATTGTCACTTGGATCTGGATTCCACACTATTTTGTTAAAAAGAAAACTATTGCATACTTTTCAGGGCTGTTACAGAGTGCTTCAGATCTTACAGTAATTGATGTATCAGTTAAAGTGTTAAAGTGGATATTTTCCTGCCATTGATGGTGACATATAAGAATAAGAATAATCATTATTAAAGATGACGTGGTAAAATTAAATATAGCCGATGAAAAACCATTTAACTTATGCATTTTTATTGCTGCAGCTATTTTTCCTAGTACAGAGTACTGAAAGGCAGAGTACACACATGAAACTGAACACATTCATACAGTAGACATTTTTTTGCAAATTTATTCTCATTTAAAGATCTTGGAGAAATTGACACTGTTTATTCCAACATTTGCGTGCACTGTACATTTCTAGATTGTAGCTGTATCTCATTGAGTATACAAAATTCCATTGTCTTTGGTGAAGGTCAAAGTTCATTTGCAGTTAACAGGGTAACAGTATGGAATTCTTGTAAATATGCTATCTCAAGAAGGGAAACTAGGACAGATGTCATATTCAATTATTAGTTGTACCTCATTGAGCAAAAGACCCAATTGGTCTTTAATGGAGGTAAAAGGTCATTCAATGTCAACAAGGGTCAAATTGTGAACATGTAGATATAATCTCAAGAAAACAAGCTTGTGCAGATCTCATATTTCATATAAAGCATACGCACAGGTAGCTTGATGTGACCCATACTAATGCTATTATATCAGATTCAGAAAAAAAAAAATTCTCATAAAAAGAACATCGAAACCACAATGCATTTCTCAGTTCTGGTTGATTCCTTGCCGAAGGTAGACAAGGAACCTATGTGATGGTGATTTCGTGTGTGGGGGTGCATGTGTATGTAACGCTTTGCCTGTAAACACAATATCTCAAGAAGTGTAAGCGTGACTGATCTCATACATGGTATGTGGGTTGATCATACTAAGTAGATGATCCCTATTGTTTTTGGTGGAGGTCACAGGTCATTTGAGGTCACCTGAGGTCAAAATGTGAAAACCTTGTTAAAACGATATCTCAAGAAAGGTAAGTGTGACTGATGTCATACTTGGTGTATAGGTTGGTCATATTAAGTAGATGATTCCTATTGTTTTTGGTAGAGGTCAAAGGTCATTTGAGGTCACCAGAGATCAACCTGTGAAAACCTTGTAAACACAATACCTCCAGAAGGGTAACTGTGACTGGTGTCATACTTGGTGTGTGGGTTGGTCATATTGAATTGATGATCTCTATTGTTTTTGGTCGAGCTCAAAGGTCATTTGAGGTCACCAGAGGTCAAACTGTAGAAACCTTTTAAACACAATATCTCCTGAAAGGTAACTGTGACAGATGTCATACTTGCTGTGTGGATTGTGTATAGTGAGTAGGATACTCCTTTTGATTTTGGTGGATGTCAAAGGTCATTTGAGGTCATCAGAGGTTAAACTGTAAAAACCTTGTAGAGACAGTATCTTGGAAAGTGTAACCATGACTGATGTTATACGTGCTGTGTGGTTTTGTAATAATTAGCAGAAGGTCCCTATTGTTTTTTATCAAGGTCAAAGGTCATTTGAGGTCACAAGAGGTTACACTTTTAAAACCCTGTAAACACAATATCTCCCGAATGGTAACTGACCGATGTCATACTTCTTGTGTTGGTTGGTCATATTATGTAGATGAACCCTATTGTTTTTGGTTGAGGCCAAAGGTCATTTGAGGTCACCAGAGATCAAACTGTAAACACAATATCTCCTGGAATCTAACCTTGACAGATGTTATACTTGATGTGTGGATTGTATATATACTGAGTAGAAGAATCCTTTTGTTTTTAATAGAGGTCAAAGGTCGTCTGAGGTCACCCAATGTCAAACTGAAACCTTGCAAACACATTATCTCCAGAAGGGTGATGTTGACTGATGTCATACTTGATATGTGGGTTGGCCATACTGGGTAGGTGATCCCTATTGCTTTTGGTGGACGTCAAATGTCATTATAGGTCACCAAGAAAAGGTCATTTTGGTTAAAAGGCTTATTAATGTGGTTTTTCATGAACAATAACTGTAGTTGATCTCATACTTGTCATGTGGGTAATTCATGTTTGTTACAATATAACCATGTGGCAAGAAGTCACAAAGCCTTTAGCTTTCTCGTTCTCTTGGGGGGCACTTAAAGGGGAAATCAGGGTTTGACTGAGAAAATTCACCTTTAGTTGATTTTTCTTTCTAAACTGATTGTTCACCGAAATATAGAGACGTTGGGGACGTGTTTGAAGGTAGAAGAAACTGTAATCATTGCGCTAATTTCTGTTGAATGAGAACTCTTGATATTTGTCGGGTATAAAAAATAAAAGTTCATGTACAAGATAAGACAGCCTCCTCTATACGATGACCAATCACAGCGTAGACTGAGATGGAGTTGTATGAATAAACATAAATGAATGTTTACGGTTCCCATGCTGTTCGTGCATTGCACAATGCTAAGTAAACAAAGAGTTTAGTGACAGTCGATGATACATACAGCACACGTAGGCTACGTATGAAACTGTTCAGCCCCACCTCCTCATACCTTGAAAAGGCGACAGTATTGAATGTTCATATTTGATTCAATGAATATGGATGTCACAGACTTTCACAGTTCTTCACAGATTTTTTGAAAATTTGACTCGTTTCTCGAAATTGTCCCAATATTTTGCGATAGTCTTGATCATATTTGTCAGTTATAACTCACTGTAGGATACCAGTGGGGAATTGTAGTGAAATAAATTGTGAAAATAAACCCTGATTCCCCCTTTAAGTTGTTCGCAATATTTTACTCCATGCAAGTGCCAGCACTTTAATTACCATCCAAATTCACAAGTTTACCAGCAACAAAAAAAAAAAAAAATTAATAGCAACAAAAAAAAAAAAAATAGCCACACTCACTGAAAGTGTTCCATGTTCACAGTATAAACATTAAACCTGAATCCAAAATGCTAGGCATCTGTCTCTGCCTTCCCAACAAAGAACACTATAGGGCAACATGTTGCCTCAACTGCTTAAAACTGCTCAACTTAAGAAATGCTTTAAAATTGGCAACAGTCTCAGGTGTGTCTGGGCAAACCACTACCAATCTCAGTACACGTTTTTACAATTAAATCACATGAGCATCAAATGTCTTCCACATGTACACCCTAGTACATTAGTAAAATATTAACAAACACGACTGCTGCTTTCATCACCAGTCTATGGTATGCAAAATACTCAGTAAAGACTGAACTACCAGCTGGACTAACTGTCCATACATATAACCACATTATGCAAAAAGGCTTTACCTTCGATGGCATACGAGTCATTTCACTTATCCAAGGAGAGAATAAGAGGATCACGGTTTATCTAGGGGAAGCACAAAAGAATTTTGATGCAATTTTCTTTTGGTTCTATTTGTCAGTGTGACACTATATCAACCATTTCATGAAATTATGCAAATTGTTTCGTTTCTGCTTATTTAGCTGTGCAATGTGAAAGGTTTGTCAGATTATCATTGTGGTCAAGGGACCCTTTGCAGTGTTCAACATTTGTGGGTCCAACTTCTGAATGGGCCATATGGGCCATAAAATACAGTATTGTTTCGATGATAATAATAACATGCATGTGTGTATGCGTGTGTATGTGCGTGTGTGTGTGCCCTTGTTTTCAGGTGGGATCGAGAACCGAAACAATAGATTTTAGGTCCTCTTTAGAAAATTCAATAGATTTCTCCAGTCCTCTCAAGAATAACAATAGACAGTCTATTGTTAAGGTTAGTGTTGAGGAAGAAAAAACAAAAGAAACCACAATGAGGTCCTCGGACTGAATGAAAACAAAGTTGGGTGCGTGTATGTTTGTGACATCTTACCTTGTAAACATCATATCTCAAGAAGGGAACCTTGGACAGATCTCATATTTGGTATGTAGGTGTACCACATTGAGTAGAAGAACCCTATTGTTTTTGTGGAGGTCAAAGGTCATTTTGGGAAAACGGGTCAAATTGTGGAAACCTTGTAAACACAATATCCCAAGAAGGGAATCTTGGACAAATGTCTTATTTGGTGTGTTGATGTACCACACACAGTTCAACGCCCCTATTGATTGTGGTGGAGGTCAAAGGTCATTTTAGGTCAACAGGGGTCAAATTGTGAAAACCTTGTAAACACAATACCTTAAGAAGGGAAGCTTGGACAGATGTTGTATGAAGTTTGTAGGTGTATCTTACAGAACACAAGAACGCTATCATTTTAATGGTGGCCAATGGTCACTTGAGGTCAACAAGGGTCAAAACTGTGAGGGCACATCAAACACAAGTTAGCATTTTAGTAAAAAGATAGACAACTTGGGGACAATGGAACATCGAAATAAGTAACAAGGTTTGTAAGACTTAAAAAGCAAAGCGAGAGGTTTAGGAACATCCCAAAATACCGTACACCTAGGCCTATATGGGCTGTACTTGGTCGTACTTGGCACCATATAAGGTACATGAAAACAACAAACAGAGGACTGAAGTGCATGCATGTTTTCATTTCGTCACTACAGGTTGGAAAACATGCGTGTTGGTAAAAAAATGAAGTAAAATTTTCCCTGTAATTCTTGCCAAAAGAAACCGCAACCATAAAGGGGGGGGGGGGAGAAACATCAAAATAAGGCTTTCACCTACTGTTGAGCCCATCCACCTTACCATCCTGAGTCTGCGCTATACATTCCTCTGAGGGCAAGCTTGCACACCCTGCCTGGCTATTACATTAACTTTGCATAGATTCATTGCAAGTACCCTATTGCATATGTAACTACAGTATGTACATGGTGGGATCGAATGCTCTACAAACGCTTATTCCAAACAAAACGTCCTTTTGATGCAAACTGCGATAATGTTGTTAAGGTTTTAGACTCCCTGAAGTACAAGATTTCAGTCACAAAAGCCATCGTTGGATCTCACAAGTTGTATTGTTGTCTGTTCACACTTTGTATTGTACTGCAGTTACTATCACCTGTTCACCACAATGCATTTCTGCCTTCTGGTTACTCTTATATTAAGAAAGTGAAAATAAATCAGATGAAAAGCCTTTGGCAATTTCCATTCTCAGGTGATGACAGGTACGATGTTTGTGCTATATGCTTGGATGATTATGAAGAAGGCAACAAGCTCCGAGTACTGCCATGCCAACATGGTGAGTATTACACTCTTCGTTTTGGTCCATCCATAGATAAATGTAATAGTCTACTTTATTGATTCCTTGCCGCAGGCAAAAGGAATCTATGCAGTCCTGATGTCGTGTATATGTGTGATGCTTCTTGTAAACACTATATCTCAAGAAGGGTAACTATGACTGATCTCATACTTCCTGTGTGGGTTGTTCATAGTAAGTAGAGGATCCCTATAGTTTTTGGTGGAGGTCAAAGGTCATTTGAGGTCGCCAGAGGGCAACATGTGAAAACTTTGTAAACATGATATCTCAAAAACGGTGACTGTGACTGATCTCATACTTAGTGTGTGGGTTGGTCATATTGAGTAGATGATCCCTGTTGGTTTCCTGGAGGTCAAAGGTCATTTGAGGTCACCAGAGGTCAAAATGTGAAAACCTTGTAAACATCTCTAGAAGAGTAACTGTGACTGATGTCATACTTGGTGTGTGTTGGTCATAGTAGGTAGATGATCTCTATTCTTATGGTCGAGGTCAAAGGTCATTGAGGTCATTTGAGGTCATCAGAGGTCAAATTGTGAAAACCTTTTAAACACAGTATCTCCAGAAGGGTAACTGTGACTGATGTTATACTTGTTGTGTGAATTGATTTTGGTGGCAGTCAAAGGTCATTTGAGGTCACCTGTGTCAAACTGTAAAAACCTTTGTAAACACAATATCTCCAGAAGGATAACTGTGACTGATGTCATACTTGGTGTGTGGATTGGTCATATTGAGTAGATGATCCCTATTTTCCAGTGGAGGTTAAAGGTCATTTGAGGTCACCAGAAGTCAAGCTTTGAAAACCTTGTAAAGACAATATCTCCAGAATGGTAACTGTGACTGATGTCATACTTGGTGTGTGGATTGTATGCAGTAAGTAGAATACTCCTTTTGATTTTTGTGGATGTCAGAGGTCATTTGGGGTCACCAGAGGTCAAACTGAAAACCTTGTAAACACAATATTTCCAGAAGGGTAACTGTGACTGATGTCATACTTAATGTGTTGCTTGGTCATACTAAGTAGATGATCCCTACTATTTTTGGTCAGGGGCAAAGGTCATTTGAGGTCACCAAAAAGGTCATTTTGGGTTGAAGGTTCATTAATGTGGTGTTTCAAGAACAATAACTGTAGTTGATCTCCTACTTGTCATGTGGATAATTCATGTTTGTTATAATATGAAAATGTTGCAAGAAATCACAAAGTCTTTTGGCTTTCTGGGTAAGAGAAAAAGGCCAATGTTTCCCCAAATTCTGTATTTTCGGTATATCTTGCAAAGTATTTGAGCATTTCATGGAAAATTTTACAAGGACTTATCTGAGAATGTAATATTCAAGGTATATCAATTTTATAGTAAAGAGAGTGAAATTTGCTGATTTTTTTTAGGAAAAAGGCCAATTTTGCCCCAAAATTTGTTCATTGTCTTTGTTTATTCTAAAGCTTTCTTCATATTCATCGCAAATAACACTTCGATTGGTTTGCTAAACTTGGAAGCAAAATACAAAATATTTGAAAGTTGGATTTTGCACTGCCACTTTTTAGGGAAAGTTACATGCCGAAAAATGCAACCCCTTATATGTAAATGTACTCATCCAAGATGAATGTTTACAACTATCGATGAAAAATAATTTTGGTATAGGTGTATTTTCGTTGTTTCACATTTGTTAATCACAAAGCATGTATACTTGAAAACTTACCAAACATTACCTGTAAGTGAGTAATTTTTACTTATGATTTTTCATAGCAACATATACATATCAAGTATATTTATCATTCTTTTACACATCTTGTATGCAGGCTTTCTCTGCTGATAACTATTCAATACTAAAGTGTATGTATATATTTTAAAATATTTATTCAAAATGTATGCTACAATTGCACTATTCTGTTCCTGACATTTTCTCATGTCAACTTTTGATTTTTTATTGCAACATCTTCAAATCAAGTTTATCAAATTTCAGACATTCTGTTGGACATCTGCGGGTTTACTCTGCCAATATTTTATACTAAAATGTGTATATTATTCCTTTTGCATTATACAAGTCTCTTTCTCCCTAGTTTAAAGGGGAAATCAGGGTTTGACTGAGAAAATTCCTGTTTAGTTGATTTTTCTTTCTAAACTGATTGTTCACCGAAATATAGAGGTGTTGGGGAGGTGTTTGCAAGTAGCAGAAACGGTACTTTTTGTGTTAATTACTGTTGAATGAGAATTCTTAATATTTGTCGATTACAAAAAATAAACGTTCATATACAAGACAGCCTCCTCTATACATTGACCAATCACAGCGTAAGACTGATATGACGTTATATGAATAAACATAACTGAATGTTTACAGTTCCCATGCTGTTCGTGCATTGCACAATGCTAAATAAACAATATTGATAGATATATGATAGTGATAGTGATGGTTGATGATACATACAGAGCACGTAGGCTAGGAATGAAAGTGTTCAGCCACACCTCCTCATACCTTGAAAAGGCGATAGTATCGAATATTCATATTTGATAATGAATATGGATATTACAGACTTTGGGAGTTCTTCACCGATTTTTTTGCGAATTTTACTCATTTTTATGAAATTGTCCACATGTTTTGAGATAATATTGATCACATTTGTTAGTTATAACTCATTGTACGATACAGTTGGGGAATTGTAGTGAAATATATTGTGTAAATAAACTCTGATTTCCCCTTTAACTTTTAAGACCTCAGGAAATCCCTTCCATTCCCTTCTAGGGTTGCACTTGTTGTGATGAGACAGGTGAGTCATTCGTAGATAACCCAACCAGTTGAGTTTAAGGATAATTCTCCTCATGGAATGGCCATGGTTTCTTTCCATGAAAATAAAAGGTAAGAGCTATTCTGCTCTAATGCTGTCTGCTTTCTTTGTGTTACCAGCTTTCCATTGCAAATGCATAGACCCTTGGCTGACCAACAACCGTCGAACTTGCCCAATCTGTAAGCGCAAAGTTGTTCCTCCAGGTATCCCAGATTCAGACGAAGATTCAGAAGGCAGTGCAGACGAAAATACTCCTCTCTTGGGTGGTTCCTCTAATCGCTCCAGTCCCAATCTTGATGATTCTCAGTGGGGTGCAGTCGGTGGACACAGGACACTGGTGGCAGTCTTGGATCCCCCAGTTCAACCACAAGCTGTGTGTGAAAGCTATGACAGTGGTATCGTCAACAATGCTGACCGTGAGGATGGCATGCTGGAGCTTGAGTCCTCTTCAGACCAAAGGCATGGAAGTGAAGGTCAACGAAACTTATTGCTGGATCTGTCTGATGAAGCAGCAGATCAACCAGCCCCAGTGGTGTAATAACTTGTAAACTATCAATAAGGATGCTGCTGCTCCCTTCATGAAAGGAGAGCATTGTTTGATGATTCAAAGTAAAGATGGTATTTTAACCTACCATATTTCTGTGAAACTTTGATCAAACAGTACTTGGAATGTCACCAATTCCTTCGTCACTTTTACTTTTTTCTTTATAATATCTTCTTGATCTTAGCAAACGACATGTAACTCTTTATTTGCATACTTTGCTAATTCATATAATACTGCCTATGTTTAAATTAGCTCTTTTTATTGTTATTATATTCAACTATTGTTATTATACTGCACACATTTGTAACCCAGTGTGTATCCTAACTTTTCCCTTTTGGCTGGGAATGTAAAGGAGTGAATACTTTTGGGAGGGATTACTGTATGCCAAAGGAGGACAAACACTTACTTCTCATTTAGATATGTCTTGCAGATCTAACCGGAGGGTCTTGGAGATCCACAGAGCTTCACTCTACTGCTCATTGTGCAGCCCGCATATCACACATGCTTGAGTGTGCACAGCCACAGAACCTTCGTGAAGTTAATGAGTACTAACTTACAGCATAAAGCTGGGACAGTAGTTGCAAGCAATAGCAGTACTTTGTCTTTCCAAGTCTGTGGTTGGAACATTACAATGGCACTCATAGATAGTCCAGACACTTCGAGTCAGTTGCTACAACCACTCAGAAAAGATTAAAACAGCAGATCTATAGATTCTTCAAGAAGTAATTTATCGAAATTCTGTACAGCGTAATCTTTTACGCTTCTTTGTTCATACAAAATCTAAATCTGGGATTAGCGGTAGCCCTATTGTTCACTCAGGTGACTGACATTGACACCCTCTGCAGTTTGTACATTCCAAAGGGAAGCTCACAGACTGGTGTGCAGGGTTATCCAACCACACAATGCCCCAATTAAACAGTAGAAGGGATGTCATTGCTTTGTATATTCAGATGAAAACTTTCTGACTGCTGGAGTTTGCAATTTTGACAAAATAAATTGTGTTCAAATGATTGTACTACAGTGAAAAAACTGATTGCTGATCTTTTTTTCTTCATAATTGGGGAGATTCCACACCGATTCTGATTATGTGGTTGACAGCCAACGCTCTGTTGCAGGTATATACAAAATTAAGAATGTAATAGATCTGTGAATGAAAACAGCGTCATTTTGGCTACTGTTTCCTGTACATAAAGCCATCAAATTTTTTACTCAAAAAGAAGTAAATTCCGTTTATTTTTTTGGTTTCCTGTTTTACACTTTACGTTTTTTTTTCAAGCAACTCAGTATCTCTTTAGAGGTGATGAGAATCTCAGATCAAGATTTTTTTCCCCCCCATATTCACACACTAAGGTCCACCTTCATTGAGCATCGCAGTGAAAATGAAAACTGGCTCAGTATGACGAATGTTCAATCAGCAAAAAAATCATTGCTATAGCTTCAAAACTTAAAGGCTCCACAAAGTCTTTATGCATGTGATGTAAACCAAACTATATTGAATGCAATTCTTTTTATTATTATTACACTTCTACAGCACTTATTCTAAAAGTAAGCTCTAAGTGCTTTACAAGGATATCAAATATAAATACAACGAAACATGAAAATAAAAACAAAGCCTGAAAAAAAACTAAAAACTTAAATCAATGCAATAAGGCCATAAGAAAGAAGATGAAGTAAAAAATAAACTGAACATAAGAACCAACAAAGTCAGCAGAAATCATTAAAATGCTGTCTAGAAAAATAAGTCTTTCAATTTCGTTTAAAAGAGTACAGAGAAGGGTCAGATGTAATAAAAAGTGGTAACTGATTCCATTCTTTAGGAGCATAGACTTCAAAAGACCGATCTCCAAACTTAGAAAATGATTTGGGCACTCGTAGTAAGAACTTAGAAGAAGACCTTAAAGTACGATTCGGCTCATATATATTTAAAAGTTAAATTAGATTATCAGGGGCAGCTCCCTTGGGACAATTTAAACAGAGCAGTAGTATTTTAAAACGCAAACGGTATTCAACAGGCAATTAGTGTAATTGATATAAAATGGGTGTAATATGATCCCTAAAAGATGAAAGAGTTACAAGCCTAGCCGCTGAATTCTGAATTAACTGAAGACGTCTGATGTACATTTTATTAACCCCAATTAGGAGGGAATTCGCATAATCTAATCTAGAAATTACAAGAGCATGAATAAGAGTTCTAGTGGCATCCTTGTCTGGAAAGTGACGAATCTGAGCAATAGATCTAAGGTAGTACATTGCACTCTTACATTTAGATATAACAAACTTATCCATTGACATTTCAGAATCAAATATTGCACCTAGAGTTTTTACGTTTGAAGAACAGCAAATATTTATATTGTTAACATGTTAAGATAAGTACGGGGTTTTCCTGATATTATAATTACGACCAATGATAAGAAAATTAGTTTAATCATCATGTAATTTCAAGAAATTTGAAATATCCACCGCTTAGTGTCCTTGATGCAGGTTTCTAAGATTGATGTATGATCATGCAAACTAGAGCCATTAAACGCAATATATACAATTCAGTGTCATCAGCGTAAAAATGGTACCCAACATTGTATTGTCTTATTACATCAGCTAGAGATGAAGTATATAATATAATGTAAATAAAAGCGGACCCAATACAGAGCCTTGGGGAACACCAATATCCAATTTAACAGGACTAGATTCAATACCACCAACAGTTACGCTTTGAGTTATGTCCTTCAAATATGACTGTGTCCAGCGAAGTGCTCGGTCTTTGATGCCAAAACTTGTTGAGAGATGCTTCAACAAAATGTTATGGTTGAAGGTGTCGAAAGCTGCACTTAGATCAAGTAACACAAGTGCAACCATCTTCTTTTCATTTAGGCTACTCAAAATGTCTGTCTCCGTTGAATGAAAGCGTCTCTAAGCGGATTGAAACTTTTCAACCAAATTATTTAAAACAAGGTAATCATTAAGTTGATTGGCCACAATCCTCTCACAAAGTTCAGAAATGAAACTCAAGTTGGACACGGGGCAGTAATTTTTTAAGTCACTAACATCTGAACTTGACTTCTTTAGTAAGGGTTTTGCAATTGCCTGCTTTGTAATTGATGGAAATATTGAAGTAGTCAAAGACATATTAACAATTTTCACAAGAAAAGGTGTGAGGTTAGCACCGCACAGTTTAACGAAGTTTGTTGGAATAGGATCCAAATTACAGTATGCACTGGAGGAATTAGAGATTAGAGTGATGATTTCATCAACGGTTGCTTCTTTGAATGAACAGAGGCTACTTGCAGCATAAATATTAAGCATTTCACTCAGATCTTTGTCACACACTACTCGGCATCAGACTGGATTCAATTACGGCAGATATATTTAACACCTTGTCCTTAAAGAATTCGGCGAACTTGTTGGGGAGGTTCCGAAAATCCTAATCAGACATCATCAGCTTTACTTTTAAGCAGTGAATTCGCTATGTTAAAGAGTTTTCTTTTGTCAGATTTTGACTCAATGATTCTGTTTCTGTGGTACTCTTTTTTGGCCATATCACAAAGAGAATTGACGTATTTAACTTTGTGAGCTATTAGATCAGAGAGTAAACCAGATTTCTTCGCTTTCCTCTCAAGTCGTCTGCGACGTATTTTCTCCTAACAAATGATCGGATTGTACCATTTCGTACTTGGCCTCACCGTTATCCTTTTGGTCAAAAGAGGGGCGTGTTTTTCCAATATGTCACTTAGACCAGCATTATAAATTTTGATGGCATCCGAAACATGTTAAGTTATGATCATGGAGAGCTGTAATATCTCGACAGAGAGCAGTGATGTCAATCGAACTCAAATTTCGTGAAACGACTACCTTGTCTATTGGATCCGGGTTTTGTATGCTAAGAAAACATCAATGAAATGACGATCCGAGATACATAACGGAGTAACTGACGTACTGAAGGACAGAGCTGGAAAAGTCCTTGTAATCACATTGTCTAAGCAATTGCAGAATATAGGAGGTTTTTGGGGTTCGCAGTCGTGATATGACTGCCCCAGCGACGGATGTTTAACGTTAGTAACAGATAGCGTGAGAGACGTCAGAACAGAGAGAAATTGAAAAACGTTTCCTTTGATTTAGCAATCAGAGTTCCATTTATTCTTAATTCGCTGGCACACACAGATTAGAGGAATTAAAGATGATGTGAATCGATAAGAAAGTTACATGACGATGACAGGAAGGAAGAGGTACAGAGAGATGACGGAGGCCTACATAATACACTGTGACGATGTTCACACTCTGATGTCCAGACAGCCAGTGTCAGCGGCGTGGCGAGGTCGATGGATCGACCCACGCCGTACTGCTAAGGATCACGCGATAGATGCTGACACTCACCAATCACAGGTCAAATGGTTGACCTATGCAATGGAGTGACGCGGTTGCCATTTGTGATCTACCAATCAGGAAAGTGTTGCGCAACCTTTCTGAGAACAGGGTCTAAGTTTACTATTTTTAGTGTGTTCTATTGTCTGACTGTCTGAAGGGAATAAAGAAAAAAATAAATAAATCTTGGGTAAGCACCGGAAGACTGAACTTTGTACGACCTTTTGCGTACGGTGGGGTAGAATGTCCATCTCTATACAACACAATGACCAGCACAATGAGTAGGTTCTTTGATTAGTGCAGAAGTACAATTCAGAGATTGGAGGAGATCATTAAGACGCTGAGTCTCAGGTGAGAGTTCATCATCAAGATGTAGATTAAAATCTCCCATGATAACAAGTTCCTGTGATGACAAAGACATATCAGTAACCTTGAACACCCTCAAGTTCATCAATAAACTCTCTATTAGAGTTACGAGAGTGGACTGGAGGCCGATATAATATCAGTACCATGGCTGACAAATCATGAATTGCTAAGTTGCGAAAAATGTCAAAAGTCTTAAATTTATGGTCCTTAAAGTTGATGCTTATGTTGGACTTATAAAGCAGTCCCAGTCCACCACCTCTTGTCACTGATTGACGAGGGACATTATAAAATGTGCACCCACTTGGTGTAAGCTGGTTGATGATGGGTTCATCTTGATCCAGGGAAAGCCATGTTTCTGTAATCGCCAGAAAGTCAACATTATCACTCACAATTTTGTCATAGATAGTAGTAGTTTTATTTCTAAAAGATCTGGCATTCCACAGAGTCATTAAAAGTTTCCGCAAGAGGTTGGGTTGCGTAAAACAGGATAAATGAGGTTCGAAGGCCGCACTCCGTTCTGAGTTAAACACCTATAAGTTCCAGTGCGCGGTCTATAACCATAGCGAACAGAGACTCGCCATGTAGAAGTTTGTCGCGGGCAAAACTGTTTTTGAGCTGCTATTCCACCAGAATCAGCAATTGGGGGGATTTACAGAGTCAACATGAGAAGTCTGCAAGAGGGTACTGTCCAATCGTCCACTACCTTTTGTTCCCCTTCTGGTCTTTGACCTAAGTCGTTGTATGGAAGAATACCATGGTTCACTGAACTCGGCTTTTGTTGCGAATTTGAGCAAAGTGAGCATGAAATCTCTTGTTAAAGCCATGAAGGCTAAAAACTTCGCGGAAGTGGTCCACACGGTAACCAAAGCTAAACGGCGACATCCAAACCAAAACAGAGATGAAAAGAGGCCAAAACTCCAACCTGGGACGAGAAAACAAAACAACAACCACTCTCCCCGCACGACGAGCAAGCAACCACGACCCCGCTAACAAGTTAAACGTAGATACAAAAACCTCAAGCTGTCTTGAAGAATTGAAAATCGACAGGGAAAACTGGAGCCAGCCACAGACAGCGCTCACAGTCTTGTCAACATCAATTCTGAGGTTATAACGTACAAATGTCTCATTACAAAGAAAAAAAAGATGGTGTAAAAGCTTCGGAAAAAATTTAAATAATCATATCCTAATGTAGTGAGGTGTATAGCGAATAACCTAACCATCTCCTCAGTTACGTATATCATTGTCAAAATGAAACGGCCAGCTGTTAGTTAAGTGTGAACTTCAGGTTATTTGAAGAAACAATTAAAAGATGTTTTATTATTTTGCTTATCAATGCTAGTGGCTTGTATTAACTTTGACCTAGTTCTTTTCTCTTCTAAATTTAGTCACTTTTACACGAATTCCAACTTCTTAAGAGACTCAAGCAGGAGAAGTGTGGTGTGGCATATGAAACAAAGAACAGTGTACAGACACTAAGAATACTTGAATTCCCACATCGTAAGAACAAAAGAAGAATACATACATTATATACATACATTGAAAAGGACAGACTCTGTTTTTCTTTAAATTGTATTTCGCGGCAAATTGCTGAGCTATTCTAAACTATTATTCAAGGTATATTCAAGGTATATCACTTTTGTAGTAAAGAGAGTGAAATTTGCTGATTTTTGAGAAAAAAAATCCAATTTTGCCCCAAAATTTGTATTTCCAGCATATCTTGAGAACTATTAGACCAATTAACTTAAATTTTGTAAGTACTTACCCGAGAACACATTGTACAACATAACATTGCTGTAATGATAAATCCGGTGAATTTTGCTGACTTTTGAGAAAAAAGCCAATTTTGCCCCCAAATTTGTATTTCCAGCGTATCTGGAGAAGTATTAGACCAATTGACTTAAATTTTTGTAAGTACTTACATGAGGACACATTGTTCAACATAATATTACTGTAATGGTAAATCCAGTGAATTTTGCTGATTTTTTAGAAAAAAAATCCAGTTTTGCCCCAAAATTTGTATTTCCAGCATATCTTGAGAACTATTAGACCATTGAACTTAAAGTTTTGTTAGGACTTACTTGAAAATACATTGTTCAACATAATATTACTGTAATGGTAAATCCAGTGAAATTTGCTGATTTTGTCCCAAAATTGGTATTTCCAGCATATCTTGAGATGTATTTGAGCATTTAATGCAACATTTTGCAAGGACTTACTTGAGAATGTAATATTCAAGGTATACAGTATCACATTTGTATAAAAGAGAGTGAAATTTGCTTTTTTTTTTTTTTTTTAAAAAAAAAGCCAATTTGGTCCCAAAATTTGTATTTCCACCATATCTTGAGAGCTAATTAAGCATTATACGCAAACTTTTGCTAGGCCATTCCTACGAACACAATAATGAAGATACAGTATATTACTCTTACAGTAAACTGGTGAAATTGTGTGATTGTTTGGTAACAAACTTAGAGCCAGCATCTGGGTCAATAGGCACCACCTTTTTAACTTTAGCCAAAACATCTTTAGCAGAACTGGCCCCTGTGGATGATGAGAACATTATTTTTAAGTCAAACAATAATTTTAGCAGAACCAGGTCCTGCACAAGTAAATAGGAGACTTACGTGCAAATACCCATAGAGGGATGCTCTTATATCCTGCCCTTAATTCTAAGGACCAAGCCTAACCTACATGGAATAACCCAATGTTATAATTGTGTTATGTAGGGTAATATGCACAGATACGTTTGAGCCATTAGTTGTCGTTACTTGAGCCTAGTAGCACCAGGCTATAAGCGTATGTTTGCTACCTTACAGCGTATGTTTGCTACCTTATCAGTATTGAGATGGTTACCACCATTTTATGCTTGAAGAATGTTTCCCACTCATTTACAACCAGTTCTTCGAACTAGGTCTCTGTGAGATGTGGTTGCAGTAAACTATTACACATCCCTGTGAGTATGCCCTGTATTTAAATCAATGCAAGTTGGCGATGAGATACGCAACTCCGTGGATTGAACTCTTGTTTCAGTATTTTTATCTCATTGTCCTGTAGGGGCTAAGGGGGCACACCTCCATTAGCTGTTCCATTGACTTACACACTAAATTACTTCTGTTTCCTACCCCCCACAGCCTTGTCAAAGTTCACAACCCCCATAAGCTACCCCTCACATGAAAGCCAATAAGTTGGCCTATTACAGCGCAACAAATTTCCCATAGCATGACCTTTGAGATTTTGAGATACAAGGGGAAGAAATTTAGAGGGTGTACACCTGCTCATATTAATCCGCAAAGTGACGGAAATTAACCCTTTTTCACACCAATTATTGAAACAGCCTCAATCACCTCCGATCCGTCTAAATTTGCCGTCACTCAGGCATTGACATCTCCCCTTTCATATCCATAAAACATCTGCCACAACTGATCATCTCAACATGAGTAATTTACACCTAGAATGGACCTAAAATTGACGGTGCACTCTCGGTACTACTCTTCTCAGGAAGGCCGTACCTCTAATAGAGGTGTGCCCCCTTAAGGGAGGAGTGAAATTTTTCCAAAACATTCAAATGTCACTTTTTGTGATCTTCAAGTAAATGTAAATGCCAATATACTTTTATATTACCATCAAAAATTTGCTACAATGAATATTTCCACATCCAAACTATGCATTGTCCAGTGCACATAGTAAAAAACTCCGTTTCTTGAGTGGCATCTGAGCAAGGTGGTACTTCATGGGCACTATTAACGTCTCCTATCCTCTGGTTAGGGGTTCATTCTGGAGACTTAGTGATGATTTCAGCTGCCAACATTGTCTGTGAACACAGTTTGCAAGGTCTGGTGACTCTCATCGGCAAAAACATCTAGTAAGACAGTTTCAGGTAACCAACCCTTTCTGACTGGCTCTGAAAAGTGACCAAACAATGCTTTCCTCAAGTCATGAGGGTTTACATTTGTTACTGGCAAATGTGCAAAATATTCAAGCATTCTGAAGAATTCAGAGTCTATCTATGGCTTTCCCATAATCTTCCAGAACAGATGTTTGACAGCTGAGTGTTTTTTGTCTAAAGAATTGACTACAGCAGTGTTCTTTGTGTAACCCAGCTTAGTGAAACAACAAATGTCTTTGAGCAATATTCAGAGACAGTGAGAAGAAGCTCTACAAAATGGCAGATAGACTGCACAAAGACAGTTGAGAAAGTGCACACAGTAGATAATTACTATGCCTACAAGTTATAATATGCCTCTCCATTGCAACTGTGCATGAAGAAGAGAGCAGAAAGGGGTTCATGGGGCCAACCTTTCAAACCTACATTCTCACTGTCTGATCTTACAAGCATAAGTTACAGTGAACATATCTTACCATAGTTGTTCTGTTTCTGGCTGCACAGTCACTGGCATTCACAAACTTCTCCAGACACTCTACATCTCAGTTTCTACTCAGATGAACTTGTCAGTAGTATGGACACCTGTTCTGACTGACTTTACCTATTGGATGCATGTCCCATCACAGATTGCAGCTTTTGTCAATTATGCAGCCAAACACTCAAAGTGCAAGTAGCTCTGATGAACAAAACAAAAAAAGAAAGTGAAACACATGACACTTATGTGTCCAATGGTAAAAATAGTTTCCAAACATGGCATGCAATCTGCTTCATAAATTAGACCTAGGATTCTAGGAATGCTAGGATGTGTACAATATGCCAAGGAAAGAACAAGGACCTAGGCCTATACCTTGATTTTCTCTGTAACAGATAAGTCTGGAAGTAGCCTAGTGCAAATTTTGCCACACGTATGGCAAACATACTGCAGCCTTCATATTATTAGGCTACGTTACACCCGTGAACGACGCTCTCAAAGCAGACCCAAGTCGCTGAAGTTTCCTGACTTTTCGTGCCAGTGATCAATCATACAATGCAGGGGCATGTAATTTGAGTGTAAAAGCATACCTGTGCGATTCAAAACGGCTACATAATTGTTATGTATGAAAATGATATTGAAAGTGCGCCCTCGTTTTAGAGTTGTTTCGGCGCTGAAATTCTCGTAATAAAGCAGTAAACTTAAGTCAACTGCCATCTCATTATTTGGTGGCTCTCCTGTTGTCATCCTGCAAATACAACAGAATATTGGCGACGAGGACGGGATGTTTCATCTATTGCACCGTTAGTATCGTTTTTAAGCCACCGGCAGTACCCTAGTTTAAGGCTAAGCCTCCATCATGCCCCTAGCCTATAATGCCATGTCTAGTAGTAGCCTACTGTACAGACCATAATATTACAGTGACTAACTGTAAGTTAGTGTAACTGTCAGGCTGTCAGCCTGACGACGTTATTCTTTATAAGCTTAGCAATGTCACTGGAGCTAGGCAATGCACGAGCAACCAGATTCCAGCCTAAGTAAACGCCATCTGACATTGTGTGGTTTCGCCAGTTCCAGTAATTTGACCAAGTGAACTAAAAGTTACGCTTATTCATGCCAGTCAGCCATCAATCAGTAGCCCTGAGTGATGTTGGTCTTACCAGTGCAGAGTAGCTGAAAGAATGATCTGCCTGAAGTAGGTTAGTGCCAGCCCAGAAGGATAGACTGACCTCTAATAACTGCATCATAGCCTAGCCAAGGGTTGTCCTACAGACCAAGCCTAATCTGATAGGGGATCATGACAAGCCACAGATGCACGCTGATCAATCCAGCCATTCTACATTTTAACAAACAGTAACGTTATAGCCAAGGCCAGTCTTACTGGAATGTTACTTTTATATATCATCCAGAGCCCATGTTTTAGCCAAATGCCTAGGGATCAACTCAGCCATTATAACTTCAGTTTAGGCCAGTCTCAGTGGAAGTTACGTCGCCAGCTAAAGCCAATGCCTAGTATAGCCTTGTTACGAGTTTGATGAACCAAGCCAAGAACATTTACTACATTGCCAACCCAACCATTGTTCCTTAATGCCGAGGAAGCCTGTGCAAGCCAGGGTTTTGGTCCAAGTGGTATTCACATTGCATACCTATATCATATATTTTCATATACGGTGCAGTACGTTTATATTTGTTGTCCTTTTGTATACATGAAGCATATAGCCTATGCACGTGTGTGTAAGGTATCAGTGTAAACTATTTGTTTTTTAGTTTGGCAGTTGTAACCAAATTGGATTAAGTTCAGCCATAATAGTCCTACAGGAAAGGACAGTGGTTCCATTACAAGCCCCAAAATGGCGACATCAACCACTGTAGGTTCAGTGCCTCAATTTGAGAAATTTACTTCATTCGAAGAATGGACCGAGGTCTTACAAGCATGGTTTGAATCTAATGGCACAACAGATGATGGTAAGAAAAGAGCAGTATTCCTTACTAGTTTGGGAAGTAACGGGTATCACACCCTGAGATCTTTAGTTCAACCCCAGAAACCGACAGAGAAAACGTTTGCCAGAACGTAGAGGCTTTAAAAAACCATTACATGCCAAAACCAAGCGAAATAGTGCAAAGGTACAGGTTCTACACATGCTGTCAAAACGAGGAGCAGTCAATTTCACAGTTTGTCGCGAACCTTCGACAGCTAAGTGATGGTTGCAATTTCCAGGAACTTGACAACATGTTAAGGGATAGATTAGTTGGGTTAAAAGATACCAGCATACAGCGTAGACTGCTCAGTGACTCATCACTTAATTTGAAACATGCATTTAAAAAAGCAACTGCAATGGAAACAGCTCAAAAGGATGTAGAAAAATTTAAGAAAATGGCTGCACCATCCGTAAGTGTAAATAAAGTACATGAGAAGCCCAAAACAGCCAAGCCAAAAGCTCAGAATCAGAGCAAGGTTATGAGTCAACCCCATGTATATCGCAAATGCTGGAGGTGTGGCTCAGGGAAGCATAAGCCCAAAGAATATCCTTTCAAAGATCAAGAGTGTTTTAAGTGCCATAAAAAGGGGCATACTAAGTCTCAGTGTGAGAGCGTAAAGAGATACAGTAAGCAAAAATCTCGTGATCAGGCAAATAAGCGTAATGAGTATGCAAGCACATCAGAGCTGTCTGACAGCGACTCAGAGTCAGAGTTGAATCATTTAGAAGACAATAAGGTTAATAGCTTGGACAAAAACAAACCATTCTATGTTGAGTTACAAGTTATCAAAAGACAGGTTATGTCTGAGGTAGACACAGGTAGCCCCATGTCACAGCATAGTTACGAAGCTATAAGTTCAGGGAGTCAATTATCTAAGTCTGATGTGCACCTGAAGACATATACTAGTTAGCCCTGTTCCAATTATTGGTGAAGCAAGGGTAAATGTGAGTTGGCAAGGTCAAACAAAGCCCTTGACCGTGCTAGTGGTAAAAGAGGGAGCCAATCTTTTAGGAAGAGATTGGATGGAGGAGTTTGGAATTGGGTTGAATATTCCAGATTCTCATGAAAATTTGCCGTCTCATTCTGTAAGTGAAATGCACATGACTGAGCCAGTGAGCAAAGAATGCCGGGAAAAATTAGAAGCTATCCTGGTAAAACATGAAAAGGTTTTTGACTCAACTGTTACAGGTAAATTGGTGGGTTATCAAGCTAAGGTGCACCCCACCACAGAAGATTCAATATTTCTTAAAGCAGCACCTGTCTCATATGCAAAGCGTCAAAAGGTAGATAAATGTCTGAAAGAGTTGGAAAGTCAAGGGATCATAGAGCAGGTCTCATTTTCAGACTATGCATGCCCAATAGTTGTGGTTCCAAAAACAGATGGCAAAGTACGAATCTGTGGGAATTACAAGCTTACAGCAAATAAAGTGCTCAGGTTGGAGCATTACCCCATTCCCACCCTGGAGGATTTACTACAAGAATTGCGGGGAGGGCAGTATTTCACAAAATTAGATATGTCACATGCCCACTACCAAATAGAATTGGATGAATCTGCCCGCAAGTACACAACCATAAACACGCATAGGGGATTGTACCAATACAAACGGTTACCGTTTGGAATTGCGTCGGCACCTGCAATTTTTCAAAGGACCATGGAATCTCTCTTGGGGGATATCCCAATGTGTAAGCCATATTTGGATGATATCATTGTCAGTGGTAAAACAAACGAAGAACATCTTGATTGTCTAAACAAGGTTCTTGAGAGGTGAGAGGCAAATGGGCTGAAATTGAAAAAAAGCAAATGTGAATTCTTCAAAGATTCAGTCGTTTACTTGGGACATCAGCTTGATAAAGAGGGATTGCGCCCTCTAGAGCACAAGCTTGGGGATATCCAGCAAACCCCCGCCCTCAAAATCAAAAGGAATTACAAGCGTACCTTGGACTGCTGGGTTATTATCGCAATTTTATACCCAGTTTATCCCAAAAGTTAGTCCCCTTGAACCAGCTGTTGCAAAAGGAATTTTCATCTGGTACTTCGGGAAAGCAAAGTAGGGCCAAAGGGAAGAGTTCAAATGAACCTGATCCAAAGTTTGAGTGGGGTCCTACTCAGGAGAAAGCCTTTCAGGAATCGAAGAAATTGTTGCATAGTGATACTTTGGTAGTACACTTTGATCCATCAGGACCAACACTTTTGCAAACAGATGCCAACTCTTACGGTGTTGGAGCTGTTATAAGTCATATTATGCCAGATGGCACTGAAAGGTCAATAGCATTTGCATCCAGAATGATGTCAAAAAGTGAATGTAATTATGCTCAGTACGAGAAAGAAGGGTTGTCAGTGATATTTGGTCTAAAGAAGTTTCACAAGTACCTACAAGGGCGAGAATTCAACATAGTAACTGATCATAAACCCCTTCTTGGGTTGTTCGGGAGTGAGAAACCAATAAATCCAATGGCATCAGCAAGAATGCTTAGGTGGCAAATAATGCTGTCTGCCTACCAGTTCAAAATAGTACACAAAAAGGACACTGCACATGGAAATGCAGACGCCCTATCCCGCCTGCCCATGAACAGTTATCAAGAGGTAGAATGGGGATATGATGATGTATTCCCAGAGTCTAAAGACCAGGTGAAGTTGTTAGTGGAAGATATTGCAAATCGCCCAGTGGAATCACAAGAAATTAAGGTTCTAACTGACAAAGACCCAGCTCTAGCTAGAGTGAGACAATATATTTTGACTGGGTGGCCAAAGAGTACAGATCTAGGTGATGAATTCAAACCATTTCTTAGTAAAAAAGATGAGTTAAGTATTGAGGATGGAGTCCTGTTATGGGGTCACAGAGTGGTAGTCCTAAGTGACCAGCAATTAAGGTCAAGATTGGTTGCAGAACTACATGCCACTCACCCAGGTATAGTTAAAATGAAGGCACTTGCTAGATCTTATATTTGGTGGCCAGCCATAGACAAAGACCTGGAAAGAGAGTGTCGTCAATGTGAGGTTTGCCAAGAAAATCAAAGTCAGCAACAGACTGCACCCATCCACCCTTGGGAATTTCCGGAGGGGCCCTGGATTAGATTACACATTGACTATGCTTGTGTTCAGAACCAAGATTTACTTATTGTTGTGGATGCCTACAGTAAGTGGATAGAGGCAATTCGTGTTACTAAGGCAACTGCTGCCTCAACTATAGTTGCCTTGAGAAGGTTATTTGCAACTCATGGTATACCTGAATCAATAGTGATAATGGCACACACTTTGTGTCTGAAGAGTTTTCGTATTTCTTAGCCAGTAATAACGTTGAGCACATTCAGACAGCGCCCAAACACCCTTCTAGTAATGGTCTCGCAGAGAGGGGAGTTCAGACTGTGAAAAGGGGAGTTAAGAAACTAGGTGGTGGAGATTTAGAACAAAAGCTCCAGAAATTCCTCATTAGGTACAGAATTACCCCCCAGGCAACCACAGGGAAGAGCCCTAGTGAACTTCTGTACAGACGCCAGATAAGTCGACTTGACCAAGTCAGACCCAACTTGGCCCGGAAAGTCAGGCGTCGTCAGACTGCTATGGGAGAAAGGAAAAACAAAAAGACAAAAAGAAGGAATGTGCAAGTTTCTGATAGAGTTCAGGTCAAAAACTTTGCACCTGGCCCCACATGGTTAAAAGGGATTGTCACTACAGCTGTTGGCCCCACCATGTTTGAAATCCAGTTGGAGGACCAACGGGTTGTTAGGAGACATTTAGATCATATCCGGAAGTATACCCCTGCAGTTAATACAGAAAGTATTGGAGTAGAGGATTTGAGGAATGAAATCCCAGGAGGAACTGAAGTCATTTCCTCTACTATAGAGAGAGAATGCACTGGGATGAAGTAGCCCCAGAACCTACTCTACAAGTACACCCACAAGCAAATGGTAATGAACCATTGGTAGAGACAGGGACTAGTGACCTCAGTGAAAGGGATGAGAGAAGGTCCAGTACGGTGAGGAAATCGCTTGCTTGGATGAAAGACTATGTGACGTACAAATAGTTTAGTTTACTTGTTACATGTAACATATTTGATGCATTTTTAACTGTTTTGAGTGTTTTGAATATTCAAGGAAGCGTTTTAATGTTAAGTGTTTTGAACAAGCAAGGTATACATTTACGAAGTTAATCATTATTTATGTCTACTTTCATGTTAAGAAAAGAAACTGCTTCAAACTTAAAGCGGGAGGAGTTGTTATGTATGGAAATGATATTGAAAGTGCGCCCTCGTTTTAGAGTTGTTTCGGCGCTGAAATGCTCGTAATAAAGCAGTAAACTTAAGTCAACTGTCATCTCATTATTTGGTGGCTCTCCTGTTGTCATCCTGCAAATACAACAGAATAATAATCTTCATTCCAGGTGAAAATATCAACATCCCGTTAGAGGATTCTAAAGTTCCCTCGATACTAGCCCAAGCTATGGTGTGGCCATTTTCGCACTGTTCTAGAGGAATTGGAGGCTAGATTTTGCTATGGTAGCCTTTACTGGTCTGTGACATGGGTCACATAATTCCAAAACAATAAAAGGAATCATCATGTCTGCTTGAAACAGCCAAATTAGAGTGTTACATTCCCAAAACTAGCAAATTTGTGTACATTTCCACATAGGAACTAATTACATGCGTAAAAACCGGTCAAGCGTGAAATTTTGAATTTTTTTGACGTAATTAATGTTAGTCCATCACGACAAGTGATATAAACCCATTTTTGGACTTGAAGCTCATAAATTCCAAAATTTCACTTTTTGACCCTTAAGGGGGCACACCTCCATTAGCTGTTCTATTGACTTACACACTAAATTACTTCTGTTTCCTACCCCCCCCCCCCATAGCCTTGTCAAAGTTCACAACCTCCATAAGCTACCCCTCACATGAAAGCCAATAAGTTGGCCTATTATGGCGCAACAAATTTCCCATAGCATGACCTTTGAGATTTTGAGATACAAGGGGAAGAAATTTAGAGGGTGTACACCTGCTCATATCAATCCGCAAAGTGACGGAAATTAACCCTTTTTCACACCAATTATTGAAACAGCCTAAATCACCTCCGATCAAGTTCTTCACATAGTTCAGAATATTTTCTTCAGACTACAGTTTATGTGTTCTCTTTCTCTAGGAATGCAAACTTGGTACATTGAAGTTGGCTCTATTACAGAGGGAAAAAGTTTACTTACAAATACAGGTAGTGTCCATAAAGAAAGAAACATGAAATCCATGCTTCAGTTAAAATGCTCTTCAAAGTTAACATAAGATTATTATTTCCATTGAATCCCGCCTCAACTGCAGCACTGATTTGATAAAGCTTAGCATCACAAACAGCTGCCACTTGTCATTTTTTTCTGTACAAAATGATAACGCAATTGCTAATTCCAAATCTTGACTTGTTAAACTGCATTGCTTCCTTTGTATAGTTTACTACTTCATCAAGATTCATGCTACAGCTCAGTTTTACTTGCAGTTGCAAGTACAGCAGTCTCTATTGATCTGGAAAATTACAAACAGGCTTTGTACCAACCTAGTCTTGAGAATAAAAAGAAATAAAATTCTGCGGTGTACATCCGTTCATTCGGTTGTTGGCTTCCGTTCAGTGCAGACGTATGTATGGTGCACGGGTTTCGTCTTTTATTTTCGCTCATGTTTATTTATTTTCCTTTGGGCCTTTGATTTTTCCTGCAGAAGATTTTCAGCCTTGCTTCTTCGTGTGATTCGTTTTGAGCTCAGACCAGCCTGCCCTTTGGGGTTTTCAAGTGGTGCATCAGGTGGTGTGTTCAGGAATTTTGGTCCTAGGGTCCCATGTGGGCCCTTTTGCCCATTTTATGAAATTCGCCAAGTGCTTCTCCTACAGGTCCTCCTGATGGTTTGTCATAATGATACTCCATTGATGATGCCCTGAGGGTGTTCAAGAATATGCATGAATATGCATATACCATGTGCAGTGCTGATGGTTTGTTTTAAAGATACTTCATCAGTGATGCCTTCAGGGTGTTAAGGAATTTTGGACCCATTTGATCCCCTTTGACTCAATTTGTGAAACTCTGCAAAATGTTTCTCCTACAGATTCTCTTGTACAATGGAGATGGTTCTTCATTTGATACTCCATTAGTGATGCCCTCAGGGTGATCAGGAATCTTGGGTCCAAGGTCCCATGTGGGCCCTTTGGTCCATTTTATGAAATTCTGCAAAATGCTTAGATTCTCTTGTACAATGTTGATGGTTTGTCATAATGATACTCTACTAATACACCTTCAGGGTGTTGAGGAATTTTGGGTGCAAGGTCCCATGTGGACCCTGTGGCCCATTTTATGAAATTCTGCAAAAATGCTTCTCCTACAGATTCTCTTGTGCGATGTTGATGGTTTGCCATAACAGTACTCTGTCAGTGGTATTTTCACAGCATTCAGTGATTTGGGGTGTTCTAGGATTTCACATAACCTACAGGCACTTGGTTGAAGGTATACGCTTCTGCACCGTTGGTGCTCTAGATAGTTCGTACCAGCATGCTGGTGTGAGCTTATGCGATCACGCGGAGTCACTCTATCCTTCTATCTGTCCACAATTGTTCAAAATGCTTCTCCTCCTACATATTTTCATGGATTTTTTGAAACTTACACACAATGTTCCTTGGGTGGTGGGCCATTTGGGGTGTTCAGGAATTTTGGGCCCAAGGTCCCTTGTGGGCCCTTTGGTTCATTTCACTACATTCTGCAAACTGCTTCTTCTACAGATTCGGTTGTACAATGTTGATGTTTTGTCATGATGATACTCCAGTAGTGGTGCCTTCAGGGTATTCAGGAATTTGGGGTGCAAGGTTTTATGTAGGCTCTTTGACCCATTTTATGAAATTCTGCAAAATGCTTCTCCTTCTACAGATTCCCTTTTACTATGGAGATGGCTCATCATAATGATATTCCATAAGTGGTGCCTCCAGGGTTTTCAGGAATTTGGGGTCCAAAGTCCTATGTGGGCCCACTGGCCCATTTTATGGAATTCTGCAAAATGGTTCTCCTTCTACTGATTTTTTTGTACCATGTTGATGGTTTGCTATAATCATACTCCAATAGTGGTACCCTCAGGGTGTGCAGAAATTTTGGGTCCCAGGTCCCATGTGGACCCTTTGGGCCATTTTATGAAATTCTACAAAGTGTGTCTTCTCCTTCATGCTTCCATGGATTTGTATGAAATTTCATGGATTTGTGAAAACTTGAACCCAATGTTCCTTGGGTTGAACCATGTCGGGTGGTTTGAGTCCAAGGTCCCTTTGGCCTATTTTGTGAAATTCTGCAAAATGCTTTGTCTCCTACAGATTCTCTTATACAGTGGTGATGGTTTGTCATAATGATACTCCATTAGTGGTGCCTTCGAGGTGTGGTGTTCAGGAATATTGGGTCTACGTTCCTATGTGTGCCCTTCGGGTCATTTTATGAAATTCTGCAAAATGCTCCTACAGATTCTGTTGTACAATGTTGATTGATGGTTTGTCATAATGATGTTCCATTAGTGATGCCCTCAGTCAGGATGTTCAGAAATTTTGGATGTAAGGTCCCATGTGGGCCCTTTGGCTCATTTTATGAAGTTCCACATATGCTTCTCCTGCTACAGATTCTCTTGTCTAACGTTGATGGTTTGTCATAAGGATAATCTGTCAGTGGTACCTCCATGGTTTTCAAGGATTTGAAGTGTTCTAGGATTTCACATAACCCTACAGACACTTAGTTGTAGGTATGAGCTTTTGGTGCTCTAGCTTTTTGTTGGATTGTGTACCTTGATGAAGATTGAGAAGGATTTTCTTTATTATTTGGTCACATCCATTCTGGCAGGTCGTATGGTGTGTATTATAATGTAGCACATGGGCATTTTTTGTGAGTTTGGCATTCACTTATGTAAGTTATTTTTCATTACTTAGATCCACGAAGTCTATCTGTGTTTTTATGAACATGTCATCACAGCTGCTTCAAGGAAAGCCGGTACTTTTCAGACAGAACGGGGTACGAAGAGCTGTGATGTATGTGGGGTTTGTGAGGTCGTTGTTTATAAGGATGACAGAGGTATTCAATGTGAGCTTTGTGAATCATGGTGTCATGCTTCATGTCAGAATATTGGTGGGGGTCAGTATTAAGCATTAGTTGAGGACAGTAAAAACAAAACTCCAGTTTTTCACTGCTTTTGTTGTTATTGTAACCTCTCTGCAGTTAAAGTCTTAATGAAAATGCAAAAACAAATCAAAGACCTCCAACATGAGGTGCAAGCTTCTAGTTGCAAGATTAACAGTGTTGAAGGTGGTAACTTTACAGATAATATGATTTCTTCCATGACCATAGCCGAGATGAAGGCAGCTGAAAATTCTCAGGCTGTTCATAGGGATTTTTTTTACATGGGAAAAAGGTGTTTGAATGCTATTATTTTGGTGTAACAGAGTCCAACAGTGAAGATGCAAAAGTTATAAACATGTATGATACTAGCACTATCTCTGAACTTTTTGAGAATTTAGATGTAAATGTTAAGCCGACTCACATGTTTAGAAAGAGAAATGTAAAGGAAATCCCTCAGGCACGGAGCTCCTTGGAAAAACCTAGGCCTCTGAAGCTTGTTGTTAAACGGGAATTGGAGAAGTTATAAGTAAATTTATTTGTTTTAAAAAGCTAAATCATGTCATATTGCCAACGTATTTATTGGGCATGACAAAAGTAAGTGGGAACAAGAAGATTATAGAGACTGATCTGAGTTAAAGTGATTGCATGCGTAGGCAAAAAGTAAAAACATTGAAATTTCATCTCCAAAAGTTTGGTAAGGATTTTAATTACACCATTCAGACAATCTGGGAAAATAAATAGGTTTCAGTTGGTTAGTTTTGTCATATGATTTCAAATTTTTCTAACATAACGAAAAAAAGTGTAGAATACGATAATGTAGTGGTTGACAGTTTTCATTCAAAGCAACGGTGTGCTTCTTTGAGTCAGCCAATGGGAAGTATACTAGTATTGAATATTCAGTTAACAACTCACGATCACTTACGCCGTGGGCAAGGTTGTGTTCAGTTCGTAGATTTTCTTGTACATACAGTGTTTCCTTCCCCAAATCCTACAATTCCCGATACCTACCAAGGAGCGACGACTTGAGTAGTGCGTTTTTGATACACTAGTGAGACTTGTACTGTTGCATATTCATTATGTATACGGTTATAGTAAGAACCCCTAATTTTCAAATATGATTTCTGTTTTTTACTGCTTTTATGCAAGTCCCGTTGCTTTTCGAAGTAGTTACTGTTATTTTCCTTCACTGAAAAACATAGTCCGTTCATGTACAACTTCGCGTGTACATTTAAAAATAAAGAAAAAGCTAAGATCAAACATAATCTTATCTTTTTGGTTTTTCAGTGCACACGCAATCACTTTAATTACAAGACGTGAGAATGCTGAACATGATCTACTTATTAGGGATCTTTCGATTGTTAATCATTTTTCGTTTGCAACCGAGTCAGTGGGTCTTTCAGTGTTGATAGTTGTGTGATTGGGGACTGAACAACTGTAGTTCCAAGTTTGTTCCTATTAAATAGTTGTACACTAATCGTGACTCACTCCTAAATAAGTGGGAGGAACTCAAGATTTACGTTACTGAGCATAATGTTAATGTGGTTGCTTTGACTGAAGGTATTCCAAAACCTATTCAGCATGATCTTTCCAAAAAGAGAGAAATGATTACTACCTTGCAGTTGGAAGATTTTGTTTTGTTCCATAATTGGGATAAAAATGGTCGTGGTGTTGCACTGTATATTTATAACAACTTGAAGGCTTCGAGGATCTTGTCCCATATCAGGTATACTCCTTATGCTTAGGTTGTTTTTACAGGAGTCCGTCAAGTGCTGATAAAAATGACAGGAGTCTTTCTGATGTCTTGAGGAAAGCGACTTTATCTTTTACTGATTGTGTACTGATGGGTGATTTCAACTTTGAAGATATCAACTTGCTTCTCTTACTGTCACTAATTATGTGGTTAATGTTTTCTCAATTTTGTAAAAGACGATTTTTTGCCTCAACATCAATTGTATCCTAATATACACAGGAGGAGTCTTCTTTGCTGGATTTGTTTTCTTAACCAGGAGCAGGATGCTGTAACAGACATTGAACAATTCCCTGGTTTAGGTTCTAGTGATCATGATATTTTTATCTTTGGTACTAGATATGCTAGAGCCAACGTTAATCTGATGTCTTCTAGGTATATTTATGGTCGGGGTGACTAGTGGCATGGGACGATTTCTCGATATTAACTGCAAAGTTCATTTGCAGAATGTGAATGTTGAGGAAGCTTGGGCCTCTTTTAAGGCTAAGATTGCTGAGTCCATGAACCTAATTGTTCCTCCTGTTTCTTGTTTTCGTACAAAGATTAGGCCGAAACCTGCCTGGATGACTGGTGATGCAATTAGAAAAGTAAAGAAGTAAAAAGCCTGGAGGCAATTCTTAAGATCTAAGTCCCAGTGTGATTATAATAGTGTAACGTTGTCGTACCCAGTGGATAGTAAGTTCAAAGTTAACTGTATTAGCTGGTCACGAGCCTATGCTATTTACTCGACATGATTGAGGAGTCCAAGAGCAGTATATATAGTTCAACGATTTATTGACACATTATTAGGATTGCGATTAAAATTATTTACGTTGCATCGAAAGGTGACTCCAAGGTTCCTACACAGAAAACAATAAAACCCCCAAAAAATGTGGCTCAAAATATTCACACAACAAATGCAGGTCTTCACAGGTGGACAACACCCAGTACAATCACCTGCACAAATGTAGTCGATGTCACCCACCAAAACAGAAGGGACACAGGTCATAGAAATGGGTAAGGTGGGAAAATGTTTTCAAGTAGTTGGCTGGTTTTGTTCAGTTTTCGGTAGCTTATACTAATAGTGGCGCTATGCAAATAACTTGAATTGAAGACTAAAAAAGATGTAAATGGCGGTGCCCGTTTCACTACCCCCCAATTGGACTTAAATGTGTCCTCACATTTTAATAAAGAAGTTTTTGCCTATGGGAAGTATGAGGTACACAGAGTCACCCAGGAGTCACCGAACAGGGACAAAGAGTGGCAACATAAAGCAAATCATCCACTTCCACTTCCCGTGTCTCATCCAACTGAGATTGTAGCACAGTACTGTCTGTAAAGATGGCAGAATCTTGCAACGGTAGATCAGTCCCTTCTTCAGTCTTAACAATTTTCCACTCGCGGGTATTCTTTTCTTCCCCTGTAGTTTGTGCTTTCTCCTTCAAACGCTGAAGGATGCCAGTCACATCCCTGTCTAGGTGCTTCTCTACCGGTGGGAAGAGTCGAGAATTACTCCCTGGTACTTTCTCATCTGTAGGGATTCTGACAGTCTACCCAA
Organism: Stichopus chloronotus; assembly: GCA_021234535.1. Classification (NCBI taxonomy): domain Eukaryota; kingdom Metazoa; phylum Echinodermata; class Holothuroidea; order Aspidochirotida; family Stichopodidae; genus Stichopus; species Stichopus chloronotus. The sequence continues at coordinate 479,843 of CM037831.1, forward strand.
ATGTCTGTTCCTGAGGTGGACTACGACCTCTTGGAGATGATGGATCACCTCCCTCTTGTAGACCAGAACTTCTTAGAGATGTCAGATCAGGGAGGTGTGATTCAGAAGGAGATACATCTAATTCCTTACTTTGAATCTAGCTAGTTGCCGCCAAAGACATCTGCTTTATTCACCACTTACAGATTCAATGGGCTTAAAACGTATTAAGGTCTTAACGTGAAAGGGTTCATGTCGTCTGCTACGTTGTCAGTTACATTGGAAAAAAATGTCAATAGTTATATCATTGCCAGTCGCTATTCTTGAAAATTAGTTTTCACCTTTTCGACGCCTTCTGACATTTATCATAGTAGACCAGTTTCAGGATGTGTACTTTGCTGAACATGGGTACACCTACTACAAATTGCGAAAGTTTGCGGAAATTGATAAAATTCAGTAGTAAATTATAGTCTTATGTTCATTTTAATCATTTGCATATGGCAAAAGCCCTACACCTTATTCTTATACGCCAGTCCATCTTGATTCGGAAGAGATAACCAGTCGTTTTGATTGGTGAGCTTTAAGTCCTGTCTTGACTGTCGGCAACAACTTTGGCATCACAGCATTGTTCTTATTCATCGCAGGTGTGAATAAACCTACTTGGATGCTGTATAGAAATTGGATATATCACACAAAAGTAAGAGGGTCCTTTAAGCCCTACTCACCTCTTATGAATTGAGACTCTTATCACATCAGAGAAAATCGAACAAGGTTAGCATAAATTTGACTTTCAGTTGTAACTCCTTCTAAATTGCACCTCCCTGGTCAGATCACGTCCCCTCTCCACTTCCAGACATTCCATCATCTCCGACAGGGTCGGTGCGTACGTCATGGACTTATCCTTCCTTAAAGTCCTCTCAGCAGCCAGCGATCTCTCCTTTCGTGATGTCCCAACATTCTCTTATTAAGGGCGTTGACGTTCATCTTTCTCCCTGCTCTGGCTCTCGCTATTGCCATCAAGGCGAGTCTTTTCTGTCACAAGTTGTCTATCACGCCTTTTGTGTGTCTCTCTGTGCCTCCTGAGGTCAAGCCCTCTATCGGCAGGGTAGTTGCAGTGAGCATAATGATGCCGTTTCGTCCGATGTTTGTCACTAAGATGCAGCATCAGCCGTCCCTATATCCTCAAACCAATAGTTACAGTATCGGTACCAGATCCCCTCAACATTATCTTCCTGAGCTGTGGGCATCGCCTGCATGTAATCTGATTTTAGTCGTTTTCTTGGTCATCATATATATATATACATATATATATACATATTTATATACATATTTATATACATATATATTCCATGGTATGTGAATGACACTAAGGACTTCCTCGAGAAGATTCGTGCAATAGGTACTTTGGCTCTTAAAGGGGAAGTCAGGGTTTGTTTTCACAATTTATTTCACTACACTTCCCCACCCGTATCGCACAATGAGTTATAACTAACAAATATGATCAATATCATCTCAAAACATGTGGACAATTTCGTAGAAACGAGTCAAATTAACTTCAGCGTTGACTTCTGGAATCTATTAATGCCATCTGTAAACTTACAGACTCGTTATTATAAAAAAAATGTTTCTGAATTTAATAATAATCTGTACTTACAAACGTTTGGTACTGCAATTGGGACGAAAATGACACCCTCTTATGCAAATATATTTTTGGCCGTCTTAGAACAAGAGTTTTTAAGCCTATTTACAAGACTCAATTATGGCTATGATCCATTGATGATATATTCATAATCTGGAATTATGGGGAGGATAAGCTTCACACTTTTTTAGAGTATATTAACAAGTATCATCCCACCATCAAGTTCACTCACGAATTTTCGTATAAGACAGTAAATTTTTTAAATCTTTTGGTCATAATTGATGACAAAAGATGCCTCCAGACTGATCTCTACTTTAAGCCCACTAACTCCCATCAGTATCTTTTAAGAACGAGTTGCCATCCGGGTCAAATAAGAAGAAGCATGGTCTTTAGTCAAGCCATTCGTATAAAATATGGATATGTTCTGATCATGATACAGCACAAAAAGGTGCGAGGAGCTCACGAATCATTTGCAAGATGGGGGTCGTAACCGCAGAAAGGTTAGAAGGGAGATCAGTCGTGCTAATGCAAAATGAAACCACACGTCAGGAAACAGTACCTTTGGTCACTACTTATCATCCCGGCCTTCCTAATATCCATGCTATTTTGAGAAAATATCAGCCTCTCCTCCACCAATCCGAATTCATGGGTAATGCTGTCCCTAACCTACCAGTTTTAAGTTTTCGTAACCTACCTAACCTCTCGTGCGCGCTGCTTATGACCCTTGTGAATCCCAATTTGAGTTGCCATGTTGTAATAAATGTTGCGAATTGTGTAATATTAAGTTGGGTACTAGTTCACTTCGCAGCCATGCAAATGGTAGCGTTTTCACTTAAAATCTAATGGAAGCTCCTGTATACTTTTTGCATTTATTGCATCATCTCCCCTTCTTGTAATATGCAGTACCTGGGATCCTCTGTCAAACTTCGCTCTCGGCTAAATCAACACAAATCCTCTTTATGTTTGTCTTGTAAACATAGCTCTGGAAATAGCAATGATTGTTGGCGTCTCTATGATCACCTTGCCAGCTATTCTTCGAACAATTTCAAATTCACCATTTTAGAGGTCCTCGATAGCGAATGCGGCCTTCGCAACGAAGAAGCCAACTGGATTTTGAAGCTTGACACAGTCTTTCCAAGGAACTTAACATCAATGATGGCTTTCAAGCCCAAGTTCGAAAATCCAGGTCAAACCACAAATAGCCACTGTGTTTGCCACGTTTCAGTTGCACTAAGATCCAACAACTTCTTTCAATCTCCTTTTCTTCTTTTTTCCTGTTTTTTTAGTTCATTTCTTGTTCAGTTGCTTTTCGTCTACTTGCTTTCGACTTTTCATACCCTTGCCAACCTGCAACATTTACAAGAAAACTCTGATAGAAACAGTCGAAAGCGTGATGAAACGCATGCGCTGGAAGGCGTATTTCTACCTGAATGGCGACTAGAAAGACACTTCTTACCGTAAAAGTAAATGGCCTTTTGGACTAAAATCGAAAAATGCCCTCCGCAAGTGAGTGAACTGAAAGCATTCGAAGATGACCTCATACACATGACGGAGAACATACAGTACAGACAAAGTTAATGACCCGTTTTTGAGTTCTCTACGCAGCGATGCAGCCAAAATCAACGCATCGGACAAGGTCTATGTATTTTCGGACAAAACAAGAAACCTGTACGAACTGGACAAAGCCTCATACGAGAAGTTACGTCATGAAAACATAACGGTAAAATACAAGAGGACAACAGACGGTACCATGGATACTCTCACTGACGACATGTACAGAATTGCCGACAAGCTCGGCATCAGCGACAAGGTCGACCCCATGACCGACTAACAAGCCTTCATAACGTTGAAGGACCACAAAGAAGGTTTCACAGCGAAACTAACCTGCAGACTAATAAACCCTGCTAGATGCGAAATGGGCAAAGTAAGCAAGGTCATCCTTGATACAATCAATACCAAGATCAGGTCGGCATCCGACGTAAACAAGTGGAGAAACACGATGACGTTGGTAGAATGGTTCAAAGAAATCCCAAACAAGAAAGGATGCACATTCGTGATACTCGATATCATCGACTTTTACCAGTCCATTTCCTCCGAGCTTCTGACAGCATGGTCGTGGGCCAAAACATTCACCAACATCATGTGACAGGTAACCGATGCAATCATGCACGCTAGACAGTGGTTGCTGTTCGACAAAATAAACCGTGGACAAAAAGTGACAACCCAAGCAGTTTTGATTTAACCATGGGGAGTAACTGGGGTTTGCGAATTGATCGGACTGTACATTTTAACGAAACTAGGACAGAGATTCAATCAGGGCAACATCGGCCTTTATCGGGATGACGGACTAGCCGTCTTTAAGAACTTAACAGCACGAACGACAAGCAAACTAAAAAACGAGATCACGTAGACCTTCACACCTTCAGCCTCAAAATCACCGTCCAGGCCAATTTGACATCAGTAGACTTCCTAGATGTATCCTTAAACCTCCAGATCGGCAGATACCAACCGTACAGAAAAGTCGGCGACCATCCAATCTACGTCAACCTCAATTCCAACCACCCCCTTCTGTATTGAAACACATCCCAAGAGGTGTCATCGACCGAATCGCACAACCTTCATGCGATCAGGAAGCATATGTTGAATCTGCCAGCACCTGCATTGAATCCCTTAAAGCAAGTGGATTCAACGCAGACCGCCACATAACCACCACATGACCACAGCAAACCAGGGAGGTGCGAGAGAAGGAGATACAACGAGACGGTTAAGTTATACTAATCCTGTTAGATTTTCTCCGGCGTGATAACTTTCAATTCATAAAAGGATGAGAACAGCTAAGAGTGCCGTTTTACTTTTGTGTGATGTATCTTACTTCTAGGGAAATCCAGCCACAAACACCTTCCTAGGCCTCATAGCCAGACACTTTCCCAAAGGCCACGCGCTACGTAAGCTCTTCAACAAAAACAACACCAAAGTTAGCTACAGTTGAATGCCGAATGTGAAGAGCCTCATAAGCAACCACACCAATAGAATCCTCACCCGCCAAACCGATCGTAAAGCAGACTCCTGCAACTGACGTGATAATTCCTAATGTCTCTAAAGGGCGAGTGCCGAACATCATGCATTGTTTACTCTGCAAAGGTCACAGCAGACAATCCCAACAACACACGATGACGTACATAGGCATGACAGGAGGAGAACTTAAAACCAGGTTTAACATTCACAAAAAATCCTTCGAAAACGAATCGTACAAGAAAGAAACAGAGCTGTCTAAATACATCTGGAACTTGAAGGAATTCAACACAAGCTTAAATATTCAATGGAAAATCCTCAAATGGATTTCAACAGGCATGAGGCCAGTGCAACCTTTGTGTAGAAGAGAAAACGACAATACTGCCGACAAAACATCCCTGCTGAACAAAAGGTCAGAGATCGTGTCAAAATGTTGCCAAGGAAATAGCGAAAGCCGGTATACAAAACCAGCCAACCACAGGGACCCGCCATGAGTAATGTACCGTATTTATGTTAAGAACCATTCAACTCCCGGTTAGTTGCCTGACGATCGTGTAAAAGCGTGAAACTCAGAGCAGCAGCAATCCATCTTAATGCTAATATATATATATACTGGGATGTACTCCAGTTATCTCAGTCTTCTAATTTGTGATAGGCCAACAACATTACGATTTAGAAGACGTACATTAAAGCAGTGTGATCCAAGTGCGTTTCAGGGTGGCCTGCTATGCATTGAGTTGGCATTGCCACAGTTCTTTTGCTATTCTTATGGTAATGTACTTGCTATTCTTATGTTAATGTTTCATTTGAATGTTATGCCATTCATTTAATATAAAGTCAAGCCTGCAAACAAAGCAAGGCATTACAAAGAATATACACTCTGAGTTACACGTTTGCCATTGCGTTTCCCTCCACCATTCATTTGTATGTGTATGAGTCATTCATGTTGTGTGTTCATATCATTTGTATCTGTCTGGTTTGTTCCTGGGGACCGACACTACAGGTGTCTCGCAGTGCGTTTCCCGCACTACAGTTATCTCAGTCTTCCTCTAATTTGTGATTGACCAACACCATTATCATTTAGCCGACTCACATTAAAGCAAAGCTATCCAAGTGAGGTCTGAGGGTGGCCCCTGCCAACCAAATGATACACCCACTGACCCCCCCACAATATACTGCCCATCCTCTGAAAAAAATTGGTTCGGCCGAGAAAAAAAAATTGACAGTAGGCTACTCAAATTTCAAATAGAACAAAAATTGTCTCTAAGTGGCACTATTTTGTATCTCAGTTATCCAAAATTTCTGGATGCCAAGTTGAACCCTTCCCTGAAAACTGTGCCGGGTGATCGCTTACAGATCATGTATTCATTCAAAATGTGTGACTGTATCTCTCACTTGAAAATCTGTTGAAAACAGAACGGTTGAACGGTACATGTACCATGTAAATACCAGTAAGGCACCAAAATGTACAATAACGGCCACTAGGAGTAGTATCTCGTCTCAGCAAGCGCTAAGTATAATATAGATCAGTGAAACTGGTATTAACTTTATATGTTGCATTCAAGCTTTCTATTGCCATATAAGCATACTGCAGGAAGAAATATAGGGAGTTTTCATCACAAAATTGGAATTTACAGTGATACCAGTGTTTTGTATGGCAAATGTTGGGTTTTACAGGGGTTTCCATATCAGTATTTAACATGATTGGCATAGCAGATCTATCATAGTAGATCTATTACCTAGGCCAATATGGGCTATAGTGCCTTGTCGCCAGAACTGACAACTGTAGACCTGACTGTATAGACCCAGTTCCAGTATGCTGGTCTCTTTTATGTGCCATTTTGGAGTATTGACTGAATTTATCATTAAAATGTTAAAAATAGCCACAATTGTCTTGCAAATCTATCAAATATTTGACCAATTTACAAATTTCTTTTTCACAATTTCATCATCTATAAAGTTAAGCTAAATTTGGTCACTTGGTTTTGAAGATGGGAAGTTCCAGGTATAGATTCAGACATTTCCACAGAGGGGGCTAAACGTAGAGAAAGTTATTTAACCTTTTGTAACAGTGTGGCATCACTCTGTCTGCCTATATATCTACCTATTTATCTGTCTATCTATCTACCTGTCTATCTGTCTGTCTGTCTATCTGTCTATCTGTCTACCTGTCTACCTGTCTATCTGTCTGTTCTTCTGTCGGGCGGGCGGGAGCGGGCGAGCGAGCGAGCGGGCGAGCGAGGTAGCGAGCGAGCGAGCGAGCGAGCAGCGAGCGAGCGAGCGAAGCAGCGAGCGAGCGAGCTGAGCGAGCGAGCGAGCGAGCGAGCGAGCGAGCGAGCGAGCGAGCGAGCGAGCGAGCGAGCGAGCGAGCGAGCGAGCGAGCGAGCGAGCGAGCGAGCGAGAGAGCGAGCGAGCGAGCGAGCGAGCGAGCGAGCGAGCGAGCGAGGAGCGAGCGAGCGAGCGAGCGAGAGAGCGAGCGAGCGAGCGAGCGAGCGAGCGAGCGAGCGAGCGAGCGAGCGAGCGAGAGAGCGAGCGAGCGAGCGAGCGAGCGAGACCGAGCGAGCGAGCGACCGAGCAGCGAGCGACCGAGCGACCGAGACCGAGCGACGAGCGAGAGCGACGAGCGACCGAGCGACGAGGACCAGCGACCGAGCGACCCAGCGACCCAGCGACCCAGCGACCAGCGACCCAGCGACCAGCGACCCAGCGACCCAGCGACCGAGCGACCCAGCGACCGAGCGACCAGCGACCCAGCGACAGAGCGACCGAGCGACCGAGCGACCGAGCGACCGAGCGAGCGAGAGCGAGAGCGACCGAGCGACCGAGCGACCGAGCGACCGAGCGACCGAGCGACCGAGCGACCGAGAGACCGAGCGACGAGCGACGAGCGACCGAGCGACCGAGCGACCGAGAGACGAGCGACCGAGCGAGCGAGAGAGCGAGCGAGCGAGCGAGCGAGCGAGCGAGCGAGCGAGAGAGCGAGCGAGCGAGCGACGGCGAGAGAGCGAGCGAGCGAGCGAGCGAGCGAGCGAGCGAGCGAGAGAGCGAGCGAGCGAGCGAGCGAGCGAGCGAGCTAGCGAGCGAGCGAGCGAGCGAGAGAGCGAGCGAGCGAGCGAGCGAGCGAGCTAGCGATATATCTATCTATCTATCTATCTATCTATCATCTATTATCTATCTATCTATCTATCTATCTATCTATCTATCTATCTATCTATCTATCTATCTATCTATCTATCTATCTATCTATCTATCTATCTATCTATCTATCTATCTATCTATCTGTCTGTGTATCTATCTGTCTATCTATCTGACCATCTTTCTGTCTATCTGTTCACAATTGTTCAAAATATTTCTGTTCAATCATGCTTTCATACATTTGCCTGAAACTTGGACACGCCCAGAACAAAAATTCCTGAACTCCACAAAATGTCCATCACCTATGGAAATAGGTGGTGGACATTTTAAGGTATTGAAAATTTTGGTCTGAGGTCTCATATGGGTCCTAAGGCCCATTTTATGAAATTCTGCATAATGCTTCTCCAGTACTGATGGTTCGTCACAATAATACTCCATTAGTGGTACCCTCAGAGTGTTCAGGGATTTTTAATCCAAGGCCTCATTGGGACCCTGTGGCCCATTTTATGAAATTCTGTTCTAAATGCTGCTGCTTTTTACACATGCGTTGATGGATTTGTGGGGCATTCTGTGGTATTTCTTTGTCGTGGACGGGACATTTAGTACAATTAAAACATTGATTACTCAGAATAGAGGAATTACACCATTGTGCAATGTATTGATTCAGAATCAGCCTTCCTTAAATAACCATACACTGTTTCAATTTCAGTAATAACATTGATGGCCATGTAATCGTGCGCATCGCGAACTGGACAAATGGATATAGATATTCAATGGTCAAAGTAAAACTGAAATCGCTCTGAATGTTGGCAGGGTAGGGTCACTTCGGGAGGCAAGTTACTTTTATTATCCTCTTTCCAACTTAAGGTGGTCATGTAAAGTTGAAAGAATTACTCTTTAGACTGGTAAATTTATGTTGAACAAATAAAAAATCACAGTCACGTATGGGACATTTCCAGTGTCGCGGACTGGACAACATTACGTACAGTCTTCTGGGTGTCTCTTTGGCATAATTGACATGAACAATGACAAGCAGGGTGGACTCATGGCGCGTATGAAGCTTCCACTGTGAGATATAAGTAAAAGTGAAATACTGCCCTCTATTCACATGAGTTGTTGATCCGAAAGAAGGAAAACAGTAAAGATAAAAGTGATGGTGTACGTGTCTTTTTTGCAGTGAGAATACTGACGAGGATATCTCACAGTAAATGGCGACGAAGATAAAATATTTTATCCTGTGAAGATACTGTGTTCTAAGGGGTCTTTAAGTGTGTCCTGACCAGTACAAACGGGGAGATTTTCAAGATTTTTCTGGGTGGAACTTACCTGTGTGGGTAAGGTGTGACTGAGACAAGCTACATGAGCGTCGGTTTTTGCGCACAGGGACCACACTGCAAAATACTGCTATAGGGCTACGGAAGGTTACTACGAAAAAAGTAAAAAGGCCATGTCGACGTGTTGCGAGCTATTGAAATACATAGCCTACGCAGGGAGAGTACTTAGGCTAGACTATTCTAAACATATCATCGTTGAAGTTAAAACCATTCAGTTATTCTGAAGAACAATGGGAGTCCTATCAAGAAAGACTCTAGCAATATTTCATCGTGCAGGACATAACTGAAGAAAAGAAGAAGATAGCAACGCTCCTAGCAGCAGTGGGAGTGAAGACTTACGCTCTACTAAAAGTCCTGCTTGCATCCAAGAAGCCTTCGGAACTGAAATACAACGAAATAACTGACAAGCTGAAAACACATTTTTTTCCTGCTTCGCCTATTGTGGCTGGGCGATTTCCCTGCTTGCGTCCTCCGGACGCAAGCAGGGAAATGAAGAGACTGTCACAGAGTATCTGGCTGAGTTAAAGAAGCTGGCCAAGACCTGTAACTTCAGGGGATTCTTGCCTGGATGAAGCATTGCGAGACTCCTTCATCTTTTGGGTTGAAAGCACACTCGAAGAAGCGTCTATTTGGAGAAGATGAGAGTTTGGACATGGACAAAGCATTCAAACTTCCTGTAGGTATGGAGACGGCAAAACTCCACACAGATCTAGTGAGGAGAGGCAGTTCAGTGAACATGATGTCAACAGAATGAGACTGTCGCTACAAGGACTTTCAATGTAGAAAGTGTGGCAAGAAAGGTCATCTCGCCAGTCAGTGTAGGGCAAAGGGTGACGCCCAGGGGAGATCCGAAGACGCAAGGAAAAATGCCGGTGGAAGGTCAAAAACTAAGAAAAAGATTGACTCCAAAGTAAAACAGGTGAAGAGTGACAGTGACAATGGCAGTGAGACCTCAAGTGAAACTGGAAAGAGTGCAGAGGGTTGGTCTGTGTTTACGGTAAGGTCTGTAAGTAACTAGAAGAATTGAACTTGCAGGCAAGTACATCGAAGCCCTTTGGGACTGTGGAGATGTACGCTGCACCTCTGATTGCAGATCAGCCCTGTAACACGTACGGCTTAGGCTACGAACTACAGTGAGATGATAAACTGTAACACCAGTAGGCCTGACCTAGATGGTACAACGGCACGCACGTACAGCCACGTATACATGGCTCCACAACTCGCACGAAACACCACTACAATGGTGGAAAACACACACAAGCCAAATAATGCCTGCATTTAAATTAACCTACAAACTCGTTTAAAACTGTAGCGGAAGTAACGCTAAGCCTAATATACTCCGCCAGCAACGATTCTGTCAGTAAAGATAGGACTATTTCTTCAAGCAGTGAAGGGAACAGAGGGAAGACCACGATAACACTTGTCGTGGTGTGGTGGTACGTTATACATTTACGATATTTACAACAGTACATACGACTACCAGGTTAATTGTGCTGACTGTCAGTACCGGTTTGAAGCTAGCATGGAAAGAGTGATTCTAGGTAGGTGGAAACGACTTGAAACAATCCAATCAAATCCCCTATTTTCCCTGAGTGAAAGTTGGTAAAATGTCGAAAGGTACTCGGTGTTACACACTATGATAAAATTCAAAGGGTGTTGCAAGCAGGTTGAAATGGCGATTAGCACTTAATAAAGCAACAGAAATGTCTGCGTCACTGTTCACATTCACGGTGAATCTGCATTTCACGTGTGCGCACAAGAACGTACAACGGAACTATTAGTAGGCAGCAACGCAGATGAAAATGATAAAAAGAAAACGCAACGGGTTGAGTAAATCCAAGAATCGAAGCTATGGGCTTCGATTAATGATGGATATGATGCTCCTACTGTTACCATAGAGTCAAATGGAAAAAAGTTCAGATGAAGGTTGACACAGGGTCAGAAGAAAACATTTTAAAGTCTAACAGTGTGTATGAGTCAGCTTATAGTGGAGAAAAGCTGATGCCAGCAAAAGTCAGGTTGAATTCTCTTACAGGGGAAAAGATTGAGGTACTGGGGAAGATTTGGGTAACTGTCCAAGCAAAGAGGCAGGGGGAAGAGTTTGCCAGTGATTGTAGTGAATGAAGTGTGTCCAACAGTCCATTTTAGAATTAATTGGAATGAAATCTTTAAGGAGGACATGATAAATGCCAAGGATATCAAGCGGCCAGGAAATTATCATGTTTTTAGTCAAGGCATTGGCTGTGTAAGAGGTGTTAAACTATTCACTAAATTAAATGGTGGACAGAAGTTTACAAAATTAGATCTGACAAATGCGTATCAGCAATTAGAAATTGATGAGAGTTGTAGAGATTTGGTGTGTATCAACACTCAGTTGGGGTTATATAAATACACTCGGCTTCCATTTGGCATTGCTTCGGCTACTGCAATTTTCCAAAAAACTATTGTTGTATAGAGATGGTCATTCTACCCCACCGTACGCAAAAGGTCGTACAAAGTTCAGTCTTGCGGTGTTTACCCCAGGTTTATTTAACTTTTTTTCCCTCAGACAGTCAGATTAGACAATAGAACACATTAAAAGTAGTAAACTTAGACCCTGTTCTCAGAAAGGTTGCTCAATCCTTTCGTGATTAGTAGATCACGGATGGCAACCGCCTCATTCCATTACGTAGGTCAACCATTTGACTTGTGATTGGTTAATATCAAAATCTATCCCGTGATCCTTAGCAGTTCGGCGTTGGTCGATCCATCGACCTCGCCACGCCGCTGACACTGGCTTTCTGGATGTCGGACCGTCAACTTTGTTTTCTTTTGTGTACTTTGTAGGCCTGTGTCACCGTTGTTATGTAAACTCTCTCCATCCTTTCGTTTCTCTCTTTCAATCATCATCTTCAGAAAATTTAAATTAATTTGTGTATGTGCCAGTCAAATCAAACAATAACTGGAACTCTGATCAAATCAAAGCTGAAATCTCTCTCTCTCCACCTCTCTCTCTCTGGCCTTCCTTCTGTGGTGGCGTCTCTCTCGCTGTTTTACTAACTTACGTAAGGAATCCGTCGCTGTGGCAGTCATATCACGACTGTGAACCCCTAGAAAACCCTATATTTCACATGGTGGTCGGTAAGGGGCAGAAGTGAAACTTCGTTAAGATTATTAGTAGCGTGTATATGTTAAACATGGAACATAGAGCATTACTTCTGTCTAAAGAGATGCCTTTGCAGTTTCTCTGGAGAACCTGTTAAAGGAACATTGTTCTCAAAAATGAAATTCACAACATTATCTGTATTTGCATAACGTGACACATTCCACCAAAAGGAAAAGTGAGCAGTTGGGTCACTTGATTTCAGAAGCAGTTGCAAATCACCTGCTTATATCTTGCTTTCTCGACAACAAAACCATCATTTGGAGATAAGCATAAATGTTTCACAATTGTCGTGTTGTCCTCACGACATGGCAAAGCAAGACATTTGTTGTCTTCAAAACACAAAAGATGATTGGAAAGATTGACTAAACTTGTACAGTCAAGAGAAAGTGTTGAAAGTTCAGAAGGAATGGCTCCAACTCAGAGCAGAGTAGAGGCTATTCTGAAGGCACCCAGGCGTAAGAATATTCATGACCTGCATTCACTTTGTGGTGGCATTACCGACAATTCATTCCTAACTTTTCCACAGTAATGGTATCCCTTAACAAATTAAAGGGGAATAAAGAATTTGTGTGGTCTGAAGAGTGTGAAGAAGCACTTGACCAAGTGAAGAGTCTGCTCAGCTCATCACATGTGTTAGTACATTACGATCCAAAGAAAGAGCTGGCATTGGCAGTGGATGCATCCCCTGCAGGGGTGGGAGCAGTTATATCTCATATGGCTGATGGTGTTGAGAGACCTGGTTGCTTTTGCATCAAGGTCACTGTCTGCAGCTGAAAGGAATTACTCTCAGATTGAGAGAGAGAGAGAGACATTGGCCATAACATTTGGAATTCAAAAGTTCCATCAGTACTTGTATGCCAGGCATTTTGTGTTGCAAACTGATAACAAGCCGTTGAGCATAATTTTGGGTCCAAAGAAGGGGATTCCACAATTAGTATCAAGACTGCAAAGGTGGGCAAAAATGCTTCGTTCATATACTTATAAGATAAAATGTAGGTCATCAGCGAAAAATGCAAATGCTGATTTTCTGTCACGAAAGGCTTTGGTTAACACTGAGATGGACAACATAAAGTTTTTTTGTATTTTGGACAGAAGAGGGTTCAGATACAAATAAGTCTCAGTTAAAAAAGGTACCCATTGGTGTGAGTAAGATCACCAGGGACACAGAAAAGTACGAGATTCTGACCAGGGTATTGCACTTTACTAAATATGAGTGGCCAAGTACAGAGTTAGATGAAGAGCTCAATCATTGGAAAAGTAAAGGCGATGAACTAACTATTGAGGAAGGATGTTTACTATGGGGATTGCGTGTTGTCATTCCTGTTTCGTTGAAACAGTCAGTGTTACATTCGAAACATCAGGGTATTGTAAAGACTAAGTCTCTTGCTAGAATGCACGTGTATTGGCGTAACATTGACTATGACATTGAACAATTGGTACATGGCTGCGAAGTCTGCCAGGGGATTTCTGATCCTTACCAGGGGCCAGTGAATCCGTGGATGTATCCAAATAAAGTGGGTAAAGACTGCACGTAGATTTTGCAGGACCTTTAGAAGGTCATATGTTTTTTCTGGTACTAGATGCCTATTCGAAGTGGGGAGAAGTAGTATTAATTTTACAAATTACAACTTCTGAGACTACAATATCAATTCTGCGTAGAATATTTTCTTCGTGGGGCTTACTCAATCAACTTGTGTCGGACAATGGTCCGCAATTTGTGTCCAAGGAATTTGAACTATTCATGACAGAAAATGGGATGCACCATGTTAAGTCATCACCTCGGCATCCATCAACTAATGGAGCCCCAGAACGTTTCGTGAAGACCTTCAAAGCAAACATGAAAGCCACAAAAACGAGTGGTGCAGACTTACAAAGTAGACTGGCTAGATTTCTGCTGTCTTACAGGTCTGCCCCCAATTTACAACCAGAGAAACTCCAGGAAGGTTGTTTCTAGGCAAAGAACTAAGGACATGTTTGACTCATCTGAAACCTGATCTGTTTGGATCAGTGAGTAACAGAAACCATTCCTCAGAATTACCGCTGAGGACTGGGAGGTAGTTAGTTGTAGTGATGCCGTATTAGTACGAGACTACAGGAAACCCTCAGATGAGTGGATCAGAGTGTACTTCTTAAGATCCAATGTGAGTTGTAAAAGTTAAGTGGTTCATTGATTGATGGAACCGAACGACCACGTTACAGAATTAATCCAAACTTACAGATCTGATACCATCTTTTACCGCTACCGTATGCGCTATTATACGTACTACAGTGTGAGTAAGAAGAAGCAGACACTAGAGAGAGAATAAAGAGAACTCATTTCGAAACAACAGATCCTTTTTATGTTCTTACATAAAAAAGTAAACGACGATCAGAACAACGAACGAACAGTGACCATATCGTGACATGCACGTTTCCTTATGGTAAGACTGTACGTAGTAGCCATTATATATATGATTCTAGGCTTTGTATGCTTCAGCATCCAGCCTACTACATGAGAACAGATAGTAAAGGTGAATTACCTAATGTTAACGATAGTACAGAAGACATGAACACCGTTGCATTACGTGACATAGATCCAAAGTTAAAATGACTGACAGATCAGTGATAAGATCTGACCAAACGACTCCAACAGATATTAAAAATGATATTGTGGATGATGCTCGCCCTGATGATAGTGTATCAGCAGTGATGAATGACACAAAACGAGATAGTGAAGTGTCTGTAAAAACGACCGTTTCAGTATTATTATACAGGTCGAAATAGAGAGAGCAGCTAGAGCAGTTGCATTGAAGGAAAGAAATAAATTAGAGGAGAAAAAGAAAAGTCTCCTAGAGGAGTTCGAGCTACAGGAAGCTCAAGATGAAATCAGACGAGCCCAAGAAAAGGCAAACAGGCTAAAGGCTAGAAAGGAAATGGAAGATATGAAGTTAAAGCTTGAGGCTGAACAACCAGAGATTGAAATGATGGCTGAATTGGAGGCAGCCAGAGCTATGTCCAAGCTCCTACAACACCATGGGGACCCAGCAGCTGATCTAACGTCAAAACTTACTGAAGAGGTTGTAAGGACCATTAAGGTGAGATCCTCTAATATTTAGGCCTACAGGCAGATGATGGCCTAAGTAAACCAGAAAAAAGAACAGATATAAACCCCAATGCAAAAGAGTGTGTTCCAAAAGGGTACAAAGAAGTTGAAAATGCAAGTGAAAGGAATGGTCAAATTAATACACAGTACAGTACACCTTACCCATCCAGTTCAAAGGCTGCCTGTGGTTCATCTGATGATACTGCAAGCATAAACATGGCAATGCTACTTGATAAAATTGTTGATCACCAAAGAGAGCCCGCTCTACCCACACCACAGTTAGACCCCTTTGATGGAGGAGATCTTTTGTCATTTACACCATTCATGAGAAGCTTCAAACATGTGGTAGAAGAAAAGACTCAAGATCCAACCAGGAGATTAGAGTTGTTACTAAGATTTACTATGGGAGAAGCACATGATCTGATAAAGGAGTGCACTCTGATAGAACCCCTATAAGTGGTTATGAAAGAGCAAAATGGCTTCTGGACAGAAATTTTGGTCAACCCCAGGTTTTGGCCGCAGCATACAAATCTAAGGCAGAGAGTTGGGATCGAATCGCAGTATGAGACAAAAATGCCGAAAGTTCTCCATATTTCTCATCAACTGCTGCAATGTGAAACAAAGTAATCCAGAAATGGAGAGTATGAATGGTTATGAGTTTCTGAGAATTCTTGCTCAGAAATTACCGACATCCCTGCATCAGCAGTGGATAAACCCCTGATAGGTCGGTTTAGAGATGTAGAAATGAGATCTCCAACCTTGGAGGATTTTGAGCAATTTGTCAGTAAACAATCCAGGAATGAAAATGACCCGAGAATTGCACGCCTTGGGTATCAAAACAAAACGAAAGATTGGAAGGGCAATCAAAGTTCCCAAAGAGGGATAACAAGTAAAAAGGCCTTTGCAGCTACAGTACAAACAAAAGAGAAAGCCAGTAATGGTGAAGGCAGCCAAGTAGAAAAGAGGGCAAATAGTTCATCGTGTTTGTATTGTGGGCATGGTACTAATCACTCGTTGCTTGAGTGCCGAAAGTTTGCTGCACTTGACCAACCAGAGAAATCAGAGGCTTGTAAAAGGAAGGGACTATGTTTTGGTTGTTTGAATCCTGGTCATATAAAGAGAAATTATAAGAATGTGGCAAAATGCATCATATGTCAGAAGTTCCACCCAACAATCTTACATGATGCCACAAGAGAAAAAAAGTCAGTTAATCCAGAGGAGACCATCTCACAAACAGTGACTACAGGTCATGCTGAGATTAGAACAGTGAAATCCAACTCAGAGGGAAGAAAAGGGCCTAATGAGAATCATGGCACACTCATGGCCATAGCGCCAGTTTTGGTAAGACCGAAAGCAAGTAACCGATGTATTGCAACTTACGCTTTCATAGATAATGGTTGTGATGCTGTTTTTGCTGATGAATCTCTTCAGAACGGTTTGAGAATGGTGACAAGAGAAACAAAAATCCTGTTGAAGGTCCTGAACCATCAACACAGTTCAGACCACTAATGTCATGGTGGGAGATTTGCAAGTAGGGAACATCGATGGTAGCTCCTTCATAGACCTCCCATCTGTGTATGTCGAAAGAAGTATTCCTGTTACTATGGACAATGCACCCACTCAAGACGATCTGGATGCTTGGGATCACTTGAGTCATATTCATCTCCCAAGTGTGGAAGGTCACGATTCGATACCTCATGTTACTCTAATGATAGGAAGTAATATTCCAGGTGTGTCATTGCCATTAGAAATTGCAAAAAAAATTGTGAAATTGTCCAGCAAAGGGGATCAAGGTTGAGTAATCTTTTATAATCTTTTTTATAAAAGAATATATGTTCAACTCCTCCCTACCTCTCTCCTGTCGCAACCCATAGGGATTGGTACAATGGTACTTCTTTATGAACATTCTTTTCATTTATTAAAACCAGTGTAAATGGCAAGCATTCAAAAAAAGGAGTGTAAAAATATTCAGAAATCAAAACGGTAAAAACGTTACAATAAAGATTAAACAAATAAGAACAATATAAACAAAAAAATTTACAAAAGGTATACAAGTATAGAAGTAATGATTAAGATTGTTAGAATTTTGAAAATATGTTTGAAAAAAGAGAGCACTCAATAAAACTACAGAAGAGGTACTAAATTATCCGATTGGATGAGTACTGCGGCACGATAAAGGAATGAATTCTTAAAAAAGTTGGATCCTATATTTTAGCAAGATGGAAGGATTTTTTAGATTTCTTCTTGATTTATCTAAAAGGTCAAAAAGAGGTACCCGAAGTGGGTGATTATTTTCATTTTTAATTTTAAGCGTCATTCTTGTAAATTCCGTCTTATCAGTTGCATTCACAGTATCACGAAGTGATTGTCAATCTAATCCTAATGATTTAACTACAATAAACCATGATCAGGACTGTGGTTTTGTAGGGTCCATACTGTCACTTTTAAAGAATGTTTTCAAGATATTCCACCAACCCCCTCCTATAGATTCCATAAGGCTTGCGAAAGAAACTGAAAAGAAAACAAAACAAAATATCCCCTTCATTAAGAATGACTCACGTGGATGAAGTTTTCAAGGTATGTCCTCTACTGACCCCGTGGGACCCTTGATCTCACCAAAACCCGACAGGGATCATCTCTGTATCAGATGTTATCAATACTATAAGTTTGAAGTTCCAGCAACTTTTAGTTGCTGAGATATCCTAACTAATAGGGTTGCAGACTTTCCCCTCTGGTGACCTTAAATGACCTTTGACCTACCCCCAAAAGAATAGGGACTATCAACTCACAATGGACCACCTACACACCAACTTTGAAGTTCAAGTAACTTTTCCCCATTGCGATACGGCGCTTACAAAGTTTCCGAGCTATGTCCTCTACTGACCTCATGTGACCTTTGACCTCATCAAAACTTGACAGAGAACATCTGCTTGTCAAGTGCTATCAATGGTTTAAGTTTGAAGTTCCAGCAACTCTCAGTTGCTGAGATATCCGCCTTAATATGCTTTCAGACTATCCCCTCTGGTGACCTCAAATGACCTTTGACCTACCTGATAAAGAATATGGACCATTTACTCTCTATGGACTACCTACACATCAACTTTGAAGTTAACACAACTTTCCTTTTCTTGAAATCTCGTGTTTACAAGCCAAGGCGTCACACACACACATACACACACGCCATCACCATTGCATAGATTCCTTACCTGCCTTCGGCAAGGAATAAAAAATGAGTTTCATAATTATTCGATGTCAAACTTGAATAGTGATGCAATTATAAACATTGCAATTTGATAGTGCCCATTAAACTATCACAAACGTATTGACAAACATCCAACTTCTGCACTGTTTGTGCTCTAGTTAATGATATACTGCAATTGATGCAATCCTACAGATTCTCTTGTACATGCAATGTTGGAAGTTCAATATAATGATACTTCTGGTGGTTCTTATGAGTGTATGATATACATAATACTGATATTGATATGTAAATAGTACCCTCATTGTGTTCAAGTATGAGTCTGCACCGTTGGTGCTCTAGTTCATTCCTTTCCGAAGGCCACGGGAATCTATGCTATGGTAATGTGTGAATATGATTCTTTGCTTGTAAAAATGATATTCCACGAAACATAACTTTGACTGATCTCATACTCAGACACTTTGCACGTCTATTGCATATATTCGGTAGTTGTACCCTATTGCTTTTGTGGAGGTCAAAGCTCATTTGAGGTCAACACAAGTTGAAATCTTCCACTTTATCTCATGAAACATGGCTGTGAGTGATCTCATTTTGAACAGGACCCCAAAGTGACTTGAAAGTCTAGCTCCACAGAGAATAGCTTTGTTCATTGAAAGCTACTACCTGCTTGTGGGATGTAATTTTGAGAAGTCATTGGCCTGCTTCTTAATGTGACATTTAAATTGTAGTACACTCCTCTCAATGATGAGACAAACAGAAGTAAAGTAATACCAACAGACAGGCTACCCAAAAGACACTGACATGTAATCTGAAAGATTAATTGCGTTGAATCTGTTTTGTTACTTAGCATTTCACAAACTCAGTGAGTGTCAGTGTTGTACACTTAGAGGCAACATAATTTGTTGCACGTAAATGGCACACAGGACATCAATCCTTGTTTATATTTCATTTGCATGCAAGTTGTTGTTAGGGTTAAATGTGGTTGCAAATTCAAGCAATAAGGACAGGAGTGTAGATTTGCCATATTTACGATGTTCTTCAACATGCGAAAGTAGGATTTCAGCCTACAGAATACTATGTAGGCAATTGGCATTACGTTAGTTTTGCTACTCACATGCAGATGGTGATTATTAAAGGAGAAGGAAACCCTGGGAACATATTGATCAAAATGAAGCAGAAGTGTTTGACAAACATCTTCTCAAAGTTTCATTCAGAGAGATTGTTTCCTATCCAAGTTACACACTTTTGAAATTCAGAAAAGGGTGCTTCCATTTTTGCCTAAGTTGAAAGTAAAACAACTTGAGTAAGTCGAATAATGATGTCACATTACCACTGACAGCAAAAATGTTAATGCATTTCTTTATATTCTTTACTTATTATTTCTATCAATTCGAAACACACTTATACACATTTTGTGTTCAATTGCTGAGGTGTATTATGCAATAGTCAAATCGATAATACTATGATTTGAATCTATGACTGTTAGAATTTTTTGACAATGAAATATAAAGAAAAACAAAAGCTTTTCAATCACATGTGGTCTGGTGATGTCATCACAATCTCAAAATGGCAGCTTCCTGATAATTGTTATGAACATTCAAGTTGCAATATCTTGGAAAGTAAGCAACGTATTTAACTGAAATTTGGTAATAGTGTTCACCATATGTTAGTCTCTCATTTAACATTGTCAAAAGTCCTGACTTGCCTTCTCCTTTAAAATGTGAAAATGAGTGATAAGCACCAAGGTGTATACAATGCAGGTGGGTGCTAGTTTTGATATTATGAGACTTTCTTTTCCTCTTCCTGTGGTCACTTGTCAGTTCAGTGTGTAGTCACTTTGGTGTCACAGTTTCTGAGTTCAGTCGCATGAGACTGCTGAAAGTTCTTTTTGGTCATTGACTTACTGTAATGACTGAACAATTGCAGGGACAATTCTACATATTTTAATATAACCTTCCACCAAGGTACACCCAACTGTCTCTTTACCTCAACTTTCCCTTTTTCTTCCAAATTGGGTGTATATCTCCTCCTGGCATGGCTAATTCAATCAGAGAGTTCCACACATAATAGTTATGCATATGTGTTTTATGCCTCTCATTAGCTTTGAACATGACATTTGTTTAGTCAAAGGTCATCAATGTTTACCTGAACTCTGCAATTAAAAATTGATTGTTTTCTATAACCATTCACTCTCTCAGCTTGCAAATGTATGTCAATGTTGTTGCGGTGCTTAATCTATCTCACATGCATAGGACAGATTGAATTTACACACTTTGAATCACACTAGACCGTGAATGTAAAAGGACCCGCAAGTGGGCAATTTTTACGTAGCCTGACAGGCTGCGTCGGAAAAATAGATCCTTTAACCACACAGTTGGCGAACATGCGGATGAGTACACAATGTCAAGTACAGTTCCGGTTCGCCCCGCCCCCACGATTTATCATAATAATCGTAAATTTTCGTGAGCAAGGAGAATAAAGCACAAAGACAAGTATTAGGTATCAGCAATCAAGCCATGAATCAAGATTCTGGCTCAATGAAACTTGGCGAAATTTCACACAGGGGAAGATTGTGTATGTATTTTGTACAAAGATTACAAATAAATTATATTCGCAGTCTAGGTTTGGTAGCTTCCTGAAAAGGATTCATGCGTGGGAGTGATAAAGCACTGATGAACTCGTATATAGATGTGACATGGCTAGAACAATGTTACTTTCACTATACTGATCACGTGGGCACCCATTACGTCCTTGTGACTAGCGTCATTTGTAACCCTGTCTAGTCCGCATTATATATCAATGATTTTGAAAGAGAAAAACGGTTATTTATCATTTTCATTATTTTTTGTTGACTATCGGTGTACGTTTATGGCGACATTGAGATATAAAATTACAAGCTTATCGATAGTTTTTATTCCAAAAGTTAAAAGACATGTTTCTTTATTTTTTCTAGGTCAAGAGGTTGTGCCCTTGTTTTCATAGTAAAAAAATCCAATTTGGAGTTCTAAGCCCCACCCCAATTCAATTATAGCAGATTTGCCAGAGCTTACTGAAGCTACGGGATATGGCCAGGCTCGCGACCAAAGAAACTGCGAAAGATTTCTCAGTATTTACACTGTGTATATCTAGTACAAGGTTAATACAGTACAGTATTGGTGTATGTGCGTGTGTGTTGTGAATAGGTACAGTATAAAATAGCTTTATCGCTCGCCGCGCAGAGCAACTTTTCGGAGAGATGTCGTTAAAAGTTCATCTAGGATTATTAAAACCACTGGGTATTGAGACCTCAAATATTTTTGGATGTGTTCCAGTGAATTTTTCTCAACTTAAACTGCTTTTGTTTGGTTCATAGGCCTAAGAGAAAGTAAAAGTTGACGAAACATCAACAGCCAAAGTAAACACAAACGAAAATATAAAAGCAAATTACCCAATCATCTTAAAGACAAAAACTCATCACCCCAGACAGTTTCAATTCTCCAACCACCTACCTCCAGTCCCTCCCTCAGCCTGTCTTAAATTCCTCCTCATGCAGCCACATGTGTAATCAAAATAATGGATCCCTGTGTATGCTGTGTAATACGAGCTGCTCTGCTTCTTTTGAACTTGCTGTCAGTTTAAGAGTACTGTAACTTAGAACCAGCTGAGAATTTTTCTTTCCGGGAGGTAAAAATATAGCTTAGGGTGATGCAATACAGCCTTTAAAGTAAGGAACTTGTGAAATGGTTCTTGCCATTCAAATTCAGATTTCTAGTCTTGATTTTGTATACACGCACTTCGGAGACTAATATTCCCCTGCAAAAATCGCGTGTGCGTTAAAGCATTCTTCGTATCAACACGCCATGACTCATCACTTCTTAAGAAGCTCGTCTTGTGCGTCATTCAGTTTTCCCTCCAAAACATCTCAGCTCAACTCTTTTAGTATATACTCGACTGAAGCAACATACTGAGCGACGTTACTACTAAAGCATGGGAAATGACATTGTTGTCAGGCCTAATCACTAAGCCCAACCCATTGTTGAAATGGTTGAAAATACTAAGTCACACTGAATGGAACAGCAAAGGTGTTAAAAGAACCGTAATTACCTTGCACTACTAGAACCTACGGAACTGTATCTCGGTTATTCTAACTGTAAACTTTTACCTATGATGTTATCGGTTGTAAGAACTCTACACTCCATTTTCAAGCACCTCTGACCAACTTAAGCTTTCTTTCCAAGCACTAAGAGGATAAGATAACAAAATGTTTTAGTTTGCTAATTTGATGTCTGAACTTGAGTTTAGGTGTTGATGTGAGACAGACCACTGGGCACATGCATACAACCTTTGACCTCTATTGACACTGCAGTGTCGGAAGAGTTGAAGATGCAAACTTTCAGTGCAAAATTGGACTTTTGATCTCAAAATAAAAAGATGATGTTTGATTCCTTGCCGAAGGAAGGCACGGAATCTTTCCGGTCATGATGGCATGTATGTGTGTGCGTGTGTGTGTGCGTGTGTGACGCCTTGGCTTGTAAACATGGTATCTCAAGAAGGGAAAGGTGCCAGTTGGTGTGAGGGTAGTACAATTTGAGTAGATGATCCCTAATGTTTTTCATGGAGGTCAAAGGTCATTTGCGGTCAACAGTCTAAAGTATGAAAACTTACTAAGGCAATTATCTCAGCAACTGAATGTTGCTGGAACTTCATGGTAGTCACATTGATAGCCACTGATGAGTAGATCTTTTCTGTTATTTCCATAAAGGTCAAAAGTCAAGTGAGGTCAATAGAGGTCACAGTTTGAAAACCTTATAAACACAGTTTCCTCAAAAAGAAAATGTCGCTGGAAACTTCAAAGTTCATTTGTTGGTTGCCCATTGTAAGTAGATTTACCTTATTGTTTTTCATGGAGGTCAAAGGTCCCTTAAGGTCACCAGGTGTGAAAATTATGGAAAAGTTACTACGGGGGATATCTCAGCAACTAAATGTTGCTGGAACTTCATGCTAGTCACATCAATGGCCATTAATGAGTAGATAATTTCTGTCATTTATTATGGAGGTCTATAGAGGTCATAGTTTGCAAATCTTGTAAACACGGTATCTCAGTGAGGGAAATTGGCTGCAACTTCGAACCTTGATGTGTTGGTTGTCAATTGTTAGTAGATGATTGCTTTAGTTTTTCATGGAGATCAAAGGTCATTTGAGGTTGAAGTATTGAAACCAATTAAGGAACTATCTCTACAACTAAACGTTGCTGAATCTTCAAGCTGTTAACATTGATACAACTTGATGAACAGATGAGTTCTGCCATTTCTTATAGAGTTCAAAGGTTGGAAGGTCATAAGAAGTCAGTAGACATTATAGTTTGTAAAATTTGTGGACTCGGCATCCCACAAGGAATGTGTATTGACTTCAAAATTGGTATGTATTGTCCTTTGTTTTACATGATGTAGTTCTTAAGATCCAATGGGAGTTGTAAAAGTTAAGTGATTCATTGATCGATGTGACCGAACGACCACGTTACAGAATTAATCCAAACTTAAAGATCTGATACCGTCTTTTACCGCTACCGTATGCGGCTATTATACGTACTACAGTGTGAGTAAGAAGAAACAGACACTGGAGTAAGAATAAAGAGAATTCATTTCGAAACAACAGATCCTTTTTATGTTCTTACACATGAATGTTGGCAAAGAGTCTCAAAGTCATTCGACTTCTGGTGAGATAAAATCTTATTTACCAAACATAGATTTAAATGGTCAATGATCTCCAAACATATTAAAATGATTTTTAAGTAAAAATCTCATATACCAATTATACATTTCAATCTTCTACCAAAGAGCCATTTTGTATGAAGGAATACAGCTAAAATGAGATTTTTATTACTTTGACCACTGGGCTGTGACCTTAGATTTTGATGGAAAACTACAGACCATGGGTCACCTGTCTACCAATTTTGACCTTCTGACACTGTGGTCTTGGAGTTGGTGATGCAAACCTTTAGGAGCAAATTGACCTTTAACCTCTAAACGCATGGTTTTTAGATAAATTCTTGTGTAGGCCTGCTGATCACATAATTAAATATCACATGAGAATAGCCATTTTGGATTAAGAAAGAAGACACAACTTCAGACCATGGGTCATCCATATACCAAATTTGACCTTACGTGGCATTGCGGTTTTGTAGGAGTTGCGAACAAGAAGTTTTGAAATTGGAGGTGTCTTTCATACACACACCTTCAACTGTTGTAACCCCTACTCATCATATAGAGCTGTTCTGGGTCGCCCTAAATACCATACCAAAGAGATGCCCATGTATCAAATATCAACCACACACAAGGTTACCAAGATAGCTGTTGTCATGGCAACTGAGAAAGCCACAATGTTCAGCAACAACTACAGTGTCTTATCCCATTCATAACATGGATAAAAAGTGCAAAACGTTATACCAGATGTATGTCATGACTATCCTCCTTTATAGTTGAGGTGTACGGTTTTGTGAAGTACATATATCATAGCACATTTTCAGCTACAACATATAAATAAAATATATCACTGTAAACCATGCATTACCTTGCTGTAAAACATTGTTTGAAGTGTTGTCATGTCTGTCTTTTGGTGCTTGGATTCCTTGCCAATGTACATAACACAATGGACAATACATACTAATTTTTATGTTCGAACACCGTACCTTTCTTGAACTACCACGTTTACAAGCTTTTAAACTGTGCCCTCTGTTGACCTCACATGACTATTGATCACCATATAGAACTGCTCATCAAAAGGTACCAACATTAACAGTTTGAAGTTCCAGCCACAATCTTCCTTTAGGTTGTTAACCTCAATGAAAAATGATATGGATCATCTACTACACAAGGGACATCCTAGACATCAAAGTCTTAATTTTCAGAAATATTCTCTCGTTGAGATACTATGTTTGCAAGATCTTCAAACTGCGCTCTCTACTGACATCACAAGACCATTGACCACAATAAAATAACAGAAATCCTCTACTCATCACATGCTACTAATGTCCACAGTTTGAAGTTCCAGCAGAATTCATTTGGTATTGGTAAGATATATTCCTTTGTAGCTTTCAGACCTTAACCTCTAAAAACTGCAAATGAACTTGTACCACCATGAAAAAGTTTTTATGAAAAATAGAAAGCATCATTTGCTTTATACAATGGACAACCGCCAAATGAATTTAATGTTCCAGCAAGTCCTTTATTGAGAAAGTTTTTACAAGGTTTTTAAAGTCTATCGACAAGTTTGAAGTTCCAGCATCTTTCCCCTATTGAGCTGTGTTTATAGGCTTTTCAAACTATAAATTCCATTAACCTCACATGACCTTTGACCTCCTTATCAATGCTACCAGTGTTAACGGTTTGAAGTTCAAACAATATTCATTTGCAGAGATATTTTCTTGATTAGTTTTTCAAACTCGCCATGGACTACAGACACAACAAGTTTGAAGGTCACGAACCTTTCCTTTCTTCGAATACCATGTTTATACAGGGTTTTCAAATTATGACCTCTATTGACCTTACATGATGTTTGACCTAAATAAACATGAAAAACCAAGAGGCTTACTGACTTCTTGAGCACTCATTGACGTGCATTTATTATTTCCCCAGTTGCCATACATGCTGGAGTAATTACAGGCTACCAGATATGGCCATTATCATAAAGTAGATCATTTAAAATCCTTTGCCATGTAAATTAATATTGGAGGCCAAGAATTCTCCAGCCTGCACAGAGGTTGCACAGCAAAGTCAAGGAACAAGAAATGTATCCATATGACCGTTGAAATATCATTAGTAATGGCCAATTGTATGAATTCAATGTACGTGACTCGTAATATCATAGCCATCTCTATGCTACGGAAGCTTAAAAGTGCCGTCCGGATAAGAATATCTTTGCTCAGTAACTTGACAATTTTTTGCAAAATGCTTAGACAAGTAGGAAATATATCATAAAAAAAAAAAAACGGGAAAATGATCATTTGTTTAGTTTCTCAATCTTCTGCAAATTGTTGAAATGACAATTTATCATATCTTGTCATTTTAACAATTTGCTGCAAAATGTCCACCTGCTCACTTTTTCTTTAGTGAGTAATTCAACAATTTTCTGCAAAATGCCAAATGACAACTTACTGTATATAGCCAACTTAACAATTCTCTGAAAAAATGTTGACTTGTTCACTTCTTTTCTGAATGAGCAAGTTGACAATTTTCTGCAAAATGTTAACCTGTTCATATCATTCTAGGTGAACAATCGAATTTCTGCCAATTGTTCTAATGACAACTTATATCATCATGTAATTTGCATTTCTGGTCTAGCAAAAGAACAAGTGGACATTTTTTTTTAGAAAATTGATGAAAAGGCAAGATATGGTAAGTTGTCACTTGATATTTTTTCAGAAAATTGCTCAATTACTCACTTAGAAATAAAGTAAACAAGTAAACGTTTATCAGCAAATTGTTGTAATAAGTTGTTATATGAACATTTTTCTATAAAATATTCAAGTCCTCACCAAGAAGCAAGTTACCAAGTTAACATTTTACAGAATAATGTTGAATTTTAAGATAACACAACAGTACAATTGATCATTTTTCTTCTTTTTGATGAGATATTATCTCGTTATTTTGCTGAATATCATCAACTTATGGGGAAAATAAGTTACTGATATACAATAAACACTGATGGATCGTAGTTGTTCTAAATTCACGTAAAACCCGAGCCATGTAGCCTTTGGCCTACAAGCAAATTGTGACGTCATATTTAAGGTAGCATACCTCTATCAAATGCCCCATTGACTCACACACTAAATCTTTACGGCACTTTTAACCTCCATACTATCCTACAACTGACTTTTCACTGAAAAAAATCTTCGACATTGTTTGATGACTGGCAAGAGCTGTAAATCAGATAGAATTAGATAAAAGAGCAAATAAACACGAACTCAACATAAAGAAGCCTTACATATTAAAAAAAAAATCAAACCTGTTTTAACATGTTTCGACATGGTTCATGCTAAACACTTAGTCGGTTGTAAAACCTGTCCTGACTTTAAGCACAGACGGTTATATTTTAGAGGCGGATATGGAATCAGCGGGATGCCCAAACTCGTAGGTAATTTTGTAATGTCAGGCGTACCATAGTTCTTGTTTGTTGAGAAGGCTCAAAAAAAAAAAGTCATTAAAAATGTTCTAACAGTGACAAAACAGTTTTATTTACGGCGTTACTACTCAAGTGGACAAAGACAAAATGAGAAGAAAGTAGAACTGCATAGTCTTCCTCTATACGTAAAAGCTGATGGATCGCAGCAGGGGTCAAATAGCAACTCCCTGATCGCGGTTGTTCTAAAGTTCTTGTAAAACCCAGAACCATCTAGAGTTTGGCCAATTGGCAAATTGTGACGTCATATTTAGGGTAGCATACCCCTATTAAATGCCACATTGACTTACACACTAAATCTCAAAAGTAATGTGGTCTCTAAAACCTTGTAGAATTTTTCAACAGATATAACCTTTAGAACGCTGACACGTTGGCTTTCTCAATTTTCCATACCTTAGGATGGTTAGATTTTCTGCTAGAGGCCGTCCGATACTTACCATACTTTATCATTAGGGCAAATCACACATCGCCACAGATGATACTGTTCCGCCATCTAATTGTCCATAACTTAGGCCTAGCCTATTAATATTGCCGTTACATGATACTGTATATACCAGTCAAAAGTATTACTCACACGAAACTATCGTATACGTATATTAACATGAAAGTTAATCATATGTAAAAAAGGATGAAAAGCACATGTAACGATTCTGGCTAGGGGAGGGGAATCTGGAGAAGAGCTCTTACTCACCGTCGATTTGGACTGGTTTCCTCTATGTTTTTGTTCTGTCTCCTTCCTCCTCAGGTAAGTGAAATATACAGAATTATGAACACATAATTTGACAGAAGACATGAATTGTCTTCATAATTCTGTATATTTCACTTACCTGAGGAGGAAGATTTGATATCTTCGAAAACTTTCGTAATAAACTATGACTTTTGTTAACATTTTTGTGTTAATTTGCTCTTTTATATGGTTTTTCAAACATACAATGAATCCCTCAGCGATAGTTCGAGCCATACGAAAATACTTCAGTTTCGGTTACAGCTACATTAAAATAATTTTTAAAATGCTTGGAACGCCATCACAACATTATGATACACAAGGGTCACCTTGAAAGGCTATTAAATGGTCAAGGGATGTTCAGGAGAAAACACCATTCTCCACTACACGATGTCGTCGACTAAGTTGAAAGCGTTATAGGAGCATCGGGGCAGTTACATGGGTACCGGTGGAATCACCTTAAATGCATTAGACATGGGTTTAATGTCGACAAAGAGACAGTACGAATCCTAGATCCAGAAAGAGTTAGTTTCGACGGAGAAGAAGGCTAAGGATGGTAAGACGTCGCTATCGGGTTCCTGGCCGAAATTTTCTCTGGCACATCGATTCGTATGACAGACTAAAGCCTAACGGTATTTGCATCGAAGGGTTCTTAAGGAGAGCGACTTGGTAAGACGCTTCTTACAGTAACAGTGACCCACGTTTACCAGCACACGTTGAATACTACATCCAAAGCATCCGTGCTTGTGATGGCTGTCCTACCATAGTGAGAGCCGAATTTGGAACTGAAAACAGCCACATTAAGCGAATGCAGTCTTTTCTCAGACGGAGAGCTATTGATGCATTTGCTGGACAGAGCAGTTGTATTTAAGGGACTAGTCAGCATAAGCAAAGAATAGAAAGTTCTTTGAGTTTCTTTCGCAAGCATTGTTCACGTACTGGATAAATGCGTTCATAGAGTTGAAGGAAAATATTCTGTTCAATGGAAGTTACCTGGACAAAGTCTTGTTACAGCTTTGTTTTCAGAATCTTATCCAGGTGAATAGGTGTATTTTACAATAGCAGTCAAATCATAGTGGTAAAGGACTTGACATAAAATTTCCGGCCCATAGTAAAGTGAAATCTCATGCATATCATCTTTTACATTTAAGAGTTTTAACGTAGTACTGTAGATGTCTGGCATTCCCTTTTTGTTTTATTTGTAATCATGTTTGCGATGTGGCATCTGTATATGAATAACGAAGACTTGAATTTTCAGATATTTTCATTAAAATGAAAGATATATGGATTAAAAGATTTATTCAAATATCTAGAAATAGTTCTTCATTTCAGATATCTTAAATTTGAAAATATCAAGTTATTTGTCATTTAGATGTGAAAGAGTGCTTCAGATGTCTTAAATAGTAGATTAAATGTTAAAATGACTTTCGATGAGTACTAATACAGAGCTTTACTTTTTTGTTTGTTTTTGTTGTGATAACATTAACAGGAAGAACTGGCTGATCTGCGTGAAGAATGGAATAGTCACAGAGTATCCAATCAACAGAGTATCCAATCAACAAAAAAAAAAAAAAGGAAATCCTTTAAATTTAGTGTTAGTGCGATTTTCATCGAAACCAAAGTAATTGTTTAATTACAGAGCGGCAAATTTAGGTTTGCCTTTGTGAGTTACTTTTTAACTTTTGCATGGGCAATTCCGTATCTAAATCGAATGATAAGGAACTTCAAATATTAAGAGCAACTCTTCTATAATTATCTCTACCCTTTTTTGGTTCGCAATCGTATACTTGAATAACTAACTACGTATGCTTAAACCAAAAACAAAGCAACATTGAAAATGTGATAACTGCTTACAAACGTGTTATAGGTGGAGAAGACTCCCTACCCAACGAAAAGAAAGTAACAACAACAAATCCGTGCTTACTGATATATGAAAACGAAAACCAAGCACACTGGTTAACGCTTCTGGAGACAAGGAACACTAAACAATCTAAACAATGTCCATGACCCAAATACCAGCCTGAAGAACGACACTGTCGTCTCTGGTGTAAGATAACCAAAGAAGAGATGACTAATCCATTGGAAGTGAGGGGCCGTTTTCCAGAACAAGCATAAAAAGTTCTCACGAGTGTCACCACATGTTCCATCAGAGGGGCGCAAAAACTGTCGACAGCAAAGAATTTTTTCAATGTTATAGATAAGGCTCTCTTTGACATTCCATTAGATCAGGTGTGTATTAAATGATAATATATTCCAAAATAAATCAGATATAAGCACTTCTTTGTCAGTGAAGGTATAAGTTACCTGTAAATATCTGAAAAGAAGTTTGCTTTCAATTCAACATAGGTGCTTCCACTCGGTCTTCATTTAAATCTGGGCTTATATTTTAAAGCACTTTTCGTCATTTGAAAACCAGTTCCACCTGTTGGACATGACGTTAGCCAAATCACTGGAAAGCCAGACGACGGAGAACACCAAGGACTTCTCTGATACCATCTTATCCTATTCCGAAGCAAAACAGCTAGATAAAGAGGTAAGCAGTCTGGACGATGCAGCAAACATCCTTATTAAACACCTTGCCAATTTTCACGATGAAGCCCAAGCTGAAATTTACCATAACACTGTAAAGCAGTATTTGGAGGAGAAGGACAAACTAGTAAGTATGGAAGTACTTCGCTAATGCAAAATAGTTCCGAAGGCAGTGTACACAATATTCAAAATCCATCATGAACTACCCTACTCTTTCAAAACAATGCACTGCTTTTTTTCAATCCTTAGAGAGCGAGATGATGAAGACCATGTCATCCCCTTCATAAAGAAATGGAAAGTCGGTCTGGGATACCTGGGGGAGCAAGGTGTCGAATCTGTGCATGCCAGATGAAACAACGTAAGAGCCAATGTTCGTGGTTTCAGTGCAGATTTGGCCATCTTAAAATCTGTGGTCACAACACACTGGATCCAAACAGGCCATCAGCACTTTTATCATGAATAGGCTCTGAAATCAAGAGCAAAAACTGTATGGTTTCTTGAAGTGTTTAAATGCAAAGAAATACAATCTGCCAAAACTTCTTACAGGCTGGGATGCATATTGTCTGCAAATTTGCTTGACAGTCATCACCCAGGGGAGAACTTGCCTTTGGAATGACATATCAGCGAGCTTCAATATATTACATAGACCCATTCCAGGCTGAAGCACTGGCAATTAGCCAACAATGTACTGGAACTAACTATGATGAAAATGTTGCGTAATGGTAGATTTTCGACTGAAAGAGTTTTTCCTGTCATCTTCAGTACCACTGACTAGCGTACGATTTGAGTCATGCACAGTAGTTTCGGCTGAGGCTATACTGACTCACGCCAATATGCTTCACCCTTGGATATGTTAAATTGCAACTAACTGGGTGGAAGGTTAGCTTGGTGGTTAGTGTCCGTATTGCGATCACTAACTCCCAGTGGGACCACTTGGAAATTTAAATTTCTAGGAAGAAAAAAAATAGTTGACGCAGCTATTCAATTTGGGTTCATGTTGTTCAATGCAGGTCTCGTGAGCTTCAGATCGCTCAGTCTTGCTAATGCGCAGCTGAGCTGGGCAGATGTGCCACCCCTCCCAGCCCTCCCAGGAAAATGGCAAAAGACTGGAGGTACAGTCTCGTCTGTTGGATGGAGACTTTAAATGGTGATCCCAGGAGCAAGATTTGGTTTGTAATTGTAACGAATGTTGGTTCACCGATGCCTCATTACCCTATGAACATGCACTGATTGAAAAAAAATAGGCGAATTTTGTGTGTGTTCATCCAACATGGTACAGGATCCTTGATAAGTCTTCACACCCCGATACCCAAATTATAACAAAATTTAATTTTGTTAGTCTTAGGCCTAGGCTGGCCCTAGCTCCAATTTTAAGTACCTCCAGGTTAAATAAGTAGATTAGACATAGGCCTTATCTTACTTTCATTCCAATCATGAAGTGTTACTTGTTGCTCACTTACAGTTACACATGGACACTTGACGATGCATAGCCTAACGACAGCTAATACTTAGGCTTTTGTACAGCCAAATCTTGTGCTTTTAGTTTTAAGCAGGCAGAGCCTATGTAAGGCCTAGATCTTGAATACAATTTATTTTTATAATACCATACCCTACAGCTCAGTGATTGAATAATGAGATACAGCATGGAGAGCAGTCCCAAGTACGTTTTGATTTAAGGTGTAGTCTAGCCCGATCCCAGCTGGACTCAGCTCAGGACAAATGTTTGAATGATTGGCTTAAAATGTTCGTTTTATGGTCAGTGGCGTATTTACGATTATTTAACAAAGGGGGCCAAACATGCCGAAAGACTATCTAAGCGGTGCGCCACCATCGGTTGGCGCGGAGCGTACAGAAAAATTTGAAATATCGCAACCCCTCAGATAGCGTGAAGAGGCATTTCTCAGGCTTGTAAGTAGAGTTTAACCAGTCGTTAATTTGAGCTATCGTTTGAAATAAAATCTTTACTTCAATAAACAATGAGGAAATGGCAAAAAGATCAGAAAGTTTCCCAACAAACTACAGAGACGTAACAAGTTTCTTGGTGTGGGGTTGAGACAAAGTCGACAAATCGTCTCCATTCTTGACCGTCTTCTTAGTTGCCTACGTAGCAGACTGTAGGGCATATTCCTTGTTCAGTCACATGCCGGTGGTTTGTGAGGTTTTAAAGGGGGCTGAACAAACCGAGTCCGCCCTGCGGGGTACCTTCCTAGTGGCTGGGGTATAAGGTGAGGAGGGTTTGTATGTGGGTAAATTTGTTAAATTTAGGCCGATTAGTGGGGATGATGATCATCTGCTGATAAAGATTTTTCCAAGGGAACATTTTCTACATGCACAGCTGGATCAAACTGAGAAACATGAAACAATCTCAATCATGACTGGAACTTGAGAAAAAGTATAAGCATATTTACAATCGATGTTAACCCACAAAATGTACACTGTCCAACTATAATATAAGTCTTAGCTGGATAAGTATGGGCTTATTTTAAAATCCAAAGTCGAGACGTCTACGAGTTTTTTTCACAAAAAAGTTTCAGAACCTCGTCAGTATCCATGGTGCTTACCAACTCTCGTTCAACAGAATGAAGCATAAGGGATATGAACCGTGTTTGTGTCATAGTGGAGCGGAGTTTAGATTTAATAGTCCCCATCTTTGAAAATGCCCTCTCTGCTGACGCTGAAGTAACTGGCATTGAGGTAAACCCTATCAATACTTTAGAGAGACATTTGTACACATTGTCACGTCCTGATGTTTGCAATTGTTGTAACAGCCCTGGTAAGGATATTTTTGCTTGCCATATACCTTCATCTGTGGCATACAGCTCAAAGTCTGTTTTTAGTTCAGCTGGTGATACATGGAATTGTGCATGCAATCTTGTTATACTCATCATCAGATGGTTTCTCTCTACGCAAAATCTTCTCACATGTCCGAATGATATCTGTGGCCTCCTGGTTGAAACGGCGATCAATATCTGATACATCCTTATCGATGACTTGGAAGTAGCTTCTCACTTTCCATTCCTCTTGTGCAAAGGTAAATTCATGTTCATTTTCAGAATAACCATCAATTCGTCGAGACACCTTCCTGTGACGACCTGGAATGTCGGTGTTAATGCATAGCTCATCACAGAAGGTCTTGGCACGAGAGAAAACAGCAGAGGCCTCTTCATCACTTCTCATCTTTTCCTTTTAGCGAGGCCAAAGTTTCCAATGCCGTCACCAGCTCTAGATCTTCAGACTGGAGAAAATTACTGACAATTTTGCATTTGTTCAGCACTGGTTGTAAGGCCACGATATAAAGCACAAATTCAAAGGTGATGATATTTTTCAGGAGTGCCTGTGCTTCTGCCACTACCCTCGGTCGAGTAGTTCTTTCAGTTATTTCTTCAAGAGCTTGAAGGATTGACTGCAGGTTTTCAGCAATGGAGTTGACTGCTTCAGCGCGACAGGTCCATCTAGTTTCACATAAGCTGTTAAGTGTTTTGATCCGCTTGTCTGTTAATAACCTCTTCATCACAGACTCGAGAATTGCATGGCGATGAGTAGTTCATTCGATAAAGTTGTAAATGCCTTGTACACTCCCAAGGAAGTTTACGCGTGCCTTGAACTTCAGCCATGGCATCTGCAGTAACAAGATTAAGGCAGTGACCAAGCAATGCACATAGATGGCTCTGGGCTGAATTTCCTTCAAAGTTTCAAGTACTCCCGTCGAAAATAACCGTATTGATGACATCTTGAATCGGGCAGCTGAGTTCATTATCCATGACAGAGGATGCCTTCTTCTGACATGTAACATCTATCAATATTCCCCAAAAAACTGCTGTTAGGATATAACAAACCTTTTAAAATGTTGAGGTGTTTTCTCAGTTTTTCCTTCAATAATTAGCTTGAGCTCTACCTTATCCGGTGTTGGGTAGAGGTTTTATCTACAAAGCGTGGTTCAGGTTGCAACATGTCAGGCATTTCATGCTGTGAAGATCGCTGGAAACTAGATAGGTAATGAAAGTAAGTGACTTTCAGACAAAGACAGTGGCAAATTATTTGGAAGGCAATTTAGGGGAAGAAACAGGTTGCTTAATGACAGAAGATGCCTCTGACAGAGACGTAGTCTTTGAAGATGCTGACTGTGTCAATGGAACATTTCAATAAGCAACCTTTGCTTCAAACAGTAACATTAGTTTGAGTTTTCTGTTCAGGTACCTTTGGCGTTTCTTTACTTGTCGCCTGAGAACAGATCTGGAATATGCATACCTAGTGGGCTAGCTTTAGAACTGGTTATGATAGGGTGACATTGCTCTTCAGTTACAGGGGACACATTATCATTAAAGCTGTCACTGAATGCAACTGTCATGCAACCCCCCCCCATTTCCTCCGAGGAAAAACAATCTAAATCTACTAAAACTATTACGACTTTCAAAGTTTATCCTAACCAGGGAAGGTATCATTTTCTTAAACTGATTAGAACACCTCTCCGTTCAAATACTAATCATGTTGTGGCCCATTCACGTATAAGTTATAGGGATACTTGAAGTCTGAATAATATCATTTGGAGATGAATATATAGCGTCGTTGGTGACATATTCAGCTCGAGAAAAAGTCTGTTGATAGTATGATTGTTTTCAGTTAGCAATTAAAAGTATCCTAGTTGTATGGGCATCAGGAAAGAGGTGAGCCTGAAAACCCATCAGATTTATGTCACCTTAAGGTAGTATCACCACAGTTGTTACGGGATAAGAAGGGAAAGAACTCATATCCTGGCAGAAAAGTTTGCAGGTTTTCAGAGTACAAGACAAAAGAAAACCTACATTCAAGGTTCTGTACTAAAATAAATACACAATTATAATACAATAGATAACAACATACAAACGATCTTAAGGCACCAGATAAAATATGAACTTTAACTTATCTCATAACTGGTCGGCCGAAGACGTTGATACTTTGGTGATGACATCACTTCTCTTGTTAGCGCGGCGGGGAAGATGAAATTGAACCTTAATAGCCGGATCTCGATAAGAGTTAATAAAGTGAAGCGTCGTCCCCTACAGACAGTAGAATAAACGGGATGTCCAAGGTATGAAACAATACTGAGTAGGAATGGGACATCATGAGAGTAAACTGCCAGTTACAAAGAGCAGGTGAACACCAGTTAAAGGATGTTGTAAAAACGGTTGGTACCCGGTCTTCACGGGAACAATGTCACTGTGAAACGAGTCCTGGAATCGATTATTATAACAATCCACAAATGAAGAAAGTGGAGGTGAGACACTTGTACTGTGTAGTTGAATAACACCCGGAACAAGATAGAAGAAATCCAGAAGTAAGGTAAAGAACGTGGGTTTCGTGAATAAAACCAACGTATTTGAATACCGAGGATATAAATATAGGTAACAAGAACTGTGAAAGAGCCAAAAGGTGAGAGGCGAAACTCTGTTCACAAACCAACAAAACCTCCATGGTGTAACGTGTTGTAAGAACCTCTGATCATCGACGAGTTCTTTCGAAGTTGGTAAGACTTCAGCGGAAGTCGATGACCGCATGTCTTAATCTTGTTCGCCTGAGCGCGTAAACATATAAGCAATCATATATTGAATAATCATGGGTAGGAATACACAATAGGAATAGCATACGTAATATGACTTTTTAGTGCAATCGAAAACGTAGGAATGCTTATGTCATGATCACATAGTAATGTTTCCTTTGTATTCACCGAGACATACAACGACTCCCGCAGTTATAGATCGAGATCGAGCTATCCGAGAATACTTCAGTTTCGGTTACAGCTACAATGAAATCTTAAAATGCTTGGAACGCCGTCACAACATTATGATACACAAGGGTCACCTTGAAAGGCCATTAAATGGTCAAGGGATGTTCAGGAGAAAACACCATTCTCCACTACACGAAGTCGTCGACTAAGTTGAAAGCGTTATAGGAGCATCGGGGCAGTTACACATGGGTACCGGTGGAATCACCTTAAATGCATTAGACATGGGTTTAATGTCGACAAAGAGACAGTACATATTATTTTACGAATCCTGGATCCAGAAGGTGTTGAATTTCGACGGAGAAGAAGGCTAATTATGGTAAGACGTCGCTACCGGGTTCCTGGCCCAAATTTTCTCTTGCACGTCGATTCGTATGACAAACTAAAGCCTAACGGTATTTGCATCGAAGGGTTCTTAATTAAAATGATTTGGTTAGACGCTTCTTACAGTAACAGTGACCCACGTTTACCAGCACACGTTGAATACTACATCCAAAGCATCCGTGCTTGTGATGGCTGTCCTGTTATAGTGAAAACAGTCACATTACGCGAATGCAGCCTTTTCTCAGACGAAGAGGTATTGATGCATTTGCTGGACACAGCAGTTTTATTCAAGGGATGAGTCAGCATAATCAAAGGAAAGAAAGTTGGTTGGTTTCTTACGCAAGCATTGTTCACGTACTGGATGAATGCGTTCAGCGAGCTGAAGGAAGATATTCTGTTCAATGGAAGTTATCTGGACAAAGTCTTGATACAGCATTGTTTTCAGAATCTTAACCAGGTGAATAGGTGTATTTTACATTAGCAGTCAAATCATAGTGGTAAAGGACTTGACATAAAATTTCCGGCCCATAGTGAAGTGAAATCTCATGTATATCATCTTTTACATTTAAAATTTCTAACGTAGTACTTTAGATGTCTAGCTTTCCTTTTTGTTACATTTGTAATCATGTTTGCGAGGTGGTATCTTGTATAAGAATAACAAAGACTTGAATTTTCAGATATTTTAATTAAAATTAAAGATATATGGATTTGAAGATTTATTCAGATGTCTATAAATAGTTCTTAATTTCAGATATCTTAAATTTGAAAATATCAAGTTATTTGCCATTTAGATGTGAAAGAGTGCTTCATTTGTCTTAAATAGTAGATTAAATGTTAAAATGACTTTCGATGAGTACTAATACAGAGCTTTAGTTTTTTGTTTGTTTTTGTTGTGATAACATTAACAGGAAGAACTGGCTGATCTTCGTGAAGAATGGAATAGTGACAGAGTATCTCGTTCCAATCAACGAAAAAAGAAAAAAAGAAAAAAAAAAAGGAAATCCTTTAAATTTAGTGTTAGTGCGATTTTCATCGAAACCAAAGTAATTGTTTAATTGTAGAGCGGCAAAATGAGGTTTGCCTTTGTTACTGGGACTTACTTTTTAACTTTTGCATGGGCAGTTCCTCATCTAAATCGGAATGATAAGGAATTCAAATATTGAGAGCAACTCTTGTGTAATTATTTTTACCGTTTTTTGTTTAAATACAGATTGGCTGTTGAAAGTTGTCTGCATACTTAGATATAGTCCATAGTTCCATTTTCTGTAAGCCGGTATATGATTTACTTGCCTATGATTGTTACTTGCACCAAATTTAACAACGTAACAATTTGACGGAAGGAACAGTAGTGGTAAATCAAACTTGAAACGAAACCCAGCAAACCTCTTTCATGCCTTACCTCAGGTTTTTTTTTCAAAGCAAGTGAAAGAAAACGATAAAAAGCAAACAAATCAGGACATGAAATCTGCATACACATTAAAAACGTTTGCAGCAAAGCAATAATCTACACACCTTTTTTTTTTTAGTGAAATGTGAGCAATCGTATACTTGAACAACTAATTACATACGCTAAACCAAATACAAAACAACAAAATGTGATAACTGCTTAAAACATGTCATAGGGGGAGAAGGCTCACTACCCAACGAAAAGAAAGTAACAACAACAAATCATTGCTTACTAACATATGAAAAAGAAACACAAACACACTCGTTAACGTTTCTTTAGACAAGGAACACCAAACAATCTAAACGATGTCCATGACCCAAATACCAGCCTGACGAATGCCATTAAACTAATTTTTCAGCTCAATAAAGGACTCATATGAGGATGGTAATTCCAAACACTGTCCGCATGTGCGTGCTTTTCGCCTCGTGGTGAAGTCCACCATGTGATCTTTAAAGATAACCTTGAGCTCGTCAAATGAGAGCCCGTTCGATCCACAATCGTAGGAATTTCTTAAGACTATTGTTGTCTAGAGGCCTCTTTAAGAAACCCAAAACCAAGAGATGAGCTGGACTACAACCTTCAGGCAGCACAATTGGTACAGCGCGACATTGATATGTATCTAAAATAGCAAGAATTTCTTCTAAGTCATAAGGAAAGTGGGCTATAGCCTACTGAATAACAAGTCGTTCTGACTCGGACATAAATTTCAAAAAAGCATACTCCATGTTGCCTTTTACTTTATGAAACAAAACCTCCTCCATGGAAGGGGTGCCAATAAAATAGAAAATTAATTGAAGTTTTCCCATCCCTTAACAATTTCTCTTCCTATATTGCCTCCAAAGTGTCAGCACCGAAGGTGTGTCGCAATACAGGTACCTTAAATTGATCTCCAGCAGTATAACTTGAGAATTCATCCCAAAAGGCTGTGAGAGCATCCATTTACACCCCGTTTCCCTCTCCATCCTCTACTTTCCCATTAGGTAAAATCATCCGCATTGATAGTTTACACTCTAGGATACTTTGATCTTTGAAAAACTCCACCATGTCTTCAAATATCTGAGACCTTCTCACCACAATAGTCTTTAATGTATTTTCTGCAGTGACATCAGCAATCGGCAGTGTGTTATTTGCATGTGATTCTGGGTGTGTAAATGGGCCGAAGTCCTTACGGTGCGTGTGCTCGTGGGAGTCGGATTCCGATTCTTCGGATTCTTGAAGATAACAAAGCGCACAAAGGGGATGAGTTGGAAGATGCACAAGGCTCTGATGAGGTTAAGCTAACAACCACTGGTGAAGATGACTGAACCAGAACGACCGTTCCTCACTTCCAATGTACACTAGACCATAACCAAGAATGTGACTTTCTTCTTTAATCTCTGTTGCGAGATACAGTCTCAGGGCTTAACTTTGTGGTTTCCTGCAGTCTGTGGAAGGTTGGGTTTACATCAGTATCAACAGGTAGTTTTCTTACATGTGGCATTCGAACTCTTCTAAAGAACCTCTGTGAGAGAGTCCATCTGGGAAAAACAATTCATTACATTTAGGTAATGGATAGAAACAGAAACACTTGGTTTTTACACTTATTTTGAATTTTTCATTTTTTGTAATGATCAGATTTAAGCATTGCTACTATTCTTTATTTCATACTGTAATTATTTTGTTTCATGTAATGGACCTGTAGGAGAAGCCACATGGCGAGTTTCACAAAATGGGCCAAAGGGCCCACATTTGACCCCAGGCCCCAAACTCCTGAAACACACCACATGATCCACCACTCAAGGAACATTGTGTGTATTTTTAAACAAATCCATGAAAACATGTAGGAGATGAAGCATTTTACAGAATTTCATAAAATGGGAAAATAGTCCACATGGGACTTTGGAAGCAAAATTCCCCAACAATCCTGAAGGTACCACTATTCGAGTATCATTATGACAAACCGAGAACATGGTGCAAGAGAATTGCGTAGAAGGAGGAGCGTTTTGCAGAGTTTCACAAAATAAAACAAAGGGCCCACATGGGACCTTAGACCCAAAATTTCTGAACACCCAAATGTCACCATTAATGGAATCTATAGGAGAAGAAGCACTTGCAGAATTTCATAAAATGGGCCAAAGACCCCACATGGGAACTTGGGCCCAAACAATCCTGAACACCCCAAATGGTCCAACACCCAAGGAACATTGTGTTTAAGTTTCATACAAATCCATGAAAGCATGTAGGAGGAGACAACGTTTGCAAAATTTCATAAAATGGGCCAAAGGGTCCACATGGGACCTGAAACCCAAAATTTCTGTGCACCTTGAAGGCACCACGATTGGAGTATCATTATAGCAAACCATCACATGGAACAAACGAATCTGTAGAAGGAGAAGCATTTTGCAGAATTTCATAAAATGGGCGAAAGGTTTCACATGGAACCTTGGACCCAAGATTCCTAAACACCACGAAGGCACCACTTATGGAGTATCATTGTGACAAAACATCAACATTTCACAAGGGAATCTGTAGAAGAAGAAGCATTTTGCAGAATTTCATAAAATGAACCAAAAGGTCCACATTAAACCTTGGGCCCAAAATTCCTGAATACCCCAAATGCCACCACCCAAGGAACATAGTGTGTAAGTTTCAAACAAATCCATGAAAGTATGTAGGAGGAGAAGCAATTTGAACAATTCTGGACAGATAGATAGATCTAAATACAAAAATAGAAAAATCTAAATATCAAGTTTAAAGAACCCAGCAACTTTCCATTTTGGAAATGTGACCTCTAGAGACCTTTGACCTCCATAAAAATGACAGAGATCATCTACTCATAAAGAAGTATCATTGGTAACAGTTTGAAGTTTGGGCAGTATTCTGTTGTTGAGATATCTTACCTGATAGATTTCATATGCTGATGAGTTTAAATGACCTTTGACCGCCATGAAAAACAATAGGGATCATCTAATCATTATGGACTACCTACATCTCAACTTTGAAAATCAGACACCATTCCCTTCTTGAGATATCATGTTTCCAAGCCAAGGCGCCACATACGCACACACATTATCTTGACGGCGTAGATTCCTTGCCTACCTTCGGCAAGGAAACGAAAGTGGCAGAGATCATCTAGCTTCGTTTACTATTTCAAACGCCAACAACATTCAGTTGCTCAGACATCATTCATAGATTTTCAGACTTTAAACTCTGGTGACGTCAAATGACATCTGACCTCCATGGAAAACAATAGGGATTATCTAATCAAAATGTACTACCTACACAGCTCTAGCAACATTCTGCTGCTGAGATATCATAGCAAAATTTTCAGACCGACCTCTGGGACCTCAAATGACCTTTGAATTCCATGAAAAACAATAAGGATCATCTACCTACAATGGACCACCAACACATCACGTTTAAAGTTCTTGCAACTCTCCCTTATTGAGATATCATGCTTACAAGGTTTTCAACCAACCTCCATAAACTAGAATGCACAAATGCATTGTGGTTTCGATAATATGAATCTGACATAAGATAAGGAAGTGTTACAAGCTACCCGCTAATACTTTTTTTTAAATGAAATATGAGATCTCTACAAGCTTCCTCTCTTGAGATCATTTCTACATGGTTTTCAATTTGACCTCGTTGACGGAAATGACCTTTGACCTCCACTAAAAACGAAAGTTTTTTTCTTAATTAGAGAAACCTACATACTGTCAAAGCTTTACTTCTTGAGATGTTTACACGAATTTCACGACATGACCCCTGTTGACTTCAAATGACCTTTGACTTTCACCAAAGACAATGGAACCCTTGTATAATGAACGATACACCCACTTACTACTAGGATATCTGCAAAGCTTTTCTTCTGGAGATATTGTATTTAGAATGTTTGACAATTTGACCACTGTTGATCTGAAGTGGTTTTTGATATCCAGCAAAATCAATGGGAACCTTGTACTTTTTGCGGTACAATTATAAATGAAAATATGTGACTTGTCCAAGCTTCTCTTCTTGAGATATTGTGTTTGCAAAGTTTCACAATTTGACCCCTATTGACCTCAAATGACTTTGACCTGCAACAAAATCAATATGGATCTTGTTCACAAAGTGGTAAACCTACATACCAAATATGAGACTTGTTCAAGGTTCCCTTTTTGAGATATCATGTTTACAAGGTCTGAACCCCGTTGACCCCAAATGACCTTTGAGCAACACCCCAAAACAATAGGCTCCTCGTACTCAATAAGGTACACCTATGTACTGAATATGAGATCTGTCCAAACTCCGCTTCCATGTTTACATGGTAGACATCACAAACATACATACATACCATCGTGACTGGAAAGGTTACAATTATCATCGAAACCAAAAATAAGAGCATCAATGATGCAGTAACTTAACCATAAAATGTGTCGTATATACAGTAAAGACAGGGTGGGACAAAGAAACCTGTCACAGTCTCTGCGTATTAATGAGATAACTTTCCACACTGTATACATATCGTCAAAAGTCAAAGAGTAAGATCAGCAAACCAGGATGACAAAAGGGTTTATATGACTGTGATTGCTTCCCACAGAGGTAAATTGTTAGTCTTATGTATCACCATCACAGCAAAGTATACAAATGCTAATACTTGAGTTACCACGTTACTAATTTGATGTTTCGAAGCATTCACCCAAAATCACCTTGTACCTCCTCAGAAAGCAATAGCGATTACTTAATACAATATAGTATGGTCATATACATGCTAATATGAATTAGTGCTGGGTAAGAGTAGATAAAGGGGGCGGAATTGAAAACAATGAAGCTTAGGAAACGAGGATGTACAGTATGGGTTTTGCTTTCTGGCTGGGTCAGAGTACTGTTAGATCTAACCTTTTCTCTACTGAATTGAAGTAGTGAAAAAATACCAAATTTGATGCAAAATTGTTGAGGTGTTGGTCACCCGAAATGAAGCTGTGATAAAAGCCACAGAATTTCTCAACGCAGGTTGTCGGGGATGCTTATCATTGAAAATGAAATTAGCACTTTGGCCAAGTATGTGATTCTTCACAGCTTATCCTTAGCCTACAGTATTTCTAATATTATGTCTACAGGGTTTGACGTTTTGCAATACCAAACAACGTTTGACCTCCACAAAAGTGATATGGCTCATCCACTCAGTATTGACAGTGCTCATGTGTAAGTATGAGATCCGTCACAGCTATAGGCCTACT
The DNA here is from genome assembly GCA_021234535.1 of Stichopus chloronotus. Lineage (NCBI taxonomy): Eukaryota > Metazoa > Echinodermata > Holothuroidea > Aspidochirotida > Stichopodidae > Stichopus > Stichopus chloronotus. The sequence goes on from CM037831.1 coordinate 523,507, forward strand.
TGTTGAGATTTGTTAGGTGGTTTTGATATTTTGTTACTAAATAAATTTTGACAAACTTTGATCTAGTAAATAAACAACGGAAGTCAACTGTGAGATCATTCACAACGAATCTTCTTGGTATATGGTGTTTGTAAGGTTTTGACCATTTGACGTCCGGTGATCTTGAATTCAACATGTGAAAAACAAATTTGAGATCTGTCCAAACTTTTGTTCTTGAGATATCTTGTTCACAAGGCTTTTTGCTCTGTTATTGATATTGCTAGTGGGAATGACCGCCTTCGAACTCCACCAAAAACAAAAGGGTTTTTGTTATGAATACAATACAATCACAAATACATCAGTTTCATTGAAGCATTTCCCCTTGTGATATAGTTCGGTGTTTAATTTTAAGAAATTTACAACGTCCAAAGGACAACCATTTTATGAAATTTGGTTGTCTTAAAATAATGGTAGTCCTGCACTGAAAATATGCAATTAAGTCAAAGTAACCTAGCTAACATTTCTGTAGACTCTGCAGAGTCTGCTTGGGCTGAAAGTTTCTGTAAATCTTGGTTCTGCCACCTCTGAACAGCCACACTGTACTGCTCTTCCGGAAGAGTGTTTACTCCCCCCACTGATAGCTGCCCTCGCAGACTCTGGACACTCGTTTTAATTATGCACACAACTTTTAACTAACACCATTGTTTTTCGCTACCGAATTCGGTAGAAGCCAATCACGGCCATCGTGAGAAATGATGGGAGTGATGATGGGGAAACGACATACGACTGATTAGTTACGTAACTATCATGGCAATATTCTACTCTCCTTACATATCTTCGGTTGGGTATAAGTAGGCTGCAGCTCAAATTGTGAGGAATGTATCAAAGGAGGAGAATTTATTCGCCGAGAAAGACTTTGCAAAGTCTAACATTTCTGGTACAGCCGATGGCGCTTATTTTGATCTCTATCTCTAGCGAAGGCTCTGTTTTCTTTGTCTGTTTCCCTTCATTTTTTCTTTTTTTGCGGAGCGGGGGTCCTAACATTCTTGACAACCCACCAAGCAGAAATCTTGTCTGTGGGTGTCCTTATCTGAAGAGTGGGTGTGCTAACACTTAGGGAGTCATATAATTAAAATGCATCATTGCATTTGTGAGGGGATTTACCGATATGGAAGGAGGGGGGGGGGGGTTAATGCATGGGTCTTACATGCATCTCGGTTTAGAGGCAGTAATCTCCAAAAATTGTTGCTCTTTAGAGGAGTCCAGGTCCAACCGATAATATGCAACTATTATCATCCCAAGTGAATAGCTGGTGGACAAAGGAGGCTTGATAAGAAAGGAAAGGAGAAAGCAGGAAATTTAAAACAGCCCTAGAATTTTTTAGGAGTGCATGTGAATTCTTTTACCCATTCCCCTATGGCTATGGACAACAATACAATGGTTGAGACTGATCTCATGTCCATTGCTTTAGACTTTGAAATGAGTTTAAAATTTTTCGTAAGACTTTTAAGCCTATATAAAGTGTTATCTTTCAAGTTTCTGAAGTTAAATGTACGAACTTTTGATATAAGTTATCCTGTTCATAATGACCCATTAACACTTATCAATAATTAAGACAACAAATAGATGTGAGGTATTAAGAGACTTAGACTCGGTTCTTTTACAATAAAATATTTGGAACCGGTGGTGTTTCAAAACCTGATGTTTTCCCTCATATATGCAGCAGAATCTAAGGGAAGCGATCTTAAGTTTCCATACGGAATATTTTCTTTGTCAAAAACTTCACACACTGCTTGATACACAACTTCTGCACTCCCTACCTTAAGGGAAACAGAAGCTAGGGAGTAGACAACAGTGGCCAGAAGTACGACACAAGAATGCTGAGGACTTTCTGATTGTATTTGGCCGTGCATTCATCAATATTCATAGAAAAGGCACTTCCCTCAGCTTCTTCACTAATCTTTGTGCAGAACTTCAGAGAGTCCATCTTTCAGCTTACAAGCTGCAAAAGCCCTACCCATGGAAATATTATCCAATGCCTTTTGATCTTGTGCCTTTTGCTTAGCATATTCAATCAAATGAGGTGCTAGTGATAATGGTAAAGAATGCTCTGCGATAAAAGATACAGTTCTTGCCTCTGACTGTGACTCGCGATCACAAAATTTCACCACTTGGGAGACAGTTTAAACCCGTGGATCTCATGAACAAGAGGTATTGGGTGCCACTCCATATGGCAAAATACAACCTCTTCCAAAACCACTATTAAATGTTCTTGCGGAAACTTGCTGAAATACAGCAGGGAGAGACTTGGAATTTTTCACAATGTTCTTTGAAGTAGCATAATCCTTGGTTTTTACATGGCTCTTGAAAACTCTCTTGCCAGCTTTCCCATATTTTACTGTGTCCTGACACCAAGTGCAGAAACCTGTGCCTGATGAGAAAAGAAATTTATGTACGATCATGTAACAAATACTGTTTAAAATAATTGAAATTAAGAAATGTATCCAATATCATTACCAGCATCCCTCATTTATACATACATGCTTTTCTTATTATTTGGACTATGCCCCTCAAACCACACAATGAAACCCCTAAATCATGTTGGTAACTATAGGACTACAGACTATGCAACATAATTTGTGAACCGATTGTACTGCAAGCTTGTCCTTATAAAAGAGTGAACATCACACTTAGAGGTATAAGGAGGATGGCTTCTTGACCGTGCAATCCTTTTGTTCTCGGAGTGTCAATCCTTTTGTTTTTGGGAGCAATCCCTTTGTATTTGGACAGCAGAGCAAACAAGTCATCCCAAAGTCGGTCCGAGAGATCGCTCAAGCAGTGTCAATCCTTTTGTTTTCGAGAGCAATCCTTTTGTATTGAGTTAGCAGAGCAAACAGTTCATCGCAGAGTCGATCAGAGAGATCGTTCTGGGAAGGTTTTAAGAGATGGTCACTGGTGGAAAGGGAGATGTCCTTGTGATTGTCTTAACTTAACTATGAGCGGGGACGGATTGCCAGGACAGACAAGATTTAAGTTAAGAATTGTAAGGAGAACTATCGATCGTTAGGAGGGAACAGATCGCTCAGTTGAGAGACTGTAGGTAATGAATAACAAAAAAAATCTGTAAATTTACAGGAAATAAAACAAAGAAATAGCTAATAAGAATTACATAAATAGTCTGGAAACTTATCACCGGAACACTTCTGTGTTCCTTTTGAATTTCTTTATTTTCTGCAAATGAACACTTTACAATTTACATTTTTAACAACGTACACATTTAATTAAGATTTGCTTTTGTTTACCAATACACCATTGTTTCAAATTTTAAGGAGATCACAGAGTTGCTATGACGGATTTTATACGCCTGAGGAAAGAGTGTCCCACCGGTGACGGAATGTATTTGCTGGCACACTGGCACATTAGTTTCTAGACTGATTTAGAGGATCGTGAATGGAACAGACTGACTTACTTTATTTCTGCAAATTAACATTTAACAGGCTAGATATTACTTAATAGGCCCATGTTAATGTTAGCCTTAGACCTAATTGGCTGACGTGTTGCTGTTAATTACTAATGACTCTATCCTCGATCTTTGAGAGATGTTTCGTACATATAGATCTTCAGAAACAGGCACAAATTTGGGTAACAAGATGCTTTTCACATTTGACAATTATTTCTAAAATGAATCAAATAATTTTACAGTAATGTAAAATACGTGTAATAACGATGTGTCCTAGCCTTACGTAATATAAGAAAGTGGCCTACGTCTATCCTAACGTTAGGCCATACTACTCGTTTGCAATTTGATGATATAATTACCTGGTTGGTTGATCTTCCTCATGTATGTGGAAATGAAGTCGTCGTTCTCATCTTTGTCCTCAAGCCAAGTAGTATAGTACGCACCGAAGATAACCTTATTGAGTTGGTGAATTGAAAAGAAAGGAGCACCCCCTCTCGAAGTCTGAAGGACCTTGTTGTCTCGGATATTGTAAACATGTTTTTCATACTCATGGAGATTACATTGACGTATAATTTATGGGGCTGAATGATGCGATGCGAATGAATGGATTGGGTAAATCCACGAACCTATGTTTTTAAGACAGAGGTAGAAGATCTGGAAAGCGATACCGAGAGTGTATATATATATATATATATATATATATATATATATATATATATATATATATATATATATATATATATATATATATAAATATGTTAACAAATATGACAATTTTGAAGCACAAAAAAATTTACAAGAAAAGGTGTATATTTCGAACACGCCTGTGTCCTTTTTCAGCACAAACTAATATTGAAAACAATTTTCAAAAACAACAGACTGCACACGCCCATGTGCAGCGCGCGCTCTAACAACGCAACAATATACAATCAGTGTGTTACGCGCCCCAATTCAGTGTGTGATATATATATATATATATATATATTGTAAAATACCCCTATGTATGTTCATTATGCTAATATGTAGAACGATCATTAAAATCGTAAAGTCTTGCTTTTGTAAAATCATACGTACGAGCGAGCCCTACAGACGTGGGAACGGTCCATACGTGCTCGTACGTGCGTGCGGATGGTCGTACGTGTGTGTTTCGGGGCGTACGTACGTGCGTGCGTGCGCGCCTCCGTCCGTCCGTACGTAAGTACGTACACACATACGTGCGTACTCCACGCACGAGACATACCTACGTACGTGAGCTGCGTGTTAGTTCTGTCGTTGCCTTGTGATGTTTACTAGTCGACTATCAGTTTCGTTGTGATTCGCCTGTATTGCTAATTAGTTGGCCACGCCCACTACTAGGGAGTGATACCCAATGAGATCACTTGCATTTCGCAGACAACCCCCCCTGTAGCCAATAGGAATAGGGGATGGATTATTTTGCTTGTTATTTCGTATTATTTTACTTGTTTATTTGGTATAAATACCAGTGTATTCTTGCCATTTTGTGTGTCTTATCCTGCCCTGGATGTGATTATATATCGCACCGCCAATCTGAAACTCATTTTGTGTCTTATTTCCATATATATATATATATATATATATATATATATATATATATATATATATATATATATATATATATATATATATATTATAAAACTGAAAATAGCGATGAGTTTGAAATTCATGATGAATAAAATGTATTACGTCAATATTTCGTAAGAATACACCTTACATCGTCAAGGCGAAATAGCAAACTGGTAATACAAGTCAGTACATTACAAAAACAGCTGTAACAGAAGTAAGTGAGTAATACCAGCTCAAAATAGCTGAAGATTAAAACTCTGGACGTTTCTATAAAAGGTATGTTGTAAGTCCCTACATCTTCCAATCACGCAATTAGTTATCAGAATGTATGTATATTGAAATAACATTATTTTGATTAATATTACAACACCAGAATAAGGTATTTGTCTATTCCCTTCTTTTACCTTCTATCTGACATTATATTCTCTTTATCTAGCAAACAATTCATAGGCTACCTTATTTGTAACAATTGCCGAACATGCTTATTTATACACACATGATACTACTATTTATCTTCTGCTTGTGCCTAAGGGACACCGGTATATCTTTCTAACCACTGCAAGTCATGGAGAATCGATGGTTTGCTGTGTTCTGTTGTGATTCTTAGCCTAAGTTCAAATTGCTGTATCTAGTTTTGATCAGTCTAGAACAAGCCTTTCTTATGTCTTCTCTTTTTTATACTTTTCTCTACATCACATTTTCGAAACAAATGCATTCCACATTTTTTGCTCCTTTTGCATCTTATAGACTCTTCACATATGTGTATCTGATAATGTTATATACATCCTGCTATGGATATGGATAGTAATGTGAACATAGGTATAAACCATGAAAATTCATGCGATTACTACTTACCTGAAGAATTTTCAAAACGTTTTAGAAACATAACCAAGTTAGTTTCTTACATTTGAACATTCGCAGTCTATCTAAGAATTTTGATTTGCTGGATACACTCCTTTCAACCCTTTCCCATTCCTTTTCAGTAATAGGCATAACCGAAACATGGCTTCATAATTTTTCACCTCCGATATTTGAAATTAGCAGTTACAGACTTCTTTGTAACAACAGAAAAAATGGCAAAGGAGGTGGTGTGGCTTTGTATGTAAATAATTCTCTGTCTTTCAAATTGAGACCTGACATTTGCCTTAATCAGGAAAGTGCAGAATCTTTATTCATTGAAATTGAAAATGTAAATAGTAAAAATTATGTTATAGGAGTAGTATACAAACCACCTAATAGCAATAGTGATCTTTTTCTAGAAGAGTTTGATATATTACTATCGAGGATACTTAGAGAGGGTAAAAGTGTTCACATATTAGGGGATTTCAATATAAATTTACTTTCAAATGATCGAATATCCTTTCAGTTCATGAATATTCTCCGTTCCAATTCCTTTGAACCACTCATAGATAAAGCAACTAGAATCACGCCACAAACTGATACTCTCATTGACAATATATTTACTAACATTGACCACACTCTTTTCTCCTCAGGCATTATATACTCTGATATCTCAGACCACTTACCGGTTTTTACACTTTTGTCAGAAATGAAGCAGCAAACCAAACCACATAGTAAAAATGAAACTTACTTGAAACGACAATATACTCCTGGTAAAATAGCTAACCTCAACTTAGATCTTAGCTCTGAAAGCTGGGAAAATGTTTTTCTAGAAGAAAATGCTGAACAAGCCTTTAATATATTTATGTCAAAATTTAATTATTATTTGAACAAAAACATTCCTAAGGCTAATCGAAAGTTAAAGCAAAATTGCTCCATCAAACCCTGGATTACTAAAGGAATACTGAAATCTATAAAAACAAGGAACAAATATTATAAGAGCAGCCTCAAAGACCCCACCACAAATAATATTAACAGATACAAGACGTATCGTAATAAGTTAACATCTATTATACGCTTATCAAAGAAAAAACACTATGGCACAAAAATAGAGAACTCAGATGGTGATGTCACTACCACCTGGAAAATTATCAATGATATCCTTGGTCGATCAAAAAATTCTACTCCTATACATAGGCTTACTCATAATAATTGTATTTATGACCAACCACATGACATCGTCAATGCTTTCAACACGTACTTTGTTAATATAGGACCTGAGCAAGTCTCATCGGTACAGGCTACTAATGTAAATTTTAAACATTTTCTCAAAACACCATGTGTGTCTTCCTTATATTTTACTCCATCTGCACCATTTGAAATAATTCAGGTAGTAAACTCACTTAAATCTAGTGACTCAACCAGTCATGATGAAATCAGCAATAATCTTCTGAAGAAAATAATTGCGTTCATCGTCTCCCCTATTATACACATCATCAACTTGTCACTAAGTACTGGTACTTTCCCTACTAAAATGAAACTTGCCAAAGTGATACCCATTTATAAAAAGGACGATGCCTCTCTGATAAGCAATTATCGTCCCATATCTATCCTCTCTAGCTTCTCCAAAATCCTCGAAAGAGTTGTATATAACAGACTGTATTCTTTCTTTATGAAAAACAACTTACTCTTTCCATGTCAATATGGCTTTCAAAAACACAAATCTACAGATATTGCTCTTATTGAGCTTTGTGATAAGATTTCAATTTCATTATCCAAAAAAGAACATGTACTTGGCGTTTTTATGGATCTTAGCAAAGCTTTCGATACTCTTGACCATCATATTTTACTAAACAAATTAAACTTTTATGGTATTAGAGGAATTCCTCTCCTATGGTTTGAAAACTACCTTTCCGACAGAAAACAGTACACTACTTATAATAATGTAAACTCTGATATTTCATTGATCAGATGTGGTGTCCCCCAAGGTTCTATCCTTGGACCCTTGTTATTTCTCATATATATCAATGATATTTGTAACTCATCTTCATTACTTCATTTCATCTTATTTGCTGACGATACGAATGTATTTTTATCTCACCATAATTTTGAGCATCTTATTGAAACTATGAATACGGAGCTACCCAAGGTCTCCACATGGTTCAGAAGTAACAGGTTATCATTAAATGTAAATAAAACGAACTTTATGCTCTTCAAGAATCAAAGGTCAATTAACACTTACCCTTCCTTTAATATTTTTATTGACAATATGAAAATTGATCAAAAAGTAGGTACTAAATTCCTAGGTATTACTGTCGATGAGGAATTGAACTGGAATTCTCATATAGCTAACGTTATTACGTCTGTATCACGTGGAGTTGGTGCATTGTATAAAGTAAGTTCTTATATTCCTCGACGAACTTTGATTACTGTTTATAATTCGATTATACTACCCTTCATTTCATACTGTAATATTGTTTGGGCTTGTCAAAAATCTAAAATTAACTCCTTGCTTCTTCTCCAGAAAAAAGCTGTCCGGATTTGTACGAACTCAGATTATCGGGCACATTCGAATCCATTATTTTATGAGCTACGCACACTTACTATACATGATATTCATTACCTCCAAATTGCTCTTTTTATGTACAGATTCCATACTCAAGAACTGCCCGCCAACCTGTTACACATGTTTCGCATCAACTCTGCTATCCACAATTATCCAACCCGAATTTCTTTAAATGTTCATCTAGAAAACCCCAAAACAGCTCTCGCCCATCGATCTATTAGACACACTGGCCCCGACCTTTGGAACTCTTTACCTATGGATATTCGAATGTGCCCTACAAAAAATAGCTTTAAGAGACAAATTAAGAGTCTTATCTTGGATAAATATACTATGCAATACTGATTTATTACAAGTGATGTAGAAAACCTTCTTCATCCCTTTCTCTTTGTTTTTCCTACATCCACCCACCTCCCTCCTCCCCACCTTTTTTTTCTTCCTACTCCTAAGGTTCTTTTCTTATTCTTGTTTATTTCATTTCCAATTTTTGTTGTAAATAACTATTGTATAGTTTTGTTGTTCTTAAGTCACCTGATCTTCATTCCCAATTAGTATAACTTTGTTTATTTTCTGTTGGACGTCACCTCAAGCTCTCTCAGAGCTTATGACGTCCCTTTCATGTATGTGTATATAGTACTTAATAATTACGAAACAAGTAACCTATATAATTAAATCATTTGTATATATATACATGCGTGAATGAATAAACTCAAACTCAACTCAACTCAACTCAAGTCCTTAATGAAAAGAGACTCCATGATCTTGCGTCTTTACCAGGCATTCTCTACATGGAGAACTTTAATATCACCTGGGTTTGGAAGTTTATGGGACGCCGTTTTACAGTGATCGTGTATGGAACTGAATTCTTTGAAGAAGTCAGCATATATATAGCATATGTATATATATAGCATATATATATATACATATATATATATACATATATATATAAATATACATAATTTTTTTTGGGGGGGGGGGAAATGAATATGAGTGGAAAAATGAATATGATGACAAATTCTGTTCCAATAGGATAGCCATATAAGCCGCAATCTAATGCGTTTCATACGGGCCTTTTGAACTTACCGTATGTCTGGCAATCTAAATAAAAAAGTTGTTTTGATATTCTGCATGTCATACGACTAAGGTTACCGAAAACTGAACATTTACCCCTGAAGTTCCTCTTTATATTTAATGTTTTATCTTATTGAAACCTCCATGCTCTGCAAAGTCAGTGTGATCAATTTACGAGTCGTTAAAATAAACCGTTATATGGTTCGTAATGATGGGATCGAATGGTTGTGGAGTATTCGCTCTCGCACTTTGTAACCAATTTGAAAGTCGTATATGCAAATAGTGTCAGCAAGGGGAATAATTTCTGAGAGCAGACATGCAGTGTATTATCGTTGTACGTTTGCAGAGGAGTAACCAATATATAATCACACGTACCGATATGAACCGTCTTCCTTCGCAAAAGTGTTCGCTATGTTCATGAAGGTAGTACGGTAAAAATGTTAGGTTTCTTCTCAGTCATAACGATTTGCCTTATCTTATCGTTTTCTCATTCTTGTTGCTGTTGTTTTTTTCCTCGTCGCACCATGGTCAGCACACAGGTCAGTAAAATAATGGGATTTCACACCTCAATTAAAAGTATTTCTACACAAAGTTTCAAATTGATACAGTTCAAGTCAGTTACCTTATGTACCCCTCTACCACCTTACGGTTTTACGCCTTGAAATCAGTATACACTACTCTACGATCTCAAGGTCTCCCCATGTAACTGAAACTGGGTGCCAGTCGTAACCTAATAATAATTTTACAACAGAGTTTATCTATTAGTAGGTCACTCCTATTCCTGCTGAGATAAATGTCGAACGACTTTTTCAGTACCAAAGTGCTTATTGCGCTGCGCGCATTAGACTAAGTTATGCCCACACTGTAAACGTACTAACAGGTTGAAATACAACATAAAAACGTTCTATCGATCCGATAAGTAATACCGCAAATACAGCACACGATCGATTCACTGTTAAAGCAAAACTAGATATTGAATCTATAGCTAACTACCTTTCGGACTACACGAATTCAAAGATGTAATTTTTGACTCGGCAAAGATGTAGATAAGATTATAATAGTTCAACCATTGTAACCATACTAAAAAGTATCATTTTCTGTATCCGAACATCCGAGAGTAGCCATATATTTTAGTAACAGGCCCACAAAGAGTAAAGACCGAGGGAATATATGATCTAGCATAACTTAAAACAAAAGCAAAAGTGACGTTCCTCTATATACCATTGTTACAAGCTAATCCTTTCGAACATTAACCGTTCCGCCTTTGTTAACATTAGCTATTAATCATGTTAGTCTGCCATTCAATGGGCTTACTTAGTAACCCTAAATTAAACCAATTTCAAGTCAATCTGTGAAAAAATTTAAAATAAGCTGATTTCATCTGATTTAAGTAGGTTTAGGGGTCAACATTTACCAAAAAAAAAAAAAAGTGAGGGTGGGTGAGGGGTGGGGAAAGTGCATTTGGGGGTCAAAGGTCATTGACCTCGAATGTTAAGTAAAGTATATCGTGTTTGGTCTCAAATGAAAGGAAATTTAATTTTAAACCTCACGCGTCGCATGAATTTGTCATTTAATGCTTCTGTGGAATGCTAGGTTTAAGTGAATGACATAAGCACTGTTTAGCATGGAATTTCAAGCGATTCACTATTAGATTTCCATTAAACTATAATATCATTAGTACGTTATCTGATATAGTCACATTGCATCATTTTGAATACACTGTAGAATAGCCCTATGCAAAGTATGCAATGAATAAATGATACATTGTAAGTAGTAGTAATAAATAGCAGAATGTCATACTACTTCGATGGCCGTAGGACTCGCCTCTCACCAGTCAGGCACAGGTTCCATTACATAATGAAATACATGTATATACAAGAATAATTGATGCATCAATCCTTTCAGTTATAAAATCTTAACATTTCTTTGTAACCATATCTCTAAAACATCTTTCAAAATACATTAGAATTTTAGTAGGCTGCAACTTCTTCGTCACTAAATTCCTCTGTGTCTGTCTCAGTAGCCAAAGAGGCATTGGTGCAGTGTCCGGAGCAGTGGCTACATGCAGATACACACAACATGCCTGCTTTCATGCAGCTGCACTTCATTGTTTCACATTGTGTTTCTCCATATGTACAGTTACAGCAAATGCCTTTTAGAAGACTGTCTGGGGCAATATTACCTGTGATCATCTTCGGTCTAAGCCTATCGTCAAAATCCAATTCCCACCTCCTTCCAATAGGATTAAGTGCAGAAGAGTCAAGATGCTTCCATGTGGCAATTTGGAGATGAATGCGGAGTGAATGCTGTGATGTTGAATTTTTTGTTGGTGGTAGCCTATCTGGATCAATTTTGCCAGTTGCTGCTGGTTTCTGGAACTTTGAGTACCTTGCCTTTTGAAGGTTGGTGTTCTCACAGCCGTAGGTGATTTGCCTCTGTGCCAGCTTTCTGAATCTCTGATTTAGTTGATGTCAGACCTGTGAATACATTGATGACATTCTGAGGGAATGTGAATTTATGCAGGGAACATTTGGTATGTCCATGTATCTTTGAGACTGTGTGATTTCCTGACCACCCATACTTGAAGAGAAATTCTTCCCGATTACCAATCTCAACAATGGATATATCATAAACTCCATCGAAGTCTGATTGCATGTAGAGATTAGATCAATTGCTTGGACAGACAAAAACTAGTATATCAGTATCCTTGGCTACAACAACAACTGGTGTGTCCACACATCTGACTATGTCTATAGCAGTCTTTACAATGACTGTGTCACCATCATCTTTAGCTTGATGCACACCAATACCGTTTCTAGCCATCACTGCAGATAGGATTGAGATCAGAGCTCCTTTATTCTTCTCATTGGCCAGAACGACTTCTCTGTCACATGATACAGTTAATTCTGGTGTCACTCTAAAATCTGGAGAAACTTTCTTTCCCACCATTTGCCTCTTATGTTCATGATATTTTGTTGATGGCTCTCCATCATACCCATCAAACACTACTATAGGATTCTTGAATTTGGCTTTGATGTATTTGACGTGTGAATCCACAGTGGTCATGATAGTAGCACCCGAGGTCCACTTACCTTGATGAAGTAACCATACTCCATCAACAACATGTGTATTTGAACTTTATTTGATAACCACCAAAACTCAACCGCCAATTTGTCAACCTTGACTCACCCTAATCTTGACCAAAAAAAAAAAAAAGACGTTATGGAGGAAAATTTCATTCTCTATCAAATGAAAAAAATACAGGTCCGTAGGTCATTGCTATCGTTTTCTATGAGGTTTTGAAAATTTCTACTTTAAAGTGTTCAAACATTGTACCTTCAATCCACCAAGGGCACGTATTTTACTGTGTCATATTAGGGCTACATAATTAACCATGTGTAACTTTTTGTGTGAGCATTAGTTTGTAAATAAATGTCACTTTTTGTTTAAAATTAAATTTCCTTTCATTTGAGATCAAACACGATATACTTTAATTAATATTTGATGTCCATGACCTTTGACCCCCCAAATGAACTTCCCCCACCTGGGCTCACTTTTTTGGGGGTAAATGTTGACACCCATACCCATCAGAATCAAGTGAAATCAGCTTCTTTTAAATTTTTTCACAGATTAAACCTAATATAGGGTTACTAACTTCGTAAAATTAGTTATAACAAGCATCTCTTCATATGTGTGGGAACAAAACGTTATAACGTGCGGTCAGGGTGATTAGAAAAGAAACTAGGTTTACTACACGTTCCATCAACAAGGCTAGAATAATTAATTAGCGAGAATGTTTCAACTAAACTTATTACTGCAATGTGAAAACAACATTCGCCTGAATCTTTAATTCCCATAACTTCACGAAACAGGTGCAAATTAGATAAAATGTATAAAGTTCCCATCCCGCCCTTGTGTTTAATGTGTTTTGCCGCTTAAGTCGTCGTTATCGTTATTAAATGATAATTGTGATGCATTATGCAATCGGTTTAACACGCACTGCAACTGGTGATCATAGCTTCCTTGTTTCGTAGTCGAATGAATTCCATAATTTCTTCATTGAGAACTTGGACGTTCACTCTATAAACCGATCACTATATTCTAGCTCCAGGAAAGCTGAAATCAGTATTCACATGGACTGTGTAATCCAAATGTTATACCAAAACCTTACTGACACATTGATGAATGACAACTTACCTTAGGTGCTTGTTGACACTTTGTGATATAAAAGTGAACATAGCCTATCTCACAGTGATCAAACGATTGTTTACTGCACTCATAGCCGTCTATCTTGCTTTATAGGTACATGTTATTACATCCCTGTCATTCGAAAACATGCCAAGATCAACTAACGCCACTAGTAAACTGGTAAAAGAATTCGCCTAGATATCGAGGTAACTTGTCTGTAAAACGTTTTCTAAGACCTTTCGCTTAGAATAAAAAAATAAGTAAAACCTGTCTTAATTTGTGAGTATGTATACATGTCTCGGTTGTCCTTTACCCTGAAACCCTTGTTTTGACCGGTTACAGCGGCTTTCGTATTCAGTACGCCCAAGTAAATATCTTTCCCGACCTTGTTACGTTTCTTATTAATTATCTTTCACCCCACCATAACAGTAATACATTTTACTGTTCAAAGCTGCAATCCCATCGCCTTCCCACTCGACTTTGAACAGCCCGGGGGTCCGTTTGTCATAGTGTTTATGCTCTTCCGTGTCCGTACGGGGAAACCGATAACGCTTCTGATAGATTTCTTTTAATTCTGGTTTGACCAGATCGTCGAGTTTGTCCCATGCAATGGCGATGTAGGCAGAGTCTATGTCCATTTCGACATACTCCCAGTATTGACGGTCAAAGTGTTTGTCTAAGAAGTCGTTATAGAATTCGAGCATTCTCAGCTTCGCATACTGGTAAACGAAAATGCCAATCTGAATGGGTAAATCCATAGCAATAGACCGTTTTGCTGACTCCACCTCGTAACAGCTGGTCGTTTGTCTCATTAATGAGCATGGAAGTTTGTCCTCTGGCGCAATATGAATGGTACGGTGCCCTTCTTTGTTTGTAACGGTTTTGCCGTAGGACAAATTGCCGGCAATGATGACTTTTGACGGATCACCATCGCCCTCCCTTCTCGAGTCTGACATGGCATCCCCAAACGTGTTAAAACACAGATTGGGTGTAAATTCGATTACTTGATAGATTCGGGTAATTTGTAGGCCCTTGTCGAGGTTTCGTCATAATGTTTCCTTCCAGCACAAAGTGTTTCATGTGCTTACCGATATCGTCCATTGATATTTCCGTATTTTTGAAGATCGGGCACATCTCCGAAAATTTAGATTTTAGTGCGTCGGATACGTGAATGTCGCACTCGATTGCTCCAAAAATCAGGTCATCTCGAATTGCCTGTACAATCGTCTGTGGGGTGAGCCTCCTCACTCTTTCCAGCGTTAACTGTAGAGTGTGAAGGAAGCGTTGAAGTTCTTGTGACGTCTGTCGCTGTCTTACAGATTCACACTCCCGTACCTCTTCGTACTTGTACCCGAGAGATTTTATGTAGTTTCTGATATTGTCGGTTTTTTGTCTTCTCTTGTCAAATGTTTGCTCCTCTTCGATGGTATAACATTTGTTTCGCGAAAGGTAACAGTCATGGCCGTGGAAATAACATCAGTGAAACTGTTAAACAGTGTTCGTCTCTTGACAAACTCCGTCCACAGGAATTCTTCGCAAGCCAACCCTCTTTTCTTTGTCATTCCCCTTGTGTCGAATAAAACTATGCTCTACGTGTGCCTTCCAGTCTAACCATTCAATACTAACGGGACGACTCTTTTCTAATTTAAACCCTGTCGTCTCTCGACGTCTCAGATATTGACCGTTGGGCATGTTCTGCATGATCGCCCATAGATAGAGGGCGTTCGGGTCAAAACCGACTATCTTTTGACACACATTCTCCGTATCTCTAATCTTTGTTTTTCCTTTTTCTTGATAGCGATGAAAGATGATGGATGGGTCTCCCAGGAGGTTAGTACGGAATGTATAATGTATGTCTTTGTTTTTCTTGTCAAATAGAGCTAAAGGTTCGCTTTGAGCTTTTTGAAAGAGGTACTTCATGGTCAGGCCGGGTACGGATATGCCATCTTAAATACATCGATGTGTCTTTCTCTGTAGAATTGCGCCATTTTGTCAAGCGCCTCCAAAAAGGGGCCGACGTCAAGATTGTTATACCAGGCCAAGAAATCTTTCATTGTTTTCATACTATGTTGGTGCCATACTGACAGTATGCATATTCTTCTGCAGTGATGTTGAACTTTTTCAAATCGCTGTAGAATGCTTCGTGCGATGGCAATGATGTATCGTTAAGATTGTCCAAGTTAATCCACTCGCACAGTAAAAAGCCTTTGTTCTGAAAGCTTATAGAAAAGATAGACAGATAGATAGATAGATAGACAGATAGACAGACAGACAGACAGACAGACAGACAGACAGATAGATAGATAGATAGATAGATGATAGATAGATAGATCGATCGATCGATGGATCGATCGATCGATAGATAGTTATACTTTATTAATCCAACGAGGGAAATTACGTGCTTGTAGATAAAACGATAAGATGATAAGAGCACTAAGAAGCATATGAAATACACACACATAAGAACTGAAATACTAAACAATGAGTAAGCCAAAGTATGAAAAGGACAAAAATGATAAACATGGACAAATGCTCACAGCAAAAGAGTAAAACATATATGGCGAGTGAGGACAAGCAATGGGCACAGATGATTAACGTGTAAAATTTAAGTTAAAAATTCTAATAGTCTGGCCCAAACATGAGGAGGGTAACAGTTGGTGCGTGTTCTTGGAGGTCTCATTCTACCACTTCGTGAAATAATCAAATCATTAAACTTACTGAACATGGGGTGGCTATTATCTTCCAATTCTGAAATTATCTTTCTGTGTACCCGATTTTCATACACGGTGTCCACTGTAGGGAGAGACACACCGACAACCCGACTAGCTCTCTTGACGAAGTTGTCAATGATCAACTTTGCTGATTTGGTTGCATTGCCACTCCACGATATGATAGAGTATGACCAAACACTACCGATAATGGAATTATAAAATAGTGACAAAATCTCCTGATTAACGTTGAAGGAGCGTAGTTTACGTAAACAAGACATTCTGGGTTTCAACCATTTTGATACGTAATCAACATGTGTATCCCATCTTAGTTGATGGTCGAACATTACACCAAGGTATTTGATTCACCCTTTCCACCATTTTATCATTTATTATAACTGATTCGGGTGCTGTCCTATTAGCCCTACGGAAGTCAACAATCATCTCCTTTGTCTTACTAACATTCAATACAAGGTGATTCTGCTCACAGTTATTAACAAAATTAAGACCCTGCTACTGGTAACTGCTGTCGTCATCATTCTTAATCAAGCCAATCAAGGCTGAAACCAGGAGCAATGAAATTGACGATATCCAGGAACAGAAAGTGTTTTGATTTAACGGCCATGTAGTTGTTACACCTCTTAACGATAAATTTCAGGGGATCGTTTTCTACCAACCATGGAAAAAGATGTGGCTTGACCGAATGGACGTCATATGTACCAGAATTAAAACCGATCACCGGGAGTTCGTTCAAATACGCCAACAATTTGTCATGCAACACTTGTAAATAGTGCTGATGAGGTTTTGCGTGTTTCTTACGTTGTTCACGTCATTCTTCGAAAGCTTGCTTTTGGTCGGCAATGCGTGAATCGATTTCTTGTATGTAAGGTCCACAGATTTCACGGAGGATGGTTGAGCTTTTCTGATATTTCTGTTAAGTAACAAAGCATGTTTTCAAGTAAGCTATCGGCATTTCTTTCCTCGTACCCAGGTACGTTGCTACAGACGCTCACGCTCAGAGGAACGTGTATCGCTTCCATTGTCAACTTTTTGGTTGCTGACGCTCCCTCAGTCACAGTCTGGAAACAACATTCAAAGTCGTAGACGGCTCGATGTGAAAAATATTGTAAGTGAATCGGAATGAAGATGCCTTCTTCTTCGAGTAGTTCGAACACTGTCTTAGGATAGGAGAACACCCCCTTTCGGAAAAGTATGTTTGACCCCGACGTGATGTGACGTCGTAGCATACCGCGTGCCGTCCTAATTTAGGGCATTTCTGACATTGATAGGATTTCGTGTACTTGTTAATATCTCGGATGTATGAAAAATGGTCAGCGCACAAATTCAGGTACATGGTATCTTCGTAACGTTTCAGAGATCGGCGAATGATTCTGGCTGTCTGTTTGAGTGGTGCATTGAACGGAGGTATGCTTTTCGCTTGCGTAGAATGGCCTTTTTTGTCTTCATTCTCATCGTTGGGTCTTCTCAGAAGCCCTTGTAATTCATTCACGATGATGTTTACTTAAAAAATAGTTTCAACGTCGTGTAAATTTGATAGCGGTACACCCTCAAGGGATTTGGGTTTGACGCTATACATTTGCCTGTACAGTTTAATAGCTTTCTCTTGTAAACATTTGACTGACGCCCCTTTATGTTATGCCAAACATCTGAAGAGACAAAGGTTGTCATGGTATCTGTGATTATTGTGTCTGTCTCTCTCGAGACTCACGATAGCTTTGTTTCGTGTAATGAACCTTGGTAGTACAGTATTAACTTCGATCGGGTGGTCTCTTAACTTAAACACGTAAAATGTAGCATTCGTCACCATTTCCACAACCCATTTTGAATTGGGCCTAGCCAATCCACGGGGTCTTGTGAGGATATCGCGTTTAAGAAAGTCAAAAAGTTGGTGTGACTGGTCACTAACGCTGGCTTGGAAAGGAGGCGTGTTATTGGAAGCGTAGTAATATTGTAACTGACAGGTTTCGACATTGCGCAAAAAGAATCCAAACCCAACGTCGACCTTGAAAGCAGTTTGTTGCTTGACAAAGATCTGTTTCGCAGCTTCCATCACTTCTTCAATGGTAAAAGTAAGTAAGCGAAAGTTGTACGTGTTTTTTAGCTTTCCCTTCGTTTGAAAACGGGTGCGTATCTCTCTCCAGTGTTTGTTATACAATTTGTTCATGTCATGGGTATCGCAATGTTCTGCAAGACCACACTGTTTAAAATAAATGTAATGTTACAATTATTTTATGTCCCTACACAGAAGAATTGTTGTACTTACACACAACAGGCATATTTGGTGAAATGTTTCACAATTTCAGTTCAGAAACAGACGTTCTCTGTACACAAACAAACTTAAGAAAACAGTATGCACTGTTAAAGATAATTGTAAAATTACCTTAACTTTATGAAATTTCCGAAGGAAATTGTTGAACTTCTAAAAGATGTATTTTTCATGTCATGTCTGGCAACTTCAGTTAAAAAACAGAAATTTTCTGTTTAATAACAAATTAAAAAAAGGATGTGTATTAATTTCAGAAAAATTGTACATTTACAACAACTTTTGGTCCAATTACAGGTGGATTTTGGTACAGTTGCAATTCATGAACGTTTATTTAATTGTAATTGAATATCCCTTCAAAAGACATTTGCTTTCTGTGGAGCAAAAAACGTGCAGCCGAAGCATACGTTACCAGCAATGGTTGTAAATTTACGGCAACTTTATGTCAAAACAAAAAACAAAAAAAAAACTGACCGTCCATAAGCGGAACATTGGTGTTTGCAGAATTTTAATGAAATTTTTGTTCAAAACAAACTTCTTATTAAGACACAGACTTGTTAAAGGAACATTTGTTTTTACAAATGAAATTGTAAAATTACAATAGTTGTATTTCGTAGAAGACAGTTGGTTCTGTAGACACGCAACACTATAACCCTGTCTAAAAAAGGTAAACACGAAATTGCTATCATGCAAGTTATTGGTTGGAGAATTTTTTGTGAAATTATAATAGTTTTATGTTCCGTAAGAAACCGTTTGTTTACCCATATTATTGTAAACCTTAGAGAAAAAAATACAGCAAAGCGTAGGATGGTTTGTGAGGCCATTTTTAGTATTATTATCCTCCATGCATCAATTTCATGCATCATATGGCATGTGAGAAATATTTATTGTGGATTCGGTTTTCTGAAAGAAAATGACTACCATAATCACAGAATCATTGAAGAAAACGGATCTTGCCCCATACACAAGTTTTCAATATAGACTTCTATAGAAATGTCTGTAGAACTCTATAGAATCAACGATTTGCTACAGAAATGTTTGAATTCCTCTATAGAAATTTGAAGTTTGTTAAAGCTGTGTTTACTTGACTCGCGTATTGCGGAATGCGGTACGCGGAAAGAATTCTTTTTTGTTTTTCCAATGACCTGTTTATTGGGCACGCGGAACGTGGATTGCGGAACCATCACACGCGGATTGCGTATATGCTGCACATATGACTTGAAATTCAAAAACGTCTTGACGTAAACAATCATGAAGAGATTGTACTCTTCTCTGCGCTCTCCTCACAGCCGCAGGTATGGTATTTCTAGTCTTCAGTGTCATTAAATGATAAATAGGCACAATTGCAGAATACCCCCCCAGAATGAAGCTCTCCTTTTTAACGGGCTACGCAGTCAAACACTTGCAGAATACCCCGCAAGCCTGAGCGAAGCTTTCTTTATTACGGGGCTACACTAATACTCTACTGACTTGTAAAGAACTTTAGGCTATCATCGCAGTCATAGATAGAAATGGACAACAATGAGTCGTTCTCAAATTAAAAAAGCCTTTTAAAACTATATCTTGATTTCGACTGCGTATCCCCGTATTCTTCAATAATTGTATTCCGAAATTCCGACTGCGTATCCCCGTAGCCTCTTAAAACTGTATCCTGAATCAGACTGCGTATCCACGTAGCCTTCAAAAGGACACTCGCCTATTTTGGTTTCATTTTGGACTTAAAATCATTTTAGAACGAGTCATCTTAATTTATTCTTATTCACGTCTTACTGCGTATCCCCGTAGCCTCTTAAATTAAACTATATCCTGAATCAGACTGCGTATCCCCGTAGCCTTTAAAAGGACACTTAATTGCCTGTTTTGGTTTCTTTTTCATTAAAAGGCAATTCTAAACCGAAAGCAAATTTCCATTGGATTTCCTACAGGACTTAGTATTTTTTTTCTATCAAGCCTATCCTCTCTAATACTTAAACATATCTCCTTTTATTAAACCAAAAATGGTTATGTGCAATACGCATAGCGCCACTACGTAGCCTGCTGTTTTTCACGGCTTAGCTTCGATATACCGGGTATTCTGCAATTAGTCCGATAAATAACCTGAAGAAATGACGATTATACTCTTTAATCGTAATAGAATTATTTCTAAACCAAGTTTGTGTGAGTTAGAAACTCGTTGCAGTCAAACTTAACTTAGGCTGTAAGCTTCTATACTAACGTTCAGTAATGTCAACTAAAAACAGTACAACTAGTAACCGTACGGGATAAGCGCGGGTTGCTACCGTGACGAGATTGCGATTTGCTTACCCCTATTGTAAAGCACTGTAGGCAAGGTAGTCTCGGCCAAATTTGCAGAAGCACAACCAAGCAGTGACAGCCGGGAAATTTTATGCTGGAATAACACATACTGCGGCTTTTTTCCTGTTAAAAGTTCTGCTAGTCAGCTTGATTGCTCATCTTACTGTTGTTATTTCCTATATGCTCTGCATGGTATAGTCAGTACAGGCTAGGCCCCTACACATTATATCTACTATAGTAGGTGTACCTTAAGGCTTAAGTCGATCAGTACTTTGAGTGGATCAATGTATTTTTTGCTCCAGTGAGACCGTATGGATACAAAGGAATTCCAAAGTAAGCACCGCTCACGTCATATTGACTTCAAGCAACCCGTCAAAAACAAGTACTTGCCGTGTTATTTTTCATTGGCATGGACAATTTTACCGTCAAATTTTTAAGTTTCAGCAATGTTGCTGACTATTATGTTTCAAATAGCACCAAAATATCGACCAGAATGTTTTCGGTAAAAGTCTCATTCAACATTTGGATAGAAGAGACAATATTTTTATCGTCTTTTGACATTACAGTATTAGGTATTCATTTGATAATAAGCAGCATTTTGATAGATCTTAGTCTGAAGTGATCACCATAAGCCTAGTGTTATATACAGCCATGTTAAATTCAAGACCTATTTCCAAGTAATTACTAATTTTTAACACAAGCAAAAGGTATTAGAATGATAAAGGCAAATTTATAATACTTATGTCAAGGTTAATATATTATAATAATGTTTTTATACTTTAAGGATTGAAATATTGGTTAGATGATCGACTCACACTACCCCCATGCTAGTAATTGCCTATAGAGATAAAGAGATCAGCGATTCATGTTAGCCATACTACGAGGTACAATCCCATTATAGGTACAGGAAATGAATAATTTTCTTAAGCATCAGTGAGTAATCTATTGAAGGAGAAAAACTTACTAAGGAAGCTGTATAGTACTCAATAGTGTCATGTTGTGGAGTCAATCTAAAGTTTAAAGCAATATTGTAAGCATCTAGGCTAGGCGTTCTAGCCTTAGTGTTTTGGTACATTTTGACCATTGTGGTTGTAGTTGTATAAAGGTAGAATAATCCCAGTTAGCAGAATATCTGGGACAATATGATGTCCATATGTATCCACATATGTCCCAGATGAGTGTCATGTGGGCTATATAGGCTACGTTGTCATCATATTACCCATATGGGACCCAGATGGGCTTCAGTTGCAGTAGTAGTTGTATTAAGGCAGAATAGTGTGCTAGGGGCAAACATCTAAGGCAATACAGTATATTTTACACCCTATTTACATTAAAATTAGTTCGTTTACATTTATTACAACATAGTTTAGTGTGGTTATAGCATACTTAAGTAGAATATATTTACACAGTTAAAAACAATTTTGATAATTTACACTCACATTAGTATAGTATGTTTTTCACCTTCAGCAGTATACTTTTAGCACTTTATTCTTGTGAAATTATATTTACGGCTCCTCAATATAACAACAAGCTCCCTGCTTCCATTTGCAATTCTTTAAGATTTTACTTTGAAATGCCCTCAGGTTGTTAAGATTGGTAGCAACTTATTATTTGTTTTAATCTTGAATGCATACTGCTACATCCCGGTTTTGTCAAGCTGTCACTAAAATTGTATTCCACTGATTTCACATCTGTATTTAAAGCTGGAGACTTGAGTTCCCATGTGGTCAAATTTGCTGATGACATAACTGTCAGTGGCCTTACATCTGAGAAGTCCAACTATTCGTCTCAAGGAGTTTCCTTTGTACCTTACTGATGGCTCTGCCCAACGTCTTGCAAGCCATGCAAGGAATGAGGAGGAAGAGAACAACAGTGAAAACACTTTGTATCAAAGGATACAATAGAAAGCAATTGACTTTTTAATTCCTTGGACTCCCATATACCTAATCTGTGTTTGGAAATTCGGAGAAAGCAAGATAACAGCTATAAACTGAAACCATATGAAGTCAATCAGTACACTCTGATTAATATTTACTTCGCAATTGTTAAGAATATATACTCAAGTTGTCAATAACTGCCTGGTTCAACCGTGTGACACAATCAGGTGTTAGAAAGTTACCTGTCACAGTCAAATATTTCGAAAGGATTATTGGAGCTGACCTTACTTCTCTGGAGTCGATAACTCTCGAAGAACAGAAATGATTATTTCGGATGCAGAGCGTCTTGTGTAGCCATCTATTGTCATGACATCGCACATTACTATGAGGAAAAAACATTTTACTTCCAGCTTCTTCCCAGTTGCCATCAAACTGTACAACCCTGGTCTGTAGTTTTGGGTCATAGCAACCATTTTTTTGCTCTATTAAATTGTCATCCTTATACATATCACATTTTTATATGTATTAATTTTTGTTTGTTATTTATCTGCATTTATTTTATACATTTACAGAACTTTCAGTTTCCTTTTACTACGTTTAATTATTAATTCCTTGCCGAAGATCGAAATCTGTGTAATGGTGTGTTTTAGTGGGTATATTTATGTATGTATCGCCTTGGCTATGTCCCAGTGAGAGGAAGGTGCTTCTATTTCAGAGTTGGTGTGCAAGTAGGCAATGGTTGGGAGATTGTCCCAATTGTTTTTTTTTCATACAGAAGTCAAAACCACTAAACGCCATTTGAATTCCCAAGGGATGTAAATGAACACCATTTTAAGCAACAATTCTTAAATGAATATTTTGCTGGAACTTTTTACTAGGACTGTAAAAAATCCTATAAACCCTCAAATAATCATATAGATCTTTTTAGAGATTCTATAGAAAAGCTTATAGACACCCCTTTTCTATATAGTTTCTATAGAGATTCTTTAGAGTTCCCACAGAGTTTCTGTAGAGTTTTTACAGAGTTTCTATAAAGTTTTATAGAGCCGTTCTAAGGAAACTCTATAGGATTCTGTAGAGTGCCCTGTAGGATTTTCCATTAGATTCTATAGAAAATCTTATATAGTTTCTATAGAATTTCTACACCAAACTTATATGCTTTCTATAGAAACTATATAAGATTTTCTATAGAAATTCCTATAGACACCCACTTTTGTATAGAGTTCTTTAGAGTTTCTTTAGAGCATTTCCAGATAAGCTCTATAGGATTCTCCCATCCTATCTTTTCTTATTTGTAATGCACATTGTAATTTGCTTGCAGTGGAAACTAATTTCTGAACATGATTGTTATATTCATTCATTCCATACAAAACTTACAAACTGAGCTTGCAAGTGGTAGTTCCTCCCATCCTATCTTTTCTTATGTGTAATGCACATTGTAATTTGCTTGCAGTGGAAACTAATTTCTGAACATGATTGTTTAACATAATTTCATTTTTTAGTTGCATTTATTCATGCATTTTACGGTGTCTAAACATTGTTCAATTAGTTGTTGTGCAAGATTAACCTAGAAAACTTCAGATCTACAGAATGAGAGAGTGTGAGAATGAGATTGTTTCCAACCTGCCAGGAAATAGTCTTACTACTTAAATACTCTGCCCATTTAGAACAATTAGGAAGTCATCTATTCAGGTTAAATGGTGTGGGAAAAAATATGGCTGTTGAGACAGCAACTCTTTTAAAACAGTTTAGTACACAATTTGATCAGCAGAATCTGTGTATCCATACAGGTGCACAGCTTCATCGCACTAATTAGTACATTGTACACCCTTAGTGTGTACCACAAGGTCATTGCCAAAGGGAGTGAACTTTTTAGGGTACCAGTTATGGCTGTCATATTACAGCTTACCCCTGTATACCAACCGCAGTGTTGCCCACACAATTGCATGCGTACCTAATGGTATTGTAGCAGGAAACCCTGTTTATTGACAGCAATATTTCTGTAAATAAACAGGCATGTGTAGTAAAAGAAAGAGAACCTGTACGTAAACGAACATGCTTTTGTTCCAGAACAGCAGAAAACTGTTAACTTGCCATCTGGTGAGATTGCAGCACAGCAGATATGTGTATAAAGACGACAATATTTTGTCTACATTAAGAGGGAAGCTGTTAATACATGGACAAGCTATGGTAACTGCACAAACGTTTCTGTACAAGCACAACGAGACTACTGGACACAAACAACGTAAATCCCATATAAGAACTGAATATTTGCTGTATACAAAGTCGTTAAAAGTGTCAAAATACAGACTTGTGGGGTTGCAGTACAACTTGCCCTGTATCTTAACAGGACAGTTTCTGTAGATATACATGAACTATCTTGTAATGTACTGTGAAGTTCTGTAAAAATACAGTGTGGTCCTATACCCGAATTGGAACATCCTGTACATAAACATGTGCTTGTTGTTCTTGTATGGAACCCAATTGACAGCAACTTTGTTGTAGACAAACAGGAATTTTTTAACAGTGCAGTTCTGTGAAAATACAGAGTGGTTCTGTACATATACCCGTGCTTGCTGTTCATGTATGAAACCCAATGGACAGCAGATTTTCTGTACACGAACAGAGATTTTTTTTAACAGTGCAGACGCATTGGGCAATGTAACGTTTTCCGGACACACCAATGGTTCCTCCTCCCATATTACATGTGAAATTGCAGTTGGTTGATGGTTAGTGGAACCTAAGTCGTGGTTAACAAATATATCAGGCTCGGAAGGGCTTTGTATTCATCCGTGACTTCGTACTTCTCTCTCTGAGCTTTTAGACTGTCAGACGCCGCAGACTGGGGAAAGTATGTCTAGTTCGTTCACGAATCCAAGGTTTGGATCGTCTCGTTGACGGTTCGGCTCAGACGTCCTTTGCTGTTTTCACCGAGGCTCGTCATCATTGTTCACTGCACCGTTACAAACAAAATAGAAATTGGTGACAACTGACGAACCGAAACCAAAATGTTAACATTTTGTGGTAGATCGAGTTATGCATGGTGCATTTAAGTCTTTTGATTACTTTTATGTAGGTTATTTATTTATTTACCTATTTTACCAGGGTGACCTGTTCAGCACGAAAGCTGATCATTCACATGGACTTTTGTAAAAATAAAATACAGTAGAATAAACATCAAACATGAAAACATAAAATATAGTATTACAGAAATGGTCTATTACCATAAAGAATAAAAATAGTAAATAGTATAAATACAATAACCAACAAATAATTTTTTGTGCATGACAAAAGTTAAAACGTGCGATGTTAAAACGTGCCACAAATGTGACCTTTGCCACTTACACACAGAGTGAATAAAGCCTTTATAATTTGAATTCTTAATACCATAAGTTTCAAAAGACAAACAGATGGAGTGTGCTAAATATCGAATCCTTTATATGTAGTTAACAAGATTTTCTTTATTTTTTTTACCATATTTTCTTTTCGAATTCGTACTTTCTTAGGTATTTTGGTTGCGGTTGTTGTTGTTTATTAAAGAAAATACTTTGTGTAGCAACCAACACACTCATGCATAATACTAAATTTTAGTATACTAAAAAATACATGTACATTGTTTACACTTTTGTCCTAAACATAATGTCTGCAACTGGAAAAAGAACTTAATGTGTATTTATTGTTAACGAGTATATGAGCAAAGAAGAAAATACAAGATTGAGATGGAGGAGGATACCTCGTACTTTAGACTTTAGTAACATTAGGTCTACTTTATTGTTTGGAGGGTTTCAATATTTATTATTAGAGATTGGAGTATTCCTTATGTTATATACATCTAATTATGCCAAATGAATGAAAAAAAAAAGGAATAATTATACTTCAGTGCTTGATCCAAACGTTCTTACCGACAGTCTGACAGTCAAGTAACAAACACTGTCTAATAACCGCTAGGGTCACGATGTTACTTAATTAACTTGTTGTAATAATTAGTACCGGTACTGGATCGCATAATGATGTTGCAAAGTAGTTTTCAAAGAAACGACTGCCATGTAGATACTTTTGTTTTGGACATTTCTTTTCTAACGTAGGGGACGAAATGAACTTTATAGTTTTTCACCCTGTTATATATTCAAGTGTTAGATCAAGCAGGTTGGAAAAACTGTACTATTGTGGGAATAAAGGAGAGATGCGCCGTTGTATCTCCTTGTCATTGTAACTCCCTGGTGTGACTTTGGTAAGTTTTACCGTGTCGTTTAAGGAATGTTCTTCTGGCAAACTCCAAATACCCATTTGGAAATGCAAGTGCGGCTTTATCAATTGTCAGAAGAATTCAATTGATTTAATCCACCAGTAATACAAGGAATGTTACATGCAAGAAAAGTCCAAGTAAAACATGTAATGGAGGAAGTGAAAGATTGAAACATCTTTTACGATTTTTATCTGAAAATGCTTGCTCCGTGACTTGATTCTTGGGCGTTGCCTCTGCCGATTACTGTTGTCGTGAGTCTCCACGTGCCTTGTTAAATTATCCTTCCGGAGGAAACTTTATCACATACGTTGCAAGTATGAATATTGTCATCGATTTCATGTTTACGTTCGTGTCTTGATAAGGCGTCTAGCCTCGAAAAGGATCGTTTGACATACATGTTCACCTTCGCTAACATGGACACCAGCCAAATGACGGTGTAATAGATATTTCAGTTTGAATTCTTTCGGACACAAAGAGCACTTGAAAGCCATTGTGTTGTTAAAGGTATGTTTTTTTCTCTCTTTTAGAAATCCTCGATCAATGACAACTTGCTTAATTCTTTCTGAAACAAAACTCGATGCAGGGAAAAGTAAACTTCGTTTGAAGAAGTGATTGCTTTGGAGTCTTAACAGCAAATGTGGATTACTGGTAAACTTGATTATTTGTAGTTCATCTACAGCACTTCAACACTGACAAACCACGTCTAGACTAGCTCATTCTTTCCAATTGAATTTTACTCACCTTAGCAAGGTGCACCCAAGCATTCTGTTTACGTGTGTGTGTGAGGGTGTGTGTGTGTGTATGTAACATACATCCTCAAACAAAAGATGAGACGGCTACTTCTCTTGAAGGTTCCAAAAGCAAGTCCCAACTCGATCACTGTTATTGCGTAACAACGATAAAAACATTTTTGGTAACGAGAGTGCTAGGGCTCTTAATCCCCGGAAAAAATATATACATCATACGTCCATAGGAAACGGGCCTGTAAAAGTCAATGTATTCATCTTTCTGAATTCCTGAACTATACGACTAGTTGAAGTGTTTATCAACGGGGCAATAAAATCATTATTGTCGTCATCGAAAATATTTATGCCATAAAGCAATAACGTATCGTTTTAATTTAAGAACAATTAATAAGATGATGCAATTAAAAAAAAAATGGTAACAATGGTAAGCTTCAAAGAAATATTCAAGGTTCTCACGGAGAGGACAGAGACATGTTCTCGCTCATGACTGGACCTTCGGTTTTGGCAGGAATTTCAAATTTTCAGCAATGCAACATCATTCATCGCGAAGTTTGTGTGCTTGAACTTGGGGATACTGCACGACACTGGCCCAATGGGTGCGACCCGAGACTTATTAATGATTTGACGTTACGGAGTGAGCTGGTTATTACTGACCCACAGCTCTAGCAAATAAAACGCTTTGCTCCCGAATGCCACTTTCCTATTTGGTCCATACATGACATTCTGTAAGGAAAGCACTCTCTTGTATCTCTTTCCACTTGTGCATTGCCTTCGGAGAGAATGATCACACAAAATGTTCCAAGACCTCTTGGAAAACTAGACGGTTTGTACTTTCAGCCTGGCAAGTACAGATCGAAGACACTAGCTTAAGATGCCTGAGAAGCGAAAATATTAGCGCCGCTTTATTGAAATCGCCATTGAATAATTGTTAAGTGCGGTACAAAATATGTTTGGACGCCCTCCCATGCTCCCTTCTGAAAGCAAAAAATGTTCTACCACCAACACAACTGCACACGTTAAGTTAGGAAAGTATCCGTCAAGTAGGCAGCACACGTTTTGAAGACGTTTCTACGGCAGATTCGGGCATTTGCACATGTGCAGCTTATGCTGAATCGTGACAATGGATTGAAACTCATCGTGTTAAACAAGCGGATATTTACGATGGTGTGGTCGTTGAGTCAGGGGAGGTAAAAATCTGCGTGGGGGCGTTGAAGTCTGGAACACTTTTATGAGTGATGAAATTAAGTATTACAAGAAAGTCAACAAAACTGTTTAAGGGCTTATCTTCCTTCGAGAAGAAGACTTCTTGATTAGTATCAAATAGCACTGTTATTGATATTAGAACCCAATTCAGTTGGTGAAATCGGGGAAATGAGCAAAAATTCCACTTCAGTGATGAAATAGTCAAAATAACTGCGTGGCAGATTAAGAATGATGGCATATTGGTAAATATGGTCTTTGCATGAACAAGTATCACATTGAAAAATTCATACGCCAAACTGTAAACGAAGGCACAAATTTACTTGAACAGCTGAGTAAATCTAATAATCTGTGGCTTCGATTGAGTATCGCTATTGAGCTCTAATAACTTCTCCGTTTGTCAGGTAAGTACTTCCGAACTGATGAAAAGTATACGTGACCGTGTACGCTCTATCAATTTACGGTCTGAGAAGGGGTGATACGCTCGTTTCAGTCTGTGTTTTATAGGCTACTACTGTTGTAATAAGACATTATATCTCTATTTCGGTCTCTCCGTGTCCTTTAAACATTTATATCCTAATCTGGACTTTTAGGCTACTATGAGGAATGTGTTTTGACATTTGGGCGGTTCTTATGCTGTGTATTAAAATAACACTGTTAATTCATTTACAATATCATTCGGTGTGTATTAGCACAACATATCAAGTGAGATCACTCTCAACATGTTGAAACTGACATTAGCGCAAATACTGATGGATAACCTCTGTCGTACTAAAGTCTAATATGAAGTAAATATGTTGCAAGTTATAGTACGGCTAACACTGAGTTTTAGTTAGCGACTCGGGGAAGCTACTTCAGTAACTTGAGTGACATCATCACAGTGGGTCTTACCCTCTCAGTAATGTGGGTTGGTGGTGGGAAAGATACGGTGCGCAACTCTGGTATGATTTTGAAACTACCAATCAACAGGTGTCAAACCTCTAAGACCCACGTGCAAAGTTGTATCTAATTGCATTGTGATCATGAATCAAAAAAAGAACACAGAACTGTGTAGAAATACTTTTAATTGAGGTGTTAAGTCCCATTATTTTACTGACCTGTGTGCTGACCATGGTGCGACGGGGAAAAAAAACAACAGCAACAAGAATGAGAAAACGATAAGATAAAGCAAATCGTTATGACTGAGAAGAAACCTAACATTTTACTAGTGTGCAAACGTGTAACGATAATACACTGCATGTCTGCTCTCAGCAATATGAAACCCAATGCTGACACTATTTGAATATACGACTTTCAAACTGGTTACAAATCGCGAGAGCGAATACTCCACAACTATTCGATCCCATCATGTTGACCCTTCTTGAAGAAAACGTATGCAGTACAATGGTTGTGCGAAGTCTCTCAAAGTTAAAAATCAACTAGACAAGCAGTCCGGTTGAAACTTTACAGGATGATCCTTCCATGAAGTATTCAAAAGAGATTTAAAATTGTTCATTGAAGTGGCATTGACACCAGAAGCTGGCAGAGAGTTCCAGTGATTAACGCAACGAAAATTAAAAATTGAAAAAGGTCTTGTAGTCCTTCCTGAACACTTTTTGAGCTTCCAACTGTGACCCCTGGTACAAGTATAAGATACAAAGTTAAAAAAGGAACTAAAATCTGTCTCCTCAAGACCATGTAAGGTTTTATAAACCTGGATCATGTCATTACGTAATCTGCGATATTGAAGTGAAGGAATACCAATTGCAATAAGACGGTCACTGTATGGAAGGTCCTGAATACCACTCACTCACTTTGTTGCTCGCTTTTGTATCAATTCAAGCTTCCTCATATCAGACTTAGTGTGTGGACTCCAAACACCCATACAATATTCAAGAATTGGACGTACCAATGACTTGTACAGAAGGCTAAACATTTCAGCATCAATATTCTGAAAAGTAGTCTTAATAAGACCAAGAACTCTATTTGCCTTAGAACAGATATTGTCAATATGATTTGAAAAAGATAAATTAGACTGGAAATTCACACCATGATCCACCTCACTTGAAACTGTAGTAAGTTCTGTAACATTACCATTAACATGCATACAATACTTATAAGAAGGATTCTGACTACCTAAATGCATGATTTTACACTTCTTGGCATTAAACTGCCACTGCTATGTGTTGGACCAACTAACTAAACAATCAATATTGTTCTGAAAAGACAGATAGTCCTGGTATGAAGAGATTCTTGAGTAACATTTGTTCTGCGAACATCTTGACAGAGCAATCAACGTAAGAAGGCAAGTCATTGATATAACATAAAAACAGAATAGGACCAAGACCAGATCCCTGCGGAACACCACTAACAACATCTCTCCACTCTGATTTCTCACCAGCTATAGTAACACGCTGTTTTCTATTGCTCAAAAAATCTCTGATCCAATTAAAAATATTGCCTTTGATGCCAAGAGATGACAACTTGGTAAGTAACCTTTGGTGTGGTACCGTGTCAAAAGCTTTCTTAAAGTCAAGATATAAGACATCACAGGAACTTCCTTCATCCAAAATAGAAGACCATTCATGCAATGTTTCTAAAAGTTGCAAATTACAAGATTTACCACATCTAAAACCGAACTGGTTATCACACAGCAGATTATTCCCAGTCAACTAATCCACAATATGCTTTGAGATCAGCTTTTCCAACAACTTGCACGCACATGACGTCAGACTAACTGGTCGATAGTTATTCGGGTCACTCCTATCACCTTTCTTAAAAATTGGGCAAACATTGGCACGTTTCCAATCATATGGTAAATGACCCTCATTGATAGATTTTTTAAAGATAATAGTAAGTGGGTTGACAAGTACGTCACTCAATTCCATAAGAAATTTTGGATGCAGGTCATTAGGTCCACATGATTTAGGAATGGCTGTATGAAAATCTCAACTCTTCACTGTCGGTATTCTGAAATGTTTTAAATAGATTGTAGTGGACTTTGGATTCTATTTTTTTCTGATAGAGGAATGTAATATTAAAATTCACTTGTTAATATTTCAACCCAGGAGGTTAATACTGCTTGATAACAAACTGGTTTGTTTTATATCTCAATAAAAAGAACGACAACAGGTGGTAACGCGTCGAGCTGTTCTGTCAAACTTTGCATCTTTATCTTCATAATGTGCTCGTGTGTGTGCCGTACTACTGTACTGCCGTACGTGTTGCATACACGCGCGTGGACCACTACACTGTAACTGTACGTGTCTACCTGACTGTCAGTTCCACTAGGCAGGTAGAAAAGATTGGCAAATGTGTGTTATCGTGACTGACCGTGTTGTCTTTTTCTTCAAAATTGTCATTGACACTAGGCCTAGAGATAATGGTGTAATAAGCGTACGGTTACTGTCTTTTCAAACGTTCGTATGTATCGTGCCATGATCGAGTAGAAGTTTACTGGAACTTAGCCCAATGTGTCATAAGTTGTAACTGCTAGGCGAGGCTAACTCGACTCGAGTCTAAGTTAGCGAAAGAACTCGTCGTGCTCCTAGTCGTAGTCGTAGACTGAATTCTGCGCATAGCCTTGTACGCGTTTCAATCGTAAGTTCGTTGGATATTGGTGCTCCTTTTACTTCCCTAGACTACTAGTACTACGGTTTCATAAGCAGTAAACCGCAGTGCATTACTTGAGTGATGCCACAGTCCGTTAAGATCTGCAATTCGGTCCATATTCGCGAGTGTGAATGCCTCGCATTCTGGTTTACTTTCCAAAAGGCCTTAAAGCACCTTATCACGTGGGTCTACTTGATTAAAACACACCAAAAGGGGACGCGCTTTTGGTAGGTCTTCAGACCATCGTCCAAGTCTGAAAAATCTCTCAATACCTATATCCTTCAGTCCAGTCTCTTCAAGAATGCCACTAATCTGAATCTTGTCATGCTTTATTCTTTCATTTCCATCAGCACTTTGAAGCTCTTCAATATTAAAAATCAACAAATTATTTTTTCTTATTTTCTTGTCCTGCTCCTCACCCATCATTTCTTCAATGTTGCTCTTGATAATACTGGTGAAATCTTTAGCAGACGCTTCGTCAGGTGACCCGCCTGAAGCCACCAGCGATGTATTTTCCAGCTGCATTACCTTGCCCTCTAAGACTGAAAGTTTATCAGTCATGACACTAACCTCATTGTTAACTATTTATTTACGATTCTTTGCAAAATCTCCATTCTTCAATAACCTGAAGCCTTGAAGATACATTTTTAACATTGCTTTCAATTCTCTCAAGCCTTGAAGACATGGAAAGAATAGCTTTGATAAGCTGGGTAGACTTCACATTACGAACATGGCACTACCAATGCACTTGCGCTCTTGTGTTCATCAATGCTTTATACTCTTTATCAATTCCCTCACATTCTGCATGAAACCAAAATTCACAAAGCTCACAAAAGACAGCCTTAGAAGATTTTCCAATCTTTTCTTTACAATCAAACTTCCCACAATTATCAGCCCTAGCCATTTCCAAGTCAACGTATCAGAGAGATCGATCCTCAGTAATAAAGTATAACACAAGACCTACAACCCAAAGTAATGTAGCACAACTAGTACTGTACATGAATCCTATAGCAACAAGAGCAGAAAAAACACCTGCAATTTAGATCCAAAAACACCCACACAATCCAAACACTAAAACCCAAGGAAATACCACCTGAAGGTTTCCAAGATTAAAAAAAAAAAAAACCTCTGACTGTGAGATAAACAATAATCCCAGGAAATCCCAGAGAACAAATAGAGTAAGCTCAGAGAGACTTTTGCTCAACCTGCACAACAACGATGCACAATATAAGCCTAATATAAGGGGGAACTTCAGGGGTAAATGTTTAGTTTTCGGTAACCTTAGTCGTATGACATGCAGAATATCAAAACAACTTTTTATTTAGATTGCCAGACATACGGTAAGTTCAAAAGGCCGGTATGAAACACATGAGATAGCGACTTATACACTCAACCCCGCCAAAAGAATATAAAAATATACACTCTCGGTATCGCTTCCCAGATCTTCTACCTCTGTCTAAAAAACATAGTTTCGTGGCTTTACCCAATCCATTCATTCGCATCGCATCATTCGGCCCCATAAATTATACGTCAATGTAATCTCCAGGAGTATGAAAAACATGTTTACAATATCCGAGACAACAAGGTCCTTCAGACCCCAAGAGGGGGCGCTCCTTTCTTTTCATTTCACACCTCATTTCACCACCTCAAAAAGCGTATCTGCCGTGCATACTAAGCCATCGCCACAGAAATTTGTTCTTTTCACCTTTCTCAGTTTCATCCAGGCGATCGTACCTAGTGATAAAGCAATACATCTTTTGGCCTACTGCTGCTCCGTGCATTATAATAGCATAGTGAAACTTTTGATACAGGGTCGGCCATGCGTATAGTAAGTAGAGCACAACACCGGAAGCGTCCTCCGTTTGAGATGCAGAGATCCCTGGACATGATGCACGCGTCAGTCTTGGAGAAGCACTTGACTCCGGCGTTTCAACCCGTCTTCATCCCGTAAATGAATTGCTGTGACCTGCTACTGTTGTCAGAAATCGTTTGGACGTCCCAACACTGTCAGGCAACCTGTGCGATTCCTGCAAGTTTGTTAATGTGCATCGATACAAATGTGTATGTGGCTGTCTAAGGTCGCCATGTTCAACGCCGAAATCGCAAAGCAAGATATACGACGATCTGACTAACCCCGTGAGATAATATACAACGTGCAGCTGGATGACTGCTTTATTACTGAGCTGAACGTTAGCGATGATTTTACAGACAGTACAGAGAAGCCAGAAGTCACCGTACAGGTTGAATCATGCACCTTCCCGCGTCCCGTCTGCGATGGATCCATAGGCTAATTAATATCATTCAGATGTTCACAATTCCAATGCCATTGAAAGTTGTTAATGTTTTCATTACTGCTTTTTTTTCTGAGTAATGTGACTTACGTTAAGTATTGCACACTGCTAGTGATTGTTACCATGAGTATGTTAGGCTCGCAATTGTATGTTGACTTTGTGTACAGTGAGGCCTAGGATTACTATTAGGTTAACGATGTATAGTTCCCCAAAGTGTGTGTTGTTGGCTTTAGCGTGATATGGCCACTTGTGTTATTTCTGTGTGCTGGCTAGTGTTCGCCTGGTGTGCTGATGTATGGAAGTTTGGGCGACCTCAGTGGGTCAAAGGTTTATGGTACTCTACAGCGTCTCATGTGTCTTAAAGGCTTTGTGTGAGTAGACACAAAGCAGGGGTGTTTCTAATCTGGGGTTTACTTGGTGTAAAGTGCAAAGTATTCTTTAAGTGTTTTTATTTCTTTCTACTCCTTTTTAGTAATTGGGTTTAAATATACTGGGAGGTTCAAATCTTAGTCGTGTCATATTGTTGTTTTGATGTCATCAATGTTGGTTGCAGAAAGAACTAGGTTATAAACTAGGGCAGCAATACTGCTGTAGCTCACACAATTGAACTGAGGGTTACAGCCCTATGTTCTGACACACTTTTGTTCCCACACCCCATGTTCTGACAATACAACACATTCAATACATCAGGCACCATTTTGGGTCCCAGCTATGACGCTCGGCGTAGTAATGACGCATTGATCAGCCGCTGCTGTCGGAATTTAAGTTTACATGTCGAAATATAAGTGTGTCGGAACATAGGGGTGTCGAAACTAAGGGCAGTCACTGAACTAAGTAGAGGTAATCTTTGTTTGTGGTATTGCAAAATGAAAGTACAGTACTTGGAAGGTGACAAAATGCTACTAACAAAAGGCTTTGTGATTCCTTGCTACATGGTTATATTATAACAAACATGAATTATCCACATGACAAGTATAAGATCAACTGCAGTTATTTTTCTTGATACACCACAAGCCTTTAACCCAAAATGACCTTTAATTTGGTGACCTGAAATGACAGTGACATTTGACGTCCACCAAAAGTAATAGGGATCACCTACCCAGCATGGCCAACCCACACATCAAGTATGACATCAGTCAACATTACCCTTCTGGAGTTAATGTGTTAGCAAGGTTTGACCTCGGGTGACCTCAGACGACCTTTGACCTCCACCACAAACAAAAGAAGTCTTCTACTTAGTATATACAATCTACACATCAAGTAAGACATCAGTCAAGGTTATACTCCTGGAGATATTGTGTTTACACATTTTTACAGTTTGACCTCTGGTGACCTCAAATGACCCTTGACCTCAATCAAAACAATAGAGATCTTCTGCTCATTATTACCAACCCACACAACAAGTATTACACCAGTCATGGTTACTCTTCTGGAGATATTGTGTTTTCAAGTTTTTACAGTGTGACCTCTGGTGACCTCAAATGACCTTTGCCCCTCACCAAAGATGATAGGGATCATCTAATTAGTATGACCAAGCAACACACTCAGTATGACATCAGTCACAGTTACCCTCTTGGAGATAATGTGTTTACAAGGTTTTCACAGGTTTGACCTTTGGTGACCTCACATGACCTTTGACTTCCACCAAAATCAAAATGAGTATTCTACTGATTATATTCAATCCACACACTAAGTATGACACCAGTCACAGTTACCCTTCTGGAGATATTGTGTTTAAAAGGGTTTCACAATTTGACCCCTGATGATCTCAAGTAACCTTTGACCTCGACCCCCAAAAAAGGAATCATCGTAATATGAACAACCCACACACTAAGTATGACATCAGTCACAGTTACTCTTCTGGAGATATTGTGTTTACAAGGTTTTTACAGTTTGGCCTCTGGTGACCTCAAATGACCTTTGATCTCCACAAAAACAGTATGGATCATCTACTCAATATGACCAACTCACACACCAAGTATGACATCAGTCACAGTTACTGTTCTTGAGATATTGTGTTTAAAATGTTTTTACAGTTTGACCTCTGGTGACCTCAAATGACATTTGACCTCTACTAAAACAATAGGTATCATCTGTTTAATATGAACAACCCACACACTTAATTTGACATAAGTCACAGTTACCCTTCTGGAGATATTGTGTTTACAAGATTTTTACAGGTTGACCTATGGTGACCTCAAATGACCTTTGACCTCAACCAAAAAGAATAGAGATCATCTACTTACTATGACCAACCCACACACTAAGTATGACATCAGTCACCGTTACCCTTCTGGAGATAATGTGTTTACAATGTTTTCACAGTTTGACCTCTGGTGACCTCAAATGACTTTTGACCTCGACCAAAAACGATAGGGATCATCTACTCTATATGACTAACCCACACACCAAGTATGACAGCAGTCACAGTTACCGTTCCTGAGATATCATGTTCACAAGATTTTCACATTTTGCCCTCTGATGACCTCAAATGATCTTTGACCTGCACCAAAACAATAGGGATCTTCTACTTACTATGACCAACCCACACAGCAAGTATGAGATCAGTCATGGTTACCCTTCTTGAGATATAGTGTTTACAAGAAGCGTCACACTCACATACACACACGACATCAGGACTGCATAGATTCCTTTTGCCTACGGCAAGGAATCAGAAAGTATCTAGTTGACACACTATCAAGCCTATGACATTATCATATGCCAGTGTAGTATATTAACTTCGAAATGTAATGTTGAACAAGAGCCCAATGGGCACTGTGGTTCCTTGCAAAGAAATAAGGGCAAGTGAAAAGTTGGGTCCTCAAAACTGGGGACCCAAAACTTGGGGCTTTCAAGAATGGGGCCCAAAAATGGAGTCCAAATCAGGTCCAAAAATGTAGGCTCTTCTGTACAGTATCCCCACTGAATTAAGAAATATACCACATGTTTAGATAATGAAATAAAAAAAATTGGGGCCCAAAAATTTAGCTCAAACTGGGTCCAAAACATTTTGGGCCCATGTATAACAATTAAAAAAGAACTAAACATGTTAAAATATAATGAATTAAACAGTTTCCCTTTTTTTTCAAATTTAAGGATATTGCAAATTAAATTGGTAAACACATTGACTATACTGGCTACCATACTGTAGTTGTGTACCAACTACTAAACTAACAATTCACTATACCATGTTTAGACACAGTGACTGAAACTGTTCCCCAACCCATTTTAATCTATAAAGATAATGAAAATTCAACCATTACATACATCAGCTGATGGTCTAAGCTGCCATAGCACTAAAACAGCAACAATTTTCCAATGACCAAAAAATAAAGCACAAAATTTGTCCCCCTCTATCAATAAATTTCACAGGGATGTGAATCTGTCAATAACAGACAACCATATCAAGTTTAAAACAAATCTGACACACAATTATGGAAATATGGCAGTTTTAAGATTTTTTTGTTTGACCCCATAACTCCATGAAGATGCAAGGTATGGACATCATAAACAATAGGGCACTTATACCCACTATGACAGATCAGTACACCAACCTATGAGAACCGCTAAAGAAAATGCTATTTCAAACATGACATACATTCACTGATGGTCCTCCTAGGTTACCATAGCCTTCAAACAGCGCAAAAATTTTCCAATGACCCAAATCCCATTGAGTTAACTGTGTCACTAAAACCACAAATTACGATGGCCTATTAGGGCCATAAAAACATAAATATAAAGTCCATAAAAATATAAACATAAAGGGAAGAAAATATTGACAGAATTAAAAAAAATACAAACACACACACACAAAAATCTGATTGTGCGTCTGTTTTAAAATATTGACTGTTTTTCTGTTTTAAAATATTGACTGTTTTTCTGTTTTATCAAATTAACTGTTTTTCTGTTTTATAAAACTGACTGTTGACATGTTTTGTAACGTTGACTGTTTTTCTGTTTTATTAACTTGACTGTATCTCTGTTTTATAATATTAACTGTTTTTCTGTTTTATAAAATTGACTGTTTCTCTGTTTTATAAAGTTGCCTGTTTCTCTGTTTTTTTTAAATTAACTGTTTCTCAGTCTGTTTTATACAATTGACTGTTTCTCTGT
The DNA here is from genome assembly GCA_021234535.1 of Stichopus chloronotus. NCBI lineage: Eukaryota > Metazoa > Echinodermata > Holothuroidea > Aspidochirotida > Stichopodidae > Stichopus > Stichopus chloronotus. The sequence continues at coordinate 562,543 of CM037831.1, forward strand.
TTTATAAAATTGACCGTTTTTCTGTTTTATACAACTGACTGTTTCTCTGTTTTATACAACTGACTGTTTCTCTGTTTTATAAAATTGACTGTTTTTCTGTTTTATACAACTGACTGTTTCTCTGTTTTATAAAATTGACTGTTTTTCTGTTTTATAAAATTGACTGTTTTTCTGTTTTATACAACTGACTGTTTCTCTGTTTTATAAAATTGACTGTTTTTTCTGTTTTATAAAATTGACTGTTTTTCTGTTTTATAAAATTGACTGTTTTTCTGTTTTATACAATTGACTGTTTCTCTGTTTCATAAAATTGACTGTTTTTGTTTTATGAAATTGACTGTTTCACTGTTTTACAAAATTAACTGTTTTTCTGTTTCATAAAACTGACAGTTCTCTTGTTTTATAAAACTGACTGTTTATACGTTTTATGAAATTGACAGTTTCTCTGTTTTAAAAAACCTGACTGCGTTCTGTATCGTAAAATTGACTGTTTTTCTGTTTTATAAAACTGACTGTCACTCTGTTTTATAAAATCAGAATTCTATAAATAGTAACCAACTGTTTTGTTAAAAGAAATTTCGGTACTGGCACAGTGAAGTTAGCAAACAATATCAGGCTCAAAGGTTATAACACGAATCCTACGGAGTTGCTTAATGAACGTCTCTTCGGTAAACGGTAATAACCGACGTCCATCCATAGGCTATTCAATATCGTGGATATAGAGTCATGTGTCAAGTCCACCCTTATTCACACTCTTTTCCACATACACATTCTTATTCACATTCGAGTGGTGGAGGAAGGGGGGCATGTGCCCCCAGTTATGTTTCTGACCCTCAAAATAGATTAACTTGAAAACGAATTGAAGCTATATTTATTTTAGAGAGGGGGATAAAGCATAAAATGAGGAGAAAACATGGGATTAGAAATGCCATTTTGAGTAATATGGATGGTGTTTTTTCAGCAAAATGCTTCAGGTGCGCTCTGTTCCATCTGATGGTGAATCTTGTTTTTATATGGTATATGCAGGCAACTTTCCTTTGTTTTAAAGGTTAAAGCGCTGTCGGCGAACGAGAGAAAAAGTGATTGAGTAGGTGGACACATAATATTGATGTGTTTTTTTTCTTTTTCTCATCAATTGAGTAATTACAGAAATGAGAACCATGTTTCAAGGCTGGGTGTAGGCAGCGTAGCACACCCTGGGAAGTTTACAAAACCGAAAGTTATCTGTACCCTTCCCTACAACTGATGGTGGTGAACTGTTCAAATAATCCTGTCTGCAAAATGTCCTCATGCCACTACCACTGCTAAAAGTCCTGGACACGTACGTGATGTGTCCTCTCGTAGATATAGTTGGCCGCAGGGGACAAAATTACTGATTTAATGTCAACATTAAATCGAATTAATTCTGATATCAAATCGAATTAATGTTGACATTAAATCAATTTAGTTTTAAACCAATCAGAGAAACTTTGTAAATGTCTACATTAAATCTATTTAATGTAGACATTAAATCGATTTAATGTCTACATTAAACCAATTTATAGACGTATTAATTTCATTTAATGTAGACATCAAATATTTAATGTCTACATTAAATCGATTTAAAGTCTACATTACATACCCTCATTGATATGGTTGGCCGCATTGACATAAAATCAATTTCGTGCTGAGCCAATCAGAATACCTTTTTAAATGTCTGCATTAAGTCGATTTAGTGTTGACATTAAATCTATTTAATGTAGACATTAAATTTATTAAATGTGCACATGAAATCAATACATACGTATACATGAATTCGTCTTAGCACGAAATCGATTTAATATCAACATTAATTCTATTTAATGTCAACATTAATTCGATTTTATGTTGACATTAAATCGGTCATTTTCCCCTCTTCAGCCAACCATACTCGATAGCCTTAAAAATGGAAATAATGGAGTCATTGGGGGATGCTCCTTCCAACCACGCACACACACACAAATTCGCTCATGCTCATTTAAGTTACCCTGGTTCAAGCAATCCGTAGAGTATCGCAATATTGCTGGGTCGTTAGTCCTTCCAATTGACCTCTCAGACAATTTCGGAAAATAATTGCGTTTCAGGTGGCTGATTCTGCCATATGATTTTAAATTCTTCTAACAAACGACAAAAAGTGTAAAACACGATAATGTACTGGTTGACAGTTTTCATTCAAATCAACTGTGTGCTTCCGTCTTTGAACAAGCCAATGGGTAGTATACCAGTACTGAATGTTCAGTCAATTAAAACAAATCATGATCACTGACACTGCGTGATGAACAGTCTTGTCACTGTATGCGCTACGAGCATTCTGAAAACAGTTGGGTAGCTATAGCCCTAATAGGTGAACTCAACTTAAATTGGGTAATTTGTTTTTACCGAGCAGTTTAGTTAGAGGAATACGTAACCAATCTAGGTAACAGTAAACTCAAGTGGTTTTAGCCTAGTGTACTAAACAGCCTCTGGTTGGTTATCTCACTGCTTTACGCAGTGTGTGTGTGTGTGTGGGGGGGGGGGGGGACTCCATCAACAAAAATTGTATTAACTAGAAGGATAAAATTGAAAATATAAAAATCAATTGGCTCTTTTTTGTTTCGATTGGCTTTGAACCCTCCTCAAAAATCCATACTTATTTATATTCCAATGTGTGAATTTTAAAGGCATAAGGCCTCAAATACAGAAATACACAAGACAAACATATCGTATTCTGATTCGTACCTGTTTTTAGAACGCAGCTTCTGAGCCTTGAAGTGACTTACGTTTATTGAAAGGTGAACCCAATACGGCGCTAAAGTGTAACATCAATAAGTGGGGCATTAATGCTTCAAGATCCAGGAAAAATTCTAACCAATCTTAATATGGAATTCGATGGTACTCTGAATGGTTCATGTCTCAGCTATACGAGTGACACGTGTTACAGCGCTTGACCAACAGATAATGGTACATTTGTATATTAGCTTATAACGGATTCTCACTACGGAGGGAATGTGGGGTGCCTCATCCCTCCCCCTGTTGGGTGAAAATTTTTTATGGGGGCGGTGATGACTTATTTGATGCTTATGAAATGAAATTAAAATGAAACTAAAGAATGCGTTATTGATATTTGTAATTCAATACCAACAGGGTATAGAGGTATCCCATGCATATACATACATGCGTAAGCAATTGTAGTTTGTCAGTCCGTACAAACAACTAACAAGTTCTAACATACAAGCAACATTTTACATTACTATACCGCCTAACTAATGCACTGCCTAATTCATCGGCCATGAACGCTAGCGCGCCCACTACAAGCAAAAATGCTGTTTAGTTGTTTGCCTCACACGTTGAATTGTATCTAGGAGAGTGTGGATCACTGTCGTTAACTGCAAAGACGAAAAATTGTCACTGAGTAATATGTGAACTGATAGTTCAATTAACAGCTAGGGAATGACAAGTAGGAATCATTTCAGGTAAAGAAGCTACTGTCATTGACCAACGTAACTTCTGCAATTCATAGTTACGCCAATGTTACAGGGACATGCATTTGGGCAGGCCCGTAGCCAGCCCATGGGAAGGGGTGGGTCTTTTTTCCAAGATGTGGACCTTTTTCCAAATACTGAAGCGGCTGGCGCGTGCGTAAGCATGCAGTTGCTAGGGCCGGGGTCCGGGGGTATTTTCCGGGGATTTTTTTAAATCTGCAGATTTACCGCAATCTGGAGCATTTTAAGGGACTGCTGACAAAAGACCTTCTGTCGTAGACAATTTACATAAATAGTAGCCACAGGGGCGTAGCCAGGAATATGTTAAGGAGGGTGCAAACTGGTGAAGACTATCTAAGCGGAGCGCCACCATCTTGGCGCGGAGCGTACAAAAAAATGTTGAGTTTTACAAACCCCCTAGATGGCCGGAAATAGCCCTTCCCAAGTCTGTTCAGCTGCATGAACCCAGCCTTGAAATATAGATCTCATGTCTACAATTTCTCAATTACTGAGAAAACAATTAGTCTGAGAAAAATGATGCAATGCCGATATGAGTATTCAAAGAAACGTTTGGCTCTACAAACCACTCAGACAGTAGAAAATGGCCCTTCCTGGGTGTTTTACATGCATGCATACCTCTCAAAAAACATACATCATCAAAAAAGTAGCTCAGTGGTACCAGATTTGGTGCCTAGTATGCCCTTAAAATTCATACATAGTCTAGACCCAGCTTGGACCTTGTTGAACTAAATCACGCAGATGTAGGCTACGTACGCTTTAGGCTATACCAGAAACGAAACTCTGATAGGCTAGACTTTATGTGAAGACGTCCAGCAGTAGCCACCTTACAGAAGCTGCCTAGGCCTGTTTTAGTACCTTTAAATGTATAAGTTAGGCCTATTGGCGTAGAAAAAATGGAAATGGTTGCTAAACCTATTGAGATCTAGTATTAGGTGTTGTAAAGAAAATACAGCAAATCCATAATGGTACATTACGACAATATCTTCATTATTAGATGATGCAAAAATTAGAGAGATATGGGAGGGCAGTGCATATGTTCATAGTTTGTAACGATCCCGTAGGCTATTTGGTTGTGTCCCAGTTTTGAGGCATTAATACTGTAATGTACCTTATTGCAATCACTTAGAGCCTTATGACTGTTGAGAGAGATTTGAAGCCCCTGCATGAAAATATGCATAGGCTTACATATTGTACTTAAGTTCACGTTGCAATGCTTTGTTGAGGTTTTCACACTGTTTTCACACCGTTACTCCATTTTACATAAGGAAAAGACTAATATAAAAATTTATGAAAGCTTATTTCATGGAATATTAAAAATTAAACATTAAAATAAAAACATATGGAGACATTACATGAAACAAGATAATTACAGTATGAAATAAAAGATAGTAGTATAATGGTCAAATCTGATAATTACAAACAATGAAAAAGTCAAAATACTCATAAGAACAGGAAGAAAAAACTGCTCTTTTGTGATACAGCTATTTTAAGATGTCCGATTCATCAGAAGATGAGCGTAACAAACGTAATTTGTATGAGAGACTCAAACAAAGAATGCGGATGAAGAAAAAGGGAAACCCTAAAACCATCAACAAGTCTACATCCAGATCATATCAAATGATTGGTAATAAGAATGCCCAGAAACACTGTTGCTGAGTAGGGCGAAGGAATTGTTTTTCCCAGATGGACTCTCTCAGAAAGGTTCTTTAGAAGAGTTCGAATGCCACATGAGGGATGTAAGAAAACTACCTTTTGATACTGATGTAAACCCAACCGTCCACAGACTGCAGGAAACCGCAAAGTTAACAGTCCTGAGACTGTATCTCGCAACAGAGATGAAAGAAGAAAGTGACATTCTAGATTATGGTCTAGTGAACATTGGAAATGAGGTATCGGTTCAGTCATCTTCACCAGTGGTTGTTAGTTTAACCTCATCAGAGCCTTGTGCATCTTCCAACTCATCCCCTTTGTGCGCTTTGTTATCTTCAAGAATCCGAAGAATCGGAATCAGACTCCCACGAGCACACCCACCGTAAGGACTTCGGCCCATTTACACACCCAGAATCACATGCAAATAACACACTGCCGATTGCTGATGTCAGTGCAGAAAATACATTAAAGACTATTGTGGTGAGAAGGTCTCAGATATTTGAAGACATGGTGGAGTTTTTCAAAGATCAAAGTATCCTAGAGTGTAAACTATCAATGCGGATGATTTTACCTAATGGGAAAGTAGAGGATGGAGAGGGAAACGGGGTGTAAATGGATGCTCTCACAGCCTTTTGGGATGAATTCTCAAGTTATACTGCTGGAGATCAATTTAAGGTACCTGTATTGCGACACACCTTCGGTGCTGACACATGGGAGGCAATAGGAATAGTAATTGTTAAGGGATGGGAAGACTTCAATTATTTCCCTATGTTACTGCTACCCCCTTTCATGGAGCAGGTTCTGTTTCATGAAGTAAAAAGCAACATGAAGGATGCTTTTTTGAAATTTATGTCCGAGTCAGAACGACTTGTCATTCAGGAGGCCATAGCCCACTTTCCTGATGACTTAGAAGAGATTCTTGATATTTTAGATACATATCAATGTCGCGTATTACCAACCAAGGCCAACTTTGAACAACTTCTGTGGGAAATTGGTCATAAGGAAATGATCCAAAGACCAATGTTCATTGTGGATAGTATGGCGGAGGTTCTCATTCCACTTAAAGAGAAGTTGAGTCATGCTGAGCTACTTAAAATGTATGATGATCTTATTCCAACAAGTCAGAAGATCATTAGTCTAATTGTGCCGCCTTAAAATTGTAACCCAGCTCAACTGTTGGCTTTCGGTTTCTTAAAGAGGTACATTCGGTCTCTAGACAAGTATAATCTCAAGAAATTCTTACGATTTTGGAGTGGATCGAATGTGCTCTCATTTGACGAGCTGAAGGTTACCTTTAATGATCACATGGTAGACTTCACCACGAGGCCAAAAGCACGCACATGCGGACAGTGTTTGGAATTACCATCCTCATAAGAGTCCTTTATTGAGCTGAAAAATGAGTTTAATGGCATTCTTGAGGCTGGTATTTGGGTCGTGGACATTGTCTAGATTGTTTATCGTTCCTTGTTTCCAGAAACTTTCACGAGTGTGTTTGTTTTTCTTATTCATACATCAGTAAGCACTGATTTGTTGATGTTACTTTCTTTTCGTTAGTATAGGGAGCCTTCTCCCCCTACAACATGTTTATAGGCAGTTATTACAGTTTGTTGTTTTGTTTTTGATTTAGCATATTTATTTAGTTGTTCAAGTATACGATTGCTCACTTTTTGCTATGTTACTCTAGATGAAGATCAAAATAGGCAAGAAAGGTGTGTAGCTCGTTCCTTTGCTGCAAAAGTTTTTAATGTGTATGCAGATTTCATGTCCTGATTTGTTTCCTTTTTATGGTTTTCTTTCACTTGGTTTGAAAAAAAAAAAAACCTGAGGTAGGCTAAGACATGAAGCGTGATGTAAAACAGTCAGGGCTTCTGCACTGGTTACTACGCACTTATATGCATAACATGAATAAATCAAACCTTGTACAGCTGAACTGAACCTACTTTTGCATTTTGCATTTCATTGGTTCGATGGGTGTGTGTGTGTGTTTGTGACGCCCATCTCGTTATCGCGATATCTCAAGAAGGGAAAGTTGGAAATTTCCCAAACTTGGCACATAGATGCCCCATGTTAAGAGGAAGAACACTATTGTTTTTGGTGGAGATCAAAGGTCATATAAAGGTCACCAGAGGTAAAAAACTGAAAAATTTGTTATCACGATATCTCAAGAAGGGAAACTCTGACAGTTCGCAAACTTGGTATATAGATGCGCCATACTGAGAGGAAGAATCCTATTGTTTTTGGTGGAGGTCAAAGGTCACCAGAGACCACCACTGCAAATCTTAACGTAATATCTAGGAATCATGCGAATTTTTGGTGTGTAGTTTGTCAATGTATTACATTGAATAGAAAAAACCTATTGTTTTTGGTGGAGGTCAAAGGTCGCTCTGGGCCAAAGGAGGTCAAATTGTTAAAATATCATGAACATGATATTGCAAGAAGGGAAGCATCTATAGAACTGATGTGGAGTTTGAAGCTGTGCCTTATTGAGCAAAACTAGCTTCTGGTTTCCACTGAGGCCAACAATAATTTGGGGTCAACTGGGGTCAAGTTGTAAAAAGTTGCAAAAACATCATATTTGATTTTCAGATGCACCCTATTAGGTGCAAGAGGCCTATTGATTTTGTAAGAGGTAAAAAATCAGTTGGGATCAACATATCCTCACACTATGCAATATGCCAGATTCAAAATACTCATACTGTAATCGAATCATCGAAACCACAATGCCTCCTGGCTTTCTGGTTTAAGAAAAATATCCGAAATGGCAACAAAAAACGATCCTAAAATTCTTTGTTATACAACCAAAATGGTGATAAAACTTATGCCTATTTTATATCACATATCAAAGAATGTGCAGTCAATGCGTCGAGAACAGCGAGCTTGTCCCCTCCCCCCCCCCATCCCCACCTCGTCTCGGTTAAGCATCAGGAGCCGGGTATCTTTAAACAGGTATCCAGGTTTTTTTCATAACGGTAACGTATGGAGACAATTTTCAAAAATGAATCCTGTGTCGTTGCCGGACTGGAGCTTCACAAAACGAAGTGTGTGGTGAATCACATATACCATGAACAGCAACAAGATACATGTTTTCGAATCGCTAGAAATATGTTCCATATCCAGGTCAACGTTATTTCCCGCCCTTTTCTCCTTTCTCTTCCGACTTTCTCTTTCGTTCTATCAGTTTTCTTTTTCCCCAATCCTTTGCTGCTTATTGAGTCCCCACTTACTGTAATTTATAATGTAGGCCACCCCCTGTGACCTCGCCCTGTTCATCTGCTGTATTACCTGAATGCAGGAAACACTAAATTTAAAGGATTTCCCCACTAACAAGAAAAGTAAGTAGCTAATGAATAAGATTTGTTACTATTCTATCAGCTAAGCCTCATGATTTTGCCCGTAAATTTGTCCTAAGTTGTAAAATACCGCTGTGAAGGTTGGGTTTCAGTATGAGCCTAAGAATGTGTGACATAGAACCGACAAATGCTGTTTTGCCGTAATTTTTATTCATTTATTTTGGTGCACTCCTTGTGTTTCTAGCAAAATCTTATACAACGCAAAAACTCTTCAAGTTCAGCGATTATGAAAACATCGTGTGTTTCCACATTCAGTAAGATATACTTCTTGATACCAATAGCTGGTATTAACATTCAGTAAACAGAATATTTACTTAAAACCCACCGCATCGAATGAAGATAAGCGGCGTCATTAGCTCAAAGTGTTTCTTTTATTTATTGCTTTATTTGTCGGTTTCAGTTCAATGTCATATCAACGAACTAATTCTTAAGCAGTTAGCTCGCTCAAAACAATTCGTAGGTTTGGATATTATGCTCTTTAATGAAACTATTATCGTTTTACCATCAAATAGAGATCAGAACCGTACTGCAACACACGGTGCGGGAAAAAAAAAAAAAAAACATCGATACCAATGTACAAATCGAATTTGCCGGCACTACGTCAAAACCAATTGATTTTTAGCACCAAACTCGAGTACTAATTACTAAAGTACTTTGATTATATATTTCCTTAAAAAGACTTGCATGCGAAAATGTTTGCATCTTTTTAACTTAAGAGACATGAGAAGCAATGTCGAGGGATTAACTGCGAATTGAAAATGAAGTGGCGTAAGCTCTTTTATAAGTTGTTGAAACCAGAAAGCCAAAAGGCTTTGTGATTCCTTGCTACTGTACATGGTTATATTACAACAAATATGAATTATTCACGTGACAAGTATAAGATCAACTGCAGTTATTTGTCTTGATACACCACAAGTCTTTAACCCAAAGTGACCTTTATTTTGGTGACCTAAAATGACCGCGACATTTGACGTCCACCAAAAGCAATAGGGATCACCTACCCAGGCCATACAACCCACAGATCAAGTACAGTATGAGTATGACATCAGTCAACATTATCTCTGAGCTCCAAGAAACACACAAGTAATCAATGCTGCTTCTAGTCTTGCCTGTGGTTAGTTGAATCAAATAACTCAACCTTACCTCATTTGAACTCAGCTTGTCTGCCATATTTACCTCAAAATTCTTCGTAAACGACCAGAATGTTCTTGGGCACTCCAATTTGATTGTTAAGAAACCTTGTTCTGCTACCAGCTGTTCCTCTGGATATTGATATCATCCAAATAAATGACAGAACAGATGTTTTTTTTTATTTTCTTCATTTTTTCATAAACCCATTAACATTCCATTGCATGCTTGTCTATCTGACCCCGTGACCTCCCATACCAAGACTATCTCTCTGGACAACTTATTGGAGCCCCTCACACTAGAAGTTACTCACTAAGTTACAAATGCAGTACTGTAGCCTTAAATCCCATTGACTTAACTGTGTGCGACGGAATCAACAACTGCCAATAGTAATTTTGCACAATTTACCCCATATGCATTTGTACGGTAGTTTATAATAGCCACAATAATGGTGTTCAGGCTATTATTATTGTTTTATAGTGAAAAATTATCCCTTCCTCTCTATTGATAAGCATTAAATTTCACAGGGTCATGAACCTGTTAATAACAGACAACCTTATCAAGTTTAAAACAAATCTGACCCACGGATAAGGAACTATGGCAGTTTTAACCCCATAACCTCATTAATATGCAAGATTTGGACACCAAAAACAATAGGGATCATCTACTCAATATGGGCAACCTACATGCCAAAAATGAAATTACTCAGAGTTACCCTTCTCGTCACACACACACGCACACACACCCATACATACACACATACATACACACACACGACATCAGGACTGCATAGATTCCCCTGCCTACGGCAAGGAATAAAAAAAAAAGCGATGCAAAAATCAGTTTGTTTCTTCTTGTTCAGACAATGTTATAGGTATGTATTACATCAATTGATAAGCCATGCTCCCTGCGATTAAAAAAATGGACCACTTAGGAAACCTTCAAAATTGCTGTCATTGGATCCTACATTTTAACAGAATGAACGAAAAACTGTAAGCCATCTCCAAAATACGAGAGAATTACTCAGTGCTACTGAGTAATTCTGTGTTACTCAGAATTACCCCATAAGCCTTGTGACACGGTAATAAATATTGTAGTATTGGAAATATCATGTTAAAAAATAGTCACAAATTCTATCATATATATATAAGTTAACAACAAAAGTCTGTTTTATACTCACATTATGAATGCTCATTAGCTAAGAATCCAAATTTGTGACGTCAACGGAGAGATCTACATGGCGTATTACTTCCTTTTGATTTATTTACACTCATTACAATTGAGGACACCTTAAACTTTGATATGTTCTGAGATATTATTTTGGATATGATTTTGTGAACGTTTGTTTTTTTTTAAGCTATCAATATCCCTTGCCAGTTGTGTAACGTATAGATGGCAGGTAATTCGCATCCAATATCTATAGGGCTAACAAAGGAAACATTGACACTATATGTTACACACTACATCATACTGTTTGTATGTAGAAGGTTCTGTGAAAAATCTTCAAACACTGAAAAAGCATATTTTAAGAACGCTATAGACACAACAGTTGTAGTGAATTTGGTCAGTCGGCTCATTTGGAGTAAAGTCTGTTTCAGTTGCATGTCACGTGGGTTAATCATGAAAATTAACTTAGCGTCATCGTTTACAAATAAAAACCAGAAAGTCAAAGGACTTTGTGATTCCTTGCCGCTATTCATGAAGAACAAAAGACAACGTGTAGGCCTACATACCAATATGACCAACCCATACACTCAATATGAGACAACTGAAGGCTACCCTTCTTTAGGGACGGTATAAAGTTCACAAGGTCTTCACGGTTCGACGTCTGATGATTCCATCTTCTTAAAGCTCGAATATGAGTTGATAATTTGCCATATTTTGCCACTGAAAGCAAATATGTTATTGCCACAGCAAGAAAAGAGAAAAAACATTGCTCAAGCCCTATTTTACATACATGAATATTCCCTTCTAATCCCGTTGGTCTGTTTGATTTCAAGTAGCCTAATAGTTACCAAGAAGCCACGCTTTCGTTTAAAGTCTGAATTTTGTAGGCCCAACAAAAATATCCAGAAAATTTTCATATTAAAATATCTGGAAGATAAATGGATAGATCTCTTCCATATTTTATGACAGATGATCTGTTCCTCTACTTTCTTGTTCTGAAACACCGATGAAGAAAGAAAAAGATAGATGACCAGGCGATTGCCAGTACGACTCATATTCCAGCTTAACTGCCATGACCGACGCACACATCAAGTAGATCAGTCAAGGTTACCGTTCTTGATATATCGTGCTTCCAAGCAAAACTTATCACACACATACACCCCCCCCCTTCCACCATCATCGGAAAGCAATCACCATTAAAATAGAAAGTTATATATTACTTATCACAAAGTTATTTAAAGAGCTGCCATATTTGAAGTACAAAAACACATCTGGTTATCAATTCAATGAAAGATTTGAAAATACTGCGATAGTGCTACCAGAGAGCTATTTGTTGTTCGTCTTTGGAACCTTAATAGGTTTTCCCGCGTACGGTACAGTTTTGTCACTTAAATATGTGACTGACGACGTTCATAATAACCGATTTAGCATAATTTCTCGTAGGTTTCCATAGAGCATTATAGCTTCGACACCACTCCTAGGGGCTTGTAGATTATTGTGAGCCATTTCCATACAGCTTAACTCGAAGTTGTCGGGATCACAGGTATAATCTCCTTTGAAGACACATTCGTCTTCACAGACCTCCACCTTCTCTAATTGAACGTCCTTTATACCTGTCTCTTGCTTGATACATCTCTGGTACACTATGCATTATATTCGGACGGCCAAAAAGCAATTGTTGCTTTCTGGAAGGAGATATTCTATGACTATTCCATCCTTCACGAAGATCATTCAGCTCTTCCTGTCAATGTTATGACAACAACAATATACAAAAAAGTAAAGCTCTATGGTAGGACTCATCGAAAGCTATTTTAAGATTTGAGCTACTATTTCAGACATCTGAAGTACTCATTCTCATCTAAATGAGGATATCTGCCAAATAACGTGATATTTTCAAATCTGAAATTAACAACTATTTACAAATATCTGAATAAATCTTTAAATCCACATATCTTTCATTTTAATTACGATATCTTAAAATTCAAGTCTGTGTTAGTTTTATACAGATACCATATCGCAAATATAATTTCAGATATATCAAAAAGGAATTCCATACATCTAAAGTACTATGTTAGAAATCTTAAATGTAAAAGGTTATACGCATGAGATTTCACTTCACTATCGATGGATGTGGAATTTTATCTCAGCTTCTGTGTATTAAGCTCTTTACCAGTACGATATGACTGCCATTGTAAAATACACCTATTCACCTGAATAAGATTCAGAAAACAAAACTGTATCAAGGCTTTGTCCAGGTAACTACCACTGAACAGATTATTTTCCTATAGCTCGCTGAACGCATTCATCCAGTATTGTGAACAATGCTTGCGTAAGAAACTCCACCAACTTTCTATTTTTTTATTATGCTGACTCGTCCCTTGAATAAAACTGCTCTGTCCAGCAAATGCATCATTACCCCTTCGTCTGAGAAAAGGCTGCATTGGCTTAATGTGACTGTTTTCAGTGCCAAATTCGGCTCTCACTATGGCAGGACAACCGTCACATGCACGGATGCTTTGGATGTAGTAACTTGCTATTAAACGTGGGTCACTGTTATTGTAAGAAGCGTCTAACCAAATCACTTTCCTTGAGAACCCATCAATGCAACCGTTGATACAAATACCGTAGGGCTTTAGTTTGTCATACGAATCGACGTGCAAGAGAAAATTTGGACCAGGAACCCGATAGCGACATCTCCTTAGTCTTCTTCTCCGTCGAAATTCAACACCTTCTGGATCCAGGATTCGTAAAATAATATGTACTGTCTCTTTGTCGACATTAAACCCATGTCTAATGCATTTAAGGTGATTCCACCGGAACCCATGTGTAACTGCCCCGATGCTCCTATAACGCTTTCAACTTAGTCGACGACTTCGTGTAGTGGAGAATGGTGTTTTCTCCTGAACATCCCTTGACCATTTAATAGCCTTACAAGGTGACCCTTGTGTATCATAATGTTGTGATGGCGTTCCAAGCATTCTAACAATTATTTTAATGTAGCTGTAACCGAAACTGAAGTATTCTCGGATAGCTCGATCTCGATCTATAGCTGCGGGAGTCGTTGTATGTCTCGGTGAATACAAAGGAAACATTACTATGTGATCATAACATAAACGTGCCTTTGTCTTCGATTGAGGTTAACATTGCACTAGAAAGATTTACTGTGGTGATACTATCTGAAAGTGACATGAATCTGATGTGATTTTCAGACTCAGCTCTTTCCACCTGCCCATAAAACTAGGCTATTTTAATTGCAATCCGAGTGTAAACAGACTTTTCTCTATCGTAATATGTCACCAACGACAATATACGTTCATCTCTCTATGATATTATTTAGACCTCAGTATCCCTATAACCTATACGTGCATGGGCCATAACGTGATTAGTATGTGTACGGAGAAGTGTTCTAATCAGTTTAAGAAAATGATACCTTCCCTGGTTTGGTTAAACTCTGAAAGGCGAAATAGTTGTAGGTTTAGATTTTTTTCCTTGGAGAAGGTGGGGGGGGGGGGGTCATACAAAGGCATGACACTTACACTTAGATCTAGACTTATCACAAGATGCATGGAAGCCGAGAAAGGCACATCTAATTCGATACCTCATACTTTACGTGAAAATTTGTTACAAAGCATACTATTAAACTCCAGTTTGTTGTTCTTAGAACATTACATGTTAAAGTCTATAAATTAGGCTAAACACAGAAAATTGTTTAAACATGGCAAAACGTTGGAAAAAATTTATTAGCATATGGAGCATCTCTCACTTCAGACAATGCAAAATCAACTCTCACAGCGTACGTGCCATGTGGATATATCTGCGTTGGTGTCCACTTTGAAAAATGGCTTACATGTGCTTTCGAAACATGTGAGGCCGGATTTTAGACGTTATTCGGCGAGAATATATCCTTGGTCAATTGGATGGCCGGAATGTCGTACTGTAATGCAGTACTTGATACGTGGTGCAGGGAGAACTACGTGCTATGTTAAATACTGGATATATTCCAGCTTTTGAAGGAAAGTATGAGCACTAAATACTGACCAAGTAATCCCAAATTCCAAGTCATGTACTATTTACCCCAAACGGTGCAACTGGTACACTGGTACATACTCTTTGATAGGCCTATATGCCTAGAAATGAGATGATAGGAGTGCAACACAACCTGATGAATGAAATGACGAATAGCTTGGTCGACAGCTCCGTGTTATTCAATCCTGACCCTTCGCTTGATTGATTTTCTTCAGTTTTCAAACAAAAGGTCAACGTGAACAATATGTGCAGTACTGGACAGGCTCTCAATCCACGTTTAACAAGTGTATGTAAGCCCTTATACACCTCACTCTGTACATGCAGGATTCTGTACCATGCAGATTTGACACATGATATTTGTAGTGAGTAATTATTCCCCAACGAACTATCAAGTAATTAGTCTGATGCAAAAACTACATAACACAGAAAAACAGTCAATTTTATAAAACAGAGAAACAGTCAATTGTATAAAACAGAAAAACAGTCAATTTGATAAAACAGAGAAATAGTCAATTTTATAAAACAGAAAAAACAGTTAATTTTATGAAACAGAGAAATAGTCAGTTGTATAAAACAGAAAAACAGTCAATTTTCTAAAACAGAACAGTCGATTTTATAAAACAGAGAACCAGTCGATTGTATAAAACAGACTGAGAAACAGTTAATTTAAAAAAAAAACCAAAAAAAAAAACACAACAGAGAAACAGGCAACTTTATGAAATAGAGAAACAGTCAATTTTATAAAACAGAAAAACAGTTAATATTATAAAACAGAGATACAGTCAAGTTAATAAAACAGAAAAACAGTCAACTTCACAAAACATGTAAACAATCAGTTTTATAAAACAGAAAAACAGTTAATTTGATAAAACAGAAAAACAGTCAACATTTAAAAACAGACGCACAATCAGATTTTTTTTGTGTGTTTGTATTTTTTTTTAATTCTGTCAATATTTTTTCTTCCCTTTATATTTGCATTTTTATGGACTTTATATTTATGTTTTTATGGCCCTAATAGGCCATCGTAACAAACTGCCAATGGGAATTTTACACATTGTCGCTCATAAGCCTTTAAACTAATTTGTAGGGATGCTTATAATGACCGCAATATTGGTGTTAAGGCTAATATTATTGTTTTAGAGTGAAAAAAATAACAATTTCCCTCTATTAATAAGCATTAAATGTCACAGGGTCATGAACCTGTCAATAACAGACAACCCTATCAAGTTTAAAGACAAAACTCATCACCCCAGACAGTCTTAAATTCCTCCACACGTGTAATCAAAACAATGGATCCCTGTGTACGTTGTGTAATACGAGCTGCTCTGACCTTTCGAGTTTGCTGTCAATCTAAGAGTACTGTAACTTAGAATCAGTTGAGAATTTTCCTTTCCGTGAAGTAAAAATATAGCTTAGGGTGATGCGTTACAGCCTTTAAATCAAATCTTACCCACAGTTATGGAAATATGACGGTTTTAAAATTTTTATGTTTGACCTCATAGCCTCATTAATATGCAAGATATGGACACCAAAAACAATAGGGCACTTCTACGCAATATGACGGACCTGCGCACCAATATATGTTTTATCCAACTTGCCAATATTGAGCTAGAGCGTACCCAGATCCGTCACAGACACACACACGCCAACTTGACTGCATAGGTTCCTTTTGCTGGCACAAGGAACCAACCAGAATGCAGAAATGCATTGCGGTTTCGATGATCCGACTAAGAATATTTTTGCGAAATCTGATATAATAGCATTAGTATATACTGTGTCACACTGAGCTACGTATGCTTTATATGAAATATGAGATCTACACAAGTTTCCTTTGAGTAGATCATACCTCCATGTTAACAATTTAACACTTGTTGACATGGAATGACCTTCTACTGCCATTATAGACTAACGTTCTTGTGCTAAATGAGATACAACTACACATTGAATACGACATCTGTCCAAGCTTCCCTTCATGAGATAATATGTTTACAAGAATTCCACACTGTGACCATGTTGACCGCAAATGACCTTTGACCTTCACTAAAGAAAATGAAAATTTTTGTAAATTCAATGAGATAAACCTACAATCTAACTGGGAGATCTGCCAAGGATTTCCTTCTTGAAATATTGTGCTGAAGTATATATTTTATGTATTTTCACAATTTGACCCCTGTTGACCTCAAATGACCTGTGACCTCCACCAAAATCAACAGGAATCTGGTAAGAGGCTTAGACACGCTCACATACCAAATGTGAAATTTGTCCAATCTTCTTGCAATATACTGTTTACAAGTAAGCTGTGTTGGTAGGAGCACTACGCATATATCAGTATACATGGCTGCTCCATACCTAAACGGCAGGAAAATATCCGCTTCATCACTTTAACTCTGCAATCAGTTAAGACCTGATACATTCTGTAACAACCCTGAAAAAGTATGCATTTGTTTTCTTTTTAACAAAATAGTGAGGAATCGAGATACACTGAGTGTCAATATGCAACCATTAACTTGAAGAAATTACGTGCCAAACACATTGGGGGTGGGTGGGGAAATGAGGATGGTAGATATAAGGAAGTTAACATTTATATGAAAGTGCTGGTAAATTATTTACTCATCCCCTGTGGCTATAAGCCAATATGATTGAGCAGAGCTTGGTCTCAAATGCATTGAGTTGGAGTTATAAAAATGTGTTGGTTTGACGTAACACTTTTATATATGGTGAAATTTTCTCCACTCTTTTTTAAGTTTAATGTGCAAAGTTTTAGTGTAAAATATGCTATCCTGTTCCTGATGACCCAATATAAGCTTAGCAATATATCAGGCAACATAAAGCACATTTTCAAACAGTTTGGGTCAAAATTTACTGGAAAATCTTAGTCTAGTCTGTTCCTGTACAGTAAGTGTAGGGCACCAGCAATACATGTGTTGGCTAGGATCTATCTCAGTATTACGTATATATGTTAGGCTACAGCAAAAGTCCCAAGTCACTCTGAACGAAAATATCTCGTAGAAGGAAACCTTCGAATTAAAATTTGCGAGAAAGATGCGGATTGCTAGTTTGGGGTGTAATGCACATGCCATGCAAATGTTTTTGACCGATTGAGATTTTTTTTATACTTTCGAAATTCGATTTGTTATCCTGAACATGTGAGAGTAACTACAGTGCCAAGTGTACACAGACAAACAGAACAGCGTGTGAGATCCAACATGGTTTTTGTGAGTGGAAACTCTTACTTTAGGGAGTCTAAAACCTTAATAACACTCGCAGTTTGCATCAACAGAAAGTTGTCTTTGGAATAAACATTGGGTAGGCATTCGTTCCGACCAGGGAGTTGCTAGTTTGACAATATCAACTCCCTGTTCCGGCCGTACTGCCTTGCATACGCGATGTACTGTATGTGTACGTATGTCGGCTACTTACATGGGCAGTATGTACTTGGGAAGAATCTATCATTCTATGCAACGTTAACGAAACAGACAGGTTGTGCAACTGACTCAGTATAGGGAGATGGTATACAGAGATGGGCTCAAAACTGTATGTGAAAACCTTACTTAGCTATTTTTACCCCGCTTATACAATTGAGGTTTCTTTTTGGCGTGAATTACGGGGAAAATGTTACTCCTTGTTTCATCAAGACGAACGTTTTCCAATTTGTAGTAACGAAATGGAAACATGCCTGCAAGTCACTCCTCTTTTTGCTATTCTGACGTATCTAGTATGGTGAGATTTACAGCCATATCGCCCTTTCAACTGTTCTTCTAGGTAGGTGTACGGTACTTCGGATACTCGACTGTTTGCTTTTGTTTTTTTTTGTCTGACATACATTGCTACTTATTTTGATGTTCCATTGTCACCAATTTTTTCCCTTTTTACTAAAATGCTAGTTTGTATTCACGCGCCCTGCAAGGTGCACAGCTTTTGCGTACACAGCTTGAAGAGGTTGTCTTGAAATTTTCTGTAACCCCCAATCACGGACTACTCCAATTACGTACAGTTCAGTTACATACTTCTCTGATCGAGTAACTTGAGAAGCGAGGGGGTATCAATTGGTTTCTTCACACGGCTTTACTTTCTACGACGTATTATCCATTTTTCCGGGTACACCTGGTATGTTTGGTATACTTGTTAGCTGTTAATTTTGATACTGTAGGTGTAGGTGTCAATGCCATGCCCACGTATACCACAGTTTATTTGCAAGGTTTTCACACTTTGACCCTTGTTGAACTCAAATGACCGTTGACCCATTTAAAAAAAAATAGCGTTCCTGTACTCTATAAGATACAACTACATACTTCATATGACATCTGTCCGAGCTTTCCTTCTTGAGATATTGTGTTTACAAGGCTTTGACAATCTGACCCCTGTTGACCTCAAATGACCTTTGACCTCCACCAAAATCACTACGGATGTTGTACTCAATGTGGTACACCAACACACTAAATATGACATTTGTCCAAGCTTCCCTTCTTGAAATATTGTATTTACAAGATTTTCACAATTTGACCCCTGTTGACCTTTGACCTCCACCAAAAACAATAGGATTCCTCTAAATGTGGTACACCTACATACCAAGTATGAGATTTGTTCAAGCTTTGCTTGAGATATCGTGTTTACAAGGTTTTCACAATTTGACCCCGTTGACCCCAAATGACCTTTGACATCCACCAAAAACAATAGGGTTCTTCTCAATATGGTACACCTACATACCAAATACGAGATCCGTCCAAGCTTTCCTTCTTAAGATATCGTGTTTACAAGGTCTCACCGATTTGACCCCAAATGACCTCCACCAAAAACAATAGAATTCTTCTACTTAATGTGGTACACCTACATGTTTAAACATGAGATGTGTCCAAGAGCTTTGCTTCTTGAGATAT
This sequence comes from Stichopus chloronotus, assembly GCA_021234535.1. Classification (NCBI taxonomy): domain Eukaryota; kingdom Metazoa; phylum Echinodermata; class Holothuroidea; order Aspidochirotida; family Stichopodidae; genus Stichopus; species Stichopus chloronotus. The sequence continues at coordinate 582,241 of CM037831.1, forward strand.
CGTGTTTACAAGGTTTTCACCATTTGACCCCCAAATGACCTTTCACCTCCACCAAAAACAATAGGGTTCGTCTAATCAATATGGTACACCTACATACTGAATATGAGATGTCCAAGCTTCCCTTCTTAAGAAATCGTGTTTACAAGGTTTTCACAATTTGACCCCTGTTGACCCTCGACCTCCACCAAAAATAATAGGTTTCTTCCTCTCAAAATGGTACTCCTACATACCAAATATGAGATCTGTCCAAGCTTTCCCTCTTGTGATATCGTGTTTAGGTTTTCACAATTTGACCTGTTGGACCCTTGACCTCCACCAAAAATAATAGGGTTCTTCTCCTCAATATGGTACACCTTCAAACCAAATATGAGATCTATCCAAGCTTCCCTTTTGAGATATCGTGTTTAGGTTTTCACAATTTGACCCCCGTTGACCCCAAATTTCCCTTGACCTCACCAAAAGTAACAGGGTTCTTCTTCTCAGTACGGTACACCTACAAACCAAATATGAGATCTGTCCAAGCTTCCTTTTTGAGATACCGTGTTTACAAGGTAGGGCGTCACGGACACACACATATATGCATGATTACAAAGGTTACGATTATCATCAAAACCAAAACACTGGAGACATTATTTTTTGTTTTCTCTCCAACTCCTCTAGAATTTGGCATACATATGTGACATAATACGACAACATTCACATAATGGCCATTCATGACCCCTTAACGACCTTTGACTTAAACTTTCCAAACATGACATGTAGCCCTATATTCAACGACCAATGTGTCAGTTTCATTAAAGTGTCTACGAATGTGCGCTTGAGCGCACTACAATTGCGAATAGACAGGATAGAATTTAAGCTGCTTTGAACTTCCAAGGACAAGGGTAATGAAACCACTACAGCACTTTAAAATGTTCTCTAGAAGATGTTTTTATTATTTTTTTTCAAATACAAATTTTTTTAACTGTCGCAGCAAATAAACCAGAATAAACAAGTCTTACAGCGCTTGACTCTTTGAAACTCCTAAATTGAATGCTATTACTGCTCATTAGTACAAAAACCATTACCGGAAACTTATATCATGTTTACTACATAACACCCATATAGCAGTGACTGTAATGAATGCTATGTAGATATTATTACTTTGAAATCAAATAGGTAAGGACAATTACATACTGCAATGCCAGCATAAGGGGCACTTGCTTTTTTACATCCATGTGACAGAGAACTTTGCACCGGACAAGGCATGTTTCGGCAATCTCATATGGTGACTCCATAAGTATTGACTCCGTAAGTAGGATACTCATTAGTACTGTTTTTAACACCGCATGCATGTCTCAAGCAATTCTGCGCTGCAAACAAACTGATCAAAATTGCCCTTCGCTATATGCAAAGATGATTATGTGATGTGAAGAACGTGTCCTTTTAACAATGTGACAAATATACAGAAGTCCAAAACATGGTTTGTACATTTACTTCACAAGAAGTTCACTTCACATAAATAGCATCAGATATTGTTTACATATATGGTTTTAGGGGAAACAAGGTGGGAGACACAAGAGGCAAAAGTGTACTATTTTTGCCACAAATGACCAATTGTGAAGAGTGCTCACTACATGACATAGCAGAATCAACAAATCCAAAGGACTGTATAGGTGAATGGACGACTGATGTACACGTACACTACGCTAAAATGAATGTTAATGTATGTAATGTAGTTATCTACAGAGCAACATGCATACCTTGTAAAAGTGCAGTTTAACACTAGACCTATATACTCCACTTCAACCTGAAAAGGCAGATGTAATGCAGTTTCACAGGGTACCAAATTCTACAGTAATAACAACTGTAGGACAGATTTCTATTGAAACTCAACGTCTGTCAACAATGAAGAAAGCAAGTTGCATATTATAACACATTGATTCACGTCAGCGACGTTGTGAAGCCATTTGTAACATTCCTCACAGCATCATGCAATTAAGACCCTGAAGAAGTAAGAAGGGGAAATTTATTGAGTATAAATTTCCGAGAATAGCATATGTTGGTCACATTTTGGTTAGAAACCTCTGGTGGTAATGTATCTCTTAGTTGAGGAAAGACACCCATTTCAGCATCAAAAGACTACTGTTCAAAGGATGTCACTCATCAATCCCCCTGTGTACATCTACCTGGTGACATTTCTCAAAAACCAAAGTAACGATATGAATCACATCTACAACCCCATGTTTATTAGGTATCCTGGCTTATTATGCATCTGTGTCAAAACACTTCTTTCCAGGATAGTCAATCAGAAGTATTACAATACCCATTAAGATAAATTTATGAAAACTAACAGGGATTAACAAATACTCCATTTCGATCAAATAGCTAGTTGGTAACTGTGTAGGGGGGGGGGGGGGGGAACGAGGGGAATAAGGGTGAAACAAGAATGATATACATAAACATTACTTATGTAGGGTACAATAATATGGTTTGCCTGTCCTTGTGTAGACTCATTTAATATTTTATTACTTCATGAACTGATAACTTATGTTATATGACGCTAATACAAAACAAAAACAGATGGAAAGGCACAACTACATCTTTACGATATAATCTTCATTCATAAGGTAACAGCTTTCATCATTACGCCATTGCAGTCTGTTATAAACTGGTGCAATTAATCCATCCAGTTAAAGTGAACTTCTGTGCAAAGTTTATCTTGTCATTTACTATAACAGGAATTTACTTGTACTTCACATTTTTCTACCAAAACTAAAAAGACCAAAGCTTGGGTACTTCCAAAGAATCTTGATGTCCATCAACGAGACCTCAGCCATGTAAATACCAAAAGTATTGGCACACTGTGGGTAGTGCTTTTGTAAAGTCAAAAGATTCTGGTAAACTGAAGAATAAATGTGCAGATTACGAGCCGTATTCTTTTAAGTGATCTGCCACTTTTCCAACTTCATTCCGGCATGTTCCTGGTTGACAGCCCTCAGGGTGGAACGCCAATACAATTGCTGAAGAGTACAAAAGAAAACAGCGACATCACATCACTTATTGCTATCACATTTTGGTTCATTGCTTTAGCAAAGGAAACTACTGCTTGTAATCAAGTTTACTTGTCTGAGTCTGTGACACTAGCACTAGTACCTTGCATGAGGATGCTTTAGTTTTAAACCCAGCCAAGTAGTTCATGAGGTACTGCAAACATGTTGTATGCCTGCAGATGACCTCTGGTGACCTTTGTCATCCACCAAAATCAATCCCAGTCACGATCTTTAAATGTCCTACCATTTGGTTTTGATGATCTATTTAAGAGAAATTTTTCTGAATCTGACATAGTAGCATTAGTATGTGCCACATGTCACATTTTCACAATTTGACCCCTGTTGACCCTAAATGACCTTTGACATTCACAAAAACGACAGGGTTCCTCTACTCAACATGGCACAACTACATACAAAACATGAGATCTCTGCAAGCTTCCTTTCTTGAGATATCGTGTTTTCAAGGTTTTCACAACTTGACCACTGATGAAACCAAATGACCTTTGACCCCTACCATAAACAATAGGATTCATCTTCTCAATATGGCACACCTACATACTAAATATGAGATCACTACAAGCTTCCTTTCTTGAGATATCGTGTTTTCAAGGTTTTCACAATTTGACCTGTTGACCCCAAATGACCTTTGACCTCCACCAAAAACAATATGGTTCCTATACTTAACATTGTACAACTACACACAAAACATGAGATCTCTACAAGCTTCCTTCCTTGAGATACCGAGTTTTCAAGGTTTTCACAATTTGACCCCTGTTAATCCTAAATGACCTTTGACCTCCACCAAAAACAATAGGGATTCTTCTTCTCAATACGGTACACCTACACACTAAATATGAGATCTGTCCAAGCTTCCTTTCTTGAGACATCATGTTTACATGGTTTTCACATTTTGACCCTTGTTGACCCCCAAATGACCTTTGACTTCCACCAAAAACAACAGGGTTTTTCTTCCTAATGTGGTACGCCTACATACTAAATATGAGATTTGTCCAAGCTTCCCTTCTTGAGATGTCGTGTTTACAAGGTTTTCACGATTTGATCCCTGTTGACCCCAAATGACCTTTGACCTCCACCAAAAACAATATGGTTCTCCTTCTCAATTTGGTACACCTACATACCAAATATGAGATCTGTCCAAGCTTCCCTTCTTGAGATATCGTGTTTACAAGGTTTTCACATTTGGACCCCTGTTGACCCCAAATGACCTTTGACCTCCACCAAAAACAATAGGGTTCTTCTCAATATAGTACACCTACATACCAAATATGAGATCTGTCAAAGCTTCCCTTCTTGAGATATCGTGTTTACAAGGTAGGGCGTCACGGACATACATACACACGCATACACACACATACATACACACATATGCATGACTACAAAGGTTACGATTATCATCGAAACCAAAAATGATATGCCTGAATTCATAAATATCAAAAAAGCCATTTCAATAATGCAATGAATTGAAGACGTTGGATTTAGAACTGCGATATACAGCAATATCCCATTCATTTTACAAAACACAAACAGTTGTGGATTTCTGCAAATTGCGATAAGGCTTATCACATCTATGCCCCTTTAAAGTCCACCAAACTGACAGCATGCCCTGGAGGGACTCCTGGGGTCTCGTTTAAACTGGTAAGAACACCAACTGACTTATTTTCTTTCATTGTGTCCCGCCCTCTTTACTCATGGAAAAGACACATGAACGAACACATTAGCACTCACGCACGAGGAGGTAAACTGATTCAGCCAAAACTTGTCTGGTGTGACCAATACTGCAAACAGCACACTGCTGCTTCTTCATTTGATCAAGAAACTGCTAACTCAAGCAGTACTTCCATGATGCACTGGAGGGGGACGATGGAACATATGAGCATCCATAGCATAACAAGGTTTTCAGCCTTATGCCCCCAGTTCCCCCAGATGACCTTTGACCTCCACCAAAAACAATAGGGCACACCTCAATATGGCAAACCTACAATACTAAGTTTGACTTTCCCGATCCCCTATTGAGTTAGAGCGTACCCAAGCAAAACAGACTTTTGCCCCCAGTTGACCTTTGCCTCCACCAAAAGCAATAAGGCACACCTTCTCAATATGGCGAACCTACATACCAAGTTTGACTTTCATCTGACTTTCCCCTATTGAGTTACAGCGTACCCAAGCAAAACAGACTTTTGCCCCAGTTCCCCCAGATGACCTTTGACCTCCACCAAAAACAATAGGGCACACCTTCTCAATATGGCAAACCTACATAACAAGTTTGACTTTTATCTGACTTTCCCCTATTAAGTTAAAGCGTACCTAAGCAAGTGTCACAGATGCACACACACACGACAACCTGACTGCATAGGTTCCTTTGCTGACGCAAGGAACCAACCAGAAAGCCAAAAGACTTTGTGATTCCTTGCTACATGGTTATATTACAACAAACATGAATTATTCAAATGACAAGTATAAGATCAACTGCAGTTATTTTTCTTGATACACCACAAGCCTTTAACCCAAAATGACCTTTATTTTGGTGACCTAAAGTGACTGCGACATTTGATGTCCACCAAAAGCAATAGGGATCACCTACCCAGGCCATACAATCCACACATCAAGTACAGTATGAGTACGGTATGAAATCAGTCAACATTATCTCGGAGCTCCAAGAAACACACAAGTAATCAATGCTGCTTCTAGTCTTGCCTGTTGTTAAGTTGAATCAAATAAATCAACCTTACCTCATCTGAACTCAGCTTGTCTGCCATATTTACCTCAAAATTCTTCGTAAACCACCAGGATTTCTTCCTTCTTACAAGTAGCTTTTAACACACTCAAAGTCCTGGTAAGTTGACCCTAAGTTATGATTCCTCCTCAATATTTTTGCTTCCTCCATCTTTTCCGACATTGTGAAATATGATTGAAAGCACTCCAATTTGATTTTTAAGAAACCTTGTTCTGCTACCAGCTGTTCCTCTGGATACTGATATTATCCAAATAAATGACAGAACAGATGGTTTTTTTATTTTCTTCATTTTTTTCATAAACCCATTAACATTCCCATTGCATGCTTTTCTATCTGACCCCATGACCTCCCATACCAAGACACTCTCTCTGGACAACTTATTAGCCCCCCACACTAGAAGTTACTAAGTTACAAATGCAGTACTGTAGGGAGCAATCCCATGAGTTAATTGTGTGCGAGAGAATAAACACCTGCTATTGCACAATGTAGATCAATACATATTTGTACGGTAGTTTATAATAACCACAATAATGGTGTTTAGGCTATTATTATTGTTTTATAGTGAAAAATTATCCCTTCCTCTCTATTGATAAGCATTAAATTTCACAGGGTCGTGAACCTGTTAATAACAGACAACCTTATCAAGTTTAAAACAAATCTGACCCATGGATAAGGAACTATGGCAGTTTTAAATTTTTTTTTGTTTTACCCCATAACCTCATTAATATGCAAGATTTGGACACCAAAACAATAGGGATCATCTACTCAATATGGGCAACCTACATGCCAAAAATGAAATTACTCAGAGTTACCCTTCTTGAGATAGAGTGTTTACGAGCAACCGTCACACACACACACATACAGACACACACACACGACATCAGGACTGCATAGATTCCCCTGCCTACGGCAAGGAATCAAAAAGAAAACAGAGCATGGTTAAATGAATGCAATCCAATCTGTGTTCTTTTAGGCCCTCCGTGAACTACTCCCTCCACAATATAATGCATCTTCTCATATCTTCTTTTATATGTGAAATATTGTCTGCGCAAAATTCATTTGTGTTTTATGTTGCATTTGCATGTTTGACGAGCTCTACGAAGACTGTTGTATAGTTTCAAACATGTTTTGATTATTGTCTGTGTTTAACCTTTTGTATTTGGGTGGTCTATTTTGCTGATTATCCCTGAGACATTGCTTTTGTCAGAAAGTAAAAAGCAGAAGTACATACAGTATAGGCCACTGCAGGCCTATACAGGAAATGCAAGACACTATAGCGAGCTTCTTTTAGCCCAGCACCTTCACCTTCGTTTAACTTCAAGACCACGTGAAAATGTGGGTAAATATCGAAATGCAAATATCTATTTGGTGAAACAAATCTAGTAATCCAATTAATTCCACAAAATTTATGTCAAGAAAGCAATTACGTTAGCCTACAGTCTACATAAATGTGTGATTTGCAAAATTGTTTTATATGCCTAGATGTAATTCACACGAACTAACTCAAAAACTAGTCGAGCCTGTAACTAGTACTTACGGCTACCAACGCACACTACAGCATAGGGATGTCCAAGATTGGACAGCAAGCATTTTGGGAAACAGGACCTATTATAGCCAATCACAGACCTTTATGAGCAACTGTCACACACATACACACACACGACATCAGGACTGCATAGATTCCCCTGCCTACAGCAAGGAATCAATAATCATGAAGTACTGTATGCTTTGACAAGTACTGGCTACTGGAGGTATTTCATAAACTTTGAGACACTTACCTTTTTTCGTTTTGCACAATACAAGCCCACATTGGCCCTTTTTTCCATACACCTCTTCATCAGATGCAGCTATTCCTAAATATTTCACACCGACTAGTCTAAGTCCATGTTCAAAAATAGCAGTGGGATTTGAAAATGTTGAACAAATGGTGTTTAAATCTGCTGGACTTAACTGTAGACAGAAAGAAAATAAAACAACTTCGATTACACTCTGGTCATAATTAAGTCAAGATGAATTTTACCAAGTTTGTGGCATATTTTTAGGCACCATCAAATAAAGCATAAGGTCAGGCACCAGCAAATAAACTAGAGCTCCATTGGTGCAGAAGCTCATACCTCAACATCCTGAAGGTACCATTTACATGTCATTATGTCAAATCATAGGTACAGTACCACTGAGTATCAATCATTACACCAAATCATCAACATTGTACAAGGGGAATCTGTAGGACTGCACAATTTCATCTTTCATCTTCATCCCCTGCTTAAAGTTCTCCCCACGAAAAGTTTCTAAGGGAGGAGGACTTGTACGTTGACATCTCCTGTGCCGACTGTGAGGACGACCCATTGGAGTGGTGGAAAGATCAAGAAAAAAACTTCCCCAACCTTGCACCTTTTGCTACAGTAGACGATACTTATCAGTCCAGGGGACATCTTCCCCCTCCAAGTGACTTTTCACTAAAGCTGGACAAATTATTACCCCCCTGAGAGCTCAGCTAAATCCTGAAAAGGCCAGCATGCTTGTTTTTTGGCCCAGAACTTGTGATTATTTAATCACTACTTCGTTTAGTCTGCCCATCCGTTTGTCATCCCGGAAGAAGTATTGCGGGTTTTTAACTTTTTATGTACAAATGTGGTGTTTATGTCATGCCGTTCTTAATAATTTTCTCACTATTTTAATGATAGTATTCATTAATAGTAAGCTTAATAGTATTCATTCATATGTATCCTGGAAGTTTTTCTTTTTTTCTTATTTTGATAGAAATCAATAAAACGTTGATTCATTGTTCTATAATCCTTAGAAATTAAGTCTCAAAGTCCTTATTTTCCTACACGTATTGACAGCGCTGACAGAAATCTAGCATTCCCGAGTTCTTTCAGCACTCCCCACGGTACTTTTCAAGGGCTTATTTTGTCTGTTCCTAACCTTCATTACTCCACTCCTTGCGCCCCTTCCATCCTCATACCAAGAATGTCCACTTTTGAGAGATATATTCAGTAACAGTTCTGAGCACAGTACGTGAAACACAACGCATTTGTTTCAACTATGTATGTATGATTGCCACACAGTGTGCAAGCGGCATGCTATGATTATGTACAGAGTTTTGTGGCTGAATTTGCCCGGCAACGGTATGTGAACACAGTGACAAGCAATTATTGGAAAGAGTTTGTGTGCGTATCTGGTTCGGTATTTCTATTGTATATATTTTTTACCAGGTATTTCGGCATCTTTTCAGGTATACCTGGTATTTTCGATATATTCGTTTATGATAGATTTCCTTAACGTCGGTATGGGTATGAGGAAAATACCAGGTATATCGATATACCGACGCGACCTTACTGGAGATATCGTGTTTAAAAGGTTTTCACAGTTTAAGACTTCTGGTGACCTCAAATGACATTTGACCTCCACCAAAAACGATAGGTATCATCTGACATTTAATATGAACAACCCATACACTAAGTTTGACATAAGTCACAGTTACCCTTCTGGAGATATTGTGTTTACAAGCTTTTCAGTTTAACCTCTGGTGACCTCAAATGACACTTGACCACGACCAAAAAGAATAGAGATTATCTACTTACTATGACCAACCCACACACCAAGTATGACATCAGTCACAGTTACCCTTATGGAGATGTGTTTACAAGGTTTTCACATTTTGACCTCTCGTGACCTCAAGTGACCTTTGACCTCGACCAAAAACAATAAGGATCATTTACTCAATATAACCAACCCACACACCAAGTATGAAATCAGTCAGTTCCCGTTCTTGAGATACTATGTTTACAAGGTTTTCACATTTTCCCCTCTGGTGACCTCAAATGACCTTTGACCTCCACAAAAACCAACAGGGATCTTCTACTTACTATGAACAACCCACACGGCAAGTATGATATCAGTCATGGTTACCCTTCTTGAGTTATAGTGTTTACAAGAAGCGTCAAACACACATACACAAACACACGACCTCAGGACTGCATAGATTCCTTTTGCCTGCAGCAAGGAATCAACCAGAATACAGAAATACATACAGTTTTGATGATCTGATGATTCCGATTAAGAATATTTTTGCGGAATCTGATATCATAGCATTAGTATGTGTCACACTGAGCTACGTATGCTTTATATGAAGTATCAGATCTGCACAAGCTTCCTTTCTTGAGATCATACCTCCATGTTCACAATTCGAAGTTTGCTGACATGGAATAACCTCCTACCTTCATTAAAGACTAACGTTCTTGTGCTAAATGAGATACAACTACACACATTAAATACGACATCTGTCCAAGCTTCCCTTCATGAGATAATGTGTTTACAAGAATTCCCAAACTGTCACCCTGTTGACCGCAAATGACCTTTGACCTTCACTAAAGAAAATGAAAATTTTTGTTAATTCAATGAGACAACCAACAATACAAAATTTCCTGGAATTTAGTAGCATTTCCTGGAATTTTCAAATTGGTAGTTCACGAGCTAATTTTGCTGTAACATGCCCTATTCTTTCACAGATGGGGTCTTTGAACTAATGCACAGTGAAGGCAGGTGTGTGTAGAGTACTATTTCAATGGTAATGCACTGTATTACACACTGCAGTATAAACTAAACTGCTGTGCACTGTGTACTCCTTGCATGACCAGTAAGGAGTTTCAAACATTAAAAAAAAAAGAAAAAAGGGAATTGTTCTGGTATAATTACCTTAGATTTTACTATTATTTTTTTTACACAATTTCTTGATTTCCTGGAAATTTTCCATTTCCCAGAAATTACCCGGAAGAGGGCCAGATTTCCCGAAATTCGGGAAATTTCGTTCGAAGTGGAAACACTGTGTGTACGTGTGTCGGCTACTTACATGGGCAGTACGTACTTGGGACAAATCTATCATTCTATGCAATGTTGACGAAACAGACAGGTGTGCAACTGACTCAGTATAGGGAGATGGTATACGGAGATGGGCTCAAAATTGTAGGTGAAAACCTACAACTGAGGTTTCTTTTTGAAATTAGCATTCTTGCACTCTATAAGATACACCTGCACACTTCATATGACATCTGTCCAAGTTTTCCTTCTTCAGATATTGTGTTTACAATATTTTCACAACCTGACCCCTGTTGACCTCAAATGACCTTTGACCTCCACCTGAATCAATATGGATGTTGTACTCAATGTGGTACACCAACGCACTAAATATGACATTTGTCCAAGCTTCCCTTCTTGAAATATTGTGTTTACAAGGTTTTCACAATTTGACCCTTATTGACCCCAAATGACCTTTGACCTCCACCAAAAACAATAGGGTTCTTCTTCTCAATATGGTTCACCTACATACCAAATATGAGATCTGTCCAAGCTGCCCTTCTTGAGATATCGTGTTTTCAAGGTAGGGCGTCACGGACACACACAAACATATGCATGATTACAAAGGTTGCGATTATCATCGACACCAAAAATGAAGAAAGAGAAGGCTTTTGAAAAAACTTGACGACACAAGCCGCATTGAAATACCTCACAAACTTGGTGCGTGAGCTAAAAACCAAGTATAGATGCATTAGTAGGAGCAACCCCAAAGTCCAAACCCACTGTTACCTGTGAATGTGAATGGAGATGCTTGCCTAGGCTAACAGTATCTGCTAGTTCACCAGCAGCCCACTCAAAATCAAACTCAATTCCGTCAGGCTCAAGTTGCTCAACTTCCTAAGAGTCACACCCTGAAAAACCTAGAAATACTTACTTCCTCATCACTAATCTTCTACTAAACTGCTGTTGAAATGCAGCCATGATTACAAAAAATCCCAGCCTACTTGGACTTTGATGATCAACGTTTGAGCGTGTTTCTGTAAAGTTACATTCTGTACAGTAACTATTACTAACTTACACTACAGTTACTGTGCTGACTCAACAGCTGTGTAATTGTTACATGTGAGGCCAAGTTGCTCAACTTTCTAAGAGTCACACCCTGAAAAACCTAGAAATACTTACTTCCTCATCACTAATCTTCTACTAAACTGCTGTTGAAATGCAGCCATGATTACAAAAAATCCCAGCCTACTTGGACTTTGATGATCAACGTTTGAGCGTGTTTCTGTAAAGTTACATTCTGTACAGTAACTATTACTAACTTACACTACAGTTACTGTGCTGACTCAACAGCTGTGTAATTGTTACATGTGAGGCCTAGCCTTCAAGTACAAGAGCCCAAGGGCACTGTGGTTCCTTGCACAGATGGAGAGCACATAATGTAAATTATGAAGTAAAAGGGAGCATATTGCATAACTTTGTGCGATAGCCCATATAGTCCATTTCTGACCATGAACTCTCACTTTTGTAACATAAAATCTGTAGAGAGAGAAACATATTTAAAAAAAAGTCGAAAAAAATGTCGCGTCCGACATTTTTGCCCTAAAGAACAAATCACATACAGTAGAATTCTTTACAAACTCAATTTGGTGTTAAGTCTGTACTGTAGTGAGATTTTTTTCACTAACCAACTTTCCCAGTACTTTCTTTCCAAAAGCGTCAGCATTACCCAGTACCCACACATTTGTGGTTAGGCTGAAATTGATATTATCTTCTGATGAATAGACCACTACTTCGTCGAGTGAACCGACTAATTTTCAGGAGCAAAATTTTTAAATCGTCGCAAGAGTCGGATATCACCGGGTTCTGTCGGGTGTATCTTAAATTTGTACAAGCTTTCATTCCATGTCCTTACACCACCTTCAGCCACCAAAAATCAGGGGCGGACAACATTTTCTAGGGGCGGAAACTGATGACATCAGGGTAGGCCTACCCATAAAACTGTTTTTGGTGACCATTTGAAGCAAAAAACAGAACAACTCAGCATCATTCCCTCACGCTAGGTCTAAGTCTTGCAATTTGTGGCATAGCCTACAGCTGTACACTGACTCTAGTGTTAGGCTACGTTCACAGTTCAGTTTTTTTTTGTGAAACTGCATCCATTTCCTCATATGATTTTGGTGGAAAGCTTACCCAGAAAGGTGGATACAGTGTCAGAGACCTTTTGTCTGAAGTTTGGTAGGAAAACATAACTATCTGAGGACGTGAGAGATAACGACCCTGGCGAGGGTTGGCTGGTAATGAGTTTAAAATCTGTGTTAGCGCAGAAGTAGCCATAGTATAGGCTTATATGTGTAGTAGGAACAAGGATCAGGAGGGACAATTAAGTCCCCATCTAGGGCCCTGAAAAAAAGTACAAAAATCAAACCCTGTCACAAAGCCTAAAATACTTGTCCTGTGCATTTTTAAACCCATTTACACTTCTTGCCATCACTACATCCTCAGGCAACCCATTCCACTCATTCACTACCCTCTGAGAAAAGAAGTAACGACGAATATTGATCCTACTTTGAACCTTCTGGAGTTTAAGACAATGACCTCTAGTATTAATATTATTTGCAAACTTGAAAAATCAGAAAATGATAAATTATCAAAACCATGAATAATCTTGTAGACTCCACGTAATCCAGTCTGCATTTCGTGCACTCAGAACTGAAAACCTTCGGGGCGGAGCTGGCATTTTCCTTATGTTTTCCATAGTTTTTTTTTTTTTTGAAAAAACTTCGCCATGGGCCTGACATGGAATGCACTTTGGCACGTAATCTTCTCAGCGCACGTGAAGTGAGATTTACCGTAAGAGACGTTACCCTGCTGTTATAGGGGACACCCTTGAAGGCTCTAAGTTAATCAATCTAGAAGCCCTGTGCTGAAACTTTGGCAAGTAACTCCTCCTCTTTAGAAAAATATGGGTTCCAAACTTCCAAGCTTGAATGGCATACTCTAACAGGCCTAACCAACTGCTTATAGAGTCTAACAACAATATCTTGCTTAAAGAAACTAAAATGTCTCTTAATCATACCTTAGATCCTATTTGCTCTTCTAACTGCTTCAACACACTGCTTAGCTGGCTGTAAAGAAGAATCTATGTGACCACCTCTTGCAGTGACTGTATGGATAGGCCTACCTAGGAAAGTAGGATTATTGCCATATGCATTACCTTGCATTTATCGATATTGAAGAGCATTTGCCACTCCTGGGACCAAGCGGCAACCTTGTCTAAATCCTTCTGAAAACTTTTTGAATCACCTTCAGAGGAGACCTCAAAATACAGTTTTGTTTCATCAGGAAACTGCTTGGCTCTACAGTCTACTGTAGGCCTACAACCAATATCATCGCACGTCAAGCTAATGAGGCTAGGCCATGTAACAAAACCCACACCCCTAAGCTAGCCTAATCACGAATACAATTTTTACCAACCTCCAGAGAATTTGATTTAGCCCAAATGGATCCATTTTGTCCCACCACCGCGGCCTTGGTACACCCTACTGCTTCAAGTCTTTCAACATAACTATGCCAAGACATTTTTGAGCAAATTAATGGTTACTGACACGATGGAAGTGTTGAAGATTCAGTGGTATGGCACAAGGATTCCGGGCGTAGTATCGTTGCTCTGTCACTACTAGTGCTAACAACGAACAGTGTACTAATAATGAGGTGTAACATATATACAGATACATACGACCAACAGACATGCAATTATCATTCAGCTTCAGGAGTCTTCCGGCCTAACCAATGACGGAGCTTTATAAGTATCATTGAATCTAACGTATCAAATTGGCCTAAACCATGGATGAAACTTAGCGGCGAGTACAAGTTGGATCGATGATATGTACAAGATTACGAGGTAACATTTTGATGGATTTCATAAGTCTTTGTTTCACTGATGTAAGAGCAGCATTTAAACTTTCTGCGGAATATCAACTGGTCAAGTTACTATAAACTATATGTAATTTTCAGGAATTCGGTTGAATTGGCTGAAGATGTAAGTATTACGTGGAATTGTATTTCTGTCAGAGTATTTGACATTAAGAGGGATATATATTGCACATGGAAGCATGGATAGAATGTGTATCACCGGACACCAACTACATGAGCACGTATATGACTCCTGTAATGATCCGTACTTTGTTTTTGCGGGTGTGGTAGCTCGATCGTACGTCTGAATGACACGCATGCACATACAATCTTCACGTACACACACTCAGAAAGAAGTGTTCCCTCGCCGCTGTACTGTGATGATAACGTTGCAGCATCTGACAAGGATGCAGTCAAATATTCGTTTCACAATACTAATATTTTCCATGCACGACCAACTACGTTCAAAAACGCATAGGCGTGAATACGTCCAACATGTTGTTGCCATTTTTAGCACTTACATATATGCTGTATATGAAATAGGGATCACGGTAGGTCGAAGGTCAAAGCATTTGCAACAAGGAAGTGAAATATATGTGACAATTACGTCACTCTTCCAAGGAAACGTCATACAGTAAGGAAAGATGTTCTCCAATGACATAATGCATTAGGCGCTTGTTGGTTGTTCGAACAATTCGTTCAACTAGAGAAAATCTGTTGATCTAACCTGCTGCTCATCATTTTTCAATTCCTTAAAAATGCTCACACAAAATTCTGGTCTTCGAAGTCTTCTACTCTGCTAATTTACACCAATAGCTCCGTGATAATGCCACAGTTCGGCAGCGTAAACGTTTGCCTTGTATTGTGAAGGGTATTCCCCAGCACACTAAGGGTATTCACCGGTACTGTGCAACAGGTAACGCTCTGATGTTGGTGTGCTTGCAGTGTAGTGGGCCTGTCTGTGATTATCAGCTCCGACTATACAGAAAGTGCATACAGGGCAGTAAATAACGTAACTACAACTGTGAACTTCAAAGCGTGAGAATAGTGTGGTAGAGATGCACGCAGCAAAGGTGGAAGTTGCGCGAATCTCAGAGAATATGTAACTGAATATCAAAGGAGACAAAGGAGGAGACAAAGGAGACGTAGCAATCAAGAGGATAAAAAGTCAAATCACTTCATGAAGCGGAGACAGAAAAGACATGCTAACTTGCGAGAGCAACATTTTAAGGACTCACAGGCAAATTACTGGCCTAAGTGAGTTTGTTAGGCTGTGGTTTGATGTAATATACCCCCTGCAGATTGCTTGCATGCACATTATCCTAAGCTGGCATTCAAACAAAAACATAAATTGATAGCAGGTGTGAAACATTAATCAAGAAGAACATGTTTATGTAGTATTTTATTTTCCAACTGCTGTAACTGGGCTGACAATTAAACTGTAGTAGGCTAAGTTTAAGCACTGTCACACAGGGTGAAGCCTATGGCAATTACTCCTGTTATTGTTGTTTTTTTTTTTAAACTTTTAAGCACATGTCAGAATCAACTAAATCAGTCTAAATCCTTCTGAAAACTTTTTGAGTCACCTTCAGAGGAGACCTCAGAATACAGTTTTGTGTCATCAGCAAACTTCTTGGCTCTGCACACAATATCAGCATCAATGTTATTAATGAAAGCAATAATCAGGAGGACCCAACACAGACCCCTGGGGGACCCCACTAATTAGGCCTACCTCCTGTCAAGTAGAAGCGCAAGCATTTAAAACTACCCTCGTTTCCCCGTATTAGCCTACATAGCTAATTCTGAATCCAGGACAGTAAATTACCACAGATGCTCATACTCTTTGGTTTAAGCAAAAGACGCTCGTGGGGAACTTTATGAAAAGCTTCTGAAAATCCAGAAAAATAACATCAACATACTTCTGCCTTTCCATTGATGGAACTAGTAACATCTTCCATGGACTCCAAAATATTGGTGAGGCAGGATCTTTTCTGACAAAAGCCATGTTGAGACATTAAGATTAATGAGTAACTACTGAAGAAACTAACCATAGACTTTTTAACAATAGATTCCATGACCTTACAAACAACACTATATTGACTTTGCAAAGTCTTTCTCGGCGAATGAATCCCCCTCCTTAGATATATTCCTCACAATTTGAGCTGCAACCTACTTATACCATAGTCAATAGAGGGCGGATGGTGTGGCAACTTATTGTAGTGTGCACATTGATGTTTTTGTTCATGAAAAATAACGGTCACATGGTATTCAGAGTGCACAACGCATCTAAGCACTGTACTTGAGTGCACGAATGAAGGACCATTTTGGAATCCTGTACATTCCTTCATACGTCTGGTTTGAGTTAAAAAGAACAGAACCAACACTAACAGCATGCCAGGTGCAAATTGTGCCTTTAATCAATGCGGAGCAAGTAGAAGAATTGAAGGAATCGGGTTATTCAAAATACCAAATCCACGAAGACCCGACGACGGTGATACAGTGAAATGGCGAGCGAGCTTTTTGCGTGTGCTCAGAAAGTACAGAGTGGAGGATGAGGATTTCAAGCGACAGCTAGCGGCAAATTCCTTATATGTTTGTGAAAAACATTTCAACCCTGAGGATATTGAATCATGTAAGTTCTTTTTATGGTCGTTTGTATAGTCTTGACATGAAGATGTAAGCCTAAAATAAATGCGGTAACTAATAACCTATGTCTTCACAGTGCTGTAGGTCTAAGGCCTACTGACAGTACTATATAACGTTATTATTATAAACAGTAACAACTAACATTACAGTAAGACTACGTAGTGGCTATTGGGCAGGCCCCTTACATTAACCACAGGACCCGGTTCTGCTAAAATTATTGTTTACCTTAAATAGCCTATCAAACAAAGTGGCTAGTCGCAGGACAAGTCGCAAAGCTGTTAGGGATTAGGTTAGGTTTACGTGGATCGAGAAAAGACATCCAACAACCATAAAGTTGTACGTAGGACTCACGTGGCCGCACTTCACAAGCCTGCCCTGGGAATAGGGAATTTTTCTGCAAATCCCCTTCCCCTACCGAACTGTATGGGTTGTCAGGACTTTTTTTCTGGGGGGGGGGGGGAGGGGAACAGTGGGGGAGAAGGGGGGACAGTTTCACTCCCCCCACTAATCCTGTATGCCTATTATTGTGGTTTATGACACTCACCTCTATCTCCTATGCCGTCTGTAGCCTAGCAAGATCTTTGGAGTGCAGAAAACTTTATTGTGACATTTGGGAACAACATTTTGTCATGTGAAAATTAAAGTTACAAATTTAACATTTTCTAACCCAATCCTTGCTTTTCTTTCACTTTCAAACCAGGTGAGGGAGAAAAGGTGACTAAGAAATTTTTGAAGAAAGGTATGATACCAACTCTAGATTTGCCTGTAAAATCAGTTGAAACTAAACCAAATGTGCCTAGAAAAGCAAGATCTATTGTGAGAGATGTACCATCTACTAACAGAAATCATTGCTATTGTAAAACGCTTTCAGAGTTACGAAAAAGAGCTGAGAAGCTGTCCCTAAAGTTGTGGAAAATAGATACTTGTGGACATGAAAACAGCTTCATATTATCTTTAAGCAATGAACAATATTTGCTTCCCAAGTTCACAGTTCATTTTGATGAAAGCCTAAGTTACACAATTTCTGTTTATGGATTCTTTATTCGCGATGACCATAGCATATACAAAGATTTCAAGCGTTCAGTGAGAAATGTGACAGTAAGTGACCTACTACATGCTCTTGATTCAATGCAGTTTTGCCATGGTGTAGATCGTGAGACCTCTGATTCAGTGTATTGCATTCGTCACATAATATCATTTCATGTAGATGTTTTTCAAAGAGATGAAAGCAGCTCTCCTCTCCCATGTAAGGAGTTTATGCGATCCACGAATTGCGATGTTATAATGAGTCAGAATGGTACAGTCAACTCAATGTGCAGCTACTGTTCAGATCTCCTGTATCAGCAATGAAAGTTCAAAAGAAAATCACGAGCCAAGCTAAAGCTTCCTGCAAAACTAAAGGCACCAGTCAAAGGAACAACAGTTGAAAGAGGTCAACTTGCCTTAAAGGAAGCAAGGTTGCAGAATATTTCCCTGAAAAAAGAAATCAAGAATATGAGGGGGAACTAGCAAAATACAGCAAACAAGTTAACCATGATCTTAAAATGGATCTTTTGGCAATCATTGACAGCAATGCAGATAAGATGACTCCTTTTATGAAATTATTTTGGGAACAGCAGAAACTCATGTCACAGAAATCAGTAACAGCACGTCGCTATCATTCAGTGATAATAAGATGGTGTCTGTCAATCAGCTCAAAGTCTGCTGCTGCTTATGATGAGGTTCGTGCAACTTTCACAGATGGCGGACTGTTGCAACTACCAAGCAGAAGAACACTAAGAAACTACCGCAATGCAGTGACCCCTCATTGTGGTTTCAATCCACTTGTAATACAAGAGTTGATTGAAGTACGCAGAGAATTTAAAGGATTTCAGCGGTATGTGGTATTGCTGCTAGGTGAAATGAAAGTTCAGGATAATCTTGTCTGGAACAAATATTCTGGTGAGCTTGTTGGATTTGTTGATCTTGGAAATCCAGAAACAAATTATGCCACCTTGCAGGAAACTGAGGCACTAGCAAGTCATATACTAGCTTTCATGTTAAGGGGCATTCAGACCGACTTGAAGTTTGTTCTAGCATACTTTGCAACCACATCAGTAACAGGCTATCAACTTTTTCCAATTTTTTGGAGAGCCATATATCTGTTGGAAATGTCATGCAAGCTTCCAGTAATTGCCACAGTTTGTGATGGAGGATCACACCAAATAGAAACTTTTTCAACATGCATGAAGATCTAGATGGAAAAGGGAATGCTGGACAAACTTACCGCACAGTAAATTTATTTGCAAGGGAAAGATACGTTTATTTCTTTAGTGACCCACCTCATTTGGTCAAAACCAGTAGAAATTGCTTATTTAACTCAGGGTCTGGAAGAAATTCAAGATGTTTATGGAACAGTGGTTTGTACCTCTTATGGAGCCATGTATCAAAGATGTTCTACAATGATCTGGAAAATGGGTTGCATCTTTTGCCAAAACTAAGGGCAGAGCACATTGAGCTCAATTCATTTTCAGTGATGAAAGTAAACTTAGCTTCACAGGTCTTAAGCTCTTCTGTGGCATAAGTCCTTGTTTCTTTTGCACCAGCAGACACAGCTGCAACGGCTGAATTTTGTCAGCACATTGATTATTTCTTTGATTGCATGAATGTGCGGTCAATCAAGGAAGGACATAAGAAGTAGTGGGGGAAGTGCCGTGTCACCCCCTGACTTTTTTTCGAGTATCCAGCGCCTCGTTTTCGAGTATCCAGCTCCTCGTTTTCGAATATCCAGCGCCTCGTTTTCGAGTATCCAGCGCTTCATTTTAGAGTCGCACTTGGCTCACGCCCACTCTTTTGATGTGATATTGATTTTTGGTAGACACCCAACTTGAAGGAATTGAGAATTTTTTTTGTAAATAATTTTTAAATTTCTTTTATTTATTTATTTATTTTTTTTTAAATTTGGTAAAAACAAAACGTTAAAATGTTAAAATGTTGCAATGTTCGGTTGGAAAAAATTGAAAAGGTACTTTCCAATCGAGAAGCGCGAAAGAGGTGAAGAAAATCTTACGCTAGGGTAACGTGAGGGTCCTAAATGAGCCCATCACCGTAAGAGCCAATCGATAAAAATATTCCTACACAGAATCACCAGCTCCACCGAAAGGAAAAGAGAGCGCGACTGTTGAAAGCCTGATACAGCTAATAGCGTTTGTCATATAGGTAAGCCATTTTAGAAATGATGAAAATATCGACACCAACCGCTCGTCTTACAGTGAAAATGAAAAATGTCTTCTAACAGAAAGGAAGGTGGAGAATGCACATGTACTAGTTTTGCTTTTGTATGACATTGTGTAGTAAAGTTGCATTCGATAATAGCAGTTAGAAAGTGTCGTTCCATAGAAGGTTCTAGCAAATGACGTAATCGAATTTGAAAAGAAACAGAGATATTGCGAACGGAAAGTGTGCTTCAAATAAAATCATTCAGCCGATGAAGAAAATAACAGGGTAAGAAACCGTTCCATTCGACCTTAGTTAAAAGATAAACAAGATCACTCGATGGAAAGAAAAAAAAATATATTGCGAACGGACCGACCGATGAATAAAATAACATGGCAAGCGCGTCACAGTGATTAGCAATAAAATGACGTCACAGGGTCGTGTCAGGACACGCACGTGTATGGATGTCGCAATCATCGAAAGTTTGTTTACCGAATTGGAGAGAAACGAATACAGCATAATAAGAGTTGAAGACTTTACATTCGCGTCACAATCGAGAAGAGTGTCGAACAGTTAATATCATACTGTAACCTGATATAATTGTTTTTTCGTGATGGATTTTTGGTCAAAGTAAGAAGAAGAACACGCGATCGCTGAACTGGGGAGAATCGAAAGGTTACAAAGAGCCAAGATGCAACAAGAAGCTTTTCGGACAAAATGGTGAGTTAACCTCGTTTGTTTTTCCCTGTGTGAGTGTGTGCGTGTGTAGTTCGGTCACTTACATAGTGTAATGTTGGTATAGAAGGTCTCCTTTCATTGGCTTGTTTCATCTTGTAGGTGATGTATGTCTTACTGTTATTGCGATAGGGAAGATACTTCCACAGACATTCAAGTTCGATTATAGATATGCCTTAGCGCAAGTGTACATACTGCGGTCCTACAGCGATATTGTTGTACGTTCCTTCCTTCTCACTATACCATTCTCAACAGTACTCTTTTCCTAGGGCTGCCCGTCAACAGGGTGAAAGCAGTGCCGCTTCTTCCACTACCGTGCAACACCAAAACGATTTTCCACAGAGCATAGCCCCCTCCTCTACGCCCGACAATAACGCCAGTAAAAGAAAACACTCCGAGGTAGAAGTGGACGTAACGGTTCCAAGCAAAAAGGTGAGCGAGAAAACGTCAAACAATGTTGACATGACTTTACCATTTTGATCGGACTTTTTTTATGACTCGTTTATTTCAATTTTGCTCTTAGGTACCATGTGAATACGGTTGTAAGAAGTTACTTTCGGATCGCAAAACTATGACAAAACACGCGAAGGCTGTGCATATAGCTCGCGTACATGCTTGCGACAAATGTGGGAAACGCTTCAAGAGAAAAAGTCACCTCAAAAAACATACGAGACCAGGCGGGAGGTGCACGTTCAAATCGTGGGTTCCAGTCCCAGCCCAAGGTTCGGATGTTCCGTCAAGTGGACAGCCTGGACCCTCTAGAGTTCTGTCCTCTAATGACTCCAGTAAATCTGAAGATGTGAGTGTCTTTCATTTTTTTATTTCTAGGTTCATATATTGGTAAAGCTATGGCATTAGCAACAACGATATTCCGACAACAGTAATTTTTTTTGTTTCTGTTTTGTTTAGTCGATACCGGTGTTCAGCCTCTTCCTTTAACCGAAGAGGGGGTGGGGGATGATGAAACAGATGAAAACGTTCTCCAAGAAGATCCCAGGACTATGACAGAAGACGTTCGCCGAGAGATGGGGGATATGATGTGTGACGTCTACGAAAATAACTGGGGTGCTATTCGTTCTCATCAGCGCAGACATAACCGAGTACAAGACGTATATAATTTTAGGTTAAAGCAACTCGTGGGGGAAAAGATAGTTCAATTATTATGGGGGATTTATAGGGATCAACGAGTTCAGTTTAAACTGAACATGTCTTTTGGGTTTATCTTGCGTCACAGGGTAACTGGAGAATTGAGGTATTTTCACGCTTCTAACAATAACCATAGACTCTTTGAACGTCCTTGTGTTATAGGTACACGTCAAGACATTGTCGATTTTGCACAACGTTTTAAGACTAACGATGTCGCGGAACTGGTAATACGTGAGAGAGAGAATTCCGCTTGGGTACTGGAGTACGTAACTAACGTAAGTGTTTACGTCTATAAGATGGATAAGTTCCCTTTGATCGGCGCACCACCCGCCATTCTACCAGACTATATTAAGAAAAACACTCACGTATTAGCTATGACCCATCACTCTAAAACAAATCGATTGTTCAAAGATAATTTGTGTTTATTTAGATGTTTACGGGCTCATCTGAAATCATCGAACGCCTCAGATACTGAAGAAACACCGAAAGCGTTATTTGCAAGGTGTCAAACTAGTATAGGTGGAAGCGCTCGTGTAAATACGTTTAAGGGTGTTCCCTTCCAAGAGTTAGGCGCTGTAGAAAAGTGTTTTCAGTGTAACATTTACGTGTACGAATTAAAACCGTGCGCTTTGCAAGGTGAAAATGAAAATCAGATCCTCCCTTCCCAAACGGTGGCCAATTTACTTCGTCGTTCCCCTTGTCGATTTCAGGATAGCATGTATGTCAACTACTACGAAGGTCATTTTAGTTACATTAAGAATATGGATTTCTACGCTCGTACATTTAGCTGCTCACGGTGTAGACGTCTGTTTAAGCAACATCGACTATTGCAAAGACACATCCCTCGTTGTAACATGCACGTCAACCATCGATTCCCTGGAGGTGTTTTTGAACTATCACCTTCAGTGTTTGATAAGTTAGAAACAGTTGGTATTGTAGTCGATCCCCAAGATCGTTTCTACCCGTACAGAATAACCTACGATATCGAGACATACCTCGATGAAGAAGATGTCATACCCTCTGAAAGCGAGAAATTAAGTTACATCGGTCAACACAAATTGCTCAGTATTAGTGTCTGTTCGAATGTCCCCGGATACGAACATCCTCAATGCTTCATTTCCGACGGTAGCGATCCCCAACTAGTCGATAATTTTGTGACCTACATGACCGAAATCAGTCAAGTGGCTTTTGAACATATGACAGAAAGTGGGCCCATTCCAATCGCTCTAGAGAGTTTAAAAAATTTGATGGAAAACTACGGGTCGTTTGACGACCTTTCAGATCAAAGTGAATCGGGCGATGACGTCAGCGGCGACGATCGCAAATACCTAAGGAATGTTTTGAATCCACTGATAGATTCCGTCCTAAATTATTGCAGACAAATCCCCGTCGTAGGGTTTAATTCGGGTAAATATGACATCAATGTCATGAAAGGTCATCTGTATAGAAGTCTAGAGAAAATTAACGATGATGATAGCGGACAACCCGCCATCAGGCAAATTATCAAACGCTGTAACGACTACTTGTGCATATTAACTAAATGGTTGAAATTTCTAGACATCAAAAATTACCTGGCTCCGGGGTGTAGTTACGATCAATTTTTGAAAGCTTACAAATGTCAAGAGCAGAAAGGTTTTTTCCCATACGATTGGATGGACAGTCTGTCAAAATTAGAGGCACCTTCCCTGCCGTCCAAAGAATCTTTTCACAACAAACTAAAAGGGACCGATCTGACCGACCAAGAGTACGAATACTGTCAACGAGTGTGGAAGGATCAAAACATGCAAACTTTCAAAGATTCCCTAGTATGGTACAATAATAAAGACGTTGTTCCGTTCCTAGAAGCCTTAGAAAAAATGTTTGTCTTTTATCGTGTTAAAGATATCGACATGTTTAAACAAGGGATATCTGTTCCAGGCTTAACCCTGAGGTATCTGTTCCAGGATACCAAAAATGATAGGTTTTGTCTCTTTCCCCAAAGTGATAAAGACTTGTACCATTTATTCAAAGACAATATCGTGGGCGGTCCATCCATCATTTTTCATCGGTATCAGGAAAGAAATGAAACTAAAATAAGAGGTGGTAAAATGTGTAAAAAAATTTTAGGTTTTGACGCCAACGCCCTCTATCTCTGGGCTGTCATGTAGGACATGCCAACCGGTATTGCTCTGCGACGTAAAGAGGAGACGGGATTTCGAAAAGCGTTTACCCACAAATTACAAAAGACGGCGGTGGGTTGGTTGGAGTGGGAGGCTAAAAAACGGGGCATTACGATTAGGCACGCGCTCAATGGGAAAGAAGTTAGACTAGGCGGTCGACAATTACCGGTCGATGGTTTTAGTTCGAGCGGTGGAGAGGGTGGTAAACCCATCATATTTCAGTTCCAAGGTTGTTACTGGCACGGTCACCCCTGCGTTCTTAACGCAGGCAAAACTCACAATGAAAAAAGGAAAAAACCTTTGGCCGAATTGTTTGAAGAAACGCAAGCGATCACGAACTACCTTCAGTCTCTGGGGTTTGATTTTGTGGAAATCTGGGAGTGCGAGTGGCAACGGGCCCAACGCCAATATCCCGAGATTAGACAGTTCTTACAAAATTTATTTCCCTACCCGTGTCAAGAAAAAAAGATTTCCATAAACGAGTGATTGATTTGGATCTCCCCCTACAGATTGGGTTTTTTGTTTATCAATACGCCAAACTGAGAGTGTTGGAATTTTATTACGATTTTATGGTCAAGTTCGTTAACCCCGATGACTTTGAGTGTTGTGGAATGGACACTGATTCTACGTATTTAGCCATCTGTGGAGAATCTTTGGACGAAATCATCAAACCGGACATGCGTACAGCCTTTGAGTTAGAAAAACACTTGTGGTTTCCCCGTACAGATACCGTCGAACACAAACAATATGATAAGAGAACCCCGGGTTTGTTTAAGTTAGAGTGGGAGGGAGATGGCATAATCGCTCTCAATAGTAAATGCTATTTCTGTTTCGGCTCGGGAAAAGAAAAAGTGAGTTGTAAAGGCGTGAATAATCGATCCGCGCAATTAACCAAAGACAATTATTTGAAAGTTCTTAGGAGCTGTTCTTCGGTGGAAGCGCGGAACATGGGGTTTAGGTTGTGGCATAACCAAATGCAGACTTATATTCAAGCCAAAACTGCAATGTCGTATTTGTACATTAAGCGTAAAGTCAATGAGGATGGGGTGTCTACCCCCCCCCCCCCCTTAGACGTGTAAATCTGTATCAGAATTGTTACTTGCGAGTTTGCGGTGAAATGATGGTGGCGGTATCGTAATATAATAAGGTGATGGTGGCAGTATTGTAATATAATAACGTGTAACCAATTCCCGTTGTGTTTTGAGTCGTTATTACTTGTCTCTCGTTCGAGATTCTATAAACTCGCTGATCACTTTACCTTTGGTCCCAGTCTTTGCGATGGAAGCGAGACTACAACACCCCTTCACGTACATCGTCGTGGGACCTACCCAGTGTGGAAAAACAGCTTTTCTAAAACAGTTATTATCCCACGCGGATCAATTAATTCGAGACCCACCCCAAGTGACTCTGTGGTTTTACGGGGAGTATCAACCGCTGTACGATCAACTCGCACAATCGCTGGGTGATGCTGTAACCTTTATAGAGGGGGTGACAGCCTCATTTGACGAATACTTGGATAAATCTAAAAGAACCCTTATCATATTGGCTGATTTGATGAGTGAAACGGCCAATGATCGCAAGATAAGCAACCTCTTCACGAAAGGTTCCCATCACAAAAATTTGTCAGTCATCTTAGTCAGCCAAAATCTATTTCATCGAGGTCGAGAAAGTCGAAACATCAGTCTGAATTCTCATTATTTGGTGTTATTCAAAAATCCCAGAGATGCATCTCAAATTTCATATCTCGCGCGTCAAATGTTCCCCGAAAAACCCAAACATTTACAAGAAGCTTACGCAGACGCCACCCGTAAACCTTACGGCTATCTCTTCATAGATCTGAAAAGCAACACCCCTGAAGAAATCCGATTGAGAACTCAGATATTTCCCGGTGAAGTGCAATACGCTTACGTCAAAAAGTAGATAAAAGAGACGTAAAGTGATTCCCTTCATCAGTGTGTCATCATGCAGCGCTGGCGTAAACACGGTCCGTATCTGCATGTGCTTGCACGCAGATCTCCCAAACAAAGGCGAGGTATCATCCACGGAGCTTCAAACGATCTGGTAAATTGTATTTGTAAGGGTGCTCTAAACACTTTGAAAGGTAACGTCCCCCTCACCAGAGTTCAGAAGAAAAAATTAAGCAAACATCGCAACAAGTTGAGGACCTTGACCGACAAACGCGTTTCCATTCCGTCTAAGAGAAAATTGTTACTACAAAGAGGAGGGTTCTTCTTGGAGGCGCTATTACCCCCACTGATCGGCGTCCTCGGTAGCGTCCTATTGAAACCTAAGTAAAAAATGGAACACACCAAAAAGCTCGTGTTAGTGTCCCCGGAGGTTCTGGAGCGCGCAAAAGGAAATCGACCTCAGACTTTGGAAAAGACCAAAGTGCAAGAACTCGAAGATCAACTTTCAGCCGTACTAGGCGACCCTCGTCTCGACGATACCACTAAAATGAAACGCTACTCGGAGGTTCTCCAACGTTACATCGTATATGATGCCAAAACGAACGAACCACCTCAGGTGAGGGTAATGCCGGACGCAAAACCCGACGACCAGACAAAAGATACATCCCAAAAGCGGCTCATAGAACGTGACGTCGTAGAAAGTGTTCCACGCGCTTTCAAAAGTAAGGCGAGTCAATTACTGGGAAAAATTGCCTCCAAAGACAGCGGCCTAGATTGGACCGAAAGAGGGGAGTTAATCGTGGATAGCAGCGTCATCAAAGGTTCTCATATCGTAGACCTAGTAAACGATGTGATGCGTAAAAGAAAAAGCGCTACACCAGTCGGTATGGATGAATTTACGAAAGCGTTAGCTCGCATCAACACGCCCCGAGAACTTATTGGCAACGTAGATCGCTGGAAGGATGTGAGTCGATGGATGGGTGTGAACGACGGGTCTCGATGGGTGCAAGACCGGCCTCTACCCGAAGAGATGACGGACGAAGACGATGACCGGAATTTTTACGCTACTGCTTATCATCTACCTTCGAAAAGACGCGCAGTCAGTTCTCGGCGGAAGACTCGTCAAAAATCGGGAGCTTGAGAAAAGTATTAAATACGTTTGCGCAACACTCGCACATTTCAGTTCGTTGTTGACTTTACATAAAGGACTGTCTACCGAAGAAAGGGCTCTCCATCGATATCTCACTACGCAAATTTGTGTGCCTATCTGCATGTTGCGGGGGTTCTTTACGTGGTCCTGACGCCCCCGATGGACAAATACCTAAGCGATCTATACTACGATCCTTCTCATCCCGCCGCCTTTGGAGGAGTAGGAGCGATAAGGCGGGCGGTAAAACGGGACAAACGGAACATTAGCGACAAAAAGATTATAGAATGGTTGCAGAGTCGAGACGCTTATACCCTACACAAACCTCTGAGAAAAACCTTCAAACGCAATAAGGTGATCGTGTCGGGGATTGACAGTCAATGGCAGGCGGATTTGGTAGATGTCTCAACATTCGCCAAACAAAACAGGGGATACCGTTACGAACACATCCACTCAACATGTTGCAGACCGCGGTTTGAAATTTGCACCAGGGGATACCGTACGTATTAGTATGGAAACCCTCCCTTTTCGCAAAGGTTATTTACCTCGGTGGACCGATGAAGTGTTCACCGTGGTCCGTGGAATACGGCGTGTACCCCCCGTATACCGACTTAAAGATTACGGCGGAAAAGAGTTGGAAGGGACGTTTTACGAGGAAGAAATGCAAAAAGTGTCCAAAGCGGATCAGACGTATCGCATCGAAAAAATTATACGCCGTCGAGTCAACAACGGACGCAAAGAATATTTTGTAAAATGGAAAGGATACCCAGCAAAGTTTAACAGTTGGGTAACTGACGTCTACACCTATAAAAACATGTAAGACGTGAATGCGCTCTTCATTTGGAAAAAGTTTCTGAGCGAGAGAGTCATGGCTCATTCATTTTACGTTACTTTACCGAGCAATAGCTCCCCTCTCCTGTATCCAGACAACACCGTCACTCATTATGAGGTAAAGTTAGCGCAACCCATCTCTTTGGAAGGCCAATGGGAAGTTGGCCTCGCCGAAATCATTTATCCTCATTAGTGGTACAACGTCGACAAGGAGAGCGAATATTCGTACACGATAAACGGTCACCAGTGGTGGCGTAAACACCTCGTTCCTGGGTATTACCAGACACCGAAAGAGACATTAGAACTATTAGAAACAAATTACCCCGAACGGATTCAATACCTCTACCATGAAAAGACTAGAAGGATAGAAGTTCGACTCGAGGAGGATGCACAAGTGAGGATGAAGAGAAGGTTGGCCGATATACTAGGCTTTCGGGAGGCAGCGCCGACCGTGACGCAGAGTAAGATATTAGACCGACCATTAGATCTCAGACAACCGCATAATCTGTACGTGTACTGCGACATCGTGTTTTTGGTTCCGATGGGGAATATGTCGTTCGTGCAAGATCACATCTTCTTGGGTCAACTACCTAAACGGATCATCGTCGGATCGCGTAAGAAATACCGCCTTTAACGGCTCGTACGTGGAAAATCCTTTCAATTTTGAACATTTTGGTGCTAATTTTTTAGCTGTGTATATGGATGGCGAACAAATCCCATATAAACCCCTTAAACCAAAGTTTGAGGAAGACGGCGGTGCCAACTACATCAGGGCCTATCACACGCTATTCTCTGGTACGGATAAAACGGACCAAGACGAGGGAAATTCTATCAGTCGCAAGGATTACCCCGGAGGTTACACGTTGTATGCGTTTGATCTGACCCCCGACTTGTCTTCTGGAGGACATTACAACCTCGTAAAGCAAGGAAACCTACGCATGGAAATGCAATTTGGACAGCCTTTGCCTACTACCGTCAACGTGATCGTGTATGCCGAATTGGATAATATCGTAGAAATTGACAGAGCACGCAACGTAGTATTTGATTACACGAGCTGAGCAGCAAGAAATGGATACCTGCCAGATCACGCACCTTTTGCGCTCCGACCCATTTTCCAAACTTTACTTTCAAGGCGTGTTCCCTTCAGACGGTTTGCTTCGTTTCAATCCGACCTTTCCTTGTTCGATAGTTGTCAACACGGAACGGGGACACCTCCCGGGATCTCATTGGGTCGCCATTTTCATTTCCCGTAATCGCGTGGGGGAGTACTTTGACTCTTACGGCCTACCACCCTCTGTCATACCAGACATTAAATCGTTCTTGGATCGTGTATGCGTCAGTCAACGGTACAACAAAGTTACTTTACAAGGACTGTTTTCTACCGTATGTGGCCAGTACGCTATTTTGTCCTGCATAGAAGTCGTGGGATTGGATTACGAGAGATTACGTCTTGGTTTACCCATGACCCGGAAGTCAATGATCGACTTGTTCACGACTTCATCGAGAAACATTTTCCATGCGTGGACGAACCTGTATATGACCACTCTTTCAACGTTCAGGTGTCTACGGTCAGAGGAGAAAGGAAGACAGAGATGTTCTAAGGGTGAGGGGCGGGGGTGAGGGTTATTGCATGCTATAACGCCTTAAAGTAATTCTAAGGGTGATGGATGTAAAAATACCGCTATATCGTCGGGTGACGGGTTAAAATTATGTTATTCATAAATACAGAAAGACAAAAAAATATATATACAAAGGTTTCTGAGTGTCGTTTCTTGATTGTTTTGTATTATTTTCTTTACACTAAAACGAATAGCTCAATTTGACAGACGAATAATCGACTGCCCCAATCCACCGTGGAATATAGTCCTCTTCGAGATGTTCCCTAATGACTTCGTTGACAGTTGTCTTCGCCATACCCTCTATCACCAGTTCGGGCGACTGAGACCAAGTCGTTCGCAGTTGTTGCATCACGGTCCGGATTGTGTGAATTTCTACGGTTTTCAACATATAGTCCCTCACAGCGTTGATAACCCAGTCGTCTTTTACCAAATGTTGCAAATCGTTATAGTAGATATCGGTTACGGGTTCGTTCGATCCAAAGTTCAGACATCGGTGTTCCCGTTGAGAGGGCCAATCCATGTCACACCCTTCGCAGTTTTCTGTCAAGCATCCTTGTACCACTCGATCCATCATCGAAGCGAATATGTAAGCCACCATTCCTCTGACGGTATCGGATATTTTGATTTCACCGTTCCGATCTAAACGAGACGATAGAAATAATCAGTCTAAGTTAACTTGCTCACTGCAGCGTGGATACGATGAACTTGTTCGTACAACTTCTTCCATTCTTCCAATCTTAAATTAATACCTTTCTTCCCCGCAATCAATCTATCTTTCTTTTGACCTCCAAAATATTCTCTGATGTTGACGTACGGCTCTCCTCGATACTGCTTAACAACGACGTGGCGCTTACCTCCCAAAGGAAATCTGGTGGTCGTAGACTCTTCCATAAGCTTCTGGTGTGGTTTTTCTAAAGCTGCTCGTTGTATTTCCTTGCCCGATGACTCCGCAGATTCACCATCGAGCTTCGTTTCTAGATCCTTTGTTTCGGTAAAATGGAGGGGCAGTCTGGTATAACGACGGTATTTTCAAATAACGTTAAGTTAGTCGACGGCATCTTCTCCACGACTGGAAGCGTATTGGAACGTTTCTTCGTACGTTCGTTCACAAAATATTGTTTACCACTTTTAAAATCGTACTACACACGCCAACCAGCCTCGTTCAACTCTTCTGGTACTTCTGGTATTATCTGGCTGTCATCCATGGTGAGTTGAGTATTTTTTGTTTTCTCGGTTGCTTCTTCTCCAGATGAAATGCAAAGTCGGAATGAATACCTTGGTCAACAAAATCCACCTTTGTATAGGTTCGTTTCTCCAAAAATAGCAGTGACTGCGTCTATTCGTGCCCAGACACGAAAGTGGGGCGATTACGAAACTCCATCTTTTACAGGTTGTTTTCTAAAGATATCGATGACCTCATCTATTCCCACCCAGACGGGCGTGTTAAGGCCCGTTCCAACATTGCGTCATTGCTTCTATCCATAGCAACACGTATCAGGACGATCCCCAAAAGTGCGCATGCGCAAATATAAAAAAAATAAATAGATAAAAAAAATGAAAATAAAAAATAAAAAAAAATTCTCAATTCCTTCATGTTGGGTGTCTACCAAAAATCAATATCACATCAAAAGAGTGGGCGTGAGCCAAGTGCGACTCGAAAACGAGGCGCTGGATACTCGAAAACGAGGCGCTGGATACTCGAAAAAAAGTCAGGGGGGGGGGTGACACGGCACTTCCCCCACTACTATAAGAAGATCAAACCGTTCCTGCTACCGTACAGGAGTGAAAATGATGAACGATTCATGTGGCTGAAAGTTACTTTTCTTCAGTACTTGCAATCATGGAAGGATAGTATTAAGAAACTTCCAGGAAAATTCACAGAAGCAGAAAAGACAAAAATGTTTATTTCAAGGCAGACACATGAGGGTTTCATTATTTCAGTTCATTCACTTGTTGATACAGTCAAGTTTCTCTTTAGTCAAGGAATGGAGTATGTTCTATCAAATAGCTAGGTTCTGCCAGGATCCATTAGAGGAGTATTTTGGTAAGCAGCGTGGAATTGGTAGAAGACATGAGAATCCCACTGTTCATGAATTTGGGTACAATGACAATCTTATTCGTGTGCAGAGGTCTGTTGCATCCATCAAGGGAAATAGACAAGGAAGGAAAAGGAGTCATTCATGCAAGTTCTGGACAGAAGTTGATGATATGCCATTAAAAACAAAGCAGCAAATGAACGTAAAAAAACAGTCACATCTTAATTTCTGTTTATTTCAGATCATTTTCTTATTGATCCAAGTTTTGAAACTGCAAGCTCCAGTATTTCTTCTTTTTATTTTTTTATGCTTGTATTTAAAACAAAAGACAGCAACCCAGCTGTACATGAATTGTATACGAACAACTATCTTATAAATGCCCAAAGGTCAGTGACATCAGTTGATAACAATTTCTGGCTAATGAAGAGATTTGTTCACAAAACAAAATCAGTCAGTAACGCATTAACAACTGTTATTTGATACTAGTGATATACATAGGATGTGGTTTGTCAATTAATGTCAAGTAGTTGTGAAGTACTACTTTTAACAGTAGCACTCAACTATTTTAAGGTTTCTTAAGTTCAGTTCGAAGGGCTTATTCTTTCCTGTGTTTCATTCGATATTTGTTCACAATATCTTTAGTGCAGGAAAAAGCCCTAACACGTAAGTACAATAACAGTAATTTCTCTAGTAAATCAAATGCAACTGCTTCAGACAAATCGACTTCTGCCGAAGTTAGCCAGTTTTGAAATAAGGAAACAACTGTTACATCTGTAGTCAAATTTTCAACCATGGCTGAAATGTCAATATGTTTTTTTTCCAAAAGTGAGTCTGTACCTCGTCTGAATTCCTTCTCTGCTGTCAACAGAATTTCCTCCACAGTTTCATTTATTTTCAATAGTCCCCTCTATTTAAAGTGTTTAACCATCTTTGATCGGAGACATCCTCACTTCTACCAGCTTGGAGTATCATAATGCTCTGTTGACTTTCTGGCTTTGAAAAACACTTGGGACTATGAAACTTTTTATTCAGGTTGAACAAAACATATCCTCCAAGATACTGCATTGCAAATTTTTCTTTCTCTGTGATGTGAACAGTGTCTGAAATTTCATGCTGATTTTTCATCTTGTAGTTTGATAAGAGACTGTCTGCAACTTTCATTGAAAGTGCAACTGTAGACTGTTGAGGTAATCCTGGGAAATAAAGACCAGATTCTAAAACTACTTGTGGATAATACTTCTTGTAAAATTTCTCAGCATTTGCTTCTTCTTCAAGAGCCAAAAGCAACTTGCAAATGATGTCGTACCCTTTTCTGGAGTCTGTGTCAGCCAAATTGAAAGAATAGGGATTAAAAAGTTTTTGGTTATTAGGCAAAATGCATGCATCTGATGCTAGAGACTTTGCAGCTTCAGTCACAATTTTGCAATACTTGGCTTCTGAATGATTTAATGTCATTGATGGCACTGCTGTAGTGCTGCCTTTGTGCATTGTTTTGTGCTTGATTTTGATATGTCTGGCCAGTCCTCTGTTTTTCTTGTAAGTTTTGTTGCATTCCTTGCATTCAACAGGAACTTCCTTTATCTGAAAGGCCAACTCAATTTACTGACCGGTTTGAAGAGTGGGAGGGAAAAGGGTCTTTAGAAGTTTAATTGCAGGTTTAAAAACTGACAGTAAAATTCTACTAAAAAACTTGTCAGATTTATTTACTAAATTATGACGAGTGCAGACCCGTAGCCAGCCTATGTGGAGGGGTGGGTCTTTCGTTCAAGATGTGGACCTTTTCCCAAATACGGAAGCAGATGGCGCGTGCCGTAAGCATGCAGTTGCTAGGGGTCCGGGGGCATTTTCCAGGGGGACTTTTGAAATCTGCAGATTTACCGCAACCTGGAGCATTTTAAAGGACTGCAAAAACCCTTCTGTCGGAGATAATTAACATAAATAGTAGACACAGGGGTGTAGCCAGGAATATGTCGGGGGGGGGGGGGAGAACTCATTAGGACTATCTAAGCGGAGCGCCACCATCGGTTGGCGCGGAGCATACAACAAAATTTTGAGTTTTATAAACCACTCAGATGGCTGGAAATAACCCTTCCGCCCTTTTCGCCCTCCTTTCCCTGGCTATGCCTATGCTCCTCGGTGTTTCTGGCGAAGACCTAAAAAAAAAAAAACACAATATGGCCACAGGGGGTGGCTACGCACCTGAGTAGACACTCTTTGGTAGTCGTGGCGGTTTGAGCAAGGCTTAAATGTACCGACTGCACCCGACTACAATTGAACATATTTAACCTGGCCCGGTGACGGCCTACGACACAACTGAACTCTAGTTGTGGAACCAGTCACACCACCACGAGCACAGCAGACGTGGTGGGTGGTTGCCGCCGTGTTACAGGTAGTCGTGACAGTGTGTCCCGGGCTTTGTATTGTATCTAGTTCAATGATATGGACGGCCACAATGACATAACCATGCATGAGCCGTTTTTGAGCTTATTATCTCATCACCCCACATAGTGTATGTATGTGGTGATGAGATATTGTGGTCAGTTTGGGCCCGTATACATTTTATGACATAAGTGGAAAGGTTTTATCTTCCTGCTAAAAGAGAACAGAAATTCGGCCTCAATATGTCAAGATAAAAAATATTTCATAGCTGACCCTTCAAACACAGAGCTGGAAAAATGGACCTCCCTCAAGTTGGGGTGGGTCGTTCGAACCCTCTGACTCCCCCCCCCCCCGGCTACGGGCCTGAAGTGATACCCCAGCTGAAATCATATTCAGTGGCGGCGCTACGGGGAGGGGGGGGGGCATGAGGGGGCATTTGCCCCTTCAGATTGTTTCCTTGCCCCCAGTTGCCCCCCCCCAGTTGCTCTAACCCTTCCCAATCAGATCTTGTACTCATCCAAAATTAATCACAAAACTATGTATTGGCATTGGACTGAATAAGAACAGCTTCCGGGGAACCATGATTGATTAATGCCTAATTTATGTTACACAGGCTGCCAGTTTTCATATCATGCCCGTAGCCACTTCAACAGTAGGCCAGCCCGGTCAGACCAATTTTCTCTGGAATGTTTACCGTCCAGCATAAGGGAAGGGCGGGTAAGTGGTTATTTTCCTAAATATAGGAATGTCGTTGTTTTCCTAAATATAGGAATTGAACAGAAGTGTATGTAGCCTATGTGTGTGTGTGTATGTGTGTGTGTGTACTCGGTGGTACCGCGTAAATGTGAAATGGTACTCCCAAAGAAAAAAGTTGGGAACCTTGGAGTACGGTCAACCTAACAAATAAACAATATAAAAATAAATAATATACCTTTCTTGGGGCTTAATTTTCCACACAGAGATATGCTAAAATCTCAGAGCTTCAGGGGGCTTTGCCCCTGGACCCCATCAGGGACCCTGAGGCGGGCCCCTGGACCCCACCCGCAATGCCTCGCGCTTAGCGCTCGGTTTCGCGCTGCGCGCGAAAATCTTTGTCCCCCCAACATTTTCCTCTGCCCTCAGTTTGCCCCCCCCCAAGTCTGACATTCTGGCGCCGCCACTGATCATATTGCCCTCAAAGGTGGCAGGGGCTCAGTGAAGGGCCACAGCCAAGGGGAGTTGGGGAAATGCCCCATTGAAACATTTTTGCCACTGGATAGGAAATGCAAAATATGGCTAAATTAGTGTTACAGACCATTCTTTGCACCCCTGAAGAAGCACTTGCCCCTACCTTATGTTTTTATCCCCTCACCGTCCATCAAACCTGTCTACTTTCCAACATTACGAACTTTACAAAATTTGCCCCCAATATGCAGTGTATTCTGCCACTACCTGTTCTGTCCTCGGCTCCCCATCCGCTTGTTCCATAAATAACTAAAAAGATAAATAAAATGTTAATAAAAAGAGGAGGAGAGCTCAGAGCCCACACTTCACAGTGATAATCTACCAAACACTAAATGCACGACCTACAAGCATAGTGTGGCACTGTTGTATGATCTACATTACATAGCCGTTTACTCAGACTAGGCCTAGACCTACAAACTGTGACCGAATGATTCATCTTCTCTAGACTTGAGTTTAACAATACGCCACAAATCGCAGTTTTGTGGCATACAATTAAAGATATCACTTGCATCGTCAGTCGTATTCTCAAATTCATTTTGTATTTCTTCTTCGTTGTCGAAAAAGCCATCTTCTAGCATTCCGAGCACTTTTTCTAAATCGACCGATTTTTTGTGGTTTGGTGCAGCCATCGTGAATTTCGTGGAACTAATTGTGCACTATGAATACCATGTGACCACGGGAAACGAGCTGCCTCAACATAGGTTGTCGATCTTTTGTTACAGTGCAATAAGTAGCCAGACCATCCGCCCTCTATTGACTATGCTTATACGCAACCAAGGATATGCACTCATTTAGTAATCGCGTTTCCCTGTGATCGCTCGTCCGCCGGAAAGACTTTGGACACCCGATATAATTATTTACAAATGAATAGTCACGTATATGGAACGCGGATCATACAATATTATTGACAGTGCGTGCATACCTTGTTTTATGAACGAAACGGTAGACAAACGACAACCATAGACATGTACAAAGGCACCATTAGTCACACAACCAAACATGGAAATGCTTTATTATCATCTTAGTTACCCAGCTCTTTCTTGGTAAGATAATCGGATATCTGCTGTCGAATGACAAATATTCTGCATTCTTTAGGCGACCGTCACACCGAAGTAATCCTTCGTCATTCATCTTGGGATTTGAACTGAGAATTTTACTGGTCCGTGGCAATGGTTTTCTTTGGTTCAAAACCCGATACTCATCGGCAAACACTTTTCGTTGTTCCTGACTTATGACGCGATGCTCTGATTCTCGTAGCTCCTCAGGCGCTAACTAGTCTTTCTTTCTCTCTCTTTCTGAGCGCCTGCAATTGTTGAGGAATCTTTGGACCCAAGCATGAACTCTAATGAACTTTGACCAATCGGAGTAACGGATTGGATCCAATCGCCACATAGCTCCCTTAGAATCTCCAACTTCTGGTAAGCTTACTGTTAACACTGACACCAATACTCTGCTATTCTTCTTGTCTTCCTCGCGTGTACCCTCTTCTACTTTGTTCTTTGGGCAGTTTGCTTCATCTTGTTTCAAATACGACGGTCCTGACCACCAAAATGTATCGGTTACTAATTCTCTGGCCGACATCCCTCTTGACACAAGGTCTGCCGGATTTGACTTTGAAGGCACGTATCTCCACTGCCGTGGGCTCGATGATTCCTGAATCTCTCCTACACGATGGGCTATGAATGGCTTAAGCTTGCGACTATGTCTCCGTACCCACCACAGAACGTTTACACTATTTGACCAAAAAGTCACATGTTTCATATCTATCTCTAATGCTTCGCACACCGACTTTGTCAGCCGCACACCCAAAACTGCAGCCATTAATTCCTGACGCGGGATACTCACAGCCGATAAGGGAGCAACTCTGCCTTTAAAGGCCACTAAGCGGACGATTACATGCCCATTGCTGTACGATGTAAGCGCATACACTGCCGCGCCGAACGCATCCTGCGAAGCATCTACGAAAGTATGTAATGCAATGGAACGCATATCCTGACTTTCATCTAGCCTCAGCCACCTTGGCAGTCTTAGATCTGCTAAATGGGGTAACACTCTGACGCTTTCCTTGCAAAACTACCGTCTATTTGGTCATCCCAGTCCACCCCTGCTGCCCACAACTCTTGAAGCAACACTTTTCCCCGTATGATGAATGGAGAAAGAAAGCCCAAAGGATCGAAAATAGTGGCCAGCTTAGGAAGAATGTTTCTCTTGTAAGTAAGTAGTCCACGGGTGGGGTGGGGGGGGGGGGTTCGGCTTGAAGGCAAAAACATCTTCTGTCGCTTTCCACAAAACACCCAAGCCAACGGAAACTCGGACTTGTGCAATTCTGCATTCTGCTGTGCGACGAATTGCGCTAGAAATGGCGATGCGTTATCTCCGAAACGACTCGATTAAACTCGTATTCTTGGGGTGGCTGAGTTTGATCTACATTTCTCCACAAGAAGCGATGATATGCCCGGTCTTGTGGAGCAAGCTGAATCTGCATATACATTTCCTCGATGTCGTATACGACTGCTACTTACGGAAACGAAGCAGCACATCGAATAAGTCCCTCTGCATTTTTGGACCTTGGTTTATCTGATCGTTGACCGACGTACCCTGGTATTTAGCAGAGACGTCAAATACCACACGAGTTTTGGTTGTCGCCTTATCTGGCCGTACTACCGGGAAATGTGGCAAAAACCACTTTGGCCCTTCTCCTAAGTCACTTTTATCTACCTTACGAACGTACCCTTTACTTAGATACCGCTCGATTGTATCTGAATATTTTTTTCCGAGACTCGGATTTGCCTTGAGACGATTTTCAGTACTTTGTAGACGACTAATCGCCATATCTATATTGTTTGGTAACACAGGCCTTATGTCCCCTTTCCATGGAACTCTGACTTGATATCGCCCCATATTATATTCCAAGGAAGCCTTAACTTTACCCAAGGCACTAATTTCCTTTCAGTTCCATCTGTTTTGGTGGAGTTGCCCCTAAATTTTCTATTTCCCAAAACTGACCAAGTGACTGATCTAACTCCTCCATTACATCTGTCTGATGGTAGAAATATATCCTTGCAAAATTAGCATGACTTCTGACCCTTCTATCTTTAAAGGACATTGACCTCTGCCTTTTCACGCTTCCCTTGCAGCCCTAACTCAGCTGCCAGATCTGCATTAATGAATGTTGACGTGCTGGCGTCATCAAGAAGAGCATTGACCTTTAACCTGCGTTTACCGTTCTTAACAATAACAGGCACTGTGCGCAAGGCTACTTGTTTCCCTTTCTGGTATGACCCTGTGACCAAGGTTGCATTCTGCGATTTGCTTTGATCCACTTTACACTCCCCCTCCGTAGAGGGCTCAGCCCTACTCTCTCTACCCTCAGAATGGTAGGACACTCTACTCTCGTTCCTATCCTGAACTTTGCTGTCATGAAGCAATCTATGGTGACTGTTGCTGCAACCCTCAATACCGCACTCTCGGGTACATTTACAGTGAACCCCTCTATTGTTGTCACCCACCTCTGAATTACAGGAAGTGCCTTAAATTCTGAGCAAGCCCAAATCCCATGGTCCCCATCACACTGTTTGCAGTCCCTCTTTCGAGGCTTCGACTCGGTGGTCACATATGCCCTGGCCTTCCGCCTGACCTAGCATCAGATCCGCCAACCACCAAGTCACCAAGACCACGAATGGCTTCATGTGCTACCATTCTGTACTCTGCTTTTTTAACTACCCAATTTCGTAGCACTTCAATTGATTCTTCCTTGCCATTCTCCCTTACCCAACGTCGGTATCGTGTTACCATAACTTCGGTCATTTTCTTACAAAAGACCAAGTACAACAACTTACTGTCTAGTTCACTGTATAAATCAGAATCTTTCAAATTAATGATAGGTATGTCAAGCAAATCAGCAAAGTGTTCAACATCTTTTGCATTACCCTGTCTAATGGGTCTGAATTCATGCAATTCTTCAAACTGGAAGGCAATTTGCCTCCTTTAACCCCCGTATTTTCTCTCCAGCCTGTCTTTGGCTGCCTGATAGGCCGTAGCAGAGTGTCCCAAATTTTCAATTACCTTAAGTGCTTCACCTGACAAATACTGTCTTAACTGTAACAGTTTATACTCTGGGGTTGCTGGTGCTTGGTCTACACATGCCAGAAAAGCTGCTTTCCAGTTTTCATAAACCTTGACATCTCCTGAGAATACTGGAACGGAGACCCAGTTCAGTTGCTTCCAGTTCCACATGTCCTGGCCGATACCTGTTCCTGTCGCGCCCGTAGTGTGTGGTTGTACCCCTACGTCTCGTCCCGAGTACCCTTCGCCTGCATTCACACCAATGAGATTGGGAAGCTGTTGAAGAGTTACTGCATCGAGATTTTGGCCTTCGTCTCTTTGAGCCTCATGTTTTTCACTGTGCGGTGTTGTGACGTCACCGCCTACAATAGAGTCTTAGTCTATTTGCCTAGGCCCGCCAGTAGTACTACTACTAGGCCTAGCCCTCGTTGTGATATCCTGGCTTGTAACAGTGTCTAATCTAACGTTTCATGAAACATTTCATACGACGATGCAGTTCATTACATGCATCCGAAAATTCTGCATCCATTCGATCTATTTTTGCTTCTATCTTACTTATTTCCTTATGCTCACTGACTGTTCTAATAATTTCGTCAGAATATCTTGTGCAATAACCTGTGCTTCATCTAACGTACTCCATGCACTCTGCATTGCTTCTTCCCTACACTGTCCGTATTGTTTACGAATTCGAGCAACTGCTGTGATGATTTTGCCTTTGCTTTTTCGACTTTCAACCGTTTTACTTCAGCCATACCGGTAGCCGAGTTCGATTCCTCTGAGTCCGACATAACCTCGTTCTGCTACCAGCTTTCTTGTACGACGATAACACAAGAAATGACACGTCTTTTAATTGCAAGCTGTAACTTCAGAATGATTTCTTGCTAAAAAACATGGCGACTGATCAGCGATAAAAAACAACAAAAAAGGAGGGCGCTCAAAAACAATTACATAAGATTATCAGTCTAAAACTCTTGTAACCAATAATGTAACAATGGACTGAATTGTCAGTGACCTACTTGGAAAAGTGATACATCGATTCATTACGACTTCAGTTGCCCAGTGGGGTATCAAAATAAAATCATTTCAAAAGGACGATTTCACATACGCGTCAATCTTCAGAACGAAGACCCCCCTTTTTTGGTTCCTTGCGCTAGCAAGAGGAACCAATGCATTCAACTTGGCGTGTGTGTGTGTGTGTGTGTGTGTGGGTGTGCGTGCGTGTCTATATGTATATATAGTGCGTAGAAGTGCCCTCTTGTTTTTGGTGTCAAAATCGTGCATATTAATGAGGATATGGGGTCAAACATAAAAATCTTAAAACTGCCATATTTCCATAACGGTTGGTCAGAGTTGTTTAAAACTTGATAGGGTTGTCTGCTACTGACAGGTCTACGACCCTGTAAAATTTAATGCTTATTAATAGAGGTGAAGGGTAAATTTTTCAATCTGAAACAATAATAATAGACTTAACACCATTATTGTGGTTATTATAAGCTACCGTACAAATTACTTGAAAAGCTTATGGGCTACAGTGTGTAAAATTCCCATTGGCAGTTTGTGGTTTTAGTGACACAGTTAACTCAATGGGTTTTTGGTCACTGGAAACTTTTTGCTCTGTTTTAAGGCTATGGTAGCCTAGGAGGAACATCAGTGAATGAATGTCAAGTTTGAAATAGCATTTTCTTCATAGGTTCTCTTAGGTTGGTACCTATCCATCATAGGGGTATAAGTGCCCTATTGTTTATGGTGTCCATATCTTGCATCTTAATGGGGTTACGGGGTCAAACATAAAAATCTTTAAACTGCCCTAGTTCCATAATTGTGGGTGAAATTTGTTTTAAACTTGATACGGTTGTCTGTTATTGACAGATTCACATCCCTGTGAAATTTATTGATAGAGGGGGAAAAATTTTGTGGTTTTATTTTTTGGTCGTTGGAAAATTGGTGCTGTTTTAGTTCTTTGGTAGCTTAGAAGACTGATGTAGGTAATGGTTGAATTTGCATTATCTTTATAGCTTAGAAGGGGTTGGGGAACAGTGACTGATGTCATAGTTGGTGTGTGAGTTGATCATATTGAGTAAATGATCCATATTGTTTGTTGTGGAGATCAAAGGTCATTTGAGATCACCAGCGGTCAAACTGTAAAAACCTTGTAAACACAATATGTCCAGAAGAGTAACTAGGACTGATGTCATACTTAGTGTGTGGGTTGTTCATATTACGTAGATGATTTCTTTTGTTTTGGTCGAGGTCAAGGGTCATTTGAGGTCATCAGAGTTCAAATTGTGAAAACATTTCTAACACAGTATCTCCAGAAGGGTAACTGTGACTGATGCCATACTTAGTGTGTGGATTGTATATAGTCAGTAGAATACTCCTTTTAATTTTGGTGGAAGTCAAAGGTCATGTGAGGTCACGAAAGGTCAAACTGTGAAAACCTTGTAAACACATTATCTCCAAGAGGGTAACTGTGACTGATGTCATACTTAGTGTGTTGCTTGATCATACTAATCAGATGATCCCTATCATCTTTGGTGAGGGGGAAGGTCATTTGAGGTCACCAGAGGTCAAATTGTAAAAACTTGAAAACACAATATCTCCAGAAGAGTAACCATGACTGATGTAATACTTGGTGTGTGGGTTGGTAATAATGAGCAGAAGATCTCTATTGTTTTGACTGAGGTCAAGGGTCATTTGAGGTCACCAGAGGTCACACTGTGAAAATCTTGTAAACAAAATACCTCCAGAAGAGTAACCATGACTGATGTCAAACTAAGTGTATGGGTT
Organism: Stichopus chloronotus; assembly: GCA_021234535.1. Classification (NCBI taxonomy): domain Eukaryota; kingdom Metazoa; phylum Echinodermata; class Holothuroidea; order Aspidochirotida; family Stichopodidae; genus Stichopus; species Stichopus chloronotus. The sequence goes on from CM037831.1 coordinate 624,616, forward strand.
GCTCATATTGAACAGATGATACCTATTGTTTTTTGTGGAGGTCAAATGTCACTTGAGGTCATCAGAGGTCAAACTGTAAAAACGTTTTAAACATAATATCTCCAGAACAGTAACTGTGACTAATGTCACTTGGTGTGTGGGTTGGGCGTATTGAGTAGATGATTTCTTTGTTTTTGGTCGAGGTCAAAGGTCATTTGAGGTCATCAGATGTGAAATTGTGAAAGTCTTTCAAACACAGTATCTCCAGAAGGGTAACTGTGACTGATGTCATACTTAGTGTGTAGATTGTATATAGTCAGTAGAATACTCTTTATGATTTTGGTGGAAGTCAAAGGTCATGTGAGGTCACGAAAGGTCAAACTGTGAAAACCTTGTAAACACATTATCTCCAAGAGGGCAACTATGACTGATGTCATACTTAGTGTGTTGCTTGGTCATAGTAATTAGATCTTTGGTGAGGGGCACAGGTCATTTGAGGTCACCAGAGGTCAAATTGTAAAAACTTGAAAACACAATATCTCCAGAAGAGTAACCATGACTGATGTAATACTTGGTGTGTGGGTTGGTAATACTGAGCAGAAGATTTCTATCATTTTGATAAAGGTCAAGGGTCATTTAAGGTCACCAGAGGTCGAACTGAAAATCTTGTTAACACAATAACATTGACTGATGTCTTACTTGATGTGTAGATTATATATACTGAGTAGAATACTTCTTTTGTTTGTGGTGCAGGTCAAAGGTCGTTTGAGGTCACCCGAGGTCAAACCTTGCTAACACATTAACTGCAGAAGGGTAATGTTGACTGATGTCATACTTGATGTGTGGGTTGGCCATACTGGGTAGGTGATCCCTATTGCTTTTGGTGGACGTCAAATGTCACGGTCATCACAGGTCACCAAAATATAGATGATTTTGGGTTGAAGGCTTATGGGTCTGGGGATTTTGAAATGAAAGTATACATTGCATGAAGCTGGTAACATATGTAATCTTCAGTCTTGTAATCTACGCAAATTTCCCACGGGTTGCTTAAACTTTCCTGTCAAAACATTTGGTAGAACTTGGGTTTCATTAACCTATACTGTCGGACGCTGTTGTTAGGTCTAAGTCAGCTTGAATGGGGAGGCCGGGGTTCGATTCACGGCAGGACCATAGTGTTTTTCACTGCCCAATTATCCATTTATAAACTCAAATGTCTTTCAACTTCTCATTTTTGATTCATCCGTGTATAACATAAGGTAATATATGTATGTATATTAATATAATGATATAGCTCTAACGACAAATATGTACTCTGAAGTTCGTTGAAACTGCTTAAAATGACTGACATATTACAGTGCACCATGTACGGTACAATAGAATCTGCGCCACAATGTCACTGTTATGTGAATAAGAGGAAACGTCACATTCATTTAATTTGCATTTAAGGGGTTTATTTTGTATATTGGTAGCACACTTTTCACCCAGATTAACCTGCAGGTCCGTCATAATAGTCATTAGGCGTAGTTACTTTAATACCAGACACCACGTCATCACTGTGAACAATTTGAATAAACAACAAATATACCTCGATCTTCTTGAACGGACCACTAACGTGTTAGTTTTTTTTTTTTGTTGGGGGGAGTGTTTTTTGTTTTTGTTTTTTTTTCTTTGGTACCTGTCTCAATATCAGAGTTTGAGCCGAAAGTACGTCATTTGTATCATAAAAAATGTTTTAAAGTAGTTTCCTGGTCGACAAGATGCATTGGAGTTATGATGTTACCTCCCCAATGACTGTATTTTATTTAGCACATTTAGTGCAAATACATGGATTTCACTGACTTATTCCTCCCTTTACTCCGTAAAAACATTGACAACATTCACACAATAATATTATTACAGTAAACCAACTTCAATATATGCCCCAAACATGCCGGACATGCACTGCTGATGTTTCTTGTTGCAAGGAATATCACCCCCCATTTTGCCGTTTAACTTGTTTCAAATTGACGATTTTTCCTGTGCCCGCGCATGCTTCTAACCCGTCGAAATTCTCAGACCTGTCTTAGATCTTTGGGAGCAATTTTGGAGCGAAATTTTGAAAGAAAATTGAACATTTTTGGACAAGGTGCATCATAAAAATTAGTTATCGGGGCCTATGGGTCTGGGGATTTTCAAATGAAAGTATGCTTAACTCCGACCATGAACATAACAAGTTTAGTTTTAATTTAGGGGTTTATTTGTGTGTGTTTTGTTGAAAAGGAGTGATCATGAATGAATAAATCGTTTCATGGTTTTGTATGCGGACAGATATAGTTGCGTTTAGAAATAACATTGATGGGCAGCTGTTGCATTGCGTTGCAACAGGAGTGTTACTACAATCGTAGAATGCTGGTAGGAATTCCAATTATAATATATTCTGAAGTAGCTCCACGTTCTATCAAAATGCGTTAAAGTCAGAACTGTAAATTCAGCTTAATATTAAAATAATGGTAGAACGTTAGTAAAGGCTGGTTTTTTTACATTTTTGGCCGCTAAATCAAGATTTGTGACTGCAATTTTTACATTGCATGAAGCTGGTAACATATGTTATCTTCAGTCGTGTAATCTACGCAAATTTCCCACGGGTTGCTTAAACTTTCCTGTCAAAACATTTTGTAGAACGTGGGTTTTATTAACCTATACTGTCGGACGCTGTTGTTGGGTCTAACTCAGCTTGGATGGGGAGGCCGGGGTTCGATTCACGGCAGGACCATAGTGTTTTTCACTGCCCAATTATCCATTTATAAACTCAAATGTCTTTCAACTTCTCATTTTTGATTCATCCATGTATAACATAAGGTAATATATATATGTATATTAATATAATGATATAGCTCTAACGACAAATATGTACTCTGAAGTTCGTTGAAACTGCTTAAAATGACTGACATATTACAGTGTACCATGTACGGTACAATAGAATCTGCGTCACAATGTCACTGTTATGTGAATATGAGCAAACGTCACATTCATTAAACTTGCATTTAAGGGGTTTATTTTGTGTAATAATAGCACCCTTTTTTACCCAGATTAACCTGCAAGTCAGTCATAATAGTCAATAAGCGTAGTTACTTTGATACCAGACACCACGTCATCACTGTGAACAATTTGAATTAATAACAAACATACATCGATCTTCTTGAACGGACCACTAACGTGTTAGTTTTTTTTTTTGTTGGGGGGGGGAGTGTTTTTTGTTTTTGTTTTTTGATTCCTTGCGTCAGCAAAGGAACCTATGCAGTGAGGTTGGCGTGGGTGTGCGTGTGCGTGTGCTTGTGTGTGCATCTGTGACACTTGCTTAGGTACGCTCTAACTCAATAGGGGAAAGTCGGATGAAAGTCAAACTTGGTATGTAGGTTTGCCGTGTTGAGAAGGTGTGACCTATTGTTTTTGGTGGAGGTCAAAGGTCATTTGGTGGAACTGGGGGCAAAAGTCTGTTTTTCTTCGATACGTTGTAACTCAATAGGGGAAAGTCAGATGAAAGTCAAACTTGGTATGTAGGTTTGCCATATTAAGAAGGCGTGCCCTATTGTTTTTGGTGGAGGTCAACGATCCTCTGGTGGAACTGGGGGCAAAAGTTTGTTTTGCTTAGGTACGCTCTAACGCAATAGGGGAAAGTCAGATGAAAGTCAAATTTGGTATGTAGGTTCGCCATATAGAGGAGGTGTGCCCTATCGTTTTGGGTGGAGGTCAAAGGTCATCTGGGGAACTGGGGGGGGGGGCAAAGTCTGAAAACATTGTTATGCTATGGAAGCTCCTCATATGTTCCATCAGTCCCCTCTAGTGCATCATGGAAGTACTGCTTGAGTTAGCAGTTTCTTGATCAAATGAAAAAGAAGCAGTGTTGTTTTGCACTACTGTAGGTGGTCACACCAGACAAGTTTTGGAAAGGTCAGTTTACCTCCTCGTGCCTGAGTGCTAATGTGTGCATTCATGTAAGTGTCTTTTCAAATAGTGAGGTGCAGCAGGACACAATGAAAGAAAATAAGTCAGTTGGTGTTCTTACCAGTTTAAACTAGACCCCAATTGTTCCCTCCAGGGCATTCTATCAGTTTATTGGACTTTAAAGGGGCATAGATGAGATAAGCCATATTGCAATTTGCAGAGCCCCTTCTTTAAATGAGAGATTCACAGCTGTTTGTGTTTTGTAAAGTGAATGGGATATTGCTGTATATTGCAGTTCAACATCTGCACTTCATTACATTAATTGAAATGGCTTTTTTGATATTTATGAACTCAGGCATATCATTTTACAGTATGTGTATTTCAAGTACAATGAACCGTAGTGCCCATAGGCTGTTACGAAATCATGCAAAATACTTCTTCTCTAACAGATTGTATGTAACACTGTTGATAATTGGTCACATTAATGCTGTGGAAGTGGTTCCATGTGTATACATGTTTGTCATGTTTGGGGTCCAATGTCTGAAATGGGTCATTTCATAAAAGCATGACATATGTTTCTCTCTCTACAGGTTTTATGTAATGCAGTGAGAGTTCATGGTCAGAAATGGGCCATAGTACAAAATAATGCAATATGCTCCCTTTTACTTCATAATTTACATTATATGCTCTCCATCTGTGCAAGGAACCAGAGTGCCCTTGGGCTCTTGTTTTCTTTGGTACCTGTCTCAATATCAGAGTTTGAGCCGAAAATACGTCATTTGTATCATACAAAATGTTTTAAAGTAGTTTCCTGGTCGACAAGATGCATTAGACATAAACCCCAATGGAAAAGAGATTGTTTTAAAGGGGTACAAAGAAGTTGAAAATGTAAGTGAAAGGAATGGCCAAATTAATACACATTACAGTACACCTCACCCATCCAGTTCAAAGGCTGTCTGTGGTTCATCAGATGATACTGCCAACACAAACATGGCAATGCTACTTGATAAAATTGTTGATCACCCAAGGGAGTCCACTGTACCCACACCACAGTTAGACCCCTTTAATGGAGGAGATCTTTTGTCATTTACACCATTCATAAGAAGCTTCAAACACGTGGTAGGAGAAAAGACTCAAGGTCCAACTAGGAGATTAGAGTTGTTACTAAGATTCACTAAAGGAGAAGCACATGATCTGATAAAGGAGTGCACTCTGATAGTGTAATACTATCGATCCTCGGGTAGAGAGAGTCTTGTAGATAAAAGAAGACCATAGAGCATTGTCTGGTTAACAGTTCATTAGGTGAATCTCAGGGTAACTTAGATCTGGTTTACTCCATGAATGACAAAATGGTAAGAGGAAGATTCCAGAATAGCTTATCAGATTTATATGAGATTACTCAGGATTACCATTCTTCATACGCTGGTGATATCAGTCACAATAACTATGAAATACAATAGTTATTAGGTTTAGTATTAAAGTAGTTCTCATATTACATCCCTCTTCTTTACAAGGTTGAGGATGTATTGTCTGGTCTTAACCTCGTGAAATGCAAGTTCATATACTTAGGCATTTCAAACCATTTTGTTGTATTGATTATAAACTGGTTGACATATATAATGTCTTTTGAGGACACGTTGGGATTACATAACATTCATGGTATCTACAATGATGGTAACGATACGTAACAATAATTACATCGCTGCTAGATTACAGTTTCCCGATGCGCGCAGTCTATAAATCTAATCTTTGTTTTGCTCGCACAATGCGTCGTGAGCGTGTACGGTAGCAATTGTCACTATCTGCTTTAATGTCAGGTTGTGGTTGCGTCTGTCTGTCTCCATGTTCCGCTCTGTGTGTAGAGTTTGTGGTTGTTATGTCAGTATCGATGTTGTCGTCACTATAAGTTGTGTTTTTCTTTCCTGTCTCCTTCAAATATTTCGTGTTTCTCCTTAATACTTGTTCGGTAGCAGTTCTGATGTCGTATGATCTGGGTTCTGAACGTTTTCTTATGATGCTTGCTGGCGTCCAGTTTCCAGTGGTATGGTCTTGGCTGCGTGCTGTTTGTCCTGGGATGAATGGTGATTTGGTTTTGTTTTCGCATCGTAGTATCTCTTTTGTACCTCTTGCCATTGCAGCAGTTGCTGTTGGATTTCCTCCTTGTAGGCGTTGTTATTATTATAATTATTATTGTTGTTATTATTATTATTAAGACACTTGTAAGTGCACTTTATCTTAAAAAGCTCAAAGCGCATAACAAATAGAGCGTATATGATACAATAAGATAAATTATAAAATAATGTAAATCAAGAGGCAAATACAACCATAAGGAGTGATAAAAGCTTAGAAATCAAGGAAACAAATACAAAGTAATTACAGCACAGAACAGAGCACAGATCAAAGCAAAAGGACTAATTAAGATTAAAACACTCTATGAAAAGGTAAGTCTTAAGGGAAAGTTTAAAAGAACTTAAAGAGGCAGCATTACGTATGTGGTTAGGCAAATTATTCCAGAGGCGCGGCCCAGCAAAGCAAAAATTTCTGTCGCCATATCTATTTAATGATCTGTGAGTGACAAGTAAGTTTGTGGAGGCTGAACGAAGATAACGATTCGGTTTGTAGGGTGAGATCAGTTGAGACAGGTAAGTGAAGGCTCTATTATTCAAGCAGTTAAAAACAAAAACAAGAATTTTAAAAATAATGCGTTGATTGACTGGTAACCAGTGTAACTCAAGAAGGAGAGGCGTAGCATGGCAGGAACGACTCTGATTATAAATTAACCTGGCAGCATTGTTTTGTAACACCTGGAGTCGACGTAACAAACTGGAGTTTATGCCAAAAAGTAAACAATTTCCATAATCAATTCGAGATTACAAAAGCATGAACAAGCAGTTTGGTAGCTGAAGGAGTAAGATAATGACGAATACAAGCAATATTTCTAAGATAAAAAGAACAGCATTTCAACTTTTCATTGACAAACCTTGTCATAGATAAAGTAGAATCAAGATACATACGAAGGTTTTTAACTTTGTCAACAGCTTTAATATTAACATTTTCAATATTGGGGGATAAGGTGCTTATCTTTGCAAGATTGTGTGAGGAACCAAATAATACAAGTTCAGTCTTCTTTGGATTGAGTTTCAGAAAATTGGTGGATAGCCAATTTTGCAAATCAAGGATACAAGCCTCAAGATCTGCTGTGAGAGTTTTAACTGGATCAAAAGTAATTGCAGGAAGAAACTGTGGCAGGCAGTCCTTGAGCAGCCATGTTGGGACTGGGTCGGGACAGCAAGCAGATGTAGATGCTTTAACAATAACCTTATGAATTTCATCTTTTTGTATCCTCAAAAACGGTAATTGTCTGACGAATCTTAACTATCTTATCGGTAAGAAAGGAACAAAACTTATCAGGAAGTTCATCAGGTGAGTACATTAAAGGTTCATTATCTGATTTATTATTCTTGAGGAACTTTTTTGTGATAGTAAAAAGTTTTTTCTGGTCAGGACCACAATCCTCGACCATTCTAGAGTAGAAGTTAGATTTAAGTTTCTTGGCAAGGAAACAAACTTTGTTACATTGGATACGATCAGCTGCGCGATCAATTGAGGACTTTGACTTCAAGTAATGACGTTCAAGCCTTCTGCGAAGAGTTTTTGCGTCTCGAAGCTCATCTGTGTACCACTCGGTATTGGGGCGCAGAATGGTAGACCTTTCACGTTCGGGGGGGGGGGGGGTTGGTTATCAAGGAATGCTTTTGCTCCTTCCTTATAGGAATCAACAGCCTCACTAGGATTGAAAGTAGAAGTAACGGGTAGCGAAGTAATGTCATTCTTGAAATTTTCCCTATTGATTATCCTTACTCTCCGTCGTTTTTACATGTACTTTTATGGGTCCCGGATTCATACAATGGGCGAACTTGATGGGGATCAGGTAATTATCTGAGAGACAAGGATCAGACACATGAATGCCGTCAGGAACAAACTTGGAATCAGAAGTAATTATGATGTCAAGAGCATGGACATTGGAATGAGTTGGACCATTTATAAAAACAGTTACATTGCAAGCTTCCAGCAAAGCAAGAAAGTTATGTACATCTGAATCACAGGTCTTATCAAAGTGGAGATTAAAATCACCTCCAATGAGAATGTAACGTTTGTTGACAGATATGTTCACGATGTGTTGCTCAAAGTCAAGTAGAAAATTCCTGAAGTTACAACCATGGGGATCAGGTCTGTAGATGACAGCGACATAGATTTGCTTATCACAGATTTTGTAGGTTGCTCTCAATCAATTCAAAAGAGTTGTATCTATTGCTATCAATCAACTCCGATTTGTAAGTTGACTTATATAATATACCGACACCGCCACCAATTTTTTTAGACTTTCGTGGTCGATGGGAAAAGGTGTAACCATCAGGGCATAAGTCGGATATAACAGCATGTCGTCATCATGGCCCAGCCATGTCTCACATAAAAGTAAAATAGCCAAGCTGTTTTCCAGTGTGAGTTCATTCAAAGCAATAGATTTATTTCTTACAGAGCGTGGATTAAAAAGACCACATCTCACACAGTTGTCAGACCCATCACAGTTTGGCTTGATGTGAATAAGGTTTTGTTCATGATGGGAATTACAGTTTAAATAGGTTCTTCTAGCTGAAGTAATTACCGGGATTCTTTTCTGAGATTTAGCCCAAGAGCGATGACCTCTTTTAGTTGGCTTATTGGCACAGATTCCAATGTCTCTAAGTAATCTGTAGTTAGCAGGAGAAATCCCATTGACATAGGTTCCTCTCAGAGCAAGTAAGTCCTCTTTGGAATATTGAATAGAACACAATTCCATGGTGACAAAAGAATTTAGGAAAGTCAAGACCAACAGCTTATCCATGTACAATGAGGATAAAGTCCAGAACAAAGGAACAAAGGAAAGGACCAGTGAAATTAAAAAAGCACTCTGGCTGTGTAGAGGAAGCACACTGAAATAATAGGCTACAGCAAAAACAGGGCCTAAGCTAATGGTGAGAGTGTCACAAAGTCGAAGAAGTTTTCACCAAAAAATCACTGGAAGGACAAAAATGAACATGAAGATAAAAAGACAGGAAAGATCCTGGTATGTAAAATAGCAACTCTGTAGGAAATGGCAACAGAAAAAATAGTTGAAACAGTCCAAAAGTTGGAAACAGTGAGAGCAAGAAATGAGTGCAACCAGTCAGGCGCTACTCCAATATGTATTGTTCCTTATCTTTACTGGGTGCTTGGGTCTTATTTTGCGATTGTAAAGGATTTCTGCAGGTGATGGTAGCTTTTCATAGATAGGTGTTGCTCGGAGACATAGCAGTGCGTAGTCGATATCTGTTTTGTCCTGTTGTGCCTTTTTCATTGCCATTTTGACAGATTTTACCTGTCCCTCGGTGAAACCGTTCGACTGTGGGTAGTGGGGGCTGGATGTAACATGTTCGATATTCCATGTTGTTGTAAATTCCTTGGAAGTGGTGACTTGTATATTGTGGGCCGTTGTCGCTCACAAGTCTTTCCGGTATCCCTTGTTCAGAAAATAGCGTCTTCAGCTTGTCGATGATTGATGTACTGTTCGTGTGTCCTGTTTAGAGGGGTCTGACGAATATGAATTTAGAATAATAGTCGGCAACTATTAGATAGTCCTTTACGTTGAGTGTGAAAATATCTGTACCCAATGTTTGCCATGGCTTAGTTGGTAATTCATGTTGGAGTAGTGGTTCTGATCGTTCGTTTGGGCTGAATGATTGGCATATAGAGCATGATTTTACCAGTTGTTCGACGTCGTCATTAATTCTAGGCCAGAATACTGTCCCTTTGGCTCTTAATTGACATTTTGTGGTTCCTTGGTGAGCTTCATGTAATTTGTTTAGGATGTCTTTCCTGCATTTTAATGGGATCAATAGTCTGTCTCCCTTCATGATGATTCCACCGTCATCTATTGCCAATTCATCTCTGAATGACCAATATTTCCGAAGGGGTTGCGAGAGGTGATTTCTCCTGTCGGGCCATCCATCTAAGATTTGTTGTTTTAGTGCCTGTAGTTCCTGCTCTTGCTGTGTAGCGTCCTTTAGTTCGGTGATTTTGCGATCAGAGAAGTATGACAAACTTAAGTTGAGGCTTGATACAGCGACCGTTGCTGTTTCGTCACTCGGGAGGGAATTGAGTCGAGACATCGCATCTGCAAGTAGCATTTTCCTTTCCTGGCCTATATTTGATTGTGACCTGGTAGCCTTGTAACCTAAGTAGCATCCTTTGGAGTCGTGGTGATGCTGCTATGAGGTTCTTTATGTATCTCATCTCCAACGGCTTGTGGTCTGATTCAATCGTGAATGGTTTTCCGTAGATGTAGTTGTGAAACCTTTCACAGGCAAATGCTGCCGCTAATAATTCTCGTTCGATGTTTGCGTATCTCTGTTCGGTGTCGGTGAGTGATTTTGAAGCAAAGCTGATCGGTTTTCCTTTTTGCATTAAGGCCGCTCCTAATCCTTTTAGGGAGAGGTCGACCTGTGTGGTTGTTTCTTGGTTGGGTCAAAATATGACAGGGTGGTGTCTTCGTAGATCAGTGTTTTTATGCGATTAAATGCGTAGTTATGAGCTTCTGTCCACTCGAAGACTGCATCTTTCTTGATGAGGTTGCGCAAATTGGAGGTATGTTGGGACAGTTTTGGAATGAGTGGTGACATGTAAGTCGCAATTCCCAAGAATTCTTGCAACTCTTTTTTGAAAGTGGGCGCTTTCAGTGCTTCCACTGCTCTGACCTTGTGTGGGTCTGGGCGGACTCCTTGAGAGTCGAATAGCATTCCGAAGAAGGTGATACTTGATTTCTTGATGCCACATTTCGCTTTATTGAAGATTACTCCTTCTTCTCTTGCAATTTTCATGAGATTGTGGAGATTGGCATGGTGTTCTTTTTCTGTCTTACCTAAGACAGCTACGTCGACTGCAATGTTGACCACTTCTCTAGGATTTGGTCCATTTTATGCTGGAAAACATCTTGGCTGACCGAGAGTTCAAATTGGTAGTCGTTTGAATCGGTATCTGCCAAATGGGCTGTTAAATGTTGTCAGTAGACTGGATGCATGGACTAATACTATGACCATTAGCCATGCTTTGCGTCCAGCGTCAAGGAGACAGTTGCACCCGCGAATTTGTGAGTGATTTCTTCAATCGTTGGAATGTGGTGATGGCTTCTCTTGATTGCTTTGTAAAAAAAAAAGGGGGCGGGTCGTTTAGAATACACCAACATGACGCACTAAAGAAATAGCTTTAGTCATTATTAAACCATTCAGTATCATCAATAAATGTCTGCCAAAGCTTCATCTCCTCACAACATTATACATGTGATGAGTAGCGGAAGATGCATCATTTGAATTTTGAAAAGTTTGGGTGAACAAATTAGTGTTGATCAACAAATAATTGAGTTTCTACCTGTGAGAAACTTATTTCTTAAAAAAAAAGACTACTCTCCTTACTTGTTTTGAATAATCTATCAATCTGCATCCACAACCATTGGCTTTAACCAGAAAGTCAAATGACGTAGTGATTCCTTGCCAATATCTCATTTTTCACACACACACACACACACACGCACGCACACACACACACACACACACACACGCACACACACAATTAAGAAAAGCAACTCAGTGGAGAAGGGAAGGGACCATGTCAAAATGAAAAACACCAGAAAGCCAAAAGGCTTTGTGAATCCTTACGACATGGTTATATTATAACAAATATGAATTATCCACACGACAAGTTTGAGATCAACTGCAGTTATTCTTCTTGAAACACCACAAACAAAAGGAGTCGTCTACTTAGTATGTATACAATCCACACATTAAGTATGACATCAGTCAAGGTTAGATTCCTGGAGATATTGTGTTTAAAAGGTTTTCACTATTTGACCTCTCGTGACCTCAAATGACATTTGACCTCCAACAAAAACAATAGGGATCATCTGCTCAATATGACCAACCCACACATTAAGTATGACATCAGTCACAGTTACCCTTCTGAAGCTATTGTGCTTACAAGGTTCTTACACTTTTACCTTTGGTGACCTCAAATAGCCTTTGACCTCCACCAAAAACAATAGGGATCATCTACTCAATATGACCAACCCACACGGCAAGTATGACATCAGTCACAGTTACCCTTCTCGAGATATTGTGTTTACAAGGTTTTTACAGTTTGACCTTTGGTGGTCTCAAATGACCTTTGACCGCCACCAAAAACAATAGGAATCATCTACTCAATATGACCAATCCACACAGCAAGTATGACATCAGTCACAGTTACCCTTTTTGAGATATTGCGTTTACAAGGTTTTCACATTTGACCTCTGGTGACCTCGAATTACCTTTGACCTCCACCAAAAACAATAGGGATCATCTACTCACTATGACCAATCCACACGGCAAGTATGAGATCATTCATGGTTACCCTTCTTTAGATATCGTGTTTACAAGCAGGGCGTCACACACACACATACACACACATACACATACCCACCCGTACACACATCGTCACACATTTTGACCCCTTCCATAATCGGTAGGTTCCAGGTCACCTTCAGCACCATACCAAGTTAGACCCTCGTGTCTCATATATCAACCATACATAATATTACCATGGCAACAATTGCTATGGTAACTGAGAGAGTCATAATACCTTTTTACGTCTCAAAGCAACCACAGTATCTCATCCTGTACATTACAGGTAAAGGGATGAGATAATAAGAGGAACTATAACTGACAATGAAAAACCTATGCACTTGAGTTTGAAGTTCAAGCAACCGTTCTTTTCTGGAGATACTGTGTTTACAAGGTTTTCGATCTACAGTACAGTTCAGAATAAAATGGACGTTTGTAGCGTTAAGCGTTAGAAAATTCCGCTTGCTAACGATAGCTTCGTTACCATTGAACCTATGGTAACGCAATTATCGATACTTTCTTTACCAGCGTTAGGCCTCTCCGCACCTGCACTCTTCACCTCAAGTAACGATTCCATCGTTACTTACGTTAGAAGAAAACATGGTCAACAACTGCATCAGCTTTTTAATATATACCGAAAACGGTACATAGCAACCTTTTTAACGCTACTTGCGATAGCTGCGTTATTAAATTTGTATGGTTGTGCGGCATGCTACAGTACAGTATACAGTAGTAGTATGCCCACCAATAGCCCAGCTACATCCCAGCAAATTATGAATATAATTTCTCAGTAAAACAGTATAAATTCAAGAGGAAAAACCTTTTTTCACCATTCCTCACAGCTCAAACTTACTCAGGCTTGTCTATATCACAAACATCGCAGTTTCACTTCCAAGCCCATCTAAGCCCAGCTCAATCAGCTAAAGCCCAGCTGGGACCCACCTGGGCATGTTGGCTGGGTAGTAGCAGTGGTGGTGGTGGTAGTGTTAGTAGCAGTGGTGGTGGTGGTGGTAGTGTTAGTAGCAGTGGTGGTGGTGGTGGTAGTAGTGGTGGAAGTAGTAGTAGTGGTGGTAGTAGTAGTAGTAGTGGTGGCAGCAGTAGTAGTAGTGGTGGTAGTAGTAGTAGTAGAAGTAGTAGTAGTAGTGGTGGTGGTAGAAGGCTTTCATACTTCCTTTTCTGCAGAATCAGTTTCATTTCAGGCAGTGTAGAAAGCCCATCGTAAAACTCGGAGATGGTTTGGTGATCGCGGCTAACATTATTTAGAGTAGGTTAAAGTTAGCACACACTCATTCATATCAACAATACGACGCCTAGGCTCGGTCTAGCCTGTACCCAGTGAAAAATATTGCTCAGTCTAACTGTAAGCTGTCTCTAACGTTCGCCCAAATTTAGTGTTGTGTACAGGCTATGGAGGCACTGCGAAGACTCAAGCCCAGCGCGCCTAGGTTCCGTCTGTGTAGCCTAGGTGTTTAGGTTACGAAGTATTTTACTCAGATTAAGTTTGGTATGCGTATTGCTTACCTAGAATCAAACCAAGAAATGTGCAAAGCCACGCCCAGCAAGTTTGTTTGTGCCGTAATTAAGTTAGGCCACTTGCTAGGTCTAGGCAGTTTTAACAGTAGGAGGTCTCCTCCGCGATTTGACTGTTTATTGCGCAATTTTCACAATATTGCGAGCAACACCGGAAGTCAGATATTGCTGCCGTCAAAACCATCACTGTGTGAAATATGAACTGAGAGGATCCCTTAAAATGTCGTCATTTTTATGAATATTCAGTAAAAAAATAAGAAAAAATGGTCGGAACCGTTAACCAAAACCGTATTAAAGGTATTCGTTGTCAAACTATGCAGGTGCTTTTCCTCAGGGATCACATAATCAGAAATTTCAGAGAGGGGTTGAACAAAATGGTAAGTACCATGTAGAAACCGAGAGGCATTTTTGTCATCTCGGACGTTTGCGTATTAAACTGTATATGTGGCAGTTGATTACATTTTAGTTTTTAGAACACATTAAACGTTAATTCATGTGAAACTTTTTTATTTTCACCCGTAGATTGTGAAGTAAATGGCACATATTTAGCATCACTGATTTTGGAACCGCCTTACGTGTAGGACTCTTCGCTCCATATGTAAAGTGCTATTATAGGTTGCGCGAATTTTTAAACACCATATACAGTACTACGAATTAAAAGCTAGCTAACGTAACGTTAATAGTACTGTAGGCCTAGTAGCAGTAGTAGATAAATAACTTAGTGACTAGACTCACGTTGGTAATTACGACTTGCTGTAATATTTGAAGCCTATCTGGCTTGACAATAGCCTACATGACTTTTCGCTACCCAAAATTATCAAACGGCTGCGCAAATAAAAATCTGTAGCAGAAGATTTTGTGTGAACGGTAGCCTATGCCTATGAACATAACGACATTCACTGATTTGGAACAATTTGGACAAAGAAAGGCAATACAAATGAAAACTAATAGGCTAAGCCTACACAAATTTCGTATTCCTTTATGAGGCCTTTTTAGAAGAGTACTATGTAGGTCAACTAAGCCAAGTAGCAAGTGATACAAGGCATGTGCCTAACATGTCTTGGGTTTGCTCTTGCAATGAGTCTTAATTTTTATTTTCTTTTTTCTTCCTTAGGTTAAGCTGTGGATTGGCCAGCCTCGGCCCTGTTGCAATTCCAGTTATTACAAGGAGTGTCTTTCAACTATCTTTCATTGTATTCCAAAGAACTTCAGTTGACTGCCTATAAAGTATAAACGTACCGGTACCGGTAGTTGATTAGGTCCTCGTTGGAATATGCTTTTCTGTCTGGGACCCACAGCAGACAATTCTTACTGAAAGATTGGAAGGTTTGCAACAACGTATTGCAAGGTTTATAGCAAATGACTACTCCAGGGAAGTTGTGCCAATGACTGCTCTTTTAGAAGATCTTGGTCTCTTAACAAATACTTGTCTGACTGGTATAGTACTATCCATGTTTTGCATTACTGCCAATTGCTATAACTTCAGTTTGTCCCCAATACTGTTTGGGACGGGAACAATCTCCTTAGGTGTTTGTTGAGGCTTCCCTAAGTAATCATAAGCCGATGGAATTCATTGCTATGTCATTGAGAGTTTGACCACATGGCACGCTTGTGAATTAATGTCTTCAGAAGTTCAGATGTGTCACCATCTCTCAAAAGAAGAAAGAAGAAGTGACAGGGTGAATTGATACCTGATCATACAATATGGAAAAATATTTATTTGCAAAATGCATTCATCTGCCATTTCATGCAAGTGGTGGAGAACAATATGTGATTCATATCACAATATGCTTCATGAATAATGGTGTTATTGTTTTTCATCCATGCATATGTATCAGTCCTTTTCATACAGTATGCAAGTTGTTAAGTATATCTCGCTGGTTGTATCAGTTAATTAGTTTCTTCAGCTTTATGCCATCTATGGTTAATACATTGCATGTGTAGTGGAGGTTGATGTGTATAGTGATTTCACCACCTCTA
This sequence comes from Stichopus chloronotus, assembly GCA_021234535.1. Classification (NCBI taxonomy): domain Eukaryota; kingdom Metazoa; phylum Echinodermata; class Holothuroidea; order Aspidochirotida; family Stichopodidae; genus Stichopus; species Stichopus chloronotus. The sequence continues at coordinate 640,479 of CM037831.1, forward strand.
TTAAGCTGTTCAAAGTAGTCCACATTTTTGTAAAAGTTGTATGCTTTTTTATGATGTTTAAGTTGGAGGTACCGTGTATTGTAGATGTATAGATCACTATTACCAATGACATGTGTTCCCAATTTTTCTCTTTCATGTCATTTTGTGTGTCCTCGTGCATGTGTTATTACAAACAGCACTTGCCTTGCATTTCTTTTGTTTAGTGTGCCAACAGCTTTAAGAATGAAAATGTGTTGACAACTTCAACAATGTTATATACATTTGTTAATGTGATGTATGGATTTTTGTATGTCATACTAACTTGTCTTCCATATTAAGTTTTCTTTCATTGATGTCAAAGTTATCAATTGTGTTGTCAGTCTGTACCAAAGAAGGATTTAATAAAACTTAGAAATCAAGAAATATTTATTTGACTTGTCTTGTAATTTGTGATTGATGTTCACTTTACTCCTTTAACTTTGCAACCTTGATTGCACAGAGAGAATGTAGGGTAAAAAGCTGTGGCCGACTCCCACGCATGATATGTGTTACAGTTTGTAGGAGTGTGACTCATTGTTTAGATGAGACTACTTAGTAAAACAACAATATCAACACTCCTAGATGTGTTCTGTAATAATACAGTAACTATTGTAGTTTCTTGTGAAGGGGTATATATTATGGGAAGGGGGGGGGGGTTAAAATTATCATAAATAGATCTAAAGGTCCACCTCTCCCCCATGAATATAATTTGTACTATGGGCTTCAGTTGGTAGGATAAGCTAAACTTAGGTCCCATACCCCAGGCATGCATCATCGTCATTCATAAAGATCAACATGTTGTAGTAATATCTTTATATTAATATCATTCTGTTATAGTAAATTTACTCGGTATATCCTTATTCTAAACAATATAAAGCCAAATTCGTATTTCAATGTGTTTTCCATTATTGACCGAAATTGCAAGTGTATTAGTTGTGTGCACCCAATTCGGATTATGGGTAGTTGGATTTGTGTTTCATTAAACACTAACTGTGTTATCCATTGACTAAGTCTTTTCAAAGTTGTTTAGTGCAAATGAAGAATATATGAAATATTTTACGTGCAATGAAAATTTATCACAATTATTCTGTCATAAAAGTACTTGCCTTGTAATAACCATTTCTTAAGTTAACCCCCTTCATTATATTTTGGTTTGGTCTGCGAGTATTATATTGTGTACACTGTTTCAATGACAATGACTTTGTCTTAGCGCTTTACGGAATAGGGGTAAGTTTCATCTAAGACTAACCGTATTAGTCATTGATTTTGTCTCTTGACGGTTGCAGTATGTGAAAAACAAATTTCTGTAACATATCCCTGCATGTTTTCTTTTTTTCACTCATGTTTTGCACAGTTCGGGCCAATTTTCAAACCATGTCCGTAAGTCTCATATTTAAGCCTCAAAGTTGTTCGCAAAATTAGGCTATGTAGTTTGCACTGTCGAAACATGGCTTTTTCATCCTCGTAAACTGCAACGTTCGAAGTATATATACCATATATAGATATACTTAAAACTGGGCATATTTCGATGAAATCTGTGTACTATTTTGTCGATTCGTACCCATGTTCAGCAGTGACAAATTCAAAAAGTGTGACGTCATTCCCGCGTAAAATTTTTCGAGGTCAAGGGGTGAGATTTCCTACTGTTAACGTTAATTCGTGCATATGTTTGTAAGTCTAACCGGCTACGTATCCACCAAATAACATGAACGTTAGTCATCATTAGATATAAAACTGCCTGTGAGTTAGGCCAGCTTCGTAGCTTGACCCTGTTTCATATCCGATCCTTATGAATATTCATGATCTAAGAATAAATCCACATTCCAGTCTACCCATAATACAACACTCTGTATCGGTAACTTACGTATGTAATTAAGGAGAAGTAATTATACAGTTGTAACGTACAGACGTACGTAAGTTCGTTGTCCTCTCTACTGTGGATAGGCCTCTGGCCTAACGTGTCTTCGTTACATTAAAACATGGCGACGAATATGGGATAGGAAAATAATCTTCGTAATTGCATCGTGTAATTTCTTGCAATCCATTCCTTTTCTTGCTGATCCGGGCGAACCTTCTATACCCTGGAAGCAGTGGCTCCAGTCATTCCAAGTATACATTCTAGCGATGGATGGGGCGGAATTTTCTGCACTGCGTAAACGGGCAATTCTACTTCACTGTCTGGGAGCCGAGGGGCAGCGCATATTTTCGACGTTGCCCAACCACGATGCAACACCTCCATCAGGAAGTACAGTCTACGAGCATGCACTCAACATTTTGGAGGACAGATTTTCACACAAGCTAATGTTATCTCCGAACGTTATAAGTTCAGACGAAGAGCTCAAAACAGAGGTGAGTCCACCGATACTTTTCTTTCGGCCCTTTTCACTCCTAAAAAGTAGAATAGATCGAGCGACGCTTTCTGAAGTTTACAGTAATCACATCCTAACGTACAGTACTGAGATGAATAGTGAATAGCATAAACACCTTGGCAATCATGACCGTAATTTATAATCAGTGGAAATGAAAAACCAACTATTTGTAAGTTATGACTCCATGTGATTATAGAAAGTTCAAATATTTAGAGGCATACTATTGATGACGCCCCTAATCTAAAATTTGAAAGCAGAAACCGGTCTAGTTTGGTCATAAGAGCCAGTCTAAGTTTGGTCATAAGAACCATTCTTGTCGCTTTACTACATAAAAAGTAAAAGTTTTTTTCACCTGATAGGTGAAATGCTTCTCAGAGGAACATGCAATCAGACATGTATACCTCAGGGCATTCCCTTAAAAATCACATCAGGTTCTTCGCCGTATCGTTGCGTTAGATAGTGAATCAGCGCCCACCCCCACCTTCACTTTCAAGTGCACAACCTTCAAAAAAGCCGGCGAATGACTAGTCTTCCATTAACCTTCCCTGCGGCTGAATTACGCAAATGAGTTATGAATGAAAGCTATTGAATGTTATACTGAATGAAACTGTTGAATGCTACAATGAATTCACATCCAGTAAAATGAAGAATATTACGAACCATAAACAAAGGTTATGTTTTTAATGATACTTCATATTGAATATGACATCTGTCCAAGCTTCCCTTCTTGAGATAAGATGTTTATAAGAATTCCATACTAGCTGTGACCCTGTTGAACGCAAATGACTAGCTTTGATCTTCACGAAAGTCAATGGAAATTTTCGTATACTCAATGAAATACACCTGCAATCTAATATGGAGATCTGTCCAAGTTTTCCTTCTTGAAATATTGTGCTTACAATATTTTCACAGTTTGACCCGTTGACCTCAAATGATCTTTGACCTTCACCAAAGTCAACAGGAATCTTGTCATCAATGTGATGCTATTACGTACCAAATATGAGATATAATGTTTACAAGTAAGCTGCGTCAGTAGGAGCAAAAGTATTAATCGGTATACTGGCTGCTCCATACCTGGTAATACCTGGTATACCGAACATTTACGTGAAATCACTGTTTACTGTGTTACTTGTACTTACCACAGTGTTGTCATGTAGGAATGTAGAGTGCATGCACATGTCTATGCAAACGGTATCAATCTCTCCATGATCTTTAAAAGAGAACAAGTTTTGAAACAAAAATGTGTTCAGTTTCATGTGTGTACTCTTTCTTTGATTCTGCCCGCTGCACCACACCTCGTTCTCGCGATTTGCTTTTATTTTAATGTCTTACAGACATCGTTGCTTGTTTTAATGTTCCATTCTCGCCAATTGTTTGTCTTTTTACTAAAATGCTAATTTGTGTTTAAGTGCCTTGCAAGGTGAACAGCTTTTGCGTACACAACTCGAAGCATGTGTCTTGGAATTTTTCGTAACCCCCAATCACGGACTATTCCAATAACATACTTTTGACTATAAGGTATATATACTGAAACAAGTGGATTGGCCAATGAAGCACAAGCCATTGTGTGAAGGTGAGAATATATTTGCAGTTCAGTTAATACTCTCTAATCAACTACCTGAGGAGCGAGCGGGTATCAATTGGTTTCTCCACACGGCCTTAGTTTTTACTAGGTATTATCCATTCTTTTTTGAGGTAACACCTGGTATGTTTGGTGTAATTGTTAGCTGCTAATTTTGATATCATCGGGGTAGTAGTCAGTGTCATGGAAATCTGTTCAAGTTTTCCTTCTTGAAATATTGTGCTTACAATATTTTCACAGTTTGACCCTAGTTGACCTAAAATGACCGTTGACCTCCATTAAAATTTACTCTATAAGATAAATCTACGTACCTCGTATGACACCTGTCCAAGCTTCCCTTCTTGAGATATTGTGTTTACAAGGTGTTCACAATTTGACCCCTGTTGACCTCAAATGACCATTGACCTCCACCAGAATCAATAGAAATGTTGTACTCAATATATACTTAATATGGAGTGGTATGGAGTGTTCTTACAGAACACGGAAAAACGGTCAAAAATATTACCTTATGACGCCATGACAAACCTGCCAAGGACTATGATACACCAGAAAGGTCTAGTATCACATTTAACTGGAGTTTCCGTAAAATCTTCAAAAAATAAAAAATTCTCAAAAAAGTGAGACCCATCTGGACTGTCATTACTCATGACACAATTATTGTGTTGTTGGATCTTATCACACCATGATACTGTATACTGCCTGACATTAACAGCAGCCTCACAGAGATGACCAAATAAACCTAACAATTTACATTAATTTACTGACCTGAAGATTACTCCCAGAGAGAACAATACTTTGATTCGCCTCTTCTCCATCCAGCCGCACTCTTCTTCCACACTGTGTCTCAATAGTGCAATGCACTATTGAGACACTATTAATGCAGAGGGTGAAGTCAATTTGGGGGGGGGGGCAATGGTCAACAGAATAGTTTGAATTTGCCAAGCACAAAACCTTCTCAAACTTTCAATAGAGTTCAATTTGTCTCCCCTCTTCTTTTGAAGACATGTTTGCATTTCACTGAATGCTACCTTTATCTTCTTTTCCTCTGTGTTATTATCAGCATCAAAGTTCAGTCTGTGAGAGATGCCTTGAAGTCTTCTTCAAAAGTGCATCAAAGGAATTACTATACTTCTTACAGTCGAGAAAAATATATAAAAGCTACCATACCATAGTCTATTTTGTTTTCACAAAACTATGTATATCTGAAAATGTTCAAAGGATTTCAATTTTGGCAGAACTGGCTCTAGTGTAGTGGTCCATGCACCAAACTTTCATGCCAATAAGTTTAGCCAAGCAACAGAGTATAGCCAAAAAATAAAAAAACAAGAGCCCATGGGTAATTTGGTTCCTTCGGTACCTTAACTTTAAACCTAGCCTCAGTCTGACATTGCAGAGCAATGGTAAAAATCAAGGTCATTTAGCAGCTTCCTTTCCATGTATCAAAGTTTACTTATACCATAGGGTTCTTTTCTTTTTAACTGGGGGCCAGGCAATGATCAATTGAGATCAACCAGGTCCTGATGATGTGGATGGAAGAATTACTCCATTCTCTTTTACTAAAAGTAAAGTACAGTAGTTTTGTGTAGGCGCCCTCTATACAGAAGCAATGACACAACTTTCATACCTGTGCATACACACACTGAGCCTGTATTCAGCACAACTTGCGTTGCTGCACTTTCTTTCATGTACATCAACTTTTCAATAAAATGCCAATAACTTGACTTAGGGGCATCATAGGAGGGTAGTATAATTGGAGTTTTGGTTAGTCCCAACAAGACCTATCAACACATCACAAAAAGGTCGTGTTGCATGTGACATCTTGGACTAGGATTAGTGGATGAAAGATCACTCCAAATCGTAGTTTTTATTTACAACAACGAAGGATAAACTTTATTGGTCACTTCCTTTCCACGTGTTTTTTTTTTTTTTTTGTAAAAACTTTGCATAAAGAGCAGTTGTGTGATGTACATTAGGTAGCATAATAATATTAGAGCATCCCATTAACACCCCCACTTGCTCTCATATTACCAACTATATTACCATGTGCACCCCTGCATATTTCCAAAGATGCAGTATTTGTGAACACTAGTTAAAAACTTTTATCAACTCCAAACGTTAACATCCAAATAGAAAACCCTTGAACTTTATGATCTTAGCCTTAGTTGCTGCTTTCGTAAATATGTCGGCGACCATATCTTCTGTTGGACAGTATACGACAGTAATTTTACCCTCGTTTAGCATTGTGCGGGTGAAGTGATATCTAACATCAATATGTTTTGATCTCTGTCGACCTACAGGGTTTTTAGCCAATGCGATAGCACCCTGGTTATCTTCAAAAATCTTGGTGCAATTAAAACTGTCCTTACCCATACCATTCAATAACTGAATCAAATACAAGCTTTCTTGGGTTGTGGCGGATAAGGCCATATATTCGGCCTCACAGGTTGACAGTGCTATTGTATGCTGTTTCTTTGACTTCCATGAAATTAGGGGACCACTCCCGCTCAAACTGAAGCAGTACCCAGTCGTACTCCTCCTGTCTTCCACAGAAGACGCCCAGTCTGCATCACTGAATGCAATCAAACTCAAACCATCGTTTGTTTTCCTAAAACACAACTCATTATCAATGGTGCCCTTTAAGTACCTTAAAACATGCTTTGCAGACACCAGATCTTCCACCCTGGGATCTGATAGATACTGTGACAGTCTGCTTACTGCCCAACTGATGTCTGGTCTAGTGCAAGTCATGGCATAGATTAGGCTGCCTACAATTTCCCGATATTGCTTTGGATCCACATGCTCATTACTGTTACACTCCAATTTTTGCTCACATGGAGTGGACCTTGGTTTGCAGTTTGTCATCTCAAATCTTTCAAGCATTTTACTGATATAACTTCTCTGGTTCATCTTGATTTCACCCTTGTTCTGTTCAAATTTGATACCCAGAAAATATGATATTTCTCCCAGGTCCTTCATTTTGAATTGTCTCTTTATTGTGCTTTTAAACATATCAAGTAACTGGTCATCACTTGCTGCTATAATCAAGTCATCAACCCACACAATAACTATGATTATGTCATCATTGACTTGCTTCTTATATACACAATTGTCAGACATGTTTTGCACGAAGTTGTTTTGCTCAAGGTGATCATGTAAAATTTTGTTCCAATTTCTGCCTGATTGTTTGAGGCCATACAGGGACTTCTTTAACTTGAAAACTAACTTTTCCCTTCTATCTGACTTAACTTCAAAACCTTTTGGTTGCTCTACATATATTTCTTCACCAATTGGTGCATGCAAGTAGGCTGTTTTTACATCCATTTGATGTACAATAAGGTTTTCTTGAACTGCTAATTGCATCAAAGCCCGTACAGAAATGATGCTGGCTGTTGGAGCAACAGTCTCTTGATAATCTATCCCTTTCACTTGATTGTAACCTTTTGCTACAAATCTAGCCTTATGTGTCTTAGACCCTTCAGTATTTTCTTTCAAGGTATATACCCATTTTGCCCCCACTGCATTTCTGCCCTGGGGCAAATATGTTAATTCAAATGTATCATTCTCTTTAAGGGCTGCAAGTTCTTCCCTCATAGCACACTGGCATGCAGCAGAATCATGTGAACTAACTGCTTCTTCATAAGTCTGGGGCATTCCACATACTCTGTAACAATGATCTACACTACCCAAAACTGTGTCGCTGTCTCCAATATCTAAATCATAATCATCTAAGTATTTTGGGTATACCCTTTGGGGGTAACGCTGACTTTGATCTGCCACGTCGTTGTCAGCAGTGATATTTCCCATACCAACATTAACACCAGTTTCAATTTGGTTTTCAAGACCTTCAACTGGGCCTATTTCATCTTGAGGTATATCCATCTCAGTTTGGCCTCTAGGAACACTTGCCTCTCCTGTAGTTGTCTTTTCACATGTATTTTGCTTTAAATACATGTCAGCGTCATCAAACCATGTTTCATCGGTTTGGGTCTGTTGTGCCACAGAACATTTTCTGATGAATTTCACCAGTCTATGTTTCATGACTTTTCCACTGACTGGGTAGTATATTAGGTATGCAGGACTATTTTTATCATATCCCACAAATGTTCCTTTTTCACACCTGGGGTCTAGTTTCTTTTGGTTATGTTTGTATGCATAGCAATCTGAACCGAAAATCCACATTTTGGAAAGGTTTGGTTTTCTACCTGTCATCATGTAATATGGGGTTTGTTTAACACGATTATTGTAACATCTGTTACGGATATGGGCTGCAGTTTGGACTGCGTAGGGCCATAATGTCTTTGGTAACCTACTCTCAATTAGCAGGCACCTACCCATTTCGAACAGCGTTCTCCAGTGCCTTTCGGCTGTTCCGTTTTGATGGGGGGAATAAGGGGAAGATGTCTCATGCTTAATGCCCCTATTTCTTAAAATTGATTGGAAAGCCTCACCTGTGAACTCTGAGCCATTATCAGACCTAACGCACCTGGCCCTCCCATAAGGTGCACAGTCTGCCAAGAATTTTTCTGTGGCTAGTGCTGTATCACATTTGTTTCTGATAAAGTAAACAAATACGGCTCCTGAATAATCGTCAGTGAATGCAACTGTGTATCTGAAACCATCCTTAGCTATGGGTTCAATAGGGCCAGCCAAGTCTGTGTGAATAAGCTCTAAGGGGGTGGAAGCCTTAACATCAGGCTTTCTGTTTCTACTGTTTACCCATTTTCCTTTAATGCATGTATTACATTCGGATTTGTCAACCTTACCTGTACCTTTAATTGTCATACCTTCAACCACATTTTGCAATTTCATGATGTCATCAATATTACAATGTCCCAAGATTTCATGCCATGTTTGGGCATCATATGCCTTATTTACCTTATCATCTGTGTCCTGTTCAGTCACTGTGTTCAAATAATAAAGTCGTCCACGTTCTTCAATAGAAAATATAGTACCATCTTTATGGACCAGCCTGTTACATCCTTGCTGGAAGTTAACCTTTGCTCCGTTTGAAATCGCTGCTTTAACTGAAAAGATGTCTTGTGGATACGATGGGATGTATAACACTCCTTTAAGTGTAGCTTCAATATAGTTTCCCTCCACATCTTGCAAAGTTACCACAGCATCTCCTCGTTTTTGGGCTACGTTACTGCGTCTCGTCCCATCTGCCAGTTCCATGAAATGGTTATCTGGATTGAACGAATTGTCAAACTTGGTGAATTTGGATACATCTGTGAGTATGTGTGATGTTACCCCACAATCCACCATTAAACCAGGTCCAGGATTTTTACTTTCACCAGTCGAGAATTTTTCACCAACCTTGAATGTAAACGTATGTTCCTCTGTATTGTCCACCTGCTCTTCAACAGTCATCTTTGTTTTGTCTTTCTGTTTATGTCGCCGGCACTCATCATCATTGTGTGTAGAACTATTGTGGTAACTGCACCATCGTGAGGGTCGTTGTGATTTCCGGGGGCATAGTTTTGCAATATGACCTTCTGTTCCACATTCGTAGCATTTTATAGGGCCCTTTGAAGTTTCTGATGTCCCTATCTTCATCACGTGGTCAGCTTTAGCAGTGTCAGAATGGAGTTTCTCCGTTTCTTCAAACCTTCTCAGTCGAACTTTGAATTCTGTGAATGTTAGTTCATCACCAGTTTGGGTGGTATGGAGTACAAAGGGTTTATAAGATTCAGCTAACCCTTTAAGGACCATGGCGATTAGTAATCCGTCACTGAATATTTCGTTTGCATTTCTAAGTGCTGTTATTGCCTTTTCTGCTCTGATTATGTAATCAATTATGCTTTCCCCTAGGCCTTTCTTAAGGGAGGTCAGTTCAATGTACAGTGTTATTATACGAGGTTTACCTTCACTGGAATAGTGTTCCCGGAGTATCTTAAGGGCCTTCCTGCCATCGTCTGCAGCATCTCTCATCACCAACGAGAAGCTTTTGTCATCGAGGAACTGTATAAGTTCGGCGTAACATTCTTCATTTTTATTACGGTCTAAGTCTACATCTAACGTTGCACTGCTTAACGTTAGGCCTAGTATCGTGTCCTTCAATTTCATCATCCGCAAATGGCCAAGGAATTTAGTTTTCCATAGTTCGTAACCATTTTCGTCTCCGCTGAAGCATAATCTTTTCCATCGGCTTCCCGAATCCACGCTGGGCCCATAACCTGTTGCATGTGACATCTTGGACTAGGATTAGTGGATGAAAGATCACTCCAAATCGTAGTTTTTATTTACAACAACGAAGGATAAGCTGTATTGGTCACTTCCTTTCCACGTGTTTTTTTTTTTTGTAAAAACTTTGCATAAAGAGCAGTTGTGTGATGTACATTAGGTAGCATAATAATATTAGAGCATCCCATTAACAGGTCGCAAACGTCAACAGAGGTCAAGTGGGGTGAAATGAGGTAATCATATGCACTTCACATAGACGAACAAAATTTTCCATTACACCATTCCCTTAAAATGTTTTGTTGGAGAGACAATCAATTATCAATAAAACATTTTCTGACCTTTTGACCCTTTCATATTAATGAGATTAATGTTACTATATTTTCTCCTTCTGCCAACATATCTTATCTAAAATTATGTTACCACTTGAACAATGGACATCAAGTTACAGAAATTCAGAGAAATTCACGATTTTGCCTCTGTTTATCCTAAATGACCTTTAACCTTCACCAAAATTATAGGGCACATCTACTCAGTAGGCTATCATACACATCAACTTTGAAAAACATTCACCACTCAGTTATTGAGTTATGGGATAACTCGCATTCTTATCAGTCACATGCATACTCCCGCAAACACACACCACAGTGACTGCATAGGTTCCTTTGCTACGGCAAGTGTTAGGGTAATGTCCAATAATTAATTTCATTACGTATTAAGTTACTAAGTTACTCTCTTGGACCTTCCACTGAAGATGTAGTGACTGCTCTACGAAGGTTCAAATGCGCTGCTGTACACGCTGGGGTCTCACTTGATTCGTGGAATTGCTAGAACATTCCAACTACGACAAACACGTATATGCAGGGAGGTACTGGAACTTTGCGCTCTTCTACTATTTCTTTATTGTATTATGTCATTCAGCAGTCTTGTGTGGAAAGTTGTAGTAACTTTTATATACCCTTGTTGATTGAGAGCGATCCGAAGAAAAATTCACATACCATCTGAAATACAAGTCAACTGTGTAGTGAAGTTATTGGCCTAAACAGTACTCAAAGTCTATTAATATACACAAAGCAAGCCTAGTGTAGCCTACACTGAGTCTGTGTGCGTTTGTCGCTGTTGCCACGCCGATATTCTGTGACATTGTTTATTGAACATCGCTAAGGTTCAAGTTCAGCCAACGTTAATCGCTTATCGCATTGTCGCTAACACTGTAGCCAGCCATTTCAGCGTTGAGGTCACCTAAATTACAGTATGACTCCCGTTTGAAGTCTTCAGGTCCAAACTGTTACCAGTTACCACCCTAATATTTATTAAGTCTAATTGTTGGTTAAGTCCGAATGAATTGAACATCCAAATAATTTTAGTCCATTTTAGAACCCAAAGTTCGAACGAGTAATTATATTCTAATTGAAACGTAAAGGCTGTATTGCATCACCCTAAGCTATATTTTTACCTGCCTGAAAGGAAAATTCTCAACTGGTTCTAAGTTACAGTACTCAGATTGCCAGAAAATTCGAAAGATGCAGAGCAGCTTGTATTGCACAGCGTACACAGGGATCCATTGTTTTGATTACACATGTGGAGGAATGTAAGACAGGCAGAGGGAGGGACTACAGAGGTAGGTGGTTGGGAGAATTGAAACTGTCTGGGGTGATGCATTACAGCCTTTAAAGCAGCACTCTTGTACCCTCTTTCATCTGCTTGGGTACAATCTTATTAGCATTCTTTCCTGTCGCCATTCCAGGTCTAGGGCCCCGAGGTTGAAGGTCTGAAAATGGTGCTGGCAAGAGCATTCTTGGAAGCTGATGTGTCCGTGAGATAACTTGAAATGAAGGAAGATGGTGCTTTCCACACAGCAGCAGCAAGAATATTCTCCAGCGATACATTTCAAAACCAGGCCCCTGACATGGCGTGCCTCCGTATATCATGCACACAGATACAGATTTACAGGTGAGCGATGCGGGCACATAATCATAACAATCCAACGCGAAAGCGTTTCTTTCATGGTCAGTGTGTATGGGTGAGGCGATAAAATAAACAGGCAGTCCCAAGGTCACGCGGACTTTGTGCACTCGATGCACCATTTGAGGGCCCGAACTGAGGACCAACGCTTGTCCTCCTGAATCAAGGAGAAGGCACTACGTTTGGTAAACGGACCTCACTCGGTGAGAAAGATGGAGTTTGATTCTTGGCAAGGAAGTGCAGGTCAGGTAGTAGCCGCACTCTGGATCACCCTGGCGAAAGGGTAAGCACGTTTGGAGGGAATATCCGTGCAATGACCAGAAAAAGAAAAAGGGGGGTCTTGGAAGTCATTCTTGAAAGTCATTTAGACCAACAGCACATTGTGCAGCAGTTCATGTGGCCGTGAACCAGCATTTCAAGAACAGCTTTAGTTGACCACAATGGGGCCATGCAACGGATCGGGGGCACTGGTTAAACATGTTGGGAAAAAGCAGGCGAGTGGCTCCTTTGATTCCAACTTTGGAACCATCAGCGAACCGAGGCGATGGCAGACCTGTAACTAAGTATCATTATATTAGCTTGCTTGAATTCTCGGACGAGAGCATAGCAGAAAAGCTTCTATGTCCGGGGCAGACAATTCCATTGGATCGTGAGCATTATCCCAGGCCCAGGCGAAGTAACGCTTCAAACGTGAATCGTATGTCTTAACTATATAAGTACGTCTCACTGCAGGGGCAAGGTCGTCACCTTCTGCTGAAAAGTCTGCTGCTTGTAGAGATGACCTGACAGCGGCAAGGCAGCCAGATGGAGGCTTACTAGCTCAGAGAGTTGAAGCCTGCTGTTCTGTTGCATGACGAGCGTACAGGTACAGCCTGAGCTGATCGACGAGAAGCTGCAGCAGGAGAGGAAACAGCGGCTTGTTCAGTCAACACGAAGCTATCAAGAGGGTATCCGCCGCAATGTCCTGTAGTCTCTGTAGGACCGTATGAAGAAGGGCAAACTTCAGCAAGGTGTACATCGAGAGGTCCATCCATGGGAAGGTCAGTGCATCCGTTCTTCACGATGCAAGAGAGTGATAGCGTGTCACGAATGTCATACAGCGATGCGAACATGTCCATGTGAGGTCTGCTATCATGCTGAAATTCCTATGCTAAACAGCTGTTTGGTCCAACCTCACCTTTCTATTGTTTTAGTGAGGTTCAACTTGTTGCCAACCCTCATCGCCTTAGGTCAGCTTTATCACCCCATGCTGTGATAATCCACAAGGTCAATTAAACATCGTTCTCACAAAGTAATTCAGGTGTGTCAATCCAAGGTCTAGGCTTTCTTGAGCTGCCTGGCAAGGCGTATTAGGTGTCATGTCCATAGGTAATACATGCACAATCGGGCATGAAAGAGGGTCTGTTGAACATTTAAGCACTGTCATAAGTTCTAAAACGTAATCCGCCTAGTGGCAGAGTGTCCACACTCTGGTGTCGTATGTTCTCCGGTGTCATATGTTCCCCATGATAAGGCGTCTACCACCACGTTCTGTTTCCCCATGAGATGAGCTGCCTATTGTGTGATACGCAGGACCTGGCAGAGGAGGTCCCAACCCCGATGGAGTTGAGTGGCCGAATTGGTGCCTTCCTAGCAATTGATTACGCCACTGTACAGTCGAGTTGTCTAATCAGACATTTACAACATGACCCATTAAACCCATGGCCCAATGCAACATTGCCTGTGAAATCGCTTGCTTCGAGGACACTGATGTGGAGGCTCGTTTTGGCGGAAAAAAAAAAAACAGACACTACGCGGTCATAGCACACAGTGTTCGCATTTTGGTGCGTCTGCGCGTCATAGACGCAAGGTTCTGTCTGTGGACGCGTGGCTTGTAAGTTAGGCTTCCTTCCGCGCGTCCCAAGAAGTAAGCTTGGACACACAGAAATTTTGTCTCAGCTAACGATTCCATATTCCTGGTCACAAAAAAAAACAAAAAAAAAAAAAAACACAGTATGCGCTGATGCACAGAGTATCTTTTCGAAAGGTCTGGCTTCCATTTAATCTGTTACTAAACCCCTCAACTCCCTAATATCTAACCCTAAACCTTAATATCCGAAGTAAAACTCACAATAGTAATGTCAAAACATTGTACAGTGTACGTGTGCACACATTGCCCTCTGCCTCAGATCAGCAGCGAGTTCACTGACAGTCAGAACCAAACGATAGGCATATGACCCATACAGAATGGGCAGAGCCTATGTCCTCTTTCACAGTACACAAAACAACAATCTCTCAGAAAACCCATTAATTTAACTGTGTTTTTATCACTGCAGATCCCTTTACAAAACTAACGTAATGTAACGAAATGACTGACCACGTGTTGTCACACTTTCTGTGACAAATAAAAATGCAACGGTGTAGAGTATGCTTACCGATGAGAAAGTTATGAGTTCCCAAAATGGGTAATTTGGTAAAAACATCCGACAAAATACTGAATCACTGTATAGAGATACATATCTTAGTATGAGTGGTTCCAACTCGTGGAATCTTTCGTTACTCCGTTACAGTAGTAATCCCGAGGGCCTGGTTATGAATCATGGAAAATCAAAACAGACTTTGTTAGGAGTAATAGACTTGTTCGTACTTGATACAAAGTTTCCTGAATTGAGAAATAGCGAACATGACATCCCTGTTTCACGGCTTGGTACTTGCAGCTAAAGTACATTGGGGGAAAGGCCATTCTCTGCCATCAGGGAGGCTTAACAAGACCCCAAGGGTAGTGTGGTTCCTTGCACAGATGGAGAGCATATAATGTAAATTATGAAGTAAAAGGGAGCATATTGCATTATTTTGTACGATAGCCCATACGGTCTATTTCTGACCATGAAGTCTCACTTTTGTAACATAAAATCTGTAGAGAGAGAAACATATGTCATGCTTTTATAAAATGGCCCATTTCAGACAATGGACCCCAAACATGACAAACATGCACCCACATGGAACCACTTTCATAGCACTAATGTGACCAACCATCAACAGTGTTACATACAATCTGTTAGAGAAGAAGTATTTTGCATGATTTCGTAACAGCCTATGGGCACTACGGTTCATTGTACTTGAAATACACATACTGTAAAATGATATGCCTGAGTTCATAAATATAAAAAAAGCCATTTCAATTAATGCAATGAATTGAAGATGTTGATTTAGAACTGCAATATACAGCAATATCCCATTCATTTTACAAAACACAAACAGCTGTAAATCTCTGCAAATTGCAATAAGGCTTATTACATCTATGCCCCTTTAATGTCCACCAAACTGACAGCATGCCCTGGAGCGAACTCCTAGGGTTTAGTTTAAACTGGTAAGAACACCAACTTCACTAACTGAATAGACCCTTACATGAATGAACACATTAGCACTCAAGCACGAGGAGGTAGACTGATCCAGTCAAAACTTGTCTGGTGTGACCACCTACAGTACTGCAAACAGCAGTGCTGCTTTTTCATTTGATCAAGAAACTGCTAACTCAAGCAGTACTTCCATGATGCACTGGAGGGGGACTGACGGAACATATGAGCATCCATAGCATGACAAGGTTTTCAGACTTTTGCCCCCAGTTCCCCCGATGACCTTTGACCTCCACCAAAAACAATAGGGCACACCTTCTCAATATGGCGAACCTACATACCAAGTTTGACTTTCATCTGACGTTCCCCTACTGAGTTACAGCATACCCAAGCAAAATAGATTTTTGCCCCCAGTTCCCCCAGATGACCTTGACCTTCACCAAAAACAATAGGCACACCTTCTCAATATGGCAAACCTACATACCAAGTTTGACTTTCATCTGACTTTCCCCTATTGAGTTACAGCGTACCCAAGCAAAATAGATTTTTGCCCCCAGTTCCCCAGATGACCTTGACCTCCACCAAAAACAATAGGGCACACCTCAATATGGCAAACCTATAAGTCTGACTTTCCCCCTATTGAGTTGGAGCGTACCTAAGCAAGTGTCACAGATGCACACACACGCCAACCTGACTGCATAGGTTCCTTTGCTGACGCAAGGAACCAAAAAGCCACAATTTTCTTGTACGCTCCGCGCCGACAATGGTGGTGCTCCGCTTAGATAGTCCCACCAATTATCTGTCTCGCCCAATTTTTTTTCCTTTTTTTGTTCCTTCATGCCTGATAGTGCCCTTTTCATGAAGAATGCACACCCTCTTTTAATTCTGTACACTCTGCTTTTTTACGTAACTGTGACTGATGTCACCAGCATCAACTGTGTTCTGCTGTTGAAATTATACGATTTTATTTTTGTTAATCATGTATTGAGTCGTAGAAACCTAACGAAAGGAGTTTGCATGCACCATAGATTTGAATGAAATATAAAGTAGTCATTGATGCATTGGAGTTTCAAGAGAAACTGGAGCAGTTTTTTTCCGTGTGGATCATATGGCCTTATTCAACTGTATCCTAAACGTCACCGTATGTTTCATCACAAAGCCTATCCTCACACTTTGAGCTGACTTCAGTATACTCGCTCTGCAGTATGTGCATTCCTGTGAATTATTGTTTGTGAACAGAAACTGTGACCTGACAAGAATGTCTACAAAGACGTTGAACAAACAAACGATGGCTGAAGTTGCCACCCTGGTTACCTTTGAATTGCTCTCCAGTGATGAATTCAAATCTTCAATTGAACAGTGTGTCTTAAAGGCAATCGAGAAAAAGATAGACAGCATCCAGAAAGTAGTAGACAAACTTGAATCCAGATGCTTCGATTTGGAACACCAAGTTGATGTGATACATAAAGAAAATATGGAATTAAAACAAAAAGTCAAGGAAATTGGGGAAACGCATCTACAGATTGAAAACTCAATGAATGACGTGGAACAGTATTCCTGAAGAAACAATATTCGTGTTTTTGGTATTAAAGAAAGTGAACATAAAAACACAACACAAATCATCCAGGAATTGGCCAAAGACAAACTGGGTATCAATTTAGAAGACGATTCTATTGACCGATGTCTTCGAGTAGGTAGAGCTTATTCTCACAATGACATATATTCGCTATGCAGAACGATAAGTAATGAATTTCTTAAACTCAATGTGTGGTTTGCAGTGAATAAACTATCACTTAATGTTCACAAAACTAATTATATGCTATTTTCCAACCATAATATCAATTCTGATTTGGTAATCACTATAAATGATATTAATATCGATAGAGTTTATGTAACTAAATTTCTTGGTGTATATATAGATCATAACATTAATTGGAAAGAGCATATTCATCACGTATCCAGAAAACTTTCTAAAAGTATTGGAATCATTCATAAAGCCAGTCAATTTTTAAATACTAAGGCCTTGTATACGTTATATTGTGCAATATTTCTGCCATATCTCAATTACTGAAGTATAGGGAAATACAAATCTAATATTACCCCATTATTTCTAAACCAAAAAAGGACCATTCGTATTGTATGTAAAGCAAATTTCTTAGATCACACGGCTGGTCTTACAAGCCCTAACATTATGGCAAATTATAGATTTCAGCACTGGAGCATTTATGTTTAGGGCATACCAGCATCCAATGACAGATATAATACAAGACCAAAGAACAACTTCAAACAAAATTATGTAAGAACAAAGAAAAAACAATTGTGTATTTCCACCTCAGGAATCACACTATGGAATTCACTCGATGACAGTGTTAAGCAATGTAAAACCCTTTCCCTTTTTAAAATAAAGTATAAGGAAAAGTAACTGTCATCCCAAAATTTTCACAATTAACTCATATCTCGTTTCTTGGTTATGTAGATGATTTCTGAAAGTGTGTACTAGCCTAATATATTTTTTTCTCCTCCTTTGCTGATTTTCTTCTTTTTCTTTCCTTATGAACTCTAGTGTCTTCTTTTGGTGTTAGTGATAAGTTGTTATTTTTGTTATGTAATAGATTTTCTATTTATCGTGTAAATAATGTATGCAGGGGAAAACAATTTATAAGTATTATACTTCAGTTTTCTCCTTTTCCATCATATTTCAAATATGTTCAAGACAAACTTAAGATATGTATTATGTAAATATTTATATTGCATTTACCTTTGTCTTGTTGCTATATGTTATGTTCTCCATGTGGATGGAAATAAACTGTGTCATTGTCAAGTTGTTCCTAGTATCCGAAACTGATTGTGTGGTGTTGCCACTCAGTTGCAAAAAAAAAAACAAAAACAGCCAGCCAATAGGAATTTTTTACTTTCACATCCCCCTAAAGATAAAACACTAGCTACACCCCTTGTAAGGGTGTGATACAAATTTTGTCTGAAAATGCATTTCAAAACCCTCCACTGTTTTCGGAAAATGCTCAATGGAATCGTTTCCCCCACTAGCATGGTTAGTTCAAATCTTACAGCAGGTCAATTGGTAGATATGCAGCCAATAAATTGCTGACTTCATAGAAATATTCTGATAAGAAAGAGGCTACAGATTAAGCAAACATTTGCTGAAGTTTTCGTTTAAGTTTCTGATTACTATGCCATTTCAGCAGACTACTTCTGGTGAATGCAAAAGAGTAACTACGACTATCACAGTTTCTCTGAAAAAAATTCTCCTGAACAAAGGGGGTTCAGACACTTCAGCATGTTGTATATTGGGGAAAAGGGGCGTCTGGACCCCTTGGCCCTCTCCCCCGTATCAACCCGTAATTAGTTCCAGTGGATGAGATTATACAACCTGAGTTTCCTATATAGTGTTATCAATCAATTAAAGAAACAATTACTGAACAAAGCATGTGACAGACACTCCAAAATTTGATTCCTTTTGAATGCTTTTGTATTTCAATTTTGGAGGAGTACAAACGTGTGTAAGGGATGCAGCAAGTTGGAAAATGGTACCAAAAGGGCCTAATAAATCAATGGATGTCACTATACATGCTGTTTCTGAAACTTTTAATATTTGAGATCAAAGTAAGCCTTGAAGCCTTCCTAAATAGACAACAAGTGTCAGAGATTGAGAAAACTTTCGAGAGATATTTTGTATGTTTTTATATTCTTGTTATATCCAAGACACAATCTTTTATGCAAAAGCTGGTTATTAAATAAGAGTGTCAGGGCATATTTGTATATTATACGCCAGATTGTTCAACATGTCTTCCCAGATCAACATTACTTCTTATGCAGAATCGGAATACCCCAAACCCTCAGTGATAATGGCACAGAGACTTCACACAATGGACTTGCCAACTTGATCTCGCAGTGGTAGCATCACCAGGCTATATACACAAAGCAAAAACAGAGGATAATCTACCAGCAAGACTGACCAGAGCACCATTTGATTATGCAGACTCCCTTGAAAACAGCACTAAAGGAAACTACGACAAAATGAAAGAAAGCTTGCAGAAAAAATTGTGCATACATCAAACTTTCAAACAAATGTAATGGCAAAACCAAGGATGTCGGATAAACCTTTACAAATATGTGTCAGAAATAGTATGGAAAAAGTTGCAAATAAAGAAGGTGAGCATTACAGAAGATTTCATGCTGGAATTGAACCATATCTGGAAGTCAAAGTTCTTGAATATGGTGTGATAGAGTATGCTTGGAGGATGGAGACAGCAGAACAGGGTGCTAATAAAACTGAATCTATCATAGTACAGGACATCAAGAAACCAACTCTCAACTTCAATTCCTTCCATTCAAAATTCTTTCAACAACGGACGATTGATTAGAGGAACTTCCGCCAACAGTACAGGAACTTGTTTAAAGGTTGCACTCATTACAACTCAAAGACGGTACAAGGAAGATTCAGGAACAAATCTCTATACATCCGAGACCAAATCGTTTTTAAAACACAGAAGTCCCGGACTTCACTGACGTAGTTACATATCACCAGCACATCCAGATCATAATGAGAGATCCTTATCTTCTAAAAGGCAAATTCTGATCAATATGACAAACAGAGTCGTGTCTGTGTGCTTAAAAAATGTCTGCTACATTATCATAGAGACAAGAACAACAAACTAATGTCCTGCTACATGTGATAGTTACTGCAACACATACACATGTTTATATTGTTAGACCAAAGTTAACCATGTCACCAAAGTAAGCAACAATCTCAAAATCTTTTATGCACACTATTGCATGGATGACATTGACACCCTTGGTAAACACCTTGTCAAAAACCCTCCTCAATGTGTGCTGAATTACAAATATGCAAATTCTAACCTGTTACTTTGTTTCTACATCTAGCTTACATAAGTGTATGTGCAGCATCAACAATAGATGACAGTGTTTCCACTAAAAGTCAAACTAAATTCCAGAAGCAGTACTTCAGCTCCTCCGAGAGGAGCTTGGCGTAACACTAGTGCTGTTTTGTGATGTTTCCTTCTTGGCAGATGATGTTGAAACTATATCGAATTGTTGAAGTCCTTCACATCTTCTTCCATGCTGTACAATGTGACCTTTCCAGTGTCATAAGATACTGCGGGTGAATCCTAGCAAAATGGCTACAGGATACTAGTGCCATACTCTCAACAGCAATTAACTCCTAGATTCTTTCACTTTCAGGAAAAGTGGTCGTTCCTTGGCACCAAGGGGGCCACCGTGCCAGCTAAATGGTTTCAAATCATTAAAATTCCTCTGTGATAATGGAATGCCAAGTCTTTGCAAAAGTCTGTCTGCTAAACTTGGAGTCACAGGCTGTAGTAAAATACCTGATAATCTAAGTGTTTCCATGGTAATATGTAAAACTGTCTCTAGGTACTTCCACTCTTGTTCATCTTTCACAAGTTTCCATGGTTCATGCCTTTGAATGAAGGTATTAGCCTTTCTTATGCAGGACATGATTGCATCCAAACCTTTGTAAGCACTAAATGAGCTGTAGTGTGCATCAACCACTTCTGCAAGAGAAGAAACAATGATTCACAAAGTGAAAAAATGGAAGCCACTGTCTGAGATGTATAATGACTACAATAAGGCAAAACTGGGGACCTTGTCAGTAATAGCAACAATATTACACTAGATATTTCTTTTTATAGTAAAGTGTTGATCTTTCTGCAGAGTTTTATATTACATGTTGTTCACAGAGGTTGACGGATGTGAAATTATGTCATATCATGGGAACCACTCACTGAGTATCAATACACCAAGTCATCATCATTGTGCAACACAATCTGTTGAACTGGACAATTTTCAAAATTTCGTAAAAAGTGGAGCATCCAACAGTGCAGAAGTTCTACCTTTGTCAATAAATTCAATGTGGGAAAATTTCAATGGGTACTAATTTTTCTCCATGGTTTGCAGTTGCTGTGGGTATATGAATTAGTACCATTGTGGAAAGAGAATGGTTTCAACTTTTCCAAAAACAATTTAAATCATTAACTGCTCACTCATTAGCAGTAGTTTGTATGAGACACATAATGGGGACCCTCTTACGGTTGACCGTCGATCTGTCACTAGAAAGTTGACACAAAATTGACAGGTTTGTGAAGACTAACTGAAGTTAAAGTACATCCATATACTGGTCAACTTAAGGGCAATATAGAGTTTCAGTTAATACATCAATAGCTTGTTCCCACGGACTCACTCTTGCTTCACTGTTTGCTCCAGCTATTTAGGCTGTCCGAGTAACTCACCTTTTTTCCGAGTGGGAACACATCAAGCCCGAGCTTGATTAGGTCACTCAATTCTGATGGGTTAGAGCAGCTTTGCCGATGCTAAACTTAACGAGCCGTGAATAAATTTGCCACAGGACGTAAACCTATCTGCCCACACCTGCTTGTTTAGGCGTAAAAGGTTAAGATGTCGTGCATAAACAGTAGCTCCAAGATTTAAAGAAAGGACAAGAAATCTTTGTAATCAAGATCTAGTCTGATTCGTTATGATTTTCTAATGCATGTGTAACCTGTGAAAAGTACAGGGTGTGAACATAAATACAACCATTCAAAAAGAAAATAGCATGGCTAAACGAATGCAATCCATTCTGTGATCTTCTAACATGTCAGAATGCGCCCTTTAGTTCCACTGTGGTGAGTTGGAAGCCACTGGCTTCCAACTCACGTTTGAAGGACAAATACTTTTGCTAGTCAGTGCCTTATTACGTAGCCGCTACCTCCCCGAAGAGAGATTTTTTTCAGCCACACACCAAAAAGTGGAAAAATTTTTGAATGTTATTGGATAAAGGATACCAACATAGTGTTTGATGGATCATTTGCACCTACTTGTCTGGTTCCAATTTTCAACTTGGTGCAGAGATTTGTTAAAATACTTACTTCCAGATGCCCAATCCTTAAAAAAAAAACGTTTAAGGTTTGCTGTTCCCTAAGTGTGCGTCCTCCTACCACACGTTCGTTTGGCGCGAAGCGTTGCCGCAGCAGTTACGTTGTACACAGTGCTAGTGCTTGCACAGTGCAACCAGGACTAGACTGTATGCTGTGTAACCAGGGGGATGCCACTCTAGTGGCAGCTCCCTGGTGTAACGTTGTTGGAGTAGAGGAGTTTGTAACCCACTTACGTAACACAAACTTAAGGCTTGATCGATGTAACTTTGATATTCAGGTTGAAATTATAGAGTAAAATCCATAAAATACAAGTAATATGGGATAAAAATATAAAATCAGTATGTCTGAAAAGCCTGTTATTGAAATCTCATGTTTAATGGGGTGCAAGAACATGTATCTACTTGACAAATTCACGGTAATGGTAGAGTCCAAATTGAGCCAATGATATCTACAATAATGCAGAGGGGAGGAAGTTTGCGAGAACACATTTAACCAGAAAGCCAAAAGGCTTTGTGATTCCTTGCTACATGGTTATATTATAACAAACATAAATTATCAACATGACAAGAATAAGATCACCTGAAGTTATTGTTCTTGACGCCCCACAAGCTTTTAACCCAAAATGACCTTTATTTTGGTGACCTGAAATGACCGTGACATTTGACGTCAACCAAAAGCAATAGGGATCACCTACCCAGTATGGCCAACCCACACATCAAGTATGACATCAGTCAATATTACCCTTCTGGAGTTAATGTGTTAGCAAGGTTTGACCTCGGGTGACCTCAAACGACCTTTGACCTCCACCACAAACAAAAGGAGTCTTCTACTTAGTGTATTGAATCTACACATCAAGTAAGAAATCAGTCAAGTTAGACTCCTGGAGATACTGTGTTTACACATTTTTACAGTTTGACCTCCAGTGACCGCAAATGACCCTTGACCTCTACCAAAACAATAGAGATCTTCTGCTCATTATTACCAACCCACAAACCAAGTACAGTATTACATCAGTCATGGTTACTCTTCTGGAGATATTGTTTTCAAGGTTTTTACAGTTTGACCTCTGGTGACCTCAAATGAACTTTGCCCCTCACCAAAGATGATGGGAATCATCTAATCAGTATGACCAAGCAACACACTAAGTATAATAACATCAGTCACACTTACGCTCTTACAGATATTGTCTTTACAAGGTTTTCAGTTTGACCTTTGATGACCTCAAATGACCTTTGACTTCCACCAAAATCAAAGGAAGTATTCTACTGACTATATACAATCCACACACCAAGTATGACATCAGTCATAGTTACCCTTATGGAGATACTGTGCCTAAAAAGTTTTCACAATTTGACCTCTGATGACCTCAAATGACCTTTGACCTCGACCAAAAACAAAAGGAATCATCTACGCAATATGAACAACCCACACACTAAGTACGACATCAGTCACAGTTACTGTTCTGGAGATACTGTGTTTAAAAGGTTTTTACGGTTTGACCTCTTGTGACCTCAAATGACCTTTGACCTGAGCCAAAAACTATAGGGATCATCTACTAAATATGACCAACCCACACACCTAATATGACATCAGTCACACTTACTGTCCTTGAGATATCATGTTTACAAGGTTTTCACATTTTGACCTCTGGTGACCTCAAATGACCTTTGACCTCCACTAAAAACAATAGGGATCATCTTCTTACTGTGACCAACCCACATAGTAAGTATGAGATCAGTACTGGTTACCGTTCTTGAGATATCGTGTTTACAACAAGCTGTCACGCACACACACACACAGGACATCAGGACTGCATAGAATCAACCAGAATGCAAAAATGCATTGTAGTTTCGATCTACTCATTACAGTTTCTTTATTAAGCTTGTTTCTCAAATATAACTCTACAGCTAAGAATCAAGGGTGTATTTTTGGTGCAAAGATTTGGGGTCATCACCTCAGGTGAAACACTGGGAAAACACAGAAAACCTTGTGCCTGTCATATTTCAAGAAGAGGTGGTTTCATACCATGTGTTCAAATGCCTTACATTTAGTACAAAAGTATCCATCACTCCCATCTGGAGATATCATGTGCACAAGGTTTTAACTATTTGACCTCTGGTGACCCCAAATGACCTTTGACCTCTGCAAAAAACAGGGTTTTTCCTCTCAATATGCAAAACCTACAAAAACCAACGATTAAGAATATCCATCGCATGCACAAAATTTTCAGTTTTTGACCTCTGGTGACCCCAGGTGACCTTTCACCTCCATCAAAAACAATAGGCTTTTTCTCTCAATATGGCAAACCTACAAAACAACTACCAACAGCATCCATCATTCCTAACTGTGGATATTGTGTGCACAAAAATTTCAGTATTTAACGTCTGATGACCCCATATGACCTTCAACCTCCACCAAAAACGATAGAATTCTTCCACTCAATATGACAAACCTACATACCAAGTTTCAACAGCATCCATCATTCCTAACTGGAGATATCGTGCACACAAGGTTTTCATTATTTGACCTCTGGTGACCCCAGATGACCTTTGACCTCTCCAAAAACAATAGGGTTCTTTCTTTCAATATGGCAAACCAACATACCACGTATCAACAGCATCCAACATTTCTACCTGGAGATATTGTGCACACAAGCTTAGTGTCACAAACACACACACACCCACACACCCTCACACACATACATACACACGCCATCATAAATGCATAGGTTTCTCTTATCATCGAAACCAAAAAGAGGCCAGTCAGCCAGTAGAGAGAGGCATTGAATTTCTTTCGAATGACGCAGTTGCCTTGATATGTGCCTGGGGCAACGAAAACCAGAATGGAAGTGCGATTAAAGGGCGCAATTTCACATGAACCTCCCTTAACTACTCCCTCCACAACATAATGTATCTTCTCAGATCTTTTATATGTGAAATATCATCTGCGTAAATTTCATTTTTACGTTGGATCTATTGACGAGCTCTACGAAGACTGTTCAATAGTTTTAGGTCATGTTTTGATTATTGTCTGTGTTTAACCTTCCGTATTTGGGTGGTAAATTTGCTGATTTTTTGCTAATTATCACTGCAGGGCTTTGCTTTTGTCAGGAAGAAGCAGAAGTACGTACAGTATAGGCCACTGCAGGCCTATACAGTAGACAGCAAGAGACTATTGCGAGTTTCTTTTAGCCTACAATCTTGGACAAAATACCTTGTGACACCCCGTGCTCCCGTTCGATGTTGGCTATAGGATTGCTGTTCAAAGGGAACATTCACTTCTATAGCGCAACATTGGCAAGGGGCAGCGTGGCTTCATGTTATCCTCTCACCTAAAATTCAGTATTATGTTTGCAACGTACAGCAAAGTGTCCCACCAATTTTGTCCAAGATTGTCTGAGAATTTGGACGGTGTAGAGGCATGAGCGGGGCACAGGAAAAATCGTCAGTTTGAAATAAGTTACACGGCCAAATGGGGGTGATATTCCTTGCAACAAGAAACATCAGCAGTGTAAGTTTGGCATGTTTTGGGCCTATATTGAAGTTGGTTTACTGTAATAATATTATTGTGTGAATGTTGTCAATGTGATTACGGAGTAAAGGGAGGAATAAGTCAGTCAAATCCATGTATTTGCACTAAATGTGCTGAATAAAATGCAGTCATTGGGGAGGTAACATCATAACTAAAATGCATCTTGTCGACCAGGAAACTACTTTAAAACATTTTGTATGATACAAATGACGTACTTTCGGCTCAAACTCTGATATTGAGACAGGTACAGAAGAAAAAAAAAATGAACAAAAGCAAAAAACACCCCCCAAAAAAAACAACAACAACAACTAACATGTTAGTCACTGTGGTCGTTGAAGAAGATCGATGTATATGTGTTATTTATTCAAATTGTTTACAGTGATGACATGGTGTCTGGTATTAAAGTAGCTACGCTTAATGACTGTTATGACTGTCTTGCAGGTTAATCTGGGTAAAAAAGTGTACTATCATTATACAAAAGAAACCCCTAAAATGAAAATTTAATAAATGTCATGTTTGCTCATATTCACATAACAGTGACATTGTGGCACCCATTCTATTGTACCGTACATAGTGCACTGTAATATGTCAGTCATTTTAAGCAGTTTCAACGGACTTCAGAGTACATATTTGTTGTTAGAGCTATATCATTATATTAATATACATACATATATTACCTATGTGTTATATATGAGTGAATGAAAAATGAGAAGTTGACATATATTTGAGTTTATAAATGGATAATTGAGCAGTGAAAAGCACTATGGTCATGCCGTGAATCAAACCCCGGCCTCCCCATCCAAGCTGACTTATGCCTAACAACAGTGTCCGACAGTATATTAGGTTAATGAAGCCCACGTTCAACCAAATGTTTTGACAGGAAAATTTGAGCAACCCAAGGGAAAATTGCATAGATCACAAGACTGAATATTACATATGTTACCAGCTTCATGCAATGTAAAAATTACAGTCACAATTCTTGATTTAGCGGCCAAAAATGTAAAAACCCAGCCTTTACTAACATTCCACCATTATTTTAATATTAAGCTGAATCTACAGTTCTGACTTTACTGCATTTTGGTAGAGCGTGGAGCTACTTCAGAATATATTATAACCTGGATTCCTACCAGCATTCTACAATTGCAGTAACACTCCTGTTGCAACGCAATGCAACAGCTGCCCATCAATGTTATTTCTAAACGCAACTATTTCTGTCCGCATACAAAACCATAAAACAATCTATCCATTCATGATTACTCCTTTCCAACAAAACATACACGAATAAACCCCTAAAATTAAAATTAAACTTATGTTCACAGTCGAAATTCAGAATACTTTCATTTGAAAATCCCCAGACCCATGGGCCCCGATAACTAATTTTTATGATGCACCTTGTCCAAAAATGTTCAATTTTCTTTCGAAATTTCGCTCGAAAATTGCTCCCAAAAAACTCAGACAATCTTGGACAAAATACCTTGGGACACCCCACGCCCCCGTTCAATGTTGGCTATAGGATTGCTGTTCAAAGGGAACATTCACTTCTATAGCGCAACACTGGCAAGGGGCGCGGGGCTTCATGTTATCCTCTCACCTAAAATTCAGTATTATATTTGCAACGTACGGCAAAGTGTCCCAACAATTTTGTCCAAGATTGTAGCACCTTTACCCTCATTTAACTTCAAGACTATGTAAATATGTGGGTAAACATCAAAACGCAATTACCTTTATATTTGGTGGAACAAATCGAGTAATCCAATTAATATCACAAGCTCCTGTATAACGTAGGCCCATTACACAACATTTACTGAATGTCAAGGTAGCAGTTAAGTTACAGTCTACACAAATGTGTGATTTGGCCTGGACACAATTCACACGAACTAAGTCAACTGGTTGAGCTGGTAACTAGTACTTATGACTGCTACCGCACAGTACAGCCCAGGTACAGATAGGACAGCAAGCATTTTGGGAAACGGGACCAGTAATGGCCAATCATAGACCTGTGTATGGCTGCCACACTTATTTTCCCACAATGCTCCGTGCATGGGTCTAAACTGTTAGTGTGACCAAGACTGAGTACATAGGAGGATACAAGGTGTAGTGTGTTTGCGGAAAATAATCATACGGTTGTCTTCAGTGTCCCCATAACTACTAGCAGATTGTAACTGTAAGCAGATTGAGGCAAGGCTATAAGTATGACTGTGACAGTGTGACTATGGCTAGGTGCTAGGCCTAGTATTATTGGTAAGTTAAACAATTGCAAATGCCCAAAGTGCCAAACGTTTGATCAAACAGTTTCAACAAAACTTACCTGGTTTAGGAGTCTATGAGCTCCGATACTTACCTCCTATTTACATCTGTATTCTCTTAATTGCCTACAATTAACACCTTGGCAAACTTCTAGCACCAGTGTGCCACCCCATTGGGGGCGCTATGCTCATTACAATCTTCCTTCTTCCTTTATTTGCCCGTCCAGAAGGCTGGATTACTGAAAATACTGAGAAGCATGAGTGCAGGTTAGCATGTTAATTTCAAACATGTGCATTACATCAATTTTCAAACAATGTGCATTACAACGTCAATACAAAATATCAAGAATCATAAGGCACCCAATCTCACCTGATTATAACTGTAGTACCTGGCGTCAACACGGGAAGGTTCGACAGGAACTTCTGTCCGAGACCAACTGGAGTCCCGGAGCACCTCTGACTTGACTGGGTGTACTCCTTCTTTTGGCGGTTACCATTAGTGAGTTAGACGTTAGTTGGTTGTGCTCGGACAAAAATATGCTTCCCGTACCAGTGGTCCAACCTCCAGAGCGGGGATGGGAGGTGGGAGTAAATAGGAGGTAAGTATCGGAGCTCATAGACTCCTAAACCAGGTAAGTTTTGTGGAGTCTATGTCGCTCCTCTCTTACCTCCTATTTACATCTGTATTCAGAGTAGCACCGCGGGTAGGTGGGCGGTGTGAAGGGCCCTGCAGCACTGATCTTGCAAACGTTCCCTCGGAAGAGATCACATCAGTCAGGTAACTTGCTACAAAGGTAGATGGAGACTTCCACGCAGCAGCCTTCATAATTTCGTCCATCGGGACACCCCGATACCATGCACTTGAAGTGGTGTGTGCTCTCACGTCATGGGCCCTCACCTGGTCCTCTTGAGAAGCATGAGGGGCAATTAATCTCACCAGCCACTTCGATATCGTATCCTTAGATGCTGGCTGAAAGGGAGGCCTTGGTAAAAGGAAAAGTCTGTCTGAAGTCCGAATTGCCTTTGTCTTCTCAATGTACCACTTCAGGGCTCACACTGGGCAGACTAATCGATCTTCCCTGATGGAAGAGGTGGCAGCGATGGATGGCAGGAAAATCTCGCCAGGAACAAAGGATGGCGACTGGTTCTTTGAGAGGAACTCTGGATCCGGAAGAAGACGAACCCCTGCCGGGTCAAACCTGAGGTAACCTCGTTTAACGGTCAGAGCATGAAGCTCGCTACGTCTTCTGGTTGAAGCAGCCGCGACCAAAAAGAGAGTCTTATGAGTTAGATGTTCCAGCGGAGCATTCTGCATTGGCTCATAAGGAGCTTGGCACAAAGACTTTAGCACATCATTAATGGACCAGGATGGGGCCAGCCTTTTCTGAGGTGGGCGTTTGTTGAACATCCCTCTGAGTAGTTGACCTATCACCGGGTTAGAGCCTACTGAGGTGCCGTCTGGAAAACCCTTATGAACTGCACTAAGGGCAGATCGATAGTTCCTTATTGTACTAACTTGTTTGCCTTCCCGGTAAAGAGACATAAGAAATTCTGAGACCTGATCTGCTGATGTACCCAGGGATCCAGAGAGTGATCATGTGCCCACTTCGAGTATCTCTCCAGTCGGGAGTCATAAGTTGCAACTGTGGACATTCTGCGAGAGTTGGCTGCAATTTGAGCAGTCTCTGCAGGAAGGCCCGCCTCCTGTAGGCGTCTGTGGACAATTTCCATGCTGACAGGTGTAGAGCCTCTAGGTTGTGATGCCAAACTTTGCCCTTCTTCTGTGTCAGAAGCCGCCTGGCTAAGGGAAACTTGAACGGTAGGTCTACTAGCATTGACAGCAACAGAGGAAACCACGGCTGGTTCGGCCAATGTGGTGCAACAATCAGAAGATCCCCCCTGCAGTTCTTCAATTTGAGAAGTACTCGATTGATTAGACAAAATGGTGGGAAGGCATACCCGGACAGACTGTCCCACGAAATTGACAATGCGTCTGTTGCCCAAGCCATCGGGTGAAATCTCCTGGAACAGAACGTCGGTAATCGGGCGTTGTCCTTCGTCGCAAACAGGTCCACTGACGGCCTGCCGTACAGGCTGAACACGTGATCTGCCCAAACCTGGCTCAGACTCCATTCATTGTTGTTGAGGAAGCCCCTGGAGAGGGCATCGGCCATTACATTCTTGCAACCTGCCAGGTGAGATGCCCGGAGCAAGATGTTCCACCGACGGCAAAGATGTAGCAGGTCCCAAGTCCTTTCGCAGAGGCGATATGACCTCGTCCCTCCTTGTCTGTTTATGTATGCCACAGCAGTTGTGTTGTCGGAGAAGACAGTGACCTGATGACCCCGAAGGCCAGGGGCCCACTTCTGAACTGCTCTGAGAATGCCTTCCAATTCTAAGAGATTGATGTGCCAGTTGGATTCCTCCTGGGACCACAGGCCCACTCTCGTTTGAGCTCCCCAAACAGCCCCCTAGCCCTCCAGAGATGCATCTGTGGTTATGGCTGTCTGTGGTCTGGTTTGGTGGAAAGGAATCCCCCTCGCCACATTGTGTGGCCACTTCCACCATGCCAGGTGGTGTTTCACCTCCAGGAGTAATGGTACCCTCTTTGACATGGGATCTTGAGACGGCTTGAAATGACGGAGCAGATAGATCTGGATCGGCCTCATGTATAGGCGACAAAATGGAAGTACATCTACCAGACTTGCCATTAGTCCCAAAAGCTGTAACCATTCCCGGGTCCTCAGCTTGCTCTTCTTGAGAGATGAGGCTACTAGCGACGTTAAGGCAGACACCTGTCCTGTGATGGCTGTGCCTTCCCTGTCTTGAAGTTCAGGAAGAGCTAGTATTACCCTGGTCACACGAGTGAACACTCTCTGGGATGTGGACAGGCCGAATGGAAGGGCCCTGAAGCAATAGTCCACATCCTTGTACCTAGAGGCTAGGTATTTCTGGTGTTTCTGATGTACCAGAATGTGGAGGTAAGCGTCTTTCAAATCCAGGGATGTAGCCCACATCCCCTGCTGTAGCGATGGAAGGATCTGACTCAAAGTTTCCATTCTGAAACGCTTTGGAGTTATGTACAGCTTGTTTAGCGGTTTGAGATTTAGAATGGGTCTCCAGGCTGCTGGTTTCTTTGGGGCGAGGAAAAAGGAGGACCGGTACAGTGTCTGAGTGTGTGAGTTTTGAACTATGTAAACGGCTTGCTTGTCTAGAAGGCCACGGATTTCGTTTTCTAGCGCTAAGCGTTGATCTAACTGCTCTGGAACCGGGGTTGCCCTCACAACATTTCCTTTTGGGGGTGGAGATGTGAACTTGATGCGATAGCCATGTCCAATTACCCCCCATACCCAGGGGTCTGGATTCAGTCTCTCCCAGTTGCGATAGAACTGGGCTAATCTCACCCCCACCGCAGGGAGACTAACGGTGGGGTGGGCATCCCTAGGGGCGCTGGAACTTGGCACCACCGCGAGACCCACCACGTGGTGCCCCCCTAGCCATATGCTGACGATCAGTGGGATATGGCCTCCTTGCGCCCCTAGTGTTAGACGATCTTGGGCGGTCCGGTTTGCGTGCTGGGGCGGGCCCGAATGATGGTCCTGAGGCTCTACTAGCTGAGGGGCGTGGCCACCTCCTGCGGTCTGGAGATCTCCTTCTGCTGCTGAGGGAGCTCCTCGGAGTCCTAAAATCTGCCTTCTTGAGGTCTTTCTGCCGTTTTACTTCGGTCTGAAGGTGGTCCTCAAAATGTCCCCCAAAAATATCTGGGCCCGTGAGGGGCAGCTCCAGGAATCTGCGCTTGATATCTTGGGTTGGCCAAACAAGGGCATCCATTACCAGGTCCCTTCGTTCCTGTACTGATCGGACTGCAATCCTGGAGAACTGATCAAAAATAAGCCTCGACAGAGGCCCCAATAAATTAACTAGGGTGCCAGTATCCCTGCGAGACACCTCCTCTTCTCCGACCTGATGAAAGGACTTTGTCAGAACCTCTGCGATCAGTAGCAGGGCTGAAGAAAACTTCATTCCAGCTCTGGCTGCATTATCCATTCCTGAAAAGCCTTTTCAGACTTCCTGGATGTTGACGACTTGTAGTTAGCTTTACTGTCCATGGCCCCAGCATTTTTCAGTTTGTCCACGGCAACAACTGGAATTCGAGGTGCGATGAAGAAGTCTTTCCACTCTTTCTTGTCAAGACGGAAGGCACTACATTGTTTTCTGGGAAAAGGGGTACACTTTCTCGCCTCCGCTGCTGCCTTAAGCCTATCAAGGCACTCCACATGCACCGGCATGCTAGCTTTAGAATCCCTAGAGGGGTGGTTCAGTGACAGCTTGGACTTTTTGACAGATGGATCCTGTGTAGTGTGAGGGGCCTCAAACCCTAACTGTCTTCGAAGGACCTCTACTGCTTTCTCAAACGCTTCCCATGTGATTTCAGTGCTAAACAATGGGGAGTCCTCCTCCTGATCTGAGTCGGAAAGTTCTACCTCCCCAGAATCATATTGGGATCCCTTCACACTTTCAGTCTCCCCTGTAGGAGAAACCTGGTCAAGGGTCGGATGGCCCCCAGGCCTTTCTGCCGACTCCCTATGGGAAGGGGACCTGGAACACGAAGGTGTGGAGGACTGGGTAGCATTGCCTGTCTGGGTTGGCATTTGCAACTGTACGGAACCTACCGTAGGATCTGCAAGAAATCCACTACCTGGCTGAGCTACCTTCGTAAGCAAGGATAACAGTTGTGATAAAGCTCCTGTTTGCAACAGAGTATCCTCCCTGTGGGACTGACGCCGGCTATGCTTACGTCCCCTTCTTTGGTGCTTTCGGACTGGGGAGGACGAAGATGACGATGAATAAGAGGACGTAGAAGAGGAATGGCGCCGCCTCTTCTTTCTATGACTTCGGGAAGGAGAGCGACCCCTCTGACTCTCCTGGGCCGGTGACATACTTTCCCGCTCCATGACAGCCGGGGACCTGTCACCTTGAACCATCCCGTCCTCTCGCCCCCCATGCCCCTGCAGAGAGACCTCCACAGTACGGGCTAGCTGGGGGACGGTCTCCAGGTTTATTGTACCTTCAAGTCCTGGGCCTGCGTTGGCGTCAAGGTTTTCAGCAGCATTAGACTCTCCTTCCAAAACCAACTGGCTCTGATCGTCTGTTGACCCTGCAGGATGTTGGTTCGTATGACCCTTGGCGGATTTATGGCCCATAGACATGGCGCCACCACTCTCAAGCTCTCCCCCACGACCGGGGGAGGTGTCAATGAAATGGGAGGACTTTGAAGTCGATTCCTTGGGATTCCTCTTTTCCCTTGAACGGATTGAGCCTCGCTTTCCAGCATCCATTCCTGTGAATAGTATAGAAAACAAAGCAACGAAGACACATTAAAAAACCACAATAGTATGCAAAGGGGGCCCAAAGGTATCTCCCCTGATCGGGAGAGAACTTCAGAACCGACGGCCCGATTGCAGGTAGCACAGGGCGACCCTACAAAACATGGAAAACACAAGAGCACACAAGCCTAGGGTGGAATGAAGCTCAAAAAAAATATATATATATAATGGCATCAAAGGGGGCACACAGGCCCAGCCAGGACAATCCTCGATAAAATATGGCCTAGGCCATGGCGAAGGCCATGGAAACCAATGGGTACCCCCTACAACACCATAAAACGCCACACCCTTTGAGAGGCCCCGTAGGGGAGGGGATTAGGCAGCAAAACCCTTCACAGGGACTATGAGCCCAGTCAGAAGCCTTAAGGTTACGATGGGGAACCGAGGCCCCAGAACTGACCCAAGGCCTAGATAATAGTGACTAAAGGCCCTAAAGAGGTCCACCGTAATAACCCTTAGCAACATGAGATAGGCCATCTAACTAAGGGGCTTGGCTATGGGCCTAATGGAGTAAAAAGGGGAAGGGCCCCCAGGGCCCCTTTAATCACCACAGGGCCCCTTTAACCTATGTCTGGACCCCTAATCAGACCATGGGGACTGACATTACACCCTTTACAACTGACCTGTAAACTTAGATCTTAGAAAAATAAAGATGGGCAAAACCTCCGATGTCCTAGAACAAGGGCATAAATAACACTAGGTCTAATGGCAGCCGACTATGGTAGGCTGAGAGCATAGCCTGTTGCCACACACTAAACCCATAGGGAGAACCCACGAGGATTGTTGATGATTTAACATGTATGAAAAACCTGTAAAAAGGTAAGATACTCATCCAAAACTCTTGTGGGCTTCAAGGATGTGTGTTTAAGTCCCTTTGGGAGGTTGCAGTAACACAAAAATATCCAAACGGATGAAAAACTCTCCACAAATCCACAGCCAGACGTTAAAGGTTTCCAAACTTATAACAGGGCAAATAAGAGAGGAAGGAAGATTGGAATGAGCATAGCGCCCCCAATGGGGTGGCACACCGGTGTTGGAAGTTTGCCAAGGCGTTAATTGTAGGCAATTAAGAGAATGCAGATGTAAATAGGAGGTAAGAGAGGAGCGACATAGACTCCCAATAATACAAGTGACATATCGCAGGACGTAAGTTCCAAACGTTAAAAGGCCTCCTATGACTCCAACAATGACAAAAAGGCAGCTACAATAACTGTAACGAAGCAAAATAAATTAAAGAACGAGAAACTCTAAATTATTACCTTGGTGATTTTATTGCCTACATGACACGGTATGCATCATGTCAACAAGGCCAGGAAGGGTGTACTTGCTGTATGTGTATGAGTACGAGTGCGAGGATTTCACTTCAGGAAAACGAAAAGCCAAAGCCTGGTAAACATTGGCAAGTTTCCAACGGTTGCAGGATCAAGATAACATGTACTTTTTGGTCAATCGTTTAGGGTTAGAAAGATTAGTAACTTGTCTCAACAATATTTTTATCCTAAAAATAAACGAGTCAATCAATCTTAAAATACAAAATCTAGAAGGTATTGTCATTAAGATGGTTAGAATTTAATGTTCAAAATCCCCTCTTTGGCATGCGTAGCTGTTCCCTATACCAATACGTGCATGCTACTGTTTACGGTCGTTTCACCCACTTGCCAGTTCGCCCCAAGCGATTACTCAAAGACCTACCAGTTCTCCCCCTAAGTTACTGGTAATGTTATGTTCAATATTTTTTGTTGTCATTCCGGGATCTTTGTTGCGTCCTTTGCACGTAACTATCTGCAAAGGCTCATAAATATACATTTTTGAGAAGAAATATCTTTCTTTTATCTTTGCGTTCATATTTTTTCAAAGCACCCCCTTTTTTGCAGCAAATCTCTGTTTTTGGAGTTACAATTTTACATCAAATTTTTTTTTTCTTTGGGTTTGAGTTTTTTTTTTTTTTTGCAGCAACTCTCTTTTTTGGAGTAACAACTTTTTGTCCAAAATATTTTTTTCTTTGCGTTCATACTTTCTTTAAAGAACGCTTTTTTTTTTCCTTGCAGCAACTCTCTTTTTCGGAGTTAAATATGAAACGATTGTGGCGTAAATTTCAAAAATTACACAAGAATGTTAGCAGAAAAGAGTCGTATTGCTGCATGCTTTTCTGACATGGAAGAAAATACCACGTCAACTCGACACCTGATTGGCTGTTAGTATAGTTGATTGCACATGTAAGTATGGACGACGGTACGTTCTATGTGTGCATAGTTTTTGTCAGAATTTTACAAAATATAATTCCATGCCATTCTTTAAACATAAAAAAACAATTTTTCAATATACCTATTTCATGACAAGTTTATTTAAGTACGTTGGAAATCTAATGACCAACATAACTTGATGTAAACGGCAAGAAATCACTAAACTTCAACTAGCACAGAGTTGCTCCTGAGCTAGTAGGCCGTACATTACATTTTGGCCTGATAATAGGTGGCAGTATTTCAGTTCAAGTTAGTCCTCTCATCACTTTCGTTTCCCAAACTCATGGCCTAACACAATTCTTATAATGCTGAACCACAAAACATACAGTATTTTTATTATGACTAAATAGTAAAACTAGTTTTTGGTAATCATTCAAAGCATAAAGAAAAAAAAAATGATAAGGCAGCTTTTTTTTCTTTTGTTTTTTTAGTCAACATTTATCAATTTTCTCGTCACAGCTGGGTAAGTAGCCTACGCAGGTTGTGAGGTTGGTGAGAAAATATGTAACTATTTGTGAACATGAGAGATAACAACCTTGACGAGGGTCAGCTAATTAGTTAAAAATTTGTGATAGCAGCCCAGGGGTTGTGATGTGCATTATAATGAGCCTAGACTATGTAAGTAACACATACCCCTGTTAAAAGCAGAACATTAACTAAGTTTGTAGGCTCACACTCATCCCAATCCAGACCCACCGATTAAAAATAAATATGGTTGGTCGCTAAGATGTTGACGCCGTCAGTCACATTCAGTTTTGTTTAAACACTTACACCCTACAGTATTCATGCCCTATAGTAAATAATATCCACCCCTTCCCCCATGGAAAGCCCAAACAAACATTAATTTGACTAAAATGAGGTAATAAGTCATATACAGTACAAAAATGATTGCCACATAATGACAGAATTTGATATATATCGTTATCTGACAACTTTTTTGAGTGCCACCAATGCATCCCTTTCTATTTTGCAATTAGGATATTGCCAAACCAACACCAGGCCTTTCAGACATTATTCACCAGTCAGCATCATCACTTTGTGCTATGTACAAAATAGCATTCATTCACTCATTCTGTGGCAACTTAAACTGAGCTACATCACAACCTATCCTTCAAGTCATTTGTCGAATTCGATTAACCACATAACGATTTACTTTATTATCGTGCAATATGAAATAGCCACATAAGGACATTTTTATGTCATTATTTGGCAAATGGAATTAGCTGATTGCATTACCATCTTTCTTAGGTCATTATTTGTCAAAATTCAATTAGCGACACAATGGCCTTTGTAACTCATGATTCGTTAAATCAAGTTAGCTACAAAACGACTTAGCAAGCTAGCCGCACAGTATACGATTTTGCACATTGCAACTAAATTTGATTGCGGGATCGCCAACAGTCATGAAGTGTGCATGAGTTTACGACTGCATCTGTTATGACCAGTTTTAAGTTGTGGGGCCTTCATTCAGGGAGAACGATCAAGTTAAGTTGCTTCACGCAAATTTGTATAGCCAGCGGCTACCTTTAGCCAAGTCAGTGTTTACAAGGGATATTAGAAAATGCCAGAAAGCACTCAGGAAAATTATTACTTGATCATTATGAACAACATATTTATTTCCAAGTAATTTCATTATTCTTTGGCTTTATCAAATTTATACAGCACTACGAACTTGCAAGATGAACAACTAGTGTACTAGTACCCTTTCCTACCAGTACCCTTTCCTACCAGTACCCTTTCCTACCAGTACCCTTTCCTACCAGTACCCTTTCCTACCAGTACCCTTTCCTACCAGTACCCTTTCCTACCAGTACCCTTTCCTACTAGTACCCTTTCCTTCTAGTACCCTTTCCTACTAGTACCCTTTCCTACTAGTACCCTTTCCTTCAATGGACTTTTCACACAAGCCTCTGAAACAATACATTCTTTTTTTCTTTGCTGTTGTTCAAAACCTGTTCACATTAAAGCATGCGTAAGGCAGAGCACTGTAACCAGGGAGGTGTAATTCAGAAGGAGTTACAACTGAAAGTTAAATTTATGCTAATCCTGTTCGATTTTATCCGGTGTGATAAGAGTCCCAATTCATAAGGGATGAGTACGGCTTAAAGCACCCTCTTACTTTTGTGTGATATATCCAATTTCTAGACAATATCCAAGTAAGTTTATTCACACCTGCTTATATCCTTTAAAAAGGATTACTAAGAACAATGCCTTCATGCCAAGGTTGTTGCCGACAGTCAAGAAAGGACTTAAAGCTCACCAATCAAAACGACTGGTTATCTCTTCCAAATCAAGATGGACTGGTGTATAAGAATAAGGTGTAGTGCTTTTGCCATGTGCAAATGATTAAAATGGACATAAGACTATAATTTACTACTGAATTTTCATCAATTTCCGCATACTTTCGCAATTTGTTGTAGGTGTACCCATGTTCAGCAAAGCACACATCCTGAAACTGGTCTACTATGATAAACGCCAGAAGGCGCCAAAAAGGTGAAAACTAATTTTCAAGAATAGTGACTGGCAAATGTTATAACTATGGACAAAATTTTCCAATGTAACTGACAACGTAGCAGACGACATGAACCCTTCCACGTCAAGATCTTAATACATTTTAAGCCCATTGAATCTGTAAGAGGTGAAGAAAGCAGATGTGGGTTGGCGGCAACTAGTTAGCTTCAAAGGAAGGAATTAGATGTATCTCCTTCTAAATCACACCTCCCTGCTGTAACTTCATGTTCAGCTTGCAATGTCTATGTTGGCAATGCATGTACAATATTCATTTTCTACACCACCATATATAAATCTCAATTGATGATAAAGAAAAATTCTCCTTAATGGTGCATTAACAGAAATTTGTGAAAACGCGTTAGGAGCTTCATATATTACACAATAGAGCGAAAATCCCTCCTGAATATTACATTGCCCTGTCGTAGAACAACTTATTCTAAGTTGTTAACTTAATTTGATAAATAAAGAGTTACAAAGGTCAGTATGTGACTAATTGCACTTCGATGATGCTTTAAAGGGAAATAGGGCGTTTAGAATACACCAACATGACATACAAAAGAAATTTGCAGTAATCACTGTTAAACCATTCTGTGTCATCAATAAACATCTACCAAAGTTTTATCGCCTAAAAACATGCATGTGATGAGTAATTGAAGATGTATAATTTGAATTTTGAAAAGTTTCGGTGAACAAATTAGTGTTGAGTAAGAAATAAGTGAATTTCTATCTGTGAGAAGCTTCTTGCTTAAAAAGAAGGCCACTGTCCTTCCTTATTTTGAATAATCTATGATTCTACATCCACAAACATTGGTTTCAAAAATATGGATGTTTTCTCTAAACCAAACGCCCTATTTCCCTTTAAAAATTATCTTTATGTGTCTAAATCGGATTGCCAAATGATGATTTAGGAAAGATCGTTGTGATAAAAACAAATGTTTGAACAAGTTATGCTGGGAGATAGCCCTACCCGGAGTGTACTCGTTCGTACATTGGTCTAAATCTCTGGGCTTCCTTGTGGTTTTGTCTCCAGCGCTCCTTTGGTATGTGTGAAGCAAGACCAACTTCGTAGGAACGCACTACAACTGACAAAGTCCCATTGCTCAATCATCATTCATGCACTATAGAGATATCTGAGATGTGCATGACAGTTCAAAGATCCACTTTCATGGTAGAAGGAGAGGCAACTTGCAGAATTTCATAAAATGGGCCATAGGGAGCACATGGAACCACAGACTGCAAATTCATGAACACCCTACAGTAACTACTAGCAGAGTTTCATTATGACAAAGCATCAACAATGTCCAAGAGAATATGTTGGAGGAGAAGCATTATGTAGAATTTCATAAAATGGGCCAAAGGGCCCACATGAGACCTTGGACCAAAATTCCTGAACACACTAAATGGTCAATCACCCAACGAATTGTGTCTGAATTTCAGACGAATCCATGAAAGCATGTAGAAGTGTTTTGAACAATTGTGGACAGAAAGACATACATGCATACCAGCATGCTGGTATGAGCTAACAACCAGAAAGCAAAAATTCATTGAGGTTTCGATGATTCAACTATGAGTATTGTGAATTGGAACATTGCATAGGATGATGATATGTTGACCCAAAATGATCCATTAGCTCTAACAAAAATCAAAAGGCTTCTTGCACTCCATAAGGTGCATCTGAAAATCAAGTATGAGATTTG
The DNA here is from genome assembly GCA_021234535.1 of Stichopus chloronotus. Taxonomy (NCBI): domain Eukaryota; kingdom Metazoa; phylum Echinodermata; class Holothuroidea; order Aspidochirotida; family Stichopodidae; genus Stichopus; species Stichopus chloronotus. The sequence continues at coordinate 680,475 of CM037831.1, forward strand.
CCCAAGGTTCTCTTAGTGTTACAAGGTTTTCACAACTTGACCACAGTTGACCCCAAATGAGCACTGGCGTTCACAGAAAGTGATAGGCTACTTTTGCTCACTAAGGCACAGCTACCTACCCCATATCAGATCTGTTCATCTGTTTCACAATATGACCATGAGTGAGCTTTGACCACTTCCAAAGGCAGGAGGCTTTTCAGAAATCTATAAGGTACACTGACATGTCAAACAGAATATCTGTCAAAGCTTCCTTCTGCTATATTTACACTATTTGAGCCCTATGAATCCCAAATGATATTTAACCACCACCAAAACCATTAGACTTCTTGTAATCATTAAGTTACACCAGATGCATACCACATGTCACATTTTCTCCAAACTTTCATTCTTCAAATATCAAATTTACAAGGTTTTCACAATTTAACCTCTGTTGACTCAGATGACCTTTCATATTCACTGAAAACAATAGTGTTTTTACTTGATATAACTCACTCACAGACTATGTATCAATGGTTTCCAGATTCCTATCTTGAGATATCGTGTTAAAAATTTATTCAGTTTTTCACCTCTGATAACCTTAGATGACCTTTGACCTCCACAAAACACACAATAGGGTTCTTTCTTTTAATATGACCTACCCACACACTCAGTATGAGAAGTATCCATAATTCCTATCTGAAGATATTGTAGTAACACCATTTTCAGTGTTTGACCTCTGGTGAACTAAGATAACCTTTGACCTCCATCAAAAACAATATGGTTCTCTTAACATGACTAACCCACATACAATATGTAGGAGGTTTCCATCAATCCTAACTTAAGATATTGTGAAAACAAAATTTTCAGTGTTTGACCTCTGTTGACCTCAGAGGCTCCAACTGAGCCATGGGGATCAATTTTTTGTCCACATGTTTTCAGTTATTATAACTGTTCTTTTTTCTCACTTGAATGTTGAAGAGCACTAATTAAAGAGCAGATGAAGTGAAAATCAGGACGTTTGAAAGAGACCTAGATTTTTTAAATTATCAATGGTTTCATAGTGATATTTATATTCGTGAGCCATGTCAAAGGGGAGGAAAAACCTCTCAAAACTTTCACCCCTTCTAGCTCAACATCTCAATGGTCAACATACAGAAATTTTTAAATGCAATGAAAGACCAGTCAATTATCAATCACCTTTACCAAAGCCAATCAGGTTCTTGTACTCAAGGTGGTACACCTACGCTCTAAATATTAAATCTATCTGAGTTTCCCTTCTTGAGATATCCAATTTTACGAGGTTTTCACAATTTGACCCCTGTTGACCTTAAATGCCACTTAACCTCCACCAAAAACATAACTGTTCTCAGTGTAGTAGTATATGAGGTCTGTTGAAGCTCCCTTATTGAGTTATCATGTTCACAATGTTTTCACTATTTCAGGTCTGTTGACCCCAAAAAGCAATAGGTTTCTTGTTCTCAATGTGGTATACCTACACACTGAATATGGGATCTGTCCAAATTTCCCTTCTTGAGAAATCCTGTTTACAAGGTTTTCAATCTTTGACCTCTGTTGACCCCAACTAGCCTTTGAACTCAACCAAAAACAGCAGAGGTCTTGTACTCAACATCCATGCATCTACACAGAACAAATAGGGAATCTGCCCAAGCTTCCATTTTTGAGATACCTTGCCTACAAAGTTTTCACAATTTGATCACTGTTGACCTGAAAAGATCTTTGAGCTGCACCAAAATTGAAAGGGTTGATGTACTCAATATGATACACCTACAACCTACCTATAAAATTTGTGCAAGTTTCCTTTATAGATATATCATATTGTTATTGCTATATTACAAACATACACACTCACATGCACACACATGCATTCATAATTAGACAGTTACAATTACTACTGAAGCCAAAATCTGCCTGTTCAACAACAACAGATACCTGGTAACTTCTGTAAAGCATCAATTAAGTTGCAGTCCTCCTTTGATGATAGGAATGAGCTGTCCATTGATGAAGCACTTGGAGGAAACACTTGACGAGGATTTAATGTAGATCCTGTCACTCGAGACAAGAGATTCCCTAAAGTATCAGCTAGTTCAACATTCAACAGCTTCGCTACTTTCCTTTCTGAATAATCTATGGAAGTAAACAAGGACAAGTAGTAAGGAAGGTTACATACCGAGCTGTGTGCATGGAGGGCATGTTACAGAACATGAATGTTAGTCCAGTCACTCCCTTCCGTCAAGAAATATTCAAGTAGTCATGAGTTTGAGCTATTGAAAAATGTACTGAGTTTATCATATAATTTGGCATTGAAAGTGGTAAATGGCTTAAGAGAAAAGACTGGACGTGCCTACGAAAGTCATTCACAAAAGATAGTGACATTTTATAATGGGAGACAGTGACATAATACATGTGTCTACCATACAAAAAGCTTGCATCCAATACTTAACAAAAACAACAAAGGTTGGATATGCATGAAAGACCATCTCTTAGATACCCTGAGACTTAAGACTTAATCAAATTTAAAGCTTATAATACACAATCGACCTTATCATACATCTGAGGGCAAGAAGAAGTGCTCAAGAAGAAGTATACTAAACCATAGTCAAGTATTTCTTGATGTATAGACAAGAGAGACCAAAAACGTATACTGTCAATCCAAACTTTTAGTTTGGGGATTGCAGTGCTAAAAACGACAATTGGGTTCTTACACTCAAAATGGTTCACCTACATACTAATTTTTGAATTGTTATTAAGGGCCTCTTTTCTTGAGATACTGTGTTTATATGCAAGGAGTCACAAAAAAAACAAAACATCAAACCTCACAGCCACATACATGCACACTCATGCAATCTGGACTACAAAGACTACTGCTTCATCGAAACTAACAATGAGATAAGGTTTACTGACATGATCCTAACATACATGTCTGATGAAGAGATTGTCATATGAGATGACTTTGAGGTACTGTAAATATCTCTAGACAAAAGTATCCAGACATAAATTTTGTTCAAGGTCCCCATCAACATCTTATAAAATTTCAAGCAAATCCCATAAATGATATTACATGAAAACAAGGGTTGTCATATCCAAAGATGAGAAACCTCATAATAGTTTGTCATGGTGAACACAAAGGAATACCAGAAAGCCAAAAAGCTTTGTGATTCCTTGCTACATGGTTCTATTATACCAAACATGAATTATCCACATGACAAGTATAAGATCAACTGCAGTTATTTTTATTGATACACCACAAGCCTTTAACTCAAAATGACCTTTATTTTGGTGACCTGAAATGACCGTGACATTAGACGTCCACCAAAAGCAATAGTGATCACCTATCCAGTATGGCCAACCCACACATCAGGTATGACATCAGTCAACATTGCCCTTCTAGAGGTAATGTATTAGCAAGGTTTGACCTAGGGTGACCTCAAACGACCTTTGACCTCCACCACAAACAAAAGAAGTCTTCTCCTTAGTATATACAATCTACACATCAAGGAAGACATCATTCAAGGTTTGACTCCTAGATATATTGTGTTTACACATTTTCACAGTTTGACCTCTGGTGACCTCAAATGACCCTTGACCTCAATCAAAACAATAGAGATCTCCTGCTCATTATTACCAACCCACACACAAAGTATTACATCAGTCATGGTTACTCTTCTGGACATATTGTGTTTTCAAGGTTTTTTTACAATTTGACCTCTGGTGACCTCAAATGACCTTTGCCCTTACCAAAGATGATAGGGATCATCTAATTAGTATGACCAAGCAACACACTAAGTATGACATCAGTCACAGTTACCCTCCTGGAGATAATGTGTTTACGAGATTTTCACACAGTTTGACCTTTGGTGACCTCACATGACCTTTGACTTCCACCAAAATCAAAAGGGGTATTCTACTGACTATATACAATACACACCAAGTATGACATCAGTCATAGTTACCCTTATGGAGATACTGTGCCTAAAAAGTTTTCACAATTTGACCTCTGATGACCTCAAATGACCTTTGACCTCGACCAAACACAAAAAGAATCATCTACGTAATATGAACAACCCACACACTAAGTACGACATCAGCCACAGTTACTCTTCTGGAGATATTGTGTTTACAAGGTTTTTACCATTTGACCTATGGTGACCTCAAATGCCCTTTGACCTCCACCACAAACAATATGGATCATCTACCAACCCACACACCAAATATGACATCAGTCACAGTTACTGTTCTCGAGATATTGTGTTTAAAAGGTTTTTACAGTTTGACCTCTGGTGACCTCAAATGACATTTGACCTCCACCAAAAACAATAGGTATCATCTGTTTAATATGAACAACACATACACCATGTGTGACATCAGTCACAGTTACCCTTATGGAGATAATGTGTTTACAAGGTTTTCACATTTTTACCTCCTGTGACCTCAAATGACCTCTGACCTTGACAAAAAACAATAGGGAACATCTACTCAATATGAGCAATCAACACACTAAGTATGACATCAGCCACAGTTACCATTCTTGAGATATCATGTTTACAAGGTTTTCACATTTTGCCCTCTGGTGACCTCAAATGACCTTTGATTTCCACCAAAAACAATAGGGATCTGTTACTTACTATGGCCATCCCACACAGTAAGTATGAGATCAGTCATGGTTACCCTTCTTGAGATACAGTGTTTACAAGAAGCGTCACACACACACACACGACATCAGGACTGCACAGATTCCTTTTGCCTGCGGCAAGGAATCAATAAGGAACTAGTATCTGCCTCAACTATATGATTTAATTTTAGTTCTACAAATGACATACTCAAATGTGACATCCTATAGTTAAATGAAACTGTTTTAATATACACATACAGTGCACTGCATATCAAAGCAAAGTAATCCAATTCTTATATAGAATCTAGCAACCCAACTGCAGCTACGACTTTTTACAGCCCCCCCCAAAAAAAAACAGATTCCAAACAGTTTGGAAATGTAAATTTTTATGTGGAGTTGCTAATTTGTCAGTGGAATGTCCAGTGCAAGGAGAGGTAAATAATAACTGTGTGGAAAAGCTGCAAAAGGGGGTAAGCCTCCTATGGCCAGATACCTTGTTGTCCATGGCTTCCAAAAAACAGCTTAACATAAATTGTCCTTCCAGCTCACTTTACATCCAGCTAAACCACCTACATAACTAAACAAGCATAGAATAGAACCACACAAATAAACGATGTTAATCTCAACTTTGAAGGCCTATGTAGGTGCATCATTTCTATACTAATGTGTCTACAATCCACACAAAGCCTAATGTTATGGTTGATGTCTTAATTGCTGAAGCCCAAATAATAATACTTAAATAATAATACTTAAATACTTGTTTCAGTTAGCATCATTTCTCCTTTCACACTGAGTCAAGTTTATTTGGCACTACGGAGATATAAGCAATGTTCAAAAATTCAAATGATTCTCAAAAAGATATACTGTACTCCACATCAACATTTGCTTTCGTAGCCTGCTATGCTAGTAGTACTTATACACCTAAAACTGGGCTAAAATAATCCATGCCACGCTCATCACACTCACTGTTGCACAATAGCTATTTGCTCCTTCATGCTCTTGAGTAGCACTTATCGTTCAGCTGATAGCTACATGGTATCTGTGTGAATAAATCAGTGAGCGTGGCAGGAGCATGCCCAGCTTGTCATGTCTGAAGCACATTCACAGGATTAAACCACCTAGAACACTGCGTTGCACACTTTCAAGGTCCATTAATTATAGTCAGTACTGTATGTATTCATATGCTACGTGTCAAATGTTTTCATGATTTGTATTTAAAGATATTACATTATCAAACTTCTTTAGCAACTGATCACTGGTGATTTCAGATGACCTTTGACCTCCAATGAAGTCAAAAGGCGTTTTTCTACTTGACACAACATATTTGCATGCTAAGTATCAAGTTTTCATGAATCCTATTTTGAGATATTATATAAACAAGGTTTTCACAGTTTGACCTCTGGTGACCCAAAATCACCTTGACCTCCACAAAAATTAATAGGGTTATTTCTTGTTACCATAATGCATCTACATGCTAATGAAATTTATCAAAGCTTCCTACCCTCAAATAAGTTAGCAAGCTCTTTTGCATTTGAACCCTGTTGACCTTAGATGATCTTTGACCTTCACCAAAAACAGTATGGCTCTTTCTCTCAACATGATGCATCTCCATACCGAGTATGAAATTTATTACAGCTTCTTATTCGCTAGATATCATGTTAACAAGGTGTTCAAAGGTTGACCCCTGGTTATCTCAGGTGACCTTTGAGCTACAAAAGCTATAGGGTTCTTCCTCTCATCAAAATGCATCTACATACAATGTATGACACTTATCAAAGCTTCCTATCTTCAGATATCATGTTAACAAGTTTTACAAAGTTTGACCCCTGCAACCTGAGATGACCTTTGACCCCCACCAAAACAATAGGGTTCTTTCTCTTGATATGGGGCATCTATGCATCACATTTGAGAGCTGTCAGTTTCCCTTCTTAAGATATGTAAATGAGCAGTGTCACAAACACACACACATACACAAATCGACATTACACAGTGGAAGGAGAACTTCATTGAATTTTTCTTTGTTGTTGCTTACTGAACCCTAACCTCAAAAATACACTCCCTATTGTTGCTTTTCCACAGGCTTGAGAAATCTATAGAAATCCTCTCTGAGGAAATAGAATCCTTTTGTTCAAGTCCTTGGAAAGTATTATAATACAAGACACACAGACATATGTACATACACACATACATGCACACACAGGCATTGCAAATGCATAGGTCTCTGATCATCAAAACCAGAAATCACAGATGACTGTACCTCCATCAGAGTGCAGGACCCCCTCTCTCAAGAGGAAGTAACGCAAACCATCAGCAGTGAATCTTTTCAACTGGTCAAATGGGTCCACGACATTCCCTCTACTTTTAGACATCTTAAAGATCAAGAAAGAAAAAAACAGATACATGAGGTCCATGATTCATGATACACCGTAAACAATGTTAATTTACTAAATGGACATTTGAATGAAGGAAACATTTCATATCAAAGAAAACTGAACTGAAGGGTCTCTGTGTATGGCAAATTCAATTTTTTCCTACTTGGGTGGATGTTGTAAGCATCTAATGACATACCATTTCCAATTTATAGTCTAAATGAATGGATCTATCTTTCTTAAAATGTAAAAGGTCAAGTACTGGGTAAGGAATATTTAATACTCAATAATGGTGACATAAAGTAGATAATTGCACTGTTTCCCTGCTCCAATAATACTATAACTCTTTTTGTCTTCTCATAATGACCATAAAACTGGCAGTGGCTCCTGTCTTAGAACAATCACAGAAATAACTTCATGCTTCTTTAAATATCATTCCAACTAAAGTCTTTTAAAGTTAATTTATCTTTCAAACTGCACTGATAAGACACATTCCAATGGAAACTGTTCCTGAAATTGGGTTTGCATTCACTAAATGGGTGTAAAAATACATACAAACATATATCACAAAAGTGAACATGATTTTCTGACATCTATTTGTATATCTCTAGAAGACAAAGTTGAAATTGCTCATTTAAATACTAGATACACTAAGAGAGATTGAAATAACAGATGATACATTTGCAAATTTGATAATACAAGTCAAATGAGTATCTTAAGGCAGAGAAAACTGGACACTTGCTCCTTAATGTTCGTACATCTCTTATCAACTTCAAAAAGCTAGCACAAAGTGTTGTGTTGACGTGAATGTGTAAAGTAATATATGCGATTGACCTTGAAGCCATCTATTGTCCAATGAGAGTGGCAAACTACTGATTTGGGAGGGTCCAAGCCAGCAGCTATGAGGAACGCAGGCCAATAAACCGCATGAAACCTGTCAATTATAGGTAAAGATAACATAGCTGAGTGAAATTAATCTGAGAAATTGGGTAAATCCCCAAAGATGAGCATTAACTTATTTCAACCTTCATCTATGCCACCAACATTTTGGAGAGAGATATCTATTTTTCAATCTGTAAACCTGCACTAGATGTTTCTTAAGAGGAATTCCAGTACTTCAATCTTTGACACCTTCACTACAAACATTTAAGCAAAAAGATTTGGGCTCTTCAATCTTCTCTTCCTGCACCAACCTTTTTGGCAAAGACATTCCAGTATTTCAATCTTTTGCACTACAGAAAACATTTCAGCAAAGAATTTACAATCCTCTCCACCAACAGCATTTCCTTCTTTTCAGTCTTCTGAACTTGCATCATACATTTCAACAAATGAAAGGAAACTAGATTACATATCTGAGACTTCTGATTTCATGATGATGATGCTTGACTATCTGAGGTCTCCACCTCAGAATTGTCGTCTCATATTGTCGATACAACAACGTGTACACAATGTATTACCTGTGGCATGTAAAACATGATAGAGTACTGAGGCAAGGTATTATTTATAGTCCGCTAACTTAAATTGCGTGTTGATGAGAGTAACATAATTATGAACCAGTGGGGGTGTCTATACTATCAACTATTCAATCAACTGACTTTTGGAGGGCCAATTTTCTGGCAGGCAGAATTATGCAGCACACTTGTATGAGGATAATGAAGGTGTTCAACCACAGGACAGTGGTCTCATTAGCACAGTTTATTTCACCATATTATGAAAATTGTCCAAAATTTGACTCCAACTGATAATAGCTGTGTGTATATGAACTGAAAATAGTGTGAAAAGTGTTTGATCCTGAATTTTAAGAAACCAATTGAATCACAAATTCACTCATTAATGTTTACTTGTATGTGGCATACGACCATCAGCCATGAGTATGTGCCTCCAGAACAAAATCACATTATGATTATCTACCTGCTACCACCAATGAAATTTGTGATCAAGTTTTTAAGCACTACAAACAACTTTCTTTGCATCAATCAAATAGTCCATCACACTTCAAAATAAGCTCAAAAAACAATCTTTGCTGCACTTTATATTTATTACCAAGGTTTTGTAGGTGGAAGTTGTAGAGAATGTCCTGGGAACATTTTCTTGGACAATTATAAAGCTTAATTTTACAAGATGACAATCAAATGACATCACTTTCTGTCAATATCTAATATTTGAAACAACAACTCACAGCATAAGAATATTTTCATTGTTACTGTACAGTATTAACAACAAGTTGCTTTGTTTGGACGGTATATAGGGATATTTTTAAAACCGTTTATGGGAAGGTCAATGCTTTGAAAGGTGGTATTGTACGAGTAAATGTCAAACAAATGACATCAATACAACAGTGTGTCCATATTTAAACACAACATGAACCAAATGTCACTGAAAATAAGCTTTTGTTAGTTATTTTACAAGTAAACAACATCTAATTGTCACTTTTCATCCCTATGCAATATTTAAAACAACTACCAGTCACAGCAACAAGATAATTGTTCTACCCTATTAATAGCAAGATTCTTTGGTTGGGAAGTATATCCTAAACTAGAGCACCAATGATGCAGAGGCTCATACCTGAACACCCTGAGGGTACCATTTACATATCAGTATTATGTATATCATATATCATAATCATAGGAACCACCAGATGTATCATTACAGTATATTGAATCACCAACATATTGCATGTACAATACAATCCATGGGACTGCATAATTTTCAGAATATCATAAGCTAGAGCACAAACAGTGCAGACGTTGGATCTTTGTCAATAAATTTGTGACACATTTAATGGGCACTACCAAATTACAATGCTTTAGGGGCATCACTTTTCAAGTATGACATCCAGTAATTATGAAACTGTCTATTTTGTAAATTTTCTATGATTTGTATGAGCTGTAGGCAAGTGCTAACAATGTTGACACTTGGAAGTTCTACCTTAAATCAGTTGCTAAGGTATCAAATCAGTTTTCATACTTTCAGTTCTGGAGACCTCAAATGACCTTTGACCTCCATGAAAAACAAAAGGGATCATGTACATGAAAAACAATAGGGATCATGCACTCACAGTGAACAACTAACACACCAACTTTGAGGTTCAAGCACCTTTCACTTTTGGAGATACTGTGTTTACAAGGGTTTCACACTACGTCTTCTACTGACATCACATGGCATTTGACCTCCATAAAAAAGAATTACAGAAATCATCTACTCATTAGGCGTTACCAATGGTAAGAGTTTCAAGTTCCAACAAGATTCAGTTGATGCCATAACTCCCTTGATAGGCATTCATACTCTAAGCTCTGGTGACCTCAAATGAGCTTTGACCTCCATGAAAAACAGTAGGGATCATCTACTCATGATGGACTACCAACACACCAACGTTGAAGTTAGGGGATCGTACCCTTCTTGAGATACCATGTTTGCAAGCCAAGGCGCCACAGACAAACACACGCACACGCACGCACACACTCACGCCATCACAATCACATAGATTTCTTGCTTGCCTTTGACAAGAAATCAAAAATGACATCCCTCCTTTACTCCAATGAAAGATACTCAAAACACTGACTACTATTCACAAAAATAGGACAATGAGTTTTTATTGTTGCTTCATCATTTTTATACCAAGCTTGTCTGGTTGGGAGTATTCAGACATCTACTAAGAACAGGTTAGGGGAAGGTCAATGCTTGGAGATGCTGTTATTGTCCAAAAATGAACAAAAACAAACAGTAACATCATACATAAACACAGCAATGGGTTTTCAATGGGTTTCTTTGTAACCTTTTTTTTCTTCTCCTTTTTTTGTTTTTGTTGCATATTGGCATGGAATATGGTCTTGGCAAGAGTTAACTACGCATTCCCAAACCAGGAAGTTTTGAGGAATTCACAGCACGAACTCCCTCACCTCATATAACCTATGCATTGCTGACACTGGGGTGTCGGAGATGGGTCAACTGCAGGACGGTAGACCCGCCTCAGGCAAATGTGGCGTGGGTGTCTTAGGCTTTAATGACAATCTTAATAACGCACCAGTGACGAATGCGACTATTAGTGCACTAAAGGAATTCGTGTGAATCTTCCTTCTCCAATGATTATCCTTTTAAGAAAACATATTCCATAAGTAAAGTCTTTTATAGACTTTGGTCCTCTTACAGGCAAAGATCATTACGAGGAAATGAAGTTTATGGAAATAGAGTCTATTCCAAACTAGTCGGCCTTTTCTTTGCTTTCAATCTTGCATTTGTGAAACAAATTTTCATCTCTTTAGGCCTTTAGTTGACTTGAGGAGATGGTTTCTAACATGTAATTCTAGTGTTGGAATGACACATTGTTTTAAAACCCAGTGCAATCTTCTCTTTAATAGACATTTTTCAGTCAGAGATGTTCAGCACAAAGTTCTCAGGAAGTTTCAGAGCTTCTCTATGAAGTATAAGGGCTACGGAGTGACCATATTTTTGGTCAAATATTTCTTGTTTGGTGTGATGTGTCTTTTTGCTTTTGTTAGCTTAGAGGTACGGACAAAGTGAGTGAACTAGAATGCTAACAGACACACATATCCTTTAGTAGATGAGAATGAAAGAACTCAATAAGAGCTTCTGATTGGCTGAAAGGTAGCCTCTGATTGGCTAAACAATCTTGTACAAGATAGATCCGATTTCTGCTTCAGAAGCCCTTAGACAAAGGAAAAGAGCAAAAACAAACACGGGCACTTTTGAAGTGTAATTTTGCAGGTTCTAGGCAGTAAGGGTTTTTCTGTGTCTCACTTTTATGTGACGGTGGAATTTCCAAGTATTTTCCATCTCGTTTGTCGTTAGAGATTCCTCAAAGGAATTCTCAGTGATGAATCTAACCCACGTCTCTATATTCCGAAGAACAGAGAGGCAAATGTGTTGTTGTGAAGGTGGGGGTGCGTGCTGGTTCACTATTTAACGCAACGATACGGCGAAAAACATGATGAGATTTTTTAGGGAATGCCCTGAGGTATACATGTCTTATTGCATCTTCCTCTTAGAAGCAATTTCAGCTCTTTTGGTGAAATAAACTTACTTTTGATGTAGTGAAGCAACAAGAATGGTTCTTATGACCAAACAAAAATGGCTCTTATGACCACACTAGACCGGTTTCTGCTACCAAATTTTAGAGTAGGAGCGTCATCAGAAGTATACCTTTAAATATTTTATATTTGTGGTGTGGGTGTCTTAGGCTTTAATGACAATCTTAATACCGCACCGGTGACGAATGCGACTATTAGTGCATTAAAGGAATTCGTGTGAATCTTCCTTTTCCAATGATTATCCTTTGAAGAAAACATATTCATTCCATAAGTACAGTCTTTTATAGACTTTGGTCCTGTTACAGGCGAGGATCATTACGAGGAAATGAAGTTTATGGAAATAGAGTCTATTCCAAACTAGTCGGCCTTTTCTTTGCTTTCAATCTTGCATTTGTGAAACAAATTTTCATCTCTTTAGGCCTTTAGTTGACTTGAGGAGATGGTTTCTAACAGATAATTCTAGTGTTGGAATGACACATTGTTTTAAAACCCAGTGCAATCTTCTCTTTAATAGACATTTTTCAGTCAGAGACGATCAGCACAAAGTTCTAAGGAAGTATAAAGGCTATGGAGTGATCGTATCGTTGGTCAAATATTCCGTTTGGTGTGATGTCTCTTTTTGCTTTTGTTAGCTTAGACGGACAAAGTCTTGCTTCTTTGTGAGCGAACTAGAATGCTGACAGAGCACGCATATCCTTTAACGGACGTGAATGCAAGCACTCAAAAAGAACCTGTGATTGACTGAAAGAAAGTCTGAAGGACGCCATTGATTTAAAACAGGTCATCAAATGTATTTGCATCGCCGCATCAAAACCGGACAAGACTGTTTCAATTTACATCATTTACGTCAGAGAATGTAATTGTGCCATTGTTAAATGAAATTGCACTAACACTGATTTCAGCTCATCACATGAATTTGTGTCAAGTGCACTTGCACCGTCATTTATCATTGTGTTGTTGCTAACTTTAATCACGCCATCGTTATGTACAGTAGCAACGTTTTTACATCAAATTACGTCATCACATACATTCACGACATCATCATGTAGCTGTGTGTCGTCATTTACCAGATCCCCGTCGTCATTAAATAGATTTCGGCCGTCACCATTTATATTTACGTCATAGTTAAATGCTCGTCGTCATCAGTTTTTGCTACGTCATCATCACCATTTTTTTCCTTTTTGTGTTCCATAGGTCTAGGGCGCTCACTCAAATGTGGCTCTAGATCTAGTGGCTCTAGATCTAGAAGTTAATTAACACCCATGGGGCAACAAAACTGTGATCCACCTCCCTCACTCAAATGGGTAAAGATGTTCTTAACTTATATGTCCTTGAAACTTTTAAAGAGTCTAGTGATCCTGTCCTTACTGGATTTGATTTGATCTCAGTAAATATTGTGAAACATGTTGTCCATTCTGTGTCAGCACCACTCACGTATCTTTTCAATGTCTCTTAACCTAGGTGTAATCCCTACTTCCCTTAAGATTGCTCTTACTGTCCGTATCTTTAAAATTGGGGCAAAAGATTCCATAAGAAACTAAAGACCTTTCTCAGTTCTCGTGTTTCCCGAAAATTTTAGAGAAAATTATGTTTAATAGTCTCTATTCTTTATAATCCAATATAATCTTTTGTATGACAATCAGTTTGGCTTTCTTCCTGGTAGGTCAACCACACACGCTATCCTAAGTTGTACCAACAAAATTTTGGATACATTTGAAGGGAATCACTTTGCATCTGGCATTTTTCTTAACCTTTCGCAAGCCTTTGATACAATTGATCATAACATTTTACTCAACAAACTTTATACATACTATGGTGTCTGAGGAATTACCACAACTGATTTGTTTGGTAGTTGGTAGTTACTTGTCGAGTGATCGTCACCAGTTTGTTTCTATCAATAATCTCAGATCTACTTCTTTATCTATCATACGTGGCATTCCACAGGGCTCTCTGTTCCAGGTCCCTTTATACTATTCATTATTTATGCTAATCACCTTCATGTAGACAGTAATAATTCTACTTCTTTATCTATCATACGTGGCATTCCACAGGGCTCTCTGTTCCAGGTCCCTTAATACTATTCATTATTCATGCTAATCACCTTCGTGTAGACAGTAATAATTCTACTTCTTTATCTATCATACGTGGCATTCCACAGGGCTCTCTGTTCCAGGTCCCTTAATACTATTCATTATTCATGCTAATCACCTTCGTGTAGACAGTAATAATTCTACTTCTTTATCTATCATATGTGGCATTCCACAGGGCTCTCTGTTCCAGGTCCCTTTATACTATTCATTATTTATGCTAATCACCTTCATGTAGACAGTAATAATTCTACTTCTTTATCTATCATATGTGGCATTCCACAGGGCTCTCTGTTCCAGGTCCCTTAATACTATTCATTATTTATGCTAATCACCTTCATGTAGACAGTAATAATTCTGCTTCTTTATCTATCATATGTGGCATTCCACAGGGCTCTCTGTTCCAGGTCCCTTAATACTATTCATTATTTATGCTAATCACCTTCATGTAGACAGGAATAATTCTACTTCTTTATCTATCATATGTGGCATTCCACAGAGCTCTCTGTTCCAGGTCCCTTAATACTATTCATTATTTATGCTAATCACCTTCATGTAGACAGTAATAATTCTACTTCTTTATCTATCATATGTGGCATTCCACAGGGCTCTCTGTTCCAGGTCCCTTAATACTATTCATTATTTATGCTAATCACCTTCATGTAGACAGGAATAATTCTACTTCTTTATCTATCATATGTGGCATTCCACAGAGCTCTCTGTTCCAGGTCCCTTAATACTATTCATTATTTATGCTAATCACCTTCATGTAGACAGTAATAATTCTACTTCTTTATCTATCATATGTGGCATTCCACAGAGCTCTCTGTTCCAGGTCCCTTAATACTATTCATTATTTATGCTAATCACCTTCATGTAGACAGTAATAATTCTACTTCTTTATCTATCATATGTGGCATTCCACAGAGCTCTCTGTTCCAGGTCCCTTAATACTATTCATTATTTATGCTAATCACCTTCATGTAGACAGTAATAATTCTACTTCTTTATCTATCATATGTGGCATTCCACAGAGCTCTCTGTTCCAGGTCCCTTAATACTATTCATTATTTATGCTAATCACCTTCATGTAGACAGTAATAATTCTACTTCTTTATCTATCATATGTGGCATTCCACAGAGCTCTCTGTTCCAGGTCCCTTAATACTATTCATTATTTATGCTAATCACCTTCATGTAGACAGTAATAATTCTACTTCTTTATCTATCATATGTGGCATTCCACAGAGCTCTCTGTTCCAGGTCCCTTAATACTATTCATTATTTATGCTAATCACCTTCATGTAGACAGTAATAATTCTACTTCTTTATCTATCATATGTGGCATTCCACAGGGCTCTCTGTTCCAGGTCCCTTAATACTATTCATTATTTATGCTAATCACCTTCATGTAGACAGTAATAATTCTACTTCTTTATCTATCATATGTGGCATTCCACAGGGCTCTCTGTTCCAGGTCCCTTAATACTATTCATTATTTATGCTAATCACCTTCATGTAGACAGTAATAATTCTACTTCTTTATCTATCATATGTGGCATTCCACAGGGCTCTCTGTTCCAGGTCCCTTAATACTATTCATTATTTATGCTAATCACCTTCATGTAGACAGTAATAATTCTGCTTCTTTATCTATCATATGTGGCATTCCACAGGGCTCTCTGTTCCAGGTCCCTTAATACTATTCATTATTTATGCTAATCACCTTCATGTAGGCAGTAGTAATTCTACTTCTTTATCTATCATATGTGGCATTCCACAGGGCTCTCTGTTCCAGGTCCCTTAATACTATTCATTATTTATGCTTATCACCTTCATGTAGACAGGAATAATTCTACTTCTTTATCTATCATATGTGGCATTCCACAGAGCTCTCTGTTCCAGGTCCCTTAATACTATTCATTATTTATGCTAATCACCTTCATGTAGACAGTAATAATTCTACTTCTTTATCTATCATATGTGGCATTCCACAGGGCTCTCTGTTCCAGGTCCCTTAATACTATTCATTATTTATGCTAATCACCTTCATGTAGACAGTAATAATTCTACTTCTTTATCTATCATATGTGGCATTCCACAGGGCTCTCTGTTCCAGGTCCCTTAATACTATTCATTATTTATGCTAATCACCTTCATGTAGACAGTAATAAGTTTCGTATAGTTTCTTTCTGGTTTCTTCTTTTCCAGTAATGAGATTAAGTCTCTCTTAGATACTGTTCAGTATGAATTTATCAACATTTATAATTGGTTTTGTGCAAGTTATCATTAAATGTTGGTAAGACCAATTTTATTGTTTTTCGCATGACCTCTATCTCGATCCTGCTATTACGGTAATCTGTCTCAATGCTGTTAATATTAAGCGTTCTTCTTTTACTAGTTTTATCGGGGTATTCATTGATTATTATCGTTCTTGGTGTAAGCATACTGAGCATGGCGCACAAAAAGCGTCACAAGGAGTTGGTATTATCGACCAACTTGGCCACATGGTCCTGGAGAAGTATTCTTGTTACTCTGCATAGCAGTCCTATCCTTCCCTATTTTTCTTACTGTATTATTGTTTGCGGTAGTACTTACCCTACCAAAGTTCTACCAAGATTGTGCTTCAAAATAGCTGTTTGATTTATTTGTAAGGAGGACTACCTCCACCATACAGACCCCCTTTTTGTAAACCTTGAAGTGATTGCGTGCGTAGGAGAAAAGTAAAAGCATTGAAATTTCATCTCCAAAAGTTTGGTAAGGCTTTTAATTACACCATTCAGACAATCTGGGAAAATAAATAGGTTTCAGTTGGTTAATTTTGCTATATTATTTCAAATTTTTCTAACATAACTACAAAAAGTGTAGAATACGATAATGTAGTGGTTGACAGTTTTCATTCAAATCAACAGTGTGCTTCTTTGAGCAAGCCAATGGGAAGTATACTAGTATTGAACATTCAGATGACAACTCAGGATCACTGACGCCACGGGCAAGGTTGTGTTCAGTTCGTAGGTTATTTGTAAATACAGTGTTTCCTTTCACCAAATACTACAATTCCCGATACCTACCAAGGAGCGACGACTTGAGTAGTATGTTTTTGATACACTAGTGAGACATGTAATGTTGCATATACATTATGTAGGCGGTTATAGTTAGAACCATTAATTTTCAAATATGATTTCTGGTTTTTTACTGTTTTATGCCAATCCTGTTGCTTTTCGAAGTAGTTACTGTCACTTTCCTTCATTGAAAGACACAATCGGTTCATGTACAACCTTGCATGTTCATTTAAAAATAAAGAAAAAGTTAAGATCAAACATAATCTTATCTTTTTTGATTTTTCAGTACACATGCAATCACTTTAATATAATTTATATTTATGACAATAATTTATTAGTTGGCATTTTCCTGTATAATTGGTCGCACCGCAATACTCTGATTTTTAGGAATTTTTTTAATTACAGTAGGGATAATTGCATACCCTATCCATTCTTCTTATCATTTTTCGATTCCATACTTTAGACTTAAATCCTCACATTGTGGTATTTGTTTCCTTGGTGTAAAATTCTGGAATCATTTACCTGAAAATATTATGGAATGCCACACTTTGCTCACTTTCAAGAAACATCTCAAACACCATCTCACAATAAACTATCACTGACTCAGTCTTCTTTTTTCTCCCTTTTTCTATTGTTTTTCTTTTCCTTGTTGCTTTGTTCTTTTTATTCAATTTTTGTCTTATTTAATTACTGTTCTCTTTTCATTCAAAGGGGTGGGAACCCTTACAAGTTCTCTGGAGCTTCTTGTTGTATCCCTCAGTCCTTTTCTTCTATCATTTTATCTTACTTTGCAGATATATATGTATATTAACTTTGTTATTTCTATGGAAGAGATTGAAATAAAGTTGGATGAAACTGAAACTTACCAAAACTTTCTTTTTACTCACTTCAAAATGTCTTTCCCAACAATATTGGTCCCTGGCCAACCACTTGTACCATCTGGATAGCCACAAACTGTGATGTAATTGATTAAAGCATCCAACCATACATATATCTAATGAAAATAAAAGAACATTGATCCCTTGAATGGAAAGAGACAATCATTGGGTACAGGACCATACAGTCAACTATCAATGCATGGAAAGGAATATGCTCTATACCAAAATCTGCATAAGTACAATTTTAAAGCAAGAAACCTCCATGTATTACTGATCTTAGTATTATTAAGCTAACAAGTACTTTGACAACAACAGCAATGCAGGCATAATGCACTGTAGATACATCAATGTGTTGCATCTCTGAACCAATAGGCAAAGTGTTATAGGACAAGAAAATACATTGACAATGACAATACTCATACCGAATATATCTATCAGTGCACCCACACAGACCCATGAATGACCTCTAACTTCAACAAAATTTAACATAATTACATACATTTATAAATTACATCAGTCCATGCTTTTTTGGCTGATTTATTAGGTTGTTCTCCCCCTCCCTTTGTATAAGCTGATCATCTGATCTTATCTTCTCCACTCAGGTGATGAAAACTACTACACTCAATGATACAACTTTGTACAAAGTATGAAATCAACTTAGAGGGTCCCTTCCACAAAATATCATAGTCCATGGGCCCATTACATTCCTCGTGCACCCACCCCAGGACAGTATGACACTCCTTTTCATTTTGATCCTGGAAGCATCCCCAGTACGAAGAATGGATGCCAACATCACCAAATTGGGATGCTCCTGTATGGTGCCATTTTTAAAATGGCAAAGTGCAACATTATTTCAACAGTTTTGCCTATATCTCAGCATCTCAGATAGATACAGCCAAGATTTTGGTCCCTACAACCATGTTTGTAAGGGTGAACAATCCAATGCTGACACCCCTACATCTCTGTTTATTCTACAGACCAGTGGAAATAAGCCCTCCATTGGATGTCACACTCTGTTAAACTTCAGTTATTCCAGACGGAGAGTAGTACAAATATGGCCACCATGGATGTCACATCCCTCCTCTGATTACTCCACAGATCGGTAGGAAATTAACCCCCTCCTTGTGGATGTCACATCGAGATACACCTCAGTTATGGCACAGGCTGGAGCGAAAATAGCCCCTATGGGTGTCACAACCCGATCAACTCCACCTACTCCAAAGACCATTGCGAATAGGCCCCTTTACTCCAATGGATGTCACAACCCATTTGACTCCGGCTATTTCACAGTTTAGTGAGAACATGCCACCCCCTGTTATGTCACAACCCCTTAGACTCTGGTTATCCTACAGACTTGGTGAAAATGTCTCCCTAATAGGTGTCACAACTAATTCAATTCCATTCATTCCACAGACTCATGCGAATATCACAGATGTCACGACCTGCTAGACTTCACTTATTTTACAGCCTAGTGCGAATTTGCTCCAGAATGAAAGACCCACCCCTTCTGAATTCGGTCACTCCACAGACAGGTGCGACTATGCCCCCCAATGTATGTCACAACCCCCTTGACTTAGGCTATTCCACAGACTAGTGTAAATATGCCCTCATGCTATGAATATCACAATCCCTAGACTCCAGTTATTCCACAGACCAGTGCAAATATACCCCTACGCTCACTCCCATGGGTGCATTCCACATCCTAGGACAAGGGTCTTGTTTCTGGTGAAGGGTATATGACAAGTTTGTCACATGCTGAAGATCTTGTGAAGTAGCAGGCTGGTTTTCTATGTAAGAAATTGGTGAGATACTAAGGGGTAAGATTCTGGATGCATTTGTAAAGTAAAATACTTTTATATTCACTACAAAGACAGACCCTGTTGGGCAGGATCACCTATATCACATACACACAAGGTGTCTCATACATTCTCGTTCATTCACCACGGTTTCCCTGAACCTGGAAGCGGTAATATATTCACACTCCTTCACAGTTCAACTTTGGATTTTGCTACGGAATTAGAAGCAAAAAATGAAAAACAATGACGATAAGTCTTGCGGTTCGAAGTGGAACTGACCAAAGTGGGGGTGGATGTATCGTTAGGATATCAGTTAGGCAAAATTTAAAACCGTTAAAACATCAACTAGACATCTCAAACACAAAAAAAATTAGTATATGCATTATGCTGGCAAACGTGTGAATATAAATGTGGATACCAATTGTGAAAATTACAAAAGCACTCACAGACTGTGTAACTTGTACCCCTTTGTAGAACATACCATTTAGTCAAGAGTGGGTGTACAGTATGTTCACTGTGACTTAATGACCATGGTAAAATTTTATTATGTATTACCTAAAGTTGGCATATGTGGATATTCAGTTGTACATAGAGAACTACCTCCTTCCAAGGGCTATTCGGGTGGACAGACGTCCGGCCCGCAGCAGATATGGTGTTACGTTAGGTAACTTGTTTACTCCGTTTCTGCAATGTTATGTATTATTATGCATTATTATGCAATATTATGCAACACTACATCTGAACAGCTGCATGTACAAAATAGGTATGCAGCTGCAGCAGGAAGCCACTTGTCATTATCACTTGGTCGCCTCCTCGACACACATCCGACCTTTGATGTTTCTTTCATATGTTGAAGTTGTGATAAACATGGAAGTTCAAAACCTCTATACAACTCTATTGCATTATTACATACGGGAATGATAGAACAGAAAAAAAGGCAAAGCGTAAAGGGGGAATTTTACGCAGGGAGCTGTACATCAGTTGGATGGACGATTAGAGATATTATAAAGGAGAGAACAGCTGGTGAGGCATGGCAGGTATCTGCTTGAAATGGGCTTACATGGCAGAACAGTCCTTAGCAACGGCTACTTAAACCAGAAAGCCAAAAGGCTTAGTGATTCCTTGCCTCATGATATATATTGTAACAAACATGAATAGCCCACATGACAAGCATGAGATCCCACACAGTTATCCTACTTGAGATACCATCTTAGTAAGGTCAAAACCTTTTGAAATCTTGTGACCCAAAATGACCTTTCACCTCCACTTAAAACAATAGGGATCACCTACCCTATATGGCCATCAACATGCTAAATATGAACAATTCACAAGCTAAGTATAAGATCCCTCACATTCATCACCCTTAAAATATCATGTATACAAGGTTTTGACCTTTTGTCATCCCAAATAACCTTTGACCTACACAAACATGAGAAAACTCCCAAACGGATATGATGCTGCAGGGGAACAAATTATATTTTGTCGTGTCTAATAACTTGATAAAAAGGTAAACATGTTTTATTTAACCAAAATTATAGCACTTTATTTTGTTGAGTTACAGCTATTGGTGGCAGCTGTTTCGTATTTGATTTTTTGGCGTGACGCCCTTCCCAATGGCTATGAGGTCCTTGAAAATTAACAAATACTGATAACCCTATTAAACCAGAATCTAGCATGACTTGCCATTTTGCCATTAGTCTACTTAAAGACACAACACACAGTACAAGTTTCCCTGGTTTGATACACTGTATCATTTGTTTAAAGGTTACCTGAACTACTGCAAAGTGAAATAGGGCGTTTAGAATACACCAACATGGTGTACAAAGAAATTCACTTTATAAACCATTGTTAGACCATTCAGTCTCATCAATAAATATCTGTCAAAGCTTCATCTCCTCAAAACATTATGAGTAACGGATGCATCATTTGAATTTTAAAAAGTTTGGATGAACAAATTATTGTTGAGCAACAAATACCTAAATTTCTGATCTGTGCGAATCTTATTCCTTGAAAATAAGGCTACTGTAATTCGCTATTTTCAATAATCTATCATTCTATGTCCACAAATAATGGTTGTAAAGATATGGTTGTTTTCTGTAAAACAAATGCCCTATTTCCCTTTAAGGGCTAAACAGAGACACTGTTTAGACAGTAAATGGTTAAGTCCATTGAGCACCTGGCTCAACAGACTGTATGATTTATTCTGGACATTGTGGTTTCTACTGGCAGTCAACTGTGATAAATTATGTCATATAACAGTGACCAATTTGAACACAGGTGGGTCAGTTACAATTTGATTCATTCAATTAAGCAATCACAGTTCATGCACGCTCAAGGGTATTTGATCCAAATGATCAGTAATTTAGTTCTTTTTGTAAAGCTAATAACCCGTGGTATATTTAATCAATTCCAATTTACAATTCATGCATGCTCACATGTCCTTATGAGGACAGTGGCATAAGGTTTGCCAAATAATAGTCTTTGATACCAAATTTAATGTTGTCTTCATCTTTTCTTTATGGTTATCGAAGACACTATGTTGGTATGTCCTAAAAGTTTTGAAGAACCAGAAAGCCAAAAGGTTTTGTGATTCCTTGCTACATGGTTATATTACAACAAACATGAATTATTCAAATGACAAGTATAAGATCAACTGCAGTTATTTTTCTTGATACACCACAAGCCTTTAACCCAAAATGACCTTTATTTTGGTGACCTAAAATGACTGCGACATTTGATGTCCACCAAAAGCAATAGGGACCACCTACCCAGGCCATACAACCCACACATCAAGTACAGTATGAGTACAGTATGAAATCAGTCAACATTATCTCTGAGCTCCAAGAAACACACAAGTAATCAATGCTGCTTCTAGTCTTGCCTGTTGTTAGTTGAATCAAATAACTCAACCTTACCTCATCTGAACTCAGCTTGTCTGCCATATTTACCTCAAAATTCTTTGTAAACCACCAGGATAATTTCTTCCTTGTTACAAGAAGCTTTTAACACACTCAAAGTCCTGGTAAGTTGACCCTAAGTTATGATTCCTCCCCAATATTTTTGCTTCCTGCATCTTTTCTGACATTGTGAAATATGATTGAAAGCACTCAAATTTGATTGTTAAGAAACCTTGTTCTGCTACCAGCTGTTCCTCTGGATATTGATATTATCCAAATAAATGACAGAACAGATGGTTTTTTTATTTTCTTCATTTTTTTCATAAACCCATTAACATTCCATTGCATGCTTTTCTATCTGACCCCATGACCTTCCATACCAAGACTCTCTCTCTGGACAACTTATTAGCCCCCCACACTAGAAGTTACTCACTAAGTTACAAATGCAGTACTGTAGGGAGCAATCCCATTGAGTTAACTGTGTGCAAGAGAATAAACACCTGCTATTGTACAATGTAGATCAATATATATTTGTACGGTAGTTTATAATAACCACAATAATGGTGTTTAGGCTATTATTATTGTTTTATAGTGAAAAATTATCCCTTCCTCTCTATTGATAAGCATTAAATTTCACAAGGTCGTGAACCTGTTAATAACAGACAATCTTATCAAGTTTAAAACAAATCTGACCCATGGATAAGGAACTATGGCAGTTTTAAAATTTTTTATGTTTTACCTCATAACCTCATTAATATGTAAGATTTGGACACCAAAAACAATAGGGATCATCTACTCAATATGGGCAACCAACATGCCAAAAATGAAATTACTCAGAGTTACCCTTCTTGAGATAGAGTGTTTACGAGCAACCATCACACACACACACACATACACACACCCTCACACAAACATACAGACACACACACGACATCAGGACTGCATAGATTCCCCTGCCTACGGCAAGGAATCAAAAATAGGGATCATCTACTCGATATGGGCAATCCACACGCTAACTATGAGATCTCTCACATTAATCGTTCTGGAGATATCGTGTTTACAACACCACAATTAAATATATGGAGTAAGCCCATGCCTTCATACTGTACAGTGTGTACAAGGTTTTCACAACCCGATCCCTGTTGACCGCAAATCTCTTCGAGGCTTTGAACTTCACTGCAAACAAGAGAATGTCTTCTTTCTGTGTACACATACATAAAAAATTCTATATCTGATACATTTAAAAAGATATTAATTCCCAAACCCACCTGGTTTGGATATTTACAGTGACAAATTTACATGTCTCCACACAACTATTGCATATCCCACTACTGTGCCAGAAATAACTGGTAACCTATAACATCTCTACATTGAATCTGGAGCAAAATGGAGTGCCTTCCCTATGTTCCATACCCTCTCAAAGTGTGAGTCAGGAAGACTGGTGAAAGCTTGCCCTACACAAAAGAGGGGCTATGTCCCAAGGCCCATAAAGGCAGGGCCGACAATCAAAGAAAGGCATGAGGACAGGTAACCCTACCCACAAGGTCAAGTACCCTGTGGACAAAGTGGCTAACATGGGTAATGTAGGTAGCACAAACTTTATATATGACAATTGTTAGTATTCATAGACTTGAGGCTTGCACTTAATTTCACTGATTTAAACATAGAAACACATTTTTCTACATTTCATAATACATGAGGTTACCCTAAATGTGAGACAAATGATAAAAGAATGTCATATCAACTGAATAATACATGTCCTACATAGTAGCAGTCACAATACTAGAGACACAAAGAGGACAAGAAGATTGGCACACAAACGAGTGCTTTATAGTTCTGGCAACAAGTCAGTCAGTGCTTGTCAAAGCTGTGCCTCACCATTTTTAGTGGGGTGAGTGGAAAGAAGAGGGACAGGAAAGTGTATCACTCATAAATCTTCATACCAGTTAAGTTGTGGGGATACTTACTTTTTGACAATTGCATAGGAGTCTCCTCTACTCTGGCTCTGTTCAAATGGTTTGTGCAGCTCAATAGTTTCCCTAAGCCTAAGCCAGCTAAAGTTGGGGTGTATTAAAAACAAAGACCCTAAAAACAAAGAAGGAAGACCTTGCTGGGTCTCCCATCTTCATTTTAAACATCTTCGTTTGTAGCAAAAAATTATAAATGAAGACCTTAACCAGAAAGTCAAATGGCTTAGTGATTCCTTGCCGATATCTCATTCTTTCACACACACACAATCACTCACCAACAAAAGCAACTCAGTGGAGAAGGGAAGGGACCATGTCAAAATGAAAAACACCAGAAAGCCAAAAGGCTTTGTGAATCCTTGCAACATGGTCATATTATAACAAACATGAATTATCCCCATGACAAGTTTGAGAGCAACTGCAGTTATTCTTCTTGAAACACCACAAACAAAAGGAGTCTTCTACTTAGTATACACAATCCACACATCAAGTATGACATCAGTCAAGGTTAGATTCCTGGAGATATTGTGTTTACAAAGTTTTTACAATTTGACCTCTCATGACCTCAAATGACCTTTGATCTACACCCAAAACAATAAGAATCATCTACTCAATATAACCAACCAACACACCACGTATGACATCATTCACAGTTACCCTTCTAGAGATAATGTGTTTACAAGGTTTTTACAGTTTGACCTTTGGTGACCTCAAATGACCTTTGACATCGACCAAAAACAATATGGATCATCTACTCAATATGACCAACCCACAAATTAAGTATGACATCACTCACAGTTATGCTTCTGGAGATATTGTGTTTACAAGGTTTTCACAGTTTGATCTTTGGTGACCTCAAATGACCTTTGACCTCGACCAAAACAATAGGGATCATCTACTCACTATGATCAATCCACACACAAAGTATGACATCAGTCACAGTTACCCTTCTGGAGATATTCTGTTTACAAGGTTTTTACCATTTGACCTCTGGTGACCTCAAAAGAACTTTGACCTCCACCAAAAACAATAGGGATCATCTACTCAATATGACCAACCAACACACCTTGTATGACATCAGTCACAGTTACCATTCTTGAGATATTGTGTTTACAAGGTTTTCACATTTTGACTTCTGGTGACCTCAAATGACCTTTGACCTCCACCAAAAACAATAGGGATCATCTACTCAGTATATGACCAACCCACACACCAAGTATGTGATCATTCATGGTTACCCTTCTTTAGATATTGTGTTTACAAGCAGGGCGTCACACACACACGCGCAGACACCCATGCATGATTTCAAAGGTTACGATTATCATCGAAACCAAAAACACGTAATACTGTGATGATTCCACGTGTATATTTCTGTGGCCTTACCAAAGGGCAAACAGTAAAAATTGTGGAAGAAGAAAGTCCATTGACACTCTTGATACAGTAGATAGGAGATGGAAGTTGTTGATTGTGAGCATGTGAGTGCAGAACATTAAGTGACAATACCTTATTTTGGGGGTCAAAGTTTATTTGATGTCACATTAGTCTTTCGTAAAAACAGTATCTAAAGATTGACATTAAGGAAACTGACTGATCATGTGAATGCAATATATCAGTAGCTGCAAACAGGAGGGGCCACCTTCCAGTTAGCATTTTAGTAACTCAGGAGGAAGAGAGTGATAAATACAGATGTTTGTAAAAGCTTAATTGGAGAGGAGGCTGTAAAAGGAAGTGATGAGTTACCTTAAATTCAATTCACGATTTGTTTCAGAAATTGAGCTTAACTGAAGAGAAATGCTAATGCTACATGAGATATCTTAACTTGGTGAGAATGCTTTAGCTGGACATCACAATTCCTGTGGCACGTTAGGAGCTGTCTCCATATCACTCAATTGTGTATCCCCTAAAATTCATTACAGTCCATGCTAATGATTGATCTGCATTTTATAACCATCACTAAGGTGGTACTTTCCCAATGTCATTAAGTATTACAGGTTACTGGTAATAGGAGCATTGCACATAAAAAGACTGTGAACCACTATGCTTTATCAAATAAAAAGATTTTAATTTTTTAAGGGGCTAAGGGTCACCTGCCATCAATGATGGAAAGCGTTCATTTACAGCAGTAATTAGGTTTTCATGCAGAGAAATGTAGCTTTGGTTGCTAAAAAATGGGTCACTCGAACTTCAGTACATTTAAATAAACAATTTGGGTCTAACCTACTCCGCACTAAAGGAAATAAAAGTTGTATTTGAAGTTTCTTGATGAGATTAAATGCTGATATTAAATAGATGTTTTTGCTGTGTGCCATGTTGGTTCCTTTCTAATGCAGAATTTCCATGTAAGGTGCATTATGTGTAATAAGGCCTACTTATTGCCAGCATTGGAAAACCTTTGACCGATTACTCACACCCAGGGTTAAGAAATCTTGTGAACTCAGTATTTTAAAGGGGGAAATACCTACGCACTTTGAAATTGGTGTGCAGGTCCAGCAAATGGAGATAGCTGTTGGAATATGTTTTCAATAGACTGAAAGGTTTTTTTGGTCACTACAAGGTGTGCAGTTTCAGCTCTCAGCTGGTATTAATGTTTTCCTTCCCTTCTTTTAGGGATACCGTAAACAAGGATTAACTGCCACCAGCAGAAAAAGACCAGCTATAATTGCAATGATTTAAGATAGAACTTCTAAGAGAACTACTAAGAGACAACTTCAAAGGTGCTAGCATATAGTTTTCTTACTGTTTCCCATTCAACAATTCTGTGACATATTGTACAAAAGAATATAGTACCTGCATCCTGCTTTTACAAAGAATTTACTATACTTCAGTACTTTGGTAGTTATAAGAAGTGCTTCTTGATTTGCTAAACTAATATCCCTTCCATACAAAGACGTTACTCCCTCAATATGGTCTCTGTGGAGAAGAGAATAGTTACTGTACCCCCCACCTGAAAAGAAAAAAAACCTCTCTACTGTACAATGAATTTGTCTTCAATCACCAAGGAAGGTCTGCTAGGAATGTGCATCACTGTCACAGTTTATATATCTGTCACATCTTTTTGGATTTCTTTAAGTGGAGACTGCACTGCGATACAATTAATGAACATACTCCATCCAGATGATCACATCAGACATATGAACAGTGCACTATTAACATTTAGCAGGTAAAAGTCAGATCTTTAAACAGAATAGCACATCTCTGAAATCACAGAAAACATTTCTTATCTCTCTCCTTCAAGCCTATGCAAAAGCACACTTGAGGATCTGTTGCCATTCATGTATGGATCCTCTGCTTCAATTTTCAGACAAATCTGACACAATTTGAAAGGAAGGCAACCATTTGAAGAGAGTGACAGACACTACTCTCCACTCAACCCACACTTTGTGGGCTGAACTAATAACAACTTTAACTCTAGAGGATTTTGTGTGGAGCAAAATACATGGCTCCTTAAGATACCAGCTTTACACTATGTAAATGGAGTGCCACCAATAGTTGATGCACCACATATGAGAAAAATTTTGATAACTAGAGCACCATTGGTGCAGAGGCTCATATCTCAACATCCTGAAGGTACCATTTATGTATCATTATGTCAAATCATTGGTACCACTGAGTATCATTATACCAAATCATCAACATTGTACAAGAGAATCTGTAGGATTGCACAATTTTCAGAATTTCATAAACTGGTGCTCCAACAGTGCAGAAGTTTGATCTTTGTCAATAAATTAAAGTTGTAAATATCAGCAGATAATCAGGATCACTATTCACATTCAATAATTATGAAAACTGTCAATTTTTACTAACTTTTCTTATTGGTTTGTACTGGCTGTGGGTATGTGAATTGGTACTAATGCGGAAAAGTGAATGGTAACCAGTTTTCCAAAACCAATTTAAATCATTAGCTACTCACTCATTAGTGGTCATTTACTGTAAAGTGACTCATAATGCGGCCCTCTTATTTGAACATTGATCAATCACTAGAAACTTGACACAAAAGTGAAACAACTTAAAGTGCCCCTTTACGTCCATATACTGGTCAACATACCTGAGGGCAATACAGAGTTTCAGTTAGCATACCAACTGACACTGTCCAATTACTCAATTATCATTCATGCATGATAGGGATATTTGAGATGTGTATGACAGTTTAAAGGGGCACTTTAATGGGAGGAGAAGCAATTTGCAGACAGACAGACAGAGAGACAGATAGACAGATTTCCAATGTAACAAATAGGATTCCAGAGGATGTTAAAGGGTGTGAAAATTACCTGGTTATTCAGGCTCCAGCATACCCAGGATTTTTGAAAGGGGTTTGATTAGGAACCAAATGGGGGGGGGGGGGGGGGGAGTGCTGACAGTACTATTTAAGTAGAGTGAATCCATCAGTTGGCATGTAGCTTGTACAGAAAAGTGTCTTACAAAATTACCGCTCAGAACATTGTGCATGATGCCATTACCTGCAAGATGTATTAGTTGTATGGTGAATCAAGTCAACTTCGCTGATTGTTTAGAAAAAAAGTCTATTTTGCCCCCAAATTGCTATTTTTCAGCATATATTGAGAAGTATTTGAGCATTTAATGCAAAATTTTGCAAAAACTTACCTGAGAATGTAAACTTTCAAGATATATCACTTTTGTAGTAAAGGGAGTGAAATTTGCTGATTTTTTAGAAAAAAAAACAATTTTGCCCCAAAATTTGTACTTCCAGCATATCTTGAGAACTATTAGATCATATAACTTACAGTTTTGTAAGTACTTACCTCAGAACACATTGTTCAACATAATATTACTGTAATGGTAAATCAAGTCAAATTTTCTGGTTTTTGAGAAAAGCCAATTTTGCCCCAAAATTGTTATTTCCAGCATATCTTGAGAAGTATTTGAGCATTTAATGCAAAATTTTGCACAACCTTACATGAGAATGAAATATTCAAGGTATATCACTTTTGTAGTAAAGAGAGTGAAATTTGCTGATTTTTTAGAAAAAAAAAAAGCTACTTCTGTCCCCAAATTTGTAATTCTAGCATATCTTGAGAACTATTAAACCAATTAATTTAAAGTTTTGTAAGTACTTAGCAATAAACTATTACAAATTTCCATGTGCAGGCCCTGTATTGAAATCAATGTGCATGTTGGCGATGCGATAGGCAACTCCGTGGATTGCCCTCTTGTTTTACTTTTTCTTTATTTTTCCTTCATTTCTTATTTTTTAGAGGGTAACAGGGGGCCATGGCCTCTGTCTATGCCAGAAGTTACCATTATCATTCAGGCCCAATATTAATGGTGTGTGATACAAAGTACAAAACACACTGTGGGAAACATTTTCTAGGAACCATAACAAAGATATGTGTTGGTCTATTCTGAAAATTCATACAAAGGCAAAAGACATATTTAATCTGCCAATTGCTGATTTTCACATACAGTAACTTTTTTAGCTGAATGTAAATGAAGTTGGAAGTAGTGATAAACATTCTTTACAGGTACATTATGAAAGGGTCATGAAAGTAATTTTGATTTTACTGACACAGTCAAAATTGATCCTTACTGTTTGACTGTCATCTTCTGGCACAGGGATGCCCCACTCCAGTCGACTTCTCTGACGTGATACCGACAAATCCTTTAGCGGCTCCTGGATCCACCTTCGCACCATCAGGTTAAATTTTGATGGCTGAATAGCTGAAATGGTATTAAAAAACCAGCAAAATGTAGCAGAATATGTTTAAACATTAAGGAACACAATTTCTGGTCAAATTCCTCCTACACAAACCAAGGTATAATTTTGTTGCGGCTACAGAAATATTTATGACAGTT
This sequence comes from Stichopus chloronotus, assembly GCA_021234535.1. Lineage (NCBI taxonomy): Eukaryota > Metazoa > Echinodermata > Holothuroidea > Aspidochirotida > Stichopodidae > Stichopus > Stichopus chloronotus. The sequence continues at coordinate 710,999 of CM037831.1, forward strand.
CTTTAGTATTCGACACAACTCACTCAGCGGTGAGTTGTGGGGAATTCAGATCATAGACACCTACTTACCCCTTGCTTCACTAATGCATTAGAGTGACACCGTGGAAGCCGGTGGGAAGTCACCAGGGAGGTAGAGAGGATGGCACCGCCAAACGCCACTTCGGCACTAAGAGTGTCCATGAGACAACAAGCGACGAACATCATTGGTGTTTTCCAGGCTGTTGTCTTGAGGATGTCCTCGATTGGCACCCTGGAAAACAACACCTTCAATGTCGCTTTTCCCTGGACCTTGTGACCCTGACTTGTTCCTGGGCATGTGGCACATGACCTCCTTCAGCCAACACAAAATGGTATCTCTTGATGCCACAGAATACAGCCACCAGTGGCAGATGAAGAGTCTGTTTCGGACAAATGAGTGTCCTTTGTCCGATGAAGATATCACTTAAGCGCCCAAACCAGACACCACTTTCTGTCCTCGCTGACCAAGGATGCCGTGATCTCTAGGACAAAGATATCCCCCTGCAAGGGAGTGAGTGTCTGAGTCTTGGCCAGAAATGAGTGGTCTGGAACCATCTGAGCCCATGGATCTCGAACCTCAAATGGCCCACCTTGACGGATAAGGCCTATAGGCAGCTCCTCCTCTCGCCAACGCCACTGTGACAAGAAACAAAGTCTTGCGAGTCAGACGCTCCATGGGGCTAAAATGCGCTGGATCATAAGGGGCCTTAGCAAGAGATTGCAAGATCCCATCCATAGACCAGGATGGCCCCAGCTACCAAATCCCCAAAACTCATTGGTTTGGGAATTCGCTTGCAACGTACTCACCTCACATAACCTATGAATTACTGTATTGACCATGGTCTAGCATCTGGCAATTTCGTGCATGTGCGTGTGTGTATCTGGCCACCGCCCTTCCGTAATTCCCAGGCTGAAAAAGCCTAGGTTGCCGGCAAAGTGTCGACCAAGAGGAGTAGGAGGAGTAGGAGGAGGCGAAAAACCCTCAACCCAGTGCTTACCTAGTGAACGTGGGCGAAGATCGACCGTCGGCGCCGTCAGTGGCGGAGTCCCACGAAGGTTGATTGCATGTGCCGCCCCTAGCACAAGGAAGGCAAAGGAGGGGGCAAGTGTAAAGCGTCGCTGCTGTGGACCTGTCGCCCTGAGATGCGAATCCTGACGTGGGGAGGTGGGTGGGTCGTTATATGAGGTGAGTACGTCGCTAGCGAATTCCCAAACCAATGAGTTTTGGGGAATTCACAGCGCGTACTCCCTCACCTCATATAAACTATGCATTCCTGACACAGGGTCGTTGGCGGCGGGCAGGATTACGCGGTAGGAGGCTGGAGGACCGCTCGGGCAAAAGCCTCCTCTGCGATGGGCGTGTTTGTGAGATAACATGATACGAATGATGACGGGGTCTTCCACGCTGCCGCCGTGAGGATATCCTCCAAAGACACGTTGCGGAACCAGGCCATGGAGGCAGCGTGACCGCGAACATCGTGGGATCTAACCCGCTCGTCGGAGGTGATGTGGGGTCTGATGAGGGACACGATCCAACGTGAAAGCGTCTCCTCACAGGCCGGTGTGAAGGGGCGTCGCAGCAGGAGGAATAGCCGGTCCGACGTACGCATGGCATAAATCGTAAGTCTTAAGCATGCCGGGACGCCTGGCTGCAGCGGCAATGTCTGCAGCCTCCACAGAAAAGCCCGCCGCTAGATGTAGGGACGCCGGGTGGCGTAGGGCCCCGTTGCGTTGAGTGAGCAGATCCGGGACTGGCGGGAACATAAAGGGTAGATCGTGAAGCAGCCGGAGGAGTGGGAACCACGTCTGGTTCGGCCAACACAGCGCCTCAAGCAGAAGGTCCGCCGGTGTGTTCTGAAGTCAGCGTAGGATCATGTGGACGAGCGCAAAGGGGGGAACACATACATTGTTAGTCCCGTCCACGTGAAGGAGAGGGCGTCCACCCTCCAGGCCGTGGGGGTCGCATAGCGCGACACGAAGGTCAGAAGTTGAGCATTGGCGGTGGACGCAAACAGGTCTACGAATGGTCGACTGTAGAGGGCAAGACGTGAGTTGCCCAGCGTCGCGTGAGTCCAAGCTCCTGAATCGTACGTGCCGCGCGTGCACATCCGCTAGCACGTTCTGCTGACCCGCTAGGTGCGCTGCACGGAGTGTAATGTTGAGGGACTAACACAGCAGCAGGAGGTCCCAAACCCGTCGGAGCTGGGAAGCCAACTTGTGCCCCGTGACGATTGATATAAGCCACTGTGGTGGAACTGTCGGAGCGCACCGTCACCACGTGACCCGCTAGGGATGTGCGCCAATGTATCGCTCACCAGACTGCCTCCGTCTCGAGCACATTGATGTGGTAGGCCGCCTTGGTCCGGGACCACACGCCCGCGGCCACTCTCCCATTCCATGTTGCGCCCCACCCGGACTGCGATGCGTCCGTCGTGACAGTAGCTAGTGGCACGTCGTTGCGAAAAGGTCTGCCCCCTGTTAGATTGGACTCGTGTGTCCACCATTGCGGTATTAGCAGGCTGGGGTGCGGATCTGGCGCCGGAGCGTGTGTCAGGAAGTGGTGCTGGAGAGGGCGCATATAGAGCCGGCAAAGACCCAGGAGATCCACTAAGCTCGCCATCCTCCCTAGAAGCTGTTGCCAGAGAAGGACTGTTGCCTGCGGCATGGCGAGGATCTTCCTCGCATCCGCGACGAGGTCCGCTAGCCACTCTTTAGTGGGAAAAGCCATACCCACGGAAAGGTCTAGCCGCGCCCCGAGGTACGTGATGGTTTGCGAGGGTGTGAGCGCTGACTTTGCTTCGTTTACAATCCACCCTAGGTCGTGCAGAGTGCGAAGCACGTACGCGGTGTTGTCGTGTGTGTATTCCTCCGAAGACCCCAAAACTAGCCAATCGTCGAGGTAGGCCAATACTGTTATCCCGGCCCACCGGAGGAACGCTAGAACCGTGCAGGTTACCCGCGTGAACACACGCGGCGCGGTCGATACCCTAAAGGGCAAGGCAATAAAGGCCAAGAAGCCTCTCGACGTAATGTGAATGGGGACATGAAGGTAAGCATCTTTTAGGTTGATGGAGGATGCCCACATCCATGTCGCGAGAAGAGGGAGGATTGTCACGAGCGTCTCCATCCTGAACCCCTGGGGACGCACGAACTGTTTGTTGAGGGGCTTGAGGTCCAGGATGGGCCACCACATTCCGTTCTTCGGGGTGAGGAAGAACGTGGAATGGAACAGAAGGTCGCCCTCAGTGTGGACCTCTTCGATGGCACCCTTGGCCAAGAGGTCCTGAAGCTCTTGCTCGAAAGCGGCCCTTTGTGTCTCTTCGACCGGGACCGGTGTCGGCAGGACAAGGCCAGATGAGGGGGGGAGCCGTGAACTCTGTCCGGTATCACTCCGCAATTACCCCTAGGACCCAAGCGTCCGACACCATCACATGCCACACCGGCAAAAAGTGTCTCAGTCGTCCCCCACCGGCCTTGACACCGCGGTGGGGTGGGCACCCCTAGGGCCTCTTAGATCGGCCGCTTCTGTTACGGGGACGATAGTTTGATTGGCCCGATTGTTGTTGGCTCTGGCGAGAGTCGTTCCGCCCGTTGCGGCCCCCTGAGCCACCTTGGCGGGAGTACGGTTGGTACCTGGACTGGGACTGCATGCCCTGACAGTACCGATTCTGACCCGATCGTCGGTTCCGACCGGAACCCTGCTGGCGGGTCTGCTGGCTAGGGTTGCTCCCAAGACGCAACATATGCTCGTCGGCCTCACGGAGAGCCTTGAGCCGCTCCGCCTCCTCCCGGAGCTTTGCGTCAAACTGGTGCCAAATAAGTCATTGCCTAGGATCGGCAGGTCTCTGAAGGCCTCGACAGCCGTGCGAGACGACCAAATCCAGCAAGTGAAGTACCTGATCGCGATGCATCATGGTGGCCTTGACAGAAATTCTAGCGAACTGGTCGAAAACGGACTGCGCCACCGGACAGAGAAGGGCGATAACTGCACCCGTGTCCGTGCGTGAAATGCCAGCAGTCTGAGCCTGCGAGAACGAATGATTCAAGAGCTCAGCGAACAAGAGAAGTGCAGAGGCATACTTCATCCCCGCTCTTGAAGCGCGGTCAACATCATACATTGCCGTCTCCAGGCGGCACGAGTTCTTATCGCGGAACCTATCTCGAATGTCTAATGTACCTGCCGCTCGCAGACGTTCCTTGACCCGTGCAGGAATAAGTGGTGCAGAGAAAAGGTTCAGCCAATCCTGTTCATCTACATGAAAAGCTCAGGCTGCATCACGCTGGAAAGCAGTCCATTGCCGAGCCGAGGCCAACGATCGAAAACGCTGCTCGCATTCCATATCAACGGACATGGAAGCCCGCGGGGCTGATGATGCCGCGTTCAGTGTTAAGCGCGACGCTGGCACTTCTGCCGCGGAGGGGCACAGATCTGGCTGGTACCCCAAGGTCCTACGTAACACCATAGCCGCACGCTCGAAGGCGTCTAATGAAATATCAGTACCTCGTAGCGGCTCATCCTCCTCGGTCGCTGGAGTGCTCTGGGAAGCTCCGCTGCGGAACACGAAATCTAGGTCCGGCGACGGCGAGGCTGCCAGGCGTGGCTGGTCACTGCTGGGGGGGTTGACGGGCCCTTCGGCGTTGGGGTAGCCCTATCCGAAAGCAGGCACTCCAGTAGGTCTTTGACCTGTCCCAAAACCGCATCTTGCCTATTCTGCGGGGGTGTGCCGCGGCGGCGCCGAAAGTCGCAGTCGCCCGACGACAGCGACAAGTCCGAGGATTCTGCGCGTCTCCCACGTGGAGCCTTACTGCAGTTGGGCACGGGAGCTAGAAATAGGCGGGAAGCCTTCAAAATCGCGTGCTTGCCAGGAAAACGATTCCGAACTGGATGCGAACAAGTCCAACACCGCGCGATCTTCCATGACCGGCTCTTCTGGGAGCGGGTCTTGCGGCCAGGCGGGTTCTACGGAGCATGCCCGGCTGAGGGGAACGGACTTATAACAGCAGCCCTAGTAGCCGGTGGAGCGCGGGGGCAGTGCTTGCAGCCGCGGCGACGGGCTGTGACTGAGGGCTTAGCCCGGAAGCTCTGGGGGCCTCGGAGGTCATAGCAGGGCCTACACCAACTGCCATGGAGGCCTGCGTAGCAATAGGACTTACACCCCCGTGTGGGGCGGCCTCTTCGCTCATGAGGGGTCTTGTGCCATCAACAATGGCAGCCCGAGCGGTAGACATGGGGGTACGGTCTCTAGGTGATGGTAGCGGATCCCGGGAGCGGCTTGCATCCCAGGTATGGCTCTTGGTTTCCGGGTCCCGGGAACGGCGCTCCGACGTGGAGTCCCAGGTAAGGCTATCGGGTTCTGAGTTCCGGCAACAACGACCGGCTGGGGAATCCCGGGTATGATGATCCGAAGACGGTTGAGAAGACGGCTGAGCTGTCATGGACTTTTTCTTGCGAGACTTTGGGGCTGTTTTGCCCCATTGTTCTTCCCGTTTTCTTAACCACTCCGCGGTTGTCGCCCAACGTTCCACAGGCCACGCGCCGCAAATAGCGCAAGGGAGGCCTTCCTTGCACGGCTGGCATCGCGGACACTGATCATGAGTGTCCCAGGTGCTAAACGGGCAGAACCGCTTACAGGAGGAACAAACATCCTGAGTTCTCTCCATAATCTATCTGAAGGAGAGGCTAAGGACACTAAAACACAGAGAAAAATGACATGTACCACATAAATTTCGGAGTGTAACGAGGTCATGCGGGGGCCTACCCCCGACGACACCAGGTACTGATACAACTGTAGGCCTGGGACTCGCGGGGAGGGAAAAAATTTCCCCACGCTGAACCCCGTGGGGGAGAAATGTCCCCCAACATTAAGCGAATACAAGAACAAGATACACACTACATGGCTAAACATGAAGCCTAACAACGCTACATAACCAGAAAGCCAAAAAGGCTTTGTGATTCCTTGCGACATGGTTATATTATAACAAACATGAATTATCCACATGACAAGTATGAGAGTTGCTGCAGTTACCGATCTTGAAACAACACATTTGCCTTTAACCCAAAATAACCTTTATTTTGGTGACCTCAAATGACATTTGATGTCCACTAAAAGCAATAGGGATCACTTACCCAGTATGGGGAACCCACACAGCAAGTGTGACATCAGTCAATATTACCCCTCTGGAGATAATGTGTCAGCAAGGTTTGACCTCGGGTGACCTCAAATGACCTTTGACCTCCACCACAAACAAAAGGGATCTTCTACTTAACATGACCAACCCACACACTAAGTATGACATCAGTCACAGTTACCGTTTTTGAGATATCGTGTGTACAAGTTTTTTACATTTTAACTTCTGGTGACCTCCCATGACCTCTGACCTCAACCAAAAACAATAGCAAGTCTTCTACTTAGTATATACAATTCATACATTAAGTATGACATCAGTCACAGTTATCCTTCTGGAGATACTGTGTTTACAAGGGTTTCACAGTTTCATCTCTGGTGACTTCAAATGACCTTTGACCTCCACCAAAGACAATAGAGATCATCTACTCAATATAACCAACCCACACATTAAGTATGACATCAGTCACAGTTACCCTTCTGGAGATATTGTGTTTACAAGATTTTTACAGTTTGACCTCTGGTGACCTCACATGACCTTTGACCTCCACCAAAAACAAGGGGAATCATCTTCTCAATATGAACAAACCACACACCAAGTATGACATTGGTCATAGTTATCCTTCTGGAGATATTGTGTTTACAAGGTTTCTACAGTTTGACCTCTGGTGACCTCAAACGACCTTTGACCTCCTCCAAAAACAATAGGGATCATCTACTCAATATGACCAACTCACACACAAATATGAAATCAGTCACAGTTACCATTCTGCAGATATTGTGTTTACAAGGTTTTTACAGTTTGACCTCTGGTGACCTCACATGACCTTTGACCTCCAACAAAAACAATAGGCATCATCGACTCAATATGACCAACTTACACACTAAGTATGAGATCCGTCACAGTTACCGTTTTTGAGATATTGTGTTTACAAGGTTTTCACATTTTGACCTCTGGTGACCTTGAATGACCTTTGACCTCCACCAAAAACAATAGGGATCATCTACTCACTACGACCAACCCACACACCAAGTATGAGATCCGTCATGGTTACCCTTTTTGAGATATCGTGTTTACAAGCAGGGCGTCACACACACATACATCCACACGACATCGCCATTGCATAGATTCCTTGCCTGCCTTTGGCAAGGAATCAAAAGAAGATGAAAACTTTGAGGACAAACCAGCCCAGTTTGCACGTTCAGTGAAATGCACATTGTCTCTCGAACAGCCCTGCTAGTGTGCGAAACCTGTTTCAATTACAATGATGTATGTGCAATCATAATCATATGCAGTGCCAGTGTGTCTGATCAACAACGTTATACATGGTCAGGATTTGTCAGTTGTCAGCTGAAGAAAAGTTGGGACTTCGGCCTAAGTTCAGAGCCACTGTTCGGTGGGCAGTCCTCGATAAGTGCCTCTGATGGAGTTTCTAAAGTGACGTCATGGTCAACACAATATTTGCAAACAATGGTTGTCACTGCTTAGGGTGGTTAGGCTATAGGATACAATGTTTAAAATCATCTCATTCAGTCAAAATTGAATGGATTAGCTGAAACTTTAGGGGTAGAGCATTTACAGGAAACATATCAAATGAAGTACTTGAATGAATGAGGAACTTTGATGACCTTTCCTATCCCTGTAATAAGATGACTTGTCATTGAAAATTCCCTTTGCACTCCCAAGTGAGGACATTTGCTGTCGTGGCTTGGTTCCACATTGTAGCTTGCTAAATGATCAATTCGGAATCCCATACATGTACAAAAAGCGCACAATGAAAACTTGTATTTGTAACAACTCACCCCTGGGGTTACTTTCAAGCCAATAAATCAACTGATCTTGAAATTGACTCAGTCTGAACAAATAGTTGGATTCTGTCATCCACTCCACTGGATTGCCACTTTCAACTGAAACCTGTCGTTAATAATGAAATAGAATGGTATCTATCTGTAATTTGATACCTGACTTGTATGCATTAGGAGAATAGTTAATGATATTTCAAACTAAGTAACAGGGTTGGGCAGTGAAGCAGTAATCATTGGTATCAGTATTTTGCGAACCAGTACTACTTGGTGCTTTTACAAATCCATCTGGTACTGACTTAATTTATCAGAACCAGTAATATTTCAAAAAAGAAACAATTACTATCTTTGAATTGTCTTGTAATTTCTCACATTTCTAACCTAATTAGAGCACCAACAGCGCAGAAGCTCATACCTGAACATCCTGAAGGTGCCATTTATATATCATTATGTCAAATCATCACCACCATTTTACCAAATCATCACCATTCTGCATGAGGATATGTACTGTAGGACTGCACAATTTGCAGAATTTTGTAAACTACAGTAAAGCACAGTGCCGAACAGTGCTGAAGTTTGAACATCATCAATAAATTTGTAAAAATGTTGAAAATTCCATTGTTTGTTCTGGCTGTGTGCATACGACTTAGTACTGATGTGAAAAAAAAATTGTCAGAATTTTTCAACCAGAATGCAGAGATGCATTGCAGTTTCGATGATCCGATTAAGAATATTTTTGCGGAATGTGATATAATAGCATTAGTATGTGTCACATTGAGCTACGTATGCTTTATATAAAGTATGAGATGTGCACAAGCTTCCTTTCTTGAGATCATACCTCCATGTTCACAATTTGATGTTTGCTGACATGGAATAACCTTCTACCTCCACTAAAGACTAACGTTCTTGTGCTAAATGAGATACAACTACGCACTGAATACAACATCTGTCCAAGCTTCCCTTCATGAGATAATATGTTTACAAGAATTCCACACTGTGACCCTGTTGACCGCAAATGACCTTTGACCTTCACTAAAGAAAATGAAAATTTTTGTAAATTCAATGAGATAAACCAACAATCTAATTGGGAGATCTGCCCAAGTTTTCCTTCTTGAAATATTGTGCTTACAATATTTTCACAATTTGACCCCTGTTGACTTCAAATGACCTGTGACCTCCACCAAAATCAACAGGAATCTGGTAATCAATGTGACACACTCACATACCAAATGTGAAATTTGTCCAAGCTTCTTGAAATATACTGTTTACAAGTAAGCTGTGTGGGTAAGAGCACTACGCATATATCAGTATACATGGCTGCTCCATACCTAAACGGCAGGAAAATATCCGCTTCATCACTTTAACTCTGCAATCAATTAAGACCTGTTACATTCTGTAACAACCCTGAAAAAGTATACATTTGTTTTCTTTTAACAAAATAGTGACGAATCGAGATTCACTGAGTGTCAATATGCAACCATTAACTTGAAAAAATTAAGTGCCAAACACATTGGGTGGGGAGGGGTGGGTGAGGGATGAGGATGGAAGATATTAGGAAGTTTACATTTAGAAGTGCTGGTAAATTATTTACCTATCCCCTGTAGCTATAAGCCAATATGATTGAGCAGAGCTCGGTCTCAAATGCATTGAGTTGGAGTTATGAAAATGTGTTGGTTTGTCGTAATGCTGTTATATATGGTGAAATCTTCTCCACTCTTTTTTAAGTTTAATGTGCAAAGTTTTAGTGTAAAATATGCCATCCTGTTCCTGATGACCCAATATAAGCTTAGCAATATATCAGGCAACATAAAGCACATTTTCAAACAGTTTGGGTCAAGATTTACTTGAAAATCTTAGTCTAGTCTGTTCCGTACAGTAAGTGTAGGGCACCAGTAATACATGTCTGGCTAGGATCTATCTCAGTATTACGTATATATGTTAGGCTACAGCAACAGTTCTAAGTCACTCTGAACGAAAATATCTCGTAGAAGGAAACCTTTGAATTAAAATTTGCGAAAATGATGCAGAGTGCTAGTTTGGGGTGTTATGCACATGCCATGCAAATGTTTTTGGCAGTTTTGACCGATTGAGATTTTTTTTTTTTATAATTTCGACATTGTAACTTGCTTTTCTGAACATGTGGTAGTATCTACAGTACCAAGTGTATACAGACAACAAAACAGCGGGTGAGATCCAACTATAGCTTTTGTGACTGAAATCTCTTACTCTAGGGAGTCTAAAACCTTAACGACATTTGCAGTTTGCATCAACAGAAAGTTGTCTTTGGAATAAACGTTGGGTAAGCATTCGTTCCGGCCAGGAAGATGCTATTTGACAACAGCAACTCCCTGTTCCAGCCGTACTGCCTTGCATACGCGATATACTGTATGTCTACGTGGGTCGGCTGCTTACATGGGCAGTATGTACTTGGCATGAATCTATCATTCTATGCAACGTTAACGAAACAGACAGGTGTGCAACTGACTCGGTATAAGGAGATGGTGTACTGAGATGGGCTCAAAACTGTGGGTGAAAACCTTATTTAGCTATTTTTCGACCCCCCAACTTAGACAACTGAGGTTTCTTTTCGGCAGGAATTACAGGGAAAATGTTACTCCATGTTTCATCAACACGAATGTTTTCCAATTTGTAGTAACGAAATGGAAACATGCAAGCAATTCACTCCTCTTTCTGCTATTCTGATGTATCTAACATGGTGGGAAGTACAGCCATATCGGCCTTTCAACTGTTTTTCTAGATAGGTGTACAGTACTTCGGATACTCCTCGGTCTTGCACTTTGCTTTTGCTTTTATGTCTGACAAACATTGCTACTTATTTTGATGTTCCATTGTCACCAATTTTTTTTTTCTTTTTACTAAAATGCTAATTTGTGTTCATGTGCCCTGCAAGGTGCACAGCTTTTGCGTACACAACTTGAAAAGGTTGTCTTGGAATTTTCCGTAACCCCCAATCACGGACTATTCCGATTACGTACAGTTCAGTTACGTACTCTCTCATCGACTAACTAGCGAGGGGGTATCAATTGGTTTCTTCACACAGCTTTACTTTTTACGACGTATTACCCATTTTTCTCGGTACACCTGGTATGTTTGGTATACTTGTTAGCTGTTAATTTTGTTACTCCAGGTGTAGGTGTCAATGCCATGCCCATGTATACCAGTAAATCATCACAGTTTATTTACAAGGTTTTCACACTTTGACCCTTGTTGACCTCAAATGACCTTTGACCGCCATTAAAAAATAGCATTCTTGTACTCTATGAGATACACCTACATACTTCATATGACACCTACATACTTCATATGACATCTGTCCAAGCTTCCCTTCTTGAGATATAGTGTTTACAAGGTTTTTGTAACCTGACCCCTGTTGACCTCAAATGACCTTTGACCTCCACCAGAATCGATACGAATGTTGTACTCAATCTGGTACACCAACGTACTAAATATGACATTTGTCCAAGCTTCCCTTCTTGAAATATTGTGTTTACAAGGTTTTCACAATTTGACCCCTGTTGACCCCAAATGACCTTTGACCTCCATCAAAAGCAATAGGGTTCTTCTACTCAATGTGGTACACCTACGTACCAAGTATGAGATTTGTCCAAGCTTTGCTTCTTGAGATATCTTGTTTACAATGTTTTCACAATTTGACCCCTGTTGACCCTAAATGACCTATGAACTCCACCCAAAACAATAGAGTTTGTCCACTCAATGTGGTACACCTACATACTGAATATGAGATATGTCCAAGCTTCCCTTCTTGAGGTATTGTGTTTACAAGGTTTTCACAATTTGACCCCTGTTGACCCCAAATGACCTTTGACCTTCACCAAAAATTATAGGGTTCTTCTTCTCAATATGGTACGCCTACATACTTAATATGAGATCTGTCAAAGCTTTCCTTCTTGAGATATCGTGACACAAGGTTTACACAATTTGACCCCTGTTGACCCCAAATGACCTTTGACCTCCACCAAAAATTATAGGGTTCTTCGTCTCAATATGGTACACCTACATACCAAATATGAGATATGTCCAAGCTTTCCTTCTTGAGATATCGTGTTACAAGGTTTTCACAATTTGACCCCTGTTGACCCCAAATGACCTTTGACCTCCACCAAAAACAATAGGATTCTTCTTCTCAACACGGTTCACCTACATCTCAAATATGAGATCTGTCAAAGCTTTCCTTCTTGAGATATCGTGTTTACAAGGTAGGGCATAACGGACATACATCCACACACACACATACATACACACATGCACCCACCCACGCACGCACGTACGCATGCACCTACCCATGCACATATGTATATACATACTTTTGTACATATGCACATACGTGCATACATTCATACACCACCCTGACTGCATAGGTCTACACAAGGAACCAAGAGAAGCTCTTGTGGGGACTCGGTGTGTGAAACTTAAAAATTTCAATGTCCAGCAGAATACTGTAGCTTATCAGGCATATAGGATATTAAAAAGGAATAGCCATTTCAAGTCTATTCCCGTGGTTTCTATGACATGTATCACTTGTTATCGAACTCTCTTTCATCAATTTGCTCTGTTAAAAATTTCTTCAACAAACTTCATCAAAAGTTCAACAAAATCAGTTTTGTTGAGATTGCAATGTTGATTTGATAAACATACAAATTTAGGTCACTTTCATAAGGGTTTGCATTGATTTTTTTAAATTTTGGATCAGCAAGCGTTGTCGAGAGCTGATGCACAGAACCAACAAGAGCACAAGGGGACTGTGGCTCCTTGGTGGTGCAATGTACGTTATGGACAAAAAGGAGCAAATTGCATGGTACAATGGCCAATATGGTCCATTTCTGACCATAAACCTGTGTATCCTGAACAACTCCAAGTTACCATAATGCTAATGTGACAGACCTTCACTTTTTGTAACATAAAATTTGTAAAGAAAACAAAATTTCGTCACTTTATTACAAGCCCTGTCCTAACCAAGGTTAATCCATGATTTATCACATCCAAAGAAGTTTAGACCCCATTTGTCCCTAGGAGCCCAAAGCGACTCAACTATCATAGTACCGATGTAAAAAACTATCAACATTGTAACATATAAGCTGTAGAAAAACTATCACTTTGCATGATCTTGTAATGTATGGCCCATATGGCCCACTCTGAGGTTGGGCCATATGGGCCACCCCTAAATGCTGAGCACTGCAAATGTTTCCACAATGCTAAATTGACAAACCTCCCACACTGTTAAGCAAAATATGCAGAAGAAAAAATTCTGCATAATTTCATAAAATGATTTATATGGCCCAAAATATGCAGAAACAAAACATTCTGCATAATTTCATAAAATGATTTATATGGACCCCATATGGGACATATAATCCTGAACAACTTGGAGGAACCTCTAACATAATGTAGTAATGTGACACAATGTCAACTGAATACCATACAATCTGTAGGAAAAGAGGCACTTTGCATGATTTCATTAAATGGCCAATTTGGACCTTTCACCCAAAAACCATGAGCACCCTGAAGGCAACACTACCATAGTGCCATTCATACAAGTATAAACTTTGTCCAAGCTTTATAACTTCAAACAGTATGCTCAAAATGTTTTTAAAGCTTTGGTCTCAGTGTGCCCAGATGGCCTTTGACCTCCACCAAAAGCGATAGGGCACACCTTCTCGAAATGGCAAACCCACACACCAAGTTTGACCTTTATCCGGCTTTCCTCTACTGAGTTACAGCATACCCAAGCAAGTGTTATAAACACATACACACATACAAACATGCACACATTAAAAGCAACATTTACCATTGACACCGAAACAGTAGTACGAAATGCAGAACCAATAAATAGTTGGCAATATCTTCATTTGCTTGCTTTTAGTTACTAAAACACTTTGCATATCAAAGTTAATTATGGCTAAAATGTTGTCTTCAAGTTTCTGGTAAATGATGTCATTGGAAATTAAAATGAAATTTTAGCTGATATCCAGAAATCATTGTCCATAGCTACATGCACTTACCTGATATACAGCATTTCTGTGGTGCTTAATACAGTATCAGAACTGTGGACTTACTTTTATTTCTTCACCTTGCTCACTGATGCCATGTTTTATATGACTCTCTGGTAGGAAACATTCATCTGAGGTACAATACCATCCTTCATAATGACCTTTATATATAAAGCCAGATCTGTACAATTTCTTCTGCAAAGAAAACCAGAAAGTCTAAAGATTTTGTGATTCCTTGCCCATATTCATGGAGGATAACCCACATCCAGTACCACATCCAAATATTGAGTCAAACTCTATAAAGCCTTTGTTCACAAATTGATTTCTAACTATGGTGCCTGCTGATGTCAAGTGATCTTTGACCTCCTCAGAAAATGATACAAAATCTTGAAAAATGTAGATCCCTCTCTTTCTTAACATACTCATTTGCAAAAGAATTCTCAGGGATATCATGTAAATAAGGTTTTCACAGTTTGAACTCTCATGGCCCCAAATGACCTTTGACCTCACTAAAACAACAGGAATCATCTACACACCATGTATACCATCAGTCAATGTTACCCACAGTTTGACCTCTGGCCTAATCTACTGGCAAACCTCTCATGACCTCAAATAACCTTTAACCTCCACAAACAACAATAGCGATCATCTACCCAGTATGACTAAGTATGAGATCAGTCAGAGTTACCCATCTTGAGATATCATATAAAAAAGGTTTTCACAGTTTGACCTTTGGTGACCTCCAATAACCTTTAACCTCCACAAACAACAATAGGGATCATCTACCCAGTATGACTAAGTATGAGATCAGTCAAGGTAACCCATCTTGAAATATCAAGTGAACAAGGTTTCCACAGTTTGACCTATGGTGACCTTAAATGAACTTTGACGTCCACCAAAAAACAAAAAGAGGGATCATTTATTAAGTATAAACAACCAATAACACAAAATATGAGATTAGCCAAGGTTATCCTTGAAATAACAGGTAGACAAGGTTTTCACACTTTGACTTTCAGTGACCTCTAATGACCTTTGACCTGAACCAAAAACAATAGGGATCATTTACTCAGTATGACCAACCAACAAACCAAGTATGAGATCAGTTGATACTATCCTTTTTGAGATATTGTGTAGACAAGACTTGCTCTCTGGTGACCTCAAATGACATTTGACCTCAACAAAAAACAATAGGATCATCTATTCAGTATGACCAACAGACACACCAAGTATAGGATAAGTCAAGACTATCCTTCTTAAGATATCGTGTAAACAAGGTTTTCAGTTTGACCTCTGGTGACCTCAAATGACCTTTGACCTCCACCAAAAACAGCAGAGATCATCTTCTCTGTAGGATCAATCAGCACACCAAGTATGAGATCAGTCATGGTTACCCTTCTTGAGATATTGTGTAAACAAGCAAAGCATCACACACACACCATCACCATCGCATAGATTCCTTGCCTGCCATAGTTAAGGAATAAAAAAAATGTAGAAGGCAGCATGCAATGTCCTTTATCAAACTGCTGAAAAATTAAGGAATGCTGGAGACTGCAGAAATAGTCTCAACTAAAACCAACCTGAATGTTAATGACCATCACTTGGAATCTGTCTTCCCCCTCTGTTGACCCATGTAGCATATTTTCAAACAGGGGGTTAACGTTTAAACAGCGAGCTGCCTAGAACTCTCTGACCTGACTTGCCACAGAGGCAGAAGGTGATTGACAGGAACACAGATGGCTTACATTATTCCAAATATAAAAAATACATCCCAACATTGACTAACTGTATTGTGAGACAAATTACCTACTTTAGAAAACTGAATAATACCTGTTCAACAGCATGCTACAACTAATGAAAACAAATGAATGGCAGTACAAATAGCCCTATTTGTCCCTACGAATGCTGATCAGCCATAGGCATTGACTACCAAAGCACTAATATAAACAGCCCTCAATATTTGTAACATATAATTTGTAGAAAAAACTATCACTTTGCACAATATTATCCTTTATGGCCCATATGGCCCATTTTGAAGTTGGACCCACAAATACTGAACACTGCAAATGGTTCCACTGCCACAAAGTGAATTTGACAAACCTTTCATATTGTACAGCAAAATATGAAGAAAAAGAAACATTTTGCATAATTTCATGAAATGGTCCATACATATAGCACATATAGGACCAATAATCCTGAACAACCTGATGGAACCACTACTATAGTAGTAACATTGCACAATCTCAATTTAATACCATACAATCTATAGGAGAAGCAGTAATATGCATGATTTCATAAAATGGCCTATATGGTCCACTTGGACCTAGGACCTTAAAAGTTTCAAATGTCCCAGGTTTTAATACACCACAATGCTAATGTGACAATCCTTTCACATTGTAAAGCAAAATATGCAGAAAAGAATAATTGAATAAAATGATCCACATGGCACCATATGGGATCAATAATCCTGGACAACCTGAATGAGCCACTACCATAGCAGTGATGTGTCACAATTTCAACTGAATACAATACAATCTGCAGGAGAAGCGTATTTGTGGTTTCATAAAAGAGCCTGTGTGGCCCATTTGGACCCAAAAAGTTTGAACACCCCAGTTTCCACTACCACAATGCTAATTTGACAAACCTTTCACATTGTCAAGCAAAATATGCAGAGAAAGAAACATTTTGCAAGACTTCATGGCCCATTTGGACCTTGGACAAAAAATTCTGAACATCTCTACAACATACATACCAAGTTTGACTTTCATCTGACTTTCCCTTGTTGAGTTAGAGCACACACCCCAGCAAGTGTCAGAGAAACAGTTTGCCCCCCATTCTCCCAGACGACCTGTGACCTTCACCGAAAACAAGTCAATAGGTTACACTTTCAATATGGCAAACATGCATACCAAGTTTGACTTTCATCCGACTTTCCTCTATTGAGTTAGAGCATACCTAAGCAAGTGTCAGAGACACACACACACATTCACGCACACACATACAAGCCAACCTGACTACATAGGTTCCTTTACTAACGCAAGGAACCAACAAGACCCCTATGATCAAGGCTCTGTGATTCCTTACATGGAGATTATTTTCACTGTAGTCGTTTAGTCTTAACCAATGGTAATCCACAGTTTATCACATCCCAAACGTTTAGTTTCCTTTTGTCCTTAAGAATGCTGATCCATGTACTCCCCTACCGTAGTACTTAACTGAACTGAGAATGCAGCATGCAATGTAATGCCCTTTATCAAACTGAAAGCAATGCTGGCTAAAACAGAAACAATCTATGAAATACTCAATTTCTGTCATTTTTTTTTTATAACAAACTGAAACCAAAGAGAAATGTTTAATAGGGTTGAGCAGTACCAGGAAAATTAGTACCGTTATTCGCCGCGCATCAGTACTGGGATTACTCAAAGTACCACATGTTCAACATGCTAAAAACAAAAGAGGTTCTGTGCCTTGTTCAATATGATAAAAACAACAATACATACTGTGGTAGTAATGCAGCAACTTGTATTCATGGCTTTGAGCCTGTGGCTACACAACTGTAGCACAACAAGTTGTCAACTACTTTGAGTGAGAAAATAATTTGTAAGTAATGTAAAGTAATCAGATCACCTGACTTAGGAATTTCTAGGCAGCAAATGGTGACTAGATATGTTGACACATGATTGCATTGGCCAAAAGTTGGTGGCCAGTTTAGTTACTGTATACAGTACTGTTCTCAAACCCTGATGAAGCTGGACAAATGAAACTTTTTACCTTGCTGTTTAATTTCTTTTTTGTCAATTAATTTACATGAAGACAAATACAAGTTACTGCATTACCACCACATCATATAGGGCACAAAACCTGTTGTTTTTATTACATTGAACAAGACACAGAACCTCTTGTTTTTAGCACTTTGAACACATAGTCAATCCTGGTACTTTGAGTAATGCCGGTACTGATGCACTGCGAATAACAGTACTGATTTTCCTGGTATGGCTCAACCTTAATTAGCACTGATGTTGCAAGCAAATTATCTTCATCAGTCCTAAACTGAAATGTTACACAATAGAAGAAAACAAATGATGACATATATGTGTGATTATCTATACAAAAGAGAGAAACAAAAGTACAGATAATAAGTTACAGACAGCTATGAATAAACAGCCAACATCTTGAATGCAGAGTTGAATCAAACATTATTTCAAAATAGCTCTCATGAAAAGGAGCTTGATGAGTATTTTCCATAGGATCAAAGTAAAGGGATACAATCTTGGACAAATTTGTGGGGACACTTTGTGGTACATTGCAAATATAATACTGAATTTTAGGTGAGAGGATAACATGAAACCCCGGGCCCTTTCCAAAGTTGCACTATAGGAATGTACAATTGTAGAATGGTGGCAGGAATTCCAGTCACAAGATATTCTGAAATAGCTCCAAAATGCCAAAATGCAATAAAGTCAGAACTGTTGAATCAGCTTCATATTAAAATAATGGTAGAACGTTAATAGTAAAGGCTTGTTTTTTACATTGTTTGCAGCTAATTCAAGATTTGTGACTACAATGTTTACATTGCATGAAGCTGGTAACATATGTAATCCTCATTCTTGTAATCTACACAAGTTTCCCACGATTTGCTTAAATTTTCCTGTCAAAACATTTGGTAGAACGAGGATTTCATTAATCTATCTTATCGGATGCTTAGGTCTAAGTCAGCTTGGATGGGAAGGCCGGGTTTCGATTCACAGTGTAACCAGAGTGTTTTACACTGCTCAATTATTCATTTATAAACTCAAATGTCTGTCACCTTCTCATTTTTTATTCATTCATATATAACAGAAGGTAATATATATATTAGTATAATGATATAGCTCTAACAATAAAAATGTATAATGTACTGACAGCCGTTGAAAGTGCTTAAAATGACTAACATATTATAGCGCACCATGTACGGTGCAATAAAATAGGTGTCACAATGTCACTTTTACATATGAATGAACCTCACATTTATTAAATTTCCATTTATGGCATTTCATTTGTATAATGAGAGCACACTTTCTCCACTCAGATTAACCTGCAAGTCAGTTATAATAGTCATTAAGGGTAGTTACTTTAATACCAGACACCACATCATCAATGTTAACAATTTGAACAAACAACTCATATACATCGATCTTCTTCAACTGACCACCAACATGTTAGTGGTTTTTTTTTTGGTGCCTGTTTCAATATCAGAGTTTGAACCGAAAGTATGTCATTTGTATCATTCAAAATGTTAAAAGTAGTTTCCTGGTTGAAAGGTGCACTGGACTCATGATGTTACCTCCTCAATGACTGCATTTTATTTAGCGCATTTAGTGCAAATACATGGATTTGACTGACTTATTCCTCCCTTTACTCTGTAATAACAATGACAACATTCACACAATAATATTATTACAGTAAACCAACTTCAATATAGGCCCAAAACATGCCAAACATGCACTGCTGATGTTTCTTGTTGCAAGGAATATCACCTCCCATTTTGCCGTTTAACTTATTTCAAATTGACGCTTTTTCTGCTGCCCCGCCCATGCTTCTGGCCTATCCAAATTCTCAGACATTCTTGGACAAAATTGTTGGGACACTTTGTCGTACAATGCAAATATAATACTGAATTCTAGGTGAGAGTAGAACATGAAACTCCCTGCCCCTTTCCAATGTTGCGCTATTGGAGTGAATATACACTTTGAACAGCAATCCTATCGCCAACATTGAACGGGGGCACGAGGTGTCCCAAGGTATTTCGTCCAAGATTGTAGATCATATTTCCATGAGAGTGGAACAATATCATCAACATGGCTCACCCAAAAGTGTCTTACAGCTCTCTTATGCCGAGATTCTGTTGTTCTGATAAAGTCTGTGTAAGTCACGCCACTCTCGTCAAATAATTGCTACAAGACAATACAGAGGAAGAATAAAACAAGTCAAGTTTATAAGACATTTCTCTGAAAAACTTGGCAAAATTCAAGCAATTTCTGAAAAAATTAAAGTGTACCTTAAGTCAGAAATTTCAAAAGTATATGTCACAAAACAAAGAATGAAATCATCTTTACAGGACATTACTGGGCTGAGACAAAATGTTGAAGCTTATTTTCACTCAGTTTAAAATGGAAGATTACATATAAGTCTGTGATGCCATTCTTATGCTGTACTACTCACATTAATTTCGTGTTTATATACATTTTTTTTTTAAGCCATTGCACCTTGTCACAAAATGTGACCAGTCTTTCTGTCATAGATTGACTTGACCATACAATATAACGTGTTATGTAGAAAAAGAGTACACATTTCAAAGAATTATCAAAAATATTTTAATTTCAAAAGGAAACAAAACGCAGGTAATGTGAGTTGTACGATAAGGGCATAAAAATATTGCAAGAGTGACTACTTCATATTTAGTCAATACCTTTTAACATTTTATATCTCTGCGGTAGAATGAATTATACAGATGGGAGTTGGATGAATGCCATACAGTATAGCTATAAGGGGATTTCCCACTGCCATTGCCTGTTGCAAAAATGAAAAATTCAGAAATTTGCCACCTGTGTGATACCAGCAGTGGTACCACAGTTAGGAAATGGGGGGAAGTCCCCTCCACTTTTCAGGAATGTAGGCCTTTTGTTTTAAAATCATCACAAACTGCACTAAGCAACAGATTACTGTAGGGGGTGGGGTATGGTGCTCATTTCCTAAAATTGGAAGTTGGTACTTAATAGAAAAACGTTTTTTTCCCACTGAGAAGACCCAATTTTTTTAATGTCCACATACCTACCACATTACATGCTTGCATGCCCTCCCCTACCCCTCTGTAGCATCCCTCTCTCTGTAACTCCTTTTACACCCTCCCCCCTCTCCACTTTTTCCCAACCTGACATCACCCCTATGTGACACCAGACCATCAACTGACACCGGTCAACGACAGTCAAAAGGTGAGGAAATGAGGCCTTAGAGGGGATTCCATACATCCTAAGACCTGAACAGCAGAGTTTATCAGAGCCCGTTTCATCATGATAAGGACAGCAGGTAGCACTCAGATGGGTGGTAGTTACTAGTGGGTAGCACAACGCTGATTCAACAATCCCTCTGCCTGCTGAAGGATAGCTTTACACTCAGTGTTAACGACTTACACAGTATGGCTGTTAACAGTTTCTGTACCAAACTTTGCATTGTTTGTGCTTTGGCAGGGTAATCACTTTTCATGTATTACAATCTCTCAATTTTGGCTTTCTTTTACAGGTGGTTCGTTTGAGAAAACACTATTGGGCTTTTTTAGCTTTTTCTTAATGAAAGTTGGCTCTTTTCTGTTCTACCTTCTGCACTACTTTTTCAACAAGAAGACCATATCTTTCAACAAACTTAGTGAATTCTTCATTGTGGAATACCCATGAAGAGGCAGACAGTCACAGTGTCCAAAATCTGGGTACCAATCCAGTCACATGTGTCCCACTACCAGAGGTGGGAGGAGGAATATCTAAATGTAAGAGTGCAATGTACTACCTTAGATCTATTGCTCAGATTCATCACTTTCTAGATGAGGATGCTACTAGAACTCTTATTCATGCTCGTGTAATTTCAAGATTAGATTACGATAATTCCCTCCTAATTAGGGTTAATAAAAGGTACATCAGACGTCTCGAATTATTTCAGAATCCAGCAGCTAGGCTTATAACTCCTTCATCTTTTAGGGATCATATTACACCCATTTTATACCAATTACACTGGTTGCTTGTTGAATACCGTGTGTGTTTTAAAATACTGCTGCTCTGTTTTAATTGTCTGACGGGAGCTGCCCTGAGCCCAATCATACTTTAAGGTCTTCCTCCCTAAGTTCCTACTACATGTGCCCAAATCATTTTCAATTTTGGAGATTGGTCTTTTGAAGTCTATGCTCCTAAAGAATGGAATCAGTTATCGCTTGTAATTAGATCTGACCCTTCTGTGTGCTCATTTAAATGAAATTTAAAGACTTAATTTTTTTAGGCAGCATTTTAATGATTTCTGCTAACTTTGTTGGTTCTTATGTTCAGACCATTATTTACTTTATCTTTTAATTTTATGTGGCCTTCTTGTATTGATTTAAGTTTTTAGTTTTTGTTTTAGGCTTTATTTTTATGTTTCATTGTATTTCATATCTTCTTAAAGCACTTAGAGCTTACTTTTAGAATAAGTGCTTGATGATGATGATGATTGATGACTGATCGTTTGACGCCGCATTTTAACTTTGAGATAGGGCACAGAGCAGGTAAAAAGCAGGCAATGCTGACATGTTATCATGACTTAGTTGTGACCCAGATGAGTGTGATTGTTATGAAGGTGATACTATATTAATGGAATTTAGATATGAAGGTCATAAGCGTTTGAAGAAACATCAGTCTTGGTCAGATTTTGCTAAAGTCAACAACACTATGCCCCTTTCTTTCAAAGTAAAGCAAACTGAACTACTTGAGAAGGGGCAGACATGAGAACATTGAGCCCTTCTTGTATTTTTTGTGATTACACACATATTGAGTGTCTGCGTGTTCTTTTTCTGCAATTCAGTAAGGATCGGGTACAGCAAAAAGTTGCTCACTAGTTCACACTAGCACAGTGAAGAAATGCTTGAAATGGGGGATCAAACTTTCTTTGCGCAGTAAGTACCGTTAAAGTGGAGTGGTGAACTGAAGCACTGGATCGCCACTGACAATAATGATGATGGGGTCTCTGCCCGTGGGTCCATTTTTGCTCGTTTGGTGTATTGGACATGAAAAAAGCCCAAGCAGTCGGCACTGGTTTGAAATTTGTGTTGGAGTGGTTTCTGATTTCAAAATAAGACTGAAGAAAGATGTAATTCAAAGAAATAGTTTTAGTCCTACTATGCAACTTTTGGCTCCTTTGGAACCAACTGAAGGTAAAGGAGAACATTCTGAACAAATGATGGAAGGTCCCGAATATAAATACCTATAACTGTTATTCGCAGGTAGTCTTGCCAAGGAGTATGCGGGACTCTGTGTTGGACATGGTGTGAAATTCCACATCATCTGCTCATTTAAGTGTGAACAAGACATTTAAGATAATGTACAGAAATGGCATGAAGGAGGATTTGCAAAATTGGATCTCCAAATGCGATGTTTCTGGTGCACAGACGCTACCTGTGGAATCACCCTGTACTACCCTTGCTCTTTACAATGTATATGCACCCATGGACTGAGTTGCTATGGATATACTGGGACCATTCCATCATAGTGGTAGGGGAGGGAGAAACAAATACATTCTGGTTGTGGGGCATGTTTTTGCGAGATGGACTGAAGCACCTCACGAAACTTCAGCTGCAATAGCGCATACATTGATTAGTGTATGAATTCTTTTCAAGATTTGGTTTACCTTTGAATCTACTGTACATAGTGATCAGGGAAGATCATTTGAATCTCCTTTAATGTCAGAAATGTGCAGTTTGCTGGAAATTAAGAAGACCAGGTCTTCTCCATATCACCCTGCATCAAACGAGATGATTGAGAGATTCAACCAGACTCTGGTGAGCATGATCTCCTCATACTATGTGGATGAAAAACAGCAAGACTGGGATGTGCAACTGCCACTCCCTTACAGCAGCATATAGGACTTGTGAACATAATGGCACTGGCCATTCCCCCAGTGCCCTTATGCTTGGAAGGGAGACTCATACACCTTTAATTTTGTTACTAGGGTGTAAAACAGATAGCCAACCAGATGTTTCTAGCAATGGAGAATATGCTTGCAAGCTAAAAGAAAATCTGTTGATGACATATGACCTTGGTAGGGAAAATTTGGCAACCAGAAAGTCTTGGTGGATTTTGGAAAGGACTTTGTGATTTCTTGCTAATATTTATGATGAATGAAGGATAACCAACACACAAATTTTGAAGTTACTCACCGTACCTTGTCTATAAGACTTTCAAAGGATTTTTGCTGACTTCATGTGACTTTGGACCATCATTTAAAAGACAGACATCATCTACTCATCAGTAGCTGCCAATGTTACCAGTGAAAAGTTGCTGCAGAAATCAGTCCCTAGTATATCTTCTTTACAAGACCTTCAAATTTCCATATCAAATGACTTTGACCTCCATGAAAAACAATAGAGATCACCTTCTCACAATGGAAAACCTATACACTACCTTTGAAGTTCAGCAACTTCCTCTGGAGATACAGTGTTCAAAAGGTTTCTAAACTATGACCACTGCTGACCTTGTGTGACCTCTGACCTCGCTAAAAACGACAGAATCTACTCATCACGAGCAACCAAGATTAAGAGAATGAAGTTCAAGCAACTTTCAGCAGCTGAGATAGCTTACTTAGTAGGTTTTCAGAGTTTCTCCTCTGGTGACCTCAAGTGACCTTTGACCTACATCGAAAAGAGTAGGAATCATCTACTCACAATGGACAATACCTACATATAACTTTGAAACTCAAGTAACTTTCCCTCATTAAGAAACCATGTTTACATGGTTTTCAAGCTATGTCTTCTACTGACCCCATGCGACCTTTGACCTCATCAAAACTTGAGAGAGATATCCTCCTGAATAGGTTTCAGACCTTCCCGTTTGGTGACCTCACCTGACCATTGACCTACCTGAAAAAGAAGAGGGATCATCTACTCTCTATGGACTACCTACACACCAACTTTGAAGTTCAAGTAACTTTCGCTTCTTGAGATGTCATGTTTGTAAGCCAAGGCGTCACACACATACATACATACACACACGTGCACACACACACACATACTCCATCACCATCACATAAATTCCTTACCTGCCTGTGGCAAGGGATAAAAAACTGGAGATTGGCAGAAAAGAAACTATGATGTGAAGGTAGTATATAACAATTTCAGAGTTGGTGATTTGGTCTACCTCTGAGATGATACCAAAATCAGGGCGGGGATAGTCAACCTTAAAAGCAGGAAGTGGATTCGACCCTGTATTATAAGAAATGTAGTAACTTACTTTTTGAGATAAAACCCAACAGAAAAGCAAGTCTTCAGATATGTCTGTGAACACTTGCTGCACTTACAGCATCAACTTGCAGATCAGGATAATACAGACGTTCGTACTGATTAACCGGTCTTTGAGATTGAAAATGGGGTCACAGGAACACTAGGGTCAGGAAACCTACAGACAAATTTGTTCTGTAACTGGTTTAGTCCAGCAGAAATATATTTTTTTTGGGGCCACATCATAACCACGAATTAAGTGAAACTGTAGTGACAGGTGACTGATGATTCCGAGTAGATAAAAGAGATGCAGGGATGATCCTTAAGCAACTGAAAATGGTTGTCCAAAGGACAACCAGCTGCAAAAATTTGGTTGTCGTCCTAAAAATTTGGTCGTCCTCCACAAAAGACAAGAAATGTGCAAAATGTGTATGTTGTGGTTTCAAGACCATGTTTTTATTTGTCTTTCTTATGAAGGTTGAAACTTTCCACAGCTTAACTTCACATTTTTACAATTTTGACAGGTTTCACTTGTTTCATGTTTTCACTGGATGGGAGATCACCTGTTCTGTGTAATTTGTAAAGTGTTTCCTATCCTTTCTCAAAATCATTGAATCATCCCAGTGCTAACTGTTCTCTACATTTTCACAGAATCCATAAATCATAGCAATGTTAACTGTTTCTTGCATTTTCTCAAAATCAGTGTATCACTTCGGTCAATAAGATATGTATTTGCAGAGGTCAACTGTACTAACAACATTGTTATGAATTTTAACAAACTTAAAAATCTGCTTATGATTCTTTATGGAATCATCAGCTGGATTTAGTGTGTCAACAAAATGTCCATTCCTACTAATGTAATGTATTGTTTTCTCACCCTGATGTAACCAGGCATGGCAAGTTGCATTGAGACTATGTTTTCACAATTTTTATGTTTTGCATTATTTTCAATAGGAAGTTTAATAATTATTTTGTGGAGGCTCATTCATTAGGTAGATATATGTAAACCAGTTCTGGGTTTTGTACTTTGTTATTAACTGTTATTTGAACTTATATTTTTGTCTATTTTTGTAACTATGTACCATTTTGATAGTCTATTTTGCATTTGGTACTTCAACAGTTTTCACTGAGATAACAGAATAAAGCTGCGAGAATCTAAGAATAGCAGTATGTGCCTTCTGTCGAGTCCTTTAGTTATTTGAGTCTATACACTCTCACCATCGACCTCTCTACAAACGGCTACACTCTGCATGAGCAAGGAAGTGTGAGGCTCTCGCAAATAACTAGTACCTTGTAACGAATATCCTTGTAAATAATTGGCATTCGTTATTAATGACGGAGAATCGAAAATGGACCAAAAAAAAACAAACACATACCATCGAAATAAACTTCGACGATTTAACGGATGTTTATTTGGTTATGAAATAGGTCAAATATACTGCCGGAGTATTGCCCTGCGAAAATTAAATAAACTTGAGACTGAGCGGATACAATTAAGGTGCTTCAGCCTCAAGGATCCAGGTAATAACTGATAATATTAGTTATTACCTGGACCCTTGAGGCTGAAGCACCTTTAATTGTATGTGCTAAGTCTCGAGTTTATTTAATTTCACAGTGCAATACTCCGGCGGTATATTTGACCTATTTTACCAATAAACATCCATTAAATCGTTGAAGTTTATTTCGATGGTAATGTTTGTTTTTTTTGGGTCCATTTTCAATTCTCCGTCTTTAATATCTAATGCTAATTATTTACAAGGACATTTGTCACATACCTGTTGAGGCAACGTCCATAGGTACACACTCACATACACACACATATGCCAAACTGACTGCATAGGTTCCTTAGCTGACACAACTTGGAACCAAAAACAAATTACTAAAAAGCTACAAGAATCTAAATGGCAAATTAGAACAGAGTATACATTTTCTTTTCTGTGTAAATGATGTCAAAAACACGGTCAGCAGAACTCCCACAGAAATTCTGAAATAGAAATGAAAGACTGTCACTCTACATGGGAAACCAAATTTGTCCTACAGTAACACACCATCCCTTAACCTTCATGTACTACACTTCAAATCTTTGCAAAATGTACCTAAAAGCTACTGTAGGTTTCACTAGGCATGTCAATTAAAATGGCTATGAAGCTTATAATGTGCAGTAGCTTAACAAACCTTAAATTCCTGAGATATTTCATTGCAAAAGCGTAGAGGCTCTGTACCAACTGCTTGGGCAGCCTGCTGAATTTTGAGACCATGTTCATCTGTACCAGTTGAAAAAATGGAGTGTGATTCACCTTTCAATTTGCTGCATCTATGAGCAAAGTCTGCTAACACTGCCGAGTATAGATGACCAATGTGTGGCACTGTAATATGAACATTTGAAAAGGTGTTTTGGCACCTGTCTATATATTACAGCTAAAATACACTGTAACAACTGAACACTGTGAATAGATGATGGAACACTGCCGTCTTCAGAGCAGAGATAAATCTTTTAAGCAAAACATTACATTAACATGAATATGTACAACAGAATATTTGTTTTGATGCTGCACAAGAAGTTCAACTTGTAGGTAATAAGAGCTGCAAGCATATAACAACCAAGTTGGACTTTTTGTTGCTCTCACCTGCATTAACATAAAAGATTGGTGTTGAAATATAAAAACGTTCTGGATTTCTTGAACTTGTAGCAGAGCACATGCTTCTTTGGAAGTTGATGTTTCTGTAACAAAGGCTTGCCCAGCATGGTGTCCCCAGCTTTGTCGTGAGTGACAGAAGAGACCTCATGTCCAACATATTGATATCGGAGAAATTGGTAGAACTGCAGGTTGTTAAAAATATGTGCGGTTTTATTGTTAATATCCTTTACTAAAGCCTTTAAAAACTGGACATTAGAATAGACTTAATCCTTTGTAACAACCTTTCTGTCAAGCACATCTTAATAACACAAGCAAAACCAGAAAGCCAATAAGGATTGGTGATTCTCTGCAAGATGGATACATTGCAACAAACATGAATTACCTATGTATGCTACATGTATGAGACATTTCCGAATACCTGAGGCACCATGTCAATAGGGTTTCAACCTTTAAACTCTCTTGACCTAAAATGACCTTTCACTTCTTAAGGAAAACACCTAGTACCCTGCATGAACATTTCCATGCTTAAATTTGAACCAGAATGTAGAACTGCATTGCAGTTTCGATGATCTGATTAAGAACATTTTTGCAGAATCTGATATAATAGCATTAGTATGTGTCACATTGAGCTACGTATGCTTAATATGAAGTATGAGATCTGCACAAGCTTCCTTTCTTGAGATCATACCTCCATGTTCACAATTTGATGTTTGCTGACATGGAATAACCTTCTACCACCATTAAAGACTAACGTTCTTGTGCTAAATGAGATACAACTATGCATTGAATACGACATCTGTCCAAGCTTCCCTTCATGAGATAATATGTTTACAAGAATTCCACACTGTGACCGTGTTGACCACAAATGACCTTTGACCTTCACTAAAGAAAATGAAAATTTTTGTTAACTTAATGAGATAATCCTACAATCTAATTGGGAGATCTGTCCAAGTTTTTCTTCTTGAAATATTGTGCTTACAATATTTTCACAATTTGACCCCTGATGACCTCAAATGACCTGTGACCTCCACCAAAATCAACAGGAATCTGGTAATCAATGTGACACACTCACATACCAAATGTGAAATTTGTCCAAGCTTCTTGCAACATACTGTTTACAAGTAAGCTGTGTCGGTAGGAGCAATACGCAGCAATATCAGTATACATGGCTGCTCCATACCTAAATGGCAGGAAAATATCCGCTTCATCACTTTAACTCTGCAATCAATTAAGACCGGATACATTCTGTAACAACCCTGGAAAAGTATGCATTTGTTTTCTTTTAAACAAAATAGTGAGGAATCGAGATACACTGAGTGTCAATATGCAACCATTAACTTGAAGAAATTAAGTGCCAAACACATTGGGTAAGGGAGGGGGGGGGGGTGGGTGAGGGATGAGGATGGAAGATATAAGCTTACATTTAGAAGTGCTGGTAAATTATTTACCTATCCCCTGTAGCTATAAGCCAATATGATTGAGCAGAGCTCGGTCTCAAATGCATTGAGTTGGAGTTATGAAAATGTGTTGGTTTGTCATAACACTGTTATATATGGTGAAATTTTCTCCACTCTTTTTTAAGTTTAATAGTTTAGTTTAGTTTAAAAAAAGGATCAGGAGGGACAATTAAGTCCCCATCAAGGACCCTGAAAAGAAGGTGACAAAAATCAAACCCGGTCACAGATCCTAAAGTACTTGTCCAGTACATTCATAAACCCATTTACACTTCTTGCCATCACTGCATCCTCAGGCAACCCATTCCACTCATTCACTACCCTCTGAGAAAAGAAGTAACGACGAATATTGATCCTACTTTGAACCTTCTGGAGTTTAAGACAATGACCTCTAGTAATTTTACTATTAGCAAACTTAAAGAAATCAGAAAATGATAAATTATCAAATCCATGAACAATCTTATAGTCTTGTATCAAATCCCCACGTAATCTTCTCAGCTCAAGTGAAGTGATCCAAAAAATACATGCAAGATCCATGGATGGTTACGTCATCTGATGAACGAAAGGGCAGTAATTACTCTGTAAAGCAACAGCAACGGCATAAAAACAAATCTAGAGCAGCAATCCCACTGAATCTCAATGCATCTGGTTGTTTAATCATCCTTTGTAAGGATGTTCTGAATGTTCAATTGTGATTGAAGAGATTAACGACAAACCAGATAGCCAAAAGGCATTGTGGTTTCTGAGATTCAATTATGAGTATTTGAATCTGACATACTACAACTTATGATCTTTGACCTCCACCAAACACAACTGGGATCCTCTACTCAATGTGGAACACCTACAAACCAATATGAGATCTGTTCAAACTTCCCTTGATGAGATATCGTGTTTTACAAGGTTTCCAATGTCACGTCTGTTGCCCCCAAAGGACCTTCGACCTCCACCAAAACAATAAGGTTCTTCTGCTCAATGTAGCACACCTAGATACGAAGTATGAAATCTGTCCAAGCTTCCTTTCTTGAGATGTTGTTTTACAAGGTTTTCAATTTCACCACTATTGACCCCAAATGATCTCCACCACAAACAATAGGCCTTTTCCACTTAATGTGGTACACCTACATACAAAATATAACAATTGTCCAAGCTTCCTTTTTTGAGTTATTGTGTTTACAATGTTTTCACAATTTGACCCCTGTTGACAACCCCAAATGACCTTTGACGTCCACCATAAAGTGACTGCTGGTCGATAACACCCTAACTTTCAACATGGGATAGCTGTCACATTGGCTTAAACTCACAACTTTTTCTGAATATTGTGACATCATAAAACTCCCAACAAGTGCTCTGGTCGTAACGTTGCTATTTACGTAATACTGGATATGAGAGATAAACAGATGTTTGATGAAGACACTTTATGCTTTATTGAGCACCTTCAAATGATTATTTCACATTGATCATTTCAAGAAGTGACAAGAAGTGACACAAAGTGACACTTTTGCCAGCAACACCTTGTTTGGACAAAAGTGATTTAATCAGTTTTATCAACAGTATAAATAATGTTTTTGTTGCCCTTGGACTGTTTGCATTCCTTTAGGTAGACAAAACATATGCAAACAAACAGGTAGATAACCAGAGGACATTATCCACATACTTTACATCCTAGGGAAGTGACCATTTGTTCACATATCCATGGTGACAAACCAGGAGTACTGTTTGAACAGTGATATTAGTTGTAATGGGTAGACTATAGATGATTTTTTTTTTCTCAATGAATCTTGAGAAAATTTACATAGCAATTGATAATCACATTACACATGACATGCTATTGCAACACCAGAACCAGAAAAATGGTTAAGACATATAACATTCTTGGACCATTGATAAAGAAAATGCAAGAAGAGTGTGAATCACAGTGAATGATAGATTCATCACTTGGGTGACAAAGTGCAAAATGTCTCTAAAAATTATGAAAGGGGCAAATACAGGTTTTGCTGAGCCAAACCTGAAAAATTATATACATATTCTACACAGATGTCTCAAGAGAAAATGTTATGACTAGGTAATGATACAGATTCTTTGCATTCAGGACATTAACATCATGAGACAATCATAAGAGCTGTTTCTTACAACAAGCAAGATAAACAAATAGAAAAATCTCTTTTTGAAGACAGAAATTCTGTGTGACTCAATCTTTATTTAACTGATGGAAGAGAAGCACCTCTCAGTTCAGAATGGTGTTAATGATTAGCAAAGAAGTAATACGATAAGATATTGTTTCAAGGTCAGATGCAAATTGTTGTTGAAGTGTTAAATCCAAAAGACAATTTGTCAGTATCCATTGATGTGGTGATTAAATTCTACAGTGGTGGCTTTGTCCTGATTTGTATGTTGCCATTCCCTATAAGAGATGAAATTAAAATCGTCGGAAATATGAACTATTGCACAGATTGCAAAACTAATGTATTTGGCAGCTGTTGTATATCTGCATGGGATCGAAGCAGTTAACTTTCAGGTGCTCCTGATGTTCTTGACAAGGATTCTGCTGGACTATTTTTTGTTTGTCTGTTGATCTGTGAATAAACCATACAAGAAAATGTGTTTATTAATTACCAATGTTTAACATGACAGAAAACAGAATTTAATTTCTAGGGAGACATAGTTGGTAGGAAAAGGCAATGAGAGAATGGTGAAACGGAACATCGACAACAGTAGGCTGGTGATAAGACTATACAATTGCAGGATTGCAGGAATAGAAAAGCATTAAACAGTTTGTTATGGAACAGGACAAATAAATGACTTCTTGTAAGTACTCAGAGTTGACTGATAACTAGTGGCAATCTGTGGTTTATCCTGTAAAAATTGGCAGTGATATTTCACTTCTTATCTTGTGTATGGCAGATTCTGACCCACATTGGCTTATGGTTACTATAGTAGCTTTCTAAGATTCCATACGTAACTCTAACAGCAGAAGACAGCTTCGCATAAATATGATCTAAACATGAATTATAGTCAGTTGTCGGACAATCAATAAGTTGCCTATAATGTACTGAATCACACAAAAATGGAGGAAGCCTCTCTGAGTCAGAGGTGCTTTGAAGCAAGTCAACATTGAAATCACCAGTGATCACAGTTGGTACTGAATTGTTGATAGAAGCAAGCATGTGTTTTAGCGCTTGAATGAACTGATCCACAGATAAAGTTTTCGACCTGTAAATGGCCACAACTTGGATTTCAAACAAAGAAATGGTGATTGTTGTCAAGGTTATTTCAATTTGATTAAAATCAAGTACTGTTTGTCTGATGATGTCAACGTTGTTTTTTGTGTATATTACAGTGCCGTATGCTGAATGTGTTGAAGATGCATGTGATGGGAAGTTCTTGTACAGCTTGTATCCTGCTATTTGTATGTCTTCATCTGTAATATTTCTTGACAGATGGCATTTTGTAAACAGGAGAATATCTGCTGAATTGATTGAATTGTCCCTCTGTATATCTACAATGTGTTTCTTTAATGATCTTACATTCTGATGAAGGATTGTTGTTGCATTTTCTGTGTATTGTAAGGTAGGTACACAAGTTTTCATTGACCGTTCAGTCCTCAATTCTTCCATTTCTTCCACAACATTTGAATCAACATTTATTTTTGATGGATTCAGACAGCGTATGAAGAGGCCAGTCATAGATGTTACTCTGCTTAAAGCAACATAATGGATGTGGCATTGAGAATGAGTTGCAGACATGTCTACTACAACTTCAAGGTATCACCTTGATATCTATGAACAGTTTTCGCAGCAGCTGGTCTTAATGGAAACTGCTTGCGGAGAATTTCGGCATTTTTGTTTCGCCCAATCCTGAACTGTCTAGCAACTCTTGTGATTGGAGTCCAAGTTGGTTGAATGCCCATGCAGTAGAGGTCTTTCCTAGCATGTCTGTGCAATTTTCCAGAAGCAGTGTCATCAAACTGTATCCAGATAGTGAGGGTGTGTTGCTATCATGATCCTGTTCTATGTATTTGACAATACCTGAAGCACCATTAATTAATCCATCAATCCACATTTAAGCACAAGTCTACTCTTTGGCCAACTCCACTGCACAATTTATGAGTTAATCCCATTGTTTTCTGAGGGTCCTGTGGAATGTGTTGAAGGATTCTTTCTTTGACTGCATCTGTAACATCTCCTGTAACAATATCTTGGGATGGAATTTCAACTTTGATACTCTTCAAACAGTCTAACATTGCAGCATTGTGTAAAGTAACTTTGCTGTTTGTTTGGAACAAGTGCATTGCATTTGTTGGCATGTCTTCCACAGGGAGTTCTCTAGTTTTCAACATAGTTAAATCCTCTTCTGTGTGCTTTCCTTCTCTTAATCTATTAAGCAGTCTTGCAAATGTATCATCATCTTTTTGACACATGATTTCACCAAGTTCAAATGCTGTGAAGTTGCCTTTCCATAAATTAGTGGCTAATGGATCATAATCAACGCTTAAATCCTTGAATATCCATCCATCAAATACTGGCTTTGGTTGAAAGAGATCACCAACAACAATGATACTCTTATCTCCAAAGACATTTTTTGTGCCCATTATTTGTTGCAGTCTCTGATCAATGTACTTCAACATTCCATTACCAACCATGGATATTTCATCAATGAATATGACCTTCAAGCTGTGATATTTCACTTGCAAAGAGTTGAGACGATCAGAAGTTACGGCTTTGTAATGACAACCTTGACTAGCAGGTATTTCTAAAGCACTGTGAATTGTGTTTCCTTTGATACCATAAGCTGCTTTACCTGTTGGTGCCATGAAGTATGTAAGTGTCATCAGGATTATTACCAGGTACAGTGGAGTAATATCTCAACAGAGCATTATAAAGTGCTTTCAGGACTTGTGATTTACCAACACCAGCACCCCCAGGTCAGAAAGGTATATATTGGTTTCGAATTTGTTTTAAACCAGTGAAGCATGTGGTAAAAAAATCCTTGTGCTTTGCATTAGGGCTGTTGACTAAAGCATGATATTCAGGATCAGGTAAGCAAGGTTTGAGTAATTCTTCTGTGTTTGGTTTGTTCACAGGTACACCAATATCTTGGGCTATGTCATATAACTCTTGCGGCTGATGTGGTTGGTTTTTGGCTGCCTGTTCCTTTTTATCTTTGTCTTTCAGTTCTGTATGATTGAAATTTGGTGCAACACTGTGTTCATTCTCATCATCACCATTCTCTAGTGCTTCTATTGCTGAAACAATGACATCACTGTTATGATTGTATTCAGCCTCCTTTTCTTGGATGCTCAACTGTAAGTTGTGATAACCGTCCTGGTAATGACCCCATGAGATCACTTTCCTTTCGCCACGGAAAGAGCATGATTTGTTCTTTACAGAAGTTTTCAACATCATTTCCCCTACTGAAGGGAACATACCTTATTATTTTGGCTCTACTTCTTCTTCTGAAAATCAGACCTCCCACAGAGTAGCACTTTGTCTCAGCATCACATTGTTCCAAGTTGGGATCATCTTCATTGTCACCAGACTCATTTCCATCTTAAAAAGTTTCAGCAGTTGTTGTTTTGTCTGTAGAAATATCGAATCATGCAGCAAAGTCAGCTAAACAGTAAGTTTCTAGTACTTTGGGTAGGGCAGAATACTTTTTGATCAGTCCCATACATTCAATATCTGTTGAATCATCTGGCAATTGTTGAATGTAATGCAATGGTTTTAGCAGCACTGTGCGATTTTCAACAGGTGATGTGGTGATGAAAATGAATTGTCTACTGTACATGCTTTCCTGAGGGACATTTGAAGAATCAAATAGCTTCTTGAGCACCGGTTTCCACATGATCAAGAAACTTGTTACCGATGTGTCTTACACATTGTTTGATGTCAAGGTTACCTTCTCTAGCTTCCTTTGTTGCACATTGCATTAAATTACTCATACAGCACCTCTCTGACCCTTGCTGACGTAAGAGACTATGTACATAGAACAAGCATATGCATCTAGAACATACAGAATGTCCATTTTAGCTCTCCAAGTCTCTAGCAAGTCTTTGTTGTACGCATTAATTCTAATCTCACTTGGAGACCGTTGTAGAAACACTTTGTCTGATGTCAGGATGTACCTGATGGCACCGGATGTTCTTCTGTGACTTCAAGAATTAGTAGCATCTCTTCAAATGAAGTTGACACATCTTCTGCTAACTTTAGACTTTCTAAGTAGCTTTTGACTTTGTTGTAATGGGTTGACAATTGTTCAGCTTCTTCTTTTGCTACATCTCCTAGTGGAGTAAGAATCATTGTCTTTGACATTGGTGGAATGGGAAAACCAAACCTACGAACACCCTGTCTTTTCTTTCTACATGTCTTTGCATGACTACGTGATTGTAAGTTGACTGAATGATTGACTGTTGCTGACAGTTTGTTCCATGTAACATACTTATCAATGAAAGTTGCAACTTCAGTGTTTGTTGCATCATGATGTACTGGTGCCTCTTTGATCCATGCTAGCATGTGAATGTGAGGAGAGCCTCGTTGTTGAAATTCAACTCTGTAGAAATGATCAATCATCTCACCAACTGGATGATATGAGCTCTGTATTACATTATTGAGAAACCTACGCACCATGTAATCAAAGTGTCTTGCACATGTTACAGGGTCACTCTGTATGAGGTCTGACTTTTCTTGCCATGTCATATTCAATAATTCAGGGTCGGAAAGTTCTCTTTGCTGAAATGTTCTGCAAAGAATTCTGAGTAGATGTAACCACCATGTTTCTGCAGCTGAAAAAGACATGAACCATGTTGGGATTCCTAATTGTCTGATCATCGCAAACAGCTCTTTCTTGGCTCTTCCCCAATATGGGGGCGAGCTTCTGATTGTTCTGAACACCCTGAAAATCTCATCAAGTGATAACAATTGCTGTACTTTCTCCATACTCTTGAAGTGTTCTGCAGTTAGTTTTTTCCCTTTTGTCTTTTTCTTTCTTAAGCTTAAGGTAACTTTCTGTTGGATTTGACTGATCTGAAGTTTCTTAGCTTGTAGAATATGTTTGGAACTGACGGTGCAAATCTTCTGTCTTTGTGTAGTAATTCCCATTTACACACATTGCTGTAATGGACTTTCACTTGAGTTTTGTTTCTGGTTTGTCCTGAAAATAGAGTTGGGAAAGCTAGCTCTTCTAAGTGTTTATCCTGAAATAATCCTAATGGGGAATTCCCTTCACTTGGGGCACAATAGGCAAGACTGTCATCTACAATGTTAGGAGTAAGCATGGTATCTAGTGCGCTGGTGGCTTGGACTTCTTCACTTTGCATTTCTGTCCACTCATCATCAGAATCAGGTTCTGTTTCACTTTGCTGAAATGTTTGCATGTTTCCTTAGGGTTGTATTGTGTCCTCTGAGGCTTGATCATAATCTACAAATTCTTCCCAATCATGCTCCATATCTTTCACAGATTCTTCCCAAGAGTTTTGTACTGTTTACCCCTTCATCTCTACAAAGCTGACTATATGTAACAAGCCATTGGGCAGCATTAAACACTTTGCGTGGCCTTTCATTCTGACAAGTACTGAGTGCTTGTAGGAAGCTTTCTCTTAAATTTGACTGGGATGGTTTGGCCATCATCTAATCTACGGGAAGCGTTCTGACAATGGTAGTAACATCAGCAGGTACACTTACTACATTTACTTTAATGCTCATCTGACGGCCTCTGGGCAGTTCCCTCATTTGCATGAAAGGAGTGCACAGTGCTACCAGCCTTTACTCCAAATGGTGCAATTTTAATTCATTAGGCATAGACATGTTATTGTCCAATCCAAAGGGTGGTGTTCTTCCAGTTGTAACATAGAGGTTGCATGTCTTACAGATGTACTTGTTTTCATCATGCCAGGATTTACTTCCTTTGTGAGTAAATGCAAGCTGTTTTGTGGAGATGGCACTTTCCTTGTACCATAATTGTCCACAACAACAACAAACATATTCAGGACCAACTGAAACAGATTGCCAGAAGCTTTTCTGTAAACTTTCAAATGATTTTAGATAACACTGCAATTGAGCTGCAGATTTACAGGTTGATGCTTTCTGGATATATTGTTCATTTTTTCGTTCTTTGGCAATTTGCTAATCTTTCATTCCTGTTATATGTTTTTGTTGTTCGCAATGATTGCATCCTTGCTAAGTTCTTCCTTATCTCATTTGCAACAATGGATCCATTTTCTCTAGCATTTCTGATGTGTTTGAGATTCTTATCTCTTTTGTGCAATGTGCAATTATCATCCTTCCTTAATTTCTGAATGCAATATTGATTCTTTTCTGACTCTTTTGCAGAGTAAGAAACACATTTTCTCAATGTCTGCATACGCTTTTTATTAGCTGGCTTTTCATTGTTCAAGTAAACACAGTCCTTTCTGAGAGTGAATCCGTTTGATGTTTTGCTGTTCTTTCTGCTGATAATTTTCATCTAGCCTTATGTTTTTTATGCGATTGGGGTTTTTTTGTGCTTCTTCCTGTTTGTAAGTTTTATTCACTCTTGTAATTTTCATGCATTTGCAATTTTGTTCTTGTTCTTTCTGTTAGTAAGTTTCGTTCACTCTTGTAATTTTCATGCGATTGCGATTTTGTTCTCGTTCATTGAGTTGGCAAATTTCATTCACTCTTGTACTTTTCATGCAATTGCAATTCTGTTCTTGTTCTTCCTGTTGGTAAGTTTCATTCACTCTTGTAGTCTTCATGCTACTAATATTTTGTTCTCGTTCTCTCTGTATGTAATTTTCATTCCCTCTTGTACTTTTCACGCTTGAGGTTTCGCTGTTGTTTTTCTGTCTTTAAATCGTATTCAGTCTTGTATTTTTCACACGTTTGATGTTTTCCTGTTGTTCCTTCTGTTTGCAAGCTTCATTCATTCTTGTAGTTTTCATTCGTTTGAGGTTTTGCTCTTTTTCTGTCTGCAAGTTTCATTCAGTCTTGTATTCTTCACACGTTTGATGTGTTGCTGTTGTTCTTTCTGTTTGTAAGCTTCATCATCCTTGTACTTTTCATGCATTTGAGGTTTTGTTGTTGTTCTTTCAGTTTGTACATTTCACTCTCTCTTGTAGTTTTCATCCAAGTGAGGTTTTGTTGTTGATCTTTCTGTTGTTATTCTTTATATACTTTGTTTTGCCTAGCTACTTTCATTCTCTTCAGGTTTTTTCTTTCTCAAGCTAAGTACATTTTATTGATTGCTTCAGTTGTACAGTATTCGTTCAAGATTCCTTAATTTCTCTCTCTGAGCACAGTCATTTTATCTTATCATTTTGATACGTTTTGCATTAATAGCTCTCTCAGCTTACCTTATGCTTCACTGGCACATTTTTTTCCTTTTTTGTTGGCGTGATTGAATTTTCTTTTTCTCTGTAGCAAGTACAGTATTAGTTGCTCTTAGCTTCTTCATACATAAGGTGCTGGAGGATGCATAGGCAGAGGTCTTTTGGACTTTATGGTGTGCAGATTTAATTTCTTGCAAGAGAGTTTGCCTCGTAATTTCAGCTTTCACAAGCTCTTCTGTTGTTTTTGGCAGCACGGCAAGTGTCGTTCACTTGGTATATCAATAACAACATCATAGTGGTTGCTGATTGTATTTCTGAGGTATATTGCTCTCTTCCTGGAATCTACTATTGAACTAAGATTACCACATGCAGGATAGCGAAGCCACATCTACTGGTGACCATGCAAGGCATACGTGTACATATGTTTGCAGATGAGAAGCAGCAGCCAACAGCTCAACCTCTGTTGACCACACATTAGAATTTTCCATTCCAGATTCTTCAATATATTCTTGAACAGTCTGTGATGCAGAATTCAAGTGACTTTGTTGAATAGCTTGAACTATTAAATGTCTCATGATCTCATGATTGTCTTCTGTGTGAGTTAATACATATGACATACTGTACACCGGGAGAAGCAATTGCCATCACCTTTGATATTTTTCACAGTCAATGGTTTTGCATGAATGTTACAAACTAGAGCACTGCTATAGGCTGTTCCACTGGTACAAGTTCTTAGTTGAAAGTTTGATGCAATACCAAGGTCCAATAAAATGGACTTTGCCCATCTGTCCTCAACTGGGAAAAAGAGAAAAGTGCTATTGTTGGTGGTAATATGTGTAACTTCAGTGGATGGATGACCTGATGCTTTAGCACTGTCATGGGAATTCCATGTTCTGTTCATCTTTTAACTTCTTGACAGTTCTTTTAATCATAGCTTTCCTTTTTTTATAGCTAGCTTTCTTTGTTTTTGGCATGCTGAAGTCTGTTTGAACCTTGTGGAATGATTTTACTTGTACTCTTTACACTTCGTTACTGTGTGTCCTGATAGATAAACTTTGGTTGTGGCTGACTGATAAGCTGATTGCAAGGCTTTTGATTGTGGTTGATTGATAAGCTGATTGAAGTTGATTGCAAGGCTTTTGATTGTGGCTGACAGATAGGCTTTTGACCTTGGCAGATAAATAGGCTGGTTGATAGGCTTTTGATTGTGGCTGACACATAGGCTGATAGAGGCTGATTACAAGGCTTTTGATTGTGACTGATAGATAGGCTAATTGTGGCAGATAAATAGGTTGATTGCTTGGCTTTTGGTTGTGGCTGACACAAACGCTGATTGAGTCTGATTGCAAGGGTTTTGATTGTGGCTGATAGATAGGCTGATTGATAGGCATTAATTGTGGCTGGGTGCTAGGCCTTTGATTGTGAGTGATAGATAAGCTGACTGAGGCTGATTGATAGACTTTTGAGAGCGATATAATGCTGATATACAATTCTAACGGAATGTACCTGCAAAAAATGTTCAACCTAAAGTAACGTATTTGCAAGTTATGTTCAATCTGTCTACCTCCAAGCAATGTTCAATCTGTTTATCTCCAAGAAATATTCAGTCTTTCTCCTAGTTTAATCTGTCAGTCTCCATGTAATGTTCAATCTAAGTACAGTAATGCTCAATCTGTTTATCCCCAAGTAATATTGAATCTATGTATCTCCAAGTTATGTTCAATCTGTTTATCTCCAAGTAATTTCCAATCTGTCAATGTCCAGGTAATATTCAATCAATCTCCAAGTAATATTCAATCAATCTCCAAGATATGTTCAATCTGTCAATCTCCAAGGTATGTTCAATCCGTCAATATCCAAGTAATGTTCTGTCTCCAAGTAATGTTCTATCTCCAAGTAATGTTCTGTCTCCAAGTAATATTCGATCTCTAAGTATTGCTCAATTTTCAAAAATATGCAAGTTCAAATTGCATAAATCAAGAAATCTTAAATTTCAATCTTTGATCACAAAGATGCTGACTGACTGACTAATCAAGGAATGAGAGACTGGTTTAGACAAAAGAGGTAACTGATATGGACACACAAGATTCAAACAGATGGATACTGGTAATGGCTGATTCCGAATTATCGACTAACTGAATACTTACTGAGCGTAAGAGTCACAAATAAATAATTTTGAAATATTTTAAGTTCATGTGTCCCTTATTGCTGTGAACGAAGTTCTTTACCTAGTTCTCGAATAGTCCTCCACCAAAATTTCAAACTTTTGAACTGATAGTAATATTTTACTTCAAATAAGGTCAATAATATAGTTGTATATTTGCACGGAACTATAGAAAATGTACCCTTGATAATTTCTCCCCCTTACAAATTGAAAACTTTTGAACAATTTTTCAAAAACAGTATGAAACCACCTCCCCAACCCTCTCCCAAAGTACAGAAGTAGTGCCAGGAAGATGACAAACGGGCAAGAAAACAGAAAAATATATCATTAGAAATAAGTAGTTTCATACACATCATTACTGTGCATGAGGAATAAAAGAACAAAGTGGTGGGGAAGCAAATATGTTTGAAGCACACTGAAGTTAGTAGACTCAATTTTACTTCTACCACTTGAGCAAATTTAGAGTTGGACACAAACTCTGGTTATGTAATAAAGGTGATAAATAATAGGCGAAAGTCAATTGAGTCCATTTACTTGATCTTATGGCACACTTCAGACATTTGCCAAACTGAGGACTTCAAGAAGGCTACATATAAGTTTGAAGGGCAGTATTTGCAGTCTTT
Source organism: Stichopus chloronotus (assembly GCA_021234535.1). Lineage (NCBI taxonomy): Eukaryota > Metazoa > Echinodermata > Holothuroidea > Aspidochirotida > Stichopodidae > Stichopus > Stichopus chloronotus. The sequence continues at coordinate 752,138 of CM037831.1, forward strand.
CTGTAGAGATACAGATTCAACCTTTCAAACTGGTATAACTGTACAGTAGCTTGAAAGTGTTGAATAACTTTTATACCCAGAGGAAGATATGTTCCCTAAAAGTCATTGAACATACCCTGTATATGCTTACAAAGTATTGCTCACAAAAGTTTTGCATATAGTTGTGTATGGTGGTACACAATTGGCATTAGATAAGGAAAACCATACTTGAACCAAATTGTGAATCATTTCACGAACTGTACAGTGAGCTGTAACAATGCATGTAAGTTTTACATTGACAATAAGTTCAGCCAGCGTTCAATATTTATCACTTCCTTTTTTTTTATATAAACATACCTTCCACAACAGTACCAGCTAGAGGTAGTAGTAAGAACCAGTATTTGTTTCTTCACAAATTCCAAACATTTGGCATTCTGTGGAACTGCAATATGAAAAATTAATGTGGAAGTGAAAATAGCATGCACTACTGTATGTTACTGCTGAAATTTCAGCAGATTCTGAAAGTAACTTCCTAAAATATTGCTTTTCCCTCTCACATAATGTACATAACAGTCTGATCCACAGTAAAGTATGTATGATCACAATTCCTAATTATTGCAGTAGGTGTCAGGAGAACCAAAATGGAAAACTTCAACAGCAATGAATTTTCCTGGAAATTGACTGAACACTAAACAGCAGTACCTAAAGGAATAAATTAAATACAGTCTGTGTGGTTTCCAAATTATACCCAGTACAGACCACATGGCAATCAATGATGTTAATATTCAAATACTAAGAAATACAATGATATAATTTGTTGGTTCTTTACTAACTGTCCAGAAATGAAATAGCAATTGCAACCTACACATCAATAAGCGCCAAAAGGGTAACCTACACACCAATTTGAAGGTTCAGACCCCTTCCCTTTCTTGAGATACCATGCATACAAGGTTTCAAAATGTGACCTCTGCTGTCATCAAGTGACCCTTCCAGCCTACTACACCTACAGTGTCCAGTCTTAAATTTCAACATGTAATGTACTGTAGACTACTTCATGTTTGAGTATCTTTAGCTACACAGTATATACTTCACATAAATTTGCATTTCAAACAAGGAAACAGAATAAACATAATCTATTCTCTATTTGATGGCAAACAAAACTGTTTGTTACACACACACCAAGCAATACTAATACTGTAGTTGACAAACAATGCAAGCTCATTCAGATACATGGTAATGATTCTTAAGTTGTAACATCAGCTGACAAAGTAAGCTCACAAAGTTCTAGCACAAAGCTTCCCTCCTGTAATGTTGAGCAGCTAACAACAAACTGTTTTCCATCAATACCTAGGGACTGATATGGAGTTCAGAAAGGCCTACCTTTTTACGCTATACATTAGGTTACAAAGTGGCCACATCATGAAAAACACAAAAGCAGGATTTAAAATTAACATAACAGTAATGTCTCGCATACTGTAACTACTAATATTGTGCTACTGCCCTAGTATTAAATGCTGTTTTCACTTACAATACCTAAAGACTAGGGTAGGGGGGCTCAACAAAGAAGAGGCTGACGCTACCCTAGTTCCCCTGATGTCTGGGGAAGGCCTAATTCATTAAGGCCAAGTAAAACAAGAGAAAAATGGTTGAATGGCCAAATATTCTGAAAAATAGAGCATGCCGGGTGTTTTCATTTCCTGTTCAAAGACGCCGTGTGTCTCTGTGAAAGTCGCTGCTGCGGTGCCATAATGCATAATAAGACTATACACACAACCTACTTACAGTTACACAACAAAACTAAAATGATGAGGATCATGAGTATCATGCTTTTTGACTGAAGAAAATTACAGAACCTGATTTATTTCATACGTTCAGTTATTATTTTCAAATTTCTTATAGAAATATATACTACAGGATAAACAGTACTTTTAGAAAAAAAAAAATTGGCATCGTGGCAAAAATGGATGCAGGCAGGGAAACTTTTTTTTTTTTACATGACCTTAGTGAATTAATAATAACGTAATATCAAACAGTTGTGCCATATGATTAGGCTACTAATTGGCTAGTGTTTGTAAGGCTTATGACTGGAACTACACACAGGTAACAGCTGGTCATGCAACATGCTTAGAGTAGCTGGGCCAACAGCCCTACATCACAGCTTTGTCTACTTATTGCAGCCACACACAAATACAAGAAGTCACATAGATATTACTAGGCCTAGGCTAGGTCTCAAGCAGTATAGTATGCACACAATGCACTGACAAAAGTATCAACAAAAATTTATGCAGTATACTAGGTGTAACTTGAGTCAATCAGTACTTTGAATTGATCAATGCGTGCTCAAGTGAGAATCTCAACTTCATTGAGGACGTGTGGAAACAAAGGAATTCCAAAGTAAGCACATCCCAGGGTTGTTATGAAAGTGGTCAAAACCAGTTTTGACCACAAAAAGGTTTAAACTTGGTTTAAACAGGTCAAAACTAGGTTTAAACTGGTCAAAACTGGTAAAAACCCATAAACCTTCTGTTAGACAAAATAGTTTAGGTCACAGCCCATCAGCACACATCAATTTATATGACCTTGAAATTCAGGAGGCTGCAAAAGATTGAATTAAATTTCTTTGATTGAAAATGTTATTCTTTTGCCCAAAATAATTATGAATTAACTATTCTATTAAAGAGAAATAAGGCGTTTGTTCTACAGAGAACTACCATAAATTTAAAACCAGTGTTTATAAAGGTAGAATGGCAGATTATTCAAAATAAGGAAGGACCGTAGGCTTCTTTTCAAGAAATAAGTTTCCCATGGATAGAAATTCAGTTATTTGTTGCTCAACAATAATTTGTTCAACCAAACTTTTCAAACTTCAAACAATGTATCTTCCGTTACTAACCACATGCATAATGATTTGAGGAGATGAAGCTCTTGCAGATGTTTATTGGTGAAACTGAATGGTTTAATAATGATTAAAGCTATTTTCTTCGTATGTCATGTTTCGTATATTCTAAACGCCCTATCTCCCTTTAATTATTGGAAAAGATAAAAAGGAATTCTATACCTGACATTGTTGGGTCAAATACATAAGTCTGTGCTGTTAGAGACTGTGAGTAATTGTTACTGTACATGTGTCATGGAAGCCACATTATTATTTAGAAAACAGGCCTCCCTTGTGCCCCCTAAAATTTGCAGCTGCAAACATCCTGTTTACAGCACTTTTTCGTTCTTAGCAAGAAATTCAACACTATGTTTTAAAGTTTACTAGACTTAAAGTGACTGCATGTGTAGACAAAAAGTAAAAACATTGAAATTTCATCTCCAAAATTTTGGTAAGGCTTTTAATTACACCATTCAGACAATCTGGGAAGATAAATAGGTTTCAGTTGGTTAATATTGCCATATGACTTCAAATTCTTCTAACATAACTACAACCAGAAAGCCAAAAGCCTTTGTGATTCCTTGCTACATGGTTATATTATAACAAGCATGAATTATCCACATGACCAGTACGAGATCAACTGCAGTTACTGGTCTTGAAACACCACATTAATAAGCCTTTAACCCAAATAACCTTTATTTTGGTGACCTCCAATGACATCTGCCTTCCCCATGACGACCCACACATCAAGCATGACATCAGTCAACATTACCCTTCTGGACATGTGTTAGAAAGGTTTCACCTCGGAGGACCTCAAACGATCCTTTGACCTCCTCAAAAAACAATAGGAGTCATCTACTCAATATGACAAATCCACACACTGAGTATGACATCAGTCACACTTCCCCTTCTGGATATATTGTGTTTACAATGTGTTTACAGTTTGACCTAGGGTAACCTCAAGTGACTTTTATCTCCATCAAAAGCAATAAGGATCATCTACTCAATATAAACAACCCACACACCAAGTATGACATCAGTCACAGTTACCGTTCTTGAGATATTGTGTTTACAAGGTTTTCACATTTTGACCTCTGGTGACCTCAAATGACCTTTGACCTCCACCAAAAACAATAAGGATCATCTACTCAATATGACCAACCCACACACCAAGTATAACATTAGTTACACTTACCCTTCTGGAGATATTGTGTTTACAATTTTCACATTGTGACCTCTCATGACCTCAAATGACCTTTGACCTCTAGCAAAAACAATAGGGATCATCTACTTAATATGACCAACCCACACACCAAGTATGACATCAGTCACAGTTACCATTCTTGAGATATCGTGTTTACAAGGTTTTCACCTTTTGACCTCTGGTGACCTCAAATGATCTTTGACCTCCACCAAAAACAATAGGGATCTTCTACTCAATATGACCAACCCACACACCAAGTATGATATCAGTCATGTTACCCCTCTGAAGATATTGATTTACAAAGTTTTTACAGTTTGACCTCTGGTGACCTCAAATGACCTTTGAACTCCACCCAAAAACAATAAGGATTATCTACATAATATGACCAACCCATACAGTAAGTATGACATCATTCACAGTTACCCTTCTGGAGATATTGTGTTAACAAGGTTTTTCCAGTTTGACCTCCAGTGACCTCAAATGACCTTTGACCTCCACCAAAAACAATAGGGATCATCTACTCAATATGACCAACCCACACACCAGGTATGACATCAGACACAGTTACTGTTCTTGAGATATCGTGTTTACAAGGTTTTTGCATTTTGACCTCTGGTGACCTCAAATGACCTTTGACCTCCACCAAAAACAATAGGGATCATCTACTTGATATGAACAACCCACACACAAAGTATGACATCAGTCACAGTTACCGTTCTTGAGATATCGTGTTTACAAGGTTTTCACCTTTTGACCTCTGGTGACCTCAAATGACCTTTGACCTCCACCAAAAACAATAGGGATCATCTACTTAATATGACCAACCCACACACAAAGTATGACATCAGTCACAGTTACCATTCTTGAGATATCGTGTTTACAAGGTTTTCACCTTTTGACCTCTGGTGACCTCAAATGACCTTTGACCTCCACCAAAAACAATAGGGATCATCTACTTAATATGACCAACCCACACACAAAGTATGACATCAGTCACAGTTACCATTCTTGAGATATCGTGTTTACAAGGTTTTCACATTTTGACCTCTGGTGACCTCAAATGACCTTTGACCTCCACCAAAAACAATACGGATCATCTACTTGATATGACCAACCCACACACCAAGTATGACATCAGTCACAGTTACCGTTCTTGAGATATCGTGTTTACAAGGTTTTCACATTTTGACCTCTGGTGACCTCAAATGACCTTTGACCTCCACCAAAAACAATAGGGATCATCTACTTAATATGACCAACCCACACACCAAGTATGACAACAGTCACAGTTACCGTTCTTGAGATATCGTGTTTACAAGGTTTTCACCTTTTGACCTCTGGTGACCTCAAATGACCAACCCACACAACAAGTATGAGATCAGTCAGGGTTACCCTTTTTGAGATATCATGTTTACAAGAAGTGTTACACACACACATCACCATCGCATAGATTCCTAGAGCCTTCGGCAAGGAATCAAAAAGTGTAGAATACGATAATGTAGTGGTTGACAGTTTTCATTCAAATCAACGGTGTGCTTCTTTGAGCAAGCCAATGGAAAGTATACTAGTATTGAATATTCAGTTACAACTCAAGATCACTGACACCGCGGGCAAGGTTGTGTTCAGTTCGTAGATTATTTGTAAATACAGTGGTTCCTTTCACCAAATACTACAATTCCCGATACCTCCCAAGGAGCGACGACTTGAGTAGTATGTTTTTGATACACTTGTGAGACCTGCACTGTTGCATATTCATTATGTCAGCGGTTATAGTAAGAACCATTAATTTTTAAGTATGATTACTGTTTTTTACTGTTTTTAAGCCAATCCCGTTGCTTTTCAAAATAGTTACAGTCATTTCCTTCATTGAAAGACAGAGTCCGTTCATGTACAACTTCGCGTGTACATTTAAAAATAAAGAAAAAGTTAAGATCAAACATAATCTTATCTTTTTGATTTTTCAGTACACACGCAATCACTTTAACCTTACTGTATCTGTACCATAACAATTATATGCTCTGATAACTGTTGGTAACCCATTGTTGGGTACAGATGAGATTAAAGGATTTTCTCATTGTTAGTAGGCCATGTATCTCATTAGTGGACAATACATGGGCAAGTGTTTCATTGTACTAACTTGGACCCTCAGGGCAGTGTGCGTGGGCCAAAAGGGCTTAATCTATAGGAAACACTTGACAGTCAGCGTCTAACTAGTGGACACACACACACACACACAATTTACATGTATGGTTATCTTTAAATTGGACCTTTTTGTTTTGAGCCAAGTTATTTAGGACTTTATTGTATTTTTAGGAAATATAGACCGAGGATTTTCATCAGTTTTTATCAGCATGAATAAAGGTAGAAGACTGAAGGACCCTGTATGGGGCCCTTTTAATTTTGACCTAGGCTCATGTTGTATATTTGTGTATGCAATTCATAATCAAAATCAGGCCTGTGTCACTCTGTTGATGAAAATAAATGGCTATGTAGCTAATAAATACAGGTGTGAGCTTGATTTTCCAAATGCAGGGAGAGCAAGTTCAGTAATTGAATCAGTAGTAGATTTGTTCCGTTTGAGTTTGACTCTGTCAAAAAGTTACATGGGCATTGCACCTTGCATGTCCAGTGATTTGGCTATCCATATATTGGGACAGTTGATATTTTCTAGGTTTCATGTAATTCAGTGGGTAACTGGGAATGTATTTTAAATGGGGTTATTCTTGTGTTTGGTTTTTCATTATTTTGAGTTCAAAATAGGCACCATGAAGAATAAATTTGATTTTAGTTCATAAGAATCCTGTGTCAGAGTTTGTAGTGTAACTGTATCAAGCCAATGCAATAATTTTACAACTGTAAGACAGCAAGAGGGTTGATTTTTAGATGTTTTGACTTTTGAGACTGAAGGGGCAAATGAGAGAGAAGCCTTCCATAGTCCCCATGTCGACTTATTTGTCTTCTGAATCTTTGTGAAATTGAATCAACTATTTGGCACATGAGTAACTGGCATGTTTTTTCTTTAAATTCAATTTAAATTGACTTGATTTAAACACTGAAGGAGTTTTGACCAGTTTCGACCAGAAATAGGTGGTCAAAACTGCCAGATTTAAACCAGGGTTTAACCGGTTTAAACTGGGCGGTTTAAACCAAACAACCCTGGCACAGCCTGCACTGTATTTACTTCAAACAACATCAAAAACAAGCATTCGCCATGTTATTTTGGCATCAGTCAAATTTTTAAGTGTCAGCAATATTGCTGACTATCAAAAAGTCATACCAAAATATTGACCAGAATCACTGTAAGGTAGTTAAACTCTCATTCAATATTTGGGTACAAGATGCATTTTTTGTACCATTTTTTGATGTATAACTCTGAAAATAAGCAGTATTTTCATAGATCTTATTATCCTGATGTGATTGACTCAAGGCTCCATCATAAGCCTAGTGTTATCTACAGCCACATTAATTTCAAAACCTATTTCCAAGTAATTACTCATTTTCAGCACAACCAAAAGGTACTATTAGAATAATACAAGTACATTAATGAATATTTCTGTCCGATAACATAGCCTAGGCCCATCTTCAAATTTTTAGGATTAAAATGTTTGTTAGCTGATCAACTCATGATATCCCCATGCTACTGTTCATCATTCAAACCTAGCCAGTACTAGGCTATTCCCATCAGTAAAAAAAACATTAAGCAAAAATCCAAAATACCAAATAAACAGCCTAGGTCTAACGTTAGGCCTAACTAGGTCAAATTTAAAATGTCAAGATAATCTAACTTTTGATATGACTGAGTGATATCTAATGTTACTTCTTAATCTTACCCAATGCACTGTTAGTACGTTACAGACCTTAACTTTAGAATTAACATAAATTAACAAGTTCAAGGGCAGAGGAGGGCAAAGTCCCATGAGATGCCCTGTACTCCAAACCCACCCAAAAACCCCTAACCAAACTAATACCCAAAGCCCAGCAAAATCAGATTCTGCCACAGTCATGATAAAACTTATCAACGTTGCCCTTTAAGCTATTAACTGAAGTGGAATTTACTACCGAACTTGGGCAGACTATTCCCCTTATTGACAACTCTCTATGAGAAACTAAACTTTCTCCCATCAAGCCTAGAGAAGCATTTTACCTTACTTCTTACAATGGCCACGAAAACAGGAATTAGGACAAACCTCTTTAAAGGGGAATTCCAGGCAAGTAACATGTCTTCTTACTTATTTAAGCAAATTTCAAACCATTATCGTTCATATTCTTGAAGTTTTGAAATGATATTCTCATAGATAATCCCATATGCACAAACTTTCCACCCAACAGAGTTTCTAACACCATACATAGAAACGAAGGGTGCGGCCATTATTATGTAATTGACCATACTCTCTGTGATTTGTAATGTAGTCGACGCCCATCTCCAATTCACGACAACCTAATTGCCTATATGACTTATTGCCCTGTCTTTGGAAAGGATTACTTCTGAATCCTTCGTACTTATTACAGATCACGTTTTCCAGTTTTCAATTTCTTCAAGCTATTGTTACCAGCGGCCTAAGCTGCGTAATGTGGTCTTTTTGTAAGAAATTCCTCTCCCTACTTGTTCAATTGAGCCATTCAATCTCGTGACGGCCACAGTATGTTCTTTACTAATTTCTTAGGGCAATTAGGTTGATCGCCATGAATCAGAGCTGGGCGTCGACTACGTCACAAATCACAAAGAGCACGGTCAATTACATAATAATGGCCGCACCCTTTGTTTCTATGCATAGTGTTGGAATCTCTGTTGGGCAGGAAGTTTGTACATATCGTGTTATCGATGAGAATATCATTTCAAAACATCAAGAATATGAACGAAAATGGTTTGAAATAAGTAAAAAGACATGGTACTTGCCCAGAATTCCCCTTTAAGTAATCCATTAAACAGAGAATTCCTACCAGCTAGGAATTTGAAAACCTGCAACATATCCCCCCTGATCCTTCTCAATTCCACAGTAGTAAGTCCCAGACATTTGAGCCTATCATGATCGTTGATAGGGGAATAAGCCAAGTGGCATTCCTCTGAACCTGCTCTAAAAGAAACTTGGCCTTTTCATAATAGGGACTCCACACCTGCACCGCACAGTCAAGATGTGGCCTAACCAACTGCTCATAGTTATACAGATTCAACACAACATCTCTACTAAAATTACCTAAGTTCCTCTTGATCAATCTGAGCACCTAGCTGTTTGCCTGGCAGCAGCACTTGCACACTGTTTAGAAAGCTTCAGATCACTTAAATTGTAATGACAACAGTACAGTAGGTCTTTTTCTACTCAAGATACTACCAGCCATGGTATAATCATAATTTAAATTTTCTTTACCAAAGTGAAGAATTTTGCATTTACTAAGCAACTCGAAACTAGTAACACTGTATTGTGTACAGTAACGTAAGGTTTACTAGGACTACTCCACTACTAGGGATGACTACGGTGCTATACTACTAGTAAGTGGTGAGTACTAACTAGACTAGCCTGAGAGCCAAACGTAAGTTTAGTTTAGTATAAAAAAGGGTCAGGAGGGACAATTAAGTCCCCATCAAGGACCCTGAAAAAAAAGATACAAAAGATACATAAATCAAACCCGGTCACAAAGCCTTAAGTACTGGTCCAGTGCATTCTTAAACCCATTTACACTTCTTGCCATCACTACATCCTCAGGCAACCAATTCCAATCATTCACTACCCTCTGAGAAAAGAAGTAACGACGAATATTGATCCTACTTTGAACCTTCTGGAGTTTAAGGCAATGACCTCTAGTAATTTTACTATTAGAAAACTTGAAAAAATCAGAAAATGATAAATTATCAAATCCATGAACAATCTTATAGACTTGTATCAAATCCCCACGTAATCTTCTCAGCTCAAGTGAAGTGAGATTTAAGAGACGTAACCTGCTGTTATAGGGGACACTCTTGAAAGCCCTAATCAATCTAGTAGCCCTGCGCTGGACTTTCTCAAGTAACTCCTTATCTTTAGAAAAATATGGGTTCCAAGCTTGAACAGCATACTCTAAATGAGGTCTTACCAACTGCTTATAGAGTCTTACAACAATGTCTTGCTTAAGGAAACTAAAATTTCTCTTAATCACACCTGAAATCCTATTTGCTTTTTTAGCTGCTTCAACACACTGCTTGGCTGGCTGTAAAGAAGTCTCTGTGAACACCCAAGTCCCTTTCCACAGAAACCTCTTGCAGCGACTGTCCATTTAAAGTGTACGAATACCTAAAGCCCTAAAGGCTTAAATACCTAAAGCCTCACATTAGCCGAAATACCTAAATACCTAAAGCCTCACATTAGCCGGAATAATACAGTAAGATTAACGAAGTAACTCGGGAGTCAGGTTTCCAAATCTCTTGTCGAGTACAGTTTACGCCCATAAATGCCATAAGACATACCGGGCAATGTTAAAGGGAAACAGGGCGTTTAGAGTACACCAACATGGCATACAAAAGAAATAGCATTATTCATTGTTAAACCAGTCAGTCTCACCACTTAACATCTGCCAAAACTTCATCTCCTCAAAACATCATGCATGTGATAAGTAACGGAAGGTGCATCATTTGAATTTTGACAAAGTTTGGGGGAACAAATTAGTGTTGAGCAACAAGTAACTGAATTTCTATCTGTGAGAAACTAATATCTTGAAAAGAAGGCTAAAGAAGATATGGGACAAGATCCATCTTTCCTTATTTTGAATACTCTATCATTCTGTGTCCACATACATTGGTTTTAAAAATATGGATGTTTCCTGTAAAACATTCGCCCTATTTCCCTTTAAGGCTAGTGCCTAGTCTAACTCTGAGCATGTGACTGTCAGGCAGGCTAGCCTATACCTACCATTTGCCTTTGAACGACAGAGAGCAGCATGCCGAAAACATTACTTAGGAAGTCAACTATTACACTTTCCTTTATTTTCTCAAATAAACATCGGAACAAAAAAAAATCGATAAACGATGTTGCGAAACTTATGAACTTAAATTGCGATGGTCAAAGATCTCTGGAGTAGTGACACTGACATGCCAGAGAAATAGAAAGCAGCTTATAGTAGTCATTGAAACATGTACATAGAAATCAAAGACTGTATAAATGTGTTTGATAGTACTAAAGTGCACTTACATGTAGTACATATGGACTATGCACGGTATCCAATCAAGGATCGCGTCATCCATGATGATTAGAGCTCTACAAATCATATGACACTCTGCAAAGCTCAGAAAGGAATGCGTGTGGAACTGTCTGCAAAGCTCGTAAAGGAATACGTGTGGAACTGTGCAAATGGTCAAGTGGTATTCGCAGAACTAGTTGAAATTGACTTTCTTACGTACGAGTAATACTGTGTGGAATCTTTATAGGATATCTACCGTGCAACCTTCCACACCTCTAAGGGTTACATGACATACATCATTGTATGAAGATACATCACCAGAAACAGAGAAGGGCAGCTACAGTTGATGCATGATTCCATGGAACAAAGGGGTGGGTAAGGGAAGGGGAAATTGGGAAGAAACAGGGTAAACCATACAAGACAACACTGGGTTGTGCTTCCCTTATATTTTCTTCACAACTCTGAATTTGAAAGCATTGTAAAAGTCACGAATTTGGTAGAGAATGTGGCTGCAATCTATGCCTCAACAATATGGACAAAATTATGCACTTTCAATGACCCTTGACCTCCACTAAAAACAATAGGGTATTCGTACTCAATGTGGTTCCCCCCCCACAACACCTGTTGGTAGTTCATGATGAGCGATCTGATTGGACAGTCGGTTTCCAAATGCCAAACCAGTATATTACATGAGAAGAATATCTAGTATCTCACCAAAATACTCCTTGCGTTGCACGATGAGCGTTATGCATTAACCAGTTAAACCAATTCAGTGCAATTTTTTTTTACTGAATGTACAAGGTGTTGCTTTCGAAAGACGATAACCAATAGCTGCCACTTTTTGTTTTGATATAGGGGTTACTGAGCACAGTTTCACAAATTACACAATTGAGGTGAGAAGTTCCTGAGAGGGGTAAAAATGGGTTCAAGTAGGAAAACATACTTCAAACAATTTACATGGGGAAAGGAACATTTGAGAATACGAGGATGAAAGTAGAACCAGAAAGCCAAAAGGCTCTGTGATTCCTTGCAACATGGTTATAATATATCAAACATGAACTACCCACATGACTAGAATGAGATAAACTACAATTATTGCACTTGAAACACCACATTAATGGGCCTTTTAACCCCAAATGCCCTATTCTTGGTGTCCTCAAATGACATTTGACTTTCACCAAAAGCAATAGGGATCACCTACCCTGTATGGCCAACCCACATATCAAGTATGACATCAGTCATCATAACCCTTCTAGAGATGTATTTGCAAGGTTTTCAGTTTGACCTCAGGTGACCTCAAATGACCTTTGACCTCCACCAAAAACAAAAGCATTCTTCTATTCAGTATATACAATCCACACATCAAGTATGACATCAGTCAAGGTAACATTCCTGGAGTGATTGTGTTTACAGTTTGATCTTTGGTGACCTCAAGTGACCGCTGACCTGGACCAAAAACAAAAGGGATCATCTAGTCCATATGACCAACCTACACGAAGTATGACATCAGTCACAGCTACCCTTCTGGAGATATTGTGTTTACAAGGTTTTTACAGTCTAACATCTGGTGACCTCAAATGACCTTTGACCTCAACCAAACACAATAGGGATCATCTACTCAATATGACCAATCCACAAATTAAGTATGACATCAGTCACCCTTCTGGAGATGCTGTGTTTACAAGGTTTTTACAGTTTGACCTCTGATGACCTCAAATGACATTTGACCTTGACCAAAAACAATAGAGATCATATACTCAATGAGACCAACCCCAAAAAACCAAGTATGACATCAGTCACAGTCACCCTTCTTGAGATATCATGTTTACATGGTTTTCACAGTTTCATCTCTGGCGACCTCAAATAACGTCTGACCTCGACCAAAAACAATAGGGACCATCTACTCAATATGACCAATCCCTACACTTAGTGTGACATCAGTCACAGTTACCGTTCTTGAGATATCGTGTTTACAAGGATTTTGCATTTTGACCTCTGGTGACCTCAAATGATCTTTGACCTCACCTAAAAACAATAGGGATCATCTACTCAGTATGACCAACCCACACACCAAGTATGAGATCAGTTATGGTTACACTTCTTGAGATATCATGTTTACAAAATTTTCACAGTTTGATCTCTGGTGACCTCAAATGACCTTTGACCTCAACCAAAAACAATACGGATCATCTACTTAATATGACCAACCCATACATCAAGTATGACATCAGTCACAGTTACCGTTCTTGAGCAATCATGTTTACAAGGTTTTCGCATTTTGACCTCTGGTGACCTCAAATGACCTTTGGCCTCCACCAAAAACAATAGGGATCATCTACTCAGTATGAAGAACCCACACACCAAGTATGAGATCAGTCATGGTTACCCTTCTTGAGATATCGTGTCTACAAGGTTTTCCTAGTTTGATCTCTAGTGACCTCAAATGACCTTTGACCTCAAGCAAAAACAATAGGGATCATCTACTTAATATGACCAACCCACACACCAGGTATGACATCAGACACAGTTACCCTCCTTGAGATATCGTGTTTACAAGGTTTTTGCATTTTGACCTCTGGTGACCTCAAATGACCTTTGGCCTCCACCAAAAACAGTAGGGATCATCTACTCAGTATGACCAACCCACACACCACGTATGAGATCAGTCATGGTTACCCTTCTTGAGATATCAGTTTACAAGAAGTGTTACATACACACACACACGACATCACCATCGCATAGACTCCTTGAGCCTTCTTCGGCAAAGAATCAAAAAATAAGTTTCAATACACTGTGTGTTAGTCAAACCTGCTCTTTTTTAAAGTATAGTAAAACATTTGTTAAGCCCACAGTTTTGGGTCCATATGTGCAGCAGCACATCGTCTGTACCTATTCTGCGAAATTATCGATAATATCAATATTATGTATATTTTGTTGCCGATATATCGCTACTGCTTAGTTTAGGCTATCCTTACATTTATCACAGAGTTATTAATTCTCAATTAGGCCAAGTACGAAGTTACATATGGGTCAATAACAAGAATAGCCTGTATAATAAAGTCAGGGTCAATGGACACCACCTTTTAAGACAAAAATAGTTTTAGAAGAACCAAACCAGGGTCTGTGGTAAACCACAGGCGTCCCCCCACGTAGCAGCATGGATGTGTAAAACTTCGTGCATCTATCTTAAAAACCTTGAAATTTCTAGCTGTTGTAATTCAAAATCCCTACAATCATGTATCTTGTTTTTGCGAGTCGCAAAGGCTGTAATGCATCACCCCAGACAGTTTCAATTCTCCCAACCACCTACCTCTAGTCCCTCCCTCAGCCTGTCTTACATTCCTCCACATGTGTAATCAAAACAATGGATCCCTGTGTACGCTGTGTAATACGAGCTGCTCTGCATTTTTCGAATTTGCTGGCAATCTAAGAGTACTGTAACTTAGAACCAGTTCAGAATTTTCCTTTCAGGGAGGTAAAAATATAGCTTAGGGTGATGCAATACAGCCTTTACATTCAATTTTACTAGTAATTTGATCCAATATGCTATGGATTGTACCTCAAAATCTGTATGTTAACCAACATTTACTTGAGTTCACGATACGATGTAAACCTGCCAAATCTTCGGGCATCTAACGTTAGCATAGCAATCATTACATGAAGAGTGACCTTTTAAACAAATCCTACGCCTAAAACCTACAGCACAAACCTGTGAACAAGCTAGCAAAATGGTCAGGAAAAATTCCATATAAGAGTCAAAATCATGATCTGAAAATTTGCACCATTCGGCGGTAACTGCGAATAGGATGCTCTGTTAGGCCTAGCCTACCTCACCTACTGTATATGCAGTAGAGCCTATCTGTATTTATACTGTAACTAGTTGACTAACCTGGCAAGAGCGATTAAATAAACAGTGTCTGTTTGTTTTCAGTCATTTCAAGGCACTGAAGTCCAAAATTTGTCCAGCTACTTAGGTCATCGAATGTTGGGGCTTATTTTTAGGGGTGCGCGAAGTTTGGCAGTGAGCGGAGTTTGGTACATGTAAAATACTACTAGCTTAGGCTATGCCCTATCTACTAAATATATATATATATATGTATAACATATATACAAGGTACGGCACTCGTTTAAACGGTACACGAAACTTGGCCTATTTTTACATCCTTACGCCGACTACAAACATTACTTAATCCTCTGTATCACATTGTTCAATGTATCAGCGCACTTCACAGACCTGCGACCTCCACTGTATTCATAAAATCACTCTTAGACCGAGCTACTAGTACGAATTTGCCATTTGCAAGGCAACCCAGAATACGCTTCAGCGCTATATGTACATACATGAGCCTGGCTAAGTCTTGCAATGTGTACATATGCAGTGACCAAATAGGCCTCACTGAAGGTAGCAGCCACTAAGCGCAGACAATAACAGCAGCCACTAGGACACTATGACATGCTATAGGATACCGACAACAGTGCTCAAGTCAAAGGGGATTACCAAGTTTACGATACACAGTCAGATGATTACAGAGGTCTGCCAAATCGGTTCTTTTTTCAAATCAGCATTTCTTTTTTCTTTTGTGTAAAAGAGGGGCGTTGAATTTGCTAAAAAAAATGATGATCACTACAAAATATATCAAAATGATTTTTTTTTTCAAAAATAATTAATTCGAGTTATGGAATTACTTGAGAGGCCCCATTAGTACCACAACAAAGTAGAAGGGTTCTACTTTCATGTGGTATAGGTCTACCCTTGGTATAGGTCTACCCTCGATCTCTGTGTACACGGTTACGTAATATATCAAAATGATTTTTTTTTTCAAAAATAATTAATTCAAGTTATGGAGTTACTTGAGAGGCCCGACTAGTACCACAGGAAAATAGAAGGGTTCTACTTTCATGTGGTATAGGTCTACACTTGGTAACAAAACTTATTTCTTGACCAAAAGTGACCATGAAGGTTTTCCATGTAAATGACCGCTACACAATATCTGCGTATATACTGTTACGTAATACATCAAAATGGAATTTTTTTTCAAAAATAATTAATTAAAGTTATGGAGTTACTTGAGAGGCCCGACTAGTACCACCGGAAAATAGAAGGACTCTACTTTCATGCGGTATAGGTCTACCCTTGGTAACAAAACTTATTTCTTGACCAAAAGTGACCATGAAGGTTTTCCATGTAAATGACCGCTACACAATCTCTGTGTACACGGTTCCGTAATATATCAAAATGGATTTTTTTTTCAAAATTAATTAATTAAAGTTATGGAGTTACTTGAGAGGCCCGACTAGTACCACCAGAAAGTAGAAGGGTTCTACTTTCAGGTGGTATAGGTCTACCCTTGGTAACAAAACTTATTTCTTGACCAAAAGTGACCATGAAGGTTTTCCATGTAAATGACCGCTACACAATCTCTGTGTACACGGTTCCGTAATATATCAAAATGATTTTTTTTTTCTCAAAAATAATTAATTCAAGTTATGGAGTTACTTGAGAGGTCTGCCTAGTAACACCAGAAAGTAGAAGGGTTCTACTGTCATGTGGTATAGGTTTACCCTTGGTAACAAAACTTATTTCTTGACCAAAAGTGACCATGAAGTTTTTCAATGTAAATGACCGCTACACAATATCTGCGTATATACGGTTACGTAAAAAATCAAACTGGATTTTTTTTTTCAAAAATAATTAATTAAAGTTATGGAGTTACTTGAGAGGTCTGCCTAGTAACATAGTAATCCGAAAATGAAGACTGTATTCAAATTGCTAAAACTGTGTTTCCAGATGTGGGACTGCCAGATTGCAGAATCGAAAGAGCCCACAGGGACGGAAAATTTGTTCAAGGTCGAGAGCGTCATATGCTAAGAAAGGTTTCATTCTACCAGGAAAAGTTGTTTTTGCTGAGGAATGCCAAGGATAAGCTGCAAAATAAGCCTTTTTTTCTTAACTTGACGACCTGATCCAGCTGGACCTTAAAGAAAAACGGAAATGGACCCCCCAGGTGAAGGCACTTTATCAAGCCGGGACCAGACTACGTTTCTCAGGAGGGGTTTGGAGACAGGACGACGGCCGCCCTTATAAGTTTACTGAGTAATCTAAATTTCTGCAAGTATCTACCTCCTGAGTACCTTACTTCTATCTGCCTGTATAGGCGTAATCTACCGGAAAATGAAGACGACAGATCTAACGGAGGAAGATGTTTCTGTCGTTACTTGGTTGTTGCATCATTGGAACAGTCTGGAACGTAGAGGTTCTGTCGCTTTCTGTACCTTTTTTAACCTCTTTTACGTTACGATTACTAGCAGGAGCTGATTTACTTCACTTTGTATATGTTCCTGCATCCATCCTGCATGTTCCTCGTAAGTCCTCCAATGTTTGCTTTTACTTACGGGAGCCTTTATCTCTAGCAGCTGTGTTATGACTAAAGCTCATTTTGACCTATTTGGATTTAGGTCCTTTTCCAGGAAGATTTTGTTGGGAATTTGCAACCCTATTTTTCTTGTTGGATTGACTGTTTTTTTTTTTGTTTTCTCTTAGGTTTGTTTTTTTTTTTTCGTGTGTTTATTTTTCATCCATCTCTCATACTTGGTTTTTCACGGCAAAAGTTTTCAGAATATCGTTTAATTATAATCATGTTTCTCGTCCTTTGCATTAGTAATGTCTGATCTCAGAATATGTACTAGTAATGTCAGGGGAATGAGGCAATCAACTAAACGTAGAAAACACTTCGCTTATTTTCATCGCCACGCTTTTGATATAGTCTTAGTACAGGAAAAACATTGTACTTCAGATGTTGAAAATTTTTGGAAGAACGAATGGGGCGGGGAAATTATATTTTCTCATGGGACTGCTCTTAGTAACGGGGTTGCCATTTTGGTTAATCCAAAACTTCACTTCGTACTTCATAGAACTCATTGTGATCAGTTGGGAGATGTATTATCCCGGAGATCTCTGCCAATACCGTCACTTTGACACTTCTTTGTACCTATGGTCCAAATCTCGATGACCCTGCCTTCTACAATGGTATAGCACACGACCTGTGGCATACCTTTAATTGTAATGCCATTATTTGGGCAGGCGACTTTAACTTTGTGTTTAATCTGTCTTTAGACAAGCAAGGTGGGGATGCACGAACAAATTTTAAAGCAAGGGAGGAATGTTTGCATGCAATGTTTGAGTATGACCTTATTGATGTCTGGAGAGATCGTAATCCCTTCACTAAAGCTTTTTCTTGTCATTCCAACATAGCAGATATTCACTGTAGACTTGATTTCTTTCTTGTTACTCGGTCTCTGGTGTCTAAGGTTAAAATGTGTCATTTTCAACCCCCAATTCATTCGGACCATTCTTTAGTTATTCTCGGCCTTCAACTTTCAGAAGAACCGAGAGGAAAGGGGTTCTGGAAATTTAATAATTCTCTTTTGGTCGACAAAAATTATGTTGATTCGATTAATGAATTGTTAGACAGTGAAATTATTAACACTGTTCATCTCAATCATTCATCCTGCTGGGAATTTATTAAGTACAAAATTCGGAATTTTACTATTGGTTATTGTAAAAGAAAAGCCCAGTCTCTTAAGAAACGGGAAAATGATATTCTTTTGTTGATTTCTTCTCTGGAAAAACAGCTCACTGATGTTCGGCTTAGCTCCCTTGAAACGAATCGTAAACTTAGCAATGCTAAAAGTGACCTGAATTTACTTTACAAGCATAAGCTTGAAGGTATCATTGTTAGATCTAGAGCCCGATGGGTAGAGTCTGGTGAAAAAAATACAAGGTATTTTTTAAATGTAGAGAGAAGAAACAAGGTTAACAATACTATTTATAAGCTTAATACTGGTGCAAGTTATATTACTAAAAGTGCCGATATTTTAGTTGAACTTTATAATTTCTACAACAATCTGTATTCTTCTCGTTCGGTTTCTTGTTATGATATATTCACATCTATCCCACCTTTTATGTCAGATGAATTTAATTTTGAAATATGTGAAGGCCAGCTTACTATTGATGAATGTTATAGTTCTTTATGTTCAATGCCGAACGGCAAAACTCCAGGATCTGATGGTTTTTCATCAGACTTTTATAAATTCTTTTGGACGAGAATTGGTCAACTGGTTGTTGACTCTCTTAATTATGCTTACGAAAATCATTCATTATCTAACGAACAAAGAAGGGGTGTTATCACTGTTTTATGCAAACCTAATAAAGATCCTTGTTATTTAACCAATTATAGACCAATCTCACTGTTGAATACAGATTATAAGATAGGGGCTAAGGCCTTGGCCAGTCGACTAAAAAGGGTAATAAAACACTGTGTTGAGGATTATCAAACCGGGTTCATCGCCAACAGATTTATCGGGGAAAACATAAGATTCATTGAAGACCTCATTAACTTTGCTAATGATACAAATTTGCCTGGTCTACTATTCTTTTTAGATTTTGAAAAGGCATTTGATTGCATTGAACGGGGTTTTATTGACAGGTCATTAGCCTACTTCACGTTTGGCCAGAGTTTTCGTCGTTGGGTCACAACTGTATATAAATAGTACAGCTTGTGTTTGTAATAACGAGCATTCGACTGGGTTTTTCAGTGTTACAAGAGGTGTAAGGCAAGGATGCCCTCTGAGCCCATATTTGTTTATATTGTGCGCTGATATATTGTCAAGAGCAATCATATATAACAATCATATTAAAGGTATCAAGATTCATGGTTGTGAAGTAAAGGTGATACAGTATGCTGATGATACGGTTGTTCTTGTAGACGGAACTGTAAACTCGTCCACTGAATTGTTCAATACCCTCAATGAATTTACGTTGTCTTCTGGACTTAGGGTAAATTTTCAGAAAACTCAGATTTTCCCTTTGGGCCCCCTCGTTGCATCCCCTCCCAATTTCCTTACCGACCTTAACCTTAGCCTCAGCAATGGTCCCATAGAGTTCCTGGGAATTCGTTTTTACCATGATGGTAATGATCTGTTCCGTTTGAATTATTTGCAGAAACTGTCGAGGCTCAAAAATCAATTGAATCTGTGGAAATCACGAGATCTCACCCCTATTGGCCGTAATATTATTGTTTAGTCCTTTGCTATTAGCCAATTGGTTTATCTTTTGCAGATTCTCCCAAACCCTCCTAGACATTTTCTGGATGGTGCTCAGCGTCTAATATTTGATTTCATTTGGCATGGAGCTCCTGACAAAATTAAGAGGAAAACTATGATTAACCCCATTGATCAAGGTGGGCTAAAAGTTATTCATGTGGAGTGTTTTGCTAATGCCTTAAAAACTGCGTGGGTAAAGCGTTTTTGGACAAGTCCAATACGGGTTATTGGAAGATTTTCTTTTGGGAAGGAACTTTTATTTAACTGTAATTTAATTTTACTGTTCCTCCTCTTGCTTGTAGTAAGTGGAACTGTTTATTCAATTTTGACAATGACAACTGGTGCATTATTTTTAAAATCCCCTTTATTACCCTTAGTGAAACTAAGATTCAGTATTTTCAGTTTAAATTCCTTCATTGGTTACTTGCCACTGATAGACTTTTGTTTTTAATGGGAAAGAAGGATAGTCAGATTTGCACCTTTTGCCATAGGGATCCTGATACCTTAGAACATTTGTTTTGGGAGTGTCCGATCATCGTCCAGTTTCCTTTTGGATTCTGAGCAATTATTTTTTGGCAATCAATTTATATTAACAAAGCAAGATTATTTGTTTGGATTTAATTTACTGTTAAATCATCCGATGAATTATTTTATTATTAACAAAACTTATTTCTTGACCAAAAGTGACCATGAAGTTTTTCCATGTAAATGACCAATACACAATCTTTGTGTATACGGTTACGTAATATATCAAAATGGATTTTTTTTTTTCCAAAATTAATTAATAAAAGTTATGGAGTTACTTGAAAGGTCTGCCTAGTACCACCAGAAAGTAGAAGGGTTCTACTTTCAGGTGGTATGGGTCTACCCTTGGTAACAAAACTTATTTCTTGACCAAAAGTTAACATGAAGTTTTTCCATGTAAATGACCGCTACACAATCTCTGTGTATGCGGTAACGTAATATATCAAAATGGATTTTTTTTTTAAAATGATTAATTAAAGTTATGGAGTTACGTGAGAGGCCCGACTAGTACCACCAGAAAGTAGAAGGGATTCTACTTCCATGAGGTATAGCTTCACCTTTGGTGACAAAACTTATTTCTTGACCAAAAGTGACCATGAAGTTTTTCCATGTAAATGACCGCTAAACAATCTCTGTGTATACGGTTACGTAATATATCAAAATGGATTATTTTTTTCAAAAATAATTAATCCAAGTTATGGAGTTACTTGAGAGATTCGATTAGTACCACAATAAAGTAAGAGGGTTCTACTTTCATGTGATTTAGCTCTACATTTGGTAACAAATTTTCTTTTTCCTGTCATCCCACCCTCTTGTATCAAATCTAATCCCTTATTCTCAACTCTTACGGGCTAAATATATGTTTACTTGGCACAGCCCCAAACAAACCACCTCTTTCTTCAGTGATCGAGAGTATCCTTGTAACTTTATCAATGCAGCAGCCAAAAAAAAAAAAAACCGTTACAGGCACTGATAGAGAACAAGCCCTGCAGTTTTGAAATACAAACATGAGACAAAACAAAAATCTGTCAGACTACTTAGTTCGGGCCTCCAATCCCCAACCTTCATCGACCCCAACCCATGGACTTATTCATGTAGTCGTAGAAACTCTTGTATTATTCATGTTTAACTAACTTGATATCTTGGTGTCTGCTTTTGTTTGAATTGTTAATATTTGTATACTTTAATTTCCATTACAATTGGATCATTAATGTTTCTCTACTTTTCACAACTTCACATATCTCAGTACAACTGTTAACGAAGTAAATGCTCAAACACACCACATGGTATACCGTTTACGTATTGTATTTTTACCTACATGTTCTGTACGGTCTTCTTCTCTAAAGAGAAGTATACACGAGAAGAAATCCAATGAGAATAACACGACGCAAAAATAGTAGTTTGATTTATGAAGCAAACCGGACTCATTTTGTAACATGATCCCAGTTCATGTTTCCCATGATACCAATTCCAAAGACTCAAAGTCTCTCATATTACTGATCCTAAAAGAAACTTGTCAGGTATCACGTTTGCCATACACATGCTTTGAGACACGAACGTGACAACGTACAAGCCACGAAACGTGTCGAAACGGTGAACAGTTCTCTGCACTATTTCTTTTATCATGGTTAATTCGTGCACAACAAAGAATTTACTTGGTTACATATACCATAATTATTGAACGTTTAAGTAAGGCCTATCTTAAAATGTTTGATCTTGAACTGCAATATTCCGTACGCTGCTTGAGCAATATGACCTTTGCTTCATGTGCGCTACAACTTCACCCTTTGAGCTAGAAAATTATTAATTACGTGCATTGTTCGGTAATGTTAACATACTTTCTAAACATGACTGGACGCCTCTCGTCAAAGAGACTCTCATGAAACTTGTATTACATCAAATAGTCAGGCAGCATAGCGACAGATTTTCATCAGATGCGGACACGCCGGACAAAAGCGCCAAAATTGGCATGTGACATCCTTGGAGCACTACTATTCAAAATGGAAGGGTTGCCAAAATTTTGTGGAACATCTATGGCCAATAGAGGGCGTTTTTCAAAATGGCCGACATTTACCCCAGTATGTGTGTTTTTACGAACGAAAATAGCTCAGAATACTGACAAGTCACATCTTGGATTCATTATGCATGCCACAATCATCAGCATTTATCTGAGGGAGAGGGGATGTTTGGGTCTGGGTAATGTACCTGCTGGCAGGAAGGTCCCCAGGGTCAGGGAGGACAAGAGAGGGTCGGAAGGATAACACACCTGTCCATACTTCCCTTTTAAATTAAGGGTGACTATATTCACTTTATAAAAAATAAAAGATGAAGTACAGCATCTTAAATTACCAGACTGTTTCCTCCTGCCAAGAAGATAACTTTTAAGTGCAATGTTTTAGATGCTATAGCGCCCTCTATTTATATTACTTTGACCAAATCATATGGCTTCATCACATTTTACATGAAAGTTACTTCATTCAAGGCAAGCACAAGAAAATTCACCTAGATTCTGGAGAAAAGCATCTGATTCACCACACGAGTAAGGTAATTTTGTTTTTTGTATTATGCTAAGCCTAAAGTTTAAGTGATTGTTCCAATGTTACCAATACAGATCATCTCCTTTGGATCAGTAAACCTAGCCTAACACTAGTCCAACTCTAGCCTAGCATTAGCCTAGTCTTTGCCTAGCCATTTTCCTCAGAAACCGCAAACCCAGAATGAATAACTAGGCGCTAACAAATCCAACAAATGAATGAGAATTCTTTGGATGAAGAATCGACATTTCATAGATATGACATCGTCGAAGTATGGCAGGGAAAAAAACGTTAGGACCAATACACCTTGCAGTAGGCCTATACTGCAGTCTTGGACCAATTGAATGATGTAATATGTCTCGATCAATAAAGAAGGTATTTGGAGGAGCATCTAGTCGAAAGTAACCACACACTCGTAAATATCTTTCCCCATTGTCTTCTGCACACGCTACTAGTTTATAATATTTCCTCCATATACTATGTAAGTGCTTGTGGTGTAGTGGTTTGAGCTCTGCCTTGTACCTCCGTGTCACGGGTTCAAGTGCAGCACGAGGCTCCTCTTTTTTTCCTTTCTCAATTACCCTTCTCAGCATCTAGGAACGTCACCTTCTTTTTCATTCGCAATAAACTGAAAATATAATCCTTAATAAAAGGAACATTGGTTAATATTTGGAAGTATTTATTGGATAGTATATTGGTTACTATTTGGAAGTATTGGTTAGTATTTAGAACAAAGGAACGCAGGTTAGTATTTGGCATATGAATAATCATTGTGTGGTAGACCAGATGTACACATGTGTTTGAAGGTCATGCCAAAACAGGACAGCCGATACAGCAAGCAATTATTAAAGAAATAAAGTTTCGGGTACTTTTTGATTTCAATCGACTTTCTTCGCCAAAATTCCTTTTATTTTATTAAGATTGTAAGTAGTAACATTGTAATTGAACTTTAATTTATTCTTTTCTTTAATAAATTGTATTATCTAATTATGTAATTTTGGTTGAGAACAAATAAACAGAGGAAACAATCACAAAAAAAGGGAACATTGCTGTTTGGAGTTGTAACAAATTTCCTTTAGACGTTTTGTTTTGAATGAAGAAACTATTTTTCATTTTATTTTTCTTATGAAAACGCTTAATGCTTACAACTTTGAATGTTTTATACCTGTCTTGCTGTAGCCTGATCACTATTGCCGTTGGGTTGGATTTTAGTTACATGTACCCAGGTGAGGAGGTGGGATTGGTATTCCAAATTAGCTGTGATTTCTAGTTAAGCCTAAGCCTTTTTCATACGTATATATTCTGGTAGGGAAGGGGAACAACGGGGAATCTTCCATCCACTTTCACAAATACGTTCTAACACAAAATGTTTTGAATCAGTGAGGTCCCGGTCTCTTATTTATGATAACCAATGCATTCTGCAGGGCCTACAAGTAGCATCTAATTGGTTCATGTTTTTTCTGTCTTGTTTTCAAAGAACATGGACTGGGCTTTGTGAATTTTTTGCCAAACCGAAACAAGTGAAAAACTGAAGTGCCCGTTGAATGCGAAGGGAAAAAGTGACAACTATGAACCGTGTAGACTTTTCCTTAGTAATGTTGACGGATTTAGAAAACAGAACAGGTTATCAGTGTCATTGCCCTTTGGACAGGAGATTGCGTTGAATGAACTTAAACAGAATCGTGCCCATTGTCATTCATCTTGTCATTTAAAATTTGCTG
The DNA here is from genome assembly GCA_021234535.1 of Stichopus chloronotus. Lineage (NCBI taxonomy): Eukaryota > Metazoa > Echinodermata > Holothuroidea > Aspidochirotida > Stichopodidae > Stichopus > Stichopus chloronotus. Next base: position 777,227 of record CM037831.1, read on the forward strand.
CATCTAAACTAAAGAGAATCATGAGTAAGCCACATAAGGAAATCAATGATGACCCAGTTGAGAAACGTTTGCGTCTACCAATGCAAAAGACCAGTTGTATTTTTTGTGAAAAAGAGGATGGCCATCTTCATGAGTTCAGGACCTTGGGAGCCGATAATAATGTAAAAACTATAGCTACGGATCTGAAAGACACAACATTATTAGCTCGAATTGGGAACGCAGACTTAGTGGCAATTGATGCTAAATACCATTTGGCTTGTTTAAGTAGCCTGCGCAATAGCCACCGATCCTTTTTGAGAAAAAGTGGAGATTCTTCGCAGGGCAATAAAGAAGAAACAAAGCTGCAAGCAAGGGCATTCATTGAACTCGTAGCCTATGTCGAAAATGCTGTAGAAGATGGAAATTTCTTTTTCAAGTTCTCCGAGCTTCGTCAGCTGTTTGAAAATCGCCTGCAGGAACTTGGTATCGAGAAGGGGATTAATCGGATGCGTTTCAAAGAGCAGATTTTTCAAAATTTTCCACAAGCTACAGAACAAACCGATGGAAGGAATTCTCTTCTTGTTTTCCAGCAGGGAATGCAACAATTGCTAAAAAATGCTCTAGATGTTGACTACAATAATGATGCTATCATTCTAGCAAAAGCTGCCAAAATAGTACGAAAAGATATTTTCAGTTCAAGTGGCTTTCATTTTGATGGATCCTTCTATACTGGGTGCCAACAAGATTCCACACCTGCTAATCTTAGGTCCCTTGTGTCCATGTTGCTGGTTGGAGCTAACCTAAAGAACCAACAAAAAGTCGACTCACAGGCATGTCTTACTATTTCCCAAACCATCATGCTCAACTGCAAGAAAAGGCTATCAACTGATGAAAATGTCCGTTATTCTAGAGGCAATGAGCCAACACCTCCTCTGTACATAGGAATGAAAATTCACACACAAACAAGGTCAAAGAAGTTGATTCAAGAACTCTACAAGTTAGGGATTAGTGTGAGTTATGATCGCATCCTCCGTATTGAAAGCCAATTGGCTGCTGCTGTTTGTGAGGACTTCAAAGAAAAGGGTGTTGTGTGTCCTGCTCAGCTGAAAAATGGACTATTCACAGTTAGTGCTCTAGACAACCTGGACCACAACCCTTCAAGTACCACAGCTAAAGATTCTTTCCACGGTACAGGTATCAGTATGTTTCAGTTTCCCACCAGTAATAAGACTGGATCTACGCAGAATTCGATACGTATGTCTAACTCTGAAGGAGATACAGATCATACTTTACCTGAAAAGTACAGAGTGGTTCCAGCTGTTGCTTTCAAGAAGGTTAACGTTATTGTTCCTAAGCCCCCCAGAAGTACCACAGTAATAGACGGACACATGCAGGAAGCACAAAATAAAGAGAAAATGTGGTTGGAACATGGTCAATGTTTATTGGGAAAGTCAAAATTGGACAAAGGGGACGTTGCGGCATGGCCAGCATTTCATTCGTCTCTGCAAGAAAACTCTCCTGATGAGAAGAAGGCGCTTACCCAGCTTCTACCTCTTTTCTACGAGAAGGCAGCTACAGTCGCCATGATCAAGCACGGAATGGATGTGATTCTTCAAGCTACACAATTTCTCAACCCTGGTCACATTCCTGTTATTGCAATGGATGCACCTCTATTTGCTCTAGGAAAGTATGTTCAGTGGCAGTGGCCTAATACCCATGGTGAAAATAGTTACACGTTGATGTTCGGGGCCGTCATATTGAGATGGCGATATGGAATACATTGGGTGACTATTTAGAAGAGTCTGGATGGACCACTGCATTAACAAATGCCGGTATTGCTTCTTCGGGTACGGCTAATTCATTTCTCAAAGTCTCCCATCTCACTAGGACTAGACACGCTCATCAGGTCAGTGCGCTTGCTCTAGCTAAGCTCCAACAGGATGCATTCATGCAGAATGGAGGGTCTTACAGTGAAAAAGACAAATTAGCCTGGAAACAGGACATGATTGAGAAGAGTCCAACATTTCAGTATTGGAACACAATTCTAAATACAGAGATTATGGCCCTCATTTTTATCAGAGCTCATCGGGAACGCGACTTTCGTCTTTATGTGGAATCTCTCAAAGCTGTTACCGCGTGGTTTTTCGCATTGGACCACCAGAACTATGCCAGATGGATGCCAATTCATATCCGTGATATGGAGAACCTTCCCCTATCTATTCACAAAGAATTTGAAGCGCATGGAAACTGGGTTGTCAAAAAGACTAATAATCGATTCTCAGCAATGCCAATAGATCAAGCGCATGAACAAAACAACGAACTCGTTAAGGGTTTAGGTGGAGCAATTGGTTTAACTGAGGACCCATCAGCTTTCCGGAAGTGGATGATATCAGGGCCCGAGCAAGCACGACTTCTCGAAGAATTCGAGAGAGAGTATATCTGTCCATCTGAAGAACAGAACTTACACCACGAAGAAGGATTTCAAGCACAACAAACCTTCACAGAACAAGTACAAACTCTGGTGCAAACTATCTCTGATATGGGGAATCCATTCTTGGATAACATTCCTGAACTCCTTGCCTTGGATACACGTAATATAATGGATGAGTCTGTAGTAAACACAGTGCGGACGATCAAGACCCTAGGAGAAGATCAGTACAATGACTACTACAAAACTGTTGTCAAAAATTGTACATGTTCTATACATGATCCAATTAAGAAGAATTCTCTTGACCTCTTCAGATGTCCGTCATCAAAAAAGCAGTCCAAACAGTCAAGGAAGATTGCAATGCTGAAGGATGATGTTGCATTATTTGCAAGGTTGTATATTGTGATGCAACATAGAAAAGGTGATATGAATCAGTTTTTTTCAACACGAGAATCACCGTTTTCCCCCTTCTCTCTCAGACAATGGGAAACTGCGCTTTGCCAAGAAATCTGATTTACTCACTAAGTTGGAACAGACAAATCAGAATGACCAACCGAGTTCTTTCGATGTGAAAGTTCTTGATGGTGCTGCTGTCGTGCACTTACTCTCCACCAATAACGTTTCCACATTCAATGAATATGCTGACAAAGTATTTGTGCCCTACATAAAGGCGCAGTTAGATAACTCCAAGAGAGTGGATGTTGTATGGGATACTTACATCAACACGTGTATTAAAGAGTCTACACGGGAGAAGCGTGGCAAAGTGGAAAGTAGAGGGCAAAAATGCGATCCCAGGCAATTGGAAAGAATTTCTGCGTGACTCTAAAAATAAACAGGAACTATTTGCATTCCTCACTGATAAGATTGCTATGACAACCTGCCCAGATGATAAGGAAATTTTCATTACCTCTTGAAGAAGTGTCATTGGTGCAGACTGCATACACGGAATGTCGGAATGCGACCACGAGGAGGCAGATACCCGAATAATGGTTCATCTACAAGATGCTCTGGAAAGTGGATCCATTGTCTGCCAGGTACGCACTGTGGATACTGATGTTATTGTAATTCTCATCGGCAAGTTTCATTACCTGCTGACCTTGAACCCAGATGCTGCCTTTTGGGTTGCGTTCGGTACAGGCAAACATTTTTCCTACTTCCACGTCAACCAAATCTGTATGGCACTTGGGGAAGACACATCTAGAGCACTTCCTGTTTTCCACAGTTTCACTGGATGTGATACCACATCGGCTTTCTACCGTAAGGGTAAAAACGTGGCATGGGATGCCTGGAAATGCTACCCTGCTGTGACTCAAGCGTTTTCCTACATGGCAATGAATCCATATGCCAGGCTGGAGACAGAGACCCAGCACTTCAAACTCCTGGAACGCTTCGTTGTTGTTCTTTATGACAAGACCAGTAATCTTGAGTCCATTAATGAGGCGAGAAGAGAGCTGTTCTGCCAAAAGAACAGACCCATGGAGAACATCCCTCCCACACAGGACGCTCTTTTACAACATTCAGAACGCGCGGCGTTTCAAGCAGGTATATGGACCACCAGCGACTTGGCTATACAGGGGAGTCCTAATCCAGAGGGGTGGGGATGAACTCGGTGTGGAGACAATCAGCCATGGGTTCCAGTGTGGATTTGGACTTGTAAAGTGTGGATGTAAGAGCAACCGTGGATGTAGTGGTAGGTGTGCATGCAAACGAGCTCACTGGAGGTGCACTGAGTTGTGTAGCTGCAACTGTGACAAGCGAGTATCCAGGGAATAATACTTACGTAAAGAGGTCAAATCATCTATGTTGTTAAATAGATGCTCTTGATCAGTTAGAGTTCCCAGCACAATCTATAGAATCTATGTGTTGTCAGGAGTCTCCTATGCATATATGTTTAGTACCGGTGTAGTGAATTTTTCTATGGGGGGGGGGGGGTAGTTTTCTGCCATAAAAGCAGACATGCTATCTATATACTATTTTGCAGGACAATACATGGAGATGAGCTACTGTTGTTATTAAATTGTGTAGTGAGTTAGTTGTGTATTAAGTTGTGCAATTATATGCATACTTTTCAAAATTCATCTCAACAGGAAATCGTTTCACCAATTTTCGCTACTGGCTGAGTTTTTAAGGGGCTGTACCCTCTAGATCTACTCTTCTACCGCCCTTGTTGTAGGTCACTTCCAGTTCACCTCCACAGGGAGTCACAATATATATATCAGACAATATGTACAATAGTTACCATGTCAATGAGTTTGGACCGGTCATTAGAAGAGCGCCCTCACCTTGAAATGAACTGCATATGTGACAATATTCTGTGGTTGTACACTCCTGACAATGGATACATCCTGTTTTGACCAGCAACATTACTTAATTACTTCATTAAGTCCAAATCCTAAAATTTCATTATTTCAGCGGCCATTTTGAAAAACGCCCTCTATTTGCTAAAACATACATCTAAATTTTGGCAATCCTTCCAAAATGTATTTTGTATGACCCAAGGAGCTACCAAAGTGAATTTGGTGCTTTTGTCCAGAGTGTCCACATTAAGTCGTTAAGCTGCCTGACTAAAATACAGAAGATAAACATCTTCAGCAGACTGGGCCGTTGCCATATTTGATACAAAATATCCTCTACAATGTATTACGACAACTGCATACAGTCGCCTTTCAAACAAATGCATAAAGTGTGTTAATGCATTAAGGAGTTTGCTTATTTCGATCAAAGGATTATTTTCTGCTCATGCAGTTAATTAAACATTATTCGTCTTAGGTTTGTCATTGATTCTTGATCACTTTTGAATGAAAACTTATTATTGAACAAAATACGTTTACTTGCGACGCAAATGTGTACTCCACAGTTCCCCCCATCCACTTGAGTTGGATAATGAAAGACGTTATGGAGCAGGGTGTATGATTTACCAACATAATGTGATGATCGTAATGTCATTGCAAACAATTGGCAAGAAATTATCATTGTGAATCGACTTAGTGCACGTTTAGTATTCTCTGATAAACTCTGACCCACTGGGGTCTAACACATCACCATGTAGGGTAGACGAAACTCTGTACAGGAACAATATCCAATGTTGCTGCTCCTCACAATATGGAGATAAAATGATGTCGTAATGCTGAAATATATTCTTGTGTAATAATCGAGTGGTTACACAGGCTCGAACACATGCCATAACTACATATAAGCTCTTGCTGAGACATCTGGTGATGAATATCAGTAGGGAGAATAAGAACCCTTGATTTACAATTACGAGATAACAGTGTTAAATATTGATGAATTATTTCATCGGACAACCAGCTTCTTGGAGATAGCAACCGTTTGTATTCGTGGTTAACAGAAACTGCACATTTAATCTGCTTCACTGCAATTGCATTAAAATTTACATAATCACCGGTCAGTTCAATGTGTGTTGCTTTACATTCATGCATATTAAAGCTCACAGTGTTACATTCGTTATCTTCAACGCGAACGCGTTCATACCAACAAATTAAAACGTTGCTAGTGACCACAGTGCTATCTAGGTCTTCTCTAATAGAAACCTTTCCTGTCCTCGTGTCATAAAATGCAGCACCTTTAATGAAATATTTGACCGGAAGAGCTTGCCTTTCATTGTTCATGACACTTTCCTGAAGTAGATAGAATTGGTTTGCCATTACTATAAAATCCGCAGAGGAATATACTACTTGGACGTATCGTGGACAAAGTTCAAGACGACCGTTTTGAACATATTCAGGGTGACAACATTTTCTGTCAGGCTCAATTTTTAAAAGTTGATTTTGAACAATCGATGAGTCACAGAAATTACTCACAACAATAGAACAAATTACTTTCCGCAATAAACCCACACGTGTATTACAGATACTACAACTACTATTGCTGATAGAGTAGGCATTCAAATAATTGAGAAATCTTGGTGATAGGTCATAGGTGACCTTATACAACTCATCTTTTGACATAATATGCATATCACCATCATTTTTTGTAGAGCATGAGGTTGTTTTTAGATAAGACTTGATTTTTTCAATGATTTCTTCTTGGTAACATGTTGTAGAGACACCTAAATAAGCACATTCTTCTTTTCCGACAGCATCTTTCTCGCCATAGGATACTCCACCAGTATCAAAATATGGAAAAGAAGTATGTGAAACATCTTCCATGCTGTTTGAATGGGTGCTTGGTGAGCGATTCGGAATGAAAGAATCTGGAGATGCATTACATTTACGAACTGATCCAACTGAATTAACAATACCTTGTTTGGTACATTCACTCTTTTCACATATAACAATGTAAGCATCGGACGATGTTTCCCTTTGACTATAGGAGCGACATACAGAATCATCTAGGACAACATATTTACCATTTTCTTTGACAACGCAAGAGAAGTGCCCTGATGTTGAAACCTGTCCATGATGTTGGACTATTGATTGTAGTTGATACTGAACTCGGTTGCCGCTATTTAATGGATACATGCTAAGAAAGTTTGGAATGTTAATATCGATGTGATTTTTTGTTTGTTTGTAGCAGGTACATTTCTATTTGTTATTAGTATCAGCACTTCTGGAACTTCATAGGAAGAAATCTTACGAACGAAATTGTTTTTATAAGGAAGTGTCATGCAGTCACCGTTGTTACAGATCGATGTAGCATCTGTTTCAGTGAAGAAATCGTGTAATAGGTCTTCAACTGACGCACATTTTGACTTACTACGCTCATCGGATAGATTAAGATATATACATGTCTCTTCTACAAACGCTCTCCGTGATGAGGCACAATTTTTACATTTCGTTTCTGTCATGTTTACTATATTCACTGTATTTAGCTGCTTGAGCAAAAGGTACTAGTGCCAACTGCAAATATTCACATGATTCGTTCTCCCTTCCTAGTTTGAAGTTGCAGTTGTTACAAGATATCTCCAGGAGTGGTCTGATATGGTCCATTTTGATTAGGGGATATTTCTTTTCAATCAGCACCTTACAAAAGTTAAGAGTAGCGACAAATAAGTCGTATTGATTGTGTTCTCTTGCTTCAAGGTCATCGATTTCATTTTCTTTAAGACGACGTAGGCAGAAAAGGCCGGAAATACATTGAATAGTTGCATTGAACCAGCAATTGTTCAAAGAATTCTCCATTAAAGTTATATTACTAGCGTTATCATCATTTAACTTACATTTCTTCTCAACGTCATGTATTAAAGCAGGATTATTTTTTGGTGCCTTTTGAAAAATCCCTTCCTGTGTGTGTCGATGTTTCTTCTGCCAAGCTCCTTCCACAGTTTTTGTGTGGTGCCTTCTTTTTTTACTATGTGAACTGATAATCTGGTCACTGTATCTTCTTTGTATTCCAATTAAGTCTTCATAATAAACAGCGAGAAATTCATCGACACGTTTGATATTACGACTCCCGAATTGGTTTAATTTGAGAACTTTCATTCTAGACTCAGCATGTCCAATTGTTCGTTGTATAGATTCAGGTTTACGACTTTCAGCTATTATGTTATTACTATCTAAGTTTTTCGGTCTGTTATGCCTATTTAAGTCCCCAAGAAGCAATCCGGACCAGAAAGCGGCTGACGGCAGAAGGACAGTTTCCAATTCTTTCATAAACACTGGAGAGTAAAATGGATTGGATGCATAAATTTGTTTACTTAACTCGGTTAGCGTTGAATTGTTTATGACATTTCGAAAAATGACGCAAACGGTGATTTCGCCCTTGTCAAATAATCTTCCTCTGTGAAATCACTACACAAGAAATTATCATCCACTGACGTCAGCACCGGATGTTTTCAAACGGTCGGTATCCTCACTAAAAATATCACTTTGACCAATCAAGGGGATTTTATGTGAAAGAAAATCGGTAGACTTCACTGTCGGTGACAAGGTCAAATTCTGTAATGCAACTGCTAAGTTACGTAAAATTATTGCGAAATCAGAAATGGTATCCGAGTTTAACAAAAGGCTAATACAGTACATGCCAAATGTGTACTTGCTCTTATAGTAGTTGTTTACATACACTTTTAGCATTTTTCATGCAGTGACTGCAACACGTATGTGGTATGGTCAATTCTCTGTCTTTAGATGTTCATTACTGCATACAATCCTCCAAGCTCTACTGTGGGTACAAGAACGCCCTCGTTTTTAATGGAGGTCAACGGTCATTTTAGGTCAACTAGGGTCAAACTGTGAAAATATTGTAAGCACAATATTTCAAGAAGGAAAACTTGAACAGATCTCCATGACATTGACAACTACCCCGATGATATCAAAATTAGCAGCTAACAATTACACCAAATATACCAGGTGTTACCTCAAAAAAAAAAAAAAAAAATGGATACCTAGTAAAAACTAAGGCCGTGTGGAGAAACCAATTGATACCCGCTCGCTCCTCAGGTAGTTGATCAGAGTACTAACTGAACTACGAACATATTCTTACCTTCACACAATGGCTTGTGCTTCATTGGCCAATCCACTTGTTTCAATATATATACGTTATAGTCAAAAGTATGTAATTGGAATAGTCCGTGATTGGGGGTTACCGAAAAATTCCAAGACACATGCTTCGAGTTGTGTACACAAAAGCTGTTCACCTTGCAAGGCACTTCAAACACAAATTAGCATTTTAGTAAAAAGACAAACAATTGGTGAGAATGGAACATTAAAACAAGCAACAATGTCTGTAAGACATAAAAATAAAAGCAAATCGCGAGAACGAGGTGTGGTGCAGCGGGCAGAATCAAAGACAGAGTACACACATGAAACTGAACACACTTTTGTTTCAAAACTTGTTCTCTTTTAAAGATCATGGAGAGATTGATACCGTTTGCATAGACATGTGCATGCACTCTCAGTGCCGGATTAAGGTTTGTGGGGGCCAGAGGCCTATGTCAATGTGGGGAGCCCTTAACACTATCTAAGCGGAGAGCCACCATTGGTTGGCGCGGATCGTACAAGAAAAAAATGGGCTAACACGTCCCCTACACTGCAGGAAATGGCACTTCCCATGTCTATTGATATCAAAAATATACTGTTACAACACATACATTTACCCTTGTCCAGAACAAAAACATTTCATCCTGTAAGGTAAACAACTGATAGTTGATGAAATGCCTCAACAAAAATTTGAGGACCTAAATAATTGGGGGCCCCTCAAAATCTGGGGGGCCTGGGCCCTATGGGCCTTACTGTTAACCCAGCACTGTGCACTCTACATTCCTACATGACAACACTGTGGTAAGTACAAGTAACACAGTAAACAGTGATTCCACGTAAATGTCCGGTATACCAGGTATTACCAGGTATGGAGCAGCCAGTATACCGATTAATACTTTTGCTCCTGCTGACGCAGCTTACTTGTAAACATTATATCTCATATTTGTTATGTAATAGCATCACATTGATGACAAGATTCCTGTTGACTTTGGTGAAGGTCAAAGATCATTTGAGGTCAACGGGTCAAACTGTGAAAATATTGTAAGCACAGTATTTCAAGAAGGAAAACTTGGACAGATCTCCATATTAGATTGCAGGTGTATTTCATTGAGTATACGAAAATTTCCATTGTCTTTCGTGAAGATCAAAGCTAGTCATTTGCGTTCAACAGGGTCACAGCTAGTATGGAATTCTTATAAACATCTTATCTCAAGAAGGGTAGCTTGGACGGATGTCATATTCAATATGAAGTATCATTAAAAACATAACCTTTGTTTATGGTTCGTAATATTCTTCATTTTACTGAATGTGAATTCATTGTAGCATTCAACAGTTTCATTCAGTATAACATTCAATAGCCTTCATTCATAACTCATTTGCATAATTCAGCTGCAGGGAAGGTTAATGGAAGACTATATAGCATTCGCCGGCTTTTTTGAAGGTTGTGCACTTCTTTAGTTTTGAGTTCTGACATTTTTGGCATGCAGTCATTTAATTGACATTCGAATGTTGATTTGAAGGCTATGTAAATGGTATTCGAAGGATGTGTATTTAGGTAAGGAATATCTCATTGACCACAAGAACCAGTTAGTCTTTAATGGAGGTAAAAGTTCATTCGATGTCAACAAGAGCCAAGTTGTGAACATGTAGATGGATGATCTCAAGGAAGGAAACTTGTGCAGATCTCATATTTCATATAAAGCATAAGTAGCTTAATGTGACACATACTAATGCTATTACAGCAGATTCTGAGAAAAAAATTCTTTTAATCGGATCATCGAAACCACAATGCATTTGTGAATTCCGGTTTTCTTCAACACGCTATTTGTAACCCTCTATAAACATTCCTTTCACATCACTTATAATAGCTTTTTTAGATTCATCAGCGCTTAATTGGCAGGAAATCGCTGTCAAGAAACAAAGTACATTTGTTTGAGTCACCTTTCAGGGAACTACCCTTAAGCAGGGAAATATTTTTCAGGTAGTCTTTTGCCAACTTTTAACCATACTTTAGTGTCAGGAACTGATTGGATATGTCATAGTTTTCTTACGTGGTTTACATTCTTGTGTTCTGTTTCTTTTAATTTATTTTGATATAGTCCCTTTCTTCTCCCATGGTCGCTTCTGTTTAAAGTGATTGTGTCTGTTTGGAAAAAGAAGGAGATATTGGCAAGGAATCACAAAGTCTTTTGACTTTCTGGTTTATAAATGGTGGCGGTATTCTACTGTAGTTCAAAGTTTACCCATTTTTTCCACAATTTACCTACATTGCACCTGTAAGTTTTTGCTGTCGTAAAAACATTTTGCTATAATTGTGAAAATTGTGGTTGAAAACTATCACAATGGCATTAGATGTCAGTTAGTTTTAGGGGGCGAACTGGTAGGTATTTGGGGGCGAAACGACTAACACTGGTAACCAATAATAATTTAAGCCGCTGGGATTTTTACGAAATACTTAAACTTTCTATAATCACATGGAGTCATAACTTACAAATAGTCGGTTTTTCATTTCCACTGACTATAAATTACGGTCATGATCTCCAAGGTGTTTATGCTATTCACTATTCATCTCAGTACTGTACGTTAGGATGTCATTACTGTAAACTTCAGAAAGCGTCGCTCGATCTATTCTACTTTTTAGGAGTGAAAAGGGCCGAAAGAAAAGTATCGGTGGACTCACCTCTGTTTTGAGCTCTTCGTCTGAACTTATAACGTTCGGAGATAACATAAGCTTGTGTGAAAATCTGTCCTCCAAAATGTTGAGTGCATGCTCGTAGACTGCACTTCCTGATGGAGGTGTTGCATCGTGGTTTGGCAACGTCGAAAATATGCGCTGCCCCTCGGCTCCCAGGCGGTGAAGTAGAATTGCCCGTTTACGCAGTGCAGAAAATTCCTCCGCATCAGTCGCTAGAATGTATACTTGGAATGACTGGAGCCACTGCTTCCAGGGTATAGAAGGTTCGCCCGGATCAGCAAGAAAAGGAATGGGTTGCAATAAATTACACGATGCCATTACGAAGATTATTTTCCTATCCCATATTCGTCGCCATGTTGTAATGTAACGAAGACACGTTAGGCCAGAGGCCTATCCACAGTAGAGAGGACAACGAACTTACGTACATCTGTACGTTATAACTGTATAATTACTTCTTCTCAATTACATACGTAAGTTACTGACACAGAGTGATGTATTATGGGTAGACTGGAATGTGGATTTATTCTTAGATCATGAATATTCATAAGGATCGGATATGACACAGGGTCGAGCTACGAAGCTGGCCTAACTCACAGGCAGTTTTATATCTAATGATGACTAACGTTCATGTTATTTGGTGGATACGTAGCCGGCTAGACTTACAAACGTATGCACGAATTAACGTTAAAACTGCCAAGACATAGCCAGTTGCCTAACTTAATTACGGCACAAACTAACTTGCTGGGCGTGGCTTTGCTCATTTCTTGGTTTGATTCTAGGTAAGCAATACGTATACCACACTTAATCTGAGTAAAATACTTCGTAGCAAAACCTAAGCACCTAGGCTACACAGACGGAACCAAGACGCGCTAGGCTTGAGTCTTCGCACTGCCTCCATAGCCTGTACACAACACTAAATTTGGGCAAACGTTAGAGACAGCTTAGAGTTAGACTGAGCAATATTTTTCACTGGGTACAGGCTAGACCGCATTGTCGATATGAATGAGTGTGTGCTAACTTTAACCTACTCTAAATAATGTTAGCCGCGATCACCAAACCATCTCCGAGTTTTACGATGGGCTTTCCACACTGCCTGAAATGAAACTGATTCTGCAGAAAATGAAGTACGAAAGCCTTCTACCACCACCACCACTACTACTAGTACTACTACTACTACCACTACTACTACTGCCACCACTACTACTACTACTACCACCACTACTACTACTTCCACCACCACTATATTACTACTTCCACCACCACCACCACTGCTACTAACACTACCACCACCACCACTGCTACTACTACTACTACTACTGTATACTGTACTGTAGCATGCCGCACAACCATACAAACTTAATAACGCAGCTATCGCAAGTAGCGTTAAAAAGGTTGCTATGTACCGTGTTCGGTATATGTTAAAAAGCTGATGCAGTTGTTGACCATGTTTTCTTCTAACGTAAGTAACAATGGAATCGTTACTTGAAGTGAAGATTGCAGGTGCGGAGAGGCCTAACGCTGGTAACGAAAGTATCGATAATTGCGTTACCATAGGTTCAATGGTAACGAAGCTATCGTTAGCAAGCGGAATTTTCTAACGCTTAACGCTACGAACGTCCATTTTATTCTGAACTGTACTGAAGATCGAAAACCTTGTAAACACAGTATCCCCAGAAAAGAACGGTTGCTTGAACTTCAAACTCAAGTGCATAGGTTTTTCATTGTCAGTTATAGTCCCTCTTATTATCTCATCCCTTTCCCTGTAATGTACAGGATGAGATAATATGGTTGCTTTGAGACGTTAAAATGTATTATGACTCTCTCAGTTACCATAACAATTGTTGCCATGGTAATATTATGTATGGTTGATATATGAGACACGAGGGTCTAACTTGGTACGGTGCTGAAGGTGACCTGGAACCTACCCGTTATGGAAGGGGTCAAAATGTGTGACGATGTGTGTACGGGTGGGTATGTGCGTGCGTGTGTGTGTGTGCGGGTGTCTGCTTGTGAGTAGTGCTATGCCAATGGTATGTCCTGATAAGGACACACAAATATTTCCGCAGACCCCGTAGGTATATGTAGAACTCGTAGAAAGGACCGATAAGGAATGTCCCGGTAAGGCAGTGAATGTGCGTATGTGCGTACGTGTGTGTGTGAAAGAAAATTTAAATTTCAAAAGTTTGCGTCTGCAAATCCTCCTAGACCGCAAAGCCGATGAGGGTTAAAGTTAGTAGATAGGTGACACGTGGTCTGAAAGTGTGCCTCCTTGGCATCAAAATTTCAACGTCAAAGGTGAAATAAATGAAAAAATTATTTTTGCTGTATTTTTAATCCAAATGGCTATTACATAGGACCGTTCTACAAGACTTTATCTAAAAATCATATTTGTAAGTGTTTTGAGGTCAAAGGTCAGGTTCGCTTGGTCAAAGGTCAAATTTGACATGGAAAAGTTTGCGTCGGCAACTCCTCCTAGATTGCAAAGTCGATGAGGGTCAAGGTTGATACGTAGATGACCCATGGTCTGAAGATGTGTCTCCTATCAAAATTTAAGGGAGTATAGATTATTGTCTAGTTACAGTACCTCTTACTGATGCAAACTGACGCATGGAGCAATAAATAACTGTCCAAACATTTACTGTATACTCTGCTTAGGTGATATCCGAATAGGGGAGTATTTGACAAGAAAGAAACTTTCAGAAAATCTAAAGGAATGCAATGCACAGAAATGAGACTGAACCAGTGTCATGGTAATGAACGGTCCACAAGTTTGGAGTATTACTGATATGGGGTCACTTTTCTCCTTTGACCACTGATTACATATTGTGCAATATTGAAAGAAAAACTCACTTTGATCCTTTAACAATTCCAGAATGTTTTTTAGCTCACTTCTCTATTCTTTTTTTCTGTATGTTCCTGTTCTGTGATGATATTTTACTAGGATATCATCATTAAGAAATTTCCTCTCTTAACTTCTATACAGGCTCTTGTGTCACATGATATTCATAGACAGGAATACAAGCCGCTCACCAGAAAACATATGTTGGAAGGTAACGTTTTTCAAATTTTTGCAAGAAAAAGTAAAATTCAGTTAGAGGACTTTTATTTTTCAAAGGGTAAGTAGTTGTGATGAACTGTATGCCCTCTTGAGAGTTACAACACCTAAAAAATGCATTTTGTAACAGAAAGCTTTGAAGGGAAATAGGGCGTTTAAAATACACCAACATGACGTACAAATGAAATAGCTTTAGTTATTGTTAACCAATAAACATCAATAAACATCTGCCAAATCTTCATCTCCTTAAAGCATGCATGTGATGAGTAACGGAAGTGCATCATTTGAATTTTGAAAAGATTGGGTGAGCAAATCAGTGTTGAGCAACAAACAAATGAATTTCTATCCTGTGAGAAATTTATTTCTTGAAAATAATACTACTGTCCTTCCTTATTTTGAATAATCTATCATTTTACGTCCACAAACATTGGTTTTAAAAATATTGTTTTGTTTTCTGTTAAACAAATGCCTTACTTCCCTTTAAGTGCCTGCTTTATTAGGGATATTGATTTTGTAGTTTGATCAATGAGTGCCTTTGGAGTTTTGGTTTCTACAGCAATGTTATTATAACCCCACATTAGTGAGACACCCCGCATCAGTGAGCTTAATGATGGCTCCACATTCTTTAACAAGTTTGTTGGAGAGTAGTATTATTAAGTGTAATCAGTGACCTTTCTTGCATATTTTGTCACATTGGGAGCACATAATGTCGTGAAGTGGGTTTTCTTTTGTTTTTTCTGTGCTTCATGCTTGGAACCAGTGTTTAATTGATAATCGGTACTCGATGTCGGTATTGGACAATGTTCATCAAATTTGTTGTAAATCACTGTCCACAAACTTTATCATTAAAAGGTAATACTATCCAACCAATATTGCTCCAAACAGCAAAGGGTACAATCGCTTTACTCATGTATGATTTCAACTATAAAATACCTACCTGTAAAGAGTGGGAATTCTGTGGATTATCTACGCACTTGATGTAGTTTGTTCAATAGTTATAGTTGGTGGACTAGAGTGGCCTACAGTACCATGCACCCCCCTCTCCCTACCAGGGTGACATCTATTCTAGTCCACAGATCCAGAACAGTTATGTCATCTTTGAGCATTTTATGGATACATAATGGCAGTGATGTCATTTATGAT
This sequence comes from Stichopus chloronotus, assembly GCA_021234535.1. Taxonomy (NCBI): domain Eukaryota; kingdom Metazoa; phylum Echinodermata; class Holothuroidea; order Aspidochirotida; family Stichopodidae; genus Stichopus; species Stichopus chloronotus. The sequence goes on from CM037831.1 coordinate 792,964, forward strand.
GTCACCGAAATTTGAAAACGAAAATACGGCGAAATTCTTTTTAACACTGTTGAATTTGCAAATTACAATCAGCTATTCAAGTAACTGCATTTTAACAAAAATGTAACTTAATTCTCGAGACGTGATCATTGTCTTGTGTGTAATGATGCTATTTTAAATGCCATTTTGAAGATATATCGTTATAAGACTTTCTTGGCTAATATCTCTGACAAACATAGAATAAGCTGTTATGTTCTGACTACGTTACTTTGGTTACAACTACTGTAGTACATTTAACACATTCAAAAAAGTGATCTTAACATTGAAAATTTTGAGATGTATAACAGCAGTGACATCAAATGACGTTTTCTCGATTTAATATTTGAGACCTAGTTTGGTTACTTTATTTGGTAACAACTGACACTGGAGACTCTTTGGCCCTCAGTGACTGACCCCTAGTCAGCCTGGGGCCATTTTGTAAGGTCCAAGTTCCTCAGGACATGCACCAGGCCCAGACTCCCCTACTGACCTATACATGGAGAGAGCATCAGCACTATTGTACTTTTTCACAGGATGACAGAGTTGGACACTCGAGTGTTGGATAGGCCTGCCTTTTCTGTGGAGGAAGAGTTCCTTGAATGGCCAGATAGGGGCAACTAGGGGCAACGACCCATCCACCCTGAAGACAGAGTAGACTAGGCTGTGGGAGTCTGGGACTCTGTTTTGTCCCGGATGAATACTCCTGTTTGCTCCAAATTCTGCAGTCGCGGGAGGAAAAAGAACCATTGTACTGGTTAAGGATACTTAACATGGGGGATTGACCCCACTCCCAGGCATCATGTGGACAGTGAGTAGTGGGAGCAGTTTGCTGCTATTGCAGACAGACCCTGGTCAGTCGGGGGCCTTGGTCTTGTGGTGCAGGAGCAGTGCTACAGCTTTGTCTGACCACCACAGATCCTTCAAGCAGAGTTGGAGTCATGGTGTGTCATACCGGGCATAAAGGCCACTATCGGAGATAGTGCTACCAAGCCCTACAGGCTCTCTTCGACCCTTCACCGCTGGGAGGGGAAGGACCTTCGCGACTTTTACAGGGTAACTAGAGTTGACCTGAAGTTGTCCGCTGTGCACCTGTTCACTGCCTATTGGCTACTGGGCCCAAACCAATAGGATAAGTCAGATTTGTTTGTCACGACCATGATATTATTGATTCCTTGCCGAAGGCAAAAGGAATCAATGCAATGATTGGAATTGGTGATGTCGTGTGTCCGTGTATGTGCATTTGTATGTGACACCTTGCTTGTAAGCATGTTATCTCAAGAAGGGTAACCTTGACTGATCTCATACTTCCTTACTGTGTGGGTTATTCATATTGAGTAGATGATCCCGATTGTTTTGGGGTGAGGTAAACGGTCAGTCGAGGCCACCAGAGGTCAAATTTTGAAACCTTTGTAATCACCATTTAAACACTATATCTGAAGAAGTAGAGCTGTGATTAATGTCATACTTTGTGTGTAGGTTGGTCATATTAAGTAGATGATTCCTAATTTTTGGCTTCGATGAAAGAGAAACCTATGCATTCAGAATGGCGTGTATGTACGTGTGCGTGTGTGTGCCTGTGTACGTATGCCCTTGTTTTCGGGTGGCTGATTGATTTTATGTCCTCTGTAGAAAATTCAATAGATTTCTCCTGTCCTCTCAAGATAAACAATAGACAGTCTATTGTTAAGGTTGGGGTTGAGGAAGAAAAACAAAAGGAAACACAATGAGGTTCTCGGAATGAATGGAAACCAAAGTTGTGTGGGTGGATGCGTGTGTGTGTTAACACGATATCTGAAGAAGGGATGATCTGAATGTTGTCAAACATGGTACATTGATCCCCCATAGTAATAGGGAGAACCCTATTATTTTTGTTGGGGGTCAAAGTTCATTTGAGGTCAACAGGGACAAACTCTGTAAACCTCCTTAACACGATATCTTGAGATAGGAAACTTGGATGAATGTCATACACGGTGAATAGATGCGTTATTGTCAGAGGAAGAACCCTATTGTTTTTGGTGGGTGTCAAAGGTCATTTGAGGTCACCCGAGGTCAGACCCCAAAACATTGTTAACACGATATCTTGAGATAGGAAACTTAAGAACCCTAACTCTTCTTTTGGTGGTCGACAAAGGTCATCTGGGGTCCCCATGGGGACAAACAAGCTTAAAACATTTTTTAGCTCAATATGCTGGAAGTAGCAATCTTGGATACATTTTAAAACTTGGATCATTGATGCATTATGATGACAGGGGAGAAGCCTATCATTTTAGCTGGGGTGAGAGATGATCTGGGGTCACTGGGGTAGAATTCAAAATACCTAGTTTGTTATGACAATATTTAGCTCATTGAAGGAAGATCACATTTATTTCCAACTTGGTATGTGCTTGCATAATGACGAGACAAAGAATCATACTGATTTTAGGGGAATACAGCACTAAACCTTTAAAAAATATGTATGACCTTTCCTCCTCGCCATGGATTTGATCTGACCAGGCCTATAGGCTCCCTGATCTGACACTCCCTGTGTGATCAAGGCGCGACCTACGCCGGGATGGGGTGATAATTATAGCCCAAAAGACCATTCAGTTATTTCTCTGCATGTACCTTGCGTTGGCGTATGTGCCATGGTCGGCAGTACCCGGCGAGTTGGTCATATTACTTAGCTTACTCTCTCTTATACTCCATTGCTTACATGAACTATGAAGAAGTGTTGGGCCTCTGCAATGTAGAAGATGCAGAACATGCTCAGCACTAAAAGTTAGCTTCAGTGCCTTCTAGTACAGGCCTATGCACTGAGAAGGAGAGCTCAGTGTTGGACTACAAGGGCTTATCTTCAGGGTTTTAATAAAGTGGGGGGGGGGGGACAAGCAGCAGAAAAGGCTTGACGTGACAAAATTAATATTTATTGCTAAGCCTTATGCCTTACCACTTTATGCATTATGGTCAAGGGAAGAATCCATTTGTTACATACATGTGTGGATCAAAGGGTAATCTTGGGTTTCCAGGACTCAACCACCAAAACATTGTTAACACAATATCTTGATATACGAAGCTTGGATTAATATCATGCTTTTTAGATTTATTATGATCAAAGGAAGAACCGAATTGTTTTAAAGGGGTCACCTGTAGTCGAACCCCGAAAACGACATTAATACAACATCTTCAAGTGGGAAACTTTGCTGAATGTGATACTTCAAATGTAGATGTATTTTTCATCACACATGCAGTTACTGGTACGTTAAAATGTGATTCACATCAACCTCTCTCTCTTCTTTTGTTCTACTGAGGTTCAACCTGTTGCAAATTTTCATCGCCTTAGGTCAGTTTTATCACCTGATGCTGTGATAATCCACATGGTCAATTAAACATCGTTCTCATAAAGTAATTCAGGCGTGTCAATCCAATGTCTAGGCTTTCTAGAGCTGCCTGGCCAGAGGTATTAGGTGTCGTGTCCATAGGTAATACATGTGTAATAGGGCATGAAAGAGGGTCTGTTGACTACTTTAGCACGGTTGTAGCGTCATGCAGGAGGCAACCGTAATGTTTTTATTGGGGTGAAGGTCATCTGAGTAACTAGAGTCAAAACCTCAAACCTCATTAACATGATGTCTTTAGATATAGGAAGCAGAAATGAAACCCAAATATGTTGTTAACATAATATTTTGAGACAGGAACCTTGGGATGAATGTTATACCTAATATAAAGTAGATGTGAAATGATTTCCATGATCAAAACAAAACTATATTTTGCCAATATGTTCAGATTTACCCGTGCACAAAGAAATGAGATAACATTTCATTGTTGAGAACCATCGAAACCACAATGCATTTTGGCATTCTTGTTTTGTTAGAGGTCAAAGGTAGTTTGTGGTCATCAGAGATCAAAATGTGAAAACCTTGTAAACACAATATGTCAAGAAAAGTAATTGTGACTAAATTACTCAGTGTATTTGTATTTTAATTGGTTCCAATGTTGGTGGCAATCCCCCATGATGCCCCCTCCCCCTCATTCTGTTCTACTTTTGCAGAAGGTCTGTCTGCTATAATGTAAACTCTTGTTGCAAAGCCACATTATCATTTTCGTAAGAGACACTTTCAGTTTTAACTAAACAAAAGGCACTTACAACACAACCAAAGACAGAGATTGACAAAAGTCTTGTTAACAGAAAAAAAGAAGAAGATAAACTGCACGACACTGTCACGTTTTCTGTGCCTTGCAGCTTTGCAGACAAGAAAATCTTTGAAATTCAATAGGGGTATCTGCTCTTTTGTAAATGCATGTCAAAGTTTAGATGAAAAAACATTTTACATCTGAGATAAAAGAAAAGCATTTTTTTCTAGGTTAAAGCTCCAGATGGGGCCCAATAAACAGACTCCTTAACAACCTCTCTGGTCTGAATCCTCTAAATGGTATCTAAATCTCAGTGAGATTAAACAAGTTGCATGTTGTCCTCTACTTGCAGAATTTTGTTTATTTGATGACTATTGTAGAATTTAGAAAATAACTTTTAAATCCTTCTGTCTGTTTTAAAAGATTCTGGTATCCAACTTAGGATTGAAGAGATCACATTAAGGATGAAGGATTTGCCTTTCTCTGCAAAATGTCATTTTCTTTTACCTCCTGACTCCCAACAGGAAGAAGGATTGAGTCATTGTATCAGTATTTTTATATTATCAGTCGTTTTGTCAGTCTGACTTTCACAACTATCTCAGCATGGCTATTCACTGCTACTCTTTCTTAGTGTGGTTATTAAAGGAATTCTCCACCATCGCCTCTTATGTGTCTTAAAAAGATGCAAACATTATTATAGACAAGTCATCCTTCTCATTTACAGGATATATCTCAAAGAATTCGCAAAATGAATTGTTTTAGTAAATATTCGAGGTGCTAGCCTGTTTCTAGAAATCAATCGGTTGTGATGTAGTATCGACAAATCTAGATTGAACATTGCCCTTGATTTTTAGCTGAAGCTGTGGGTTACAGTACTATTCTGATTTCTTATTTGGTGATAAAAGCTTCGTTTTACCAGGGAGTGGCATAGACCTACGTCTGAAAGTATTGTTCGGAACTACCTAATTGTTTAAGGATTAGTTGACTTAAATGACGTTGGTCAGTGAATGATATTGAACTGGTACCGACAAATAAAGGATAGAAATACCTTTGAGCTAATTATACACCTCAGCTTCGCTTGGTTTGGTAGGTCTTAAAGTTATAAGAAGCGATTAAATTTTACGTCCATAACAATAACAGCCCTAGAGGCTGAAGTATGAAAACCAATTAAGGAACCTATTTCTGCCAATGAATGTTGTTGGATCGTTAAGCTGTTAACATTGGTAGACCTTGATGAGCAGCTGAACTCTGTCATCGCTTATGAGTTCACAGGCCATCTTAAAGTCAGTCGAGAAATAGTTTGTAAACCTGTCGACATGGTACCCCACAAAGAGTAAGGTGTTTGAACTTCAAAATTGGTATGTATTGTCCTTTGTTTTCTATTAATATCGGCAAGGGATCTCAATGTCATTTGACGTCTGGTATAGCAAATCAATTTTCTTTAGTAGCCAATCCCTTTATTGTAAGTTAATTTAATGTTGATCAATGCAAATACTGTAGCAGACCTGACTGACTCTATGTCCAAATGCACTGTATGTCACTGAAAGGTGCATGTGACTTCATTTGTTCGTTTCTTATTTCAAAATTTAGTAAGTTCCTAGAGAATTACAGATATTTGCCACTTACAGTGTGAAGAGGTATTGTTATGAGTAAATCAACTCATTGATACACCATTTGTGTTGTAATGTTATTGTCACTTCTAAATTTTCAGATTTTGGTATATCACAATTCTGTGTACTCAGGTATCCTTTGAATCAACCACTTTGCGATGATTTCTTTATAGTATTCCGTAGAGATTACGTAACATGTATGCCTAAAACAGCTGGATATTGTGTGGGTACTGCTAGATATTGTTGAAAACCTACAGCCTTCTACAGTATGTTTTGTTTGTTTATATAGACTGAGAAAATGTATGAAAGATCAAAATGTATGAAAGATGTATGTATCAAAATATATGTATGTATGTATGTATGTATGTATGTATGTATGTATGTATGTATGTATGTATGTATGTATGTATGTATGTATGTATGTATGTATGTATATGTATGAAAGATCAAAATGTATGAAAGATCAAAATGTATGAAAGATCAAAAATCAGAAACTAAATCGTCTAGAAATTCGTCTGCGTTTGTGTTCGTCAGGAGTCCACGGACACACATCACATCTGTTTCCAGCAAATATTAGAAGGGTTCTTCTCCGTGATGGAAGTGAAATTATGATTTAAGAAGCCCAGGACAAATTATGATTTAAGAAACCCAGGACAAATGAAAAGGTGAGTCAGCCAAAAGGAAACTAAATAATGGCAACAATTACAACAATTAATATTATAACAAGATCACAATAATGATCAACAATACTAAAGGAAAAGCAGCAATAATCAAAATGAATAATAAGAAATGCTGAGTAACAATTAGTGTCAGCTCAAATTTGGTGCTCATGGTATTTGTGTTTAATACTCTCATCACAAGGTTTTAAAGTGTAAAGAAGAACTGGTTAGGCTTTGCTCATAGGCATGTTTTATCAGTGGTTTATTCATACTTGGGAAGAATCTTAACTCCCCATTACAGTCAGATGACCGTGCGTTTTCCTATGGGTAATTGTTAGGGTAATGCCTAACATTTAATTTCATCATATGTAAGTTGCTATCTTGGACCTACACTCTACAAAGGTTTGAATGCTCTTCTGTACACGTTGGGAACTTCAGGACGATTTGCGTATTAGCCAGAATCTTCTACCAACTTTTCTATGTACAACTATGTACATGCTGGAAGGAACTGGAACTTTGCTCTCTTTGTATTTTGTATCATGTTATTGAGCACGTGCTCCCTGAGAAGGGTCTTTTGTGGAAAGTTCTAGCAAGGGACTTTTGCATAAATACCCCCTCGATTGAAAGTTTTCAAAGAATAGAATGCTTCCTCTGATCGGAAAAAAAGACGTGCATCTCCACCTTCCCTACGTTTACTTAGTGACTGTTCAATTTAGCCTACACCATAGTGTCTAGTGTGGCAGATACATGATCATTGCCGAATCCCACCTAGCCTACACTTTGTGCACAGTCGTTAATGTGACATTCCTAGGTAACCCTGGGACACTGTTTTACTGATCATCTTCGAGGCTCGTGTCACAATTGGCCATCATTAATTGCCAGTCGCATTCGTCTCCAATGCTGTATCCAACCATTCCAGCGCTGCGCCACCAGTTACCAGTCACATGGTACCACTTCAGTAATAGTTCAGATCTGATTGTTAATCGAACTCTAATTAAATGAACACCCATATTATTTTAAATACCCACATCATTTTAAGCCTAGTCAAACTTGTACATCGGAACCTGTCTGAACCAGTCTGAACGAGCTATTATATTTTAATTGAAGCTTATAGCAACACTGTCACTCCATCTGTCGTCTGCTTGGGTACATATTTACTAGCATTTTTTTTCTGTCGTCATTCTGTGACAATATTACACAGTCAATTTTAAAGTAACATAACCAGTGGATGAACACAATAAAAATGTAGATCTGACACAAAACAATCATGGTACTTTATCACACACAAACATTGTTGACATATTGTGAATTGTATTCACCTTTTCTCAGGGTTCGATGTGAATGAAAATCTGGCTAATTTTTTCTTTCTTTTCATCTTTTTCATAAAAGTCTGGCATTGTATGAATGAAAGTGCTCAATCATTTTTTCACTGAAGCATAGTGAGTGCTTGATAGGGGGTTAATGCAAGCGCTGCAACCCGGGTTCCATTAAACCTGATTGCACAGTAACCTAATGCACAGTCCAGCATTGGTTAACCTTTCATATTAATTATCCACAAGATAGTGCTAGTATCTTTGACAAACAAAGAAGGAAACTTCATACAAAATGCAAAATTATCAACAATGACTATTTGATTTAGTTTTATTCAGCTATAAACACATTTCTTTGCTTTACATAGTTTGACATTTCTTTGCTTTACATAGTTTGAAATTTTCCTTATGTGCTAAACATTTTCTTTAATTAAGAAGAGAATGTGAGCATCTTACAATATCGAAAACAATTAATGCACCAGATAGCCTTTTCTGATCATACCCTTTTTGAAACAGCGTGACATTGTAACATAAGATTTGAAAAGATTGTGATAAATTGAAATTCTATTGTCGTACCGTAGATCTCTAAGAGAAAGATGTAAGTGCACCTCACTGCTATGGATTACTTTTGCAAGAGACCTGAGAACTTCATAAGCGTATATTGTGATGATTAATGTCGCCATCTTCAAATGTCCCATGAACGTTTGCACAACAGACTATACACAGGGTCAATGTAATTTGCAGGAAACTTTTGTAACATGAAGAATGAATTTCAACATTTTTCAAAATTTTATTCTCTGTTTTTGTTTCAGTATTTTACTTGTAAGTAAGGAAATTTTCGTTTACCATATCACTGTTGCTTTCAGTCTTTGTATTATGTCACTGCAAGTCATTGTAAAGTTTTTTTCCCCATAAGACTGTGGTTTTGTTCATAGCTGCAGTTGTTATCTGGTACATAGTATACAGGGAGGAGATACTGTACTCCTTCGAGCTGCTTAATCCAAAATTTAAATTGAAGCCCACCTGACACGCTTTGTGGCATGCAATTTATACTGGGTGGCTGAGTGGAACTTATCAGGGGGATATAGAAATGGCAAGGACTGAAATTACTGATTAGGGTCAGGGGTATGAAAAGAGGTGCCAAAATGTAAGTGTGTTTGTGGTTGCACATCTGTGTGTGTGTACATGAGAGTTTGTAAAGGGCCCCAGATGGAGACACACAAGCACCTAACCAATGAAATCGGGGATATGTCGAAAAATGAGGATGTGCCCGTTTCTGGATATTTTAACATAATGCAAATTTGGGGTATCAGTTAGGCCCTGAAGTTTACAGGTCGATCTGATTTTCCACCAGTTACCTTTTCTATAGATCTACACCTGTGTTAAGTGGTACATGTGTGTGTAAAACTACCCACAATCCCATTCCTGAATCAGGAACGTGTGCAAGACTAAATAAAAATAAACTGTGTACATCATCTGCAAAGTAGGAATATCCACAATTACGTGTGGAAAGTTCCGTCCCTGATTGACGCCATGAACAAGTGCGTGTTTGCTCATGCGTGTACAAAATATAGTCTGAATAGATGAATGTCATATTTGGTCGGTAGGTGCCAGGTAGAGGGTGTAACATCTACCCACATCAAGTCAATGGTCACAGGTCATGAAAATGAAAAACACAGTTTTGGGTTCCTTTCAGTTGGAAAGGAACCTTTGCAGACACTGTGGCATATAGGTGTGTGTATTTGACTGATAAGAATTTGAGGTATGTTACACCGTTACTCAATAACCAAGTGGTGAATGTTTTTCAAAGTTGATGTGTACATGTATGATACTGAATAGATGTGCCCTATAGTTTTTGGTGGAGGTCAAAGGTCATTTGGAATCACCAGAGGCAAAAGTGAATTTCTTTGAGTTGTTGTAACTCGGTTCCCATTGTTCAAAGGGTGACATAATTTTATTTTAATATAGATTGGTAGGAAGAGAAAACACAGTAACATTTAATGTGAAAGGGTCAAAGGTCAGAAAGTGAAGTTTTATTGATATCTCTCCAACAAAACATTTTAAGGGAATGGCATAGTTGAAAATTTGTTAGTCTATGTGAAGTACATATGATGACCTCATTAACCCCACTTGACCACTTTTGACCTTTTTGAACTTTCTGTGATGCCAGGGTAGGGTTGATCTTGTTAAGACAAACCAAAAATCCAGTTATGCTACCCTCCCATAATGCTCCTTAATCAAGGTATTGACATTTTAGTGAAAACACATGAAAGGAAGTGCATCAGCCTAGGATGTGCTGAATACAGTCCAGTGTACATATATGCACAGGTAAGCAAGTTGCTGTGTCATTGCTTCTGAAGGTACTCACACAAATCTGCTTTACTGTACTTTTTAGTGAATGAGAATTTTCATAATCAGGGTCCTGGTTGATCTTGATTAGGTCATTGCCGCCCTCCCCAAATAAGCAATCATTATTTCCTTATATGAGGCTGGGTTTATAGTTAAGGCATCTTCACACAATTAAGGAACAAATTTGCCTTTGGGCTCTTGGTAGCATTTTTTCTATCTGTGAATGCCTTGGACTTGCCAAGCGACCATATATTTACAATAGACTATAAAAGACTTTTTCTGACAATATTGATGACATTACAAGGTCAACGGTCATGGGGTGAAAAAAATGCTCTAACAAAATGTGTCACAATCTTCTCTTTTAACTTGTCAGCATTTTGTTTCGGTCACTACAATGATGAAGTACAGTTACTGTAAAATATATCTTTAGACATAATGATTACACAATTAACATTTGAAAGGTCAATTAAAAGTCAACAAATTACTTTTTTAATACTTTTTTTCCGTTACAAAGTTGTGATAAGTCTGCCCATATTGTATACTTATAGAAAAGTCAGGGTATTGAATAGTATCAACATCTCCTGAAGTTACTTACAAGTTGCACTGGCTGTGATTTGCTTGTATACCCACTAATGTACTTTCTGCATGTTTATAATACTGATCTGATGCATTTAGAGCTTATCTGTTTATGAATCTATTTTTGATGTTATTCATAAATAGACATCATATCAGTGATTGGTTAAATATGAAAGAGTGGTTGCATTGTGATTAATATCAAAGTGAATTGTTGATTTTGAAGTTAATTGTCTGGCCAACATTTGCTTTTGAATAGATTAAGCTGTAATTACTTGATAATTAAGTTCATTAGTGGGGGAAAAAGTAAGTAAATAGTTTGATAGTTTCTGTCAGCAATGTATTGTAAATAGCAAAGACATGACAAAATGCCTGACATAAATTCTGCAATGCCAAATGCTGCTTTAACAATTTATCGAAGTATGCTGTAATTTGTGACTTACATTATTTTGGTCATGCACAGTTAGATATTCCATTGTGCCGTGGTTAACTAGTGTTGAAATAGACTTATCGTGCATGTTCCATTATATTTTGAATTTTGCACACCTTTTAATTGCTTGTTGTTATCTCATCGCCCTGTAGGGGCTAAGATGGGATACTGTAGTCTCTTGGCTAGTGTAGCTACATATTGTACTATGCACCCACAAGAGAATGGTAGTCATGGAAACACTTTCAGTGGATGAGTAGCGAGACCCGGGAGGTATCCCATGGTAAAGCGACCATGCTTACAGTCGGGCCCTCTTGTGTGATATAAATAAAAACGTGTCTGTGCCGATGTGTGCACGCGTGGGTGAGTGTGTGTGTGTGAGGGTGCACCTATGGATGCCGCCTTAGCAGGTGCCAGTCATTCAAAAGAACAAGAGCCTCACACGTCATTCCTCGCTTACAAAAAGTCTTTAATTGGTGTAAGTACCTGAACGTCCAAGGTCTCTCATTTGACATCCGGAGACTTCTCTTCCAGCAATTGCATTCGCTCATCAGAAAAAGGGGGGAAATGCCAGTGACTTCCTTACAAGGTACTGTCTTCAGTACCTGTAATGCGATGAGCGGGAGTGTGAGCTGAGTGCTCATTGTGTTGAGTTAAGGGATGCATGCGTGTGTGGACAAAAGAAAATTCCAATTTTTAAATTTTGTGTCCACAACTCCTAGATCGCAAAGTGAAGGTCAAAGTTGGTCAAACCAATGTTTCAAGTTGTCTTTCCTCAAAAGTTCAAGTCAAAGGTCGGAGGTCAGATGTGAAATTAGTGAAAATCTCATTATTTACTGCACTTGTCACTTACCTGTCTCAACACAGCAAATGCACTCCAATCTACCATGCCAAGAGTACTGGCAACCGTGCTTGTTGTTGTCCAGCCTAACACCAGCGCCTAATTGTCATTCTGCCATTACAATGTGCCTAGAGTGTGGAAGTTTTTAGATTTTTCTTTCTAGATTTATCATGGTTTCCATTCTTCATCTGGTTTTTTCTTGACTTGTATTTGGCTTTTGGACCGAATTTCTATAACTTCACTGCTTTTCTGCTAAGTATTCTTTTCATGTATCATGTGACAAAAACGTTTAGGCCTGGTTAGTTACTGTAGCTCTTATGCCCTCTTTTAGTACAGGGCCTAGTTCTGCTGAATTGTTTGTGTTGTGTTGCTTTTCTACTATACACCCTGGTAACAGTAATTTCTCCTCCTTAGTTTCACATTAGAACCTTAGTAGACTCCATTCATTTTACAACGGATTTGTTGCTTTGTTGCAGGCTTTCCCGCTCATATCAGGAACCCTTTCTCACCTCGTTTATCGGTCATAGTAGCCTTAGGGTGTGGCCTTTAACATATTAGTCATATGCAGTTTACACTATGTTACGCTGTTGATCTAGTGCTGAGAATAGTGTACATCGTTATACAGTGGGTTACTTCTTAAGATTTTGTAATAGTCTTAGCGATTGTTCTACAGTATGGTTTCCAGAGCAGTTGCTCATCTAACCTGCTCCATGTCTGTTGGATAACCAGCAGTGTCCCAAGTGTGGAGGTTGTTCTAGGAAGGAGCCCTGCAAGATTTATATTGATTTTCCCCTGCCCAATGGTCAGAGCTCAAGAACTTGTTAGCAGGACAGAGAAACAAGCTGCAAGTCCAGCTGCATGTCCCAGATCTGGAGTTGCCACCGGCCCCGAGAGCCAAACTCCAGGTGAGTGGTGAGAAAGTGGAGCAGGAAGTAGGGAGACAGACACTGGAGCCGGGGCACTCAGAGTGGCCTGGTACTTCAACTGGCACCGACGTCGCCCGGATCTGTACTCTCAAATGGGGAAGGGAAGAAGGACGTTGCCCTTGCCAAGTCTCTGTTGAAGAAGAGAAGGGGAGACAGTTCACTGGAACCCAGCATGGTTCTGTCATCGACTCCAAGCACTGGACCTGATGTAGATCTTGTGGTTGCATCGGCCCTGAGAAAGTAGACCGGCTCCTAGATGTGGTGGTCACAGCGGGAGCCGAAGCTTCTCAAGATCATTATCTCCGATAACAGTCTCTTAGGAAAGCTAAAAGAGAAGGAGGAGAGCTGTCAGTTCAGTTTCAGACTCGGATTCAGATTCAGAAGAAAAGAGCACAAGTCAAACCAAAAGATCCTTTGCCTTTGACGAGCAACCTGACATGGCTTACTAAACTTAAACTGTTAGCCCCTCTGCTGGAGAAAGGAGTGCCTTCCTCTTCTTAGACGCCTGTTCTGGACCCACTAGCTCCGGCAAAAGCCATCCAACCGTTTCCAGATCCAATACTAGCTCCAGTCCTGACCACCAGTAACAGGCAGAGAAGAAAGTGGCCTTGCACGATGAAGATGTCATTATTGCCAGGCTTCTATGGCTTTCTCGAGTCTCGGCAACAGAGACGGTCTGGGGGATGATAACTTTCAAGAAAGGACTTCAACTGGTGAATCACTGTCAGGTCACAGTCCTGGCTCTGGCTCAGCTATTTCCTCAGATGTAGCAACCAGAGTAGCGGACATTTTTAGACACCACCTTGGGTTTGAGATGCCAGAGAAAGGGCCTCATCCAAACACCGGGGATGTGTCAAAACTAACAACCACTGCAGAACAGATCGTTCGCCCCCTCCCAGGGATACCCATGGCCTGTTTTGATAGGTTTGATGCTCTTGCTACAATTAAGAAGCGGTCTGCACTGTCTTTTAGCCAGAACATAACCAAGACGGTTTTGCACACCCACCACCCACAAGAGACCATTGAGCGCATGAGAGTGGAACAAGGTATCACGTTTACTGCCTTTAAAGACCCCAACCAGGGAAAGCTTGCGGATGTCCTTTGAGATTTTGACCAGGCAGTTCGAGTTTGGATGAAAGATATGCCCCCATCTTAACACTCATGGGGGAGATTGTCATGCGCCACTACCAGCAGTTGCCCAAGAACAAGGCTCAAGTCTCAAAGAAGGATGTCGGCCAGTTACTGTTACTTTTTGGTCCACTTACCAGACTAACTTTTGATCAGTTTGGAAGAGTAGCAGTCAAGCCAACCACCTCCCGGAGAGAGAACGTTGTGTCAGCCCTCAAATGGACTTTGATGGCGTCAAAATGGAAAATGCTCTCACTTCCTTTCAGAGAGTATTACCTCTCCACATGGCAATTCCAAGCGAGATTCCAGGAGGAGCTGTCCAGAAAAGAGACCATTGCAAAGTTGGACCTCAGACTCCAACATCCCAACCAATTTAGAGGCAGAAGTAGAGGCAACAAATCCTCATGGTCTGGAAGACTCGATCAGAGAGGCCATCAGAGAGGAGGCTTTAGATGCCACAGCCAAGTCAGAGGCTACAACAACAAGCAGTGAGAAGGTTTTTCAGGCCATGGAACTGCAGTGATGACTGAGACTGATGGTAGCCAGCCCACCACAACCCCAGCTTTGTTGTAACACTTAGCGCACCTCATCTCAGAGGTGCCAAAGTTTAGGGCAGACTCATGGCTTTTGCCTTTCAATGGGCAAGTGTAATGGCAGACCCTTGGTAGTTGATGCCATCAGACATTGCTACTACATAAATCTCACCTCGTGCCCACCTCTTGGTGGCAGCAAATAAACAACAGTTTCCAAGGACTGTCATCAAAAGAGGGCGCAGAGTCTCTCATGGCCAAGCTTGCTGTTGTTCAGTCAAAAGGAGAGGAAGGACCCCTCTTCTGGTCATCATTCTTTCTAACCACCAAAAATGACCTAAAGCCTATAAACCAAACACTTTCAAAAGGAAAATTTGGTGATAATGATGTCTAAACTTAAAACGATCTTGGACAGTCAGCATCAATCTGAACTACGCGTATGTACACATACCGATATATACAGACTTGCATGCATTTCCATGCGTCTGTGTACAAGTGGAAAAACTTTGGCTTCTATGCGCTACCATTTTGACCCTCCCCCCTCCAGGGTAAACTTACTAAAGAAAGTGACAGACTACAAAACTGACCTCGTTAAGCTGACCAAAGATCCTACGACTTATGGCCAGTCTGGTGGCAATGCAGACCTTCTGTTGGTTGAGAATGTGACCATTACAGATCCTCTACTCAGGCTCTACAAACCGGAATTGTGGGGGGTAATGTTAAAAAATGTGCAGTGGTAGAACCACACCAACAACTGGACAGCTGGCTGTCCCATCCAGAGACAACTTCCACTCCCATCTGTTGGATCAGATGGATCCCCCAATTGCTGGGGAGCACACACCTAGGACATAACTGTAGCTGGGAAATGGTTTCAGTTGGAGAAAATGCTACACATCAACATAAACCAGAGAAACTCCCAGCAATAGATGGAGGACCTAAAGACAAGAACTCACTGCAGGAACATTGGGTCACAGAGTTTTCTAACAACATGACAATCATTAGCTGCAGAATCAGCCAAGGGGTCTCACTCAGTCATCCTCCCTCAACCCAAGCAGTGACCAAACTTCTTCTGTGGGCAGCCACAAAGAAAATGTCATTCAGGGTCTTTCACTTGTCAGTGGAGAACGATAAGGTTGCAGATGTGCTGGGGGGGGGGGACAATCCCAAGGAGTGGTCAATGTCCCAGGGGAATTGCAGCGCTCTGTTTTATCGGTTGGGTAAATCTCATGGGGATCTGTTTGTGAGAGAGGAGAACGCCAAACCACCCACCTTCCGCACAAGGCTATTCCACCCAGAGGTGGTGGCAATGGATGATCTCTCCTTTAGCTGGGATGGAAAAGAAGCATTTGTTTTACTTTCCCCCGTTATGCCTCATGCACAAGGTTCTCCTGAATGTCAGCTAGTCACGGTGGACGATGATCGCCATAGTCCCATTTTGCTCCAGACATTCCTGGTTCCTGGACCTTCTCAATCTCGTTGACATCCTGATCCTTGTACAAGGCAAGATCCTTAGGACATCAAAGACTTTCAGCTTCTTACATAAAAATAATTCGAGAAATTCCTCAGAAATTAGGGTTTTTCAGAGGACGACGTGGTCCGGGCCTCTAAATCCAGACGGGAATCGGCGTTAGGCAAATGAGATTTGAGGCTACAGCAGTTCACTGCCTGGAGACAGGCGAGAGGTATTTCTTGCTCCAACATTCCCCTGGCCGAGGAATATACTGTGAGAACTGTTTTTTACGAAGGAAAACAGGTGTTAACAATTTGATACTATAGAATTGCATTGGCAGCAGTTCATACGAGTTTTGCAGATGGTTCCTCCATTGGTTCTCATAAGGTCATCACTGGGCTTCTCAAAGGGATGCTTAACTCCTGGCCAGTCCAGAGACGTCTGGCTCTGTTGGGGTCTCTTGGCGTTCCTTCGTACTTTAGCCCAATCCCACTATGAATGCCTTCACACAGCTCGCTCGCGATCTTACTTAGAAAATGTCCTGGTGACAGCATACTCGGCATATCATCAAAACTGTTTGCAGGCACTTAGCATTGATCTGGTGTACCGTAGATTCGAGAACCATGAGGCTCGCCTCATGCATAATCCAAACTTAGTCCCTAAGAACCAGATACTTTGTCCCAGGAAACGTCTTCATTCCAGAGCTCAAGACCTCCGCAGTAGTAGAAGACAAAGTCTGGTGCCCCGGAAGGGCTCTCAGATGGTATCTGAAAAGAAAAGACAACCTCAGATCCTCGCAACTCTTCGCACTTCTGAAAGAGTCCTATTTGGCCGCTTGCCACATCTAAATGAATCATTGAAGTTATCACCCTGCATGTCTCAAAGGGGAGGGCTTAAGCAGAGGACTTGCTACTTCTTAGGCTATTTTGTGGGCACCCGGGTTAGTGTTTACAAATGACTTACCTGTCTGACTTTCCTCCTCCTTTGGAGTGGGTGGGCGGACACGATAAGATGGTCGGTTGGTTGTCAGACTTAGGGGCGGGGGGGGGGGGGGAGGTGGACAACCCGATGCTACTCGCTGCTACTGGGGTACAGAGGGCTGACCGACCAGGTTCAGTTATGGCGACCTCTCCTTATTGGCACTTTGTATTTTAGTAAAGTATGTCGTACATTTGATTGCTATACATATTACGTTATCACGATGTTGTCTCATTATAATATATACGTGTATATGTATATAGATGATGAGATGCGTTATTTGTAGGTGGAGTTATTTTGTTGGTTGACCCTCTGCCTTGATGCATGTTTTCAAACTATAACCTTATGTCTGTCTCACCGGTAATAGTTTTTCCTCACAAGGTTGTGACGGTAGCTAAGTCGTGCGACGTTCACCCACCTTGTCCCCTGTCCGACTTAACTTTTCTGTTATAGTAGAGGAGCGTTAACCATAGCCTCATTGGAAGGAGGCGCTACTCCAGTATTAGGCTGAATGGCACCACGGACAGTGCTAACAGTTACCAGTACTCTTTGCACTGCAGATTGGATTGCATTTGTTGTGCTGAGACAGATGAATCGTTAATACCCAAACCAGGTGAGATTTGGAATTTTTGCTGTATTTCTTAATCCAAAATGGCTATTTTCATGGGATCTTCAATATATGACCTCATGAACAAGATTTTATCGAACAATTACTCTTTGTGTGTTTTGCGATCAAAAGTCGGAGGTCAAATTTGAGACTGAAGTTTGCATCTGCAACCCCTTGATGATCAAAGTTGAGCAATAGTTGACTTGTGGACTGGAGTTGTGTCTCCCATCAAAATTTAGGCCAAAGATTAAGTTACTGACAATTTAATATTCGTTGTATGTCTTAATTCAAATTGGCTATTTTTATGAGGCTTTCAAAGATGTGACGGGTATAAAATATTTTATCTAGAAATAATGTTTTTATGTGTTTTGATGTCAAGGTCAAAGGTAAAGATTTACCATGAATAGTTTGTATCCGCAACTTCTCCTAGATCACTTTGCCAATGAAAGTGAAAGAGGTTAGATAGGTGACTCATGGTCTGAAGGTGTGTCTCCCACAAAATCTTCAGGTCAAAGGTCATAGGTCAGAGTTCAAATCTCAGCCTACAATGTTTTAAAAAAATTGCCACGATTTCCTTCTAGACGTAAGTCTGATAAACTTCAAACTTGGTCTTTAGGTACCTGAGTATGATATGCAGTGTTCGCCCAATTGATGACATCATAGGTGAAAGGTCTTGTTTATTACAGCACATAATGCAGTATGGTAGGTTCTGTTATTAAGGTGTCAACATAACTTATTGAATCTCTACTTAATCATGCAATGTGACTTAATATTTCAACCCATGCAACTGTAATTGGGCTGAGTGAGTATGTCTAGAATAATGTCATTTTCATATTTTCGGTAATACTCAGAATGTTTTTACTGTCTTGTATACATTAAACAAGGAGTTGAGATATTTACAGCATGTTAAGGTAGTAAAGAAGCGCAACAATCATTTGATGTGTTTTTTACAAGTTCTCCCTGAGTGGCTTCACGCTTAGCTGAGAAATAAAAAAACTCCAACAATTACTTTGATGTTAGCACTCTCATTTCTGCCCAGAAATCCATTCACGTGCCCATGACTTCTACACACATTCGTATATGCACATCACTTGTGCGTCTTTACCGTTGTCGTGGCCAGGTGTATGTGTGTACGTGTCTTAAGCTTGTTATACTTTGTATGAAATGTGAAAGATTAAGCTCTACCATTATAACAAAGCATGCGTGTGAAAGAGCGAATAACCATGGAAGATGATGTGGATGAGATATGCAACTTTGTAGATTGCCATCTCTTTCTCTTTATTAAGAATACTAATTGTATGAAGTTCAGCTGTTGTCCCCCTACATTGCATCCAGCAGAAACTATTCTTGTTTGGAAAGTGAAATCCTACGTTAGGTGTATTATAATATATCTCAATGCATGTATTTTACTTTAGCTGGGTAGTGGTTGCTATCCATGGCAATGTTTCTATGAAGAAGTAATTCTACAGTCATCTCAATTTATTTATCCCACAACATGCATGTTGTACATTCACAGTGAGATTTACAAGCCATAAGGAGCGTTCACACTACAACCATATCGGATCGGATTACGATCCGATTTTTTTTATTATTTTTTTATTTTTTATTGAAATGTTGTCTAATTATTTCGTGACGTCACACCGACAGACAGCTTTTATCGGACACTCGTCGTCCGATAAAAGCTGTCTGTCGGTGTGACGTCACGAAATAATTCGTATAAATTTGATTTTCTTAGTCATGCGATACAAATCATTTATTTACACAATTTGACAAATTTTTGGTTCTTTCCGATCAGAGATGGAGAAAATATTTACTAAAAATTAAAATAATCGGATCGTAATCCGATCCGATATCGTTGTAGTGTGAACGCGCCTTTACAGTACCTTAACTTACAGGTTGTCATTTTTGGTGATGTAATGTTCGGTTTAAAGAGATACTGAAATTTAATGTTGCATGGTTCTTCAAAGGACAACTAATAACTACAGATATGGTTGTCCTTTCAAAAAATAACTGGTCCTTTCAAAATTACGTTATTTTGTTTTAAAAATCTTGACTTTCCATTGACTCTGAATTGAGGTTGCACAACCTTATTTTGCTGTTAAGTAATATTTTGCTGTCAGGTACAGTGTTTCTCTCTGACCTCAACCTACTGAAATGCTCTCAGACAGTGAATTTGATTTGGGTAAATGTGTCATTTTCTTAGAAAATAGATGGATTCATTTTCTCCCTTTCCTCTAAAATATGCAACTTCTGCCAGTGGGATGATCCAGATTTAAGAAGTAGTTCTATGATAAAGTTTGTTTTCCCGCGAGATGGGTTACCAAAGTAGTCGATTCAAGGTCTTTTCTAGAGCATTCCCCACAGTGTAATGTCAGTCTCTAAGACCGAGTGTATGGGCTGCAAGTTATGATTTGTTGCTCACAGTAATAATGTTATAGGTTAAAAAGCCTTGTATTCGATGGTGAATTTATTATGGTCTTGTAGTTCCTTTGCCTACTGAATATTCATCTTGTTCCCAGAATAATGGTGACAGGAAGATTTAGTCACTGCTTTTATGATGCTTTGAATGTCGACCCCATACAAGTTGAGAAGTTTATGATGACTGAGTGCCAACATGTCATAAATCAAATCAGTCGTCCTATAGCAAATAGTGTGTTCTCTTCCATTTTTACAACTAATTTATTGCCTGTGTGAAAACACGACTTGATTTCTTATTCTCTGCATACACCTATAATTGCAGATTTATCAAGGTGAATTAACTATGGCACTGTAAGCTTTTTCGTGCTCTTCCCAAGACCAAATTCTAGTTGTTTACTATATAAACATTGTCATATCAGTCTAAGACATGCCAATGAACTAAAGGGAATTGGGCTGGATATGGGAGTATATATGAGAGAGAACTGCCATCAATTTAACAAATTTGCAAGTACACTGTAAATCCATTGGGTCATATAAAATATTTGTAAAAAGCGCATGAAGAGATACCATACATAAAACAAAGCTGCTACTAACCCAATGATCTGTTAGTCGTTGCCGAAGGCAGGCAAGGAATCTATGCAATGGTGATGGTGTGTGTGTGTACATGTATGTGACTTTTTGTCTTGTAAACACGATATCTGAAAGAGACAAAGATGCTTGAACTTCAAAGGTGTTGTGTTGATAGTCCATTGTAAGTGGATGGTCGCTATTGTTTTCATTGTAGGCAATTTGAGAGCTTAAGGAATACACCTCAACAACTGAATGCTACTGGAACTTCAAACTAGTATTAGCGTTGATAGCACTTGATGATTATATGATCTGTCATTTTTATGTAGTTCAAAGATCACATGAGGTCAATAAAGGTCATAGTTAAAAAACTGTTTAAACAGCATATCGCAATAGGGGAAAGTTACTGGAACTTCAATTATTGTGCTCTGTCCTTTGTCTTTTATTGCACTGTCCTTTCATGCTCATTGGCAAGGAATCACAAAACCATTGAAATTTCTGGTTCTGGAACTGTATCAAGAAAGCATTCACTTGACATCAAGAAAAGAGACAAGGGAAGGTAAAAGGGAATATAAGACCAAGAGAGCAGGGACAAGAAACTTTAATAACTACAAAAGATAGAGCTGACTAGAAGGAGAACAGCTAAACTTACCAGCAGTAAATTACTGGTGCTTCTGTTATCATGGACATGGCATTGTCCTGTTTTGGTTTTATTCCGCATGTCACATGACACATCACTCACGTAGATGGTAATTGTTCACTGTATGGAACAAACCGTATGTTATCCCCTTTCTTCGGTTGTTCGAAACATTTCAACCTTTAAGAATTGACACATCACATGTCTGAAGTCCTGCTTGCTTGTTCATTTACAAAGATTGAAATGAACAGTAGAATTCAAATCCAACCAAGTAACTAAAAAGGGAACGAGGGAAATCAGCATCTTCATGTTTTCATTTTGGCGCCAAAGTGTCATCAGTATCCATGAAAAATGACCATGTGTATTTCACACCTTTTAGTATTACTTTGTAATCCGTTTTGTGCGCTTGTAGAAGTCTTAAGTGTGCACCCATTTAAAAGGTGCAGCTTCATTCGTCATTTGAAGTGTTCCACAAATAGTGGCGATGTTAGTGTTTGATTCCCTCGCTTAAATTTCCAGGCAAGACGATTACCAAAAACATTTTAAAGAGACAGCAAAGACGCCTCTAGTAATTACAGTATGTGTTTATAGAGGCTTGCAAAAAAGATTCCATTTGCCAAAAGAAAAAAAAAAGAAGTAAAGTAATACTTTCTTTGCTGTGCAAATGAAAGAAGAGTTTCTGTGTTCTCTTGTTTATTGTATTTGCTGGTAACTCCTGACATGCCACTCACTGTTTTTGTTTACTGTATTGGTAACTCCTGACATAAATTTGCACCCTCTCGTTTATAGGTACTGTAACTTGTGATATGTTAAGCTTTTACTCTCTTGTTTACTGTATTGATAACTCCTGATATGTTAAGGTTACTCATCACACTACAGGGACTACAATGAGACATTGTAGTCGCTTAGCTGTAGAGTTACACATTTCATTGTACGCCTGTGGAAATATGGTTGCCATGGAAATACTAGGAGTGGGTAAGTAGCGGCACCTTACATGGTGATGTGCTCAGATCTTAAGGTGCAGTCAGGTCGATGGTATAAGTGAAAATGTGTCAGTGCAGATGTAGGTGTGTGTGCGTGCGTGTGCCTGCGCTTGTGTGTGTGTGGATGGGGTGGGGGGTGTACATATATATGTGTCTGTGTGCAAATCTGCACCTGTCCAAATTCTGTTTTTTCCAGCATACCTTTAAGAGTGATTAAGTTAAGACTTGGTAAGGTTGTACATCATGGCCTAGGATCCAACATGCATTACCTTTATGGTGAATTGAATCAAATTGCTGATTTTTTTTTAGGGAAAAAGCCAATTTTGCACCAAAAGCAGGATTTCCAACATATCTTGAGAACTATGAGACCACTTTAGTTAATCTTTTGTAAGGATCGACCTGTGAAGGTGAGGACCTACCTTTAAAATCCAGGAAAATTTACTGACTTTTTAGACAAAAATAGCTAATTTTGTACCGAAATTTGGATTTTCACCATACCTTGACAACTATTTGACCAATTCTCTTAAAACTTTGTGAAGACTTACTTGAGAACACATTGTTCAATGTACTATCACTTTAATGATAAATCCACTAGAATTTTTGGATTCTGATTTTGGAGAAAAAAAGCCAACTTTGCTGCAAAATATGGATTTTCACCATATCTTGTGAACTATTTAACCGATTGAATTAAAACTTTGTAAGGACTTACTTGAAAATACAGTGTTCAACATTATGTCACTTTAATGGTAAATCCAGTAAAATTTACTGAGTTTGTTTTAGAAAGAAAAAAACAATTTTGTTCACAAATTTTCAGCCTATCTTGAGAACAAGTAGACCAATTAGCTTAAAATTTTGGAAGGACTTAACCTGAAAACACGATGTTCAGGATAATATCACTTCAGTGGTAAATCCAGTGAAGTTTCCAGATTTGTTAGGAAAAAATGCCAATTTTGTTCCCACATTTGGATTGTCACCATTTCTCGAGAGCTATTTGAGCATTGAACATAAAATTTTGCCAGGGGTTACCACACCTGAGAACATAATATTCATGATATGCTACTTGTATAGTAAATGGAGTGAAATTTGCTGACTTTGTACAAGGATAAAATGCCAATTTCGAGATTTATAGCATCCTCAGAACTGTTTGAACAATTATCATATCTTGTAAGGATTTTGTATGAGGCCATAGTTGTAAGATACAGTATACACTGTCATGGTAATCTGAGAAAAAAATGCTGTTTCTTTATGTAAGAAAATGGCCAATTTCCTCCAATATTTAGATTTCCACGATATCGTTCGAACTCATTAACTGAAACTTACCTGGAAGCACAATAGAATGCACTCTCTCTGTTATGAAGATGTACTTCAATGTTCCATGGAGTTCTGACTGAATTATGTTCTGTGTGTTACAGTATTTGTGTGTGTGTTGTTTGTAGTCATCCACTAAATTAATCTGTATCTTCTCATTTTGCATCACTGAACCTCATCAATGATCAGTTGTTTTGATTAATTCTTTACATGCTCAGTATCCTACCACTCCGATTATAACAGGTTTTAATCAATAAGATTAAACTTTACATTATGTGTGACTTAGTCTCCAATTTTATGGCTCTCTGATTTGCTAGTGACCTTCAAATTTGCCTTGTTTTGCAAAGTAACAGTTTAAAAGAAGTTCTTCCATAGTAACCAACTTCCCACTTCAACATTATTTTATACAATTTTCCAAAGCACATGTAATATGCATTTTACTCCTTTGACAGAGAAATGTTGTTTTCAGCATATGCATGACTTACATGACATGTCTTGGGCTTGTATCTGTTTCAATGTTTGTCCACTGTATGCCACTCATCAAGAAATGTACAGGTCTTCAATGTATCCCATGCACACTGTAGTAATAATGACTCTTGTGTTTAAATATATATCAACGTGGGGTTACGTTTTATTTGTTATACATTTTGTTTATTTGTTATATACCAGCTATGCTCTCATCCAAGTATTAAGCACTCTATACCGGGAACCCAAATCACTTGCATTTATATATATAAGTATATATAAATATGAATAAATATATATAAATATGAATATATATATATACACATATATAAATATATATATATATATGTATATATATATATATAAATATATATATGTTAGTGAACATCTATCGTGTGTGTAAGTGTTTGTATGTCATGAGCAGTCTTAAGTCCTTGCACACACATGCTTTTTTTGGTCCCTTGAGTTAGCAAAGGAACCTTTGCAGACACTTTGACATGTGTGTGACGAATAAGAATGCATGGTATGTTATGTGATAACTCAATAACCGAATGGTGAATGTTTTTCAAAGTTGGTGGGTACGTGTGTGATATTGAGTAGATGTGCCCTATTGTTTCGGTGGATTTTAAGGTCATTTGTGATCACCAGAGGCAAAAAAGTGAATCACTTTGAGGTGCTGTAACTTGGTGTCCATTGTTCAAATGGCGACACAATTTCAAGATTAGATTGATTTGTAGGTGGAGAAAATAAAGTAACATGACTCTCATTAATACGATAGGGTCAAAAGATCGGAAAGTGATGTTTTGTTGATATCTCTCCAACAAAGTATTTTAAGGGGGTGGAGTAATTTAAAATCTTGTCTCTCTGTGTGAAATGCATATGATGATCTCAGTTGACCCCACGTGACCTCATTTGACCTTTGTGACTTTTCTGTACTGTATGGATAGTTCTCTTTGAGACAAACCAAAAACCAATTATACTGCCCTCCCATGATGCTCTAAGTAAAGTTATTGACCTTTTAGCATAAAACATAAAAGTAAGTGCAGTACTGTAATGTTGAAGTAGGAATTAACTGATCCACCTCCTCTTTGACCCCTGCAGTAATCTTTGTGGGCTTGTATCAGCCATATTTTGATAGCCTAATGGTCATCACTAATGACTGTATGAGTTATTGTAATCACCAGCATTATTGACCTTTGCTGTGTCTCTAGTAATAGTCACTTGAAGTCTTCACTTCATAAGAAAAAAAAAAACCTGAAATATAGTGACAGGTGAATACCATGGAAGGTACACTTCAGACACTTAGATAAGATTGTGTTCCATCCATAAGTTTTCTTTATTTTCTATACATACATGTGAGGTTGTTGAAGAATGGAATGTGCCATTCAATGAATGAAGGTGACACGAAGGTGACACTTAATGCTAGTTGGGGGTTTTAAAGCAATTGTTTGTATCTGGAAAGGCCAGACATGAGATTGTGTTCCATCATAAGTTTTGAATGTGCCATTCAATGAGTGAAGGTGACACTAATTGTTGTAGACAGAATTGCCATAACAATGGTAACAACTAGAAAATATGTTTCGTAATTAACTAGTGTATCGGGAACAATCACCTCAAGTGTCTTCCTTGATCAGTAATGTGAATCTGACATCATGTTATAAGATTGTGGTATCATATAGCAGAATATCCACTGTAAAACATCATTTTCCAAATTTTCTGATGTTAAAGGCATACCAAACTGTTGCACATGAATGTTTTTGGTTCCTTGAGTCAACAAAGGAACCTGTGCAGCCAGGTTCGCATGTGTGTGTGTTTGTGCCTGTGAGTACATCTGCCACTTGCGTAGGTACGCTCTAACTCAACAGGGGAAAGTCAGATGGAAGTCAAACTTGGTATGAGGGTTTGCCATATTCAGAAGGTGTACCCTATTGTTTTTGGTAGAGGTCAAAGGTCATCTGGGAACACAGAGGGCAAAAGTCTCTGTTTCTCTGACACTTGCTTGGGTTTGCTCTAACTCAATAGGGGAAAGTCCGATGCAAGACAAACTTGTTACGTATGCTAACCATATTGAGACGGTGTGCCCTATTGCTTTTTGGTGGAGGTCAAAGCTCATCTGGGAACTGGGGACAAAGGTCTGAAGACATTTTTAACACCATATTTCAAGTTGAAAAGTTTAGAGAAAGCTCATACTTGGTCTATGGATGCATTATGGAAGTGGGGCCATGAAGGCGTTCAAGATTTTTGGGTCCGAGGTCCACATGGACCACTTTAATAAATCTTGCAAAATGCCTCTAATCCTTCAGATTGTATGGCTTTAAGTTCAACTTGTGTCCTGTTACCACTACGTCAGTGGTTCCTTCTGGTTGTTCAAATATTTGGTCCCATATTAACCATTTAATGAAATAATGCAAAATGTTTCTTTTCTACATGTATTGTGTTTTATACTGTGGAAGGATTGTCAAATTAGCATTATGGTAGTGACCTTTCCCAGTGTTCAAAATTTGTGGGTCCAACTTTAGGTTAGGCCTTATGGGCCATAAATTATTACATTGTGGAATGCAATTAGTTTTATATGCCACAGTGGTGAGGATTTTTCAGATTAGTATTCGAGTACCTTTGGCTGATCAACATTCTTATGGACAAAATGTGGCCCACACTTTTGTGGGATGTGATGAATTGTGGATTAACCTTTGTTAAGACTAAATGATTACAGTCGATTTACGATAATCTTCACGCAAGGAAACATAGTGCTTTTGGGCTCTTTTTAAAATGTTACGTTGAAAATAATTTATAAATAATCTGCTTATACATGTTATGGATGTCCCTCTGCTTCCACCCTTCTCTTCTTTTCTTATACATCATAAATAATTTAAAGTCCACATAACTATCACAAGTTTTTGCTGAAACATATATGTTGGGATAATTCTTGCTTTCTGACCATCTTCAATACTTAGGAGGCACAAGGGATCTCATTATGTGTCATGAATTGACAGCAAAATACAATCAGAGCTTCAATATTGTCACTGTGGAGGAGGAGTAACTATGATATTTCTTTTATTTCTCTTGGAGTATTTGTTCCTGCCTAATATGAAGCTAATTGAAGAGTGAAATCCATCGTTCTTTACTATCCTCCTAGCTAACGTGACTGTGCCTTTTTTTATGAATATCTGTTAATGGCATTTCCCCTTGATTTACGAGCACCGGTGAAGGGCTTGCTTATTATTTCCTCATTTAAGGACCATAAAATTCTTCGTACATTCCCTTGCTAGTTAACGAAATGGGTTAGTCAACAAAATCCTGTGATCCTGGTGGAAGAGATTTATCATATGTCTCTCTCCAGGGCATTTTTTGTTTTAATCATCAATTGCAATTTCAAGTCAATTGAAAGGTTTCCTTATGACTTTTGACCACTTCAGTATCTAAAGTACAATAGGAAAATAAGGATCTACTGTATACATTTGAGGAGCACTAAGAGTGATGGAAATGATTCCAATGCATTCGAAAATTTTTATAGGTTGTTATGTTTTGTATCACATTAATTGATTGACGTGAATGTTGATTCAGCCTTGATGATGGTTGATAAAATTCAGGTAATTGCTTCCTTGATCGAACGAATACATTCAACAAATAACTGTCTAAAAGTAAAGAAGTGAATGATGCATCCATGGCAAGTGAATTTGCTAGGTACAATGTTTACCACGTTGATACAGACAGTCAGGCGGTTATTGGCTTGTATGGATCATTGTTCTTTTTTCTACTTTAATGCATGGAAATCAGTGAGAGTGAGTTGTCATCCAAACCCCTCTCGATGATGGTGTTATTCCTTTGTTATTGAAAGTTGGTCGTAAATGTCTCAGTTCTTAAAGTATTCTAAATTTGATGTACCAAAATACAAATATAGTTTATAGTGTATTGAATTGTGTGATGGTGGTTCTGCAGATTTCGGCGGTATTACAAAGAATCGACACCGGTACTTTTCTCGGCTCGTTATCGATTCTGGTACCGGTATCTTCCTTCGTCCCCACCTGCTTTTTAAAAATGTTACATTAAAAGCAATTTATAAATACATCCGCTCAAATATGTGTCCAAAATCATCCATCCACATTCAGTCTTTAGCATAACTTACAGTTAAGTTATTCATGTTGCTAAACTTGGTCTTATTTCTTATGCGTGCTCAATATGTTTAAGTGTACAAGAAACGAAAATTTAAAACGGGTCCACAAGATTCTACGACCCGGCTACCCTTCAGTATCAATTGAAATTATAAGCTTAGACCTATAAATACAAACTCTCTGCAAATAAGTGACTTTAGATCGCGTAAGTAGCCTACATTTGTAGAATTACTGTAAGTATTTACTCATAAAAATGGAGAAGTCCTGAGAAACAAGTTTTAGCAACATATTGATGTACAGCTTGTATCAAGCTGTTTTTGTGAAAAGCTGACGAATTTACGTAGGCCTATGTATTTTATCTCAAAGTACTAATACTAACGTTGCGCTAGCCACCTAGTCTATAATGTTACTGCTAGGTAAATTAGCTACGGAACTGAACAAATTACACAAAAATAGCTTAAAACGTGTTGATTTACATAAATATACATGTATGTAGATATATAGCCCCATACCCCCCCCCCCCGGATGTTTCTGACACATGTAATAGTGCAAGAAACAGGTGTTTTGGATTTTAGTAAGCCTGAAGTACATGTTATATCCTGTAGACCGATGTTGTTTACATCGAGTTCAAGGTTCATCTACAAAACAGCCTAATGTAAAAAATTGTCAGCAGATGATATATGTGTTAGGCTCAGAGAAAGGTCAGGCTCCAACAAAACTGTGATGTCTTTTAGAATTGTTTACTACTTGTTTACACCAGCATATTGTTAGACAAATTTGAGATTATAGTGTGAGAATAAACAGCATATTTGAAGCCTTAGGATGAAAATTGTTCTTTTTTTGGAAATGGTTACGGTTCCGATAAATTAAGGCAGTACCAGATGGATTGATGAAGGTACTTGGTAGTACCGGTAACTAGTAGTATAGGATAATTTCAATAGATACCGAGTTATACCGGTTTTCAAATACCGGTAACATCTTGAGTATCAATATACCGCCCAACCCTCTTTTGCTCATTGCGTGTCATTGACATGTCCTCTCCACCTGCCTGAGTGCAGGTGGTACTAATACATTTATCTTCCTTCACTTTTGTGACCTTAAACTACAAAAATAATATACTAAATTTGGCACCAGTTCTACTTCAACTGATAATATTCCCAAGTAGGATTTGATAGTTGTATTCTTGTTACAGGCATTTCAGAACTTTGTCCAAATTTTTTGTGTCTGTGAGAGTGAGATTGTAAAAGACACTATGAAAAATAACTTCAAACACAAAACTTGCTTGAAAACGTAGATGAATTAAGGATACATTAAGAAATATTTATTGGTTGATCGTAAATGATGATCAAGATATTGAATTTGCATACGACGACCTTTGTAATATTTTGACTGACACGTTCATTAAATGTTGAGTCGTTTCTAGAGTAGAGCCAAAGATTTATCATCAGAAGTCACCGTGGATAACAATCAGAATATTGAACTCATTAAAGCAAGAAAGGAAAGTAAAAACACACAACTGTTAGATTATCAAAAAAAAAAAAAAAAAAGAGCAGACGTAATCTACCGTTTGTTTACAGGCGGTGTTGTTTTTTTTTTCTGACCTAAAGGTTGTAAAGAATGTACCAACATGTAACAACAACAAGTCTGACGATCCGAAATCATTTTTGGAAACATAATCTTTTTTCTCGCAAGTAGTATAGATCAGGTTGTACAAATGATGTTACCTAAGTGCAGAATAGTGGTTGCAATGAGAAAATTTATTACGAAATGCGTAAGTTCGTGAGACTGTCAGGATATTTACTGATAGGTGCTTTGAGAACGCATTGTTAATCTTTAGGAGCGTTGCAGTTAACATACTTTCACAGGGTATGGCTAAGCCACATATTGTTGTGTCAAGTCTTTTCACACAAAAAGTTCGTTCATTTTCCATAAAGGCCAAAGCCGTCGGCATAGTGTTGGTAAATTACGCGTGCCAAACTTGGTTAAAGTCGTTTCAGTTTTCTTGACGTGTTCTGTCAAAACGTTGGTCTCATTGCCTACCATCAATTTGGAAATACAAATTAATGTGACGTATAGTGCGTAAACTCGTGCACTGTCACCATGACAATAATGTATTGCTTTGGTACCGAGAATTGCCTGCGGTGAATTATCCTTTGACGATCTTCAGTGGAATTTCATGGCTCAACTTTGAGGCCATGAAAGTATTTTCTTTATCACCTTGCAACACCGCTTAGCAGCAACTTTTTTCTCGCATTTTCTTGCTGACCTTTTCCCATACTTTTCAAAATTTGCATACTACATCATGCAATGTTTCACGCTTGTAACGACTGTGGTTTTTACACAAAAGTGGACGTGTGTAAAAGTTGTGCAATGTAAGATGCAGTATAAAAGAATGTCTTGTGATTAGACTGTGTCGTTGTGACGGGTTCTCCACCTCTCCCATCTGAGAAGATGTATGTCTAACTAAGAGTTTTTTAACTCCATTTTATACATTCATTTAGACATCTTGTTGTGTTGGCGATTCTGTCGCGGTTATGTCGTGAATTTTACAGTAATGCTTTTGTAACCAGTAGTAGTATCTTTCCCTAGCAATCTGTTTACAAGGAATCCTTAAGGACTGTGACCCGTTATTGAAGGCTGGAACAATAGCGTCACCAGTGATCAGAGTCTTTGGTACCGAGTCCGAGTCACAGTATCCGAGTCCTCGAGTCACTTTTGACATGTACTGTGTACAGAGTATGCCATGAAAATACCCCTTACCATTATGGCACTTGATAGTGCCTTGTAAACCAATTTTGGGCTACTAGAAGATCATCATTGATGCAAACACTTTTTTTGGACAAAATTTTCCTGAAAGCTTTCATTGTAAGCAGGCAACCTCACCATGTGGACTGGTTAGTGAGATAAGTTTCAAGGATGCTGTAGAGTCTATCATTTTAATGTGATATAATGTCTTTACGATATAACTGGTGCTACAGATTAGTTATTCAAACTATAAACAAATGGGAGTAAAAAAAGGAGTGCTGTAAGAAAAAGGCACACTCAAGATTTCGCAGACTGAGTCAAATGAGCCTTTGTAGATTGATATTACACAACCTCTTCCCCTCCTCTAAATCAAATAACTGCCAGGCAATGTTTGATGTGCAGGACGTTAACTGAGGACATTGCTTCTTCCTGTACATCAGTCCTATACAAAACTAGCAACACCCCTCCCAGCGCCAACGTGACGTAATGCAGTTACACTGTCACAAATGTAACACGGCTCTGCAAAACACTTTCGTTGCATTTAAGAAACATTAGGGTTTCCATTATCTTTGCTGATGAACTGACCCTGTGTGGTCTCATCAATATACCCCTCTGTTAAATATCTGCTCAGCAGGGACACTGCTGGCTGGGACGTTGAGAAACCTCAATGCCAAAGAGGACCGGAAGAAATGGTATTCCAGTCTGGCATTTGCCAGAACTTTAATGCATCCGCATTCCTCATTTCCGTCTCCTCTAGATATGTACTCTGCGTAGCGAACATGTTTGTTTCGTTCAGCTACTCGCTGTGAAATATCTTCGGGGTGGCAGTCATATGGGGGGGGGGGGGGGTGCCAAAGAGGCGCTACGCAGATAACCAGATATTTGGCCAGTTGCATCATTGGGGGATTGTCCCTGTCCCCATTTCTACTTCTTTTTGGTTCCTTGTATTAAGAAAAGAACCTATGCAGTCACGTCGGCGTGTGTATAGGAGTGTGTGTACGGGTGCGTGTGTTTTCGGGTGGGATCGAGGACCGAAACAATAGATTTTAGGTCCTCTGTAGAAAATTCAATAGATTTCTCCTGTCCTCTCAAGGAACAACAGACAGTCTATTGTTAAGGTTAGGGTTGAGGAAGAAAAAACAAAAGAAAGCACAATGAGGTCCTCGGAATGAATGGAAAACAAAGCTGCGTGTGTGTGTGTGTGCGTGCGTGCGTACGTACGTACGTTCGTATGTATGTATGTAAACCCCATATCTTATGAAAGAAAACTTGGACCTCATAGTTGGTATGTAGCTGTACCACATTAAGTACAAAAATAAGGACCCTATATTTTATGATGCAGGTCAAAGGTGATTAGGGATCAACAGGGTCAAATTGTGAAAGCTTTGTAAGACTAGCACAATATCTCAAGAAGGGAAGCTTGGACAATTGTCACGTTTAGTGTGTAGATGAGCTACATTGGGAACAAGAAGGATATTGATTTTACCGGAGGTCAAATGTGATTTAACGTCAACATGGGTCAAACGGTGAAAACATTGTAAACGCGATATCTTAATGAGGGAAAAGTTGACAAATGTTACAATTCGTGTGTTGGTGTACCACATTAAGCACAAGAACACTCTTGATTTTGATGGAGCTCAATGATCAGTTGAGGTCAATGCGGTCAAATTGTTAACGTGATATCTCAAGAAGGGAAAGTTGGGTAACTTTCACATTTACTATGTACGTGTACATTTAGTGCAACAACTTTATCTGTTTTGGCGGCGGCTAAAAGGTCATTTGGTGTCAAGAGGGGTCAAATTGTGTGAAAATTTTAAACACTATATCTCAAGAAGGGGAGCATGGACAGATGTCGAATATGGTATGTAGATGTACCATAGTAAATACTAATACATTTATTGTTTTTTATGGCGGTCAATGTTCATTTGGGGTTAACAGGAGCCAAATAGTGAGAACCATGTAAACATGATACCTGAATTGGGAAGCTTGCGTTAATTTCATATTTGCTATGTAGGTGTAGTGCTGTATCATAATGACCACAAAACCGATTATTTATGGTGAAGGCAATTTTTGGCGACAAGTCAATTTCTAGCAAACCTATGCACATGGCAGCTCACGACCGGAAGCTCTTGGATGATTTCTTTCTATAGTGTGCAGTTTTACATGTTGAGACGTGATGATAACCTCTCAGTTATCAAGTTATCAAGGTGACGTAATAAGTTATAATATCACAAAAACCAAGCTTATAACACATACTCGTCTTTTGGAATATGTAAGATTCTGAAAATCCTTATAATGAGATCATCGAAACCACAATACATTTGTGCCTTCTGGTTCTTAGATTCTTATGACTCCACTCAAGTCCGTTGTATCAATCAGAACTGAAATTGTACTGAAATTCCTTTGGAAAAGATTTAAAAAATAAATGTTTCTACGATTATATTTTATACACGTCAGGTAATGTAGTATATAACTCATGTTGTCATGTTTTCCAGTTCTTTTGTTTCATTTCAGTAGATTGGTCGAGAATGAATTAGAGTGGTTGAGACGATTTGCCATGTCCGATATCCTTTAATACAAAAGAAATAATAAAACTAATCAAAGAGGGTAGGAAAAAGGCACTGATTCCTTCTGTATGTAATATAATGCTTTGAAATTTTTGAGATTGATCTAACACGCCCAGGCTCGCAACAGGAGATGAACGTGTTAATATGTATTCGACTTATTAAAGAAATAGTTGCCCCTCTGGAAAATCAGTCCGTATTCTGTTTTCAGTGATTAGAATGAGAAGTCCATTGTAATTTCATCACAGACAAAAGCAAAATAATGCCAAAGGAGAACTTCCTACATGGATACAAATATCACACCGGCAGGCATCAAAACATCTAATCATGACACGTAACATACTATCACTATGCGAACCTCGTACTGTGGGTATACGGACATCCCATCACGATACAAACTTTTCATCGAGATACGAACGTTCTATTATCATGAGAACATCCTATCGTGATACAAATATATCATCGCGATACGAACAAGAACATGCCATAACGATACAAAAATCTTATCATGATACGAACATCATATTGTGTTACGAACATTGTAATGTTATACGAACATTCTATGGAGATGCTTACATCCTACTGTGATACGAACATCCTATCGCGATAGACCATTATATTGTCATAAGGAGTTCCTATGAACATCTCATCGTGATAGAAATACCCTAGTATGATAAGAAGGTCCTATCCTGATACAAACACACTATCGTGCTTTAAACTAGGGTTACCAATTTTTCATTAAAAAGGCAATGAGGTTTTTCTTTATTTTTTCTTAAATTTAGCACTCACAACGTCGACATCTTCGCTGATTCTTGCCAAAATACGTCAGTGACAGTAACAATTTCCAATGTGTCTAGTAGGCATATTGACAGTGGCGTACAACGTGTGACGTTCCTTTTTGGCTTTGACGAAAAAGAAACCTGGGCGGTTATGATGGAGTGCGTATGTGTGAGTGATTTTGACGCTTCGCTTGTGCCCACGACATACAAGACAGGAATGATGCATACTTTTCAAAACTTGGTATGTGGGCTCGTCATATTGAAAGAATGAACCTACCATTTTGATGGATAGTAAAAAATATTGTAAACACAATATCTCAAGAAGAGAAGCTTTCCGAGATCTCATACTTGGTATGTAGATGGACCTTATTACGTATAAGAAGCCTTTTGTTTTTGATGGAGGTCAAATGTCATTTTGGGTCAAATAATGAAAACATTGTAAATACAATACGTCAAGAAGGAGAACTTGTGCATACGCCATACTTGGTAAATGGGTGTACATTATTGAGTACAAGGTGACGTCCTTATGTAGGTCAAAGCTCATTTTGGGGTCAACATGGTCAAATAATGAAAGCCTTGTGAATCAGTACCTCAAGATGGGGCTTATCTCATTTTGGGTATGTACTGGTACCTTATCATGACGTTACAAAGGTGCTAAAGTGTTCAACAGACCCTCTTTCATGCCCGATTGCACATGTATTACATATGGACATGACACCTAATACCCCTTGCCAGGCAGCTCAAGAGAGCCCAGACATTGGTTCGACACACCTGAATTACTTTACGAGAACGATGTATAATTCACCATTATTACAGCATGAGGTGATAAAACTGATCTAAGACGATGAAAATATGCAACAACTTGAACCTCAGTAGAATAAAAGAAGAGTGAGGTTGAAGATAATCCCATTTAAACGTACGAGTAATGGCATGTGAGTACAAATAGCCTATTTTTGTGATGGGTCAAAGGTCATTTGGGGTCAACTGACGTTGAGTAAAGAAAACGTTGTAAACGTTTGTATGCTGTTTATATGTTTATATCGTAAACACGATATAACAAGAAGGGACACTTGCACAAATTTGGTATTTGATCCGTAGTAAAGCTCTTGGACACTATATCTTTATGTATGTGGTTGTCCATGTTGAAATGAACACCTACAGTATCATGCATCAACTTCGCTACATCTACATACCAACTGGTCTAGTGCTAGTCGATCTCATCTTAATAGGTTAAATGTGTTGCAAAAACGAGCTATTAGACACATCACTTGTTCCAAACCGCGTGACCACACAAACAGTTTATTCAAGTCTCTGAATCTCTTGAAATTTTCCGACATTGTCAACGCCAATATTGCTACTTTCACATTTCGATCCCTCCATGACCTCTTACTACATCACTTTTCGAACTACTTTTCACACAACTTTACAATCCATGAACACAATACCAGACAGTCGACATTACTGCATCAAGATCCAATCTTAAATTTCTCCCAACAAAACAACCTCCCAAACCGTGCTATTAGGCTTTGGAATTCACTCCCTTTTTCTGTTACTGACAAGTCAAGAGTCAAGTCTTTCAGGATATCTGTACTGAGATATTTTGTCAGTGGTTACTAGGCCTATTCCATATTCTCTAGTAAGTCTTCGTCACAGGAGTCCCGTTTATTGTCTTGCCGTTTTTGCCTGTAAGGGGGGGGGTGGGGGTTGTTTAAAGGTGGGATTGTGGGTCTCTTTGGTTGGTTTCCATTTTGGGAGGTTTTTTGTTCTTTCTTTTTTCTTTTATTTTTTTTCTGCTCTTTACTTGTCTTTCTGTATGTATTTTCTTGCTTTCCCAAGGGAGTGGACTTCACCAAGCCTTAATGGGTTTACTGTCCACTTCCTTCCACTCCATGTGTGAATAACGTATGTTTTTATGTTTGTTTTAATGTATTTGTTATGTGTAGTGGAAAATCAAATAAACGAAACGAAACTTAGGTCAGCATATGTCATTGTACTTCTCAAATATATATAAATCTTATAGATTTAGTGCAAAAATTGTTCGATTTCAACAAATAAAAGTTACATGACAATATTATTTAGCTAATAAGCTAATAATAACGGGTTTATTGTAACGACATGTTATATACCGATACTTGGATGATTTAATGTAATTATAATGTACACCGTAGTGCTTTTGTCAATTGGGCGGTAAATCGAACGATTTGGAAGGTTTTTTTTTTTGAAGAATAAGAATTTTCATAATGAAGTGTAAATATGAGTTGGCAACCCCGCTACGAACATGCTAAATTGCTAAAAGAACATCGCTATGTGACATCTTATCACGATACGAACATCCTATTGTCATAAGAACATCTCATTGCGATAAGAACATCCTATAATCACAGGAACATTTATCATAATACGAACTTGTTATCGTGATAGGAACGTCATGTCATTACAAGAAAATCTCATCACCATAGGGAACATCATATCATCGTAACGAACATCCTGTCTGGATACAAACATTTCGTCCTGATACCAATGTCGATTCGCTATACAGGGATCGAATTGTAATATCCCGTCGCGCTGGGCTTATCTTAGCCATCCTCTCCCTTCGACAGCTAGCATTAATTTTAAGTAACACTTAGGTGTACACAGCAATTGAAGTTAACACAATACTCGAAATGTGAAAATATGAAACAATTTCTAAGATGCCAGACGTAGTGGCTTTTGACCGTCACGGACTTTTTGGTTTCGATGATAATCGTAACCTTTGTGATCATGGGTGTGTGCGTGTATGTGTGTGTATGTATGTCCGCGACGCCTTACCTTGTAAACACGATATCTCACGAAGGGAAGCTTGGACAGATCCCATATTTGGTCTGCAGGTGTACCACATTGAGTAGAAGAACCCTATCGTTTTTGGTGGGGTCAAAGAACAAAAGGGGTCAACAGGGGTCAAATTGTGGAAACCTTATAAATTCTATATCTCAAGAAGCGAAGCTTAGACAAGTCTCATAATTGGTATGTAGGTGTACCATATATGTAGAAGAACCCTATTATTTTTTTTTGTAGAAGTCAAAGCTCATTTGGGTCAACCTTGGTCAAATTGTGAAAACATTCTAAACACGATATTTTTAATAAGCGAAGCTTAGACAAATTTCATATTTGGTATGTAGGTATACCACATAGTGTAGAAGAACCGTATCATTTTGGTGGAGGTCAAAGTTTTTTGGGGGTCAATGGGGTTAAATTGTTAAAACCTTGTAAGCACAATATCTCAAGTAGGGAATCTTGGACAAATATCATATTTGGTCATTGGTGTGCCACATTGAGTACAACATCCTTAATGATTTTGGTGGAGGTCAAAGGTCATTTGAGGTTAACGGGGTCAAATTGTGAACACCTTTATAAACACAATATCTCAAGAAGGGAAGCTTGGACAGATGTCATATGAAGTATGTAGGTGTATCTTATAGAGTACAAGAACGCTATCGTTTTAATGGAGGTCAACGGTCATTTGAGCTCAACAACGGTCAGACCGTGAAAATCTTGTAAAGAAGCTTATAAATATACCTGGTATACGTGGGCATGACATTGACACCTACACCGATGGTATCAAAATTAACAGCGAACAATTATGCCAAACATACCAGGTGTCCCCCGAAAAAAGGATGAGACATAGTGAAAAGGAAAACCGTGTGGAGAAACTAATTGATACCCGCTCGCTCCTTAGGTAATTTATCAGAAAGTACGTAACTGAACTGCAAACTTATTCTTACCTTCACACAATGGCTTCTGCTTCATTGGACAATCACATGTACACCACTTGTTGCAGTATATACACCCTATAGTCAGAAGTATGTAATTGCAAAAGTCCGTGATTAGGGGTTACCGAAAATGCGAGAACGAGGTGTATTCCAAAATACCTACCTAGAATGACAGCTGAAAGGCCGATATGTTTGTGCTTGCCACTGTATAAGGTACGTGAGAATAACAAAAAGAGGAGTTAATTTCGTTATTACAAGTTGGAAAACATGCGTGTTGATAAAAACATGAAGTAACCTTTTCCCCGTAATTCTCGCCAAAACGAAACCTCAGTCATGTAAGCGGGGAACAAATATTAGCTAAGGCTTTCGCCTACAGTTTTGAGCCCACCAAGAATATTGATTCTGGGAAGTGTGACGATTCTCTGCTGTGAGGGCAAACTTGCACCCCGTACCTGTCTGTTATGTCAACGTTGCATAGATTCGTAGTACATACTGCATATGTAACTACGTTCGTATATGCAACTAAAAGCACCAAACCAAAGTACTCTAGTCGGAACGAATGCCCTAACCAATGTTTATTCCAAAGACAACTTTCTGTTGATGAAAACTGCGGTAATGTTGTTAAGGTTTTAGACTCCCTAAAGTAAGAGATTTCAGCCACAAGCCATCGTTGGATCTCACAAGTTGTATTTTCGTCTGTGCACACTTTTTACTATAGTTACGATCACCTGTTCAGGAAAACAGGATCGAACGTCGAAAGTATAAAAGAAATTTCCCATCGGTCAAAACTGCCAAAAACATTTACATGACATATGGAAAAGACCTCAAACTAGCAATGCGCATTATTTTCGCAAACTTTAATTCGAGGTTTCCTCTTACGAGATATTTTCGTCCAAAGTGACTTGGGACTTTTTGCTGTAGCCTAACATATATACGTACATACTGAGATAGAGCCTAGCCAACACATGTATCACTGTTGTGCCCTACACTTACAGTAGAGGAACAGACTAGACTAGGATTTTCAAGTAAATTTTGATCCAAACTGTTTGGAAATGTGCTATATAGTGTCTAATATATTGCTAAGCTTATATTGGGTCATCAGGAACAGGATGACATATTTTAACTTCCACTTAAACCTCTGTAGACTGTAATTGGTGCATTTCAGCATTCAAGTAAAAATATATAATGATGATAGGCCTAACTGAAAACATGAAAAACTGAAAAAAAAAGGGATCCCCGTGATTCAAGTAAGACACGTTTCCCGATAGTCCCTGCGGATGTACATAATTTGTGACCTTAAAGAAGATTCCACGAAGCGTATAGAAAGACCTATGTGCGTATGTGTATAATATACTGATAGCTCCTATGGTTTAACACAACAAGTACCATCGATGCATCCGTAAGAGTAGTATTACTATATAACACTGTACACCAACGTCTCGATAGAACTAAGTTCAATTCTGTAGTCAAAAGAACGTCTTTGACGCCCCTCTGTGTGGTCTTTGAATGTTTATTTTAAAGGCTACGTAATTCTGTTACACTGTGCCGTCTTTATCTCATCGCCCTATAGGGGCTAAGATGAGATATTTTTGTCACTTGGTACACCCCAAGGGTACCCCATGGTAGAGTGACCACGGGTAGAGGAGGGTCCTGTTGGCTGGTATAAATGAAAAAGTGCCCGTGCCAATGTGGGTGCGTATGTGGGTGTGGGTGTGTGTGTGTGCGTCAGGACCTGTCAAAATTGTGGTTTTTCCAGAATAGTTTGAAAGTGTATGAGCGATTAAGTGTAAACTTGGCAAGGTTGTGCATGATGCCAATATTTCCAAGATGGCAAATTGAGTCCAATTTGCTGACTTTTTAGAAAACAAAAAACTGCATTTTGCCACAAAATTGCTATTTCCAGCATATCTTGAGAAGTATTTGAGAAGTAAATATTCATGGTTTATCACTTTTGTAGTAAAGAGAGTGAAATTTCTAAGAAACAAACATTGAAATCAAAATTCAATGATGAAAAAATGTTTATTTCCTGGGATGGGAGTTTACATTTTCCACAATTTTGTATCATCTTTCTCTGTTAAAGAAAGGTAAATTTCCTTCAAGAGCAAAATTTTCTGGAGAATTATTAGACCAATTAACTTAAATTTGTAAGGACTTATTGAAAACACATCGTTCAACTGCAAATTATGAGAACGTTATTAAGTCAAACAATAATTGTGGCAGAACCATGTCCTGCACAGGTAAACAGGAGACTAATACACATATAACCCATATAGGGATGGTCTCATATCCTGCCCCTAACTGCAACCACTAAGCCTAACCTATACGGAATAACCCAATGTTATAATTGCGTTAAGTAGCGTAATATGCACAGATACTGAGCCGTTCTTGTTATCGTTACTTTAGCCTAAGTAGCAGCACCAGGCTATAGGCTTTAGCTTGCTACCTCACAGTAGATATCAATATTAGAGCACAATGATCATAGGGTAATTAACGATCAAAAACTCTTGTTCAAAGTCTGTGACCAGACCCTTTTTACTACAAGGTACTGAGCATAGTTAGTGGGTATCTGGGCGCATGTCCCCAATCATATCTTGATCCGAAAAAATAAATTTAATTGAAATTTATTTTGTAGTAAGTTTTTAAGGTAAATTTATCGTAAAGCCAAAGATCCTTTTGTACACCTTTTCCAACGATGGCGGTGCTCCAATTAGTCCTGTCCGCACGGTGCGCGCAAGACGTCATCGCACGGTGCGCGCAAGAGGACATCGCACGTAGGCAAGACCTCCCCTAATTAAATCCCAGGATACCCGCTTGATATGTTCTACCACAGATGTAAAAAAATCAGTAGACTTGACCGCGACCTTACGTAAGTGAAACCTGAAAATGGGCCTGCGAAGTACCATTTCCAGTCCGATTTGCCGATCTGGCAAGTATTGTTGTTAAAAGTTTTCTCCTACGATATGTGCCACCTGATAATCTCTCCGCGTAGGTAGTATTTAAAGAGAGCTCACTGAAACGTTCAGCCCGCCCGATGAATAAAAATAACTGAATGAATTATAATTTAGAACTTCCTTCCAGATAAATGTATTTTCACCTTAGGAGGGAATCAAAATTCCGGAACCATCATATTCCTTGCCCCCTCTCCTCATCGGTCTGCAAGTACACTCATTCGATTGTACAATTAGTTAATCCTTCACGTTTGCCTCGCCCTTCTTTTTCCTCATGGAGACTGAATTGTTACTACAAATTCTAAATTCCGAAGCAAAATTGTGTCCCCCTCACCCCTGATTACAATTTGACGCGTGAACCCAATGTGCCGTAAATTAACCCAAGCAGGCAGAGGCTTTACGCCGCTACGCGCGGACATCACCGCTGCTGACGAAAGATGGAAGCCGCTAGCTTGCACTATGGACGTTTATTACTTACCAGCTCTAACTGCATTCTCCATACCCTAGTTGCGTACGTTGAAAAGACGGTACATAACAATACCTTGGGTACCCTGAGTATATATTGCATGACACATTGCGTACCTTTTCTGAAATTTATCCCCCAAATGTACGAAGACTGTGTTTAGGCCGTAGTATTACTTTATAGCCGTGCCACCTAAGTAATGTCAGCATTGTCGCCTATCTTGTTCATTTCATCATGTTAATTCTCTGCCCGATTATATCATGTACTTTGTTTGCGGAACGACGGTTTTAAAAGCAATAAAATTTGCTTAAATGACTATGTTTTTTTTAGAAATTCTTTACATTTTCAGTAAATTTCTTCATATTTGCTTGTGCTGACCAAGACCTGCTTATACGGACACCATTAATGTATCGTAATGAAAGCTTAATCAACGATCTCCCGTGCATTAACCTCAGTTCATACATACTTGGAAAGAATCCTCAACTCAACTTGTTAAACCACGGGCGATCACCGGCGGATGAATACAATAAAACTGAAGATCGACAGTGTGTTTTCAGTCTGCTATATCTTGCACAAAACAATGGTTAATGCAGTATTATTAGTATCAGGCCTACACTAGTGAAGTAACGTTCGATTAGAAGTTCGTAGTTCTAATGTTACCTAGGCCGCGCCGAAGGCCTGCTCAAAAGTAAAATGTCGGTAAATCTACGTAACAACAGCACAGTTACTGTCAGTGGTAATCCCTCTAATCTTACCTAAATACCAGAATTGTGTCGGGTGAAACCTGCTTCGGTATATTTTGAACACCTTAAAAGTTTAATAGGCTACCGGAATTAGCTTTCCTTCTTTGTAAAATTCTGCTGAGATGTCAAAAACAATTCCCTATGCAATAACATCGTAAAGAGGATCAAGGACTGCAATACATCGCCATCTTGAAGGGTCTCCATACAACCACCGGATTTATTTTCTTCCGAAATTTTGCATAGCCTACTGAGAACTCTCACACCCACAGGAAATTAGGGTCCGCACACAAGTCTTCCACTCTCTGCTGCTGTTAGGAGTGAGAGTAAGGCCTCAAGCAGTTTTTCTCGAAATGTTTAGTCATGAATCTGTCACTGTCTTTATCCAAAATCAGAAATCAGGCCCTGTAGCTGTACAACGCTCTGTAGCACGCAGTTACGTACACACTACACAGTGAATACGTACACGCACCACAGCACGCGTGCACATATTAGTACACTTCAAGTTGCAAACGAACTATACTGAAGCACGCAAACGAACTAAAGCACGCGTTGCTGCTATGTCAATTGTTATTGTTATTCTTTTTGTCTAAGGGTTACTTCCTGTCTCGCTCTGGTTGGTATGTATGAACAAGGTAACTGTCGGGGGTTAATGCTATCGCTTGCATTAACCCCGATCGTGCATTATCCTACAGCTAATACCCGGTCCAGCGTTGATTAACCTTTAATTAATGCACTGGAGTGGAGGTTTGATGCAAACGATGCACGAAGGCGTGCAGCCAGAGAACACCCACCATTGTGTCATGTAAGATATCAGACGACAAAACACTGTTGATCTACGTTTTCATCTGCAGTAATTTTACTCTATAATTGACCGTCTTTTATCTACAGGATTATGCACGGTCACAGGTAATAACTGTTGAAAACGTTTTTGATGACGTCATAATATGTTGCTTGATTCACTGATCAATAGATTGATCGAGCAATAGATTGGTTTACTGCCATTCGTTAAGTGATCTGCTAATTACATGATGGATTAAGTAATTGATGGTTCGAGAGACAAAATATTTCTTAACTAAATTTTGCAATAGTGTAGCTTCACCACGCATAAAAAAACAGGTAACTGTCCTCCCACACACAATGTTAATTCTCACAAGGATACATTTACTTTTTTCTATATTACTTTTTGTGTAATAATATATTTAATAATATATTTGATTTATAACACTGTTTGAAACCTGTACACTTCATCAATGTTACATATTCTTACCCTTAGTTATTTATTCTGGATCCAGAGAGATTGGTGATGTCGATTACTTCATTTGCCCTTTGGAAGATCGAACCCTTCCGCTAGTGCTGGCAAGTAAATGAAATGTCACTCTGCATTTCTA
Organism: Stichopus chloronotus; assembly: GCA_021234535.1. Lineage (NCBI taxonomy): Eukaryota > Metazoa > Echinodermata > Holothuroidea > Aspidochirotida > Stichopodidae > Stichopus > Stichopus chloronotus. The sequence goes on from CM037831.1 coordinate 836,349, forward strand.
AGTCAGAATCATGTGCTGTTGATGATTTATACAAGTCATAACTTGAATGCAAGTCTTCTCTTAATATAGATACAATGTGCTAAATCTGTGATGTTCTTCAAATCTGCAATTAACTATAATATTGTTTGATTATCATTGTATATTATTAAAACAACGCTTAAGATGTACAAAATGGCCCGTTTAATGATTACCCTGGTAAATAAGTTGTTCCGTTCTTATTTTTACCACACTCACGTTTTTAGTTTAAACAAAGTCAAACCAGTTCCCAATTACCTTGATATTTAAGTTCCTTTCCCTTTGGTACAGATATTATATTTTTTTTCTCTGACCTTACCATAATTTAAAAATCTGAAGCTGATTTTTATCTCTCGTTCCAAATGTAGCTTTTTAGGGCAGACTTGGACATTTTGATTTCTTTTCAGATGATTGAACCAGTTGACTTTTTTCATTTTAATGTCCTGTACGGAAGTCGATAAGCATCACAACTTCTGTGACTTAAAAGGCAATTCGCAAAAAAAAAAAAAAAAATGATCGCGAGAAAGGAGAAGCATTGGAGTACTGCAAAGAAAAACCTATAGCTGTTAGCAAACCTTTGTGTCTGACCTGACCAGCACAGAACAAGGGGAGTACTTTCATTTTTTTTTTATTTCTTTATTTGCCCCTTTCGTTAATATTTAATGTTACCTACATTTAGAGTATAATCTCGGTCTATATCCGTGGATCTACTTTAGTTCATTCTGGTGACGTCACATTCTCTTCGTGTTTTTTCCTGCTTTGAAAGGCTAATTGCATAACCCAGCTTTGCACCATAGTTAGATTTAGGTTGTGAAAGAATTTGGACGGATTAGTATTGTTCTTGAACAATACTATTCCCATCATTTTCATATTCATCACTCCTCTCGTACCACAAATACTTCACGAAAACTCAAGTTGAATTCGTCTCGCGTGAATGACAGATATGTGTATCAATGTCTGCTACAATCCTTCACAATCTTCCTTTGCAAGTTGTTTAGTCAAAACTAGATAGATTCGACCCAAGTCATCCTTTCAAATTATCTGCCAATTTGATTCTTTACACGATGACAGGTGAATGTTAAACTGATAACTGTTCGTTCTTTGCTATTAGGTTTTTATTTCCCGCGTCTCTTTTGTATTTCTTTAATGTAGCTGCATATTTACCGTTGAGGTAATAGTCGCTTAAACGTGTCTCGTTTCTTAGAGAAATGTTACAAATTAGTGGATAATTAGTCTTATTATTTACTATTACTAAAACCTTTAAGCCAAACTGTTTCTTGCAATGAAGTTATGCAAATATGTATTTTTGACCGTATATTGTGTGGTATTGTCTTGGAAGGTAGCTATAATCCCCAAGGATTTAGTGCATCATAATAATAGCTGTGGTTAATGCCATGTATATCGTAGGAGTCTCATTCATCTTCCTGAAATATGTGCAACGTTCCCTGCTCATTATTGTCGTCCACTATCCACCATTTCTCTTCACTTCAGTCTGTGTTAGAGCAATGAGACTAAAACTTTAGTCCAATTTTCATCTACCTTGTACCAGCTGTAATTTGTTTTCAAGGATGAAACATTACACACTTCTACAGTGATCACAAAGTGAACTCTTTGAAACTAATTTTTATAGTGTCGTCTATATACCTACATGGAATCGCTTAAAGACAGTATGGCACACCGAAGGCCCTGTCCAAGAACGGCAGTTTTGAATGACGTAAAAGTTTGTGAAGAACATCAACCACCAGCATAGCTACTGAGCAGCTACCGTTAAAATGGATTTTGCTGTATGAGACTGAGTGGGTGAGAGACAGGACACTGTGATCACTGAGAGACAAGACCGTGTCAAATTACAGGTAATTGAGAGGGAGTGTTTGGAGACATGTTAGGACTGTTTTTGCAAGAAATTATTTTTTAGTATCCATTTTCTTACTTGTGTCGCATTAAACACATTAACACGCCATGCATAGTTACTTTCATGCTCTGACCAATACGTTATATCAATTACTGACATGAAGGCATGCAGAAAGGAACAAACAGTTAAAAACTGTGTAGTTCAGTTTAGGTCTACTGAGTTTGAACCCTTGTGAAACAATAATACATTTATTAGATTTTTTCTGTACTTAGTACTTTAGTAATGTGGTTAGATTTCAAATTAAAAGATACGGTAAGTTTGATGACAAAATACTCTGAATTTAAATGAAACGAAAATTGCACTTCAGTGCACATTCCATCAAGTAGGAGAGCATCTAATTGTTGCCATTTTGATGATAACTCTAAAGAATGATTGGAAGGTCTCGAAGATTGGTGAAGCATTTCGAGAATAAGTTACTTAAGTCTCGAGGATCGTTGAAATGTCTCAAGACTGGTGAAATGTTTCAAACTTATCCGACAAACGCAACCGCAGTCGATTTATGACAATGCTGAACATAGGATGTGACACTCATCTATGCTGAAAGGTTAAGCATCGTTCATTCGTAAAGCGATTGTAACCCACTCGAAAGGCAAATACATCAACTGTCGCCTAATGCGTAACATTCATATTTCTAGAATGTAGGTGCAACTGCATAATGTTAATGTCTTATTTCACCTTTTTATGTAAGCCACGGGTTCATCAATGTAATCGTGCCATTTTAACATGTGAAACTAAACATGTTAAAACCTGGTTAGGAATATCTTTCTTTGCTTCCTTAGGATAGTTTCCTGAATAAAGGCTGTATATTATTTTCTCACAGACGTTACGTATTTCTAGCATTTGACTTGAGTTTACAGAAGAAGTAAACCGTTTAAAGCAAAGTGTTAAGTTATAGTTTGGGGTCGAACTCTATGTGTTAGGCATTGGCGTGCAACCCCCCCCCCCCCGTGGGTCATTTCTACCAGCTCGTATCGATGACTGCCATCAGTTTGTAAGGACCCTAGTATCGAACACTGTCTTCATCGCAGTCATTGGTGGAGGGTCATGCCTACCACCTGTGGCAAAGTCCGTTTTAAAGCAATGGCGTTTCAAGACGTTTGGGGATTACTATACCGATTCTCTAATCAAACAATGTTTAAGGCACTTGCTTAAAAACTCCTTTTTGAGAACGACCATGCATTTTATTGTGAAACAGGTAAATGAGTGTCTCGGACGCTGCAGATTATCACTCATTTTGAAGGAAGCTTTGTTCGGTCTATCACCTTTCATCTTCCACTCAACCGCTGTCACTAAATCATAATCTTGCCTCTAAAGTTTCTTCATTTCTGTCGGATGGAAGTAGAACGATGGCATGGGGATTTCGCCGTCGCTTTTCTCTACTTGAGTGTCTGTTTCGGTTGACAGTTTTAACCCTGCTGACGATTCGCTGAAAGGAGAGTCAATATGCAGCATGTTGTGACCAGTTGGTCTGATATGATACTTGTCTTTTGTATGGGTTGTAAAATTGGCATTCTGGACATTGCATCTGCATTACCATTCCTAGCACCAGGACGATACTTGACCTCACATTTGTACATGTCCATGTCTAGAGCCATCGTGTTCCTCCGTTGCTTGGGGCATTTTCAATCGGTTTCTGCCGTAACCCAAGAAGGGGCTTATGATATGTAAATATAACAATTTTTTTTACATTAAATAATGTCGAGAATGTACAATTCTTTCTCATAAGTGGACCATCTTCTGCCGGCTTTTGTAAACGTATGAGAAGCAAATGCAATCACTACTTTCCTTCCATCTAGATGTTGAGATAATACAGCACCAGTATAGCTGTGGATGATGCATCGGTGTACAAAGTAAATGACTCGTTACAGTTTGGAAATCCTAGTGCTGGTGGCCACGTCAGACTGGACTTTAACAAATCGAACGCAATTTGACATTCGGGTGTCCATTAAAAAGTCACATCCTTGTGAGTTCGTGAAGAGGAGCTGCCACCTGAGCAAAGTTTGTGATGAACTTATGGTGCGAGTGGAAGGAATGAACGAACCGCTACAGGTGATGGAGGTGTTGGCCAGTTAACAACCTTTTCAACGTTTGACATGTCAGGTTTAGTACCAACACTGCTAAGTATATGACCAAGTAATTTCACTTTTCTGAATAAATGGCACTTCTGGGGTTTAAGAGTGAGTTCGACTGCTCGGAACCTGTTCAGCAAGTCCTTTACATTTTGTACTGGTCCTGGAAGTTTCTGCCCAAAATGATAACATCGTCAAGATACACGAGACAGCCTTTCCAGTGGATTCCTCGCACTACTAGTTCCATTAGTCTCTGGAAGGTTGGTGGGGCATTTGAGAGTTTCATTGGCATAACTTCGAACTTTTTGAGTCCGAATTCAATGTTTAATGCTGTTTTCTCTTTATCGACGTCATCCATGGCGATTTGTCAGTACCCACTGGTTAAATCCATAGTGTCGAAGAAGTGTGAACCAGCCAGTGCTTCCAGGGTATCATCTGTTCCAGTGAGAGGATGACTAGCATTAATCGTCAGTGCACTGAGTTTTCGGTAGTCTACGCAAGATCTGTATGTTTCGTCCTCCTTCCTTACCGTAACGATTGCTGATGACCATGAGCTCTAGCTCTCCTCGATAACTTCATCGGCCATACGTTTATCAACTTGTTTTTATACTTCATCTTCATTGTGTGCCGGTGATGTTCGATATTTCCTTTGTCTTACTGGGGTTGTCTCTCTTGCTCTGACGATGTGTTCCACCAAGTTTGTTCGGACAGGCTTCTCTTTGAAAACGTTTGAGTGCTCAAGCAGTAAATTTGTTACCTGCGTCAGTTCTTCCGATGTTAAGTTGTGTTTACCTGATTAACATCCGGTACTGATTTGCCCTCTTCGCACCTGGATTCTACTTCAGTGTCATAATTATTTTCTAAGACCATGCATTCGGCACCTTAGGTATTTAAAGTCGCATAAACCCTTCCCAGGAGATGGTCTCTGCCCACTTTTAGAAGCACATCGGTTGGGTTCACTATGGAGGCAATTCTATATCCATGTTTAACCTATGACATAGTCCTTGGTATTAGATTATCAGTATCAGGAAGAACTTTGTAGGGATTCGTCTCAGGTTTTGCCTGAACATGAATCTGTGTGTGAGGAGGTATAGTCACTGAATATTCCAATATTCAATTTCAGCAAAGAGGTGCATTCTCCTTTTTCCTCACATTGAAATCATTTCTCCTGAAATAGTTATTGTCCCTTGGAGGATGCCAATAACCTGAACGTAACCTTTGATAAAGTCCCATCCTATTATCATTGGCTGAGTAATGTTGCGCCTGATGTGAAATTCTGTTTGGAATGCACTCTGACCTATTTAAATTGTTGATGTGGTGGTACCTATTGCATCTATGGAATGGCCAGTTGCTGACTTTCCGATGGCATGTGTATATTTCCCAAGCCATCTGCTGAGAGTTGGGATGGAGTTTCTGAGTTTTCCACTTATAAGTGTGATGTCAAAGCCTCTGTCTAAATTGGCATCAACTTGTACTCCGTCACAGTTTTCGGTTATGTACTGGGTAAGGTGGTTTCTATCGCTCTGTTGATGTCTGTTTTGTCTTGTGTTATCTCTTCACCACCATCACACTTTGGCTCCTTACTATGGTTGGGGAACGACCCGCCTACTCAACTATCGTCCGTTTTCCTGATCCTCGAACCCAACGTTTCTCCTTAGACTTCCTGAGGGACAATGAGAATCTGTTCGTTGCCAGTGGGAATTAGAATGGACGATTTTCTGATCCGTCAGACTATTGCATTTTTCGATCACCGTAATAATCCTATTTAAATGTAGTGGCAAATAGTTCGTGTACCTTTAATTGCAAATAGGTGTCGATGCCAGGAATAAATCGTCTAAAGCACTCACCTTCCTTGGCTATGACACCGTACTTAAGTATAGTCTTGTCTACTAATTTTGACATTTTGGTAGCATAGACCTCTTGTGGCTGCCATGGTTCTCTTGTGCGTGCCCTGATGTTAGTCTGGAATGTCAAAATAAAAAGATGTTTTTTGCAATTTGTCTTTGTCAGCCTAATTAATTTTTCTTTCAGGACAATCCAACGGACACGGCTGCACTTTCGTCATTAGGATTAGCAAAATGGTTTCAAACGGTTATAGTGCTGATTCCTTAATGAAATACGGGCAAGAGTTTCGAGAACTGATTCGTGACCAATACTTTGTGTTGTGAAGGAAAGGGTGGTTAAATATAGTACTATCAAACACTACAGACCAGCGCTAACTGTTAAATACTAAGCTTGTTGGAGGATGGGACACGTATATTTGAGTTTTGACTCGCATGCTCAAGAAGATGAACAACAGAGCAAAAGAATATATAAAAAAGAGCAGATGGCACAAGTAGACGTCACATTAAACATGATCACTACGGACTTCCAAGTCCATAACACAATCAGTTTTATACAATCTGATACAACTTTCCACAACCTATTAATTTACCACGACTACCATATTTTCATGTTGAGACTAGCACATGCTACTGTTCATATCTCAAAATTTAAGAACAACAGTTCTTACTTTAGCCCACCAAAAGCTTGCAACTACATGCTCTAGTGCAGGAGATAGGAGGTTTAGAACTAGGTATTTATATCATAGTACAACAATAGTACCATGGCTATTATTGTTGGACGATATATCAAACATTATCGCTATTGTGATATTTTCTGCAGTAGATGATAGGATACGATGGTTTCGCAAATAACGATAATTGCAAGTGAGAAAAAAAAAAACTCATACTGAAATACCGCTAAAATTCCATCAAATCTGCAAGATGGCACAGATGAAACACAGCAGCATGTTGTAAGGTTGAAAAAAGTGGGGCGGTGTTTCTTGGTGTGTGTATTTGCTCTTGGTGACAATTCAAGGGCATAGAGCGAGATATTTGTCGCAGGTCCAGAAACCTGCTCAAGGGTCCTAGTAGGGTCCAGGGGCAAAGTCATGGTGGAGGTCCGGGCGAAGAGTCCCTGAAATACTGCTAAAATTCCACCAAAATTTCAAGATGGCACAGACGAAACAGCAGTAGATGGTAAGGGTGAAAAAAGTAGGGCAGTAGTGTTTCTTACTGTAGTTACTCCTGGTGGTTATTCTAGCACATAAAGCAAGAAATCAGGCATAGGATCCAGGGAGATTTTAGGGAATATGAAAACATATATTTGGTAAAAAATTATATTTTCCTCACACAACTCCCTCTTATGTTACACTGCAGATTAAGGTCACTGAAATTTACCGCAGTCGTGCGGTATATGGGGGTTGGTTGTTTTTTTCCTTTGCTCGGGAGTGTGGATAAAGAAAAATATTTCTTCACCGAAAAGTGGGGGTATGTTTTACTTCCCCAATCCATTTTCGTTACATCACTAGTTAAACAGTGCTTTGACAGACCTTGCAACACAACATTCGAGTATGGGCATTGATTGCGTGACCTATCACGTTCTCAAAAATAATGTAGCGATCTAGTAATGTAAGGCAGTTGATGACTCCTCCAAAATATTTTAGGCTCCTTGTGAAATGGAACACACAAGTATCCGATTTTACTGCAAATACAAATTTCAAGATGTTGAGGGTAACAACGATTTTAGAATGTGACCCGTGCTGAGTCCAAATGACATTTGACAATCTGAAATAATTACAAAAAAAGTGACACCCAATTTTCTTACTCTACCATGTGCACATGTCAACGTGCAAGAAATAGATGTAATAAATGAGTGATATTTTATTCAAAAAAAGAAAAAAAAAACAAATTGAAGAAAATAGTGCAGTGTTACTGGCATCCCTTGACCTATGCAGAAAGGCTGAGTAACCGATTCATCAGTATTATCTGCTGTTCACTTAGCTGAATCTTACCAGAAACTATGACGTGAGGGTCAACAATTAGCAAAGAGTCCTTGTCCCCTTTCCGTTGAGAAAAAGGCAGACTTTCTGTTAATCCCAGGAGGGAAATAGCTATTATACTTATTTTGTAGTAAATATAATGGTATTATATATTGATTAAATATTTACGTTAACAACATATATCTCAATAATCCACAAGGTTCTGCTCGAGCCAAATGACCTTTGTCCTGCACAGAAATTATGAAAATTAGATGAAGCAACATGTTCTTACTTCTCCATGTCAATATGACACAGCTGCATGTACCAGTGTAGGAGATAGGCGGTTCTTAAGGCAATTGTGTTTTGACTTCTGGTGACCCCATGTGACCTTTAACATTTACCAAAAACAGTAGGGATCATCAACTTAACATGTTGAATTCATATGCCAATTTAAAAATCTGCACCAAGTGCCTACTTCAAGATATTGAGGTTACAAGCGAGGGCAAGGTTTTTATGATATAACCTCTTCTGACTACAAATGACCTTTTCCAAAATCATTGGAAAATTGTATTACACTCATCAACCCCACTCATGAAACCGTCCGCAATGTTTGGGTTCTGGAAATATTAGATTCGTGATTACATGGTGCCTACGTTCAATTGTCATCACATTCTTCTTCCAGTGCAACGCGTTTAGACCATGTAACAGAGCACAAAACCCTGTTTGGGGGATACTAGTTACTAGTCGGCTAACGGATGGAAATGACAGAAATGGAAATCTTGCCTTACATTCCGTTGCTTCCATAAACAGTGGTTACGGATACCGTAACAACATTTTTCAGTTAAGTATAACAGTTGCTTTTTATATCAATTGGTGACGTGATAACTGTAATGTTGCAGCATGTAACACATCCTTGCCTCAGTACGTCAGATTCATGGTGGTATCAACGAAACCACAATGTTTTGGTTTTATTAATAAGTTGAACTTAATTACATTAGTTATGAAGGTACCGTTCTTTCATTACTACATTATTGGTTATATTGTTACTACATTATCGGTTACTATATTATCGGTAAATTTATGCTACATTATCGGTTATATGTTTTAACCGATAATGTAGCATATATCGGTTAATGTTTTACTTTATCGGTTAATGTTTTACTTCATAACCGTTTCTTTTACATTATCAGTTGTAATACTGGGGAGTCGGGAGGAGTCAAGGCTAGTGGAACATTTTGGTAGTTAGTTCTCGAAGTTCCACACGTTTAACTGTAATCAAACAACTGTTATTAATGTAAAGTTTCGCTTAAACGGTATGAACTTCCCATTCTGGTATAGGTTTCATCGTGATGTATGGCTTAGTTGTATCAATTTTCCTCGTAAACTGTAAAGAGTCTATCTGTCTCAGGCCTCTAAATGTCGCGCGTAACCAGCTCGTCCCCGTTCAGTTTCACTCTTTTTCTTTTATGTCTTCTATTTCTTTTTTACTATGGCGTGAATCACCCTGCTTTCATATTTTCTGTTTATCGAACAGTTAATATTTCACCTAAAGCAGATTTCTCATGAGACGAATGTAGATTAAGTTTTTTATTTGGTGAGGATATGTTGATTGAAACAAAAGAAGAAATGCTAAAGATGAGTAGAAAAGGGAATAATGGTACTGTAATTAGCGGAGAGAACCTTAGAAAGTTCCAATAGGACAGCCTCAAAATATGTTTGTTGATCATTTCCCTGCAGTGGGTAATGATACGCACTTTTTTGATTGAACACACGCCTATTCATATGACACTGTTTGATCCGAGATTAAAAACTCACGCAGTTTCAGTTTTGTAGCAATTGCTGTAGCTATTTTCGCTCTAGCAAGAAAAAAATTTGTAATGAGGCTTGGATTTCCTGATCCAAAAAGCATAACACCTTTACGTTGTGAATCACAGAAATCCTGATTAACCAGGAGTAACCGAAAAGGAACTTACAAGAGATAAATTCTTCATGTGTACGCTTTATGCGGACAGAGTGTTGGGTCTTGCATTATTCTCAATGGCTACATTATATTTTAAGTGTATGTTGGTAGTTTTTGTATGACAGCAGAGCTCATTTCTTTGATCGGCAATTTTTACAATTAAACTCTGTGACAACGGCGGACATAAGGGGACATGCTAGATGTCGAGTTACCAACTTAGACTAACTCGACATCTCGGAAAAAATACAGATTGTCGAGATACCGAGTCACAAATAACTTGTTATCTAAACAAAATTTTGCAAATTGTCGAGTATCTCCGTACGCTAAGTCAACATGTCCGACCTAGTCTAAGTCGACAACTCGACAATTTGCAATTTTTCGAGATAGCAAGTTATTTTCATGACTCGGTATCTCGACAATTCGCATTTCCGTATGAGACAGTCCTTCCAGGGTGCATCTGTTCCTCTCTTACTAAAGGCGTGCAGTGACAACGATGTCTTTTCACATATTTCTTAATTTAAGCTGTGAGGTATTTCAATTATGAAACACTTTTCGGACAAACTGATTCATATGGCTCCTATTTCTCCCCTGAATGTTTGATCAGCAAATTAAGTCGATGCTGTTCGATGCTACTAGATGCTATTTTCACCCATCAGTTATATCGTGCATTAATCAATTATGGTTTTGTACATCCTTTGAGTTGTCGATTTTTTTTTTTTAAATTTCATTTTGTTGGTTAATTTCAATGCAGTTAGTTTCATCCGTTTCTTTACTTTGATCGGTTTGTATGGCTTGATGATAATTACTGTTGTGTAATGTGCAACTTTCCTTAACTAGTCTGTATATCATCATACGTTGTCAACAACTCGGAGACTATTGGCCATGCTTCTCAATTGATTTCTCGACCACAGAGGTGCAGCAAGTATTGAAACAAACATCAGCGAAGATTAAAGATATCGAAAAGATTTTAGCAATTACTTAATGTCGTGCAATGGTATCATTTCTTAAATGTACAAACTCTTACCCATAAACAAAACTGTGTGTTCTTGTGTTGGCTTGAAAAACAGAGTTCTTTTAGACATTTTGCTTCAATTCATGCAGGGTGTGTGGGGGTATGAACAAAAATATATTTACTGCTATAGAAGGGCTGTATGCTAGTTTATAAGAAGCAACATTAAGCATTGATGCCGTTGCTAAATTTATCGTTTACTTCTCATACCAAGAAATGTACATCGATATATGCGGTATATGCGAAAAATGTGGAGAAAGGCAAACAGTGATTTTTTAGATTATCGATTAAAATAACTTAAAACCAATACGAACAGTAAAAGCTTATTTATATTAGCTTGCCTTTGATTTTTAAAAAAACAAAAGCACAACTGCAATTAAGGTCACCGACTTTCATATTTATGCCACACATGACTGAGTCTCTCTCGTAGTTTATTTTATTTGTGCTGTAAATGTGTACTTTTTTCAGAACATGTTGTCATTTGTCCGATGACATTATTTGCATTATGTAGGGCATCCTATCCGGTTACAGCATCGAGCTGATAACTAGAGAGTAATCCCTAGTACCATATGCCTCGTTACCTAATGAACATGTCCATAGCGAAGTAAAATTTAACGACAATCTGTCTCTATTTCATATTGACGAAGTATCTCTTACAGCTGAGAATTGTACACGGTGGTCTAATGTTTCAGGTTCCGCTAATTTGTGCAGTCTGCGATTATAACGATTGTTTGTAGCCAACCTCACTTCAATAAGACCATGAATTAACCAGTCTATCGTTGCATTATTCTAGACCTTCTCTCTTTGGAGAGTTGAACGTTTAGGATTCGTTTTACAACAATGTACTGGTTCATAATCTCGTCAGGTTTGTTGTTGTTTTGTGTATATAGAGAAAATGTAGAAGACTTGGATGAAAAATTACCATTCTGGAGAGCAGTCTTTTTTTACACACTAGTAGATAGAGCTCTATAGTTAGGATGATTTCAGCACTCACGGCGGAAATGAAATGATTCCACTTATCTTAATGTCGCATGGACAACCATGTGACTTATCGTAAGTTGAGACAATCAATTTTGGCAATCATATGTTCTCATTAAGTGCTTCATTGTGTCAATTAAATGTTCACATTTTGTACTTTTTTGTGTCAATCAGATGTTTACATTCTGTATCTCATTTTGTCCGTCAGATGTTCACATAGTGCACATGTTTGTGGCAATTATATAGATGTTCACACCGTCGACTTCTTTGTGGCAATCAGATGTTCACATTGTATGCGTCTTCATGGTAATCATATGTTCACATTCTGTTCTTGATTGTGTCATTTTGATGTTCACATTGTGTACTTCTTTGTGCCAATCAGATGTTCACATTATGTTCTCCTTGGTAACAATCAGATATTCACATTCTGTATCTCATTCTGTCAATCAGATATTCTTACTGTGCTCTTCTTTGTGGTAATCAGATGTTTACATTGTTTGCTTTTCATGTCAATCATTATGTTCATTATTCTGTACTTCATTGTGTCAATAACATGTTTTCATTGTGCCCGCCTTCTTTGTTGCAATCACAATCATGTTCACTTTATGTACTTCTTTGTTCACAATCTTTACTTCAGTGCATCAATTAGATGTTCACAGTGTGTGCTTGTTTGTGTCAGTTGTTCAGAGAGTGTTCTTCTAAACGCCAATCAGGTGTGTCTACATTCTGTATCCCATTCTGTCAATCAGATATTCACGTTGTGCACTTCTTTATGGCCATCAGATGTTCACTTTGTGTAATCCCTTATGGCAGTCAAATGTTAACATTTTGTTCTTCTTTGTGGCAATTAGGTGTATACATCGTGTGTTTTTTTTTGTGGCAATTCATATGCTATAAGAAACATGTGGACTGCACATCCCCTATGACCCGAAGCGGCACTCCGAGGGTTTTAAGCTGCCTGTTACCGGCCTTTGAATCGGAAAAACAGATTTCATGCCTGCAATTTCTCAATTAATGAAAAAAACAACAAATGAAAAATTGAAATACATATCAGATTGGTTGAGATGATTCAAGAACCCTAAGGAACTATGCAGTCTCTTTCGTCTATTGTTAACCCCAACTTTTTCTCTACCGCATTTTTCTGGGCCGTAGCCCTAAGGCGCAGCCCCTAGTCTTTCCTCTGCAACTGTTTTTAGGAGTAGACATTCTTGTGTTGCGACGCTCAAGTTGTGCCCTTCATCACTCACATTCCAGCTAGAATTGTGTCAAGACTAAGCGAACGCCTCACCGGTTGGAGCAGAGCGTGGAAGGAAACATTTGTCTTTACACCCCCCCCCCCTTCCCACACGATGACCTAAAACACTCTCCGAGCTGCATGTAACTAGCCTTGATAAAGAGATCTCATGCCTGTAATGCTGCAATTAATAAAAAAAAGTCAATCTATGAACATTTGTATTATATATCAGATTTGTTGAAATTATATACGAATCCTATGGAATTGTGCAGCCTCTGTCATTTATGCCTCAGATAGGGCAGATCTCATGTTTGAAAGTAATACGTGTTATTAAAAAAATACGTGTAATTAATTTATTCAGTATAAGAAGACTTTTATTATTGCTGAAGGTCAACTTCATCGGGGTCAACGTGCGTTAGGTGGGGAAAACCATGTAAACACGATGCGTCAAGGAGTGGAGCGTCTACTGATCTCATATTTGATATGTAGGTATTCAGTAGAAGAAGCCTAGTGTTTTCGTGAAGGACAAAGGTCATTTGATGTCAGCATGGATCAATAGTAGCAACCTTGAAAACACGAAATTTCCAGAAGGGTAGCTTGGACAGATCTCATATTTACTTTTCAGTAGTGCCTTATTGATTACAAGAACTCTTTATCGCGTTTTTGGTGGATTTCAAAGGTCGCTTTGGATCAACAGGGGTCAAACAGTGAAACCTTATAATCACGATATGTTGAGATGGGACGCTTGCATAGATCTGATATTTCATGTGTAGATGAACCTTACAAGTAAAAGAAACCTTATATTTGGTGTAGGTCAAAGGTCATCTCAAGTCAACATTGGTTAAATGGTGACAACCTTGTAAACTTCATATATCAAGATGCTAAACTTGGACACCATCATAAGTAGTGTGCAGCTGAACTCCATGCAGTACAAGAAGTCTAGTGATTTGGTGGAGATCAAATGTCATTTGGTGGTTAAAAGGGGTCAAATAATGAAAATGTGAAAATACTATTTTAAAAAAGCTTGAACAGATTTCATATTTGATATACAGTTAACCTTGATGAGTTCAAGAAGTATTGTTTTTTGGTAAAGGTCAAAGGTCATTTGGATTCAATATTCGCCAAATAGAAAAAAAACCTTTGCAAATACGATATATGAAGAAGAGAAGCTTTGACGGATCCCATATTTGATATGTGGGTGTAATTCATTGAGTGTGTGAAGGTCAGATATCATTTGGCGGCAATATGTGTTAAAAGTGAAACCCTTGTTAACACGATGCTTTAAGTAGGGGTTCTTGTACTGATCTTTATTCGTTATGTAAGTGTAGTGGCAAGTACGATATGGAGTGCAAACTCATATTACGTTTGGTGGAGGTCATTTGAGCCACCTTTTGAACACCATGTGCACATGGAATCGCAAGGCAGAAAGTTTGAACATATCTCTCATTTAGTGTGCATGTGTGCATGCAGTTATTGTGTATATAGTGGTTGCTAAATTTTAATTGTCACACCATAAATTACTGTAACATTACAAAGACCAAGCATGTTACATGTGTTTACCTTCTTCAATGTGTCCAATTTATACAACAGACTCATAATTGAATCATCGAAACCACAAAGCGTTTACACATATTTTTTTATTTTTCCATTTTATTATGTATTTCATATTTTATTAGTTTATAATTTTGCAAGACACTTTGATTCCACTAAATACAGCCTCCAGACTCAAACAATTGTTACAGTGCCACCGAAGTATTTTAAACATAAAAGTCATAATTCATAATGTCATGAGTTCTGTAAATGTTTCATTAACGAATCCTGAGTTTCCACTCTAGGTATGTTAGCTGTTCATCAGTATTGGCCCACTGTCAGGGCTAGAGCAGGATAATCTGGTTTCAGGGCAGTTTAGTCAGTTTAAAAGGTACCACAAATTCATAACTAAGACATCGCATGCTATCATGCACTCAGATTATTAATTGCGAGCTGATCACTAAGGACTCGAGAATTTGACCATGGGGTTCTACTGTCAAATTTTACCGTGACGCAGTGGAGTTGAATGGGAAACTCTTTACAGATGTTTTTAGTTCTATAGATTCTCTGTTACTTTTTCTACTTAAAAATGTCGATTAACTCAGCAATCACAAATTGTGGTCCCCACTACCACAAGGAGTTCGTAGATGGGAATCCAGTCTTTTTCAACATCTGATTCAGAGCATAAATCATTTCCAAGGTGGACAGTGACAGTTCGGTAAGGGGGACAGTAATACTGTATTTAAGGCCTATAGTTACTGCTTTTACCCATCCATGTTTTACCATGAATGTGACTGAAATCGCAGGCAAGTTTACATCTCCCTTTGCAGCCCGTGTTTGTGGGGGGGGGGGGCAGTTGAAAGGGCAAAAATGTAAGCAAGAGTACTTCCACAATATGGTTCCAAGTGAGGTGTATATTGTACGTTGTTTTGTTGCTTGATTAGGTAAAGCAAATACAAAACAGTTATTGGAATATTGTCCTGCTCCCCATACTGTTGTAATCAATCACTTCTATTCCAATCACCATGGTAGGCAGGGTAGGTACTCACAACATGTGATGTCTGATTGAAAAGTGTAGGCCTATTAATATGCTTGAGTTCAGCTGACATTTGATCATTTGACATGAATAGACATCAATAACTCCCTTCCAAATGGTCCAATCTCCACTCAGCGCATGGTTTGGAAAGACATCCAGTAGAAGTATCAGAGGAAATACAATCCATTATATGTTGAATCCTCATTCATCAAGTCAGGGACCCACCAGCTGCTAATGGTATCTAGAGTGTACTGCCGTCGGACTCCTATATTCGATACCGTTGTTGGTATCGAGAACTTTTGGTATCGGTGTTAGTGTCGGATTTGCCGATGACGGACACAACACTGTTGGACTGACGGCATACTTTGTATGTGTGCACTCACACCATATTGATTGCAAGAACCCTATGGTTTTTGGTGGATTCTAAAGTTCATTTAAGTACAGCCGAGGTCAAAATGGAGAAACTTTGTCAACACGATACCTCAAGAATGGAAGGTTGCATTGATGTCATACTTGATTGTGTATGCATCATATTAAGTGCAAAAAGCTGTTGGTTCTGGTGGAGATCAAGATCATTTTAGGTTAACAGGTGGACAACTTATGTTATGTTTTAAAATCAATATCTCAAGACTTCAAGTTTGGATTTTGGGTATGTTACTTGACTTCAAAAGTACCACAAGGCAGTGATTTCCCTGGAGGTTAAAGGTCATTTATCAATTGAGGTCAAATTTTGAACCCTTAAAACACAAAATGGTAACTCAAGAAGGCCAACTTGAAGTGATCTCATATATGTTATGATAATGAACCACATTAAGTGCAAGAAGTCTACCATCTACCATGTCAAACTGAAATCATTGTAAAAACAACATTCATGAATTGTAATTTGAACTAATCGCACATACGTGATTTGTCGATGAATCACATTTCAATGATCAATCACATTATGATTTCAATGTGTAACCTGTTTTAATTTAATGTACTAGTGAACAGAATCACAGCAAGGGTCATTACTTTGAAATGCAACTCCAATTTTCTTCATATAGTCACGGCCGCAAAGCAAGTGATATAGCAAGTAATGTGTCTATTCTGCCTTGTGGTGACTGTCTGAATTGTAAATAGGTTGACCACAAATTGTCTAGACAGCTTGTGTGAGATTTATGGTATATTTGAATAACTGTGAATGTGAGCTCATCAGGCAAAGTCAGGTATGACAGAGATAACGAGATAATGAGAAAGGACCAATCCTTCTTAACCTCTAATTTGGTAGCAAAAATCTAATTATGCAAGTTTAACTAATTTAATATTTAGCTTGTGTATCAATTACACTGCAGATCGAGAATCCTACAGTTTTTGGTGGAGGTCAATAGTCAACAGAGCCATATAACAATATCTAAAAGACTTAAGCTTTTAATGATCTCGTAAATGATGCGATGATGAACCATGTTGAATGGAAGATTTGCTATGTGCTTTCTCATGTACCAAGTATCATAGCCAAATTCCTTTTGCTTATGTATGAATAATTATTTGTAGCAACGACTGAGATGCATATTCGAAACCACACGGTATTCATGTTCAAGTTCTCTTCTGAAAGAATTGTATAGGCTTCCAGAAAAGTTTCTATTGCGTAAGATATGTTAGCATATACTAGAGAGTGATACAAACAGGAAGTCATTACTTAGAGCTCTCTGATACATCTGGAGAACAACAACAAATGGAGTTCCCGAGAAGAGAGAAAATATCAACTTATCTGACTCTACTACAAAGGTTGTGAAATGAGATTCAAAACAGAGTTTATCATTGATCAATATTCCTAAATTGTAGTCTCATTCACAGACGAGATGTGGAGGAAGGAAGGGCAGGAATATGCGTATGTCGGTGGACGACAGACTACAATATACCTAACTCATGAAGCAGAACATAACGTGCATTTCTTCTGCCTGTATTCGGCAGACTACACAATAAGCTGGACTCGACGAAGTAGAACGCAACCTGCGTCTGTCAGTGTGCGGAAGCCTATAATAACCTTAATCCCACAAAGTAGACCTTATCTTCTCCTGTGATGGACTTCGATCTTTAACACCACGTATAATACCAAGTATTATAAAATACCATATAAAATACCTTATTATATAATACCAAGTATTATAAATATATATATATAGATGAATAAGAAACTTGGATAACAACGATGTTCCGAAGTAAGTACAGGATCCCGAGGATTCACAGCATTCCAGTGAAAATTCAATGAAATTTAAAATGTTAAAACTAGAATTGCAACTGCACGGACAAAAACAAAAATAAACCCTGAGTCGAGAAGCTTTCGGCTCTTTATTCAGCCTTCTTCAGCTCGAATGAAACAAGTTAAAATGCGTTCAAATGTCCACCTATGAAATTTCTAAAAGACATGCAAATAAGGGTAAAGAATCAAAGCAGCCAACACAAAGTTTGAAAAGTAAAAGATAAAGCTTAAAATCACTGGGTAGATAAGCAGTTACGAACAAGATATTTAAAACCAGCTGTAAGTGCATAGAATTGAAATCAAGATGGGGCTAACCCTCAATGAGAAATGCCCAACGGTACAGTAGCAAAAAGGAACCTGGAAATGATAACTGACAACACATTCTACAATAGAAACCACCAAAAAGATATGCCCTTAAACTGCAGCGTAGAAAAGTGATTCTGCAAATCCCTGGGAGGGTGCAGTCAGAAAAAAGATAAATGAATACTTAAATCCAGCTGTAAAAATGTAGCAATGTGGATAAGAGGAAAATAGCGTAACCTAACTGTGGCTTAAAGGGACCAGGAAGAGAAAACGAGCTAGAACATTTCAAACAGTTAACCACCACCAAAAAAAAAAAAAAAAAATGGGAATATATATATATGTATATTCGCAAGTTAAAAAGTTATAAAACGTTGCTTCATGTAGAGGTTGTGATGTCACAGTATTCAAAATAGAAGGTGTTAATATAACAAGTTTGTTTTTTTTTTGTCGCCGTACTAGATCAGTGAGATAGTATGACTGTACTTAGGCTTTTTTTCATTTCAGCACTTGCAGGTTTGTGCATCCTTTTTACTTAATACATATTTCATTAATACTTTAATTAATATGAAGAATGGGTAATGATTTGTAAGGAAACTGCAAAATCGTCATTTTTACAAAGTAAGAATAATGAAAGTCGAATTTCCTGTTTTGTAGGAATCTCTTCTTGTGGGAACAATTTAAAGTCTTGTTACTGTATAGTGTCAGTTTAGGCAGCTGGGGAATCCCACTTCCTCACCTCCCCTCCTCCGTCCCAGGAAATTTTGATATTTGTGAGATTACATTTCTGACTTTTCAATGTAAAGATTGAATAGATACACGTGCAAAATTTGGAAATTCCTAGTTGGCTCCAACAATGTATCTTCACCGCTAAACGATAAAATCGAAAGGAAGAACTAGTATACATATAGGTTGTAAAGAACGTGAGAATGAAATTTAGAACGTGTATTCAAAAACAATAATCACTGAAAAGAATAAATATATGACTTCATAAGTCATCAATACCCAAACATATTTTTCAAATCCTCGTGTAAAGTTGAACACCTGGAAAGGTGAAATGGATCAAAAAGCATATACATATGGAGAATGACCTTCATATGGTCTTCATACTTTCCCAACTTTTCCTCTTTTTCAAAATCAACAAAAACATACTTTAAATGTGTCATTATGATACTCATTTTTGGTTTCTTGCGTTAGCAAGAGGAACCTATGCAGTCAACTTGGCGGGCGTGTGCTTGCTTGTGTGTGTGTCTGTGACACATCTTGGGTACGCTCTAACTCAATATGGGCAAGTTGTATAAAACTTATACTTTGTGTACAGGTCCTTCTTAGTGTGTAGAAGTGCCCTATTGTTTTTGGTGTCCATATATTGCATATTAATGAGGTTATGGGGTCAAACATTAAAGTCTTAAAACTGCCATATTCCCATAACCGTGGGTCAGATTTGTTTTGAACGTTATAAGGTTGTCTGTTATTGACAGATCCACGGCTCTGTGAAATTTAATTCTTATTAATAGAGTGTAAGGTTAAGTTTTTCACTCTAAAACAATACTGTTAGGCTTACCACCAATATTGTGGTTATGATAAGCTACCATACAAATTAGTTGAAGTGTCTATGGGCTACAGTGTGTAAAATTCCCATTGGCAGTTTGTGGTTTTAAGTGACACGTGCACTCAATGGGATTTTGGTCATTGGAAAATTTTTGTTTTGTTTTAAGGCCATGGTACCCTAAGAGGACCATTAGTGAATGTATGTCATGTTTGAAATTGCATTATCTTTAAAGGTTCTCATAGTTTGGTGTACAGGTCCGTCATAGTGGGTATAAGTGCCCTGTTGTCTTTGGTGTCCATATCTTGCATATTAATGAGGTTATGGGGTCAAACGTAAAAATATTAAAACTGTCATATTTTTCACAATTGTGGGTCAGATTTGTTTTGAACGTTATAAGGTTGTCTGTTATTGACAGGTTCACATCCCTGTGAAATTTAATGCTTATTGATAGAGGGGAAACATTTTGTGGTTTTAGTGACACAGATAATAGGATTTTGGTCATTGCAAAACTGTCGCTCTGTTTCAGTGCTATGGTAGCTTAGAAGACCATCAGCGAATGTATGTAATGGTTGAATTTGCATTATCTTTATAGATGCCAATGGGTTAGGGGAACCGTTTCAGTCACTGTCTAAACATGGTATATTGAGTTGTTAGTTTAGTAATTGGTACACAACTACAGTATGGTAGCCAGTATAGTCAATGTGTATACTTATTTGCTTTATGCTTAAATCTGGAAAAAGGGGGGAACTGTTTAATTCATTATATCTTAATATGTTTAGTTGTTTGTTAATTTAATGGTTATACATGGGCCCAAAATGTTTGGGACCCGCTTTGAACTCAATTTTTGGGCCCCAGTTGTTTGAATTTATTATCTTAACATGTGGTATATTTGTTTATTGTATGGGAACACTGTACAGATGGGCCTACATTTTTGGAGCTGATTTGGACTCCCTTTTTGGGCCCAATTCTTGATGGCCCCAATTTTTGGGTCCCCAGCTTTGAGGACCCAACTTTTCACTTGTCCTAATTTCTTTGCAAGGAACCATAGTGTCCATTGGGCTCTTGTTTTTCATTACTTTCAATTTGCGTTACTCGAGACCAATTCTATCGTTGTAGAACTGGGCCGTGGGGTCTAAGCTCATTCTTTCACGATGCTCTTTTTCATTTAACGATTATCCTTTGACAAGTAAAATCAAAAGATTTAAGTGCCTTTCAAAGACTGAAAGCTGAAGTCACGGACCCTTTTAATTTTGCTCTTATAGTCGAGTATGTGATTGTGCGTTTGTCAAAATTTTGTGTACAATCTATATTTCCACGGGTAGGATTCTTCAAGATTATTCTGTGTCGAAATGTACTGAACCAGCGAGCTGTTTGAGGTATTATCTTAAGTGTGCAAATCGGTTCTGCGAAAGAAATTCGGTAACTCATGCTGTGTTATACTGTTGTACCGTGTAATTACTATGGCGTCTAACAATGCTGATACACACTAAAAAGGTGATAAAAGGAGTGAAATATCATCTACTCCAGCACGCCCATTGGAACCGAAGAAGCACAAGCACGATGTACGTATTCCCTTTGGTTCTTTAGATGATGTAGCTCGGGGAACTGAACAAGTGATTCAAACGGGTCAAACGTTAAAACTTGGCCTGTCTCGCCTTGTAGAAGATACTGTTAAAGTCGCATTCGAAAAACAAGGGCTTTTGGAACCTACTCGAGTGGACACTTGAATTTCAAAACTTCTTGCTGATGAAGCCGGTCTTGCTGATGTGATAAGCAATGTACTCTCTGCAATTCAACCTCTGATCATGCAAGCGGTGTCAGCAGCCATAGTCTCTTCTACTTCTTCTAAAAGTTAAATGAAATAACGGAGGATTACAAAGAAAAAAAGAGAACTGCACAGGTTGTTAAAGCGTAGGTACAACATCAGCGTTCTGAGCAAGACAGGCTAGAACAGTATTCGAGAATTGATAACGTTAAAATATTTGGATTAGAAGAAAATGAGAACGAAAACCTCGAAGATAAGATCATTGAGCTAGGAAAAGTAACTGGAGTTGATATGAAAAAAGAAGATAAAAGTGTTTGTCACCGTCGTCCCGGAGGACGGGGAGGTCATAGACCCACCATTGTCAAGTTCGTAAGGAGAACAACGAATGCCAACCTAATGCAGTCAAAACAGAAACGGAAAGGCAGACGTCTTCATAGCAGATGATCTGACATCATTACGTAGTAAAATATTACGTGAACTCAAAGAAGACCCCAGCGTTTTGAGAGTGTGGTCTAGAGATGGTAAAATACACCGTGTTATTGAAGTGGACAAACGTGAAGAGAAAGTTATAATCAACTCAGTAGAAGACGTCAGAAAACTGGGGTGGGATGACAAAAGGTTACGGGATATTGGAGTTTACCTGGAGTTGTAGGACAGGTTGTCATCAGGTTCCACTGTTTATGGACATGAATGTGGCATTGAATTGGATGGAGTTGGTGAGACATACTTTTTATCGCATGATCATACTTACTTTTCTTGTAACGAAAAGAAAGCGCTGACTATATTGGGACTGAATGTCTGTGGAATTAAAAGGAGATCTGAACAGGGGATTTTACAGGAGTGTATTAAAAACTATGATATTATTTGTTTGTCTGAGACTCGAACAGACGTGATGATAAACTCAGAATTATTCCCTCAATTTAATTTATTTTGTGCAAGGATGTCATCAGATTCTTATAGATAAGGGGTATACATGGTCTTGCAATGTTCATCTCAACCAAAATAAGCCGATGTGACTACCAGCTCATCGAAGATATGAGTGCAGACTCTGTCTTGTGGATGAGATTTTCCCAAAATGCCTTTGGTGTCGAGATGATTGTAGGTGCTGTCTATGTCCCACATGAGGGCTCCAAGTACTACAATTTAGAAGTTTTTTGATGATATAAATTGCGACTGTATTAAATTAAAATCATTATTTGATGTTCCAGTTTGTTTAGTTGGTGATTTTAATTCTCGCACAGGATTACTTGATGACTTTAATTTACATGATGGATTCAGTGATACGTCCGGTTTGACGAACTCTCGGGTTGATCTGGAAGAGATGGCATATGCACTGATCGATATAATAAAGACTCTGGTGTTAAAAACAAAGGCAACCGCTTAATTGAGATATTATAAAACCTGTGATTTGCACATTGTAAACGGCCGATTTGGTCAGGATTTAAATGTTGAAAACTAACATTTGGAGCAAAAGTACTGTTGATTATGTAATTTGTTCTTCAGAATCATTTATAACTGATTTTAATGTGGAAGAGTTAGACAAGTTTTTGTCGGATAATCATCATGCTATCTCTGTATCTATTCAGATTATTATTAAACCTGCCAAAACAACTTATACTGTGAGTAAAGATTGTTTTGAGAACAACTTAAGTGATATGCGTGAAACCTGTGACAAACGTATTCGTTGGTCAGGTGATAAGATTTAAGATTTTGTAAATTCATTTTCTGATGATGATATTTTTTGCTTACATGAAAAATTAACTGAATTAAAGGATGTTCCTCATGACATTGTTGAAAGTGTTGTGGGAGATTTGAACGCTATGTATTTAGAGATTGCCAACAGACCTGGCATGTTGGTGTACCAGAATGTTAAAAGTAAACAGCACTGCCCTAATCATTTAAAAAAATGGTTTAATAGCAATTGCAGAAGGTCCAGATGCGATTATTTTAAATTTTAGAGGTTATGTAAACAAAACAACTCTTTCAAGAACAATGAAGCCTTAAAAGTTGCTTCGAGGAACTATCGACTGAATTTGAGGAATGCAAAGATAAGAATTTTTTGGATCCTTACATAAAAAAATTAGGTCAATGAAATCCGAAAACCTACGTCGTTACTGGGATGTTATTAATAATGCCAATAACAAGCCTTCCGACAGAACTAATATATTAATCGACATCTTTATGAATTATTTTAAAAACTGGAACGTTTCATTTACTCAATATAATTTCGAGAATGACTTCTGTTTGAGTTCTACTGCTTAACATGTTGATCTTAATAGGGACATCACTATGAGGTCCAGGCCCAAGTTAAACGGTTGATAAACAATAAGTCACAAGGAGTAGATCTTATTACAAATGAATTTGTGAAATGTAGTCCACCAGCAGTCCTAGCACTATCGACTACTATTTTTAACGTTGTTGCAACATCTGGAAAGGTCCCTCGTGACTTGACTGTTGGAATAATAAGCCTCTCTTTAAAGGGAAGGGGTCAATTAATGAGGTTGATAACTATCGGGGTATCACACTTGTAAGCTGTGTTGGTTAATTGTTCACTGCCATTCTGAATGAAGACTAAATTGCTATTTATCTTACAACGCAATTTTGGGGGATGAACAAGCTGGTTTCAGACATGATCATTCAACTGTAGACCATATGTTTGTACTTCATTTTATAGTTGATATATACTTACAAAAGAAAAAGAGAGTTTTATCTCATTGATTGCAGAAAAGCATTTGATTCAATTCAGCGGGCCTTCTTGTGGTCTAAGCTTATTTCCAATAATATAAAGGATGATACGTTCTCTAGTGATTCAAAATTTGTATGATAATGCAAAATCCTGTGTCAGGAGTAATTTCGAGCAATCTGATTACTTTATGTGTAATGTGGGTATTCGTCAAGGTGAAAATCTGTCTCCGATATTATTTCCGCTTTTCTTGATGAATGATTTTAAGTATTTATTAGTAGATATTACAGAGGATTGAGCTATATATCAGCTTCTGTAAAAACATACCTTAGTGGTGATGATATTGAGGTTTTTATGAGACTTTTTTGTATGCTCTATGCTGATGATACCATAGTTCTTGCTGAAAATGAGGCAGATATGCAGTCTGCTTTGAATGCTGTGAAGGATTATTTGATCTTTGGCACTTATCTGTGAGTGTCAATAAAACAAAAGTTGTCATTTTTTCAAAAGGTAAAATTAGGAAAACGCCCACTTTTAGCTTTGGTAGTCAAAATATTCAAGTTGTGGATGATTACACTTATCTGGGTATTATTTTTAACTACAAAAACAAATTCTATAAAGCTATGGCTAAACAGGTTAATCAGGCTAGAGGGGTTTTGTACAGTCTACTTTCCAAATCGTATAATTTGCAATTGCCTTTCGATATCATACTTAAATTGCTTGAGAAAGTTGTTCTCCCAGTTTTGATTTATGCCTGTGAAATTTGGGGGATTAGTAAAATTACGCAAATCGAAGCATTTTGTATTAACCTCTGTAAGCAGATTCTCAAATTGAACAAAGCTACACCCAACTGTATGGCTCTTGGTGAAGTAGGGCGGCATAAAATAGTTAAAACGATTGAAATGAGAATGATTTCTTTTTGGTTGAGAATTACAAATGGAAGTGAACGTAAATTATCATTTACAATCTACAAATTGCATGATAAGGGTATTTATAGTTCTTCCTGGATATTAAAGGTCAAACATATTTTAGATAGTTCTGGTGTGTCATATATTTGGAACCATCCTTACGATATAAATATTCCGTGAGTGAAGATAACATTGAATTCGAGATTAAGTGATGAGCAGAACTGGTTGTCTGAAGTTTATGAAAATTCCCAGTGTAAAAATTATTGTATGTTTAAATTTAGGCTCGTCTTGGAAAAGTATCTTTTGTCCTAAGGTAATCGTGATCTTCTCAGTCTTTGTAGATTCCGTTGTGTGAAAACTAAAATCCCTGCTATTGCCGGACGTTTTCTTAACATCCACTTAAATGACAGACTATGTGAGCTTTGTACAAGTGGATCGATTGGGGATGAATTCCACTATCTTTTTCAGTGTACAGCGTTTGATTCGGATAGGAAGCATTTTTGAAACGTTACTACAGGGTGGGTCCAAACACTGAAAATGGTTCAACTTTTTGCAATAAGAAATAAGACGGTGCAAAGGAATCTAGCCACATTCTGTAGTATTATATCTAATCGCTTTAAATAAGTATTTTTCATTGTATAAGGGTGAGTATGTGTGAGCCTTATTAGGTCTGTACGTTGGTATTTGTGCATAAGTAGCTTAGTGGTTCATTTATATCTATCCATTTTTTTTTTTCGTTTTTTGGCTTAATAATTTCCAGTAGGGGTCTGGTGACTAGGTTTAATTTTGTGTGTATTTGAATATATAACTTCTTTGTATTACTTGTCTCTTATTTATGTTCCTGTTATTTGTATAATATCATGTTTCTTATTTTTCCTGTATGTATTGACTCTTACACCTCCTAGGAGGTATAAAGAGTAAATAAACTGAACTGAATAACACAATGTTAAAGGAACATACATTTTTTATTTCCCAGAAGCTATTTTACTGTGACTTGTGTACATATTCAGGTGTTTCAATGATGGTTTAATACCTCCAATATCATTGGTTACCGACTTTCTTGTAAATTATTCCTCCTCATCACCCGTTTATTTATTTACCCTTAAAGGGTGCGATATAAAATGGCAGTCCAAGCCTGAGTTTTATGATCCATAACAAAGTGGAAAGACCAGAGCTATAACCAGCCCTCAGAAGTTACAGCAAGAAAACATATGCCATCTAACGCCTCAAAATCAGCTAACGCACTTTTTGTTATTTTTCCTGAAGTAAGCGCTAAAGCTAATGATGTTTGAATCTAACACTCCATGACGAATGACGTCATAGTTGGTAATTTATCACCGTAAATTGGACAGTCGAAAGCAATAAATTCCTAATTGTTTTCTGAGTATGGCAACAATTGAATTCGTTTCGTTGTCCACTTTTTAAGACCGTTGACGTCACATAGATTTAATACCTAGACGGCGACACGTCAGATGTAGTGTAACATACATGATGTGTGTAATACAATGAAATACACGCATCGTGAAAGGGCTTTCTTGACCAGCCAATTATCAGCATGGTAGGGTCACGGATTGCATTCAATGGAAGGGAACCGTAATGACAGCCTATAAGCTATGCTGATGGTGAACATGACATGATTAGACCACGACAACAAAATTATGTAGATTAAGGACATTCCAAAGCAGAGCTGGTGGATTTGCATTCGAAGTCTTCATTTCTATTTTTCTTTGTTCTTTGTGTTCCTTGTTTGGAGAAGCTTTAACGATGTAACTCTCAACAACCCCCTTGTAAACGTTTTTTCTTTATTATTTTTTTACATAATTTCACTTGGTAAGACGCAAGAAGATCTTTTGTTGAAAATGAATTATTCCCCTGTTTACGTTCTTTTTTCATAAAAAATAAGTGTAGTCGGGCACTTTCCAAACCAATTATCACAATGCTAACTACGAATGAAATGGTTCTCTTAGTGTTAAGCAACTCTAAAGACTACTTACCTTGAGACTTGAAAAGTTTCCTAGAGTTATATCTAAATCATGACCGTTCTCATGTTATAGATCGCAGACTAATAGAACTATGTTTGCTCTCAATCTCCTTATGTCCGCTTATTCTTCGAATCCTAATTTCCTGTGTCTGACATTTGGCACAATTTAATCTTGTTTGGATGACACCATATTTTGACTGCCTGGGTTATTCAAATGGAGGTAGATTATGCGAATGAATTTGTAGCCTCAAGCGATGTAGGCATTCGTGTTAATAAGTGGTTACTGGCACCAAATCGTACAGAAATACAGATTGCATTGCCTTGTAATTGTACTGAGAATATGGAATGTGAGATGCTATTTTCAAGAGTAATTCACGCGTAAATCAATCTTTTGAATAGGACAAAGAATTATACTAATGTAATACACGTAGTTGTTGCATCGGTTATAACTACTACACTAGGAAAGCTACTGTTGCACTCAATTGTAATTAGTAGTGAACTACAATCTCAGGTAGGTTTTCTAAGGGACTTAATGAGATATGGCTCGTGTAGTGAAGTTGGATCTGATGTTGTAAAAGACTATGGATCTTTGCACCACTGATAGGTGTAGTTCTTGAGTTGGGTACCACTGATAGACGTAAGTCTTGAGCTGAACATGGAATTTCTAGCTCATTAAGGCAAATAGCGTTACCCGTGCAAAAATTTTTTAGTACAAGTAGGTTCTGGTTACATATAGCTCACAATGCTTGACAGTGTAGTTAACCGCAAAACACGCAGAGTTCTGTATTTAGTCGTCTTATATTTTGAATTTCGGATTCTATTTTTGTTTTGTAGAATTAAAAATTGCTCTCAGTTTTTAAATTGAGTGCACAGGCATTAGAGCTACCAGAAATCTGTTCTCGTCTGTAGAAAGTTATACTGACAAATCGCAATAAATGTCGCAACGAACAAATTGGGTAGTGTTGAGTTACTGTTAGATAAGCATCGCACCATGTAATAAATTTAGTAGTCCGAGCTGTTGTTACCGAATGGCTCAAAACATTACAAAAACCTGGCTACGTCATTTTACATATACGAAGGAGAGCACGTACCGCCTCCCCCTCCCCCCCCCCCCACTCGAGAGACACATAATATATAAAACTTAGAAAAATAATTTATTTCCAATTTTTAATTGTAAGATATATTAATCACACTTCCAATATTTACTATGAAAGAACAGTATCTTTAAACACATGCGTGATCCTTTTACATATTTCATTAATATAATTATGGTGAACATTAAAGCAGGCTAAGTGTATCGAATGATAAATGAGAAGGAAAAAAGAAATTCATTGTTGCTTTGTTAATCATAAATATTAGAAAATTCCGAAGACAAAAATGTACCATAAATAAGAGTATGTTTTGATGGCAGGCTCTGTTAATATCCATTCCAAACAAAGCAATTTTAGTATATATATATTATATTTTCATTTTATTGTTCACCGAAGGCACTTCGCGGCAAGCTTCTAGTCTGCGAGACATACTGCTATGTTTGATTTGTGTATAACGTGCTGCTTTAGATGTAGTAAATAAGTATGATCGAAGTGGAAGGCAATTGTACATTAAAACAATTGTATTCCTTCAACATCGTCAATATTGTTTAGTTCTTGAGTATATATATATATATATATATATATATATATATATATATATATATATATATATATATATATATATATATATATATATTAAAATACATTTAATTTAAATATATATGTATACCCATTTGAATTCAGGGCTTAGTTTTTGAGTGACAGAACAGGGATTACAACCAAGTAAAATACATTTTAAGTTCGATAAGTTATTATGTGGTTCATTGCTGTACTGCTTTGATACAGGGTAGCTTAAAGAGTCACCCTGTTTTGTTTTGATTTTGGTTACTAAACCTCAGTCTAAATTTGCTGCCAGTCTGGCCAACATAGCTGTTTGCCCCGACGGTAAACGGAACCTTTTCTAACCTCCTAGTAGGTAGTAACAATTAAGTAAGAATTCTGTCTACTAACATGCGTAGGATGTTCACCCTTGGTGGAGCAGATGCGTTCAATCCCGATACCCCGTGAGTACATGATTTGCCGTTCTAAACTAATATATATTGTGACTCTGGTAATGTAGTTTGTTTACTTCATTGTAACCTGTGCTTATATTGCATCCTCGTTGGCGAGACGGGTAATTCGTTTCGTCTTAAACAATCACTCATAACTTATACTCATAACTTATAATCAAATTCACCACTCTATTAATAATCTCAAAGTTACTCTAGTATACCTGGCAACTTTGCCTGTAGAGAAAGCCGTGAGTGCGATGAACTAATGTGGATAATGAGGGCTTCAAACACACCTCACTGGACTCAATAAAGACCTCGGTCTTCTTAAAGTCATTTCATTAAACGCTTTAACCATGTTAAGTTGCTGTGGTATCTCCTTGTGCATTGTAGTCCTATGTTTTCACCAACTAATAATACTCTTTGATTTCGTCATGTTTACGTATACGAATGAGAGCACATACCGCCCCCCCCCCACTCGAGAGACACATAATATAAAAAAAATAGAAAAATAATTTATTTCCAATTTTTAATTGTAAAATACATTAACCACACTTCCAATATTTACTATGAAAGAAAAGTATCTTTAAACACATCTTCAAACACTAACAATATGTATACCAATTTGCTTTCAGCGCTGTCACTGTACTGTTTGATTTTACTGAAGAAGGTTCCGAATGAATACGTATATTTTTTACTCTTTAATCAACCAGTTTTGCTGATTTCTGCATTCTTTCTTGTTTTCTACTGCAACCTTCGAGTATACGTGGAACTTAACTTTTGTATACTAGGGTCGATATGGGTCACATGGTGAAAACCATGAAAACACGATGTCTCATGGGAGAATGCTTCAACAGATCACCACGATAAGTGCAAGAAGCGCAAGTTTTTGGCCGAGGTCAAAGATCATTTGGACCAACGGGGGTAAAAAAGTGAACTCATTTTAAGCAAGATATCTTTATATGCACACATGGAATTTCGAGAAAGGAGATGTGGTCATATCTATAACTTAACACGCAGGTGTGCACGTCGAGTCATGCATGCCTGCAAGTCATTGTGTCTGTTACAGTTATTACATCTCGATCGGTGACATAATACATTATTGTATATTACAAAAGGCAAGCATGCCACGCATCCTCGCTCTTTGCAGTATTTCAGTCAGATTTATGAAAATAGATTGAAATATTTTGAAGGAAATCATCGAAACCAGAATGCATTTGTACGTTTTTTTTCTTACTACCACCTGCAGCTTTCGATATCGCAGTGCCTTATGCGGCTCTCCATCCCTCCTTGTCCTCTCCAGCTTTCCATTCCTTACTAACGGTTTACAATTTTCCGTCCCTCACTACTTTATATAGCTTTCCATTCCTGAATACCTTACGCATCTTTTCATCTCACCCTTTACTGCTTTCGATCCCTCAGTAGCATACACAGCTTTCGAAACCTCGGTATCTTATGTAGCTTCTCATCTCTCATCGACCTTTTCAAAAACTCAAAACAAGTTGTTGTGAAAGAATCATGCAGTAAGTTCACCACGGGCAGATATTCTATTTTACAAAGGTCAGTATCATGGAAAGTAAATGTGACTGAAGAACATCATGATTATACGAACAACATTCTGCAGAGTCACCTTAAAACAAGTCAGTGGAAACGACCAATTGCTATTTAGTAATTTAAGTGATTCTCCCGATGCTAATGTTATATAAGAACATCAAAAGACACAACAGAGGGCGAAGGGTGATCGTACCTTGTAGTACCATTTTGCAACACCCGTGAAGCATTTCTGAAACATGATGATTCTCATGAGAAAAAAAAAAACTTAAATTAGTCCACTTATTTCGCAGTCTAGTATGAATAGAGTAGGAGTATCTGCATCATGTTTTCAATCTTCATGTGTGACACTTTGCTAAATGTTTATCTAATTACACTTTAGTAGACTGTAGGCTCAATTGATGCCTGTGTGCATTTATGTATGCTGTGGTATCCGGCGAAATATGAACAAACTCACTAATCGTTGCAAGAAATTCAAGACCCAAGGATGTTGGTAACATTCATTTGTCAATTGCTACACAGAAATGAATCAAAAAGGAGTTTAGACGCTCTGAGATTGGTATTAATCATACCTCAATCCACCCCATTATGCTATATACATGCCTAAACTAGATTAAGATTTGAACACCACTCAAAGGTGACTTCAACATACTGTTGTATATAGTGAATGTTACTAGCTTCCGTATCTCAGAGTTCACAAGGAGTTCAATATCCAGTGTTTACCCGAGTTTGTGCACCTTTTCTGTATTTCTTTCAGTCAGTTAGTCTAGAGAAATTTATGTTAGAAATGGAAGTAGCGTACCCTGACACGGACAGATATTGTGCAATTATTACGAGGTTGTTTAATCATGGGTGATAACGATTTGGGATTTTTGTTATTTTGATTGGTCAACGTATCACCTATACGGTGATCCTCAGTTGTTCGGCGTGTTTTCGAAGCGTCGGCAGCCACGAGGCCGACACTGGCGATTTGGTTGTTCAACTGTGGACACCAATCGCCAGAGCAGTTCTACCAAGACTGTGAATCCTAAATTCACATCACTATTTGGCAATACCTACAAGCTGAAATTTCAACGACATTCACATTTTTCGATTAATAAAGGTCTCCAAGAAGATTTTAAAGAATTATCGAAGAAATTCTGACTCCTTACAATTTGATATTTCTCTTCAAAATGTTCTGCATTTGTGTACATCTGCAATACCTTCACTGTAAACAAAAGTGTTACCATAATTACCCTACCTGCAGGAGAGAGACACCAGAATACATTTTTTTTCTAATTTTTCTACAACAGAATCATCTTTGCACGTCTGCATTTTCGAAGTTCTGGTGTTCCTTTCTAGAAGTTTCTTATGTAACATCTATTTGTTTTAGACATTCTTCCGTCGGTACATTCTCATAATAAAGAGGCCTTCACTCAATTTTCAGTTCTGTTACAGCTAATAACAGGCAATAAATTTATTGAGTTTATTGTTCTTTTCACCAGTTTGTTTCGACTGAGTGAGCACCACAATTACGGGATGAACTCTCGTTAGTGTTTCTATTTCCTCCACAAATGCACAGCTGTGTCGTGGTCATTTTTCGTTTCGATGATAATGTTATCTATGTAGTTACGTTGGCGTTTACTGGGTATCTATGTGTAATTATATATGTGTTGGTGTTTGTGTGGATGTGCGTGTGATGTGTGATTGTGACACCTTCCTGCTTGTAAACACCTTATCTCAAGGAGGGAAGTCTGGTTTGAACTTATATGTGGCATACAGATGTACAGTAAATGTTTTACTTTTGTGGTCAAAATCATTTGTCGTCAACAGTGATCAAATTTATGAAACCTTGAAAAAACAAAATCTCAAAGGGAAGTATGGACATACCCTACATATAGTCTGTAAGTTTACTGCAATGAGTGTAAAAAGTTTTTTGTCATTGGTGGGGTCAAAGGTCATTTGAGGCCACCTTCGGTCAACATACCAAGTCTTGCAGAGAAACACGGTGCTATTCGATATGGAGAGGGATGATAACCATCCATACAGCAAGTGGGATCAGTACCACAAGGTCAAAGAGTGTATGGTCGGATATAGTTGGCACACAGAAAGAGACATTCAGGAGATATAGATGTAATTTATTCTCGAGGTTTCGTTTATTCGACAATTCGACTACCCAACCCCCCCCCCCCAAGGATTACTGTTATTCAAAGATAGACAATCAGGATAGACAGAAGAGAGATCTACAAAAAGTAGATACAAATTATTGAAACGGATAGAAAGACATGTCATAGTTGATTATCTTGCTTATTGGACGTTAGACTGTGAGTGGTGCTTGCGTGCTGCAAATATGAGGTTAAAGCGTCTCGTCATGGACTCATGGGTCACACAATTAGATCTACCAATCATACTACCTGAAAACAGCCTATTCAAACTCCTGCATGAATAACTACATAGCGGTTGTATAACCCATAAAAGTATCGACGACCGTAAACGTAATACCCACGATAAATGTAATGAATTTTAACCATAAATATACTAAGTGACCAACTATAAATGTAGTAATTTTTAACCATAAGTGTAATAAATTCTAAAAAAGACGAGGTGGGAGTATGTGAATTCTGATCTAAATTTCTGCAAGTCAACTTTGGAGTCTGCATGCTGCATTAAGTCTAACGCAAAGCGGACTTTGCTTTGCCAGGTATAGGTATTGCCACATAGGTTGCATGGCCGTATCGAATGATTAAATTCGTAGTCGGTGTATTAACTGCAGTATAATGCACAATCGGGGGTTCAATGAAAGCGATGAACAAGGGCGCAGCCCGAGTGCATCCAACGATAGCATTCATCCTGCATAACACTGCAGTTAATACACAGGTCTAGCGTTGATTAACCTTTGATTATCCCATGTGATCTACGGATTTACTCCAACATTAATCAGCACACCGAGTGTAGTGATTCTCTTTTGAAGTATGGCATACCATAAATCATAACTTTGTCTCTTTTTTAGCCTGACAAATTATACTGGCGTTCCGTTTGGTGGGATCATTCTTAAATCTGGCCCTGCTTGCGTACTGACTTCACACCATCATCATGACTGATGAACTTGCCATTCTGAGACAGTTCCTTAACTTCCTTCAACAGTCTTCATTTTCAATATACACCCAACTTAGTTGTACCAAACCGGCCCATTCAGTCGGTCACATCTTGTCATAATGATGGACTCTTGCTTGTCTAGAACAATTTAAACTTTCAACATGACGAGATGCTGTGATCCCTGACTTATCATTATTACATTTATGGTTAAAATTTTACGTTTATGGTGGGTATTACATTGATGGTTAAATAGTATTACATGTATGGTGGATATTACATTTATGGTTACTATTACATTTATGGGGTTTACAGGGCTGTATTATATATTCCGTTAATGTGAATATACACATGGCACGTCAAAGTATACTTGCGTCTTGAAGTTGAATCTTATTGCCAGCTTGATGAGTAGATTATTCCTATCATTTGTCACTGGGGAGATCATAATTCACTATGTTGGAAATTGCCACATGCGTCAAAGCCAACGCCCCAAAGCTACCCAATCCATACTGTCTGTACAAACTATACAGTCTGTACAATCTATGCAATCTGTACAATCTATACAGTCTGTACAATCTATACAGTGTGTACAATCTATGCAGTCTTTACAATCTATACAGTCTATGCAATCTATACAGTCTATACAGTCTGTGCAATCTATGCAGTCTGCACAATCTATGTAGTCTGTACAATAGTCTGGACACCTTAATATGACATTCCGAAAGGGTCACTACATAGATGGAACTACTCCGGTGAACACAGGCTATACATGTATAGAGGAATTGAGACGTAATTAATGGGACGTAGTCTTAACTCACCTATTCTTCGCTCTATCTTCTCTTGTCAAATGGTCTGCGTAGCATATAAATGCAAAGTATAAAGATGGATAGTAGTAAAATCTGTGATTCTAAAATTTCTACATATATGGTTAATCAAAAGGCTATATTCCGGTAGATTTAATATGCCTACATGAAAGTCAAAACAGGAGATTGCGGTGGGCTTCATACTTTAAAAGTAGACGAAAAGAAGTTGACTTAGGTTGGAAATTACTTCGGTTGGCGTAAGATTTACAAGTAAATCTGAAGAATCTGGAGAGTTACATGTAAATGTGAAGTTGCTCTAAACAGATTACTACGGTTGGATCGGTTACTACTGATACTACGGTTGGCCTACACATGTAAGTCTGGAATGAGAAAGGGTATGAATAATGACTCGAATTTGAAAGGCGTTGTCAAAGTTAAAGTAAGTAAACTTCGGCACTGAAGGATGTCCTCCCTGTAACTGAATTCAAAGTGAAAAACTTGAAATAACTAATATAACTTTACATGGAACGTAGTATTTATGTCCATTAATGTAATTTCAACAACTTTATGGGAGTTTCTAAACGTTATGTATAAATTATCAACAACGAATCCTTCATAATTTTGACTTTACCGCCCTTTGTAAGGTACAAACATTTTGACACTCATCGACCTTTACATAAAAGCATTCTTCTCACTCACCTTAACTTTTTTACATTTTTATCAATGAGGTTCTTCTTCTGAGTTTAATAAGTATGATGCAACCCATCTCGATTTTTTTTAGGATTATAAGCTTCGCTTTTAGAATATAGCTTTGCTTCGACTTATTTGGTGACGTATATGGGAATGACGCAAATTATTCAATAAATTATCACAGAAATGTAAAATTCTTGAAACTGATTTGGAATCATAGGATATCCTGTGCAAGCTTACCCGTAATTCACTTAAAGCTCAAGTATAAATTTATGTGAAGAGTCTACAGTTTTTTAACTTTGAATAATTTACACAAACTTTAACTTTCCCTATACATGTCCTGGATTAACAGATGTATGAGTAAAGCTCGATAGGCTCACGTATTAGAAGGGAGGATGAGATGAAGCAATGAGAGAACGGGTTTTGGACAAATAATAGACATTGAAAACTGATAACAATGTTGTGACAATGTCGGTCTGATATTTTGTGTTATCTGTCAATGGGTTATGATTGCATAACGTTCCCTTACGTCAAAGTCCACTAATGTTTATAGATCGTAAAGAAATGATTAACGATGAAAACTTTACTAGATTCTTAAAAAAAGAAACAAATTGCTTTAGACTAAATTTCATTTGTGGAATAATTCGTAGCCCTAATTCTTGTGAAATAACGGAGGAGGCAATATTACCTTTCTACATCACAAATAAAAGCCATTTTCTACGATAATTTTAAGGAAATGTATTAAAATATTGATTTGCAGCAAGTAAACGTACTGGCCACTTGGCTAGGATGATCAGAATGACAGCAAAACTCTTTGACGGTTTCTAGACCTCCCATAATCTCTCTGAACTGAAGAACAACAAAGTGGCGAATTACGTCGCTTGGCGATGTCAGGATTATTCACTGTATGCACGGAGACATGAAGATCAAAAGATTGAAGAGTGCGTTAACGCAAAAGCGAAACGTTCGCATGTATATGCTTTCCACGGTATACACTGAATTAAAAAAGGCAGTAAAATCACATTGAGCATGTTATGCTGTTGAATCATTATAAATGATTCAAAATATTACAAAAGTAAATCAATTACTTTGAGATCAAGCAGGAAAACACGAATTTCGAACAATCTGGTGACAATGAGAATTAGCAGCCCTCAAAAGGTGAAGACAATTTCCCAGGAGTGTAGCCAGGTTGTTTCTGTTAGATGCAAAATCGACTCATCATCCCTATTCTTGACCGCTGGTCGGGGGGGGGGGTGGGGGCTGAGTATAAGGGGAGATGTATTCTCCTCCCAGAGCTTAAGTCAGAACTTGAAATCACTCAGTCAATAGAAACGCGACATTCGGAGAGGTCTGTGGGGATGAGGCATCCTTCTCTCCTTTGTCTAAAATGAGTTATTTTTCGTCCTTTTTGTTTGAATCTATGTGGTGCAAATTTGACTTTTTTGTTACCTGCACTTGTACTTAGTTTGCTATGCAGTGTACTAATGAGCGCATGCTGTAGTTCAGTGTACGTGTGGTCACTGTGCAGTGCACTCACGAACTACTATACTGGGAGTACTTAGTTACAGAGCGTTGTACAGTGCAAGGACTTGCTTTGTGGAATTTACCCACTGATTAGACTGATTTTGTATGAAGACAGTGACAGACTTATGGAATATACATTTCGAGGAGAGCTTGGACATATTTGATGTCTTACTCTCAGTCCTAACAGCAGCAGCAGTGAGTGGAAGACTTGTTGTGTGCGGACCCTAACTTTCCTGTGAGTGTGAGAGTTCTCAGTAGGCCTAGGCTATGCAAAATTTCGGAACTTAGGCCTAAGTTAGTTCAAGAAAGAAGAAGGATTGCACATGGCCAAAACGTTGCTGCCAAACATTGCTGTAAGATTACTTTATGGCTCGTTTGGCTTTACTCATTTCAAGGCCTTTCCCGTTTATTTCTTTTTCACCATATAGGGCCTAGGCCTATCAATAGGCCAACGTATTTGTGCTGCAGAGTTCTCTGTCCTTAAGGATATTATTGAGGTGGTTGTATGGAGACCCTTTAAGATGACGATGTACTGCAGTCCTTGGTCCTCTTTACGATTTTATTGCATAGGGAATTGTTTTTGAACATCTCCGCACAATTCGACAAAGAAGGAAACCTAATTCCGGTAGGCTCTCAAACTATCAAAGGTGTTCAAAATATACTTAATATCTGTAATATGCTGATACTATATTATATATAAAGAACCTGCCACAGGAAACAATGGGGGACCCTTTCAGTGTAAGTCTGTAAAATAGCAGTGATTCTTTCAGTGTAATTTTATCTTTTAATGCATAATTTCAGTCCATAATTTTAATTAAAGTACTGTACATGTTTTCATGTTAAAATTAACAGAGCATACTAACAGATCTGTTTTCTTTGTTACTTTCATATGAAATTAATGCAAATATCTGAGAGCCACCATTCATAATTTCAATACTGTTTCTTCTTTTTTCTATTTCTTGTACTTTTTTCTCCTTATACTTTTACAGCACCTTGAGCGTTTTGCATTATAACGCAAATGGACATTTATAACACTCATTACTTTTATTACTATTGTTGTTATTTTTATAATTCTCAAAAATGACCCTAAATCATATATTTTCACAATGAGTTATTGGATAATATAATAATATATGGAACTAAAGCCAGTACAAATCAGCTTAATCAGATAAAGTCTATAGCATCAACAAATGTATATGCCGGGTAATATCATGGATGGTAACACGTCGTAACAACTGTGCAGTATCAACTGTGCCCAAACTAACAATAAAATAATGGCCATAGTATAGTGACCCGATTAGCCTAGCCTAGGCCCAACTAAACTTATCCCTACCTAACATAGGCCTAAGTAATTAAGGACACAGGAAAATTTGGCATTATTTCGTTTGTGCCACCAGTTGGTATTTGTATTTATTTCTTTAGTCAACTTGACCCTTGTCCACAGCATACTGACCCGATTAGCCTAGCCTAGGCCCAACAAAACTTAGGCCTACCTAACCTAGGCCTAAGTAATTATGGACATGGAAAAATTTGGCATTACTTCGGTTGTGCAACCAGTTGGTGTAGGTCCAATGGTAATTAAAAAGGTAAAATGATTTGAATTCACTGGGGCTGTCAGGTCCTATTATTCTGTAGGATACCAATACGTAAAATCACATACAACTTAATTAGGTCAGTGACACACATATAAGTGACACACATCGCATCATTAGTGACACGCATCCAGCGATAGCTGGGCCCTCGTGCGTCCTCGTGCATCAGTTGCATTAACCCCGATCGTGCATTATCATGCAGTTAAAACATGGTCCAGCTTCGATTAACCTTTAATTGAATCACACGATACACAACTGCTGAGTTGCCCCTATCAAATTTCAGTGCCACAGATAATTTTTAAAACCCAACCCAAGTAACACAAAACCTTCTTACAAAGTTTTCAAAACGTAATAAACGGTTTATAACGTTTTGTGTTACTGGCGAAGGTAGTAATATTCTATGTTTCGTCCGATTAAATCGGAAGCTTTAACTAAAAGAATCGATAATGGAAAATAACGTCAAATTGTCGGCTGCATGTAGGGTCACGTGCTGCAGGAATGACTTGATATGGTGGGTGTAATAGTTTTAGTAGCATGGTTGCACATAGAATGACACACTTAAGGATTTGAACAACTACATTGCTTAAATTTAGCCTTAAGTACTCACCTGCACTTGTCAGTTTGTATGTTTAATATCCCACGTTTGCGATGACTACCAGAAATATTATATTCCCCTCCACGTCGTCTTGAAAATGAGTTTTATTTGAGACCAATACGGCAGCTGTTCAACGTCGGTATCTGCGTCTTAAATGACACATTTGTCCGTACGCTCATTGTGTACATTCTTCCATATTGACGTTGTACACTGTTGACATCCATGTAGGCCACCTGATGATACTGTAGCTAAAATTTGTCAAAATGGTGAACCTTCCAATGACAGAAATCTTCAAATTATACCCCTTCTTAAAACACCCCTGTTCTTGTGCTTCTCGAACAGACGCGGGCCCATTTATTAGTTCTTAAACGTAACTTACCCCAAAGTTAAGTTTGCAATGTCGTGAACAGCATAGATGGCCTAATGAAAATAATTACCGATCGTCGCCTAGGTCTGTAGTAACTTTTTACCTAAATTTTATTTTTCTGTACCCACATTTTGGAATTACGTAATCCTGCAAGAGTACTGCTCAAGAAATAACCAAATTACTAAAGACCTTACGCAACACGGTAATGTGTAGGATTACTACCCGAGTGTACGTAAAAGTTAAGCCTACCTTACTCGATGCACAGAGTCTGTGCATGTTACATATGCGTACTCTACTGCATGTACTTGGTATGATCGACAAGGCGTTGTCGATTGTCTTTCAGACTTAAGATCACGTCATGTAAGTAGCTGTATGCATCCGTCGCACTCGTACAAAAATCGAACACCATTGATTTGTCAAGATTGTAATCCCTATATCGAACTTGATTTGGGAAACAAATTTCACGAGTTCATCCGAAATGATTAGTGAGATCAGTTGAGAAATAGATGGTCTATGTTTTCACGGCGCATGAGGCATAACATAAGAAATTCGCAAAAGGAGAGTATGACTGCATTAAATTACGATATGTAATCGTAATTTAAAAAGGAGTTCACAAAGAGGTCACAGGTCATGGGAGGTTGATGAACTTTCCCTTAACGGGACAGCATGATTGTTAGGGAAACTCATAACTTATTCTTGCTGAATACAATGAGGGAACTAAAATTTGCCATGTTGCACAGTGTTCTGTGTGTCAGGGACACAAAATTCCAGGAGTGAACAATGTGAGCAATTTTTACATTGCGCCCAGTCTACAAATTTAACTTCTTTTCTCACGAATTCCCTTAGGTTTGGTGGAGAGAACCTGTCACATACACACAACAGACAACATCCTCCTGGACTGTACTTGTATTTTATTTTGGCTTGCTTCTGTGGTTTGGGGAATGGAATATCACTTTGTAGAATTGCATCCACTGATTCTCCACCGTACTTTGCTGTCTTTGTTGTGTTAACTGGTTGATTTTGTTCCTTCACGTTCAGATAATTTCCAGGAAGGAAATTCTTATTACTCAGTGCTGCAGGATCCAGTGGATAGATGCCAGTCTTTCGAAAGAGGTGACAAGATTTCCTGGAGTAAAAGCCTTCAGATGTGCCCTTGAGATGAGACTGCAAATTTGGTACCTTGAAATGCCTTGGATAGGATTTTGACTTTGGCTCTCCTGGTAGCAGTATGTCTCTGGAGGACCAAAAATTGTTACGTCCATTGGCTGTAGAATATGACTGGCGTATGGAGGCAGGAAGAAGAGAATTATGTTTTGGAGCGGGCATACTCAATTAGCTCCATTGAAATATGAGAGGAATGTTCATCGTATAAGAGAAGACAAAGTTGATTTGTGCCTCTGTCTGGCACATATTTAGAGAAATGGTTTTCAATATAGCTTTGGAAAATTGTACTATTACTCCATACTGTGTCACACATGTCACACTGTAAAAATTCATTGATTCCTTCCCTTTAAATACAAAAAGAGGGGATGGGATGTCCAATAGCACTTCCACCAGCCAAGACAGTTGTAATAGCACCACGGTCTGCAACAATTGCATTAACTTTTGATCCTCTCTGTGTCACAACTCTGTGAGGTGCGTGTTCTAGTTGGAAACCATTTTCATCTACATTAAAAATTCAGAGTGGTTTATCCTGAAGCTCGCACTTATCCATGATGTGTCTGAGTTCTTTGAAATATTTTTTACGGTCTTTTCTTGCTTTTGCCCTCCTAAGACTAAGCTTCAATAGTTTTGTAACTGTAAGTTCTGGCCATCGCTGCAACAATATTTGCAGCCAGTTTCTTTAAAATGGCTTGGCATCTTTTCCTTTCAGCCCTAAAGATACTGCTGTATTTGTTGCTAGTGTTATAACGTCTTGGCGGGACATTGGAAATCCCAGCTCAGTCAAATGAATCATGTGATTCTTTAGTTTTTCTTCAGTCATGTTCTTTTGGAATCACAGGTTGTGATCCTATGATGATATCAATTTTTGGTTTCGATGATAATCGTAACCTTTGTAATCATGCATATGTGTGTGTATTTTATGTATGTGTGTGTATGTATTTCCGTGACGCCCTACCTTGTACACACTATATTTCAAGGAGTGAAACCTGGACAGTCCCATATTTGGTATGTAGGTGTACCACATTGAGTAGAAGCCCCTATTGTTTTTGGAGGAGATAAAAGTTCATTTGGGGTCAACAGGAGTCAAATTATGGAAACCTCGTTAACACGATATCTCAAAAAGCCAAGCTTGGACGGATATCATATTTGGTATGTAGGTATACCACGTTGACTAGAAGAGCTCTATTGTTTTAGTGGCACTTAAGAAAGTGTGGAGAATATTTCACCATATATAACAGTGTTACGACAAAGCAACACAATTTCATAACTCCAACTCAATGCATTTGAGACCAAGCTCAATCATATTGGCTCATAGCCACAGGGATGGGTAAAAGAATTCACCGGCACTCCTAAATGTCCTAATGTTAATGTACTAATATATTCAATCCTCACCCCCCATGTGTTCGGCACTGATCACTTAATTCATTCTAGTTAACGGTTGCATATTGTCCTTGGATCTTGATTCCTCACTATTTTGTTAAATAGAAAGCAAATGCATACTTTTTCAGGGTTGTTACAGAGTGTATCAGATCTTAATTAATTACAGAGTTAAAGTGATAAAGTGCCCTTTGATGATGGTGACATTTTAGAATAATAGTTACTAAAGATACCGAGATAAAATTCTCTTTAGCCGAGGTAAAGAGTAGAATCGGGGATGAACGTTAATGCAACGTTTACTCAAAGGCAGAGTACACAAATGAAACTGAACACATAATTATACATTTTTTTCAAAACTTATTCTCATTTAAAGATGATGTTGGACAAAAAATTGACACTGTTTATACAGATATGTGCACTGTAAATTCCTACATGACAACACTATGGTACATACAGGTAACACAGTAAACAGTGATTCCATAAAAATGTCTGTCATACCAGGTATTACCAGGTATAGAGCGGCCGGTATACCGGTATCTCCTTTTGCTCTTACCGACGCAGCTTACTTGTAAACACCATATCTCAAAAAAGTTGCTGGGACAAATCTCACATTTGGTACGTAAGTGTATCACATTGATTACAAGACTCTTGTTGAGTTTGGTGGAGATTATAAGCCATTTGAGGTCAGCAGGGGTCAAAG
Organism: Stichopus chloronotus; assembly: GCA_021234535.1. NCBI lineage: Eukaryota > Metazoa > Echinodermata > Holothuroidea > Aspidochirotida > Stichopodidae > Stichopus > Stichopus chloronotus. The sequence goes on from CM037831.1 coordinate 878,837, forward strand.
TGTGAAAATATTGTAAGTACAATATTTTAAGAAGGATAACTTGGGCAGATCTCATAATGCGATCAGTAGGTGTATCTCATTGAGTGTACAAAAGTCCATCGCTTACAATTTGGGTCAATGTCAATGTGCGTCTGTGCTCTAAAGCCCGGGTAACACCGCACCAACTATACCCACGATCCGACAAGACTCAGATCTTGAGACTTCGTTTCGTGCTACGATGCCATGCCACACGACATTGACCCTAAGCAATGGGACGTCGCAGACCTGAGGGGGGGGGGGGGAGGCGGTACTTTTCAGTACACTTCAGTATTCTTCAAGTTCACACTGTAGAAATCTGATTCTCATAGAGGATCTTGAGCAAACTGGGGGACGTTTCTACCATTTCATAATATTTCACGTCTCATGCATCATCTTGAAAAAGCATCCAAGTCATAAATTTTAAAGTTTGATTAAATTTACGAGTTTACAAAAGAGGGATGCAGATTCCAAAATGATGAAATCTTGCTGTTAGTGTATGATAGAAGTAAAATTTAGTGATTTCGTTTTAGTCTCTAGAACGAAAAAAAAAACCTCCTTTAAAGTGACGTCCCATGATATATTGTTCCCAATTTCTGATTATAGGTAGACATATCTAAAGATACATATGTACATCTCGTAGATTTATGAGAGCCGTATCTCCAAATAACAATATGATACCATATTGTTGCTAAGGCGTTTGTGTGTACATGATCGCACGTAAATACATAATAAACACTGTAAATGATAAATATTCTGTTTCGTATTATTTCTTTCACTAATCCCTAGTTCCTTCCACATTTCTTTCCATAGTCAGTATACATATTCTGCAGTATCAGAAAGTCCGTCACTTCTTCCAGCTCAAAAAAGTAAATAAAATAAAATAGAAACTCCAACATCTATTTCTACAAAAACAGAAACTCCAGAATGTACTGAATATGGACTGATGGACTTAAATACATTTTTCTCCTTCGGCTTGTTCAATAAAGTTACTATTCAAGTGAGCTCTCTAAGTCGGATTACACATGTATGTTCTCTCTACTCACATTATTACATGCTTACATGCATTTATTGAATCCAAAGGTTCTTCGTATATATTATTGCCGGCCAGGTTCCATGTCCAGCAGAGTCGTCATGTGACTGTATATTACTTTCTCATTGGCTAAAGTACAAACGAATGTTTGTCGGGCCGCAGGAGAGGGAGCTACAATGGAACGAGTGCAATTGGGCCTTCAGCTCACGACCCGGAAAATGGATGGAATTGTCGCTGGTGCGGGCCGTACCACCACGGTTATATCGGACCCGATTCTCGTCTGGTAGTTGGTGTGGTGAGGTTTGGGCTTTACACCCACTGTATACTCGTTAAATACCTATTTAAAAGGCCACGTAACTCTAACCTCACCAATATCACAAACTACTGTCTTGTGACCGGCCATGCAACTAGCTACATTGTTTATTTTTAAGCCAAATCATAATCTAAGGAGAGCCATGTCATGTGGTAATGTAAGGGACTTACTGCGAATATAACTAGGTTACTCATATTACAAATAAATTACATTATGTAGTACTTGGAAATTATGTAGTACCACTTCATGTTTTTTTTTTCTTCTTCAAATTTTACTCAACAGTTCATGTGATGGGTTGGTATATTTATTTCTGCGAGGAATTTTCGTGACCCTGCATTGTACATTGAACCAAAAATGTCTCTGTTTCCTGTCAATACTTAAGGCAGAATCATTAAAAATCAATTACATCATATTTGTGGACATTCTTTCTTAAAGTGACTTGTGATTTTAGTTAACTATATAAACTACGAATCTCCTTGATCAATATATACTTTATTATTCTCATACAAGAAGGAGAAGCTGAGGTTACCTTCAAATGGTGTTTACATATCTTAGTCTTAATGGGAAGATATTTACAACACACCAACATGGTGCAAATAAGGTATCTTTAGTCATTATTAAACCATTCAGTCTTACCAACGAACATCAGGAATGGCTTCATCTCCTCAAAGCATTATGCGTAAGATGAATTACGAAAGATGCATCATTTGAACCTTTGAAGGCTTCAGTGAAAAAATTATTCTTTGACATCACATACTTAAATTTCTATCTGTAGGAATGTTATTTCTTGAAAAGAAGGCCACCGTCCTTTATTTTGAATAATCTGTCATTCTTTGTCAACAAATGTTGGACGTACGATTTCCAACAATCGCCTTATTTCGCTTTAACTGAAATCAATGCTAAAATGCTAATATAGTTGAGCCGCGCGCATAAGCAGACTCGTTTTTGTTTTTCTGTTTGTTTTTTTTGGGGGGGGGTCGAGTAATCTTTCCACAGAATACATAGGTTTTGAAATTCGACTGAAGATGCTAGCACGAGTGTTCTTCTCTGCATTTTCCCAGTCTTGAAATAGGGGTCTCATCTATTCAATTTCTGACAAGTAAAGGAAAGCCCTCCTTACCACCTTGGGTCCGCCGCAACTGCATATTAGTTTACATCTTAGATGGTTCACATTTCCTATTTTATTACGCCTATACCCTACGAAGTTGGATATAAAGAAATATAATACTTTCAAGTTTAGTGGTCCACCGGTAACCCTTAGTTTAGTATTATGTTGTATGTTGCATGTGAGCTCACACTCTTCGCATGGGAATAATGTGCCCATGTTAATAATCGTTTTATTTTCTGTATACATATAGTGACCGTTTCTTTTGTGCTCCACAGATGCTAACAGTATCACATTGTAGGGGAGATTCTCATCCTCCTGCATTTTGAATAACAGATTTTAGGAATGGCATACACGTGCAAATAGGACTATCCACGCTTAAGTCATATTGCGTCATGTACCTAGATGACAAAGCGTCCTTGCGGGTAAACTGCCGAGTAACCATGATCTTCATTTTTATCAATACTTCAAAAGCAGCGAGAGTTCATTGTATCCGATGTATTGTTCATGAAGGAAACTGTACTGGTTAAAAAGGTTTAATATGATGAAAAACAGTGAAAAAGGCGACCGTAAACAATTTTAGTTGGTGACTCTCAGCTTGACTGTATGGAAGGTCGACCACTGCACAGAGCCCTTCGTGCCACGGTCTGTTCTTTGGGCATATGCACTCGATGTGCAACCATAGCCTAATTGTACAAGAAACGACAGCTGTAAGTTCCGTATAATTGTTAGGGTAAAGCTCAATACTTAACTTTACAGTACTTAAGTCACTGCATTGACCACCACTGATGATGCAACTACTATACGAAGGTTCGAATGGTCTGCTGTACACATTGGGAACTTCGAAACCTTTCGCGTGTCAACTAGAAACTTCTGTTCTTTTATACGTACATTCTGGAACCTTACTGTCTTCTATATTTAGTATCATGTTATTGAACAGATGCTCTTGAAAAGAGATGGACTTATTGCAAAACATAATAGTTAAAATTGAACTTTAGTGGGACTTAGGATGACATATTTTGTCCAGCTAATGTTTGAACAAAGAAAAATTCCATTGGAGCAGAGGTGAATATCTGCCATTTAAAATGATGAATAGTGTATACCCCATCTATTTGTACAAGCATTGGTTTCTACCTTTGCCTTATGTTTTTTCATTTAAAAATAATCATTGGCAAGACATTTTTCACAATCATGTCCTCCTAATGCACAATTTTAGCGTATGTCCCGCAAATGTGTAATCCAGAGTTCTAGCGTTGTGTTCGCCAACGACTCTATTTGAGGTCGAAGTTGTATTACCAGCTACCACCCTAACAGTTAAATCTAATTGTTAATTAACCTCTAATTCTAATTAATTGAACATCCATATTATTTTAGCACAATCAAACTTGTTATCTGAATCTGTCTGAGTCTGTCAGAACCTGTAATTATATTCTAATTGAAACTTAAAGCAACACTCTTGTACCATCTGTTATCTGCTTGGATACATATTTATTAGCTTTTTTCTTTCTCCATTCCGTGATAATTATAATAATGGGGCATTATTAATGTGTAGCAATAACAAGACCTGTATCTTTAATATATGTATCTGGAAACAACATTGCCGCACTACACTGTGTCTTTCAGCCCTTGTCTTTAAGCCCCCATACACAATTGGATAACTCTGTGTTGTTTGCGTTTGAGTTATCCAAGTTTGTATGGGGGCTTAAAGACAAGGGATGCGACTACTCCATTAACTGGGAAGTATTAAAGCAGTCTAGTACCTATAGACGAGCTTCAGGGCCATGTAACTTATGTTTGGATGAAAAGTTCGAAATCCGACTGCAAGAAAATAAAGTCAATAGACGCACTGAGCTCATATCGACCTGCCATCACGCTATCCGACTCCCAGATATGGCCAAAAAGAAATGACTCCATAACACAAGTTTGGTTGATTTGACTCTTTTTCTCTTTTTTCCTTTCTTTTTTCACCTCAATATTGATCTTCAACACTTGGTAGATTACATATGTTTCATAATCTTTGCGCTATCTTTTAGAACGAACGAAAGGTGCAGTACTCGCTAGCAGCGATCACTTTAACTTCATATCAAGTTTTAGCAATATTAAAATTTACATTATTGTTTACAGCCTATACCCTTTAGCTGTTATCTTATTGACAGTTCATTTTACTGTGCTTATATTTTTATGGATCGGACTTCTGGTGATCCTTTATGGAGTCCCTTAAACTCGTTACATATAATGCTAGAGGTTTGAGACTGTCCTCAAAACGTAGACAGGTTTTTGCCCTTCTTCACGCCCAAATCTTTGACGTTCTTTTTTGCAAGAAACTCATAGTGCCACGGGAGATGAAAATTACTGGCGAAACGAGTGGGGAGGGAAAACTTTCTTTTCCCATGGTTCTGTGCGTAGCAAAGGTGTTTGCATTCTTTTAAAAACCTACTTTAAATGTTCACGTTATTAAAGTTGACTGTCATGTGGATGGCCGTTACATAATTCTTGATGTAGATATTGCAGAATGCATTCTAACTTTGGTGTGCCTTCACGGACCCAGCCGATCTTTTTCCAAAATTTCATTCGCCTATTGGATAACTTTATGGTGAGAATATTGTCTGGGGGGATTTTAATTTTGTTTTTAACTTAGACTTAGATAAGAAACTAGGGAATCGTAGTACTAATTACAAAGCCCGTGAGGAATGTTTTAGACTTATGGATTACTATGATTTGATCGACATTTGGGGTGAGTGTAACCCTTTTTAAAGAAATTTACGTGGAAATCGAATATTTTACCGGGTCTTTTCTGCCGTCTCGATTTTTTTTATTTCAAGTCACTTAAAATTGAATGTACGCTCAGATGGGCTTATTCCAGGTTTTCGATCTGATCATTCTTTTGTTTTATTGGTTTTGGGTACTGGCACCATTAAGAGCCCAGGGTTTTGGAAGATTCATAATTCTCTATTAAGTGATAATAATTATTTGCATTTATTAAATACGGTTTTAGCCAGAGAATTAGCGACCACTCGGAATCTTAATCCTTCACCTAGATGGGATTATATAAAATATATCGTACGTACGGAAACTGTGCCTTACAGTAAAACTTTAGTGGCAGATAGGAGAAGGTATGAAAAACAGCTAATTTGCAATATCTCTGCGTTGGAAAACGATTTGTATTCTGATTGGTCAGATGAAGTAAATTCCTCCTTATTGGAGGCACAAAATAAACTTCATCAACTGTATGACTATAAATTAAAGGGTTTTCTTGTGCGTTCAAGAGCTCGATGGGTTGAGTCGGGGAAAAAAGTACTAAATCTTTTTTTAATTTAGAAAATCGTAATAGGAACTCTACTTTAATCCAAAAAAATCGTAAGGAAGATGGTACAACTTTAACAAAAGAAAAAGACATTTTAACTGCTTTGGAATCTTTTTACAGGTCTCTTTATTCTGCGGGTGATCACAATTCAGATGTCTTTTTTAATACCTTACAACTTGACAGAACAGTAGATGATGGGAATTCTCGAGTTTGTGACGACCCTCGTACTCTTGAAGAATGTAAAGCTGCCCTTGATAGTATGCCGCTAGATAAATCTCCGGGTAGTGGCGGTCTTAGTGTTAATTTTTATAACATTTCTGGCATATGGTTGGTCAATCTTTGGTTGATTCTCTTAATTTTTCTTTCTTTATTGGAGAACTTTGCCCAGAGCAGAGACGTGGTGTAATTACTCTTATTCCCAAACCTGTTGAGGATCCATCCATGCTGAAATATCTTAGGCCTATTTCATTACTTAATTCTGATTACAAAATTGGTGCTAAGGCACTTGCTAATCGCATGAAGCTTGTCTTGCCTTCCCTTATTGGTCATCAACAAACTGGTTTCCTTAAAGGAAGGTTTATTGGAGAAAATATTAGATTTACCCTTGATCTTATTGAGCATATTGGGGTATTATAAAGGTGATACCGGTTCATTGAAAAGTTGCGTTTAATTTAGATGTTGATATCATTGAGTTCTACAACAAACATCTCTCACACACTTTTAGGGCCACTTTACGTGCTTCAAAATTCATCTATGATAATTACATTTTAAACCTAGGGTGCAATATAAAGGCAGTCTCAAAATGGACTAACTTTTTTCAGTATGATGAAAAAACGTGGGAATCGATTTTTCGCTGTCCCTGGTATTCTGTTCGTGAAGTTAAAATTCACTTTTTTTCAGTTTCGTTTTATTCATCGTATTCTTAGTACGAACAGATTATTATTTCTTATGAACTTAATTGAAAGTCCCCTTTGTACCTTTTGTAAAAGAGAAGAAGAAACATTGGATCATTTGTTTTGGAGGTGCCACATAGTATCTTCTTTTATTTTAGACGTAGAACAATGGTTTTTGAATCGTCAATTTACTTTGTCAAAATTAGATATTTTCTTTGGTTATTGTAGATATATTAAACATCCATTCAATTTTCTTATTTTGCATTTGAAGTATTACATATTCCAATGTCAACAAAAAGGCGAAATTCCTAATATTAACGAGTTTTCTTACAAACTAAAATTTCTATTCGAGGATGAAAAACAGATCTCTAAAAAAAAAATTTCTTTCATTATGATATGTTATGCAGGTCGTTTAATGTACAAATTACTTAATGAACAAACATTTCGATTTGTATTTCTTTGGACGTTACTTAATACTTGTATGCACATTTGGATGACATGTATATCTTTGCTATTGAAAAACACTTTAAAAACGATGATCAATAAACCGAGGTGACAAATAAGAAAAAAACAAGCACGTGCGTGAAACACTGTGTACCATATATATATATATATATATATATATATATATATATATATATATATATATATATATATATATATATATATATATATATATATATAATATTTATTTATTTATTTAGAAAGAGAATACATTTGCTTAGTTTTTAACTTGTCAACTTAAATACTACTTTTTACCTAAGTTATCGCCAAGGAACTTTTTGCTCTGTGCGATTACTATAGTGCTACGCCTGTATTGTACATGATCGATGAGTCAGCATCTCACCATTTGTTGTCAATGTTTAAGAAACAAACTGAAGACGTCCAAATGCATTTTTGCTGTGTCCTTAAAAATGATACCATTTCTATTTTTGGGACGCCGTGTAATTGGCCTGGCATTTATCCAGAGCTGTCTGAGCTTAAAGACTGAACTACTCACGCTGTGATAGCACTGTGTTACTTCAGTAATGCCTGTACAACTACAAAATAGAAATGCAAGATGCTTGTGTTTAACATTTTTTTTTTAATTGTTTTAAGAGGGTAATATAGGTTCAACCACACACAACTGCTCACCATTTACAACAGACTATAACATGGTCAAATTATTGAAAAGTTATTCTGGCGTATGTATTACATAACAATCTTTTCCATCAATTTGTCAGCAATTACAGTAGCAACTTACATCCCATGAGTAGACGTGTGTAGAAAATTCCATAAACCTGCATGCCTGTTACAAAATATTGAACTGACGTGTCTCTGGGTCTGCTCAGGCTGATTGCCATGCATCCAAATGCCAAAGAGCTGAAAGGTCCTCTGCTACTCATTATTCCTCACTGACAATGATTTTGACCAAACTTACCAAACCAAACCTTCAAACTGATTTCCATCACAGTACCTGGTGTCTTTACAATTGAGGCAAGTCATCGAAACTTATTTAAATGTCATGAAATGAATTAATCAAAGGTGAAAGTAATTTTAATTTAGTACAAATGCTTGTGTGCTTAGTGAACGCATACAGTACATGTGCGTTGAAAGCATAGACCCCCTTGCATATGATGTCACAAAGACCTAAGATAATTCATTTGGTAGATTCCAAGGTCAAAATGGCGAATTGTCCAGATTAGAAACTCGTTTAGTGTACCCTGCTGTAGACCAACATCAGTGGCTTGTTGTAGGTGATATCACTATAAGAATGATCTGTGCTTGAAGATTGTTTCATGTAATCATGATTTCCCTATCTTAAGATTCTGTGACATAACAACATTGGTTTGCAGTGTAAATAATAGAGAGAATTTGTGAATTACGTGTTACATTTACCAAAAACGATTGTATAACATATTCTATGATCTCTCTTTGTTAAGCTAGTGCACTGTCGTTTATTTAGCGAGCATCGGACGTGACAAGTTACCGTACGTGCGTCTGTAGGTTCTTTGCAATTAGTTCCGTAAGCATCGCAGTAACGATATATTAATAATATCACATAAGTAGGATATTACTAGTTAGATGTAAATGACAGCTATACCTCTTTCGTGCAACTGATTTAATTCACTGAGTTTAATACTGAAATAGCAACGTAGTGCATTTGCGATAACCATGACTAGGCTATGCCTAGGTTTACGTTTGGAAGGTCTCTCGGGGACGTTATGCTTAGTACTCGGACATAGGGCCAAGGCAATCCCTCGGATAGTCTCCTCCTAATTTCATAACCGCCTATGTTAATCTCGGCTTATAATTTAAATGTTTTTGGTTATTGCTTACGTTACGCTAGCCCAGGTCAAACTTAGACTGATGTTAGCCTATGCTACGGCTTAACCTAGATATTTCTATAGATCCTGGCTATCCTACAAACGATGAAAACCATTTTCAATATAGCCTAGGCTAATATAGGAAGATGCACCATATGTTGATATATACTGCTCTGTGCGTTGCAGATAGGGTCACTTACATTACTATGTTTACATGTAAGACCTAATGTTACATTGCACAAAGCAAGTATGCTATCACATGGAAACTTGCCCGCTAAGTGTAACATTCTAAGACAGTTCCATAAAAAGAGAAAGAAACAAATAATTGTTTATCAAAATATGTTACGTTGCTCAAAAAGGCTTACCAAAGCAGTGCATTATTGCTTTCCGTCGTAGGGAGATGTGATTTATGGCACTTATCGGATGCGTCGTCGAGTTGTCGTGTGGCAGTAAGTACATCCAGTCACATTAATCGAAACGACTGAAAGTCCGATCCTAGTGAGTACACTATACGAGCTTCAATTCTGGACAAGTGTCCCTACACTGTAGGATGACAGGAGTAAGATATTTGGCTTGTTGCTTACTTCAGCACTAAGCAAAGAAACCATTACTTGTTTGATGTGATATTGACAATGGGTACTTTTTGAACACTAATGACATGTCTGTTATTCAAAACTAGGAATCAAGTGTTGACTGTGTTGAATTTATGTCTTTATTGGGTCAATTAATATCTTTTCACTTAGTAATTTACATTTGACTAACAATTTATAAATTATTTTATATTTACTAAGTTCATTAATTGAAATTGAGATTACACACTGGTACGATACTTAATTTTAGTAGCTCAGGCTAAATGTACACTACGAGTGACTTAAAACAAACCCCCCCCCCAAATTTTCTTAAGGCCCCTATTCATTGATTCCAGACATGTCTAAATTTAGTATCATTGCAAACAGAAATGTATACTAAGCACGAATAACACATATTTATACCCTGTAAGTCCTGCGAAGCATGTGAAACTGTCGATTATCGAGTTGATATTTTAGTGACGTCAGAATGCAGGGAGAAGCCCACCGTGCGCGTCGGTCGAACTTCCATACTCTTGTGAATTGATGTGCTTCAGTGTTGCTGCGATACACAGCAAAGGTAAGATAGTTCATTTGGTAGATGTCAAGGTCAAAATGGCGAATTGTTCTGCTAGAAACCGTTTAAGTGTGTCTTTTTGTAGAACAACATCAGTCGCTTGTTGTAAGTGATATTTCAAAGGTCAAATTAGTGAAAATCCTATTTTTATTATATTTCTTAATCCAAAATGGTTATTTTTATGGACCTTTTAATATAAGACCGATATAGATGATTTCATTTTTGAGTTTTGAGTTCAAAGGTCAGGGTCAGAGTTCAAATTTGACACACATTTGACCTCTTCGATGTTTCGTCAGAGGTCAAAGATCAAAGATCAAAGATCAATGGGTAAAATGTTTTTAAAGGTTTCTTTCTAGACAGTAAGTCTAATGAACTTAGTTGCTAGGTACATGGGTATCTTATTAAGTGTTCATCCGATCTGTGACGTCATACGTCAAATGTCGCGCTTATTATAGCACATAATGCAGTACGGTAGGTACTGTTAGTAAAAGATGTCAACAACGTATTAGATCTTTGCTTTTCCACTCAGTGTGAATTAGTATTTCAACCTATGCAATCATGTTTGGGCTGAGCGATTATGTTCAATAACAACGTCATTTCTCATCCTATAGGTAATACCCCGCACTCAGTATGTTTTTACTGAACGTCTATTGGGTACACCAGACAAGGATATGGGTTGCTAACAGCCCTTTTGTTTTTTGAATACTAATGAGATACACTGCCTGTTATGGTAGAGTTTTCTCCAAGTAATCCTAAGGATAACATATGGTCGAGGGTCGTAGAATGAGTAATGAACAATTGACCTGCTGTGATAGTTTTACTTCATCCGATCGAACGCAAACTGCTCTTTTATACTGAACTTAACAGGTCTTCTCAGGAAATTCCATCTCTTGTATGTGTAAATTAGAATATAAATGATTTATTGTTTTGGTGACCAATACTACTTTAAGTTAATTATCCTCGTAACAAAAGTCTGGTTAAAGAAAATGAGAAAGATTGAGAATGCATTAAATGACTTAAAATGATCAAGAACATGGTGATCATTGCACAATCATTGGATATAAATATGGAATTGGTGAATAGAGAACGAAATAACACAAAAATGTTCTCATAAGGCTTATATTCACATACGTTCACGTTGTGATCAAGTGACCTTGAAACTGACACATGTAAAGTAGTGCAAGAGAAAAGTATAAACAGAAATACAACGTTTTCATGAATACTTGAACAGATAATTTAGATAACCGATAGACTGAACATTTAAATTAAGGGTTTAAATAATAAAGAGTGTATATTCCACTCAAACTCGTAATATTAATGTGTAGACAGATCACAAGTGCTTACGCACATTACTACAACTGCAAATTTATTCCCCAACGAACTTGGCATAGAGGTACTTAGCAATGTAAGTTCATACACATTTATAAAAGAAGCGATTGTGTCCAGCAAATAACATTTTCTATTTGAATGACAAGACTTTTTTTACCTCCTTTACTGAATCAGCTTCTTTCGAGATCTCATCGATTTTATTGACAGTTGATTACAAGTAGCCAGTGAATATACATATATATATATTGATATCAATCTCAGTCTTTATTAAATTCTTTACAACGATTCATATCACCTCTAGAGTTTTCGAGAAAAGTAGAATAAATAAAACGCGCAGAAAGTTTTATATTCCTCCACCTTAACAGCTGTTAAAATTCCCTTTGAAATAAATTTGTAAATTAACGCCGACTGTAAATACCAACCAAGGTATCTTGACATCAAATTAGAGTTTGGGCTCAAACGAAACAAATGAAGCGCACGTTTTTCTTTCAATGGGTTTTGAGTGGTCATTAAATCTTTTAAAGTGTTTTACTTGTATCGAATCAATCATCCAATGATCATTGAGGAAAGACAAGAGTTTAAAGAGAAAAAGAAGGGCAAAATTGATGGTTTAATGAACATTTACACATCTTTGCTTCATAAATATATTCAAGATCAGCATGCATGTTAACAAGGATTTAACGCTTTTAACAAGCGTTTTAGGGTTGTAACCTTCATTCGGAGGTCATTCAGTTCTTAATAAGAAGATGTTTCAATTTTCTTGCCTGGTCGCAAAAAAGGCCAAATAATATTGTTGCATGTGAGGATAAAATAGTTTTCAATTGTATATAGGACGATAATGCAAAATACATGCGCAAAACTTATTTTTGTACTCAAAGTATACTATAATGTCGATGTTTTGTAATGCATGAAATATCAGATTCCGTTAACTGCACATGATCCCTCTTGTTAACCCAACATTGTTGACATGTAACGTTTAATTATCATTGGATTGAAACCCAAATGATATTATAATAGTGCATCGACTTTCATTCACTTTTCCTATTGGACCAACTATGAGGATAAAATGAGAGAAGCAGCTTTGTTGCTTCTTTCTTCAAAGATCCTGAAACTAAAATCTATGTAACTATTTTCAAGCACTAGAAAAAATCAGAGTCATGTTGTTGAACCTTTGTTTGATACATAAATCACATTTCATGTCGAATACTAGAAAGTTCATACATTAACCTACATGAATTAGTGGCTAACTTTATTTGAAGGTAAATTTCACTGGTGATGACAGTTAATGGAATTACTTGTCATATATATATTTTTTAAATGTGGATTATCTTTGCGTTTTACTATTATCTCGTTAAACCAAATTATCAATGGACAAAAAATTCAGATGAAGACGACACGACAATAATTTTCATATTTTGAGTATAGAGCAATTTCCAATACTATGTCTTAAAAGCCATCTCTACTCCAAAATGAAATCTATGAAATTAAGTCAATATGAAAGACTACCATAGGCCCTTCAGTCTGATGTGGTGTTTTTGAGATAGCGTTAGTTCAAGTTGTAACTTTTCATAACTTAAGAAGATTAACACATACATTTTTACATATTTTACAGAAAACGTTATTGCTTAAACTTTACATAGAGTGGCTTTTTATTCCGAAATTTGTTTTCATGCAAACTTGTCAGTGCACCAAATTTTGTAAGTGATTTTATTGAAAAAAATGTACAAAGTTAAGTTACCCATAAAAACGAAAATTATACTTTCAGCATTCTCTCAAACTTCGTTTATTCTGCATTGTTACTGCAAAACAAAAGAAAAAAAAAACACGAAAATTACAATGTACGCATGGAGACAAAAGAGGGAGTTGAATATTAGGGTGTGAGCTTAAAATCAAATTATTGTTGTTGTTCAGTATGATTCCTTGTTTAGTTGTGATTGCTTTAAGCTGATGAATTACTTGATTTCTTGTCAGTCTAGACACTCATAATAAAAGTCGTCACCACTGACGAGGGGTGGGAGGGGGGGGGGAGGGATAAACGTGAATGATCGACTTGTCAAAGGAGCCTACTCACCACATGTAACCAACAGTCCGAGGAAACACGTTTCATTCAAGAGGATTTTATAGGGGGCAAACTCTACTCGATTCAAACAATAGCTTTCTCACTATCTCAGCGGAAGGCCACATGAGTTTGCGCGTAGCGCACGAGAAAATTAAACCGAAAATATTCGCCAGATTGCAGGAAATGGTACTTTTTCGCATGTCTAATTTCAACGTAAGTGGATTTAAAGGGGACCAAAGTACAGGACACACGTCATACGAAGGATTTTGCCGAGGGGGAAGCAAATATTGGGGAGGAGAGCAGAGTGCAGGCAGTGCTCTCTAAGCAGAACGTCACCATCAATCGACACGTAGCGTAAGAGACATTTTGGGCTTTAAAAATGCCCCAGATTGTCGGAAATGACGCTTCCCGGATATTTCAAGCCACATGTACATAGATTTGAAATGAGGTTCTCATGTCTGCAATTTCTAAATGAATAAAAACAAAATCTGTAAAATATGATAAAATACGTATCACTCCCGGATTCAGACTTCCGAAAAAGAGGGGTGAAAGGGTGAGATTAGGGAAAGTGGAGGTGTTGGGAATTGTGGCTGGACTATCAAAGCGGAACGCCATCATCAAGCGGAGCGCTATTATCATCAAAATGTATCAAAATACATAGATCGTCCTTCCCAGGCTCCGCAAGTAAGCTTCTGTGAATGGTGTGGTCAATATTTTTGTGGATGTAAAACTGTTTTCCATAACATAGTGGGAATTTGTCTGCATTTTCCACTGAAGTATTCAGAACTAGTGGTGACAAAACGGTTGTTTGCAAGGGGTCAAGGGACCAGCCCTACACTATTCCAGCACTATTCCTGAACTGACTCTCCAAAAAATAAATAAATAAAAAAATTCTCTCAAAATTTGAGTATTGTAAGTAATAGACTGCTAAGTATCGATTGCTAAGTATTGCTAAGTTGGAAAGTGGGAAGTACTGATATCGTTTTTTCATTCGAATGGAAATTTTGGTTTTTATGCATCATATATTAAAGTAAGAGTTAAATTCTTCTATTTTTCAAGATTAGTAACTTTCTGTTCCATCTTTATCCCTAAAATATGTCTGACATAAATATTTGTACCTACAATGTTAGACGTTTACGTCAAACCAGAAAGAGAAGAAAGGTTTTTGCGTATTTACATAGGAATCCTAGAGGTGTTTATTTTTTACAAGAAACCCATAGTACCAACAGTGACGAAAACCTTTGGAGGAATGAATGGGGCGGTCATGTTATTTTTAATCATGGGTCTTCCACAAGTAGGGGAGTTTGCTTCCTGTTTAAGCCCAGCTTGGATTTTACTATACATCGCTCTGCCTCGTGTAATAACGGCCGTTTTATAATTGTTGAAGTTACAATTAATAGCAAGCTCTTTACTTTGGTCTGTTTGTATGGTCCAAATCAGGATGACCCCGCCTTTTTCGAGCTCCTTTTTCAAAAAATCAGCACCTTTAATTGGGACCCTATAATTATTGGTGGGGATTTCAATTTTGTTTTTAACTTAGACTTAGATAAAGCCGGAGGACATCCCCACACCAACTTTCATGCAAGTGATAGATGTATGGAGATTATGTCATCTTTGAATTTAGTCGACATTTGGCATGAGAGAAACCCACGTCAAAAATATTTTACTTGGTCTTCTCAAATTATTGAGAATGTTCATTGTAGGCTAGACTTTTTCCTTATTTCTAGGAATTTATGTCACCTGGTTAATAGAAACAATTACAGCTCTAGTCTAATCTCTGATCATGCAATTGTTAACTTACATCTTAATCTTTTTGATGAAAAAAAGGGGTCCAGGCTTTTGGAAATTCAACAATTCACTCTTGTCTGATATAAATTATACTAATATTATTATCTCTCTTATTGTTGAATTAAAGGAACAATTCAAGAACTATAACCCTAGTATGAGGTGGGAATACATTAAATATTCTGTCCGTCAAAAATCCATTGAGTATAGTAAACAGAAAGCTAGAGAGAGGAGACAACAGGAACGTAACATTTTAAATGATATTGCCCACTTTGAGCATATCTATTTCACCACAAATTCTATTACCGATCTTAATATTCTCAACCAGGCGAGAGATAAGTTACAGCGTATTTATGACTATAAGTTTCAGGGCATCATTATTCGCTCTAGAGCACGGTGGGTTGAGCAAGGTGAAAGGGCTACGTAATATTTTCTTAACTGAGAAAGCCGCCACAAGAATAGTAATGTTATTCGTAATTTAAAATCTGAGTATGGTAAAGATATTGACGATAGTAGAGAAATCCATAAAACTTTAGCCCAGTTTTACCAAAGACTCTACTCCAGCGAAGCCTGTAGCCCGAACAGGATTCTGAATAATATTGCTTGTAATAAGCCTCTAACTCAGGATGAGGCTACACTCTGTGACGGAAGACTGAGTATGAGTGAATGTTGGAATGCTCTAAACTCTTTTGCTCTGGGCAAGAGTCCTGGTAGCGATGGCTTATCGGTCGAGTTTTATAAGCATTTCCGGTATATTATTGGTGATCTTGTGCATAATTCTTTAGATTACGCATATGAACAAGTACATATGTCCGATGAGCAGGGGCGGGGAATAATTACTTTAATTCCAAAGCCTAATAAAGATCACGCTTTTGTTTATAATTACTGTCCTATTTCTCTGTTAAATGTGGATTATAAAATTGCTGCGAGGGCCCTCGCTGCCAGAACGAAAGGAGTTTTATCTTCTATTATCAACTCAAATCAAACAGGTTTCATTAAAGGTAGGTTTATTGGCGAAAACATTCGTTTTGTTTTAGATTGTATTGATTTTTGCAGAGATTATGTTTCTGGACTTCTCTTTCTTGTTGATTTTGAAAAGGCCTTTGACCGGTTGGAATGGAATTTTATTTATAAATGTTTAGAATTCTTCCACTTCAATGATGACTTTATTAAGTGGGTTTGTACTCTTTACTCCAATGCAACTGCTTGTATTTGTAACAATGGGTATTCTTCCTATTTTTTAATATCTCTACAGGTGTTAGGCAGGGCTACCCATTGAGCCCATATATCTTTATTATTTGTGCAGAAATTTTGTCAGTTTGTATTAATACTTGTCCTGATGTTCGTGGTGTAACTATTTCTAACCGCGAAGTTAAAATATTACAGTACGCAGATGATACCACCATCTTTTTAGATGGTAGCATTCAAAGTGTACGTAAGACAGTGGATATTCTTCGTTTACTGGAAGACTCTTCGGGTTTGAGAGTCAATTATGAGAAAACAAATATTTTCGCGCTGGGGCCGCTGGCTCTTAAAAAACCTGCTTTTTTAAAGGACTTTAATTTTAATTGGACGCTTGGTCCAGTTACCGTATTAGGGGTTACCTTTGATAACGTGAGAGATAATCTTTTTCACCTCAATTACACCCCAAAGTTGTCCGGTTGAAGAATCGATTAAACATGTGGTCTATGAGAGACTTGACAATAATTGGCAGGATTACCATTGTTAAAACGTTAGCGCTTTCACAGTTGGTATTTTTGTTTCAGGTCTTGCCCAATCCATCAGATGCGTTTATTAAGGATCTTGAGAGGATTATTTTCACGTTTATTTGGGGGGGGGGGGGAAAGCCCGACAAGATCAGACGTAATACTTTGGTAGCCTCTATTGAAGATGGAGGGCTAAAAGCTACTCACATAAATTCTTTTATTAGGAGTCTGAAATGTACATGGATTAAGAGATACACGAATAACATAAGGGCAAATTGGAAGTTATTTTTTTATTTTTACTTAGATAAATATGGTAAAAGTTTTTTATTCAACTGTAATTTCCGGTCCAGTGATATTCGCATAAGTAACACTTTTATACGTGACGTCTGTGATGCCTGGGCTATGTGCTCTTTCAAAGAACCAACTAATAGCTTTAGAAATGAAATTATTTGGAACAATTCTTTAATAAAAATTAATAATGATATCATCTTTTACAATTTTATGTATCTGCAGGGATTTGTGAAGTTGAAAGATTTGCTCGATAATAATAACAATTTTCTTTCCTTTGCCCCTTTTAGGAACAAATTTTCTTTGGGTATCTTTCCCTTTACCCTATATCATGGTATAATATCTGCAATCCCTAACCACTGGAAAGATAATCTTGGTTCTGGGGTAAATGTTCCGGTTGATGACGGTAATATGCTCTGTAAATTAAATGACATCTCTTCTCCTTCACGTTATTGTTATAAAATGTTGTTAAAAACAGTAATTGTCTCTCCTAGTGCTATAAGAAAATGGAATGCAAGTTTTCATTTTGATGATAAACAATGGCAAACTATTATTCGCATCCCATTTGCTAGCTGTAATGAAAGTAAAATTCGTAGTTTTCAATTTCGTTTTCTTCATCGCATTTTAGAGACAAATTATTTGATGAGTCGAATGAATATTTCAAATAACGCTAGATGTTCTTTTTGTGGGTGTTACGATGAGACGATTGAACACTTATTTTGGGAATGCCGCATTACTTCAAATTTTATTTTAGACGTAGAACAGTGCATTTTAGGTCAGCATTTCCTTTTGTCTAAGCAGGATATATTTTTTGGGTAAAAGCTTACGTTGAATCATCCATATAACTTTCTTATCCTTCATTTGAAAAATTATATATTTACTCAGAAGAGTAACTGTAAAAATCCAGAAGTTAATAATTTCGTAAACAAGTTTAAATTTATTCTCCAAGTGGAAAAGAGTCTAAAAATTACAAATACACAAAAAGTTCATACGATTACTTAAAAGTTGCTTTTCAGAATTGTAATGCAGTTATTTCAGTAAGATACCACAAAACATTTCCTGTACTATTTACAAGTTTTTGTTTCTTTTCACTTTCTACCATTAGATACTGAATTTGACGCTCAAGAACTAATTATGATGTACATGTTTGGTGTATGATGAACACTGAATAAATGGAGAAAAAAAAAAGTATTGCTAAGTATCTCGTTATGCCCTTCTTTAGTTGTTGCCTTTGAGTTGTCTACTTTTTTTTACCTTTAGTGACTAAATTTTATATATATATATATATATATATATATATATATATATATATATATATATATATATATATATATATATACAAAGATTGGAAGAGGTCCATATACTAATAATAAAACTGAAAATAGCGATGAGTTTGAAATTCATGATGAATCAAATATATTACGCCAATATTTCGTAAGAATACACCTTACATCGTCAAGGCGAAATAGCAAACTGATAATACAAGTCAGTACATTACAAAAACAGCTGTAACAGAAGTAAGTGAGTAATACCAGCTCAAAATAGCTGAAGATTAAAACTCTGGACGTTTCTATTCAGGGTAGGTTGTAAGTCTTTAATGAAAAGAGACTCCATGATCTTGCGTCTATACCAGGCATTCTCTACATGGAGAACTTTAATATCACCTGGGTTTGGAAGTTTATGGGACGCCTGTTTTACAGTCTTTAGTTACCATACTGTGGTAATATATCTAACCAAATTGCTTGATCTATCTCTAAGTCTTTCACACGTTGCTCTAATGCAGAACTACAGATCTCTTTCAGATGTTCTAAAATTGGTTCATTTTTCAAGGTTAAAGACAAAATTCCTGATCTTAAAAGCAGCTGGTTGTATTTATCATATTCCTTGTGGAGACAAAACTTGTAAAGATAATTATATTGGGGAGTCCAAACTCAGGCTTTGTGATAGATTTAAAAAACATGTAAATGCTGACTATTTCAAAGAATTCAGTTCCATACACGATCACTTACAGACTTACAACCTACCCTGAATAGAAACGTCCAGAGTTTTAATCTTCAGCTATTTTGAGCTGGTATTACTCACTTACTTCTGTTACAGCTGTTTTTGTAATGTACTGACTTGTATTATCAGTTTGCTATTTCGCCTTGACGATGTAAGGTTTATTCTTACGAAATATTGGCGTAATATATTTGATTCATCATGAATTTCAAACTCATCGCTATTTTTAGTTTTATTATATATATATATATATTATTAATTAAAAAATTATTAAACACAATTATTAATTAAACAAATATAATTAATAATTAAATATGTATCCTTAGATGCGCATAGACACCTTATACCATATATGTATATATATTTATATATATTTAATTAATTAATTAAAAATATTAAACACAATTATTAATTAAACATTTATAATTAAGAATTAAATATGTATCCTAAGATGCGCATAGATACCTTAGGTGCAACCTTAGTTGCGCACATCCGACGTCTGTCCTTCAACCTAACATCTCCACCGCTGATATGGCCAAGCCTCAACAACAAACATGTTTAACCTTAACCTTACACTACACAACTGACATATTTTTGCCTTTTTTCAAAACAGGATAAATGTATGGAGGATGCAAAACTGCTTTTGAATATTATAAAATTTAGATATCCTAAATACTGGATTGGTTGTAAGGTAAAACTCATGTTTGTAACTCATGTTGTAATTTCACTGTAACAGCTGTTGTGTTGCCACTCTATTACAGTTCAGTCAAGTTGATCAATAGAACTACACATTCTTCGGTATCAAAGGAAACAAGCAAAGAAAAATTAAAGTTGCAACGAATAGCTTCAATAAATTTTCCAGTCTGTTGACATACATTTCTCAATTACGCGCATAGTTTAAACACTACATAAAGAGTGCCCAATTTTCTCACTTTGTGTTCTCATGTTGTGGTTAAGGACTTCCCTCCTTCAATTTATTGTTTATCATTTTGTCTTTAAACTTTACTATCTACTAACGTCATACTTCTTTAAAATCGATTTCATTCTTAGATAGAGAACTATTTAAATTTTTAAGTTATATTTTTTTTTATAGGAAACCAACTAACATCTAATTTCCGTCAAATTTAAATCCAAATTCTATCAGAAGTTTTGCTCAAGCATTTTTGTCTCTGTTTAGTTTTGTAGTGTTGCAAATTATTACCTTTCAGTGAGTGATGCATCGACGGTATTAGCGGTTTGATTCCCTTAATAACGTTTTCACATCGTGTCTGTGTAGGTTATCAGCGAGTGGTTGCAGCAGCGAACAAAAGGACGGAAACGTCCCATCCTATAACTTAAAGTCAATGTATTACTTATATACGGACGTTCCTGCAAAGTCTGTAATTGAGATAGGTCTTCAAAACACTTATTTTTTGTATATACTTCTTGTCTTTTTGTTCTTACTATCTTTAACCACACACATTCGGTATACATATTAAATAAAACGGAATACTGTGATAAAAGTCAGTTGTTGCTAAAGAAGAGTTGCTCTTAAAGGAAATGAAAAGTAAAAATGAAAAAGACAAAAAAAAAAAAAAAAAACGGACTACACTGCATACACAAAGCAGGTAGTTCATGAAAAAGAAAGCATGTACCGTTTAAAAATGTTTGTGATCCTCTTGGATCCTTTTTATTTATCCTGATTACTAGTTTACTCGTTTCCGAATGTTTTTAAGCTGTGTTCATTCATCCCCATTGTTCAGTGGATTTTCAGATCTTTAAGCATTAAGGTTAAAAAGTACTCGTTCTATTCGGCGCCAAAATTTTATCAAAATGAGAGTTTAATTAGAAATTGCCGCTAACTGCATGGAGCTGATATTTATCATTCATTCTTGACTAAATCATGCAATGGCACGAAAGGTTGAAACACGAGCATACATTTCTGGTGATAAAAAGTAAATCATAATAAACATTATCTATTATCTTTTCTTTTCCATCATCGACGGTATTCCCTTTTGCTGAAATATGTTTTAAAGGGATGAGTACTGATGTTTGGTGATTGTCACAACTGTTCAATGAAAGGAGAGCAATTAAAATAAAGGAACGAAGGGACACGAATGGTAAACGTGGAAGAATATGTAGAATTTCAGAGAGATTTTATCCGATATGGTTGGACCTTATATGAGGTATATCAAGAACTAGAAGGAGATATTCGTCAATAATGTTGTTAAATTTGATCATCCACATTTTACATTGCATGTGTTTACATTGAGTAGACTATAAGCAATTTCACTAAGGGAAGAAACACATACCAAACAAATCGTGACGTCACCTTCATTGATTACCCTGAAATTTAAATAGGCAGTTGTGATATACAACTTACATAGCTTTTTTTACACTCATGTATAATAGAGTGTAAGCAAGCATATCTCGTTCAAATTTTTGTGGTTAAAATTGGGCTACCGGTGGCAAATTTAATTAGAAAGTGTCTCAGCGGACAGAAAAAAAACCAACGTTTTTATTTCCTGTATGGTGACGTCACTCACATAACATTCATAAGCATGTGTTTTGGAAGGTTGTTTTGTCAAAGTCATCAATGTTACTTGCTATGATTGGGTGTAATACTGACGTTTCCAATTGTGGGTATTTGGCCATTTATTTGTTTGTACGGTTTTAAATAATGATCACTGTATATAAAGTTATTTCTGTTATAAAAAGTGTTGTGGCTAATGTTTGTCATTTTTTATTTAATGTTTTGGTCGTAGTAGACATTTTATTCTGATGTTTATGTTACTGGTGTCCTACAGTAGTCATTTGTCCGACTGTTTTATCTCCTTTGTTATGTTAACATAGGTGTTTGTGATACTTTTGCATTTGTTGAATATTTGCTATGATAGTCTTAAACAATTTATATTTGTAACGGTTAATTGTTGCCAATTCAACAACATTGATTGGCCTTCTGTTAGTGTTACACAAAGGTAATACTGTTACGTAATATTGTTGCATTTAGTTGTAATACATAACCATCACGTGAAGTCGATTAATAGTATCAATTGTAGATTGTCGGGCTACAATACAATGTAAACTTTACATTACACGTGTTTGACAAACCAAATTGCTTTGAGGCTCTGTTCACCTAGAATTAAATCACCTTGCAGTCATTGTCAGGTGAATTTGGTACATTGCTGTATGATGTAACGTGATGTGTTAATTTTAAGTATAATCGTTGCTAGTACTTTTGCATAGTTTCAGATCTAGTACAATCTCTTTAAATCTGCAGATGTCGTGCTATAGTATTATTGTATTTAGTTTAGTTTGCTGAAAAGAAAAAATCTTAAAAAGAGTATGCAGACATTTTTACTCTCAAATTTCTCGACAAATTTTATGGAACGTGACCTAGCCAATTTAGGAGATAAGGAGTTCACCGCAAGGTTTTCTTTGTGTTATGTTGTATGCTGTCTCTTCTTCTCAAATGTCCTAAAAGCCTTAACGATACCTGATACGCCTAAATCATAATAATGCTAAAGGAACACTTGAATAGATTATTTTCACAATAACCGATAAATATTCCATTACCAATAAAAATGTTTAAAGAGGAAAAACTTATGAGTTAAGGATGAACAACAACCTTTCAAGCAGTGCATTTTGTTACATAATAAAGTATATGAAACTTGTAAACAAGGAAGAAAAGAAACTACAAATGTTACATCAACGGACGAGAATATATTAAATATTATTTCTGATGTAGTAAAATTGGTTAACCTGCACAAGAAATTCAATTGGCAAGAAAAATTTCACAAGAAATTCAATTGGCTCGAAGCATCCATTCAAACATTTTGAAGTCATTGTTCATATTGCTTTTTATGACATTCAAATGGTATTTTTGATTGCGTTATTGATTGAATAGTATCTTATTGTTTCATCATGTGTTATTAATTTGTAACATCTTGCATTAAAGTAGTACGACGTTACATGCTTATCGTACGTGGAACTGAATCCCTTTAACATCTATCATCTTCTTTGTGTTAAGGTTTTATTTACAGAGCTCAAGATATGGTTGGTGCGAGTAAGATAGCAAATGAACATTTTACAGTTAATATACCTCTTGTCGATCTATTATGCACTCATTGGTGATTCAATTTGTTCTTTTCTATCTGTAAGAGACACCTATCACAGATGTCGTCAAAGATGTTTTTTTTTTAAATGTTTAAATCACGTCTGGTCCATGGAATTCTGTGTAGAAATATGACGTTAGCAGAGTAATTAATGAGGCTAAATACGTTAATAGTATGAAGTGATAGGATCCTCAATTCATGAGAAAACAAAGACGAGACAGCTGGCCACTCTAAGGCACTTGTTACTGTTTCCTAGACATTGGCAAAGTAAAAAACTTCCAAAGTGACTTTGTTTATCGTAACTTAGATAATTTCAAAGTTCAAGATTTCATTATGCCTCTATGTATACTCCTTGGTGCAACATAGATGCAATACAAACCGGTATAGAAATATGTGAGACGAACACATGACAAAAAGCAAGCTGTGAAGTAAAGGAATAATCTGCATACGTCATACTCAGCTTCGACTGAAGTAAGAATCCAAAGATGCAGATGTCGCTATTAACAACATCAGTATTACATAAATTCAATTACATCAAGTTAATAAGATACGAACTGCGCAATAAGTCATTGTTTATTCATACATTTCCAACAATTCTCAAGAGCCACTATGAATCCTCATCTGTTTTCGCCCATGTGGAAAAGATGACCCTGACAAGGAAATCTCTTTCCTAGGTTTACTCCACGGTCGCTTTATGCAACTCCCCCAGATGCGAATATTAGATGTGAATATGTTATGCTGTTTAAAGTTTGGTTCTGATAAGAGTTTAAAGACAGAACAGGTGAGGAACCTAACGACTGTTGACACTCTGCATTTGGTAAACAAGAACAACGTAAAAGCGAAATTTGTGCATACGTCCATTGGGTGGTCTGTCTCAGTCCTGTTACGAGAAATGTATGAAGATATAAGACCGTCACCATCAAGGTGTAAACAGCGTCTCCATATTGTCACATCACAGATGCATAGGTGTCAATCCTGGGGAGGGGGACATGTCGTAAAATAATGGATTTTTACTTATAATTGAAGTCATAGTCTATGTAAAATTTTGATCATCTTTTCTTTGTTTTTGTACATTTTAATGACAATCTGAGTGACTGTAAGTTCATTACAATATCTCATCCTTTAATTATTGATCCGTGTTGATGACGCAATGAGAGGTGATATTGGAAATTGCTAATTCTGGCTAAAACAACCGCTACACACCATTTCGCTCAAATTGATTGACACACCATTTTTTTAGTGTACCATTTTCAGTTATGATACTGACATATTATTGTCTTCCATCTGTATTAGAAGACACATTAAATCGCTTGGTCTCCAAATGACCATTTTCTTTCAAACTGAGCATTGTTATTCATTGACATTAAAACTCCAAAACAACCAAGCAAGTTTTCCTTCTTTAGAAATCCTCCGGAATAGAATCTTTTTTCTAAAACAGATCTGCCATTTCCTGGAATCTGGGCAGACGTGTGTCCAATTGGGTTGAGAGGACCTGCTTTAGTCGACCGTAGGATATAAGGAGGCCAAACGAGATCAACGCGATTTAATAGGTGGTAAAAAAGGATAGTTGCCAACCCAATTTGATAGTCGTGTAGTTGCTATGTTCCTCACCATACCTCCTATGGAATCTACCACATTTTCAGTCATTATTTGTTTTAATTTTTCCTCTCATTGTATATATTTTTTAATTTATCCATGCTAAGTTTATATCCAGTACGATAGGGTATTGCATGTATATTAGTGCTCTGAAGAGGCCTGCAGTAGGAGTAAACTCCTGAAACAAAATAGAAACAATTCTTGTACACTCCCAACACTAATGGTGGGCTCCGTTTAGTCCTGCCCTATGATAATTCATTTGGGTAGATAACAAACTCCTATACCTATACTGTGGGGAACATTATCCAGAATTGGAGCTCAACTAATGTACCGATAGGATCGGACATTCAGTCGTTTCGTTTACAGTGACTTGATATATTTACTGTCCCTTGGACAACTCGATGACTCATCCGCGAAGCCAATAAGTGTTATAAATCACGTCTTTCTACGACCGACAGCAATAACACACTGCTTTGGTGAACTTTCTTGGAGTATCGTAACATATTTTGATGGACTATCACTTGCTTTGGTTTATAGAACTGTCCTAGAATGTTATACAAAGCAGGAAAGTTTCACATGTGATAACATTTAAGCGCATACTTGCTTTGAGCAATGCAACATTACGTTAGACCTGTAATGTAAGTGAGCCTCTAGCTTAGTATGTACAACACAAAGAGTGTGTTTAAGTCATTGTTATGCTAAGAATGCTGGCCCAACGGTGAATCTGTTAACATAACTGGGTATGTTGCATGGTCAGTGAAGGTAACTATATACCTTGACTTGTTTTGTGCTCTTGCTACAATCGCATGCTAGCCTATGTAAGAAACATTATAGCCCAGATCTATTTGATTTTGTGATTATTAGCTCAATTTACATTTTAGAATAACAGCAGTGGTTGGGCCTGGTCACTGCTAGGCTTGTTACTGACAGTGTGACGGAAATCATGAGTTACTCTCCTTATTTGCTTCCAGAAGAAGATGGTCAGATGGACTTAGAGGCTTAGATGAAATAGAGGTTTTTTTTTAAGCAGACTAATGACAAGGTTCAGGCGAAAGATTACTGCCTGATTTGCTGCAAAGAGAGTGGAGTATAAATGTCTTTTAGAAGTACCTATCTTAAACATACTGTGATATGATTACACTTTCCAAAGCCTGGATTATCTGGAAATAATATAATTATATATTATCTTTGAGGTATTACATTATACTATCTCACATTTGAACTGTTGTAGAAATGTTTACGTTGAAGACATTTAAGGTGAAGGCTATTTACATTTTGCCTGTTGCTTACTTCAGCACTATACAGAGAAACGATTACAGGTGTGATGTGATTCTGACAATATACACGTTGATCACTAATGAGTTGTCTGTTCGTAAAAACTGCGCATCAAGTGTTGACTGCAATTTGAATACATGTCTTTATCAGGTCAGTTACATGTTGTTTCATTTAGTGATTAAATTTGTCTAATTCAGATTCAGGTTTATTTAATGATTAAAAGATTAAAGATACAGTTTGTTCATAAAGTATATGATTCAGCTACTGAGTTTAGAGTCATGTCTTTGACCTTGAGTCATGCTTTTGCAAATCGCCATGGAGCTATTGACTGATTGAAATTACAAACAGGTATGTTACTTTCTCAATTTCAATAACTTAATGTACACTGTGAATGACTTCAATTAAAATGTCTGACTCCAGCTCGCAAAACATTCTTGTTGAGACATGATAAGGCACATATCACACATCTGGAAATATTTGATGGAATAAACTGTGGGTTTCATGTTATCCTCTCAACTAAAATTTAGTATTATATTTGCAACGTACGACAAAGTCTCCCAACAATTTGTCCAAGATTGTAGTCTAACCTAGACTGTTTGTGTGCTCTCACGTTACGTCACTTTCTTTTGAAGTAAATTACTCCTTCCCTAACGAATATAACGTCATAACCAATCTTTACATTTTTTCTTCTGCGAGGTGGGCCTACGTTAACATAGCACAACAAAATGTCAAAGTACGCAGACCTATATAGCCATACGCTAACGTAACGTAGACCTAAGTTAGTTACAGACAGTGAATCACCTATCCCTAAGTGATGTAGGCCTAAGTCTGCCTACGTTAGGGAAGATTCTTCTCATCAATATAGTTCGTAGGCATGAGCTGTTTAACAGGATAACCCGGCGTATCAATAGAAATATAAACGCCCATGGCTTGGCGGCTAGCATAGGCTATTTCTATGCCAGCATCAGAGCCTATGTTAGTACTGGGCTAGCTTTAGCTTAAGCAATAAGATTTAAATCATAGATTGGCATATGGCAGTAGGGGGATACTGACTGAATGAACTACGTTTCCGTCTTTCAGTCTCATGGGAATGATATTAGCTGCACGAAAGACATTACATGGAGCCGTCATGGATATCTAATTAGTGATAGACTACTGATGTACTGCTACTGTAATACTTTGGGAATTATTTGCAAATAACCTACAAATGTGCGTAGGTTCAATTGTCACGTCCGATCGTAACAGGTAGAGGTCACAGAATATGTCACACTATCGTTTTTAGTACATGCAACTTTTTAGTTACAAATTCACTCTATCTTTTACAATAAAAACATGTTTATGTTATGAAATAGTAGAAGAGGTAAACCATTATTGGATTAAGCAATATTTAAACAGCGGTTACTTTGATAATGATATCACTTACAACAAGCGACTTATGTTGGTCTACAACAGGGTACACTGTATGAGTTTCTAATCGGGACAATTTTGTCTTTGTTATCTACGAATAAATTATCTTAGGTTCTGCCAATGGGTTTCATCCTCAAACCAGACCCTGTGCCTGCTTGTTACCCCCGAACCGAATATCGTACTCTCCTCTCAGGTGGTGACAAAAGAGTTATTACAAATAAAAGACCCTAATTGGAAATGAAACCTAAAACCTCATATAAAATCTCCTGGTACTCTATGCGCCACCCCTTTTGGGCTCTGCATAGATCGTGCCAAAGGAATTACCCTAAATGAACATCGTAGTCTTGTCCTTCTTTGTTACTTGCTATGTTAAAATGCGCCTGGGAAGTGCCATATTATGCCATATATTGCATGCATTTGTTCATAAAATTTACTGGTATGCAACTCACCAATAGGTGGTGGGGGTCACGTTTCATAGTGTCTAAGGACTTACTCTAATTAAGCAACCCATAGTTCTGCAAATTTTAAAATCTGTTCTAAATGAATACTGTTATGTTGAAAATGGGCCTGTGAAGTACCATTTTCTACTATCTGACATATACTTTTGTCAAAAATTTTATGTTACGCCACTAGACAACTGATGGTGGCCCAACGCTTATCCTTTCAAAGGGCCGCTCCCTGTAATTTGCCCTTTAAATTCCTAGTTTGCCCCAAAACACGATTTTCGAAGGAAGATACTAGTTAAGCCGCCAGCTGAAAAGGGCTTACATGAACCAGGGAGGTGTTCCCTGCATGAACACATGCCCTCTTCAAAACGAAAGCGCTTGTTTTTTTATTTGTCATGTATCCCCCACCCCCTGTATTTCATTACATATTGACGCAGAGACCTACACTTAGCGATGCAACGATGTCTGATAACCTAGTACTTGAAGTAATTTTCGAAAAACGTCACAAAATAACTCAGTAAACTGAGACATTTTCACATTACTCTGTTTCGAGACTATCTGTACAAGAGTCTCTGAGATGTGCAGATGTCATTCTACTTGATTGGTAGAAATTCTTCTCACACACAGTAGAGGCAAATGTCACTTTTCTCTGTTGGCAGAGGCACTCCTCGTACAACTTGGGTGACAAATCAATTATCTATGTAGATAGAGACTCTCCATGATGAAGGGTGGCTCTAAGTAACACATTAATAATTAACAATGATAAAACACAATATACTCTACTGTTTGCAGTGATATATAAGTTTAAGTATGATATAAAACTAAAAAAAAACATATAGACATCGGAGGAATGATAAAAAATGGTAACCGTTGTTAGCCTATGTTTTCTCTCGACTCTTCTAACGTGATCCTCTCGCAAATAAGCTCTATAGTTAGAATGAATAGGCTGTATTAAGAAATAACGAAGGATAATATGCAACATGAAACCTCACTGAGTCATAGAAACATGATTTTGAAGCGTATAAAACCTAAGGCCAACACAGAGACTTTGGGGGAGGAACTATCAAATCGACTTATCTCATGTCTTTGTACATTTTGCTTGTGTTTCAGTGAAGAAGTCTCCTGCATCCAAATGCTTTGTTTCGTCATATTTTGGGTTTGTTCTCATTGATTTTTTTTTTTTTGGGGGGGTATCTTTTGATCTTGAAGACTAACGTGCCGATAACATGACGAATTGTGAGACGTGATTACTGTTGACTAACTTAGCTTAGGCAGCTGTTTGTTATCATTGCAATTGTAACTTGTAGCAGGAGTCTATAAATTAACGATCATGCACAATTACGAACAGGGGAATATACAAATATAATAAATAAAGGTAAATGCTTTAGAGGAATTTACACAAACATCTAAAGCCCATGATCATGACATATTTGCTGTACTTTTGAGGTGGTGTCACTTTCGAAGTGCCCTCGTTTTGAAAAATGGCAACCTATTTAGAATTTGTACCAAAAAAAAATAAAAGTTTGTGAAAAGTCTGCAAAAAGTAGATTTCGCAAAGAATGAGAGAATTTTAGTCTATACTACGGTGTTACTGTAAAACCTCGTAGTTTGTGTCTCCTTTAATAAACATTACTTTGGTTATGTTAACATGACATTTTTTTGTTTACATGACAACAAGGGAACTTAAACAAGCATGAAATACGGCATGCAGTGACCAGGTCTCAGTCTAAGATAAAATTACTACAGAATCCACGTAAACAAGAAGTCATCCACCAGAGGTAACATTGATTAAAGTATCTATCTGATATGATACTAAACATGACTAATAACTTGATTTTGGGAGTGCACAACAAGACATGGGAAGTCTTCTAATTAGAATCAAAAGAAAAAGGAGCTAACTGATTCACATCCTTGCAGATAATAGGAATTTTGCAAGATTTATATATTATTTCCGAGTAGAAATTAATGGTTGAATAATTTATTATGAGAAGAAAAATTCTCATTTATCAGAAATCAGGGCAAGACACATTAGATGACGCTAAATATACTGAACTCAAAACATTCTCAGATCAAAACTTACTGATATCAAAACATGCCAAGATGGAAATATACTGATATCAAAATATACTGATACCGATATCAACAACGAAACGTTTATATCCACAGATACTGAGATCAAAACACATAGAGATCAAAACAGACAAGAGTGGAGATCGAAACCGGTAATGAAGATTTTTTTCGGACCACTTGGAAGTTTTAAAAGCATTAACAAAAGATAAGTCAGTATGTCACTGAGATACAACTGACTTACTGCTGTTATAATTTAGTAAAATGAAATACGCGTTAATGTAAATCTGATTTTAAGGATTGTCTTTTTTCTGAAAAGGCACCGACTTGAACTAACTTTAATTATAATTGTTGTGGAAAATGCAAATACTTCATTTGTCGTATAGTTGACTTATCGAAATATGTCTTACTGCCTACAGAATAACAAAAAAATAATTACAATATCTGTGACCACCAAACGTGTTTGTTGATGTATATTTAATACAACTGAAATATTCAGTCACATAGTCATCTGTTTTAGATGAACAATTTAAATTATTTGTCAAACACACTGTATAGTTAGTAAGAAATAATGACGCGTTATTATCATACAACGTAAAGAATGTTGACACAACTATATCCGATAAACATTCTATTGCAGATATTTAATGTTACTGAAAGAAATTGTGATTTCTAGGAAACCAGGGTTCTTTATGAAGGTATGGTGTTTTTTCTGTCCTCTTCGTTGTCTTTGTAGGTTGGGCAATTGGGCAAATACCGTGAACAGATATTCATTACATG
Source organism: Stichopus chloronotus (assembly GCA_021234535.1). Taxonomy (NCBI): domain Eukaryota; kingdom Metazoa; phylum Echinodermata; class Holothuroidea; order Aspidochirotida; family Stichopodidae; genus Stichopus; species Stichopus chloronotus. The sequence goes on from CM037831.1 coordinate 909,779, forward strand.
TAATTTCCAAGCAAAACTTTTGTCAAAACGCTATTTCTATGTCGCTCAGTATTATCTATACATCAAGTATAGGTAACAATATTCGAACACTACTTTAAATAGTTACATTATACATAGCATACCATGAAACTACCACGCTCCATTGGTGGAGCTAGCAGTTTCAGTCAGTGGGTGCGACAATGGCTATTGTGGCGTTTTGTAATAGGACTACCAACTGCTCAACACAGGCAGGTGGGTGTTTGCTGGTCTGACTGTATCAGGGTTCCCATATGGAGAGAGTTGCGATTTCAGATGGCATTTTGCCTCCAACTGCCAAAAATGTGGGAGGAATTGGATAGATGGATTGAGGTGATGCAAAAGTCATAAATTATCGTTAATATCCTCTTTTACATATTCTTGGAGCACTTAGCAAATAGTTCGGCGGGGATGAACATCTCTTTAGTTGGTCACATTTTTTCTAATTTTACAGGGTAGTCAAAGTAATTGTTTGCAAGGGTCAAGAGACCCGAAGTGTCCCCCATAAGTGTACAGTGTAGCTAGATTTTTCTTTTACTGAGCCTTGGACATGGATGAGGGGACAACAGCGAGTTTCATACAGTGTGATACCGAAATATAGTATGGCCTGTTGCATTGACGCATTCAGAATTTTTTATTTGGGGGTGAACTGAGCTTGGAACGAAACCTACCAGGGAAATACATAAAAATCACCCCCCCCCTCCCCGATTATTGGAAATCACCCTTCACTGGCTCGGCAATTACAGTACAGAAAATTGAATTTGTCAGTATTTTCTTGGATGAAAAATTAATCTCATGGGAGTTTTCCACAGAAAATGTCTGATCAATCTTGAGCATTTCATGATTGATACTGTATTTGAATTTGAAGACAGAAAATTGGCAACACCAACATCACTTCATGGATGTGAAGGGGGCTCAAACCTTTTTCTCATTATCTTTACTTTTAAATTTCAATTTTTCTCGTTCTGATCGTTTTCTATCTTTTTTATTATTTTTTTTTGCTCTTTTTATGAAAAGCTAAATGTGGTAATTCCTTTAAGCCGCCCCTGACCATATGGTAGTTCCGTCACTATACCCCCTCCTTTTTCATTGTAATACGTACCTTCCCTGTCACGAGAGACAACATCTTGAAATTCCTGATTACGACAAACACTGTGAGGACATGATTGAAGTAATATAACTTTAAAAATATATTCTTTTCTCTCTTTTTCTAAATTTATTCCTCTGATATTATCGTCATGAATCTAATTTTGACATCAGAAAACCCCGGATGTTACAGTAGACAATACTCCGCTTTCATTTCAAATTCATTTCCTGCTCAGAGCGTAATTCTTATAGCCATATGTTTCCTCGGCATCCGTAAGAATTAGCCTCTTCTTACTTGGTGAGTTAAATCAAGTGAAATGCTACGTTCATTCACGCAAACTCAACAACTTATAAGGCAGGATGCCCCACGCCCACTCACTCCCGATTCTTATCTGTCGGTAGCAAAGGCTTATAATTGTTTGCGCAGAATACAACTCCTCAGTCTCGCTCGAAACTGGCAGTTCTAACGTTTAGAAATCAGAAGTCTTTTGCTTATATTTGAGTTGACGGACTGGTGAAATATCAAGTCAGAGACCAAAGAAGGAAAGAAATAAGCATAAACGGGTGGAAATATTCTTCCTGTTTATTGTGACAGGAGAAAAGAGGATTTTTGCAAGAAACGGAAAAAGGAAGGGAAAGGTGAGGTTATTTTCTTCCTTAATTGTTTTTACGACGTCGAACAAAAGATTCCTTATTTAAATCATCTAGGACAATAAAAAGACTAATTTGAAATGATGAGATTGTTACAAATATTTAATTTAACATGATATTATTTGTTGATCTCTTAGACTCTGGAGTAGACCGTAGATAAATGAAACTGAGGTCTGCGTACTAATAGCAACTACATTGTACTTGTGCTGGATATAAATGACTTTTATGACAGAATCAATAACTTTCTTTTTATGAAGTTCACAAACATTAGTTAATGTAATCGCTTTATGCTTGAACTTATTTATAAGTACTGTTGAACCTGTCGATGACTATTACTGATATATATATATATATATATATATATATATATATATATATATATATATATATATATATATATATATATATAACGCTCTTTCCCTCCCCCAACCCCCAGAAGAAAGGAATGATGATGATAATCGAGAGTCAGGAATTTTTCGATTGAAGAACAAAGGAAACTAACTGTTGGGCTTTATTTTAAATAAATTCAATCAAAACGAAAGTCTCATATCTGTTTCCATAGCGACCATCCCTCTATTATTTTCTTTCATATGCAAGTTATGAATTTTTAATTTTCATATCTTACGTCCATTTTGTTTCTGTTGTGCATGAGACTTCATATTTGAGACGTTTATGTAATATGCATTATGGTGAAATATGACACCGCAGCGTACCCATGATTTTATCACTTTTTCTATATGTGACCATGTCATTTTATTTTTTTAATTATGGATAGCAAGGTTAATTACAGTATTAGGTGGGAGTCATCTGAGTGTGAGCCACTACACACTTTCTCATGTATCGGTAAATCAAATTATGTTAAATTAAAAGATTAAATGCTAAGCATTATTGATTGTCTCTTGTTTGGAATGAGATGGCCAACTTAAGTGGTAATTGTAAAGAATAAGATGAATGCATTGCACTTTGTGAGTACATTAAAGTGAGTATAGTCCTCTTACGTCATCTTAAATGCCGTCAACGGAGGTCACGGAGGATTGTTTGATTCCGCGGTTTGATTTTATGACCTGTGACGCCATTCAAAGAGTTTAATAAAATGTACCATTAATTGTGGAAACGAGAATGAGTTAGACACCTTTACAGCACAAAATTGGTATGGTATTCAACGATATTGAAGAAATTATTATTCCCATGAGTCAACCACATAACTACAAGTGACTGTTGTCCTCTAATCCAGTATTGCATGATTTTGATTATTATAAAATGATTTCTGATACGTTCTTTTGTTAAAGTCACATTCAGATGATTATGACGATAATCAGTGTAATAACTACACTTACTTTCTTTGCAGCCTTAAAAATGGTCACCTACCCAACTACTCATAATACTAAAGATATGCCTAAGTAAGTCAAGCCAGGAAAATAATTTGGCACCAAGGTTTAGGGTCTATTACGCGATTACATATTTGTAACGAACATATTAGTTTCATAAAACTGACCCCCAACTGGGAATCAGAGAGAGACTTATTGAATATAACGATGTAATTTAAAATCACAAACTTGACACTCAGAACTTTCTAATGATAGTAAATTCTTTAGCAGAGTCATTATAGTCTGTAATGGGTAAAACAGGATACACGTATTCGACAGCACTAAAATTCTGAGAATGTAGTCCCTTAGCAGAGTTGTTAAACGTCAAAGAATACTGAATGCCGTCTTATTCATGCTGATTTGATTACCGGTAAAAGAAAACCATTATCGTAATTATTGTAACATGGTTCTTTGAAAAAGTTATGCAGTTTGAGCACGTACAATTAAATTCAGTGGTCTGTTCAATAACATCTGCTTTTCAGCATAGTAACGTCACCATCATTTCTACTTGGAAAAAACTTTACTTCGTCAAATCAGTTTCTAAATGTTTACGAAAACTTTGAAACGTTTCTTAAGCTTTTAACAGTATTCATGCGTGTATGTTTACTGTCCTTCTGTTTGCGTTCATTACAATATAGATTTGCTAATTCCGCTTTATATATAGGCAATTATACCTCTCTCCAAAGTGACAAAGATGTTTTGTAAATTGAACTACTCGTTTTAGCCATTTAAGAGATTCACTCTTGAGAGTAACTGATGTCTAAGTGATCCTAACTATTAATGGAGGAGTTACGATGTGAAACGTTGGTTTTGATATCGATTATTGAAGAACTTATTACTGAGCTTTTTCTTAGCTGTTATTATAATTGTAAATTATAATTATCATATTATACTAATTATATTATATATGATATGTGTTAGTACAATCGTGTTATGTATGTAACTGTCTAAAGTGTGCAGTACATAGCAAAAATGCACTTTGTAAAAATGAAATGTTGAATGCAAGTGGATATAGAAAGCTGAAAAGTAGCTGAGAGAACTATAACAGAAACATAAATAGAGCTAAAAACAGCAGAAATAGACACTTGAAATTTTCTGAATTCACATTAATTACCAAACATGTCCCATTATTTACTCTACTTTTTTAAACTATTTTCTTAAATTATTGACCCCTGAAGCAGAATTAAAAGACTCATGTAACGCCTGAAATGCTTGAATAATGGCACTCGGTGTGCTAAGCTATTGCAATTGCACTGTGATCTTCCAAAAGTCGGACGGAGTTGCTTTATTTTCATATGAATTCGGACGACTAAATAAAAGCAAAAGCGATTTTAGCACAAAGGCCAAGTTTAATGACATTCCTGTATTTCAGTTCCCAGATGCAATTCTTATGTTAAATCATTGTTAACTGGTGTTATGTTAAATACCAATAATCTCATGATAGTAGTAGTGCCCTTACTGACATAATTTAGAGACAATAGCGGTGATTGTACGAGAAAATGTTCTCCAAAAGCTATGCATATAAGAGAGTTTGGAATCTACATAATAAGACCCTATGTAAACTTTCATCGTAAGAAAGGTAAGTCTATCCAACTGTCTACTGTTAGCTGTAAAGTAGGGGTGAAAGTACGTAGTAGATAGAAAAATGGAGATTCTTTTCACTTTTATCGATTAAGTAATGTCTAAAACTATGTTTTTTTCTGAACTTTTGTTACATTTTCTCTTTAATGATTTTCAGAACATACTTAGTTATACTAATCAGAATATCTTGTGCACTTACTAGAATAGCTGATGTTGCGACCACTGTTCCCCCCTCCAGTAAAACAATTTCTGTCAATGAAATGATATAACAAGGAGATGAATTTTAGTGAGTGAATGGAAATCCGTAGCTTTTATAAAAATGCAAAAACTCCTTGCAATGTTTGTAACTTTTCAAAGATTTATACTCACAAAGACTGATTGCACTGATCATTCACTTTTGATAGTCTTTTCATCTTCAGTATATTATTTATTTTATAATAACTTGACTTTATCGTTCTGTATAGCTGCCAATGTGAGATACATTATGGCCTTATACACAAAATTCAACTTTGTATGTCTCTAAAGAATACGGGTCTGTTTTTTATACTTCATAAAGTAAAGTGATGGTAACAAAGGGTCAAATGTATATATTGTATCCAAAATTTTCAAATAAAGAAGACCATCAATATCCTTTGATATTAGTCTAAATTTTAGTTTAGAGTAAAGGCCAAACACTCAAACTTTACTCATGAAGTAAAATGCAGAATCGTTTGCAAGTCAGAGTCATAAATTATGTTTATATTTGGTATTTCCGTCTCAATTGGCTCATTGTCTACGGAACTGAAAAAAAGTGTAATAAGTGAAGATCTATTGAAATATTTCCTTTTGCATGTCTGTGCCCTTCTGGAATACTGCGAGGAAGTTAACCTCAAAGTTTATTGGCAAATTAGCAGGCATTGCGTCTTCGATATCGCGCTGTGGTGTGTTACCACCGTGCGTATTGGTTTTTGTTTTTAATAAGAGGTCACTTGTTTAACTTCAAGTGCAGTTTGAATCAGCGTTTCTCTGAGAAAATAACAGCATAACTCACTTGATTTGAAAACAGTTGTTTCAATATATTTGGTGCATTTTGAATTTCTTTTGATATTTTGATGGTTTCAAATATTATTCAGGATATCCTGATTCCCCATCTTATTGTTAAAAAAAGTCATAACACAAAAGTGCATGCAAGTATAACAGATATATATGCTAGATAAATTTAAATCATGTTAAAATTCATATGGAAATTTATGCAAACAGAGAACAAATTATAATCCCTGAGTTTAATAAAATTATGTAAATATATTTTTCTGTTTCATCTTTGTAGGTCTGCATTAAAATCTTATTTCTTGACATCCAACCCGTGTTTTTTTTTCAATTTCCGACAATAATTTGAGTCTTTCTCTTGAAGTATTTGCAATAGCAAAGAAAATACAGATAAGAACTAATAGGAGACTCAGGAGAGCAACATGAAACTTGCGTATTTTGCTCTCATAGAGATCCTGCACGTATCGGGGCTACATTATACTCTTCTCTTGCCAAAGGGATTCTGTATCGACACTCTGACATTTTTGGTTTCTCTACATCTCCCATGTGTAGCGTCAACAGGACATTTCTTCACTCTTGTGTCTTTATATTGGAATTTATCAAAAGTCAATTATATCCTCTGACAATTACAAATTTGAATATGTAACATAAAAAATGAAAATAATTTGAAAAATAAAATAATTTGAATATCTAATCCAAGCAGATAATACATTTTTCCATCATGGCCTCTACTTAGCAAGAAAGTAGCACAGCGTTCACACACTAACAAAATTGAGAAATTCCATATAATTAATATTTTGGTAGAGATAAAGAACTGTATAACTGAGTATTTCTACACATTGAATGCCACTTTTTGTACCCACTTAGTTTAATGTAGTGTTTAGTACTTTAGTATTACTTACTCAACATATGCAGAGAAACTGCACTGAGCATGTAACGGCCCCGAGCAGTCCAGCTCCTGGTGTGGGTGTGAAGGTCCCACCATTGACCCACGTACGAGGGGGGAGTTAACTTATGCTAATCCTTCTATATTTCCAGATATATTATTTCGTGGTAACTTTCAGTTCATAAGGGGATTAGGTCGTCTCAATTTTGTGTGATGTATCTCATTTCTAGGGATATTCCAGTCATCTTCATTTACAGCTGCTTACTCCCGTTGGAAAGGATTGTGTAGAAAAAGTTTTGATGCGAGGTTCGTTGCCGACAGTCAAGTCAGAGCCACTGTTTCAAAATCAAAACTGCTGTTTATCTCTTTGGAATCAAGTCAGCCTGTGTTATAAGAAGAAGGCATAGACCTTTTGCCATATGCAAATGATGAAAAATTTCATAAGACTATATTTTTCTGCACCATTTTGTCAATTTCCTCAAATGTTCACCCTTTGATTGCTACCAATAACAACGATGTATACACAAAACCTGTTAACACATGCCACGCGTATACTAACCACTTAGTATATTTCATTACTTAAACTCTTAGTCTTTTAACTTACCTGTCATTATGGACCAATTACATTCAGCCCTAACAATTTTGATACAATGACAACGTGACTATAAATAATGAATAATATGAATATTTATAACCCAGCTCTGAACCTAAATTAATCTGTAACGTGCCTTTCCAGCTAAATAGGTAGAAAATTAATATATATCTAAGGCTACTAAGTTGATAGATATGCATTTCCTAACCTTAACTCTAATGATGATGTCATGGGACATGTATTTCCTTGTGGTAAGTACACATTGTGTGATGGTGCACTGCTGTTTACCTTGCCCTTGCACCCTGTACAATGTACAACCTGCTCAACAGTGGTCTTTACATGCCATTTACGTTATAGTTTGTACCAATATAGTGTTTGATGCCCTACGTGACAGCAAGTTTAAGTATTTTAGAAAACCATACGATAACAGAGGCCTTGTGGAAGTTCCTGACTTCAAGCAGAGAACGTGAACTCTCTAATATGATCATATCAGATACCACATTTAAATTTGAAACACTGATTAAAGTCACTGTTACTGAAGAAAACAGACACATTTAACAGTCAAGCTGTCATGAGAACTTTAACACCAACCACAATCAGTTGTCTCACCCTTGTGTGATTTTTGCAATGACACTTTGTTACGAGAGTTTACCTTTTCCCACTTGTTCAAACTTGTCACTTATCACATTATTTAACCACACAGTTTGGGATAATTGAATTGACTTTTAATCTTTTTGGTGAGAACAAATTTCTCAACCGAGTGGGTACACTCACATTAAGAAAAGATTTATTTTTCCTAGTACAAAATGATATGTCACGCTGTTACGATTTGTCGTACTAAGAATATTTGCTCATATGTTGCTCTCATGAAACATATGATTGCAACCTATAACTCTGGAAATGAAATTGTCTTCTCAAAAAGATCGGCAAAAGAAAATCAATTACGTCACTAAGTGTCCCGATTATATTGCATAAATCTATTTAAAATCTGCATTACACAATCTGTCACACTATAAAAGATCAAGTGACCGCTATAAATCAAGACAAATAGGAGCATGAGATAAATAGGAGCAGAAAAACTCTTGAAACTATTACAATATTGAAAACTTGACATTACGTCGTTCTGCAAATTCTCCACATTTTGCTTGATTGCCGTAGGGTAATGATAAACACTGCATCATACTTGTATAAGGAGAACTGAAGGTTACAGGGAAATATAGAAAAAAAAAAACATCATACTCTGGATAGAGCATAATAATCTGAATGTTCATAATTCGTTGTATTCAGTTCTTCCATAGATAATGTACATAAATCAAAGGTAAAGGCGACGTTTGTAATGGATTCTGCTACTTCATAATTAAATTAAAGGCGCATCTTCAGTCTTTGGTGGATAAATCGTACTACTTTTACTTGAAAATAATTCTTGTTTCTAACACCATACTTTTATATTGCATACAGTACTACCAACACCCTAATTAATCGTTTTGCGTTTTCAATACTTTGTGACGTTCCTTTTAAGGACTTTATCGCTTTGTAAAGTGGACAGGTATTCAACTATACAGACTGGACAACAAAATGCTTGGTTGCAAGTCTTATACTACTAGACGGGAAGACATCCTCTCATTCATTATACTATGAGGTCCACGTCACGTCATAATTCTATCGTCATTGGGTAACCACCAGTGACGTCAGCAATTTTCCTCCTCCGGGCTTTTCACGAAATCAGTTTTACTTTTAGAACTGAGTTATACAGTCACTGTTTGGAACAGGGAATGAGTAAATTTCATTGATGCTTTGTTTTTTATCTTCTTTAGATTTTATGCTTGTAAATTTCATTCTCATTAATCATTGAATATTTTTACAAATGTTTTCATCTTACCATGTTAAACAATTTAATGATGTTGTTTTCTCCTTAAAGTATTTAAACAATTTTGACTGGACTTTCTTGTGCCTTTTGTTTGGTGATATGTTACTTTTGCAAACATTAACCATGACAAAACTAAACACACAACCCACAAATTGAATTGTTAGTACATATTTACATAACTGTACAAAATCATATCCTACTCTCTGATAACTTATCCACCAATGTTTGTCGATTGTATTTCCTATTTTTGTGAATTAATACTTTGTAATGTGGAGGTGACTGCGGATATTCCAGATAATATCGAAATTATGATTACGAGTGTTTGTTGTTGAATGTTAATAGTCTGTGGTAGTTTGTTTTTCGATGCAGATAGATATTATCATAGTTCTGTAAGAAGATCCTTAGGCAAGTATGATCAGACTACTGATGAGTAAACTTACCCAAGCATCAGTGACATCCCAGCAAGTACAGCCCCAAACTGCTTGGAAAGAATACACCAGAGAGGGAGAGCAAAAAATTATTAGAAAAAAACTACCGATCACTTTTTGAATGTACTTTCATCAGGTTAGTGCAACGGAAGCACAAAACAATTCTCCCTCTTTGTGGTAACTGAATAATACCGTATGACGAGTACTTACCATAGTAAACAGATATTCAAGTGTACGTCCATTCATTTGGTGCATGCTTTTGACTCAGGAGCAATCAATAAATAATTCAAGCTCTTTGGCAATGCATCAAAACGCTCATGCATACAAACAATCAACAAGAGTATGCTTCTGTGTAAGTCGCTCGAAATTTTCGCCCTAATGATTATTTGATTAAACGATACAATTTTTGTTCAGATTTTGAAATAACCTTACCGGTAATTAGTATAAAATAAAATATAAAGTAAAATTTCAAATACCGATTTCGTTTCAAAGATCTTTAAAGTGTTCTATGATTTATCAACGTCTATTGTATCAGACGGAAATTTTTCGTCCATTGTCTCATTGTCTCCACAAGTCTCAACAAAAGTAAATGATTACTCACAAGGAATCGTTGTATTGTTGAAAAAACTGATGGACCAAATAACTGAAACAGGTTTAAGAATACAGGAAAATCATATTGGAATTTCATATGAGTTTTTAACTGCAAAGTGACGATATGTTTACAAAAGATAACATTAACGAACGTCGCTGGTAATACAGTGATTTGTGGAGACGACTATACACATGCTCAGTCTGAGCTACCATTCAAAATTACCAAATGGATTGTTCTCTTCAATTACTGAATAGGTTACCTCAAGGGTCAGATGTAAGTTAATGACTTCATTAATGGACCCCGTTGTATATGACATCATCATACTAGTTAGAAACAGTGAAGCGCCCTCTCTAATCGCGAGCTTCTAAACTTAATTCCGAGGCTGTTACCTCTAAAAAGGTCTTTGTCTTTTTAGAGAGCAGCTGTCTTCGTAAGATTGCAAAGCGTTACTAAATAGTACTTGAAAATAATTTTGCCGCGTGTGCAACAGTTTGAAGCAACTGAGATAAAGAACAGTATATTTCAGTATTCTAGCATTACTAGTAGAAGTAGGGGAAAGCAAGTGGCATAGTTCACAAGAATAAGGAGAGACACAGTGGTCTGCTTTTCCTCTGCAAAGTCACAGTCGCTAGGGTGCGCTCGTTCCATTTCAGGTAAACAGGATCAGTTAACTGATCTTGATGATCATACTGTGATTTCTTCTTGTAGATTACATTCCGCAAAATATCCCTTTCATTTACCCACAATAATGTCACGATCATGCATGAAGAATTTCATGCCCGGAATAACTGGCCCCTGTACTTTACCCCATATTAGCTTAGTCAATTACGTTACGTGATCCGTTCTCTAGCATTTGGACCTTCTGCAAAGTTTAATCGAATGACATTTTGCGGAACTGGGACTGACAAGTAATGACCAACTGTGTGTTAAATAATGCAAAATGAGGGTTTCTGTTTCTTAGCCTACCGATATAAGTGCTAACTTTGATCTGCCACTCCCTTGAAAATTAAAGATTTGTGGATTGTATTACGTAGGATATGAAAAACACTATTTTTCCTAAGTATCGAACAAAGTATTCAAACTTTGCGAGTATCTGACTCATTAAGTGATTCAATTCGATTTTTTTCAGTGCATGTTTGCAGATGCTTTCCGTTAACATTAAAATCATTTCGTTTTGCTAATAAGTAAACGTCACGCATAAAATGTAAGAGAAAATCTCCTTTCGAACAGTTGCGAACTGACTGGTAACTCTCCCTGCTCGTTGGCTAAACCACAGTTTGCATGGTGACTGCATATGTGATGCCCTCTAAACCTCACCACTAAGATCAGGTGTCACTGATAAAAATGATTGTCCCAGAGAAATTTTCATTAACTTTATGTATTTCAGCACTAGAGATCTCTCTTTTAATACGAACACATTTTACAGTTATTGCTCATTACTGAGCTTTGTTATAATCACATTAATTTCAAGACCAGATTCACATGGTTGACCAGTCTATCCGCAACCATCTTCAAACTTTTTAAGCTTTCCGTAGCACCAAAGTTGAAAAGTGTAATTGACACAATCACCTGTAATCAACAGTTAGGATACAATAAGTTTTCTGTTAGTTGTGCATGTACTGCATATAAACTATACATATACAAATATACGCCGGTGATTGAGCTTGAAATTGTTTCATTTCACGTGTATAGCCCTGACATGCACTTGCATATAGGGCCGAGACTGATTCGTCTTATATTTGCCGAGTACTTGACTCATTTACGAAAGTTGATCTTCCAAAACTGATATCAGTGGATAAGAGACAACATTTCCCTTCTGTTTTGATAAAAACTGAGTAGTTTAATATTAGACAATTTTACGAGGTGATTGGAAACAAATTTGTAGATCTTTCGTAAGAAGGGTCAAATCCATACTTTCACATGTCCTTGCTGGTAGAATTTTTTTTTATATTTGGCAAATAATTTTCATGATTTTAAGTATGTGATAGTTTCTAAATGTTGAGATGCTTGAAATCACCTCTTTTAGTTTATTAGCATTCAAACCTTCACTACGTCACGAAACGTCATGCATAAAATGTAAGCGATGGAAACTCTTTTTGGGTGGTTGCGGGTAGACTGTTACATCCTAAAGTCAAAGTATTTATGGAAGTAGTAACAATTACCTTCAATGGAATCAAAGATTTGCACTCTGTTCAAGTAGCTCTGGGGTAAACTTATTGAAGTCCGACTGGAACGTACAAAGCAGAAAGTGACATTTGTCAAATTTCAGACTGTGACTTGCTTTTCTTCTTTCAATTTTACTTTGATGAAAATAATACGTAAATGTACGATTAAACTTGAAAGAAACTTTTAGACTGTTGATCATGCTGCAAACTCATCTATCAAGAGCGGTTTAACAATAATTATGTCGTGGTAGACACTGCAAATTGCGTTAAACCATTCTTTTTCAAATTGGGAGTGTCACATAATTCATTGCAATCATCTACCTCTTACAAGGCCTAGCCAAGAGGACAAGGGAAGAGAAGGAGGTGAAAGCTGTCCAATTGAGTATGTTTTAGGTATTTTGTGGTATGTTAAAAGTTTTTCAAATGATATTGCTACTGATTCCCAGATTATTTTACTTTAGGCCCACAAGTGTCTTTACCAGCAACCTTTGAGATATTTGGGGCCTAAATTTATAATCCCCACCCCAACCTATGGTGGCGCTCAGATATATACATACTCTTCTTTTTACAATTTTAATTGCTGCGCTACCGAAGATGTAAAACACCAAGGCAACTCGCTACCACCAGTGCCCATTCTATTTGTTTTTTTACAGCCTACTAACATAAACTTCTTTAGTTGTCTTAGGAAGTTTTCAATGCTTTATTGCCCTTGTCATATTTGTCTTTAGCTTTTGCTCATTGGTGTTGCCCATATGGATGCTTCGACTTGACGTCAGCTCACGATTCTTTGATGATTTCCAAAATCATTAACTTTATTTTTCGGCGAAGACCAATCACCGATTACATTTACTTTTAAAGTATTATGTTAGACAAACTTTATGAAATGACCCCTATTGATTTAATTTACATTCAAATAAAAAAAGGTCTATTTGTATCTCATACAGCTTGACCTTTCTGAAAATCAATGAAACAACATGCAATGCATGTACTGTTTTTTTTTCTGTTAACTACCGGTTTGACCTATCTAGATTGTTTCCAGTTAGTTTTCATTTCAGGTTACATTTTCGCAGTTGTATCTACATAGTTTTTGAATTTCAAAATCCTTTTTTGTGAATTGTTTGATAAATAAGCTCACAGTAAGAGATTATTTTGAAATGTCGAAATGTAAATTTCCGAACTTCTAAAATTTACGTTCGTGTCTGTGGTTTAACCTCATTAAACTATTGTGTTATCTATGTAGTTTCACGATCGTGATAATTGTTAACCCAACGTAAGGAGTTAGCTGTTTTATTTTACTGGATGAGTTTACACCTTCCCAACTACTTAAAGTCTTATATTCAGACTTCTTAATGTTACTTATTCAATTCTGCTCTCTGTTTACAATCACCTCAGAGACTGTCTAACATGATTAAGTTGTACATTTGCCTAACTGAGTGTGTAAGGGCAAATAACACGAACTACAGCTGCAACGTGGTAACTCCTCTTAAAGGATGTTATTACGTGAGATAGACAACACGATATTTGCGAACCGTACTGGTTTGATTTTGTGAAAGATAGATAAATAGATATGTATCATCAAACTGATGACGCAAAGGGTTATCATCCTCTACTAAATAAACAAGAAACAGCTTCGGGAATTTAACAAATCACCATGTCATCCTTTTTTCTTTTCGTTTTTCTTTGGACATATTTTGGCTGCAAAGGAAAGTCAGTTAGTACTCATCACTAGTGAATATATGTTACTTTTATGGCAATTATTGGTAACCATATGGTCAGTTTAAATGCAACTGGAATACATTAGGGGTACTCTTGGTGCATGATCCGTTTAAATGTCAAAAGGATGGATTAGAGATTTTCCTGACGCATGTTAGTTTAATGATGTCCTAAATTGAAATATAATTTCAATTTATAAGTTGCTAAATTAGGTACTTGATTAGGTTAAATTTAAAACTGAGTAACTTGGGGATACTTAAAATAGATATTGAACAGTTTTGAATCTATGTACAATACCCAAAGTTGTAAGCGGTACCGTACCCTTGATAAATAGTGGTATTTGGTCAGATTTCATCTTGAGGGTACTCATGATAGAAAGTGGTATAATTATGCTCGGTTTACATATCACTAGCGTACTTAAAGGATAATCTTCATGTACATGGTATTTTGTCAGTTTGAATGTCACTAGGATACATTATAGGCGCATGCTCTTTACAAATGTTAGAATATTGTCAATTGAAAAACAAGTGGGATTCATCAGGGGTACACTACATACATATTAATATCTGGACAAACTTAAATCTAAATGTGATGCATTAGAGTTGCTATTGATATAGATTACTATATGGTCTGTTTAAATCTAAGTTGAATACGGTACCTTAGAGGCACTCATAATGCATATTAATATATGATTAGTTTAAACTAAGATATCTTGTAAGTCATGTTAATTTATGGCACATATTAAAATACGGATATATACCAATTCAACAGTTTTCTGTCACCTATTTATCACAATTTATCATATCTTATTAATTTAACAATTTTCTGAAGAATGTTTACTTGTTTATTTCTGCTAAATGTTGACTCGTTTAATTCTCTTCTAAGTGAACAATTGTTACCTAGACATTTTGCAGAAAAATTGTCAACTGTTAAGATTGTCAACTGTCAACTGGGCAAAGATATTCTTATCTTGATGGCACTTGTAAGTTCCCATATTACGAAAGCTAAAGTATACAATCAAGCAGCATTTCCAGATTCTAAATCCAAGCATACGTGGCAAATATTATTGTAGCTTAAAAAGCCTGTCGTCTTTAGTAGGCAAATTGCTTTTACTTTGTGGAATATTTTGATTAGTTCTTTATTTGCGTCCTCACCGTGAACAAAAGAAATAATCGCCGTGGGTCTTGAAAGCTACTTCTAATTAATTTTAAGACGTTCAACACAAGTTGAAATAGATCTGTCTTGCCATAGGGTATGTTGCTATAAGAGGGCGTATATTCACCATTGAGTCATGTCCTCTTCTAACTATCCTGGGGTAACTTTCTAACTCCTAAACAATACCGAACCGTAAGCTCCATGTTCTTGAAACAATCTCGTTTAAGTAATATCATGCATGGAAAATAGCCTCCCAGCAATTTGAGACGTACAAGTCTACTTTAAACCATACAATTGAAAACGGTTTTACTTCCTTTCCTCTTTCTGTGTTTCTCCATTTTCCTGACTCGTTTGTGACCATGACAAGCGAGTACATACATAATGAAAAACATCTCAAAACCATTTGCTCTGTTACCAATTCCAAAAGAAGAGAATTGGACGAAGTTGTTTTTCCCTTTGCTTTAGGCGAATAGGAAATGTAAAAAGAAAACGTTACAAAATTATACATGGTACATCGCAAGAGAACTATTTTTGGTAGTGAAGTACCCATTAACATCTAGCTCCTCAGTTGAAACATCTTTTTGAAACCTTGTGATGCAACTGTAAATTATATGCTCTTGTTGATATAAGACTGAATATCAATTGAGATCATGGAAGTAAATGATAAAAACGATTCAGTTAAAAGGGTCCGATATATGAATATAAAATGACGTTCAACTGCTGAAGTATTTTGTAAGCATTACAGAGAAGAATTAAACAGTATATCTGTGTGTATTAAGCTACAGTTGTATGTATGAGGTGCAGCACGTACTCATATATATAAGCTTTAAACAGTACTGTTGTATGTGTGAAGCTGTAATAGCACTGTCGGGTACTTAAACTAAAATACGAATGTTAATGATAGGAAGTGTTTCTCCGTTAGATTTTTCTTTGCTTATTTTGATCTTTAATATTGTATGTCGTTCACACTAATGCATTGTGGGAATTTTTCACTCTGGCGTCACATGGTCTCTCCAAAGATTGTAAACCGATTTTTTTTCCTTGAATTATACCCTTATCTAATATGAGTGAAATTACAATTAGTACGTTCCTATTACTACGTTTGAGGATATCATCTGGTTATAACCAATTGATATCTTTAATTTTAGGAAGGTACACTTACACACACGTCCATCCAACCAACCAAAATTTTACAAAGCAAAATTTGATTGTTTTTAATATAGACATCCATTTCCAAATGAAGACGGCAATAAAGGTAAAGAGTGGCGTGAGATGTAGTTTTCAGCCGTAATTTGTGGTACCTCTGCATTGGTGAAAACTTTTAAGTAACTTCTTAATTTATAGACAAATATGTAAATCGATTACAAGAAACTGAAGTATCTTACACTTAAAGCTGATAGTTCTTGTAATGAATCATTTGTGCCTTTTTTGTTTATCGATTAAGAGACATTACATGGACGTACCATATTAAAATGTTACAGCTTTTACCATTTAATCAAGTTATTGTGTAATTTTAAGTTGATGAAACTTTCAAGTTACTTTCCAAACAATACTTTCACATTTATGTTGTTTTTTATCTATTTGTCTCAAGGTATGTACTGCTTCTTTGATTTTCGTTATGAAATGGAGTTCCATAATTTACTGAAAAACCTCAGAGAATTGAAGGTTCACTACATACACATTATGGCGTATTTTTTTGTTGGGGGGTGACTCACCAAAATTAGAGTGCGCAATAATTGCATTCTTACACTCTGCATTACTTTCCTACACTGTAGAAAACCGCAACTGGTTCAATAAGTGCCAACATCCGCTTAATTAGGCCTATATCGTTATAGCTACTTATCGAAATCTGTTCAGACAAGCCCAAATTGGCGTACCGATCAAAACCATCTCTATTTCGACCTTGTATGGACAGGCCTGGCGACCTTGTCACTCAGCTAATATGTGACTATATCATTATCATCGTAATGTATGTAGTGCCGATGTGCGTGTTGGATGTGAATATTTAACTGAGATAACTATATATACAGAGAGATGTAAACCTTTCCATTCACTAAAATTTGACGGTGGTCAGCAAAGAGAGAAATCCTTCATTTGTTGCTTTTTTCACCTTTAAGCTGTTGTAAAATTTGCAACATCTCACGGTCATGAAAGTGAATTTGCATAAACAAATTTGCTAATCTGTGCGATCTGTTGAAAAAGCGCAATGAAGAGATAAATATGTGGAAACAATAAATATCTTCCAGACAACATGTTTCAGTAAAGTACATTCATGTGATTATTCATACCGTGAAGGTACATTCATGTGACTTTTTATGGGATAACGTAATATTGGATCGTTGATGATGACTGTGATGACCAATTGGGCTGCAGTGAATATCAACGGAGACTAGAAATCAAGAGTATCTCTATATTCTTCTACAGTGCCAGGTTTAGAGGGGGTGGGGGAGGCTCTAATGGAGTCCATCACATAATTCCATTCTCCTATCTGATTCACTCGTCAATGAATATTTTAAAATTAGATATTCTACTTTTGATAATATATGTAAACTTCATAATAACTATATGAAAACTTTTTTCATTTTTTTGAGTAAGCAAAACGTTGTAACTTAGTCTGTACATTGTATCTGTAATTTAAAAAAGTTTTGACCTTTCATATGGATTATCCCATCTTTATTCCAATCCTCCCCCCTCCTTTGACAAGTCTGTGAATCCGTCATACATACCGTTTTTTTTTTTCTTTCTACGTCAGTCGTCATTTACGCCCCTCAGTATTATCCTTGACTAACTGATGTGTATCTTTGGGTTTTAACAACAACGACATAACTAACA
The DNA here is from genome assembly GCA_021234535.1 of Stichopus chloronotus. Taxonomy (NCBI): domain Eukaryota; kingdom Metazoa; phylum Echinodermata; class Holothuroidea; order Aspidochirotida; family Stichopodidae; genus Stichopus; species Stichopus chloronotus. Next base: position 927,735 of record CM037831.1, read on the forward strand.
AAATAAGGTCATTGGAGTCATATTTAATCTATGTATCCAAGTAGAAAGATATTTGTGATGAGTCTGTCAGTATCAGGGTCGTGAATTTCTTTTCCTTCTTTTTCGTTTTCCGTTCTTTTTTTTTGGGGGGGGGGGGGGCTTCGTGTTGTTTCTTGCAATTTGTCGTACTAAAAGAGTCTTCGCCATTAAACATGATCAGTTTTAACAAAGTTAATTAAGCTAGAACAGGTTACCATATGTGTTTGTTTAATTTCGTTGCATTTCTCTTTGGATATACAATGAAACTAGCGATTGAATAAAAGAAATAATTTGCACTGAAGTAAGCTTCTATGATCCTTTATTGAGATAAAAGTTGGTACAGATGTTATAGTTACATTCAAGTATAGTTTCTGCATGGTAATTTTCAACTCTGAGATTGTGTCTATTTTGCTTTTATTAACCGCAGTTATGCTGCAAGGGAGTTCCTCTCCACAACTGATTCACTACTTCTGTTTAGTCGTTGTACGGTTTCGCAATTCACAAATCTGTTTCCAATATCCAGATCTGAAGAAAAGAAAACATTTGGTGAATAAGACAATTAAATCTTTAGAGATCACAAAAAACAAGGCAACCCCTGGAAACTAACTAAAAAATTATTTTAAACAACCATCCTACATTTGCCAGAGTTTTAATTACATTAATTGCTCCTCAAGTGTTGAAGACAAAGCCTCTCGACCTCATTATTCGCATCTCCTTGAGCCTTCTCATATCCTCCTCTCTTAAAAAGATTTATTGGTTTTCTAATTTAACATCTATCTTTCTACGGATTTTTCATTCAGAATCGTGATAGGTCGCACAGTGTAATATAAAGAACTAAAATGAAAGAACTCATCATTGCATGGCGGCCTTAGACTGAGGACCAAAGAGAAAATGTAAGACAGGTCAGCGAAGAAAACAAGAAATCTCTGTTATTAATTATCACTTGGGGATCTTTCTGTCGACTCTACTAGCTGAAGAATTCATGCATCAGTTTTTACTGGGTATTGTCACAGTTTCTGAGTCTTCTGCCGTCAAGAGCTTTCTTTCTTTTTCCTTTCTTTCCTTTTTTTCTTTGATACCCGATGAATCCTTTTTTCCAAGTTTAGAGTGGTCAATCATTGTTCTTTTTTTCGACACAAATCAGTTTTACAAGAGTTAGACATAGCTTTTAGCTTTCTGGTCTTGCATATCAAACAGCATATGACGTAGCAACTGACTTAAAGACCATTGGCATATCGTCTGAAGGGCAAATATTTAATAAACAAATATTAAACGAGCTATGGTAGAAGGTAAAGGATGCGCACACTATGATAGGGGTAAAGGATATAAGGTATCGTACGCTTCTTGTGTCTTTACTTCAAGTTAATCGAAAATCGTATATCTTTACGGATAAAAATAAAAATGAGAATGTTTGTGGCAGATCTTTTGTGTCTCTTGAGAACTTTAGCTCTCTCAATCTATAATGCACCGAAAATCCAGCAGGTATTGTATGGCTGTTTGGAATCTCTTGCTGATAGAACGTCTGAACGTCATGTTTACATTGTCGCATACGGACGTTAACGGCTTCAATCTGTTGTTCCAGAGTTTGTCTCTTCTATAGTTTCTATAGTTTGATGTGAGATTGCCCTGATTGGTGTCAATGTTGTTAGGAGTTAGTTAAGTTCATGACCTGCATTATAATAATAAACAGTTAAGTGTTCAATATAACAGAAATATTTTAGAATAAATGATGTAACCTCCTTTACACATTGTCCTTCAAATTAAACAATGTATAACCTTAGCTTTAAATATAATACTACATTGTGACTCCAACAATTTTGTGTTTATCAAACTATTAATTAAAGAACATTTCGAGAACATCTTTACCGTACGAATTTTAAAATGTAAGTTCTTATGATTTCTTTATTTTGTCAGAAAGTTGGAGAAAAAAGCCTCTTAAGAACGACATTAAAGTTAAGTTGAAGTTAACTGTTGATTATTTCTCTCCCTCCTGGGCACAGTTATCATCCTAGTGAATCATTTCATTATTTACCCCCATTCAATGAGCAAAATTCTCATTAAGTCAAAGAATACGAAAATAAAAACTGATTTGGTGTAAAAACGCAGATGGGATTTAATATTAAAGTATGTTTTCAAGGGAAGTAGTCATTTACACGGCTTATTTATAGAGTCTTGATTATATGATTGTTTATGCCTTTCTTGTTACCTCCTTAATAAGCATTCCTCAAAGAATTAATTAACGTTAGTAATCTCAGGGCTGATGATTTCGTTCTACCATTTGCATTAGCAGAGCCTCTGAAATTCTTAATGTTCTAATTATTCAAAGAGGACCAGATGTGAATACAAAGATGATGGTAACATTAAACTCCTACCCAAGGTAACATTAATACACTGATTTAAATTAATTATTGTCTCCACTAACCATAAATAATACACGTGTGTTTGGTTTAAATTTTTATGATGAAATAATTACATTTATTACCTTTACTAAAAGGAAATGTCTAGATGTGCAAATCATTGCATATGAACAACTGAATTCTGAAAGACATTTCTCTGAAATGTTTTAGGTAGATGACGTTACACATTCCACTGACAAAAATAGTACATTTCATTCAATAGAATAAATCCCTGTTAGACGTTATCGTCCTGTACACGCGACTATATCATTCTGACATCTCTGTCTTATAGATCTATGTTATTTAGTTTAAATGTCTACATGTAACATGAAGTTACGGAATCTGTTTTGTAAGCAATACTGTTATAGGCTGTGATTAGTTTATCATTCTTGTGCAAGAATTAAGGCACTGAACTGTACAACGGAAACATGGCCTCTTATTTGAAAATTTACACTAGGCCTCTTTATCCGTTGAGCATTTGATCATTAAATGTAGTGACCGCATGTATACAAGTTGTTCTTATTTGGTAAGATGTAAGTTACAGCTGCTGTTTTAAATCTAATTCCATTTCTTCATCACATTTACATTAGGTTTTGTTCGATCCAATAAGAGAAAAATAACTTCAAAGGAAACTTATTATACAATCAATTTTCTAAATAGCAAAATCTATTTCTTTAAACACAATGAGTCTGTGAGAGAAAGACTTTTACATCACTGTAACTGAGTTCAATTAAGCTTAAATCCTTCCCTTGGGACAAATCTAATAACTGCTCTGATGTCATACGCACATTCCATGTCGGGTCAGTTCTGTGAGTAATTATCCAAATTCACGTATCCGATTATACCACGGTAAAACTAAACACTGTAGAAGACTAACAGCTCCCAGAGGAAAATCAATTAGCATAAAACATTCTGAGACATGTTTACTTTTTATTCATTACCCAAAGGCTGTCTAATGCATCTCCGTTTCTGGTTTACACTGAAGACGAAACATTCATTCCATTTAAATGTTGTTCTGTGGCTTGATTTTCGAAGGCTGCCAATACCATTTTTGTATACTACATCTTATATGTAACCATGTGTGAAACGCTCGTTAAATATTAGGTACACGGTGGCTTAAAGTAATCTACGGTGTAGGGTAAACAATGGTCTTTATGTTATCTATGGTGTAAAACATAATGTCAGTGCATAAATATTGTGACAGTATCATTTATTTATACTTCCTTAAGTTATTTCGTAATGGGAAAGCCAATATTTTGTTATGTAATATTGTACTTGAAAGATTTAGTGGTTTCGAAGCTAACAGAAGACTAAATATGTGATCATCAAAGACCGTGCACCACTTGAAAGCTTTGCTCAAGTCTGCTATGTTTGTAACCAGAGAGTATGAGTTCTCATCACCTCTCAGCATCTCAAGAGGTTGTTACCAAAAGCTTTGCTCTATTAGAATATGTTACAGCCTATTAAGAATCAAAGGGTATGAGGTTGCCATCATCTCTCGGCTTCTCATGTGGTTAACAGAGCTTTGATTTAAAACAATGTGTTATAGTCTACTTGGAATCAAGACTGCCATCACCTCGCCATATCTAAACAAAATGGATCTTATTATCAAAACTACTGTTCACTTATTTCAACAACGTTCATGATTTGACAGCTCTTAAAAAAAAAAACTTCAATTGTTTATGCACCTGACTCATGTGAGAAGTGGCATACGGATTTCATTCTATTTCAAAATGCAGGTTTAACCGAATGTAAACTTTTTCGCACGTTTACTTGCCCTTACATATTTAATTGATACATTTTCCCTGTTTTCCCATTCATTCGAATCTTTAAATAACATTTAAATGGATTCAAGCACAGTGATTGTTAATGATGACGTCAGAGTTACGATGTCACGACCTATGCAGACCCAACTTAATATTTTCACTTTGTCAACCTGACATATCTCTTTGTTCAAACTTAATTAACATGAAGTCTGGCTCAGATGTGAAAACAGATTTGTTATTTTTTTTTATTAAACTCTTATTAATACGTTTCAAAAGACTTATTTCTTACTGGTATATTTTAGTTCTGGTTGCGTCATCACTATGCAATATTCTTCTGAACCCACTGACACAATTACATAGATCTCTTTAAAACTTTCTACATTTTCTCTATTTAGGTCAGATTGAGAAATAAATGAGGAATTTTCCACTGAAAGAACAGTTCAATACACCCTAAATTGAGATATTTAAGCACACAATCGATACACATTATATCCTAAATGGTTTACTCTTTCTTATGGTTTTTTCTCTATCACTTTTCTTGTTCGTAGAGATAGCCGATCCTCTGACAATTAACCCAGATTGAGGTGGCAACAGAAAACAATGAAGGTTACAGTCCACTCTGAAATACATTATTAGTTCTAAGTAGGAATTTTCTCTTGTGTTTTACATTTTATCCTTTTATCATTCTTTGTGACATTACGCTTTATTTAGAAATGTCAAAGCATGAAAAGTTAGCCTAAAAAGTCAATCAATAGACGGAAGTAATAAAATGTAAAGTTGCCAAAGAATGCCATCTTACAGATGATGTGGAATTAACAGGGATTTGTAATGGCTTGATGGAGATTGAATATCTAATCCAAAACTACCATACACTGAGGAAATGCCTATTGAGTTTCTTTCTTTAGACACTTACCGACATTAGAAACAGGTCACAATATAATTCTGTCTTAGGAGGCGTAAACTCAGATACAAAGATAAATGATATCGTCAGTACCCATCAATCCGTGTTTTAATTCAGGCATCCACAATCAAGGAAAAATAAAGTGAGCTGAGTCACGAAGAAGATGGATGAAATGTGACTACACTTCCATAAAAAATATCGATATTTCAGCTTCTTTTAAGTGATGAGCTACCTTAAAATTTTGATTGTAATTTACAAAGAAATTGCCTGAGATGTTATTAATGAACATCTTATTAGTAAGAAATTTCTTGCAATGAGTTCGACTTTTTATGGGTATACATTAACAAAAGTGAAAGAAACAACCAAAAACGTTGAATAGAATGGTGCAAGAAACACTCAGGTACGGCTCCTAGCCAGGGGGTTAGTTTCTGGTATGACATATAAAGATTGCCTCTCTTCATGAATGGGTTCATTAAAATATTGAAGGAGTGGCTCTGCTGTGAGTGAACAAAACAGACACACAGACACATACAACAGACACACATACAAAGTAATACATTTAGAAAAGATAAAACGTTTAGTTCGTGTGTGCCCAATGAAAGAAGAAATGAAAAAATAAACTGATTCCTTGACAAATCTATAATTCTAATGAAATAATTATTCTGCAGCATATTTGGAGGAACAAGAATTCATGAATAATGAACACTCATTACAAAGACTTGAATAACGCGCACGATACTACAATAGCATTTTACTTCAATTGTTTACATAACTACGATATGATTTTAGCATACTACGTAGTAGGCTATGGTAACAGTGAATTAGCAATTAATTATGAGTATGAGTAGATGTATAATGTAGACACTGAAATCCGGATTTGCTTGCGTGCGAATTCTACTTTTGTGAAATCAAAGTCTAAACTACTTGGACGTTTGACCAGCATATTGTACATTGGACAAAAAAGGGGAAAACTAATTACATAAACAAAAATAGGACTATCACAATTAACTTTTAAGGAATTCTCCTAGGACACTCCTCTTGCCTTTTAAAATATATACATCTATGCAGATTCCTGTTCTTTCAGGACAAATCTACAAAAATTCGGAAATGACTTGTTGCATTTGGTAGCAACAGAAAGTGCGAGTCCGGTGCTAGAAAATCAGTTATGGCGAGGCGTCAACAAATACAGTTCGTTATTGCCTATTATAATAGCACGCAGCGCGGGCTACAGCACGGCTGTGATATTTGAATTCTATGGTAAGACCGTAGTTTCACACACACACACAAAACAAAATATTTTAATGATATAGATATTAATGAAGTTCTCACAATTTGCTGAAGGGAGAGGCTTTGCGTTGTAAAACCATTGCTGGAAACACGAAAAGTGCAAAAAAGGAAAACAGCATTGTTGTTCCTCCGTCGTCGTAGGTGGCTGCCAAATGTTTAGGCTTGAACTGAACCCCAACTCTCAAAACGGTATTTATTAACGAAGAAAGCGTACACTAGCAAAATTGTTGTGTTTAACTCAAAGAACAGTGGCAAATCTTATATTCTGTTATCTTGTTTAAAACAAACATTAAAATGATGAAGCAATTACTATCAATGATCGTTTGGTTGCGTACATTTTTGCCGCATTTGGTATTCCTCTTGAGGACGTTAGAGGTAAGCGTGCTACGAGCTGAGCAAGGAAAGGCTTGGGGTTGTCTCCTGACACAAAAATATCAGCATAACACAATCTGAGCAAACTTCAATTTGCTATTATTGAAATTCAAGGCAATGTAAAAGACCACAATTAAAGAACAACTTTTTAAAACAATAATTCTTAAACTCCCATTTTCTTGCCTCCAGCATGAACAAAAGACCTTGTTTGATTTTCCAGGTTCAGCTCAAGCAAGGTTGACAAATCACATTTGTCTGTCCTGACAAAGGACGAGCAAAAACCCTTTGTGTGTAATAAATAACCCTTTATGTAAAAAGATACGGTGTATGTGGCCAAGCAGTTTTCGCTGGGGGCGGGTCTCAGTTCTCCTTGTTCTGACCGTTGCCTTTTTTGCTAGAGTGCGGACGATGGACAATTTCTTCCAATTGAGCAAGGAAGTTAGTGTTGTGACTTCGGAAGATGGTCTAGATGTTTCTGCATGCAGCTATAGCTGACCTTAAAAACTTATGGAATTTATGACTATGCGAGAAGTGCTTAAGCACTGGCTTGACGAAGCATTTTTCTATGGTGATGTTCCTTGTCTTGGAATATGGAGGGTTAAACCACATGGCCTTTCTGTTTCGATTTTCCTTACTATGGTGAGGAGCCGAGCGTTGACTGATATCCGTTGACTTTTAGCTCTTTTCTCTGTCCAAGTGTAAGGTACATTGTGGTAGGTGTCTTCATATTATCGTCAGAGAACTCTGACAGTAGCTTGATAATTGTTGATCGTTGGGTTTCCTGTTGGGGTTTTACCTTCGACAACTATCATTATACGGTCATCGCGGTCAAAGAAACCCAAGTACTTGATAATCTCTCATCAGAATAGTTCATCTCTGCTTATGACTTTTATTCTTCAGGATATCCCATATGAAAGAGGGGGACAATTTAGAAGGAGAATATTTTATACTGTTCTAGATCCGTTGTCGGTCTACGTAAAAAACAACTGTTTCCTGAAAAGTTTTAACGCCTTGCAGCCTCTCCTTTCCTGGAAGCCGCAGTCAGAATATTTACATTCAGTGAAATATTTGGGGATTGTGAAACTAAGATGTGACATCAAACATCATTTCAAAGCGATACTGTGGGCCACGGTATGTATTCTGTGCGACAACTAAAAATAACGTGAAAAATTTGGGTAATGTGTTACAACAGGTTACTTTTCAGTTCATTAATGGAATTTCTGCTTGCTGGGAATATTTTTTACAATGTAATCACTTTTTAAGTTGTATGAGGTGTTTTCTGAATACAAAAATTGCAATGTGGTTGAAAACTTGTATATATGCTTTTTATTAAAAGGCCCGAGAAGCTTTTACGAGGAAATTCTTCAACTGAGTTCATTACAATAAAATTGCAACTCTCCTTCCATGGAGACAACAAACGCCCTCGAGGCTGTATTGCAACCCACTTGAGATTTTTGGAGTCTTCCAAAATAAAAATAAGTCGAAGGTGTATTTGTTGGTCATTTAGGATGTTTGTTTACAGACAATGAATGGAATGTAGGTCTGTTTTGATAGTTTAAGTAGGAAAAGAGAAAAACATCTTATTTAGGTCTGTTTAATTTGAATTTTGAGGCCTCTGCATTATCAGGATAGTTTTGTTGCAAATTAGCTTATCGTAATGTTTGGATTTGAACAATGCTTACATAAACAACGGTTGTTTGTGATAGTGAGTGATAAGCTGTAGATTATATTCGTTATATATACTCGTTTACAAGAAGATAATTAGATCTGAATCTTTGGTTGAGAAACATAACATTCTTGATCGACTGCGCTACACACCGGAAACTTTAGCTGTGATAGATACCTTTATCCGCGATAGGTTTGTTTAGCATTAGGTTATATCATTACTTTAAGCCCTAGACTGAGGAGGAAACTTAAGTTCAGAGTGACTTTCATTTGGTAACATGTTAAAGGTCAGTCCAACCTTGACATCTTCCTCTATGTTGTTGTGAGAGTTCAGCCTTGGCCCCTGCTATCCGTAGACTGAAATCTTAAAACTATTTATATAATTCGTAAAATATATTAAAATAAAAAATATTATGCAATTAGTCGTTGTAGGGAACATTAACTATTCAGACACACTCTAGTCTAACCAGACACAGACTTACTTTCTAGTTTAGACGGAAACAAACGGACACACTCTCTCGTCTAGCCCCTCAAAAAATATGAGCATCCCTAGCCAGGAAGATATGGACACACTTGCATGAACTACTTTTTGATTTGATCTTTTGTCTGTCGTTCCAAACGAGTTTAAGTAAAATGATTGACAAGTCATTGAAAATTACCCCAAGTGTTGCACTATTTCAAACGGATAAGGTTATTTTACAATTGTGATGTATTTTTTATCGTATGCACTCCATACATACTATGTTATATGAATATGCACATATTTCTGTGACTGCATTCAGTAAGAAACGGTAGACACATATTGCACGTGCGCTCATACCGCATAGCATGCACTTTACTGTCTAACATACTGCAAAATGTGTTGTTTGAAATGGATTTGGATTCAATCTTTGAAGCGGCTACGTTATTGCATGAGTAATGCGTGATAGTGACAAAAGTTCCCAAACACGAATGCAGCGAAAGTTCACAGCTGACACAAAAGATATCGAATTTGACTCCACGATTACTGCTCCATTTTTTTTTTATTCTACTCGCACATAAATTAAGTTGATGAATAACCATGACGATTGACAACAGCAAATAGAAAACGATGACAAAGAAGAAAGACGATGTTTAAAGACCAAGTGACGTGCATCTACAAAAGAGGAAGCTTTATTCACGAGTTGAAGAGTAACATCCTCAGTGATAATCCGTTTGAATTGTATTTCTATCTATTACTGTTTTTGAGATATGGCTTTCACAGTTTGACGAAAATGCAAAACCGATGATGTAGGGTGTTGCACAGTGTCAGATTTTTTCTCTAGTTAGGCCTTTACAATTTATCTCTTAATTACAGCGTTACACATTGGTAAGTGTTATCAATATTTATCAAGAATGGAATACGTGCTTCCAAAATTAACCCTCAGGGCATGTAAAATTCTCAGTTGTCCTTAAAATAAAGCTTAAGTAAACAAAGGATAACATAAGACATATCAGGTGAGTCCCTTCCTGGACGTCACAAATTTGATATTTCACTTATGTTTATTCATGATGCAATTGTAAAAGAGAAATTTGTTTGTAAAATGGTCAATGTTTGATGGATTGTCAGGAAAATTGTGACTTTTTTCAACATTTTTAATGCTAAATTCGGTTTTTACTCCAAAATGTGTTTTTCATGTCAATTGTACTTTGAAGTAGGCCTACATATTGTTTACAGAACAACAATCCCTACTCTGTGGCTGTCTGTGTATGGGAGTGCACACACTTTGCTATCTTTGCTTACAATTCTATATTTTGTTTTAGGGGGGGTGAAGATTTGCTCGCCAATGTTACCAACCAGAGAAGGCAAAACTCGCATTCATCCATAGCTTATCCACTTTTACTACTACCCTATGGGTAACTCAGAGCGTTAGTACATAAATGCACTAGGCTTAAATGATCTCAGACAAGCTTTGTCTTTGTAGATCTAAATGAGGTGGAGAATGAAAGTGATGGATAAGTCAATGATTTCTAGTTTTGTCTAGTTCAGAGATACGGATGCCTTGAATGAACATAATTCAAGTACATTAATACATAACAATACAATGAAGTGAATCTTGCTATTGTTTATTAAGGCGTAAAATCACCAAAGTGCTTGCTTTGCCCATAAAAGTAGATGAAGCTCAACAGTTTAACAGATAATGGATAATAATAGATAATAGATAATGGATAAATAGATAAACAAATGTAAAGAGATAAAAATTATTTGAATCTGTCAAAAACTTCTTTGAGTGGACCGGTGTTTCCTTACAAAAATCAGAGACTGGACGTCGGGTTGAGCTTCTATTTGACACTTTGTTTATAGCTGGACAACAATATTTATTTTTATTTCATACTTCAATGGACCTTTCTGTCATTTAATTACTGCAGCAGTTTGCCAAGTCCCATGGTTTTATTAGGAGGACCACAGAATGATGTAATGCAATATTAACTACATACTACCACTTTTTTTAAATCCTCTATTGTAGGCAGAATATTTTAACCTACCTACCTACCTACCTACCTACCTCCCTACCTACCTACCTACCTACCTACCTACCTACCTACCTACCTACCTACCTACCATACGTACGTACGTACGTACGTACGTACGTACGTACGTACGTACGTACGTACGTACGTACGTACGTACGTACGTACGTACGTACGTAGGTAGGTAGGTAGGTAGGTAGGTACGTACGTACCTACCTACCTACCTACCTACCTACATACATACATACATACATACATACATACATACATACATACATACATACATACATACATACATACATACATACATACATACATACATACATGTGTCACTTGTAACCCATGGAAAGCTCTGCAGTCTTTTCATAACTCATCTGGATTATAATAGTCTTCTTTTGCGCCTATGACCTTCGGCGTGAAGTACGGTACTTTGCATCATTAGCATAATTGTTTATTTGTGAAGCTATACCACTGTTGATTTCGAATGATTACCTTGTTCCTTATATTTATATCTAGTTTGCTACCACGTCGATACATTCGCTTACATGACGTGTCAGTCATCCGTTCACGTGATTATGCACATTCATAAAAGTCGTCTTCTAATTTTGTGATCATTTTGTGGTTTATAAATGTGTCGGACTGGTGCGTGTTTTAAATCTACATAAATTTGTTCTGAGAAAAGACACTGTTATAAAACACACTTTGTTGATTAGGCATGCAGTTTGTCCCTCTGATGTCAGATATCCTGTGTAACGTGGAAGAAACAAATGAACACGTGTTTCCGTATGTCCGAGAGAAAAAAAATGATGGAATAAAGATGCAATTAATATTATAGGTTTGAAGGAGTAAGCATACAGAATTATATTGTAATACAAGATATCTATTACAGAGAATAAATTCCATGGTACTGGAAGGAACATGATTTGCATTGTGCACAAATTAAAAAAAAATCATGCACATAGCAGTTTTCTCGTTTTAGTTGCCTGTAGTGTTGACTGTATCATAAATATTTGCACAATTACGGAATGAATAAAGATGATCAGTCTAGGCTGTCAGTTGATCTAAGATTTAGCACTGACATCACTATAGCGTGGAGACGTAAAGGTTACTCAAAAGAAGGAGTGTTCATCCCGTATTCTTCTATAGAGATGTATTAATAGCCATTGCATTCCGCAGTCTTATACAGAGATATACCAATGGCCATTGCATTCCGCAGTCTCCTGTAAGTTTCATTAACTCTATGAATCAAAGAGTCACTTCACATATCACAATAATTCTCTATTTGGTTTTACACATTTTATAAAAAAAAATATACGTGCGAGAATTTTGTATTGAGTAGGAAACTTACCTCATAGCAGTTATTTGTATCTAGGTTTAAACACGCATATGTTTCTTTTTTACAAATATCTTAAAACATGACTGAATACTAAACATTACACTAAAGGTCCTAAAAGAGAACTTTGCTTTATATAAAACCGACGCTAGTTTCAAAGTGTTCTATAGAAAAATAAAATCGAGGTAAATTGACATCCATCAACCTTGGAATGGTTTAAGGGTAATCATTTCATGAAAGTATTAGTCGATATTATAATAGTTCCTTGAAATAATGTAATAATTAACAATGGTTATGAACCTATAAATAGTAACATTCTTCAGGAAAAGTAAGAAATTATGAAGAGATCTCCTCGGGACAGGAGCTTTTTATTTGCTTATTTGCTAAATTTATGTACCTCTGCCAAAAGTTGATAATACACAGTAAAAACTCTGGTGTTAAACTAAACACAAGCGGTGTTGAATTTTTAATATTTTTGTGTAGCGCATTTTTGCCAACACCAACTGTTGTTAAATAAACACAATCTTGAAAATCAATTTCTTTACGCCACAAATGGTGTTAAATTTATTGTCTTTGGTGTTAATTCTAGTTGGTGTACTATTAACAACGACCATAGCGTTTTCTACACCACAACTGGTGTTAAATCATTTTTTCCCTTGATATTCATGATAGTTATTTTTAACCTATTCTAATTGAGCTTATACTACATTATGGACACCCTCTGAATTGTGAAACCCTTTTCACAAGCACAAAACAATATGAACAAAAAGTAAGGGTTTCTTTTCCATAAAGTTTTACATGTATTTATTTTCAGACACCTCAGTTCTACAGATAATTGTATCTTAACAGAAAAGGAACAGCAAACTTTCCAGGTACATAATTTTGAACATGAGGTTATCTACTTTGAAGTGAGGATCATAGGAATTGAATCTGGTTGAACGTATAGGCAACCAGTATCATGTGGATGAAAGCAAAATTCTCACTAATAAATATGCAAATATCTTACTAAGAAACAAGAATATACACCCTTTTTTCAGTGATATTGCTCCGTGAATTTAATTTAATTGATAGGGCTTTGGTTAATTTTCTGACGGTCAAAACTTACTATTTTCTTCCTAAGTGATACAGTGGTAGTAACTGTGGCTCTCTGTCTGACACTATGACAATACTAATTCAGTTCCATACTGAACTACACTGTTCAAGGAGATTAAGCATCAGACCCAGCGAAAAAATTAGTACCGACGAAAAATCAATGAGTAAAACTATTTGAATTAGATACGCTTTTCACTTTGTGGACGTCGACATGGATAGTTTCATGGTGCGCATATAAATCATGGTGCATGATATTTTGTATATAAAACAGTTTCGGTAACAGTTACAGTAATAGTGTAAAGCTCCCAATTCAAAACCAGCTAATCAGTTAGAACAACGGTTTTCTGCACTAAACTGGGTAATACTGCCGTCCCTTTGCCTTCTACTGCACAGGCAGTGGCAAACGTTCATCATGCAGGTAATTTTAGATCAGGTAATTTCAAATATTTGAATATATCTATGTTTAAGAATTGGATCAGATCCATATTATTGAATATTCTGATCAAGTGGCAAAGGGCAGCACACTGAATGTCATGTCAAAAAAATATATATATTTAACTTGGAGGCAGACTTTTCAGTACAAACTAAATTTCAGCAATTTTGGTGAATCGCAAAAAAAAGAAAGAAAGAAGTTTAAATTATTTAGGGAGTGGCATGAACTTCATACCGAAGCCTAATTAGTGTAAAAGTTACTCTGACCTGGAAGTACCACTTGCCTATGTGCTATTACTACATACAGCACAGGAAGTGTTCGACAAGTGCATAATACAGAGAGGATACGTGGTAATTTGCCCTTATAACAACAGTGTGGTAAGCAGATGGTAGGTGTGTGGAAGCTAACGTCTTCCAACAGGATAATACCGATGCATAGCTTTCTTCCCCAGATGAAAGAAAATCTGCCTGCTATGATAAAAAGAAAGATGAAAGGATTTTAAGTCCATTTATCATTTTGTTTCGCGCTCTGCTTAGATAATAATCAATCTAGTTAGTAACAAACATAATTAGCTCAAACAATCTCTGCCTACCCCTAATTTTGAGGCACCAGTGCGCCAATGTGTCTGTCAAAAAGTATTTGTCAAGAACTAAGAAAACAAGCAAATGAAAGAGGATGCTTTGCTCATTTTGATTCTAGCATCACCGCAAAAACATTGATTTGTATTGCCATTTTTAATAGCTTGATTTTTATTGTCATACAAGTTGAGGAATGTGCAGACATGATCTCCATATTTCAAGACTGGGTACATGCAGTTCAAGTACACTCGGGAAGTGCCGTTTCCTGCCATGTGGAGATTTTAAAAATCCGAAGTTTTCTTCGACCCTCCGCACCAAACAACGGTGGCTCTCCGCTTAGATAGTAATGGCGCTAATTAGTCACGAATATGATTCAAGGAAACACCCCCCCTTCAAAAGAAAAAAAAAACAATATAGTCTAGACACCGAGTCCAAATATGTTTAACAAAAAAAGTTTTTGTCAAAACTCAAAAGAAAAAAATAAGAGAAGATGATGCGTAAGTCATTTTGAGTCTAGTACCACTTCAATAAATGTGATATGTACAACCACTTTTTTTTATTTTCGTTTTCACATTAATTGAGGAATAGCAGGCATGATATCCATACTTTAAGGCTGGGTACATGCAGTCCTTGTTCACCCGGGAAGTGCCGTTTCCTGCCATATGGAGGTTTGGAAAAACCAAAATTTTCTTCTCCGGGCCAACTAATGGTGACGCTCCGCATAGATGGTAATCCCCCTGATCAGTAAAAAATATAATTCAGACAATCTCTGCCCCTCCCTTCCTTCAAAAAGTCTAGTTGTTGGTGTTCCTATGTGCTCAGACACAAAATTTTTGCCAAGTTGTCATAGAAAAAAAATCGAAGAGGATGCATAGTTCATTACGATTCTTGTCTCACCTCAACCCACCTGGTAAATATTAGCATTTTTCATAGATTATTTTTCTTTTCATATGAATAAGAAATTGCAGACATGATATCCATATTTCAAGTCTGATTACATGCAGCTCAAGTACACCCCGAAAGTGCCGTTTCCTGCCATCTGGGGGGGGGGGGCGTGGGGAAATTGAAAAGCCAAAATTTTCTTCTATGCTCCGCGCCAAACAGTGGTCGCGCTCCCCTCCTTTCCCAAGCTTTTTTTTTTTTGCTTCTTGCGCCGAGCCTTATACTGCCCTTTTTGTGAAAACTGCACACCTTTAATTTTGTGGTGAGGTCGCCACATAGTTGAAAAAAAAAGCACCAGTCTCGTCGGAATTTTTTACCTTCACGCCCCACCAAAGATGTTACAGAACCCTTGCTATGGCACTGCCACACAAGATAAATATTGGTCAGGTTGCCTGCCAGTTGTTTAAATAACAGTATCACATCATGTCCGTCCCAAGTAGAAAGTTTGTATAATAACTTCTGTGCATGACTGGGGGTGGGTCACTTTAAGAACATAAATTAACATGTTTTGTTAACACTCTGTGATCTTTGACTGATACATTTTTCTTTCTCTGGGACATTTGACATTTTGTACAATATATTCCAAAACGATCATCACGGTCACTAGCATAATCATCATCACTGGGCGTAATTCATTACAGCCACAAGTGACAGTGTTACTTGTGTAACTTACAACAAAGTAGTGTACAGAAACAAAAGACCAACAACAGTTAACTCTCTTGCTTTTGCACAGGCCTAGGGCTATATATACTCCAGGTCTATATATTCCAGGCTAAGTCAAGAGTTTGAAGAGAAAATGTGTTCTTCCAGATAATTGACCTACTCTGTGTGCAGTTCAAGTCTAGTCTTGTGTTAAGACGATGGTAGTATTTTCTTCTTCCTTTACACATCCCATACGGTTCTACTAACTCATTCATACCGCACGCGTCTCACCACGCTATAAGAGTCGATCACTGCCCAACCACGAAAGCAACTCTAGGATAACAGTTCAGAACAGAAGGGGCCGTACAAGGGAGTAGTGGTAATAACAGGCGTTGTTGGAATGCGGGCAGGAAAAGGGGAAAGATTCACTAAGTCTTGACCAAGACTAGTTTGAATCATGCCCTGAGTCTATATACTATAAAGTGTTGAAATAATTACAGATCCGTTGCATTCCAAATTGTCCATAAAAATTTATTAGCATACACTGTAGCCAATGAAGAGTTAGGGCCTAGTACTTTGGTACAGGATTTCCGTAGCGTAGCCGCGTTTATGCAACACTACGGTATATCAAGGTACATTAACTAGAACCATAAGTACAGTAATTAGACCTAAGTAGTTGCCGCAGACGTGAACTCTAACAAAACAACTAGTGACTGCGTTAAACCTTGTTTCCATCAATAATTAGAAGTCTTTTTTCATCACGTCTGCTTGGTCGGATGCTGAAAAAAAGACGGAAGTTGATGGGATAAACTTTCTACCTGTTCAAGACAAGATCAGGTTGCATTCTCTTCCGTCCAAATTCAACACCGAACTGAACACCAGTTTTCATAAATCCAAAAATTTAACACCAGAGTTTTGGCGTCGGAACTGTTAAGTGTCTTCCTGTCACCTCCATGGTGAATTGCATCACACAGAACATCAAACAAAACTTCGATATAAAGGAAAAGTAATGGCGGATACGCTAAATATTAAATACAATTTATTAATTTCCTCTATTCTGTTAAATGAGTTGATTTTGTCGAACTTTATCTTTGAACAATACTTATTTCTTAAAATCAGCTTTAAATGTAACCAAGGAACAAAGTTTATTTATCAGTAACTATTATTAGTCCTTTGAATAGGGCAAGTCTTTTTTTTTATTATTTTTAAACCGCCATGTGCTTTATTGGATATTCATCACGATTCACGAATCATTCATAAAAGGCCCATTTGTCTCGTAGTTTTAACCAAAGATTTTTTTTTTCATAATATCTGTCAACTTGTGGTCTGTTTTAAGAGTTTCTCTAATCTCAAAGGCTTCTGGGAGGCACTGATAAGGGAATGGATGACTTTCTTTCTTGATTTGAAAGCTGTGGCATGCGGGGTTTACTTGGCACCGCTGAGTGGACCAGATATTCTCAAAGGCATTTTTTCACAAATAACTAAATTATTACATTCCAGCGTATAGATTCGCATTCGTTGAATCCATTCACTTTCTTTTATTTCAACAATTATCTCTCAATATCCAATTTGGCGCCTTCTCTTGGCTAGATATATCACTTTAGTTGAGATTGTTTACCCTCGTGGGCTAGTAAATTAATCAGACTAACGTAACGTGTCCTGTGTACGTCAAGAAGTATTACTAAGGGAACAGCGTTTAAATAATTTGAGCAAGTTCCCTGTTTTGGTTGAAATACTTTGTCTCTTCTTTGGAATTTGTTTCTAAAGCGTACCTTCTCAGTCATGACAACGGAGTTTGAGGCCGTCTCCATAGTTTCAAGAAAACCAACACTTAAGTTAAAATAGGTCAATTTCTTAGGAATTTAATTAGTTTGCTATGACAACTATATAATGTACCATGATATCAAGGGTGAGAGTCATTTACCATAACGTGGTAAGAAATCTATTTACTTTTAAAGGGGAATATTGTGTTCATTTTACAGAAAAAATTAAAATCAATATTTACGGACCCATTGATGTGTTAGATTATAAAGAAATGAAGTTATTTGCTGCTCAAGAATAATTTCTCCACCCAAACTTTGAAAAGTTCAAATAACTCATCTTATGGATAATGTTTTGAAGAGATGAAAATATTTCTGAGACCGATTGGCTTAATAATGAATAAAACTAGTTTCTTTGTAGGCTATATTGGTGCATTTTAAATTCAATATTTCCCCTCAAGCGTGCGATGACGATGTCTGTCTGCAGCAGTCTATCTTGCCCAATTATTACTTGCTTTGCCTCACAAACTCATGGGCCTCGTTGGGAATTTGAAAGTGGTGAGGGTGCATATATGGGCACGAGACGGGCGTTTCGTGCATGGACCTTCTGAAGGTCCCCTAGGTGATGTCCAGAAGCAACACCCTGGTGGGAGTCTAGGGGGAGAAGACGAGTGGAAACAATGCGATTGTAACATATTTGGATCCTTAAGGTAGGCCTCAGAATTCAGGTATTTGTCATACTCAAAAACATATTAGGCTATAATAATTCACCGTCTTTCCCACACCCAACTGTTATACAATTTGGCCATTACAGCAAAGAATAAAACCTTTCTACTAGACGGAGAAGAAATCTACTTATATTCTACTCTTCCTGGTAAGTTTACACCGTGTTCATGAACAAAGAATTCTAAAGCCTTGTCTGCAGTAGCTCATTAAGCCCCACTAACTAACAATAAACATACAATTAACTTGGATTGGAACCACAACACCTTGGTGGTTCACTCATGCTCAGTTGTAACTCACAACTGTAACTCAGACGCTAGAAAGCAAGAAGCAAAATTAGGAAGCGAGATGGTTTGCTAAGGATTCTGATCACATCAAGTTTTCAAGTCACTTTTTGTGAATATTGAGAAGCATTACAATCGTTACGTTAGAATCTACCATCTAAATGAAAAACATCAATAATACAAATTGAATCAAAGGACAGACAAAAAAAAAAGACTCATCTCCTGAAAACGCCAATATGTTGCTTTATTGCTTTATTTCCGTTGCTTGTTATGGAACACTTAAGTTCGAAGACGCAAAATGTGGACGTATGTATACTGTTGGTTCAGACGGGCTGTAGTACCATGTCCCTGTACATACACGTACATATATACAGTTGAACTCACGGTTACATGCTATTCTTGTTGTGATCGTGACTGCACTAAATTACCTACCTTCAAAAATAATGTTGAGACATACTTTTTCACAATTGAGAATGATTAATCCTTACTTAACTGACCAGTGCTT
The DNA here is from genome assembly GCA_021234535.1 of Stichopus chloronotus. Lineage (NCBI taxonomy): Eukaryota > Metazoa > Echinodermata > Holothuroidea > Aspidochirotida > Stichopodidae > Stichopus > Stichopus chloronotus. The sequence goes on from CM037831.1 coordinate 946,922, forward strand.
TTTGCCATGTTTCATGTTCTTGTTAAGTTTTCCGCTATGTTTCTTCTGCACCTCCGATTATGTCACATAGATGGCGCATAAAAATGCTATATTATTATTATTATCATTATTATTATCATTATTATTGGACTGAGGTAATAGCTGAATAAGCGTTTAAGAATAAGCCAAATCAGTCATGCTAAATTGTACTTAAGATTATTATTTTTGTTATTATAAAAAGTGAAGTCATCTCAATCAAAAAATTTTCAGCCACAGACTTTTAGTAACTTTGCAATTTTTAAGAAAAAAAAATATATTTCTGTGTGTAATTATGGTATAGGTAATATTTGCAAAAATGTAGGGGCATGAGCCCGCTGCTCCCCCTGCTCGGCGGGGATAGAACGACAAGTTCTTGTAAAATGTTATGTTCTCTGCGATTGACAACGTATTTTCTTGAAAGTTCCTGAAAGTTCAGTTTTTTTTTTAATTCCAGTGTAAATTTTATAAAAATTATTAAAAGTAACCACAAAAGTATAAAAGGAATGAATGAAAGGATCAACACAACACGATATAATTACATAAAGAATTAAAAAATATATATAATTTTTAAACCAAATCCAAAAGGTCGAACAGAGAATCTAGATCTCCATTTGGATTTAAACGGACAGTGCTCTAAAATAAACGAATTTTTAGAGTGACCGCAGTATTTCTTAATTAAATTACATTTTGTCGTATTGCACAATGAAGTTAGCGTAATTCTGAAAACTTCAAGTCTAACCCGGTGAACTTGTTGGTCAGATATAGTACATCTGTTTTACTTCCAGATACGTTTGTAACTGAACGGAATAAAATGTCCATCAGACTACCTATGACCCTGTCAACAATTAATTGAAAACCAACAGTTTCAAGGATCACTAAGGAGATTCTGATAAATCTTACTGAGGCTAAATTACTCACTGGACTTTTTAGTGAGCATATACGTTAAAGTGTAGTATTTTGAGTTAGATCACACCTTCTCACCTTCGCATTAAGACGCCGTCGTGCACAGTCCAAAATGTATGATACGTTGTATCAGTGACTACGTAAGTGGTCGGCTTTCACTGATCACGATACTACCATAGCAATGTACAATGTATCCATCTGTCGTCAAACGTACAAAAACCTTCAAAATCGAACACCATTATTTAGTTATTTGTCAATAGTTGCGCTAGCTCTATTTAGGGAGAAACGTTCTTCAACTTCATTTGCCAAAAATTATTTGGCCCGAGTTGAGCAGAAATTGTTAATGGCATTGAGAAATCAAGGGTCTTTGTTTTTCACGTCTCCGGCAGGGGGAGTGATTAAGACTAAGTGCACTCAAAATAAGGGCTTAACGTAAGAAATTCGAAAAAGGAAAATATGCCTGTATGGGATTACGATATGCTATCAAAAAAAGGAACAAAGGGATAAATGACGACGCTGACATTTTATGTGTATTTGAAAAGTGAGTCATCGAAAGTGTTTGATTCCCCTCCGAGGGTATAGTCTTACAATGCATCCATTATAGACAAGAAAGGTATACCAAAGACAATCTGCTTACGGACAAATAGAACATATCCTTGATTTGCTGTTTACAAACATGTAACGTTAAAACTGCATTTCCACTATTAGGTTGGTATATAGATAATTGCTACACAAAAGAGTGCAATCAGAGTTGTATTAACTGTTATAATCAGTTCTTAACTTTTACTATTATAGTCTCGTACGATATCAAACCGACCTCTGTACACTCACCCTCCCCCCCCTCACCCCGAAAAGTATATTATAACGTTTTTTTTTTTTCTAAAACTCTAAAAAGTTTTCCCAATCAATTAACAGGAGTTATTTCCCTATTTGTTACACGTGTAACAGTTTACGGATTAAGTTGCATCTTCCTGTACGTCAATCATCTTTGATTATTCTCTCTAAATTGCCCTCATGATATGATATCAGTCAGGTGACTGTGCATTTTCTTCTGGATAACGGACAGTCAGTTTTAGACTTAGATCACCAACGTATGATGAATACGATACCCTAGTTTTCTCCTTGAACCGTCTTATAGCAAATACAGTTAATTTGAAATCAAACATTTTAAAACAAATAAAATTAAATTGTACATTTTGTCCATCGCTAGTAGTATTTTGACTGAATACTGCTTCCCGGTATATTCTTACAGTATTTTAAGACTAATCACTTTTGTAACCTTTGACACTATTGGTGATTATCACGCCAGTCAATACGTTGAAGAGTGAGAGGAGTTGGTTTATTGATCGTTTTTAAAAGTCCTCCCAGAACAGGTGGAAAGCAGAATCCGTTACTGAAAAACAGCCTCAGTTAAAGTGACAGCACAACTTTTGTTGGCTAACAAGAGAGGGTATCAACACGTGTGAGTTTTCGTAGCATACAGGATATACGAATGGACTGAGAAAAGAGGGAAAAAGAATGTCATAATATAATGTAATTGTGTCTTCAAGGGGACATCCAATGTAAGAACCTGTCAGAGACATTTTGTTCCTCACACGGAGGAGGGGAGGGGACCTTCATAATGCTTCAACTGATATTAAAATGTATTATTTCTAACGGCAGCAGCCCGGCGCACGAGAAGGGGTGGGGGTGGTAAAGGAATGTTTCCACCTGATACATTTATTCGAACTGACAGTCGAATGAAGGTATTTACGTTGTAGCAGTAAACACAAGAATATCTCTGTGGGTGCAGTAAGTGTTTCTTAAATGTACATATCAACGTTTAAGTTATTTTAAATTGTTACTACATTACGACATGTCTTGATCATTGGTGCATGTGGTTTATGTCCTAATTTTTTTTAAACTGTTATCACAGTGGTGGTTGTCTACTTAATCTAACATTTCTTCTATTGATTCTAACGCGTTTTGAGATAATTTGTCACTCTTCTACTACTGATTAAATTTCTGGTGTGATCTCTATTTATCTCCTCTTTTGTCTCCCAGTTGATGGTGAGAAGAAGAAACAGCTAATACTACAAAGATTATTTGCTTCACCATTACACCCAGAACGCAAACATTTCCTAGTAAGTGAAATCATTGCAAAGCCGAAACAAGAGAGAAATTTCAGATGTTCATATGAAAAGAAGTTAAATTTCTCACTTCATCTCCAATTTCGAATGTTTATTACAATAGGCGACAAAATTGGCATGAATTTACCGAGCACTGTGTATCATGGACAAATTCGGGTTTGTTAAAAAAAAAAGGGGGGAGGGGCTCGAGTGATTGCAGTCATGGTCAAGGAGGGGAGGGGTACTCCTCTATATTGCAAAGGTTTGAATATTTAAATACCCTTGGACGTGCCAATTTTGTCGATTATTGTAATTCCAATATTGGACAGACTCTACACGTAATCTCAAAAAGGTCAAATTTTTAATTTAAATGATGTTGGATTGCACTTGTTGCTATAGCAACTGAATGTCGTATCGTTAAGATAAGGACCCGGTCCATCCCCCAACTTCAACCTTGAAGATACTAGGCCAAACGTGCAGTCGTCAGAATGTCGACCTATTTAACTTTTGTCTTGAAGATATGGTACTTTGTCTGCGTGTCTCCATAAAGGGCGGTAGACTGTCATGAGGTCACGAGTTCTCTTGCGGAAAAAAATCATTTCTGACCCTATCTCACTTACCCTAACGGGAACAGAATGTCACCTAAGCGCCACTATGGAAAGATGAAGTTATATTTTCGGTAATTTTAACAGATATTTTGGCAATGGTACTCTGATTGTAACTGTGAATCAATAGAAGGATTAACTTCGAAATACCTCTACGCGGATGCTCTTTTAAGTTAATGGAAGTGTATCTGGCATTGACTACATCACTCCTGAGAGCTAATTCCGTTCATTCTCTATGAAGTTTCTTCCATTTTCCATGTCTGATGTTTGGTTCTTTACGTGCAATCCCTTCAGTGGCATCATAGACCAACCACACTCCGGCATCTTGCAAAGTGTCGGCGAGTATTCTCACTAACTATCGATCTGTAAGAATGACTGTGAGATTGACACTGTTTAACCTGCTTACCAAAAAAAAAAGATAACAAGGAAACCATATGTGCACGTTATAACTTCATTATAGTTTCATCATCACGTAGGACCACGTAGAATCAATACATGATGACATACTTGAATTTAACATTAAAGCATCCATCCACAGAAGTTTATAAGACAATAAACTTTGCTACAGGTCCATTTATGATAGCCCATCATTTATAACAACAAATAGTGGTGTGGCATGTTGAGAGAACTAATCAAAATGAAATTAGTCTGAATGAATATATTATAGTTATAGGTAAGACGCACACCTTTTATACTTGTATGTACTTGTTTAGGCCTGTTCACGTGACGTAAATGTATATTAATCCTAGACATTTGGTGCAATCAATGTTATATCTTACAACCCAGGTCGTAACGAATATTCACACTATTTTTCAATGATTGTCTTTTAAGTAATGACCTTAATTCTAATAAATGTTTTGTAATATTGAAAGAAAAGTAAATGGCAGTTGGTCGTTACCCTAATGAAAAGAACTGATGTCAAATGTAATATTACAATATTGTTTCTAAGGTACCATTATTGAGATCCGTTGAATCTTACAAGTATTGCAGAAAAGAAAGAAACATAAAAACAGCAGGCATGAATTAAGGTAATCTTGCTTAGACCATAGCAACGTAGTACCACACGCACCGTGCTTCTTTTACGCTCTATGCTGTTCCTTTGCCGGTTTGGGTACGGAGCTCGTGTGTAAACAGCTGACGAACAGAACGCTATTAGAATTGCAGCTGGACGGGTATGTTAAAAGCATCGCGTTTGGAAACACGAAATTGGACGAAAATTACAAACGTCTTGACCAAGATTTGTATGAAGGCGATTATCTTAAAAGGATGTTATTTCTCACAAAGCAGGCCTTTGTGTGTACCTTAATGAAATGGCACACATTACAGCAAAAAGACGTGAACAAAAGCCGGGGCACTTCTCTTGACGTCACAGATATCGGTATGTCAGTATCTGGTGGTAGCATAAGCAGGTAATTGACGGGAACTTGGAGACAAACTAACAAACTAAGATACGGAAAGTTGTTATTCATTACTCGTAATTTGTTACCATAGCAACTGGTTCCTCAAACTTGCTTTCGTGTAACCGCGTGTAACTCGCCACGCAGTGCCCCCCCCCCCCCTCATACTTCTTGAGGCACCTGCGACTAAGGGATCGATATCATACTATGTGCAAATAGTGTTCCAACATATGACGCCCTTTAACGGGCAACCGCTCAGACAATAAAAAATATTAAATATGTACAGTAAGATACCGAAGTGTGAAGAATAGAATTTTGTTATTTTATCTGCTAACAGCTACTGGTCATTTGCAAGAATTTGAAAACGAAATATTTAGAGAGTAAACTCTACGCTTCCACTGCGAAATTGAAACATAACTGAAGGTAGGAAATAATATATGTTTTGTTAATAATTCATCTTTAATTGCTAATTAGTTCATGTAAAATCAAAACAAAACTCCCACTTATTATTGTTTGTCTCCTTATCTCAATCAGTTACAATTATTTCCATTTATTACTAATCATCTCCTCTTGCCTTTCTCCTTCCTCTTTTGTCCCAAACGGGACATTTATTTCAAAGAAGATTATTGATTATTGAAATCATCCACATAATACGCTTGACGTCATTCTTCACAAGATTTCTTCATGGCAACATGCAGCATGCTTCTTTTAATCAGTATGTAGCTTTAAATAATCAGGATATCTCAACAACTGTGTAACTGTTGATGTTTCCATATTAGGTTGCAAAAATCTAGTCATACTAAAGAGGCATAACTTTTCCTTAAAATACCGAATTGTTTCGTGATGACTTTATTTTGTTTCTCCTTGCTGAAAAGGTCCAATTGGAGAAAGTCGATCGTGCTTGTGTCACACATGGGACCTATAGTGACGCATATAGCGGATGAAAATCGTGTAAAATGTTAGATTTGCCTATCTTTGGTTAAGATAGATCCATCTTAAGTTGCAAAATCTAGAAAGTTAATCTGGGGCCGGGTGAATCCGCTTGGTAAGTGTTTTATTTTTTTTTTCAGAAAAAAATGAAGCAAAGTAAGGGAGTAGTAGATACATGAAGTTAAACACACAACAAAAGAAATAAGGGGAAGAGACTACAAGCATGTACATGGTTAGTTGCAATCCCCACCGAGCACGACTGCCATTTCATAGAGTTTAAATCTCACTGGACTACAAAGGTGATAAGAGTCTTAATGCTACTAATATAGTGGTTATGATTATTACAGATCTCTTCATTACATTGACGTTTCGTCTTCTTGTACCGTATTTTACCTTATTCTTGGTATTTATTTTGATGTTTAACTTTTCAAGCAAAGTGCTATACTTGAATAACAAGCCATTTAAAGTTGTTAAGGTCAAGGTCCTTAATTTGGTTGTGTTGCAAAATTTCACAATTTAGGTGGTCAACCTACTGTTTCTCCCTGCCCAGATGTTAAAATGTCTCACGTGCGCATTCAGGATTATACAAAATATTATAAGTTTCAGCTCTTGGTAAAAAGTAAAGTATTATTTCTACCAAATCAAAACACCTTCCAAACATGTTTCTCAACACCGCAATACTGGCAACCTATGAATATATTGAACCGACCTGTTTAAAATGAAAATAATTAAAAAAGGGGGGGGGGGCTTACTCTGAAATTGGTAGTCTGTTGACTCAAGAGCTAACAGTACACACGACGTTACTGTTAATTGTACTTAAATGTTGCATGGGCGGATTCAGGTTTTCTGCAAAGGCAGGGGGGGGGGGGGCGGTGGTGACGATGGCTTGTGGATCAGTGATGCTGAGGGTCTAAGGGGAGGTATGTCCACTTACCCTTTGCAAAAGTTTTGCCTTCGTAGGGTGGTCTAGATGCAAAATGGTGCTACATTTGATGCTAGATTTTGAGCATGATTACAGAATTTCTATTTTCAATGATTATATTATTATTATTCCTCAGTAATTGAAAATGAATGCACAGCATTGAAAAGATCTATAAGCCCCATTTCCCTACTTGTTACCCTCTATGGTCCCCCCCCCCAAAAAAAATCCAGTCCATATTTCAGCATGTGTTCCTGTTATGTGCATGCAGGGTCGTAGCTAGGGTCATATCGGGGAGGGGGGAGGTTGACGATCCCAAATTGTAACTGGTTGGATTTTTTTCAACCGCAATAGCTTCGGACAGAATGCACCCCTCATTATTAATGCGGGGTGCAATCTTCAAGAAAAGGCCAGTATCAGGTGGGGAGGGGGAGGGGGCTAAGGGATGGCAGGACTATCTAACTGGAGCGCCACCACTGGTTGTTCGTACAAGGAAATTCTGGCTTTTCTAACCGGCCAAAATGGTCGGAAACGACACTTCCCGATCGATACTTGAAATGTAAGAAGCTATCGAAGCTAAATGTAAGAAGTTAACATGCTAAAAGAACCCAGTCTAAACTCTCTTTTCTTTAATGAAAGGTTTTACCAACGGTAAACCCGGGTAAAAATTACCCAGATTTTATTCTGAGTTCAAAGGGAATAAGTGATTAAAGTAAGTATTAACAGGACAGCTGTTGGAAGACTATCTACGCGTAGCGCCACCACCAACATCACGGCCTGTGATTGGCTCAATTGTCACTGCAGAATCCTTTACTCCATAGGTTACAGCGTGCAAGCACGCACAAACGCACACATAAAGGCAGTTGGTGCGGTACACCAGAGTACATGCAATTTGGCGTCTTCACTCTGCTGTGCAGTGACACTGCTGTGCTGTGACACTGCTGTGCTGTGACATCGGATCTGTAAATAAAAGTGGCAACAAGTTTTACCAAATCCAAAATTTTTAACCTAAGAAAAAGGGTTCTAATTCTTCAGACTTAATTAATTGGAATTCAAAGAGGATTGACTATTATAGTCCAATAACATAACACAAATAACTGAAATTCCACCACTGTGTTACCTCTGTTTCACCAACAAAAAAGTGTTAAGCAATGTATACAAGTAATAGCATGAATTAAACGAAACATAAACAATAACCGTTTGATGTAAGCAAATCAAAAATGTCACTTACAATGTGAGACTTTCAAAAAAAGTTTAGTTCAATTCTTTCAAATGTGAGTAATGTTTTATACAAGTGACTTAAAACATTAAATGATGTGTAATAAATTAAAAAAAACAATGTAATTAAACAATTGAAAATCTATATTTTGTTTAACTTAGTGATACACATTCATAACAATATACCTCTCTGGCATCAGGAGTTTGAACAAAACCGTTTATCGTGTAGATTAATCTAATTAAGTTAATTTCAGTAATTGCAATTAAAATAATTCAACTCATCTCAAACCGAAGATTGTGGAAAGATATAGAATCATCAGTCCCTAAAAGTCTGTCTACATGATCATACGTTTGCTCATGAACATGTTGAAGTGTTGATTAAACTGTTGATCTACCCAATCATACCTTGGACATGGTCATGCAAATGTATGACATCATCTTCTGTCTCCCGCTTGGAGCATGCAGCAAAGTATACCGGTGTGTGCAAGGTTCATGTGCCATACAAACAAGTCCCAAACTTCTCAGACTTGTAGCGTCCTAAACTGTCTCCTGAATATCCCAGAAATCGAGTCATACATAAGTTAAGATTTAAGATTTCTCTTGCCAGGACCATAGATAGTGAACATATGATATGAATAGATATAAAAATGTACAAAAATTCTGAGCATTTGTTCTGAAGATGGAAAATGCAGCTAACAAATTGAACACCGTCATACATGTTTTAGATGTTCTTTGACTTTGTTAGAGAGCCTGTTGGTCATGAACACGTATGGAGATGATTTGAACAAACGTATATCATGTTGACGGGGCTCAGTAGTGGTTAGTTAAATATTTATTTGGTATGATGCAGTGCTTTTATTTCATCTTAGGAACTCTGATGATAAAATACAAAACATAACTTGATCTAATAGCAATCACATATACCGCGTGTGAAATTAAATAAAGGCCAGAAAAGTTACGGTCTTGCAATGATTTGTGTGTGTGTGTGTGTGGGGGGGGGGGGTGGTGCGTGTGTGTGCCCTTGTTTTCGGGTGGGATCGAGGACCGAAACAATAGATTTTAGGTCCTCGGTAGAAAATTCAATAGATTTCTCCGGTCCTCTCAAGATTAACAATAGAGAGTCTATTGTTAAGGTTAGGGTTAAGGAAGAAAAAACAAAAGGAAGCACAATGAGGTCCTCGGAATGAATGGAAAACAAAGTGGTGTGTGTGTGTACAGCAGCAGCAGTTTTGTTAATGATTAATACACCTTCTTAGAATGCTGGTGCAAACACATGAGAGTTAACAACGAGAGTGTAAACAGAGGGGAGTGTAAACGCAGACGGGCTTTACCAGAATGCTGTTGATTAAGACTCAACTACAGGCTTGACTCAACCGGTCTGTCAATCGGCTGATTTGAAAATGTTACATACTTTGTTTATCAATTTGTGTAAATTCCGAATAAGTATACTTTATCCCATCAAACATACAGGACATTAATAATTATCCCTGTACAATCCATCAATGCAATAACAACCGTGCATGAAATACCCACCATAGATGTAATAATTTTTAACCATAAATGCAATAAATTGCCCATGTTTGTGCATATTTAGGAAATTATGCAATGTCTTGTATGTCTTATTATGTTTTTAACGTGGATTTAATCCCGGATTTACCTGGTTCTTCCTGGGTAGGCTGCAAAGTAATGAGGGTGCTCCTTCGACTGTAATCCGCCACAAGACTACAATGGCTCAAGTTATAAGAGAAAGAAAAATGGTTACGGTCAGCTTCTTTATCACACGAGGAATAAACTCCATATATTTCTTACGTACTTGAAAGCTTACAAAACAAAAATCACCCCCCCCCCATGATCTCCCTACTCACTCGAACATTAATTACATCATCACACTGATTGTGGTGATACCTATTTAAGGCATGGCGTACCTCAAATCATAACTTCGTGTGTGTGTGTGTTTTTTCTTATGCAAAATTTCAAAAATGTAATTTTGTGGGAGTTCGGTTCAGCTGGCTCAAGCTTTACTCCGCTTGCATACTGACTTAACACCATCACGATGACCGGTGATTTTATTTCTTCCCTATACATGTAATGTACGGGATTAGCTATTGTAGTTGGTTAGGGACGTTAGAATGTATTATTGCTCTCTCAGTTGTCATAGCAGCAGTTGCCATGGTAAAATTATGTACTGTTGATATATGAGACATGGGGCTCTAACTTGGTGTGGTGTTAGGGTGACCTGGAACCCCCCCCCCATTAGGGTAGGGATCAAAATGTGTGAAGATGTGTGTCTTTGTGTGTGTGCGAAAGAAAATTTCAATTTCAAAAGTTTGCCTCCACCTCCTACACAGCAAAGTCGATGGAGGTCAAAGTTGGTAGATAGGTGACCCATGGTCTGAAGTTGTGTCTCCAGTCAAAATTTAGGGTCAGAATCTCTAAGTCAAATCTCTAATCGGGAAATGTTTTGAAAAAGTGTGTCGGCATTTCCTTCTCTACAGTAAGTCTAATGACCATCAATCTTGGTCGTGAAGTACCTGGTTATGATATAAAGTGTTCACATAAGCGATGACATCATAGGTCAATAGGACACACAATGCAGTATGGTAGGTTCTGTAAGTACAGTGTGCAACATAGCTGATTAGAGCTTTGCTTTTTCATGTAATGTGAACTAATATGTCAACCTATACAACCATGTTTTGACTGAGCGATTATATCTAATAACAATGTAATAGGCCTATCTAATACCGATTCTCCAGGTAATACCCCCACCTAGTATGCTTTTACTGATTGTCCTCTTGTTTTACATTGCGACCAACACCCATAAATCATATACTGATAAAACAAAAACATTGAAACACATTTTGTTATTTGAACATCTTTCATTCTCCAAACCAAGTAACTCTACATAAAAAAAATGACTTGAACAAGCACAAGTACCGACATATACCATGGAAAATTCGAGTCAGAAAAATAAATTTGGAAGCTTCCGTAAGAATGTCTTGAAATAAAACTGACTTGAACAATTTAAATAACTTCTCTGTTATCCTGATTTTCTATTTAGCTTGATGAAACACTCGAGTCGAAATCAAGATACGGTTAATTTGCTGCAGACTGAAGTGTTCCCCATAAATTAAACCAGATTATCACAAATTTAGATCATACATACCTTTAGCTACATGTTACAACAAATGCCATAAGAAATGTTGTAAATACTAAATTGGATCTACTTTGAAATATTGAAACTCGTTTCCCGGTGTTATTAAATAAGGAGAAAGCATACAGCCTTCCCTTTTAAGTCATTCCTTTAAGAAATGCAATACTCTTTAAATATAAGAAATTCTACAATCACATATTCCTTTTTGATATCGACGGTAATATGGAAGAGAGAAGCCACTAAATCAAATGAGTATCATGTACAATCCATTCTTAGCGGTCACAATAAAGAACCATTAATTCTATTGAGAAGATATAAAGGTATGAAAAACTAGGCCACGTTACAGTAGTCGGTTAGGATCAATTTTCATTCTTAAACCAGTTTGTTTTGTAACTTGTTTCTTTGTCGTACTATTAAATTGCCACAAAATGCTACCATCCTTTCAATGTACATGTGAGTGTGGTGTGCCACCTTAATGATATTATTCTGAAGTCTTTGATAAATTAGTCAACCAAATGAGATGAATATTATTTGAAATGAACCAATGTCAAAGCTTTTCCAGTCTCAATACGTTTACTTACACATGTCTTTATTCGACATTTGTAAGTAAATTTTCTATATGACATTTTATTTGCCATTGATGCAGAAGTTGTAAGTGCACCTCTCTGTTACTGAATTGATATTTCATTGGATGGATCACAAATATTTCATTAGAAGTGATGAATGAAAAAAGAAAACAAAATAACGGTGCACATTACAAAGCAAGGTGTTTATTTTTTTAGTATTAACTGAGACTTATACTTATACTTATATCAACAAAATATTCTAATTATTTCTAACTTTGCTTTTAAAACTTATAACTTTAATAATTTAAAAGTTGAAATGTGAAAGAATCGAATATAATTCACTTACTTCTCATGGCACCCAATGTAGTTATAGATTTATCTACTTTATTGATCTTGACAATTGTCAATTGATCTCAGTAAACTAGAAAAAAAAAAGACAAATTAAAGCGTTTTAAATCTCGCCAGTTTGATTTTCTAGAAATCACTAAATCCAGGCTGTCGGCGTCTTTACGCTTAGCTATTGTTACCATTGTTTACGTGTTTTGTAAGTTTTTGTAAGTAAGGAGTAATACATTCTGTAGAAAATTAAAAGCATTTTTATCGGTGACAATCAAATAGAAACAAATTAAAAATATTTTTTTTATAGCTCACAACTTTTAGCACGGTATTTTCAGGCCTTCGAGTTATTTCTTGCAAAGGACTGTCGATGAATTCAGACTAATATACTGATACGTTTAAATCACATGGAAGTACCACAATGGCCATAATCATGGCTTTGATCAATTCAATTTCTCAAACTGGCGTGCTTTGTTATTGTTATATTTTTACTTCAAATACTTTAACATTTGATAACTACATACTTAAAAGTACCCATCAACATTTGATAACTGGATCCTTGTCTAGAATCTTGAAGCTCCGAGATTCTAGACATTTTAGAAGTTAATGAGAGCTAAAAATCAATACGAAGACATAGATATTAATAATAGCTATCACATGACTGATTCAGATCACCCAGCTGACCTAGCTGATACCACAGAAACTCGAATATTACGTTTCAAGTAATTTATTTTATGAGGGTGGATGCCTCCCCAGAAAAGTTATTAGAAACTGGTCCCCCTGGCCTCTCTCCCAGTTCCGCCCCCTGTGAGAGTGCATCTATCTGTGTGTGAGAGGAGTTGTGCGAGCGTGCGTGTGTGTACACAAAAGAATGCCATGATCTCTATGATATAGGCCGTAAATGGGATGAACTTGAAACTGTGATAGGTACGTGGTGGAATATGGGTTACACTGTCCGTTTGACTTCTAGGCATACATGTAATAATTTGATCCTCTCAAAAACGACACTGTGCATCAACCCACTCAATAGTTTAGGTCTATAAACCCAGAGCCAATCGATCAGTATACACTTTGCTATTGGTAATTGTTTTTTTTTTAATGTCAAATTGCTGATATACCAGCAGGTAATGGTTTTGAGACACAAACAAACAAAAGCATTGTTCGTTTTAGATTATATTATTCAGATGTGTTGTTGAAGAAAAGAAAAAAAAAAGGGAAGGGACGGAATTGCAAAATCTTTTGATCTTAATTAACGCATTGCTAAATAAAACACTGTAAGTATACAGTTATAAGGTTATCTTGCACTTACCTGTGCTGTTTAAGTATGTAAGAACATGTTTTTTTTTTTTCTTCCTCGTAGGCACATGCTCAATGAGTACTGTATATGGCGTACATGTGTGCATGTATGATGAAATTAAGCTCTTGTTAGGTTAAAATGTTTGGAGATACTTCTTGCCCTATAAGATTGATTACATTTTCCTTTTACCTATATTAACTGTTCCTTTCGTTTTGACTTCATTCTCTCCCGTTTTTTTCACGGATACGGAATACCTTTTTTCTTTAGCGAATAAGCGATAGAAGAAAGAATAAAAGAAAAAAAAAAAAGAAAACCCCTGATCAGAATCCAATATTCAAGATTAACTCCATACGGTAGTCCTGTATTGCCATTTTCATCACATTGATTGCCATAGTGACTTAATAAGCTAATCCCAAGTCGCTTCAACAGCGTCATACAAACACTTGAGTTGCACGCCAGTCAGTTAAAGTAATTGGAATCTCTCCCCGTGCTGCCCTGCAGGGCCATCGTAGTCCTTTACCAATGCATTGCCTACTATCCATGATCCGAAGAACTTCGTAACCTCTCGAAACCGTAAAGTCAGACGCATGAATTAGTCCATCATCTTTAAGTATCACGTGAAACATATTCCGCCCCAGGAAAGAAAAAGACAAATTTACATGTTCTATATGTAGGCGATTTCATTAGTGAAAATGCACTGATATTTTTTCTTTGCCGTCTGCAATTTTTTCATCTTAAAAACAAAACTTCCTTTTGTACAATGAAGGTAAATATAACATGAAAGAGGAAAGAACGAACGGAAAAAAGGCAGGAAATGTAAAGATTGACAAATCACAAAAACCTGACCCTTTTAGCGTTCTTTCTTCAATCGTTGGGTCTTTTCTTTATTGAAAGCTGTTTAAAATGTTATTTTCAAAACAGAATGTTACCGCTATAACACCGCCTTTGAAGCAACAAGTCACAGCCGTATCGGTTCATAGATTTTATAGATGTTGTTTTAAATGTCACTACTTCATGGCCCCTCAGTATGCAGAATCCAGTGATACCAGTAATATGGGCAGTACATGTATTGTTGAAACCGGAAAGATGAAGAACAATGCATTCAATGCAGACACTAGTAACAAATCTTTGTATGTTACGAATTAATATATATATATATATATATATATATATTAATTCCTGTCAATTAATTCCTGTAATTCCTGTCCAAATAAAGTCTTACGTAACGTTCTGTTTTATTTTTCCTTCGTAGTACATTTGCGTTACCATTTGGTGGATTTATATCCAATATGAATATAGATGTTTATTTCGTTTTGTTCTAGAGAAGAGTACTAAGGATGGTCTTTAAAAAGATTGAATGTAACCGAAATATTATGCAGGGAGAACTTTACAATCATTACTTCAAATATTTAATAGTTATGACTAAGAGATTTAATAGTTAAGGTCTTATATGGTTAGCTGCGAAAGACGGTGCAGGTAGCACCACTGAGGTATTGATTTGCCCTTGTGTACCTCAGTGGAAGACGTTGCGGACATAAGACTCCGACTCACCCCTTGACATTTCCAAGCAATTATATTAACAACGTTTATTGAAGTAACAGTACCGCCATCATTTCTCGTTCCTGCACGTGTATCTTCAATGATTATATTTACTATTATATCTTCAGCAGCTCATATCGGGCCAAAATAAGTTACATTATCTCATCAAAAGAATAAACATTCCACCAAAATAATTTATATACTTCAATAATTGTCTGTCGTATTTGGACTCCTTTTTAAAAGAAAGTTATCTTTTTTAACCAGTGATTTCAAGATATTTGGCTGGTTTGAACGATTTTCATAAACATCAGACGCTTTTACAAACATACATAATGGAGTGGCAAGTTCTGTATATCGGAACGCCTGATTTTATAAACTTGCAGTACTAGAGAAAACGATTTGTTTTAGTGGAAAGAATTAGGATTGATAACAATGAAACGATCAACTTCTTTGAGAAGTGTTTGCGGATATGTCAGATCTTGTAATTTTGTCAGTTGTCACATTCCCAAATGCGTGTCTATTTTCGTAAATGAAAATTAAAGGCACTTGAGTAAATTGTTCTCTAGAGTGTCAATACTGAAGTCTTGAAGATTCCCACCATGAACAGAAATAAATGTATCAGTGTTTATGTAGCTATTTGATTGGCTGCGATTACGGTCAGTGTAGGAGGTGACGTCATTCATAAAATAGGTATATTTGTTTGATTTAAATCTGATCGAAGTGTATTTGATATAGCAAATTTTATTGTGTAGATCTTCATATTGGTGACATGCGTTACAACCAAACAAAGGTTGTTTCAAAGCGATATAAATTTAAATTGACTTTACAGGGGATATTTAGACCTCATTGATCTGTAACAGGATTTAAATTAATGATCGCTGATTCTCACCGGGCTAAATAACTAACAAATTCATTTAGAATCAACAGATGAATAGAAAAAAGTTTGACTTTGTGAAAACGCCTTTTTGAAGAATATTTTCAAAACAGATTTACTCCATTCTGTTTGGCAACAGTATAGAGGACAACCGTAAAGAGATTCTCATTCATTGTTATACATAACTACATATCAAGATTCATCACTGTATAGGAAGACTGTATATGAATAATTCTTTACTTCCATTGCTCAGTTTTCACACAATTTTCATTTTATTAATTTCTTTCTTCGCAACGCATGTATAAATCAAAACATTAATGCAAGTATTGTAAACATACAAAATAAAAAGTAAGGAATTAGCTGCAAAAAGAAGTGTTTTAAAAACCTCTAGTGAGGTTTAAAAGTACAACACCCCTAGAAAATGAGCAAAAAGAAAAGAAGAAAAAATAAGGAAGTGTAATTCGCCAACCTATCCTTTTACATCCCTCCTCCCTTAGTCTCCATTCCCTACATTCCGACACACCAGTAAAGAAACAAAAAGAAAAAATAACAAGAGGGCAATCCACGGAGTTGCGTATCTCATCGCCAACATGCACTAATTTAAGTACAGGGCATGCACACGAAATTTGTAATAGGTTTCTGCAACCACATCTCACAGAGACCTAGTTCGGGGAACTGGTTGTAAATGAGTGGCAAACATTCTTCAAACATAAACTGATGGTAAGCATCTCAATACTGATATCTACTGTAAGGTAGCAACCTTAAGGTTATTTCCTGGTGCTACTAGGCTCAAGTAACGATAACTAATGGCTCAAAAGTATCTGTGAATATTACCCTACGTAACACAATTGTAACATTGGGTTATTCCATGTAGGTTAGGCTTAGTCCTTAGAGTTAGGTGCAAGATATAAGAGCATCCCCCTGTGGGTATTTGCACATAAGTCTCCTATTTACCTGTGCAGGACCTGGTTCTGCTAAAATTATTGTTTGACTTAAAAATAACGTTCTCATAAAAGATATCATCCACAAGGGCCAGTTCTGCTAAAGATGTTTTGGCTAAAGTTAAAAAGGTGGTGTCTAGTATTGACCCAGATGCAGGCTCTAAGTTTGTTATCAAACAATCATACAATTTCACGAGTTTACTATAAGTGTAATATACAGTATCTACGTCATTGTGTTCATAGGAACGGCCTTGCAAAATTTTGCGTATAATGCTTAATTAGGTCTCAAGATATGGTGGAAATACAAATTTTGGGGCAAAATTGGCTAAATTTCTAAAAAAAAAACAGCAATTTTCACTCTCTGATACAAAAGTGATATACCTTGACTATTACATTCTCAAGTAAGTCCTTGCAAAATGTTGCATTAAATGCTCAAACACATCTCAAGATATGCTGGAAATACCAATTTTGAGACAAAACTGGCTTTTTCCCTTCCAAAATCAGCAAATTTCACTGGATTTACCATTACAGTAATATTTTGTTGAACAATGTGTTCTCAGGTAAGTACTTACCAGAATTAATAAGTTAATTAGTCTAATAGTTCTCCAGATATGCTGGAAATACAAATTTTGGGGCAAAACTTTTTTTTTTCTCAAAAATCAGCAAAATTCACTGGATATGTCATTACAGTAATATTATGTTGAACAATGTGTTCTCTAATCTGTAATGCCCCTTTCAATGAGCACTCAGAGCCTCTCTTTTTTTCCAAAACCAAATTCTTACCTTGGCTGACATTTCTATATACCAGCTGGGAATCTTTTTATATAAATACAAACATAGCAATCTCCCTTATAATTTCACCTCATTCTTCCAGACTAATAGTGATTTCCACCCTTACTCTACTAGATTCAAAGACAGTCTTCTCTTTCCGCATACTTCTTTAGTCCATTCCCAAGTATGAATTACAGGTGTAAATTTTTGGAACGCATTACCCGATCCCATTAAGTAGTCTTGCACATTAAACGTGTTTAAGAAAAAATACTGAAATATCACCTGCTCGATAAATACAATGAAGGGTAACAGTAATACTGGTTTAACTGCGTCATTGCAAATCTACGATTGTTCCTCCTACCCCCTTTTCTGGTTTTGTTTGTTACATTTTTTTCTTTTCTTTTTTTCTCTCCTTTTGTTTTCTGTAAGTTTAGATTGAATATAATCACAGACTGTACAGCCCTCTGATAGGAACCAGACTAGAAAAGTGAAAACTTCCTTCTGGTTCCTCTTCCTTTTGTGTAGTATATTTATGTTTATTTTTGTATCGTATGTCATGTGTTTATGCTATACTTGTTTGTCTTGCTTTGTTATTATTACCTACGAAGGAAGGAAATAAACTGAAACTAAACTAAAGCCAAACTGATTTTCAAACAACTTACGCCTATTTGGAAATACTACTGTACTGAATGAAAGATTGATAATATGGGTTCAAAGGGGAACGTCAGTTAAGGAACATGTGTTCTTACTCATTTAAGCCATTTCAAACCATTTTTATTCATATTCTTGACGTTTTGAAATGAACTTCTAATGGGCAACATGGTATGTTCAAACTTCCCACCCAACAGAGTTTCTAACACCATGCATGTAAACAAGGGCGCGGCCATTATGATGTAATTGACTCTGATCTCAGAGGCTTGTGACGTAATCGACGACCAGCTCTAATCCACAACAACCAACCTGACTGTCCTACATACTTCGTAATTATATGGCTTATTCCCCTGTCTCTGAAAAGGTTCACTTAGTACTTACTAAACATTACGTTTTTTTATCTTCTTCACGGTATTGTTCGCACCGGCTCACATTGGGTAATGTTGCCTTTTGATGGAAAATTCCTCTTCTTCTGTGTTTTATTGCGATCTTATCGATTACCTTATCTTGTGATAGGCACAGTGAATACACAGTGTGTCTAATAACTAATTATGTAGGTTTATCACGTTGATCATGGTTGGTCGTCGATTACGTCACAAGCCACAGAGATCACAGTCATAATGGCTCGTTACTATTTCGTATCAGTTACCTCTACTTCGTAAACAAAAAGGAACTACGTTTAGGAATAAAAAGTAAAAAGAAATAATAGACAAAAACGATATGTGCATAGACTCCAAAATTCCCTCAAAAGAAATCTTTTGATGTAAGGCGTCATATAAAAATGTCCAAATGACCACAAAATTTGCTTGTTTTGATTAATGTTGTGAATATAATTGGCAGAACTCTTTCTCATGTACTCAGTATAGATGATCAATTGAATAGTCTATATCATACAGCAATCTTCAATATGGTAACACATTTCAGAGACAACGTTCCATGTCAGTGAATGCATTATTACATGTACATATTATACATCAAGTATGAACTACTTAACACCCATACGACAAGTAATGCAGATAATAATATGAACTGTAGGTTCATAACGTTGTATATTATAACGTTATTGAAATCCGGTTATTATCATGCCTCGTGAATTTCGATTTCACATTGAAAATTCAATTTCACACCACCCTTGATTGAGATTTAGAGCCCAACGGAATTCATCATCCTCACTATTCAAGATATTAATATGTAAATATTCCTCTGATTTATACGAACACACATTAACGCACCCTACACATAAACGCACCCCCACACATACACACACATACAGATATATATAATATATGTATATATATAGTAATGATGCTGTCAGAACTCTCAGCAAGAGTGCTCTAAGCATTTATCTTCGCAGAAATATATTTAACAATTTGGCCAAATTACAAGCTGTGACTCGCTACATCATGGCTCGCTACTCTGAGTTTCGTGGATAAGTCCACTCGTCAGGCGATGCTGAACATCAATGATACGCACTGCGCAACGGGCATGCGGGCACACACAACGCACGCAAACAATACAAAGTATATATGCAAAATCGATATGGGTCACTCTTTCTTGTTGAAAAGC
Source organism: Stichopus chloronotus (assembly GCA_021234535.1). Lineage (NCBI taxonomy): Eukaryota > Metazoa > Echinodermata > Holothuroidea > Aspidochirotida > Stichopodidae > Stichopus > Stichopus chloronotus. Next base: position 966,712 of record CM037831.1, read on the forward strand.
TGGAATTTTCTTGCGTGCCTATAGGTGGTAATAAACTCGGATCGAGAATTCAATGTGGAAGTGCGGGGTTTACAAATAATGAAAAACTTTACCCAGAGACACAAATTGCATCTTTTTGTAGCGACATCGTAAGTACTGGCTTTACGTAGGAATTTCCACGTAATACTGTGTTTAACGTTGTTATCATTTAGATGCCAGATATATTTACTAAGGGTAGTATCATGCGAATACTTTGTTGTTGAACGATTTAATGTGGTTATTGTACCTAAGTTTGAAGCAGTCCGCTAACCCGACATATGTTTCGGTACGTTGTTCTGAAGATACGGTAGCCTGTTACACCACAGGGGAGGGGGTGTTGCATTTGCCCGGGATAGGGCATTTACTCTTATTTCTACAATTGCATGTGTCGTTTGGTCTGTTGGTGCTACGAAGTAGTGCTATGTTGTGTGCACTTATGATATAGCAACACAATGGTTTCCTCAGTGTGTCACACCATTGTAAGAGACAGAAACCATGGCAGAAGACTGAGAATTACTTTTACCTTGAACAAGAGTATTTATGACCATGCTATCTTCGAATACGTTTGCTTACTTATCAAAATACTTTTATAATCATCATAGATTGAGCTGAGCTGGTAGTTCGTTACAAAGTACCGCGATACAAAAATGCTTAGGTTTTAATAGAACCTTCTTTACGTTCATACGATAGAGAATGTTCTTGTGTTGGAATACACTCCTTACCGTCAGGTGTTATCAATTCTAATCAAGGCTCGTCGTGGAATGTAGACACCCTTAACAGAGAAAAGTGAATATTATGTTGAGATCTTAAAATATTAATCGAGAAAAGTATAGACACAAAAAAGACTTACTGTTTAACCCAACATTCAGTAAGCACGTAAAAACCAATGTTGGAGCCATATTTCTGAAATTGATCGGCAAGCACTTCCCGCCAGGCCACGAGCTTAATAAAATTCTCGACAAAAACACCCTCAAAATATCAAATAGTTGTATGTACAACATGAACAAAATCGTCAAATCCCACAGCACTATCACAATGAAGAAGAGTTGCCAGGACCCAACCACCAGAACCTGCATGATTGACTGTAGGGTCAAAGCTGACTGTCTTTTACTTGGAGAGTGGTTGATAAGTTCAGTCATTCATAAGACTACTACAAGGGGAAACGGAGTTCCATCCAAAATGCAATACAACAATTCCACTTACTCCTTTAGACATATAGGCCCTATGTGCTCTACAACCCGTAAACAGAATAATTAACCATACATGAAGTAAACACCATAAACGTTGCACCTTTCAACTGAAAATGTAACACACACCATAAATGGAAAATATTTTAACAATAAATGAAATAATTACAACCTACTGGAAATGTTATAACTTTTAACGATTGATAATTATGAAAACCTGCATGGAGAGAGGCGCGAGGGACCAAAACATCTCCTCTTGTTGGAAGGGTTAATTAACAGTGGTTGAGATAGGATGTGAACATCAGGCTAACAGGGTCTGACTGGGTGAACAACGTGAGTGTATACATTAAACTGCAAGGTTAACTGTAAAAGAGTGACAACCACATGAAGGCCTGTTTAGTAGTAGGCTACAGATCGTGCCACCTACACGACATAATAATGGCATGACGGGATTAACAGCATATCGCTACACTTTTTTTACTTTTCTCACAAACTTGTCGCTAGAGGACATCTCATCAGGACAAAATATGCCAACATTAATACAAGGAGACATTATGTAACCACAATCAATTGGCCAAAATGCGAGGAAAAGTAAAGAATTTCTGGACAAAGGTGTTTTTGATAAACTGTTACATGACATAATATGACAGAGAATTAAAATTTCGATTAACATGATGAATGAACAGTAACCCAAGAATCGAGCTGGCTATGATTAACATGATGAATGAACGGAACGATACCCGAGAATCGAGCTGGCTACGAGGGCTAACTGTTACAATATAGTCAAATGTGCAATATGTTATTGAGTGTTGTACGTTATTGGACTTGTTGGGCTATATTAAATTTCTGGAAAGGTGCTTTGGACAATTTGTAATAATTATAGTATGTACTTTGGGCACTTATTGTCAAAATGGGCACCATATCTGGAATTTTGTTGGGGGTACTAAAAATAACCTCTTTACCCCAGTCAGCTCCGGTCCCGTTTCGTCAGCATTGAGTGGTGTCTGAGCCTCTAGATGTTAGTATTAATTTTAGAGCATATAGAACCTACGCATGGGTGTCAATTCGTGGCCTGGGGGAAGGGGAGTACACAATTTCGTTTTGAATTTTTTAATGTTATAGTATTAGTTACATTACCTAACACTGGGGATGGAGGACGTGAAGGACTGACCAATTGACTATTTTAATGAACATGCAGACCGATTGAGAGGGGGGGGGGACAAGGGTTAAGATTGTCTGGGAATTATGGTCCCCTTATAAGGTGGGAATATTTTTCCTGGAAATCAATTGCCTAAATTATATCTCATCCAGATTTTGTTCATTAATTTGTTTTATTTATGATTATACACAGGGCCAAACTAAAAGTTTCACAGTGATCTCCTTTGAGTTCCCATTATCGGTAGAAAATCCAAGATTATCAAACGTCAGATAGCAGGAGACTTGTGAAATGGACAAATTGCAATCGTTTGAGGTAAATTGTTCTTCACCAGATTTCATGTCCCAAAGTTTTGCAAATTGCAAAGCTTGTCAAGGGGTTCATGAATGAAAAAAATTCTAAGTGTGTTTGGGGTTTTGAAATATCAAGATTACGACCAAATTTATTCACCGCTAAGGTTTATGGCAAAGGTTACTGGCGTTTTCGGGGCTTTCCAACCTTTGTATGGATGAAAAACTCGGAATCATGCACACGAGCACCAGAATCAATAAGCATACAGAGCTGATCTCTACTTGTTGTCACGGTACTAACATCCAAGATTAAAAAAAAGACCAGTCTATCCGCAATTACCTATATAATTACCTCGTTAATCACGTAACCCATTCTCTTACATTCTCGACCACTGGAAAGTCTCAACGAATGGATAGAAGATGATATTTTCCTTCTGTTTTGATGAAACTGGGTGATTCAACAACATCTCCATTTAGTAGTAGATAATTTTACCACGTGTTGGAAAGACAGTTATAGACCTTTCATAGGGAGGGTCAACTTCCTACTTTCATACATCCTTGCTCGTGGCCATCAATTGCGGAAGTAGCCATGCTTGTAATATTTTGATAGTTTCTAAATGTTGAGATATTAAAAATCACCTCTTTTTGTTCATTAACATGCAAAACCCCATGACGTCAAGAACGTCATGCATAAAATGTAAGAAAGGACAGTCCTTTTTTGTAGGTGATGCGTATAGACTGGGAACAGTTTCTCATTTCTGTTCCCTGACGATCGTGTGGCCGAATAAAATGAAATGACGCAAATGTAATTCTCGTCAGTCTTACTTGTCGAGAAAGGCAGTTTTAGATTGGGACATCATATCTTGATGAACGAGTGACAGGTATTGACGAAATACTTATTTTATCCTAGTTATTAAACCACATAATGAATACATTCAGCAATGAATATGAATGACCTCTGATGGATTTGAAAAAAAAATCAGTATAGGCTTCATTGTGTTGCATGATATAAAATAAGCAATTAATAAATTTGTTTTTATTATTTTTCTTCCATAGATTGCTTTAGAGTAGAGGGTTTGATTATTGGAGTTGAAGTATTACTAAGAAAAGCAAGTAGGAGATATACAAAGGTAAGAAGATCTTTTGACCCAGTTTTAGTTTTATAAGATATTTAAATCATCTGATTAAATGTTGCATTATTTAATTGAGGACATACACACAAAAATGGACATTCTCAAATTGAGGCAGCTGCAATAGATATCCTCGAATTGTGTTGGGATAACAACACGTCAACTATAATTGTCACTTACATGGGGGTATGTAGGTGGTAGAAACAATGACTGTAGGTAGAGTGGTAGACTAACCTACACTTATATTGGTGTATGTGGGTGGTACATAGAATGACTATATAGCTAGGGTAGTAGAGCAAGGTGCACTTATATCGATGTATGTGGTTGTTAGAAACAATAACTGTAGCTAGAATGGTAGACTAACACTGGTGTTTGTGAGTGTTAGAAACTTTGATTGTAGTGGTAAACTATCGTGCACTTACAATGATGTATGTGGGTGTAAGAAACAATGACTGTAGGTATAGTGGTAGACTTACCTACACTTACATTGGTATATGTGCGTGGTGTATAGAATGTTTTCGGATAGAGTGGTAGACTAACGGCTAAATGGCTTATTGCCCTGTATGTGGAAAGGGTTACACTACGTCACAAGCCACAGAATCCACGGACAATTACATAATGATGAAGGCACCCTTTATATATACACAGTGTAAGAAACTGTTGGGCTGGGAGTTTGAACATTTCGTGTTGTCCATGAAAAGTTCATTCCAAAATGGTTTAAATAAGTCAGCTGAAATTTTCCTTGCCTCGAGTTCCCTGAAAAGGCAACTCCCGACATATCGACAGATTCTTAACTCTTCTTCGTGACACACCTGAACACTGTCCTGATATACAACATCTTAATTCACCTTTCAAGGTTTGCACACTGAGAATGTCTGAGAACATAACCGTCCAATTTTACCTCGATCCGAACTTACCTGTCTCCGCACTGTCAATGCACCTCCTACCACCCGTGCAATGTTTAATGACAACCTTTTACACAGTTCAAATTTACCTCTATCCCTAATGTGGAATGGCGACTCCTTCTCGCAACTTGCTACCTAAAGTGTCTTTAGTGTGAATCCGAATACTTATAAAAATTGTACATTACTTTCTTTTTGCCATCTGGAATTTTTCCTTCTTGGACCTTGTACTTATTTGCTTCTCTCTCCCGGGAGTTCCTTCTGGTATAAGTATCCTTTTCCTTTGAGGAAGTTTTTGGTGTAAAAATTTCGCTCAGGTGTGTTCCGCTCGTTCGCGCTACGTGTTTAACACTAGTTGGGTTGCGAGGAATTGTCTCTGATCCTCCCGAGTGTTGTCTCTCGGGTCCGCATATAGTACATTCTGTTAGTATAATACTGTTGCTTTGCATGTGTTTAGGCCGTTCCATGCATGTTGTGCCCTTATGCCTTTTAGAGAAGCACCTTTAGGCTCCCCTTTTTGCTTTGTTACAGCTTGTTTCAGCTTTGTTATCGTAATGTTGCATATATTTTCATATGTACCCCATTGTCATCTGTGGATTTCTTGGTAGCTCTTGCACCTACCCAGATCTTGATTTTCAGTCGCATGCCTATCATATTCATACACCTGTATTATTCTTCAGTTTGGTGTTTTTATGTTCACAAGTATTCTGCCTTTATGCTTAAGACATAAGTTCCTTATCCTCTCAGACCTTGGATACCCTCCATGGTATCGTTTACTTCGTTACTTGTTTATAATGGCCTTGGCATTGTAACGTTTGCCATTATCTTGTGTTCCCGCAATTTTGTTGCTTACACTTGGCTCCTGCACGCAGCAGATCTTGCACGGGTGATCATATTTGTATCCACGCTATTCATTGCATGTTCCTTTCGGCTTGCCACTCTTTGCATGTTTTCTTTTTCAAGTTTCTTGACCGTGACCTTTAGAACGATGAGTCAGCTTGTGGGACAGCCATGATCTGTGTCCGGCGTGCAGTTCCTGCAAGCGTAAGAAACCCTGCCTTGTCTATATGGATTTCCTGCCCAACCAGTGGCAGGAGATCAAGAACTGAATTTGCTTCTTGCCGACAGAAGTTGCAGTCACGGGTGGACCATCTGCAGATGCTGTTTTGGCTCGTTCCCTAGAATCGGGAATCCCACAGCGTCCCCGGTATCCCGGTAATTACCCGGACCTCGGACGGTGTTGCCCCAGACACGGAATCACCCCGAAGGTGCTCCCCTCACCGGTCCGTTCTCCCAGCAGATCGCTGGTTCGGACCCAGGAAAGCCGGTCCGCCCTCTCCCCCAGACCCCGACGCGCCGACCCGCGGCCTGTTTCGCCGGTCCGTAAAAGTACGAAAGATTCGCCGATTCGAACCCCAGAAGAAGACTGGCAAAGTATGTTGCGCCAGTTCTACACCCGATGATGCCAAGCAGCGTCTACGGGTCGAGCATGTTACTTCCTCCGGGACATTCCGCGACAGGTTACACTCCATACCAGGCTCACGTTTAATTTGTTTGCCCAAGTGACCGTTCTCTAGGTCGGCGTCCGACTCACGAACGTACTCTAGAATATCAAGTGTCAGTTTTCGAGGACTAAGTACTGCAGCACCTCCCTATGCTCAGAGATGACATTTCTTTGGGCAGTTTGGGGAGAAGCTGCCAGAAGAAGTCACGCGGTGTCAGACACTCCTAAATTCCGAGTTTCGCCAAGAGTCACCCAACCACCAATCGGGAACTGGTCCCTCAATTTCTCGAGTGGGTTCCTACCGCGGCAAGAGAAATTGCGGCTGTTCCTGTCGGAACCGTCCCTCCCGGAACCGACAACATGCGAAACGGGCGTCGATGGAAAAATTGCAGCGAAGGAAGGGCATTGAGTGGAGTCGTATCATCCAGCCGTCGCTCCTTCAGCCGTCCTTCTGAGAACCCTCTTAGTTTATCTCGACGACTGGCCGACCTTAGGATCCTTTGCGTCTAAAAACATCGCTCGCATGTTATACTTTCTCCGCTCCATTCCCTGGATCGTGAACAACGAAAAATCGCATCTCTATACGTTAGAGCAATTCGGTTCCTAGGGTCGACATTGACGTCCGACGGGGCTTCCCAACAGAGATTAGGTTGCGCGACACGCGGGATGCGGTTTGTTCCATCCTCGCCCTTCCACACTAGCCTGCGGCGGTATGTCTCCTTGCAAGCCACGTCGATGTAGTCGACTATTGCCGTTTAGGAAACTCTCACGGAACAACAAAAACTCACGGGAACAACTCACGGCACGACGGAAGGATCCCTGTCCGGTTGAGACGCTCACTGGGCCCCTTGTCAGCCAAGAGACGGACCAGGCACATCAACCTTCTCGTCGCCCAGTCATCTCTCCCATGTGATTCTGGTTGCAACCACGTCCGTCAGACGAAAATAGCTGCCTCCACGGTCCCACGGACAAGCACTCAAGTTGTACCTTAAGTATATTGAAGACCTCAGGCGCTCACCTCAACTTTTCATCCCCTCCCCCAGCACCGGTTCACACCCCCGGCTCCAAAGAATATTATTTCTCGGTGGCTTAAGGACCTCATTCGATCCTACGTGGCTCCGACAGCCTAGGAGAGGGCCCATGATATAAGCGGAGTCCTTGCCTCCTGACCCTCCACGCAGACATCCCCGTGGAGGACGTCATTAAGACGGTAGAAGAAGATCTGTTCCACGGTCGTCGGGTGCTGCCTCTCGGACACCATGGTATCAGAGTCTTCCTTTGGCCGTGCGGACCTTGAGGCGTCGAGTGGATAGGTCCCGTCCATCATACCCCCTTCCTTTGGTGCCTAGGTATTATGGAGACAAGTTCGGAGCGAGGTAAATATCACAACACTCCCTGGTTTGGATATTTACAAGAGACGAACTTACCTATCGCACTTCCCGACAACTCACTGAACTCTGACGGCGAGCGATCATCCCTCGCCCGGTCTTGCTGGCTGCCGGCGATGCACGCGTCTCTAGGTCGCGCGCTCCGAACTTCGGTTTGCACTTTGTTGCGTGACGCAGGACTTCCTCTTCGCCATCTGGCGATCGTTGTAAGATCGCCTTGGACCGTTACCTTTCGGTGAGGGTGTTGATTTCCTCCCTTTCGTTTTCAATGTCTTACTCTCATATGTGGAGTGATTCTTCCACAGTTCGCCGTTCGACCATCTGGGAGGGAGGAGGAGGGGTAGGTGATGTCTCCCGCTGGAGCGGGATCCATGCACCTACCTTTGGGGACTAGCCTCAATAGTCCCTTTTCCCGCGATAGCACCCAGGGGGTTGGGGGATCCTGGCAATTCTTGGCCTTTTGAGGACGGACGCGCTATTCCACACTAAGGATTGGGAGAATTTGGGATTGGGAGAATTTGGGATTGGGGAGAATTTGGAATTATTGCACGGGTGGTTTAGATAGCACGGTGGAATAGGTAGCACTTACACAGGTTAGTTCTTTGCTCGTAAATATCAAAACTAGGGATTTTTTTTTATTTCCCTTTGTGTCCAGCGATGTTTCCAACTCTCTATTTATTCCTATACGGTGTGACCAATAAGCATTGTTACATGTCTTAAGATCAAACGTCACATTAGAGGTATTAGGAAATGGTGAGAACGAATAAAGGGGGCCACCGATTAAGTTGATATCGTTGTTTTTAGACTATTATGATGTTGCATGTGAATACTTCCAAGCAGCCTCTCTAGTCAATGTAAAAAATTTATTGCAGATACTGAAATTGCATATTTAATTATGAACAATGTGGTCTACATTTAATGCCTTATGGTACTTTGTGTCTGGTCACAGGTTTATAATAAGTGATTTTGATCATTAATTATTCTCACTGTCATTTTTGCATCAGTGTAAACACCTTGGTGTGTTCAAAATGTGTTACAAGATAGTGTTTAACCTTTTTTACAGTGAATATATCACCATTTACGGTCAACACATACGTAATACTCAACAAAAATGACAGATGTCATGTTTTGTGAACCAACTCAGTGCGCCCCTTTTCATATGACGCCCCTTATTTTACAGTTAATACCCGCAGAAGAATACAAGCAAATAGGTTGCTATATGACTGATACAGTGATACTCTAAATATGTTATTGATATTAGATATAATCTCTCAGTCCAAACATGGTTCCATAAGTTGAAATATTAGTTCACATTGCAAAGCAAAGATCTAATACGTTATGTTGCATCTTGTACTAACAGAACCTACCGTGCTGTATTATGTGCCCTACTGTCCCATATCGTCACCGATCGAGTGAACACTACATATCATAATCAGGCTACTTAACGGTCAAGCTTGAAACTCATTAGACTTACTGTCTAGAAGAAAATCGCAACACACTTTTTCAAAACATTTTGCCGATTTGAGATTTCAAAGGTGACGTGTGACCTCAGACCTCTGACATAAATTTTGACCGGAGACACAACTTCAGACCATGGGTCACCTATCCACCAACTTTAAATATCATCGGCTTTGCGGTCTAGGAGAAGTTGAGGAGGCAAACTTTTGTAACTGAAATTTTCTTTCGCACACACACAGACACATACACACAGTTACATTCACAAATCTTCACACATTTCCAGGGCCTCAGGTCACTCATACGTATAGACCCCACAGGTTAGACTCCCCATGTCTCATATGTCAACCGTGCATAATGTTACCCGTGGAAACTGTTGCTATGGCTACTTAGAGACCCATTATACATTCTAAAAAGCAACTACAATATCTCATCCCATACGTTACATGTATAGGGATGAGATAGTCATCGTCATTGCGAATTATGCAGATAAGTAAACAAAACAAAGATTGGCAAATATTAATACCAAAGAACAATTTTGTTAAGCAAAGATTGTTTGAAAAGCAATTTAGGTTTTGTAGATTGCGTACATACGCATATGTACTATAGATGAAACAATGAACGGCAGACAATAAGTATGTCAAAAGAAAGAGTCTGACGAATAAATTCATGCAAAGATAGACACAAAGACAACAGACAGACCAAAAGACAAACGAAAAACTGATAGACAGAAAACTAGACAGGCAAAAAAAAAAAAAAGAAATTAAGAAAGTGACTCTATAATGAGCCCTATAACTTAATGTAATTTCTTTCAATTATGATAGTCCATCTGACTAATTTCATCTGTATAAATGATTAAAATTTAAACTTGTGATAAGGACTTGTAATTATGAACAAGAATCAATATTTATAAGTCCAAGAGCAAGGAGAAATGAAATCAAGTGTTGTACTCCAAACAATTACCTTCATGTCAGTAGCCAGCAATAACGATTGCTTTGCACATGGCTAATTCCCCCTTTTCACACTCGCAAGTTGAATAACCGCAAATTGGAAATCATTATACTCAACTACAAGATAAATTTACGCCTCTTACTTTTTTATTTTGTGAAAATACCCAAAATGATTAATTTCTTCTCATCATTGCCAAGTAACTTGATATCCTTTGTTTTACTTTTACACTTCGGATACATGTTTATTGTCACTTGATTGAAACATTTCAGCTTTTCATTGATCTGCAAAAGATACCTTTCTCGTTATTAAACATTTCTATATTCTCAAAATGCCTTAATTCATACTTGTTTCAGACTGAGGGTAATAAATAAATTTGAAATCATTCAATATTTACAAAGGAAATGAAAGGCCTATTAAACCTTCAACATGAGGAATACCTAGTTCCCTTTGTATCCTGTGCAGAAACTGAATAAGCATTGCCCGTTACGTTTCGGCTAAGAAAGCCTAAAGGGACCCATTTAGCTAGATATACGGGTAATAAATTTTGTCGAGTGTCGTTTTGGTGACACACTAAGTCGGCTGTTGATGAAGGTAAATAGCTAATGGTTCGAGTAACGTGTATACGTAATTGACTTTTCTTATTTTAAGGAAGAAAGGACCCTTATTATCATTTGAACAAAAAAAATGGGTTGAAATTTTATCACTGATTGATGCAAGGTTTTAAAGTTGCATAATTAGTCAATTAGTTCTAAAAGGTAGACCCAGGGGATTGTTTTGTGTAAGTTTTAAACTAGGTAGATGTGACTTATAATTGTATAACCTACTTAAGTAGTCTGTAAAGGAACAATAAGTTGTATTTTATTTAAACAAAAACATGACTCAGCAGTATCTTGTGATCGTAACAATTGTAACATTGTTCGCTAACATCGGTCCAAAAATACCAAAGCATGCTAAAGATATGATTGCGCATTTTATGAAGAAACTGAAGGCTAAAAAGGACTGTTTATATGTTGTACATTAAGTTAAATGTAGCAACACTAAAGTGTTAACGTCTGCACATTATGGAATCTGTTAGATGATCACAGATGTCTGTGATCAAATTTCATTTCAGATAAAATATATATGTGCACTGGTCGGGGTGATTGGGTAGCACGTTTTGTATAACATAATTGTCTTCTTTTTATCGTTTAACTTCAAAATACGTTGGCAGAAGATCCTACATCCTTATTGGTTCTTCCTGATTGTGATGTTGGTATACAATCCCTGGACGAACGTTGTTTTTCAAATGTTTTGTTTCTGCTTGTGCTTTGGAGACTCTAAGCTAGCAGATTCTTACTTACTGAAACACTTTTTCTCCTTCAGATGGCTCTACCGTCCCCCATATTCATTCTGCTTTTTGCCTCCTCATTGTCGTCGCTCTATCCAGTCAACAGGGCAGAACAATTGGACCATGCAGGAGCAATTGTTGAACAACTTCAGATGCAGTTACCAGAAGATATTGAAACCACTCAGCTATTACTCGAAAGAGAACAAGTAAATACTACATAAGTACAAGTTTAGGACAATTAAATGTTGTCAGATAATTACTAATAAATATTTACTCTGCTACAATCTCTTTATTCCTTCCTTCTTGTACCTTCAAAAAGCTTTCGCCGTCAATCCTCCTCAAAAAAGAGAGTTGTCAATATTAAACTTAATTTCGAGATAATTGTTAAACAGTTGTCCAAGTGCTTCAAGTAATTTATCATCTCATTTTTCTATTGTTCTCTTTATGAACGTTGCTAAAGATGTGTAAAGTGTACGAAACAGTCACAGCACAAACAACTGAATGACGTCACTAGTACAAAAGAACCATTCTTGCCAAGTCTGAACGCTAAATGATTTTGGCATACAGTTCTTTACAGTCGCTCTCATCAGTACAACCGTATCCTCTCCTCTAGTAATAAGACCTAAAGTATTAAAACAAGTCGCATTCCTCCTTTAGCTCTGGTTAACGTAGTGGTTGCGATTACGCATCGTCAGACGTTACTTTACAAACATATTTAAGAGCTCACCATTAGTATATTACTTTATGTAAGTAAAAAAAGGAAAATAAAAGATGAATGAGTGAAGGAAAGCTATGTACGCAGTAGTCGCGTATAGACCTAAGGTCTTTCTTTATATTTCTCTTTTTCTTCTCTTTCTTTTCTTTTTATTATTTCTTAATATGTGTATCTATGACTGAATCTAAAGTTTCTGGTTGTTGGTGCCTTTTGGTGGCGTATGTCAATAACACTTTTAAGTTATTTTACTGTTTTTTTTCCTTCAGTTACGTGACCTCGCTCACGAGTTAGCTTTGGATTACTTTAATGAAGGTGACAGTAAAGATATTTTATCGAACATTGCTAAACGTGATCCCGGAAAGGACGACACAAACAATAGGGCAGACACTGATTATGATGACTTTGTCCGACGTGGCGTTCCTCCTACAATGTTGAAGCTCTCCTATGGAAAGCGATCGAACACAAAAAGATTCCAAAATCCATTCTATTTTGGTAAACGAGTTGACGGTGATAAACGGGGGTACAGTCCTTTCATGTTCGGTAAAAGAGATTTCGATTACCCACATCTGAGCGACAAGAGGAGGGGATACAGCCCTTTAATATTTGGAAAAAGAGACGAGAACGGTAATCTGGTTGAAGAAGACAGCAACGATGACTTGGGAGAATTTAAGCGCGCCGGGTACAGTGCCTTATATTTCGGCAAACGTGTCCCTGAGATGAACAACCATTATATGAGCAAAAGAGGTCACTACAGCAAGTTTATATTCGGCAAGAGAGATGATGGTGGTTTGGAAGAAAGCCCAGATGAAATAAAAAAGAAGTTCGAGAAAAAGGAAGCGAACATGCGATTCAAGCCAGAGTTTTACCTCCGAAAGAGAAATTATGTAGCAGAGAAAGACGACATGGAAGGGATGGAAGATGTTTAAGGAGGAGCAAATTAGAACTTTATGAACAAAAACTGTCAAATTTAAAAAACGAAGTCAAGCAAAGACGTATGGCTTAGATCTCTTCGTGATATCTTTACGTGTTGTTTTAGGAAAGTCTCTGAAGACTGGAAAACTGGCCGATAATTAAGCTGTGCAAATTCTAATAAATCTTGACTTATTTTGTTTTCACACAAATCTTTTTTTGTGCTATGTGAAAGTCAGATTGAGAGTATGGCCAAAACATTTGTCTTCATGATTTTCGGTCGGTGTTTGAAAAAAACATCATATAAAATGGTAGCTCAAAAGTATTCGAATTGGTACATATGTTTCTTGTTAATTAAAATGTAGGTTGGATAAAGCAAAATATATAAAAATTGAAAGATCTTTTCACTACATCTTCCACTGTACCTCTTCAAGTATCATTCCTCTGGCCCTGCTCTATCCACAGCACAACCTACTGAACCCATCTGGTGTCAGCTTCAGACTGCATTTTCAGAGTTGTTTTACTTTACCAATGAAATTTAAGAAGGCCTTAAAATTGTTCATCAAATATTTTTTCTCCTTCCACATTCACAGTTATTCTATATCCATCAAAAATGGTCACGCTACTTTTATGCAGAATAGATCATCAATAGATTTTTCAATATATTCATATTTAAATTTCATTTTCAAGTTCCCCATGACGTCTTTTTCGATCCATTCAAGTTAACAAACATACTATATGTGTAAGCAACTTTAAGCATTCATGACTATTAGCATATTATCCCATGTAGCATGTTCCTAAACTTCCTTCTATACAAAGATGGAAAAGCTTCCCTTGAGATATCTTTTTATTAGATTTTAATATAGCCCCGGTATCCATCGATAAAGGGGCAAGGGTGGGTTAGCTGGGGAAAGGGTGTACCAGAAACAATCCTCTTGAAATTGTTCGCATTCAAACTTTTTCAGGAACATTTGTTACTCTACTTCAATTGACACTTTGTTCAACATATTGTTGTATATATATATATCTTTATCACATTTATGATGATTCCTTTAAATATTTTACCATAAAAATTGAGAAACTGTTTGCTTTCCTGGGTAAATGCATCCAAGCTCATATTTTACACCAGTTGTCCTACAGAAATTGATCATAGATGTAGAGGTAATACAGGCCAGATTTGATTCGTAGTACGGTTTTACGACATTCGTTGATATATGATCTCACTCATTCTTTCTGACGGTTTTGAAGACGTTTGACGACTGTGAGATGTTTACATGTGATATGGTTGGTCACCAATTGTTGGTCAGCAATGGTGCTTAAAATAAAAGTTGGTGAATTAATTAGTACCATTTTAAATGTTGTTTGGTATTATGATCAGCATTGGAGAACATGATGAAAGATTGTTCGTCTGAAAAGAAGGAAGATGTGGTCGTTTAAAGTAAGGAATACAATACATCAAACAATATGATATAAATTCAACATCATGTTGCACTTGTTGTATCTTTTGTCGCTTTGTTTTGTAAAGGTAAAGAAAATCCAAAACCAGTAGTGTGCACAGGGTGGCACAAGGGGCGCTCCCTCTTTCCCCCTCCAAAAGTAAAATATGAAGAAATATATAAAAGAAATAATAAAAAATGATTAAAAAATAGAATGCGGTTACAAATGCTTTACTATTGTTGGAAGCAATAATAAAGCATTCATTAGTCATAATAAAGCATTAATAATGAAATTAATAAAGCAACCCGTTACCAGACTGGAAATCCCCGTCTACGACAGCCTGTGATTTCTTCCTTGTAGGATGGCAGTAGAAGGTACATGCATTATTACTGATGTAAAATCAGCGTAGACTGGCCTTAGGGCGCTGTGCATAATGTTAGGTGTATACACTGCCAGTTTAAACTACCCGGATAAACAGATCCACATTTAGACCTGAACAAAACGAAAATTGTGTATCAGACGGTTGAGTCATACTACCTATAACTCACCTCTAGTCCAAATACTGGGTTTCCGACTGTAGTAAAGGAGTACTTTATTTCAGTATTACAGTTAAACTTTGTTTTAAATGGTCCGTCATGACTTGTTCCACCCTTGTTCCTTATTCATCTTCCAGGCCTCAAGAAAACAAAGTACTAGATACGTCCCTGGATAGCTTACATGTAACCTTTGTGAAACCACTAGTTCCAAAGATGTGAGCGGAAACTGCAAAAAAGATTCCAATAATATTAAGAAGAAAAGATTTCCATCCAAGAAAATACTGACTGCATTGTCATTTCAGAAGCTTACTTTCGGAGAAGGGGTTGCATCTCGTCGATCTAATGGGTATTTTTTTTAATTATGTGTAAACAGAGAGACAGAATCCAGTCACTTATGGCTCTCTGTCTAAATCATCCTATGATGGGATTTTATTTACTCTCACTGAAATATTCAGACAGAATTTGTGAACAGTGGCGTCACCAGAACTTTAGATTTGTCGGGGGGGGGGGGCAAATGGAGGAGGGCAAAAGAAAGTGTTGGGGCAAAAATTTCGCACGTGACTCGAAAGCGAGTTTAAAGTGCGAGCATAACGAGTGGAGTCCGGGGCCCGTGGTGAGGTCTGGGGGGAAGGTGCGGTGGGTCCAGGGGACCTCTCACCCCCCCCCCCACCGGAAGCTTTGAGGTTAAAACATACCTTTTGCTGAAAATTTTTAAGTCTCCTGGTAGGTATATCATTTTTCTAAACTCAAAGTTTCAAAACAGTTTTAATTGTTTCGGCTATTCTTTTCTAAGTTTACAAGATGAGAACTTAGAACCCCTAATAGGGTCCAGTGGCAAAGCCCCGGTGGGGGTCCATTTCGGAGAGCCCCTGAAAGCTCTGAAGTTTCAGCATATCTTTTGGTGAAAAAGTAATTCTCAGGATAGTATACTTCAAATAAGAAAGCTGACAAGCCCTTGTATGGTCCAGAGACAAAGTCTGTTGGGGAGACGGGGGCAAAGCACCCGAAAACTCTGAGGTTTTAGCATCTCTCTGGGTTAAAAAATTAAGTCTCATGAACTTCCTAGAATGGAAAGGTAAAAGCAAAATTATGAATACAAACAGGGTATATACATATAAATGTATGTATTTGTCAGCTCAATTCAGCTGAGTTGGGGAGGGGGGGGGGGACTGTGGGCAAAGGTTCTGACTGGGAGGGAAAAATTCCCCATGCCTCCCTTCGTTCCGCCACTGACTGTATTTAGTGGAATGTTGAAATGGAAAAATCAATTGGAGAGCTTCTTCCGAGTTCAAATACCTCTCTTCTCATTATTAGTTCAAATGTTTATAGATATAACATTTTACAATCATAATCGTTCGTAAACTAGCACTGACGGACCCAAAATACTGGTTTATCTTTATTTTTTTAAATGTCAACTCCTGTCACCATGGTAATGAGAAGAAAGGGGACGACTCCATCAATAAAAAGCAGATAATTTACACCTTGGCACAGTTTCGCTCTACACATATGCTATAGAGTTCTTGCAAGAAAATCAAATTCGAAGGACATGGATGTAGAGAAAAGAGAAACCACATAAATACTTGATCAATCATTATACGGGTAACTATAACACAAAGTTAACATTACTAAGAACTATAACACCTTTTTCATTGCTTCAAAAATACAACAGAATTTCTTTATAAAAATTATGGATAACGATAATACAACAAAATTACATGATCAAGCTTGAGTGCAAACTCACATGGACAAGGGAAGAGGAAAAATATATTTGCAGCGTTCAGTCTGATTGTTACGTTAACAATTTGGTCAAATGCTGCTAAAGACTTATGGTCAATAACGAACGTATTTTATCAACTGTTTGACCTCATGATAGCAAAACATTCCAAAGGTAAGCTTTATTATCTTTATCCAAGTGTTGTATCAACACCTGATGTGGTGTTCCTACACTAGTTTCAACACTTTCTATAGGTGAATCCATCTAGATGCTCAATCAACACTTCTTCAACACATTTCTGAGCCATCCGCCATCGTTTCATACAGTGTAACCCCGGGTGAAGTTGTAAGCCAGTTTCATACTCTACTCATTTACGAGGTATTAACAGAAAACACTGTGCTCACAGGTAATCCCTGTTGCACTTGCTTGTTTTAATTTCAGGCGTAAATTACTGCTAAATGTAGAATCGAAATGGCATGTATACAAAATCATGACAGTTGTATAATATATATAATATAATAGTAATAGCAATAGCTTTAGGTGTTTACTAATAAAAAGAAACCTATGCACACACTTCAAGTAAATATTCACACTAAGTCTTCTATATTTTATCGATTAAATTACACCCCACGTCTTTTAATTAACCTTTACTTAAGCATAACTACATTCACTTAACAAATTAAATATTCATGACGTAATTCCACACAGAAGTCTTTTTCAAACAGCTCTCCAACACATTCTGAAGGCACGGTACATATTACTCCATAAAATTGATGCATCAACACTTCCAAACCGTTATTTAAGGCTGCCTTAACACATTATAAGGGCAAAGCCAGGTGAAGAATTAACTCATACTGTTATAATGGTTGCCCAAAGGATCAACGCATTTAAAGATAATTTTTCATTCAGGAGCTGAAGCAGATTATGAAGCAATTGAAAAACAGACTTATTACTCTCAATATCAATAACGTAAACACTTTTCTCTTCTTTGTTTTTTTCGTTTCTCTCTTTTTTATTGTATGTAGGCTTCAAAATTAGGGAAAAGGAAAACACAGAAGCTTCTTTTTATTTTCTTCATTTTGGAAGGTGCTCATTTTACTCAAATACATGCTTATTACCCTTATTAATACTAGGAGAAGTGTATGATACGTAGTTGAATTTGGGATAAACGCTAGGTGTTGTAAGATGAGTGTAGGTTAAAACCCAACAATGCTCCGACTGACAAGGAATCAAATTAATACTTGACGTCCCTGCGGGAAAGTGAGAGTATTAGATCTGGATGTATTTTAACAAGACAAGGTAAAAAAGGGGTAAAGAAAGGGTAAAAATTACACTAGAATTCAACCTCTGGTAAACTTTGGAGTCAATGCTACACCTTGCTTGAGTGTTGTCAAAGCATCATATAGTGTTACTGTAAGTGTTACAAAAAAGCTAGAAGTGTTACCAGATTCGACACATAATATAAAGAAAAGATAACACTTGACGTGGGTGCTAATATATCACTTCAGGGTATGATTCATGACACTGCATAGTGTTATAGTGATCTTAACATAACAATTAAAGTGCTGAACATCAGTAAACGCCTAAAAAAGTTCCATTTTTTTAATGTACACTACACAAGTAAAGATACGATATCATGGTGACAGTTATGCTTTCAGAAAAATCCAGCATCTTCTTGTATGACATGCTCAACTTAATATTCTTCAAACTTGATGGTAAAATTGGATTTTAGGTAAAATTTGTGTCACACTTGTCTTCGTCAGTCGAGGGTGACTTGTCGCGCTTTTCCTGAAATCTACCTACGTTTACGGCATGTGCCAGCTCGTTTAAATTTGCACTAACGTTAGTTGTGTGTTCAAGCTCATGAATCAAAGTGTATTCTTCATCGAATTTCACAGCCCTAATTGAAAAAATACGACAAAAGTGTTTATAGCGGTAGCAATGCATCCAAGGCATAGCATTTTAAATCTCATTTCCAAGGAACAATATACTAATAATGGAAACAGTTGGTGCGACGCGAAAGGGCGTGCTGAAAGGCGTCATTGGGAACTGTTGTTGGACTTCGATGTCTATCACAAAAGTCCGGACGTCTGCTAGCAGATTTCGGATTTAGCAGATGATACCCGCAGTCATGAATTTATAGGATATATTGTCGAATGTTAATGTAGTATGAAATTGTATAAAAAATTGATACTATTTAAAGAACATTTGATCAAGAGATATTGCCGGAAATACATGTAGACCTAACATTAGGTCAATGTAAAGATAATACGGCCACGCTTGCCAGGAGAGAAGCGTTACATTAAAACTCATTACAAGAAACTAGTGCTTTTGTGAATTTCAGCAGGTATCTATCCGATTATCTCGCTTAAGATGCATAGAGTTATTATTTATTCTCTTTTAGAATTGCTCTTACTTTATCAGTAGCTTTATGGTTAACTCATCATTCATCGATAACGTCGCTTAAACTACGCTACTAAAGTCAGTACACGTTTAAATGCATGACGCTAAATAAAAGAGAATTTTACTACAGGAATGCTAGGCCTTGAGCCCTTCACACGATGATGAAAGATCAAACTTTATATTGGTAACATAGGTATATGTATTTTGAACAATCCATCAGTGAGGGTAACCTTGAAAGGAAAGTCCGAAAAGTTATGCACAGAAGGTTCCGAAACCATTAATCCATTGTTATTCTTGTATTTGCACACCCCGAATATAAGGATTATTTCTTCTATACATCCTTAAACACTTATGCTGCATATGTTACACGAGTCATTACACACATTCTGTGGTCGTCGTTGTAACTACAAGTCGAATATTAACTTACGTCAAGCACATTGTCTTCACCGTATTTACTTAACCGTTATATCTTTTCCTTATTCGAAGTAGTTCTTGTAGGCGTTGAAAAAGTCCGCTCCAAAGAAACCATCTGTATTGATTGAAAAGCCCCAAACGAAGAGACAAAGACCTCCATTTTCATTTTTGTCCTTTTTCTATCTCAGTGAAGATTTTTTAGCAACATCTTCTACCATCATTTCATTTCTCTATAGTTATTATAATGAACTCCGGTCGATTCTCGAAGAGTCCACCGTCGGATAAGAATGACCTCGTAACGGACGGAATGTTTAATCAATAACCCGAAACAATTCCTCGGTACAACCTGGACTATATCATGCACTCATACAAAAGGTGCCTTCTTTGCAACAATCACGTTTGGAATCGAAATCAGTCACTAGTTACATCAAAATACGATCTATGCACCACATTCAAGTAAACCAACCTGAATTAGAATGCAAAGCATTCGCGCCTGTGAATATGGGCCCTCAACTATTTGTGCCTGGTTTGTTGGATTCAATGGTGTCCTCGTAAGATTTTCATACACTGAATTAATTCTGGATTTCAGGAATGACAGCAAGAAGTACAGCATGTTATCATCTTCTCAGATTGTTTTTGTCACTTTGAACAATGATAAACAGAATAAACATCTTTCAAAACATGACGTTGTTGATAGAGAATATGAGATAATGTTGGAAAAAGAACAAATAAGATGCTACGGTGAATGCTAAGGTGGTAAAAATATGCAGGTGCACAAAATAAGAAATAGAGAAGAAAATGTTTGAAATTAAAAATGTGTGCTATAATTGTAGGTGCTGATCAAACATTAAAGAACTTGTTACTGTAAAGAAGTTAATTGGGAAGTAAGTTAAGCACACTTGTAGTTAAAGAAAATAGTTAAGGAGAAATGGAAAGACATGTTTGTATATGGTATCATATATTGAGGATTTGTGTGGTACCTGGTTTTGAGATGTTCATTGAGTAAAGTAAATGTTTGGCAGTATGTACAACATTAGAAAACTTGACTTCGGATGTTCACATGCCGTTACTCGTACGTTAAGATGGGATTCACTTCAACCTCACTCTTCTTTTGTTCTACTGAGGTTCAATGTGTTGCAAATTTTCATCTCCTTAAGTCAGCCTTTTATCGCCTCACGCTGTGATAATCCACATGGTCAATTAAACATCGTTCTCGTAAAGTAATTCAGGTGTGCCAATCCAATGTCTAGGCTTTCTTGAGCTGCCTGGCAAGGGGTATTAGGTGTCATGTTCATAAGTGATACATGTGTAATGGGGCATGACAGAGTTGAACACTTTAGCACGGTTGTAACGTCATGATAAAATCCGACATTGCGGTGCTGTGAGCACGAGGACAATAATTGTGCATAAGGGATGTAAATCATTTAAAATGATAAAGATTTCAAACTTTCCCAACCGTGTCTGAATTTGGGGTTGTCATTGTAGTATGTATGGTAAATTGACTGGTACTGTTTAAACATAAATATTTTGTTGATTTAGATAATACTTGTGAGTTAATAATATCTTTACTGATCATTCAGTATAAATTGAAAGGTTTTGACCGAAAACAAGTGAGAATTGTTATCGGTGTATCACATTGTCAGTCCAGTTATTAAGATGAAAGGGATAATACCGAATTGGAATTTTCTTTGGAACTCACGTTGTGAATGCAAGGAATGTTACAAATGCAAGAAGAGAATGATGGACAATATGTACATGTGAAAAGTTGCAAAATATATATTAAATGACATGTATGAAAGTGGATGGTTTACTTGGACATTATTCTAACTTTTGTTTTGGCGCTTTTGAAATGGTGTTTAGTTTAGTACATAATACGTATTGGAAATAAGTTATATTTTATTATAATAAAGTTTATAAGTTTATTATATTATAATAAACTTTGAAATTATAATTTGAAATAGAAGACTGTAGTTATTTGAAATTGCTGCGGCAGTTACACCCTGACTGTAAAAGAATGTTACAAATGTAAGAGAAAGTGGTGAAGCATTTGCACATGTGAAAAGTTGAGCATATGTAAGGTACTATGGTTTGAATTTAAAGTGGAAGATTTATTTTAGCGGTGCTCAATTTCGGTTTGGAAGGTGACAGTGATGGTTACGTTTTTAAGTTGGCCTATGGTAACGAAAAGCATTGTAAACCTGGAAAGAATCATTGAAATAAAAAAAAATAATAAATCGTAACACCAGTTCGATAGAAAATTGTAATGTAGGGCGACTAGCCTTCACTCGGGCGGTTTGCACAGGTAGCAACCAAGTGCGATGAAACCTGTGACTGACATGAAGCACGGTACACATCTAACAAGACATCAGAGCCTTAGGTATCAGTTAGACTTACCTTAAGTAACCTACTCGCAACACCAGCTGTTGTAATGAATGTTGCAGGAGCCAATGTTGAGGGAGTGGAGTACACAGGAATTTATGATAAGCTTCATGTACGTTGGAACACGTCAGGTATACTACAAACCAGGTATACAACAAAATTAACAATGGTGTTATCAGCCTAATGAGTATTGCTAGGGTAAGATGATAAGATTCACAATTCTCGACAAAAATTAAAAAAAAAAAGGGACACCTTCCATTGAATGTCGAACTTTGGGACATCTTAATTTGATTGGGACAACATTGATCTAGGAGGGGGGGGGGGGGGGGATTGTGAAAGACAAACGAATCTACTTCAATATTACCTCATTTGTGTATACGTGTCCCATCATTTTTGTCGAGGATTGTAGAAATCAGTCTCACTTTCAAACTCTGAGCTGCATTGGTAATGCCAGCTCGCCACACTTACCAGTCACATGTACTATTGGTACGGATGGCTAGACGTTTTAATATTTACCTCCCAATTTTAATTGAGCAGAATTAATTTTACTTAAGTATAATTCAATTCTACCAATGTAAAAGTAATTAAGCTTGGGGTAAAATTGTGTTTGGCTTAAGTAAAATGAATTATGCTAAGTAAAATTGAATTTTTAATAAGCTTAAGTGAAATTGTGATCATATTTTATATCTAGAAAAACGCAAGAAAAAAAATACTCCGTGACCGTCGTTGTTGTTATCTTCAGAAAATAAAACAAAGCCTCAAAGTTAGTTGTAACAAGTACCAATGTGTGAACTTAATACGTTGTTCCAATAATAACTTGACTTTTCAGGCAATGCTAACCTGCGCTGTGGTTAATTAAATGTGACCTCTGTTCTGTTTAAAACAACTGTGGCAAGTTTGTCATGCACACCAAATGCATGAGCATGGAGCTCGCCCCCATGGGTATGCATAGCCAGCCACATTAGAGGGGAACCGCTAATGAAAAGCAAACACAATTACTCTGTCAACACCACACAAATGCTTACTTGCGAACAGTTCTATTAAATAAAACTCATAAAACTTCAGTGTATTAAACCAACGTGATGATGGTAATAGAAATCTTAAAATATTGCTTTATTGTTTTTTTTTACATGTTTCTAATGCAGAGAAGGTATATTAAGAAGAAAAAATAGTCATACGAAGAAAAAATAGTCATAAGAAGAATTCTACATGATGATCATACTTTCGACTTTCAATACAAAACCCGCGACAAACAGAAGGCGTAAATATATGAACAAGAGCACTAAACATACAAGAAACAGTTCATATCTGTCTTCTTGTAGGAAGGAAAAAATACCGTCTAAATTTAACAGCAGAGAAGATTCTTGTTCAATTTAATAAACTGATTTTCCTGACTCCCTGAAGGAGAAGCCCACCATTAAATGTTCCCTCTATCGACTTAATCCAATATAGTCCGCCATAAAAACAGTTTTAAACGGATTTCAGATTCCATTTCGGACTTTATGGTAGTAGCCACAAGCAAGTAAAAACTGCAGTGTTGTCGTTTAATCTGTGACAATATACACATCACACTAAAAAGTAGACAAGACACTGTTATAGTATCTTATCTGTTAAGGTTAGATATTTCTCTTGTATGTAAGGTTTACCTAATTCGTAGACGCATTCTCACAATTTAGTCAGGCATTAACGATATGTGTTCCGCATTGCAAAATTTATCCTTTACTGCAACAATACGGTACGTGATACTGTTTTAGAATACTAACACAGAATTAACTAAACATTTCCTCAACTGTCTCTGCTTACTCAAATTGAAACATTACAAGTTTCTATTGATCCAAAACTCCAAAATGTTACTTTTCTTGTAAAGTAAGCACAGTTATATAGAATACTATGTATTCAGTATCAGATCGGTTAATGAGATCAGGAATGTTAAAGTATCTTTTGTTTCATCTTAGGTTTGGCCTCTTTGGCATTTTCACCTGTTTGAAAATAGTACATGTGATTTTTACATAGCAGTCACTTTTCTACACTTTAAAATATCTATAAAATTTACAGAATGCAAAATAAAGAGATGAAATAGAAATATAGACATTTCTGTATTCTTTTTTATATTTCTGTGTTTTATTTTCTGTAAATTTACAGACACTTTTCACAGCCTGTGTAATTCAATCAGATATTCAGTAGATACCTCTGAGATGGGTATTTATTCCCGCCAATATTTGACTAGGGGGCTCCATTTAATCATCCCTCCAACTTCACAGTCTGCAGAAGCCTACGTGTATACTGGAAAGCACGTTTAAGTCATAACTTAACACGATCAGAAAGATGTTCATTTAAAAATATCAAATAAGGTTTATGGAATACTTAATCAAACCCTACTGCTGTAGACCGTGGGACCTTAAACGATTAATTGCTGACCAATGCAGTAAATACCACTTTTTCAATCAGTAAATATTTCAATCAGTAAATATCACCTCCTGATATTAGGCTATACTTAATTACTGCACAGTATATACGCCAAGCGTGTACAGTCGGCCTTGAAAGTGAGACGACACATAACACAAATACAGTTAATTAGCTCCCTGGTGTAAGTGACTTCGATAACCATCGTTATGGCGTCAATTTCGAAAGAAATGTTTAAATGTTTGCTTAATACCTGGACTTAATAATCAATTCAAGTTGACTGAGGCTCTTGACATAGGGCAAAACCAATCTGACACACAGTTCTAATGCTGGATTATTTCACGGTGGCGACGGAAATGGGATGGGGGGGGGGGTCTGTAGGCTAAGACCCCAAGGGACAAAGTGAGAGGCTAAATGACTGCCACTGGATAGTTCTGTAGTTGTGAACACTAACCCAGATATATTTTCCCAGGTATTTGCTATTTCAAACTTTGTTGCAAACGAAATTAATTCACTGTGACAAACTCTTTGTTGATTATATGTTACCGATATTTGATATTTTTTAAAGAGTCTAGCTGGCTTCATATTTAGAACATGTTACGATATCTTATTCCTGTAGAATGAGTAAATCCAGCTTAAGTTCTGAGTATTTGTATGTCATTCTTTAAAATCCAAAAGCATTTCCTTAAATCTGTAAGTTTCAGGGTTTCCGATAGTTCAGCCATCCCCCTGAGTTGCCAAGAAATCTACCTCCATGATTTCATTTAAATTTAACATACAAGCAGAAACATGCCATGCAAACTGTTTGTGTAAATAATTCAAAGAACACATGAATTAAAATCAAAAGTTAAACTGATATTTCTTTGAAATATGAAACACGTAAACTGCTTGTTTGTTTCTTTAGTTATAGCATTCAACTTCCAAAGAAAAATTTAGTTTGTGCATAAATGATACTTGCTCAGGTATTTTACTGTTTATTTTACAATTGATATATGTGGTTTGAATTTGGAAACAAATTGATTGGGTGTTCATCACCATCTGTACAGCCAGACGTCTAATCCCTTTATTAAATCCTTTTATTAAATCAAAGCCATTTCTGATACTCTTAATTGAAGAAAGTACTTCTTAAAGCTTTAACCATAAATAAATGTTCCAAAGTCTTGCTTTTACTATCAGATGAAGTGTTTAACTTACTTAAAAAGCGATTTGTAGCTAGGTATACTAATCTATGAATAAAATTCCTTGGCGTATTTGTTGACTTGCATCTTACCTGGACCATATTCGATATATTAGTCAGAAAATTTCTTAGGGAGTAGGGGTACTCAACCGTTGTCGACGATTTCTCACCTGTAAAGTATTGGTTTCCCTGTGCTAACACTCCCCTACCTATTGCAATATTGTTTGGGGAGCACGTAGGCTTAGGTTCCTATATTAATGCTACAGAAGAGGGCTGTTAGATTCGTGAACAATGTTGAGTTCCTTCATCCTATTCCACCCATTTTCGTTTGCCTCAATTTGCTTATTATCCATGACTTAAATCCGTATCATGGGGGGATTTTTAGTTTTAATTGGCTACATAATAGTACCCCTTCAAGTTTTGGAGATCTTTTTAGCCTTTAATGTACCCGTTGTCCAGACCCCAGTCGTGCTGTTTTAAATATTAGTTTTTCACTCCCGTATATAGGCATAGGTCATAGAAAAAAAGTGGAATACTTGATCTCTAGAGATTACTAGGCGTAAAATTGTATTTAGTTTTAAAGGAATTGAAAGCTAAAAACTTCTTCCATTGCAAGCTACCTTTGATTTTCTTTTCCTTTATTTATTTTTTTTTTTTGGTGCGCTTTCTAGTGATATGTTTTTCATGTTTGTATCTTTACCCTTTAATTATGCTTATTTTTGTTCCTTGTCTTTTCTGTTGTTAAGAGATGCCAAACTCCACAAGCTCAATGGAGCTTCAGTTGCCATTTCTGAATCTCATCTCATCATCTCATCTATTACCTTCCTTTTTCACCTTTTTTTGTACCATTCCGTTAGTTACTGATTGCGTTTAGTCACTATATTATTGTCACTAAATTTGAGTTGAGACTGTAACAAACTTACACTGAACTGAATTTCATGGAAATGTACGGCAAATGTTGACATTTTGTACATAAAATTATTTATAAGAGTTCAAAATGATGTCCACCTTTTACTGATCAACGAGCAAGCTTCGAAATACATAAATTGACAGCTTAGCTGTTAAAAGATTAAATACTACTAATGGCTACTACTGTAGGCTCACTTCTAGACGAGGTTGAGACCATTAAAGGTAATATTTTGATATTTTGTAACAACAACTGTAACCGTGTTATGATTATATATTTTATTAAGTATAACAAAAGCAAAAATGTCATTGTGAATCATTGTACAATGCATGCATAACAAAGGGTTAAGTATCATTCTTGCTTTCGATGAAAACAAAAAAGCCAGTGCAGTCATGATTGCGTGTGTGCGTATGAACATGTGTGCACCTGCTGACGCTACCTTAGGGGGTCGGCAGTCCCTGGCGAGAGCAAGAGCCTTCGGAGGTCTGTCCTCGCTCAAGCGCAGCTCGAAACTAGCGTAGCTGAAAGAAAATTCCTTCGCTTCGGGGAGATCTCTCAAATAAAGACCTGGAGCCCGCCCTCTCTGCTTTCAATCTCGTGATAGCTTGCGCTACGCTGAAAAAGAGAATTTAAGTCACTTTCTGAAGGGAATTTCCATGCGTCCAGATAAGGAACTGAGCACAAGTATGCGCTGTCACTGCTGTGTGCTCGGACTACGTTAGCCTAACGCAGGCCCGGGGATATGCACCTACGGACGCTACCTTGGCGGGTCGCAGTCCCTGGCGAGAGTCTCGGAGGTCCGTTCTCTCTCACCGGTAGCTCTTATAGGGAGGTAATTTTGAGAGTGTTCTTTCTTGTTGTGTAGATGCCTAACATCAAAAAGAAGAACTCTTTTGTTTTTGGTTGGGGTCAAAGGTCATCTGAGTTCACCATAGTTCAAACACTGAAGAATTTGTTAACTTATGTCTCAAGTTTCGAATCATGAAAAGTTTTGGTACCTAGGATGTCAATGAGTTATAAAGTAAAAGAATCGTGTTATTTCTGGTGGAAGTCAAACGTCATCTGAGTTCACCAGCCGTCAAATACTGAAAAAGTTGTGAACAAGACATCTCAAGATAGAAATCATGTAAACTTTTATACTTCGCATGATATAACGGAAGTAGAAAATCAAGTTCACTCTTTCATATCCTACAATATTCATGGTTGAAATTGGTCAAGCAAGTTGATTGGGAGGTACTGTGCAATTAGGCAGCCTTTCCCTCCCACCTTCGAAAACACTCCTTGTTTATTTCAAGTGATAGCAAAAAATACCTAAGGCCACCAAATAGCAAAACCTATCCCTACAAATTGTCTTGAATGAAAGCTCTGAAATCTGACATTAATCACCTAATTTGACATTCAATAGTTGTATTCATTAGGAAAAGATCCAGATTATACCTCAACTTTCTATTACTCATATCAGGGAGCTGTTAATTAGGGTATCTCCAAGTACCGATCCCATATTCAGAGCGCATGCACATTCACTGCATTGTCTGATTCCAATCACTGCATATCTCATACTTAACGTATTCAGTACCATCGGGTGTCACTATACGTGTATATCTTTACCTTCAAATACAAAACGTAAACTGCACAGTGATTTCTAGATTATTTTTATTCAATTCTCGATTGGTGACGTTAATAGTACTGACTGGTGCACTTCAAAGAAATCCTGCTCATTGGATCTATCTCCTCCACCGTTGTGACAATTATGTATTAATCAACTTGTCAATTTTTGTATGTCATCCCTACACATACATAATGCACGGTATGAAATAGTGTAGTTGATTTGGGTTAGAGGGTAAGCTCTCTCAGTTACCATAGCAAACATTGTCGCGGTAACATTATGTATGGTTGATATTTGATACATAGTTGCTACTTAAGGTAACCGGAAGCCCACAATTGGTTAGAGGTCAAACATGTAAAGATGTGAGTATGTGTGTCTCTATATGCTTGTGTGTGTGTGAAAGAAAATTACAATTCCAAACGTTTGCAACACCTCCTAGACCGCAAAGCAAATGAGGGTCAAAGTTGGTAGGCAGGTGACACATCGTCTGAAGTCCGTGTCTTCCCTTCAAAATGTAAGTGCGGACGTCTAAGGTCAGAGGTCAAATTACTGTATTTCTTAATCCAAAATGGCTATTGTCATGGGGCAATCAAATATGTGACCGGTATACAAAGGACAAAGGTCAATTTTTGACATCGAAGCATTTGCTTCCGCCAATGAAGGTCAAAGTAGTAGACAAGTGACCCATGATTTGAAGTTGTGTCTCAAAATTTAAGGTCAGAACTCAGATGTCAAAGATAAGAGGTCAAATTTCAAATCGGTAAAAAGTTTTGAAAAATGTTTCACGATTTTCTTCTACACAGTAAATCTAACAACTTCAAACTTGGCTGTTAGGTACCTAAGTATGGTATGAAATGTTCACCCGATCGGTGACGTCAAAGGTCAAAGGTCACAGTTATTCTGGCACATAATACAGTATGGTAGGTTCTCATCGTAGGTGTCAACATATGTTATTAGATCTTTGCTCTTCCATACAATGTGACTTCAATGTGATTACGTGCGTACATGTCTAGCTGTGTATCCACAGTATAACCTGACATGCCTTAGAACTGGTGTGAAAGAGCGAATGAGTACGTAAGATGATAGGGATGAGATATGCAACTCCGCGGATTGCCTTCTGGTTCAAAAAGTTACCTAATCCTTCTTCATGTCTTGCACACACATTTTCCTAGCTAGTGGACTATTTGAGGTGCACAGGAATTTATGTTAGGAGAGCCCTTGTGAGCCCTATGGTCCACCTAATGAAATTGTGCAAAATGTTTACCCTACCCACAGATTTTTATGCACAACTGTATTCATGTGTCGCAATGATACTCCTTAAGTGGTATATTCAGGGTGTTCATGATTATTTTGATAAGATCATATGGGGCTTGTGGCACGTTCTATGAAATCCCGCGAAAAGCTTTTTCTTCTACTGATTCGCTTGTACAATGTTGATGATATGAAATAATGGTAGTCTGCTAGTGACACCTCAAGTGTGTTCAGAAATTCTGGGTCCAAGAACTCAAGATCGGCCTGAGGGTCCCATCTTCAGTCTTAGGCCCAACATTTACAAACCTGCTTTAAGGTGCCACTAATAGAGTAGCATAATGACAATTCATCGATATTTCACACACGTATGACAATCTGTAGGAGCACACGCAATTTGCCGAATTTCGCAAAAGAGCCAAAGTCCCCACACTGGACTATGGGCCAAAGCTTTAATACCATAAACAGATCACTGACAAAGAATCATTATGACAAATTCCTAAGATTGCACATGACAATCTGCAGGATGTTGTCAACTTTGTTTAACATTTAAAGAAGGAGGTAAGTATTTTGTAGCATTTCAGGAGATGGACTCTATCGCCCATCTTGGGATTTGTAACCAAACTTCTTGAACACCCTAAAGGTGTCAGCTAAGTATGAGTTCAGTGTAACTTTCATCGATCTCAAATTTAATAACTAACGACAATCAGTGACGTAACGATTGTTACATATTGCGAAAAGAGGAAGGCAATAGATGAGATGAGATTCAGGAATGGCAACTGAAGCTCCTTGGAGCTTGTGGAGGTTGACATCTCTTAACAACAGAAAAGACAAAGAACAAAATATAAGCATAATTAAAGGGTAAAAAACAAATATGAAAAACGTATCACTAGAAAATACACAAAGACAAAAATAGGAATGGAAAAGAAAATCAGAGGTAACTTGCAATAAAATAAGTTTAAGGTTTCTTTTAAATCTAAATACAGTTTTACCGGTAGTATTGTTTTGAGTATTCCTGAGTTTTTCGCCTACAAATCTAAGACTGAGTTGCAAAAACCTAAGCCTACATAGGGAAGTAGAAAGCTGATTCAAAGGGACATGACTGGGGTAGGGATAACGAGTAAAGCGAAGGCTACAAAGATCTGTTAAAATTGAAGGGGTTCTATTATGAGGCCAATGATAAATAAACGTCCCCACATAATACCGATTCAAGTCATAGATATTAAGAAAGTTAAGGCTAGCAAAAAGGGGTGACAATGTAGGTAGTCAACATCTTTTAAGAATCTAACAGCTCTCTGCTGTAGCATAGAATAGGCGCTTGGACCTAGTGGTCTACTTGCCCCCCCCCCCCGAACAATATTGCAATAGGAAAGGTAGGGGAGTATAATTGAAACAATACTTTCTGGGAGACGTTGTCGACAACGGTTGAGTACCCCTACTCCCTAAGAAATTTTCTGACTAATGTATTGAATATGGGTGGTCCAGGTATGATGTCGACAAGTCGACAAGGACGTCGAACATTAACACCACATAGTTGTATATTGTTTACAGTATGATTAAGATTCTTATTGAGTGATGAAAAAATCACAAAATATGTCTTCTTTACATTTAAAGATAATTTGTTCGCACAGAACCAGTTGTGAATGTTGATAAAATCATTATGCACAGTATTTAGTAAATGACGGAGGTCATTACAAGGACACAAAAGATTAGTGTCGTCTGTATGAGAAATTACATGACAGTCGTTAATAGCCCTGTGGAGATCATTGATATAAGTAATAAAAAGTAAGGGACCTACAACAGATCACTGAGGAACACTACATCTAATAGGTTTTCGTAAAGAGTTTACATTATTAATGTCAACAAATTGGTAACGGTCCTCAATGTAACTTTAAAATCAATCCAAAGCAGTACGCCTATGTAGTGATTAAGCATGTTAAGTACAATGTTATGGTCTTTTGGTCTAGTGTTTCAAAAGCCTGAGATAAATCTAGGAAAAAGTCTGAAAAGCCTGAAAAAAGTCTAGAAAAATGGCCTGATACTTACCAATTTTTTAAGGCGTCATTTACTAAATGGAAAATAGCATGTGAAGTCAAACGACTATGAAAGAACCCAAAATTGATAATCATATAGAAGGTTTTGTTTCTTTTAAACGAA
Source organism: Stichopus chloronotus (assembly GCA_021234535.1). Classification (NCBI taxonomy): domain Eukaryota; kingdom Metazoa; phylum Echinodermata; class Holothuroidea; order Aspidochirotida; family Stichopodidae; genus Stichopus; species Stichopus chloronotus. The sequence goes on from CM037831.1 coordinate 998,025, forward strand.
TACAAACGAGTAAACGAGTTTTTTCTAGCACTTCTAGCATTATGGGAGGACACTGGTACCATGGTGATTAATCCTATCGGGGATAGGACTATGGGAGGATTATTACCACAATCATATAAGAGGATATTAATTCATCACAACATAGTTTTCGTATCTTGAGTGCCGTCGTTGAACACATTGGAGAAGTTTTTAGCCTGTCTAATAACGGCAGGAAAACGGTTTGGAGAACGTGTGTAGTCATAGAAGTTACTAATGAACCGATTACATAGAAACTTTTTGTAAGGACTGTTCTTTGTTTTGCAAGAGTTGGGAATGGCCGGACTAATCCATTTCTTTGCATTTTTATTACAAGGGCTTTTTACATGAACAGGGGGACAATTTTTTCAGTGATTTAAAAAATGTTAAAATAATCAAAAGTGTTGTTGACCTTAGAGGAATGTAGAACATTGGCTGAAGATTTATTACGAAGAGCATATCACAATAGATTAAACTATCTTTTAAAATACGTAGTCTCTCGAAACAATAGCATCTCAATTAGCTAGGTTAAACACGGAAAGTGATCGAAAATGTCTTCAACAATTATACCAGAAGTAGAGCTTGAAAATGAAATTATTTGTAAAAAATTCATCAAGAAGTGAAGCAAAATGAGAAGTAACTCTAATAGGTATACAATGGCGTGGACGATGAGACTAACACTGTGAGAGAGATTAACAAATTGAGTACAACTGTTATCAGCCTGATTAAGGAGGTTACAATTGAAATCACCCATGAGAAAACAGTTCGTGTTTTCAGATTTCAAAGAGCCAAGTAATGTAGAAAAATATTTATGACATCATCCGTAACACCAACACGGCAATATATAATACCTACTATGACAGGAGAATGACTCATATAAATTTCAATAAAGGAAGACTCGACGAAAATGCCTTTAACGGAAATATCATGATTAGTGCGACATTTGATCCGAATTCATGTATAATGACCCCCCCACACACACACCTCTGTGTCCTTCTCTGGAGGCCTGTTGTAATCTGGGATATGATAAACGGTATGCAGAGATCTAGAGGTATTGAGCCAAGTGTCAGTTACGCCAAACTATACAAAGTTTAAGCTTAATGGATCTTCCTAAAATTGCGAAGAAACTATAATCCACTTACTAGCAATCCATAAGTCCAGTGGTATCGTTACAGAGGGGAGATACCGATCTTAAATGGACAAAGAGGAGGATAAACACTAGCTATCCGATGTAAATGTGACATGCACAAAACAAAATTGTGGTACTCGATACTCCACACTGCAGGGCCGGTCTAGCATTAGTTTAGCTTTCCAAGGTCTTGCGGAGTGGTATGTTTACGGCCTAGTATGTCCGTCACAAAGATCTTGCCATCAGGGTCCAGTATTTGGATAGATTGTTGTCGGGCCTGGTTTTCAGTGTCAAGATCCCTGTGCCCTTTAGTGCGACTCTAGCTTGATAAATCTTCTCTCTGACATTATAGGAAGGAAACTTCACAATGAATGCTTTGGGCCTTGATGTTGTTTATGTAACCTCGGACTGAGCCTGGGTGCGATCTATCTATGTCACATGAGGTGAGGGTAACATTTTATTTCTCACCTACCATTTTCATCATCAAGGTATCGTTTGATTCCTCCTTAGCGTCAGGTAGACCATGTATTGGCAAGAAATTTCGCCTCGAATACTGTTCTTGATTATCAACCAGATCTTGGGTTGTGGCTAACTTTTGTTTAAGGACAGAAAGTTCCTCTTTGATTTTATACAGTTGTTTTCGTAATTCCTTTCAAACAGACTCCATTATTGAATCAAGTTAATGATCAGGTATAGGCTGCATGGTAGGTTGTAAAGAGCGGCCTTGCCTTCTGGCTAGGATTGATTTCGTTGTTTTCACCGGTTTTTAGTTCTAAGACATCCTCAGATTGACTGTTAACTGGAAAGTGAATGATGAGAACAGAGTATTTGTAATACTGGGTAATTTGCACACAAAGAATTTTGCAGAATTTCCGAAGAACAGATTCGGATTGTACATGGTAGCAGTCAACGACCATAATAGGACAAACCATCAGCATAGTACAAAAGAATCTGTAGGAACAGATGATTTTTCAGATTTTTATAAAATGGGCCATGGGGCCATTACATGAGACCTTGGACCAAAATTCATGAACGCCGTGAATATTCCACTAAGAACGTATCCGTATGACAATTATGACAAACCATTGAGGTTATACAAGGCAAAATGTGGGACGAAAAACTTTTTACGGAATTTCATAAAATGGGCCGTAGGGTCCACATCGGACCTTGGCACTGGACACCCTAAATGGACCAGTATCCAAGGAAGATTTTGTGGGAGTTTGGAACAAATCCATGAAAGCATGTGAGAAGCATTTCGAATTACTGTGTAAGCTCGTACAGGAAAGGTCCCAAATATGACGTCACAAGCTGCCTTGTAGAGCAAAAGGTTTCTTCAAAAAGGAGCTTCAAACTGTTTTGGGACACCAAAAGCAAATTTAGATATCAGTCTTTCCAAATATTTAGAAAAGCATTTCCATTTAGTTTTAGTCTAAGTGACATGACCTCTTGAAAGACGCCGTTGTGCGACTGCTCAGTAAGGAATTAAGTGGAGATCCGTTCTTGACCGTAAAGGATACCGTGTGTGCTATGATGTATTATTGGATTTGCTTGCGACGTTGGACACTATAGATCATGATGTTTTGATCAATAGACTTAAAACTCAGTTTGGTTTTTCGGAAGTACACTCATTGACAAGTTTGAATCTAGTTTCAGGTTCTCGACCTGAGGCGTTGCACAGGGTTTCCGACTGTGTTCCTTGCTCTTGATGTTATACACAGTCATGTCGAAGATAATGTAGGAACTACTGTTTTAGTTCTAATTTTTCACACGTGTCTAATTCTAGGAATTGCTCACGCCTCTGTTCGTAGGAATTTTGTTTGTACATGTGTTGGTGCCAGATGCACCCTATTAGAAATTGTTTACTTTATTATGTTAATTAGTTGTCTTGTAGTTATTTTGTTGGTTGGAAGTTTGCAGACAGTCTGTCTTTAGATGTCGCATGAATAAGTCAAAAAAGCAGAGCACTATATCAAACCAGACTTCTTTTTCATTTCCCCAGATTCTTCCTGCCGAATTTACATCTTTCTCCACTCTCGCAGTAAATTATACCTCGCCTATTTTGGAGGACCTCGGCCCACGCTACAATAACTTTGCAAACTATCGTTTGCCATCTATGACGATATACAATTATACGTCACCAGTAATTAAGCAGGTAATGTGATGAGCAATCTGGAGTAATGTATCGATGAAATTAGAATGTGGATGAGGGACAAGTTGCTCTTTTTATATTACTTAAAAAACTGAAGTTGTATTGTTTAGCTTTCGTTTATCCCAGAGTGGTCATTCAGATTGCCCTATCATAGTAGTCGTAGAATTGGTGATTCCATAGTTAACAAGAGATCATGTGCAAAAAAATTACGATCTATCCAAAATACTGCCAGAGTTGTCACGCGCAGATCCACATTTGACAGAGTCACAAATATTTTAGCGATCATATTGATACTTCTTATGCCAGTGATGGCAATAATGTGACTGCATTCTATGGTCAAAGAAATTTTAAGGTACTGACGCCAATTTTTTTTCAACCAACTACCAGTCGTCGAAGAAAGTGTACTTATTTTGAGACTTTTTAATAAATTCGAAGACTTACCTCTTTAGGGAACGTTTTATTTAATAGTTCTAAGTTTGTATTTTTAGTTTTCTCTTGCTCTCCTCTTTACTTGTTTTTAGTTTTTGTTTTCATTTCCTCTTTCTATTTTTATTAGTGTTTTTATTTAGTGCCAGTTTTTGGCTTTATCTTGCTTCTTATTTTTACGATGTAAACCAGTTTGAAATATCATCGGGACATTGGTAAACAAACCGTTTTCTGGTAATTCCCCTAACTCTTTCCTTACCCCTAATCATTTTCCTGAAGGAATTGTCATGGAGACCTGTCCAAGATGAAATTCAGCTGCTTAGGAATTGTTCGGGTAGAAATTGGCCGACGGAGGTTGTCCGAGCGGAATTTTGCCAGGGAAAAATTTACGGGGATTGGATTTTCCGGGTGGGAATTGTTCGGTATAGGTATAAACTTTACTTGTTCTTATTTTCTATATTTTGGCATCAAACGCCATTAGTTTTAACATATATGCGTAAGGTGTGCATTGAAACTACCCCATCATTGTGAAGTGTACAGTCTTCTACCCCTAATGGAGGATACATATTACTTACAGAACATTGAGAAAGAGCGACATCTAAAAAAAAAATGTATCGCTTGCACAAGTTGAGCTGTGTAAAGCTAATATAAATCTCCACATATAGGTAAGTATATAGCTGTTTACTCTAGAAAACACAATTGCTCATATCAATGAACAAGTGGAGAAGCAGAATTACTATTTTCGTATAGATTTTGAGTTCAGTTGGATTTAATAAATGACCTTACCTACCACCAATGAAACGTAAGCTGAGTAAGAACACTTTAACTAAAATGGTCGACAGTTCGGACATCGTTGATGTAGTCCTTGGCAATGCAGATATAGTACTGAAGTTTGGATTGCAAGCTCAAAAGTAAGGACAATAATAACTTAAAGCTTTTGGTCCTAACTTTCCAAAACCTGATGGCTTATCACGACACAATTATTAGCAAATTTAGGATGACGTCAACATGTAGGAAAAGTTAATTGTGCTCCCCAAATCAAAAGAGGGTGATCATCCGTGCATGATAATCGGACATAAATCTTTCACAACATGTCACTCTTCTGAGCTTCTTCAGTTTCTAAATTGGTGTATATGTCGTTGTTTCTTTTTTTTTTTGGTATTTTATAACTTTTTGAGTGTTCGTCAACTTTACATTTAACTTTTTCAAACTTTCCTAATCATCCAATATTCTAAAGTGTAGTGAATCAATGTAAATCAATCAAGTCTAGGCAACAATAAAGTTTCCGAAGTCATATTTGTCTCACTGTAAACGAATTTAAATGTCGTATAAATGTGAGATATATCGTGGGGGAATAATGTCCAAACACTGTGTTATAGTTTATCTGGGAGGGACAATTCACACTATGCAAACAACTCATAAAAAAGAGAGAAGATGGATCACTTTCTTTCATGTCCACTAAAAATGCTTTTTTAAATATGATTGTTTATCTGTAATCTGTGATATTTGCATTGCACGGTCTTTGATTTTGTTTGTTCGATGATAAGCCTTTAAAAACAGGATTAGCTTACAGAAATTTTAATTGGTAAAATCGTCACAAATTGCATACTTTAGTAACTTAATATGTTGACATGGATTATATAAATTTCAATGACGTGTCATAAGTAACAAGCCTGATTTGCTCTTCTAGAGAGTTTAATGGATCTGGACAACAAGACTCCTCCTCACTAATAAGAGCAGACTTTTACTTCAATTATTATCGGTTACGGCTTTTTTATCTGAACTGTTAGCAATGCATGTGAAGATGTGACTAGATTCTTTATAAAGAATCCAGTGACGTGAGAGAATTTTATTTTGGATTAACTGGAGGGAATAGTACTCGTAAGATACAAATATCAAGGTGAATAAGATGACAGCTGAGTTACTCATATTCATAATGAACATAAATTGGCATAAGGAGAAAATAATATTTGTCAGTTTAACATTGTAAAGTGTTTACTTTCAATCTATTAATGAGATTACTGTTATGGTAATCTCTTCATCTTGTGCATGAGATGAAAAGATGTTCATCATTCAATATATTTTATAAGACTATGGTGACATGTTAAGTCTATTACGTGTCAGTCTATTACGTGAGATAACAGTGATGGTCATGCTTTAATCTATTGGATAATATTTCTGTTATGTTCGTTTTACTAGTCTTTTTAAATGGGACTATTTTGACCTTTTCTTCAGTCTATACAGTTGAGGTCATCTTGCAGTGTAGAGGTTACTGCAATGTTATTATCGTTTTTCATTTTATCAGAAAACATAAAAGTAAAGTTGATATATATATATTTTTATAAATGAGATCACTTCTATATTTATCGATCAATCTTTGGATGATATTAGTATTACATTTATCTTTTATTCCATCAGATGAGATAACTGACCTGACATGTGCAGTTTCCAATCAATTAGATAATATTCCTGTTTCTGTCGCCTTTCAATCTATGATGATGATATTACTGTAATGTTTGTTTCTGTGATGAGATTACGTAACGTTCATATCTCAATCTATATGGTGAGATCACTGTTACGTTTGATTATTTTGATACTACTGTTATGTTCGTGTTTATATTTACAGGATAAAATTGCTGCTACTTTCGTCTTTCAATCTGTACACTGAGATTACTGTTAAATGTTCGTCTTTCAGTATAGTGGAGGATAGTGCTACAAAATTAGTCTTTGAACTTACTACAGGAGATTTCATTTCCCAGTTTTCACCAAGGGGCCCTATAAGTTCTGTTGATGCAAAGAAAATCTCGATATGGGAACAAATTACTCGCTCTGATAAGCTTTGAACTGACTCTGCTGTTCAATGTTACAATGATTTGCAAAACACATTTACCGAATTTACAACCCTGCGGGTGTGTAAATTGAGGTTAAAGAAACCTGCTATATGTTTTATCAATGCAGCATGAAACTGGCTTAGTCTAGGATTATAACGTAAGATAAGCGCAAGTTAGACGTTTATACGTAAATGCAAGGTGAGAATGTTGTAATAAAGTATATGCAGAGATCAAGTAAGTTTTCAATAAAATCAGTCTCCAAGAAAGTTTTACATCAAGTCTCTTCTGCTCAGGATTGAATGATTCATCCTTGGAGATATCGAACTCTCATACAACAAAAATTGTTGTATGCTTTTATTGTATACTTGTTTGCATACACTAAAAGTGATATATGAAATGTGATGTGTGATGTATGGTGTATCATCGAGGTAACAAGAGCGAATCTGCCTGACATGGGAACAAATATTCAGTTTGGGGGCCGTTGCCAGAAACTACACTTTAAATCATAAAAAGTGATGGTATTGGATATTACAGGGTAATAGATACATTATACTTTAAGAGACTGTTGCCACAGAAAAACTCGGCCGCCACATGGCTGATTGAAACGTAGTTTGTTTGAAACAACCCCCAAAGCGGTTAATCAGCAAAGACCAAAATGTACTGATTACAATCTCGTCAGGACTTGTCAGTTTTTGTCAACATTGCCATTAACCGGAACCATAAAGCGAAGAATGGTGATAATAATTCAGTGATTAAAATCTTTTCGTTTTGCCTAGAAAGAAAATAAAGATACAAATGTCATAAGAATAAAGCAAGATGGCGTGAAATTTACATCAAAACATTCAGAGATGCCCCAGTCGTCTTAGAAAATGTGTTTTGTTCTCACACAACAGGAAGGTACTATTCAATTATCCACATTATTCAAGTATCCACAATACAAGTAATTACTAACTAAGTGTGTACATGTGGGTGTGTGTATCACGTGGAGCTTGTTAGATAGTAAGGTATATGAAAACGTTCAAAACATCTAACTATATTACTGTAACCTTAGCAATACAAAACTGACGTAGCAAACAGCTCCACATAATTGTGGCAGTCACTAACCAACATATTTACGAAATGTTAATTTCCTTCATTCTTCTCCAGGCCTTGAAAATATAGTCAATAAAAAATGGTTTAAAGGAAAATGTTAGTATACCCAAAGTTATAAATTTCAAAAGAATATGTTACAAGCCTACGAAATGAATTAAAATGATCCAATTCCCATCTTCATAGGACATTCTTGAGCTGATTCAAAGTTATAAATTTATATTGATAATTGCTCAATAATTTGTGATGCCATTCAAATTACCTCTTCGTTTTTCTTTCCACACCCCCCCCCCCCCCGAAGATAGCGAACGTTTGAACGAAATATGATTATACCTTACTGTTATGGGGTGACTTGACTAGACAGTCTCACTTCATAGAACATATCTGAATTATATATATACATTAAATTACACTCATGTCATATACGGTATCTGTTATATACACAGAAGTGATGCAAAAATCCCATATGCAAGTAACAATAACATTAGGACAAATTAACATTCGCATTCAGTACCGTATTAAGTACTGTTAACGTGATTAGTGTAGGTGTGTGTGGGTGTGTATCTTGTTGACACCACCTTAAACAACTAGTCATCTTATTTCTTTACGTCACAAGAAGATTATTTATTTTGTAACAGTAACTGTCTACTAGACACGTATAAGATAACTATACCAAAATCGGCCTTCAGACAAACTATTTTGTTTTCTTTGAGGAGACTTAACGCCTAAGATTTAAACTGCATTATGGTAACATTGTTTCATCGTTGATAAATGTTATAAAAATAATTATATTTTGTTGCAAATTTTCTTTTTTTTTTGTCTTTATGTCACGTTGTTTGCTTGGATTTCATTTTCCATTCTCTTCAAACAGTAGCGGAAACTAAATCAAAATTAACGTGCATGGATTCTGACAAAGGTTTCACTGTTTCTTCATTACATAAGTCATCCAGATCTGTTGAACTTTGAAACAAGTGTCAGATATATGTCAAGGATATTTTCTTCACAAATATGTGAAGTATAACAACTACAAGAGGAAGATATCATAATTAAAAAAACAGGATTTGTTCATTTTTCAATATCTCCGGTTTTTTGAAGTGTCTGTCGTTTGACTCGTTAATGAATTCTGTGTTTGCGCTATATCAATTCTTAAGGTTACTGTGCTGTATATATGCTGTATTACTGTGCTGTATATATGCTGTATTACTGTGCTGTATATATGCTGTATCTGCAAAAGGAAGTATACAGCTGATGAGGTGTACGATCAATGACAAATTTCAACGGTTTCCAGGCAGAGCAGTTTAGTCAGCTACCGTAGACAAAAAGAATCCTTCCAGTGGCATTCCCAGTCCAACCCCATTGTCAGTGAAGCATCTCTTATGTACAACAATTTGTAAAACAATTTACCTCTTCCACTGTTTCTGGCTGGACAAAGACATAATACAAGATTTGCAATTTGAAACAAGACAGAAGACGTGACCTAAATATGAAGCCCGTCTCACCTTCATATTTTGTCTACAATAGAGTAAGTGAACACAAGAAGTAGTAGTATCCAGGGTAGGGCACAATGGTATCTAGGATAGGGCAAATGTTGTAGTTGTTGGAAATGCTCAATTTTTTTAGAAGATAAATTAGTCTACGTACGCAATTATTAGGCGGGAAGCCACCTGCAGCGGTAAATTAAGATGATGGGCCGAGGCTATTGATCGTCGCTCATTGATGAGAGAAAGAAAAGTCATTCACTTCGTTCAATAGAAGAACCCATCCGTTTGTTTTGCGTTAATGAGTAGACAATTGATTCAATGCTAAAGATAACTTAGGATACCTTAAGAATCGACAATAATGTAACGTGTATGCTACAACGAGATATGTACGAGATCTACGAGAAAGAGATCGCTTAAAGTGCAGATGATCATACCTGCAACGTACGAAATAAATATGAAAACAATAAGTACAATGAAATTGAAAGTAACAGAAACGCATGTTTCATGTTGCATGTTTCATGTTGCATGTTTCATGTTTCATGTTTGAAAAGAGGGACGAGTTCCTGAAAAGAGCTGGTGAAGGGTTCGTCGCCCATGAAGACAAAAACTTATGAGATCCGACTACCGAGACCCAAGACAGTCACGGTTGGTGGTGGTGTTCGGACCACATGTATCATCCAAACATTACAGGTGAACGGCTGTTGCTTGTGAGTCTTTGGTGACGTTGGTAATGATGTTGGTGGTGGTAGTGGTGACTGTGAATATGATGGTGGCGGTGGTGGTCGTGGAGGCTCTGGCCTCTGCGTCACTTCGAAAAGTTTTGTTTGTCTCATGACGAAAATGTTAACGAAAGATCTGACAGATGAAGTCTGCTTTTATAGAAAAGTTGGCGTACACCATATGAGTAAGTTTACAATGTCATCTACAGTCCCCCTGGCATGCATAGACTTAACAGTCACAGATATTTTAATGGTGGTGGGTCCTCAAGTGCATCATGTGCCGTTGATTGGTGGTAATCCACGGCGGGAGGGTGTAAATTTAAAAACTAGAAAGCTGTATGATCATGCCATAGTTAGAACCTTTATTGATATTCATATCATGTGGACATAGTAGACTTACCACTGGTCATTTTTATATTGACCAACAAGTGTAAAATAGTATTATGTATTATATGTGTACTGGAGACCACACGATACGTAGCATAGAGTTACACAATGTTAAGTCGTGACATTTGAAATCAACAAATGAGCACGTGCTGAAGTTTCCTTTCAAAGAATCTCATTGGTAGTTTACGTTGTGGGGGAGGGGGTATGGAAGAAATGTGACCAACCATTGGTCATCCGCACTATGTAAAGCATGTAGCATGTATACTGCGTCCTACGCTAAATACGTGGTAAGGGTTCTCCATGAACAGTGTACAAAATACCATATCATCTTTCAAATGTGATGTCATAATGTCCTAGGCGTGAGTACAGCTTGTTTGGTAATTCATAGAACCTGATCGGTGTTTCATGCGCAGAGTAGAATGTGACGAGTTATCTTGGTCCTCCAATGTTCAGTGCCCAGTGTGTATGTTACTAACCCTGTAATGTCTGATGTGTTTACCTGATGTTAAGTTTACCGCTAGACTTTTACACTTCCCGCCCAATGTGATGTACCATGATAGTGCTACGTAGTATGTCATTACGCAATGTAACAGATGCAACTATGAATAACGATTGCGTCGAAAGTTTCTCTAAAGAATATGATTGGTATATTACGCCCAGGGTAAGACATTAAGTATCCTGTGAATTGCCAATGTATAGACTTGTCGTTTGGGGATTGGTACCCCTCTGGTAGGGGATGATGACGGGGTAACTTAAAGTAGAAGGGAATGTGAGTTTGTATTACGTGTGTCTATGATTAGAATATAATTGATATTTCTCGTGATTTTCGCGGTCATTTGACTCAAGACCATGCAAAACTTGAAATAACATTTTCGGATCTGTAAGGGCCTATGTCCATCACCTACAAGCATCTCTGTATCAACCAACCAACCACAAGAAGGTCAACCAATCCCGTTGGTGATTGGAAACAGAACGGCGCAACAAGAGCAGACGCAGGGACTGCCCCAACGATGATACTCCCTTTCAGACCATGGGAGGAAGTAGCAACGCTTGCAGTTTATTTCCGCCCATGGGAACATAAAGATAAATTGTACATTCAATTCTATTTTCAACCAAGCAGGGCGTATGTTGCCGACGGCAAAAACATCGCGTTCACATCTTAACAATTATTTAAGCTTACCGAGCTGCAATCTACAGTTGATCCGACCGACGAAACGGAGCCAGTAGATTCCAACATCTAACACTTGCTCAAAGGCGTCATGCAACACACTTGCAACTTTAAGTCTTTGATGCACTCCTCAACATGTCGGTTCAACATCTGATGAAACTCATGAAACTTTAATTCTTGATGAAGAGTTGTCGTTGTTCAAGTGCTTGTCTCTTATGAATGGAAGCATCCAACCAAGCTCCTGATAATACATTCTTCTCAAACGTAACAGAAGCTACTTGCAACAACACGATAGTCAATCATTTCTCCATGCTAAGAATGAAGAAGGTCAAGCACATCAAGAAGAGTGTGCTGACAATTTGCCTGCTCAAGAGATGAGAAAAGATACCTGTAAATGAATTCTTTAAGTCAGGTAGCTGATCCTGACTGACAAGTTTGACAAGCATTTATGAAAATACTTGTCTTCTAACTTACTCACAGACTTTATGTCATTTTCTTCAAGTTCTTTTAGACAGACTTAATGAAAAAATATGGGTCACGTAAGTTTCTTGTAGATGGTTTCCATGCATCTTTGTCCTAAAAGATGGCTGCAATCTTTGTGAAATTCTTCTGTTTAGTACTGTGGATGGAACATTGTCCGGATTAGAAGCATGGATCACCTATTGAGGTAAACTGCATTGAAATTTTTGTAACGCTAGAACGGGTAAAAATGCAAATAAATACACTACGTGGTTTCTAAACCTAGGCTACACACTAAGACAATGAATGTCACCTGGTACATACGTAAGGTCTGTAGGATACCAAACTGAATACCATTAAGACAACGTGTGTCAATAATTCGATCAAACGCAAAGGAACAGCTCCTAAAGTACACGATAATTAACCAATGACTACTTATGTCACACAACGTGTCATTCCCGAGATGAAAGTTTTATACTCGTTTCGTTAGCATCGTTCATACCATGGCCACAGGTATGTATTTGTAGGGTACCAACATATAAGTTCACCAACTGACAAGCCAAAGAGACACCTTTAACACTCTACCAAAACTTCATACGTTACCAACCCCATTAGTCAATATAGACCCATCGTTCTCCTCCATCACTGTCTCCAGTGAAGTTATTATCAAATTAGCCAGAACTTACAAAATTTTGCCACCTGGCAGACCCATAATATCAGTCATTGGCACCATTTCTGAAGGCTACGTAGATTCCCCCTTAAATTCTTTGCTACATACGATCCGCAGCTATATACCTGACACTACCCATTTTTTAAGAATCATCGATCCGATCAGTCAAGTTCCAGAAGAAACTAAGCTAGTTACCATGGACGTACCCTCGTTTTATTCCAACATTCCCCACGCAGAAGGCATCTCAGCCATTAAAGAGTTTATGTTCAAAAAAATTCTTTTGACCATACAACCGTTACTGACACAGGTCATATTGTTGATTTTATCTTCGATAACAACTATTTTTCATTTAACAACAAACATTACTTACAGATAAAAGGAACCGCTATGGGCACTAAAATGGCATCCAGTTATGCCAACATTTTCATGGACAAACTCGAGAAAGATATCATTGACTCCTTTGAGCCCAAACCCCTTTCACTAACACAGATATATTGATGATATATTTTCCCTATGGCCTCACGGGGAATCCTCTATGGAAGCATTTAAGCTATATGTAAATTCTTTTCATAAAAGTATCACATTTACGTTTGAGGTCTCCAGAACCAGCATCTCCTTCCTAGATGTTATGGTCAAACTCAACCATTCTTTCCAATTATCCACCACCGTTTACTATAAGCCCACCGATAATCACCAGTACCTTTACTACAATAGTGCCCACCCGATATCCCTTAGGAAATATATAGTGTACAGTCAATGTCTTAGACTTCGAAGTATCTGTTCTGACTCTAATGACTACCACCTTCAAATTTCTAAATTGACTACACATTTTCTGTCCAACGGTTACCCCCTCCACGTTATTAAAGAAGGGATCCACAAATCCAGTGCATTAAAAAGGGTGGAGATCTCTTACAGTACAAAACCAGATCTGTTACCGACGGTATTTCCCTCACGTTAGATTACCACCCCTCCCCTAACCAGATCCATCAGGGCCATGTTTTGTCTTTGAGGACTGACCCCCACCTCCCCAAACTAAATCTCCGTTGTCTACTCACTTCCTCCCATCTTCTTACCCCACTTGATCCCAGCCCATAGGCAACAACCCTTGCAAGAAACCCCGATGTCAAATCTGTAAACACATTGTCACAGGCATTTCGATTAACATTCCCAACTTTTTTCATCCTTTCGGACCCCAATGTAAACTACGACTCTGAAAACGTGGTGTACCTTTTACTTTGAAACAGTTGTGACAATGGAGTTTATGTAGGCGAAACCGGCAAAAAATTCAGATTACGGTTTAACAATCATAAGAAGTATATACGTGACAACAGTCGAGAATTTCCAGTAGCTGAACACTTTAATCTTCCCTTTCATTATATGTCTAATCTCAAATGCGTATTATTAGCATCTAACTTCAAGTCAAACATGCAAAGAAAAATATCAGAAATCCGCTTTGTTCTCAGATTTAAGACGCAGACCAATGGACTTAACAAGGACCTAGGAACACTGAACCATTACACCTTCCACAAAGACCCATAGCACTCCCCTGTCAAGCTTGTTTTAACTCTTTTAATTATTCTCAATAGTCACTTTCTCGCTGGCTGAAGAAGATCACAGGGGGATCGAAAATTTCCATTTTCTCACATTTTTTCGTACTTTGAACAGTCAACTATGCACATACATCATGTATTTATCATTACTATATGTATACACATTGTATGTAGTAATATGCTACTCTCAGTCACAACAACCCAATAATAACAGTAGTAGAATAAAATACTCTCAGTTACAACAACGCAATAATAATTAAGGAAAATTGACATAGTTTCTATCAGGTTAAATCTCTGATGAATACGAATCACAAGGTAGAAGAAAACGGAAATAAACTTATAACACCATTGCATTAAAATTTTGTTATCGGATCTCAAATTGGATTTGCTCTAATTAGCTTTGGGAAAAGAAGGCTTCACAAGTGTGATCAGATATGTTCATGACGTTAAAAAAGTATTTTTTGTAACTATCTCATTATAAACGAGAAATTTCAATGTTTCAAAGGCGGATTTCTCATGAGTTCAATAATACCCGCTTGCAAGTTAAAAGAGTTCTTTGGTTCTCTATACCGAATTAATAATATTACCAGTGGTTGTGTAATGTTAATACTGAAAATCAAAGGCAAAGTGACTTTAAGTTGGTACTTGCATAACGATGTATTGCACACGATTAAAGAGAGTACCGTAAGTCGTTACTGAATCAAAAAGTCATTATTATCGGCATTGTTTTCTATATGTCGAAATTTCCTTTGTAGGAGCTTAACCTGGGTTTCCACACAGTGAAGTGTGTTACAGCACACTCGAGAGGGTGTTTCTAAACAGTGAAGTGATTGTCAGACTTTCAAGTACTTTGTACTTTCCAAGTCTCATTACCACAACACAGTATAATCTGATAGTTGCATAGCAGGGTTGCCAGGTTTGGTTACAACGACATTCTTTAATGTAAATATAATGTCAATTTTTAAATTCTTTATTAATGTTTATGTGACTTAGATAAATGAATTTGTCATTTTTGTAACAAGTTTAAGTAATTATTCTAAACATTTACAAACCCTGCTCCTTTTCCAACTCAGAAACAGATATATAAGTCTACAGTGTGTTGAAATGGACAGTAACAGATATTCTGCAGACTCCGAGATGTTGGTGATGGTGGAGATGTGTGTATATCATCAGTTGCTGTTGCCCGTCTTTTGTGAGTTTTCATCGCCCTCCCTGAACAGGGGGGAGTATGATGCACCGACTTGTGGCTTTTAGAGAACGGCGTACAAAACCTCTTTCCGTAGTTGCTTGGCAATGTGCATATGAGACAACCTCTGTCTGAGTCCACTCCACTATTACAACAATGAAGCCTTTTTCATTTAAGAGTTTGGAGAATCTCAATGAGCACAATACAGGGAATACCTTAAAGGATAATAGAGAATATGGAAAAATCGAAAGATCCCACCTTTATAACAGCGATGATTTCAGTCGCTTGAAAACCACACGGCCTGAGGCAAAGACAACCAGGGATTTAGATACCAATCGGTTGCGTAATTCGTCCAGTCTCTAGCTCAATGATACATTTTGTTGGTTGTCCATCACTTAATCAGATTATCAGTTATGTTAAGAGTTCTAATACCAACTTTTATCGTATATTATGTTTTTCTGGTGAAAAAAAACCCTCTCTACAAAATTTCAATTAGCCGAGGTTTAGCCATCTTCAGCTTTGGAGGTGAACATCTACTTAAATACAACTTTCATAGAAGAGAGTGACAACGACCACAGAATGATAATTCAATATGAAAACTGTAAAATTTGAATTTCTTTTTCTTGAATGGCCAATACCAAATCATATGTGACGATTGCATACGGTTGTCTGGTTCTCCCAACACAGTGAAAACCTTTGTTTCCTACTGTACGTAATGGTTTGTCCAAGACCTAGACCATGTAATAAATTTGGTGAATTGGCCCAGCATCGTTGATGGACTGGCTTAAAAACCCAGCTTGGGGAAGTGCAATAGCTTCATGAGAGTTCATAAATAGAAATAAAACAAAAATCTGCATGATTTCCCTTGTGAGGAACTAGCTGTTGTTATATTGTTGGTCTTCGCAGTGGCTGCTCAGTTTGTGAATCGTGCTGTCTTCGCAGCTCAGACAATCCTCGACAAAAATGATGGGACACTTACACACAAATTTGGCGATATTAAAGTAGATTCGTTCATCTTTTACAATTCCCTCCCACCCCCCCCAGATCAATGTTGTCCCAATCAAAAGATGTCCCAAATTTCAACATTGAATGGGGGAGAGCCGGGGAAGGTGTCCCATGTATTTTTGTCGAGGATTGTCTGAATAACTGTATAGATGTCTAGGAACATAGGGATATATGTATGTGTATGGTAGAGGACAGAAGCCTTTAATTTTTGGGGAACACGTTTTAAAACCGTGATAGGAAATTCGCGGATGAGTAGTTGAAGGATACAGTATATTCTGTGTTCCGGACTCGAAACAAAGTTTAGTTTTTTTGTTTGTTTTTTTTGGGGGGGTATGGGGAGCAGAATGAACATTACTGTAGGAATAAATGTTTAAAATTAGTAAGAAGTATTGCAGGGTTCATTAATGACATGCAAAATAGGTACATTAATTCAATTATTATTCAGTTGTTCTTCTTTTATTACCATACCAATACTATGGTGAACCACATGATGTACCTTACATTTTTTTTAATTTTCTTCTCTAAGGATGACATCATAACACTGGAAAGGTGTAGTATGTATACATGATATCATTATACTTCAATATAATATTAGTTGATCATTTCATCTACAGTTTATTCCATGTCGTCTTCACTTTGAACCTAAAATTTTCTATAAATGTCGTTTCGTATAAGGCCTATTCCTCAAGTAAATGCGGTGAACCGTCAGTGCTATTGAAGTAGTGAGTATTTTAGAGGTGAACCGTCGTCAATTCAGTGGTGAACCGTCGGAGATGGTGTTGCTCTATCACATTATTACACCGTGAGGCTTTACAAGAAACCTTCAACAGGAATTTTCTGTACAGAGTGTGTTGTTTTTCAGGGTTGGGTAATATGATATGTTATTGGCAACGTAACATGTTATGAAAAGTTCCAAGTATTACTTAGACTTTATGATATTCATTCGGTCTCTGTTGTATTAAGTGTCAAATTGGCAAAGCATGCCCCATAATCAGGTATAATCAGGTTCCTACATTTTCCTTGCCCATTCGGTAGCAGCTCATGAGCGGATGACCTGAAAAGTAATAGAAATTATGACTCTTATGTCATAATTACAATAATGCAATGAAATTATTTATTTTAACTTTCTTCTATTCCCAAATTAACAATATACTGTATCCTTCAATTAGGTCACCGTCTGTTTCCAATCACGACTGTCAAACTTTCCCCACAAAGTCGAAACACTTTTGTATACTCTACTTGGTATGTCTGTATGCTCTAATACATGTGTACAACAGCTCAGACAATCCGCAGCAAAAATGATGGGACACTTGTACACAATGGGTTGATATTGAAGTAGACGCCTTCATCTTTCACAATCCCCTCCCCCCCCCCCCGATCAATGTTTTCCCAATCAAAAGATATCCCAAATTTCAACACTGAATGGGGGAGAGCCTGGAGGTGTCCAACTTTTGTCGAGGATTGTAGGAGACATTCTCTACAACTCGGTTCCTTCCTTCGCGCACTATTGAAGTTGTGTTTTCAGAAACTACATTTTCAGGAAGAATATTCTGATATGTTTTACCAACTGTGGCGTGGTATGTGTCTTTACTGTACAGTATCTAGATGTTTTTGTGGTTGTTACCCCAGACCGAAGCTGTTCTGGGGGTTGAACTGAATGCTTTCTGGTACATTAACGTCTTAACCTTCAGTAGAATATTAAAGGTGGGTCTCCAGCCCATAGTTTCATTGTATCCACAGTTTGTACGGACTTTTAGTGTTAACTGTATCTGACAGATAGTATTTCTATGGCATGTCTGTCCATCTCTTATCCTGTCAGTGAGGCAAGGCCAAGAAAATGGTATTACATTTCCATGGCTTACTGAACCACGAGATACACCGATGACGGTATGAGCATCAGAGATACTTACCTTCCTGTCAACTGCTTATTTATGTAAGCCCTAGGAATTGACCAAAGTGATGGCTCCACATTGGAGGGTTCTAAATTAAGGATCAACTGCCTGTAGTATTAATATAATGGGGTATGTTCCTTCAGGTTCTGAACATAAGCAAAAGTTTAGAAAGGCCACAAAACTGGTGAGTATGTAAATCTGCTTGTAGTGATTCGTGTTTACTTTGATCAAGGTTAGTTTAGGATGAACTGGATAATCTTGGGTTCCTTGTTGTTACTGTGTGAATCATTCTTAGCCTAACGTTAAATATGTGCCCTTAGACTGGTTCTGTTATTCGCATACTTCCTTGTGTAATTGTTTCTCTTGATCTTGGGGGTGTTATGGGGCTTCTTCCATACTCTGATGATATGATAATATGATAGCTGTTGAATGTCTCGGTGCCTTGCAGTTCTGGTAAATCTAGTGTCTAAATTGTTTATTTGATAACTCTACAAGGTTCCTTAGCTGGGTGTTGCATTAAAAGTATAAGTTTTCAGGTTACCCTTCTGCATTAAATCATGCTGCTCTTGTTCTTGACGTAGATACGAAAGATTAGCTTTACAATGATCCACGTTAAAATACTTTGTGTGTCATTTTACTCTTTTATTTATTTATTTTTTTGTTAAGTAATAAAAATACCAATCTGATATGGATTTTATCCTGATTCCTCTGGTGGTGGAACAGTTCTGAATTTTCAGTGAAGAAACCACAAGCAGATTGAATTATCACAATTCGTAGAGATTAACTTTGTTGTGTGGTTCATAAATGGCACATACTTCGTTTGACAGACGAAATAGTTTCGAAAAAAATAGTTATAGTGTTGAAACGAGATTCTAACGTCAGAAAATGAGATTGATGTTTCCTTATTTGGAAAAGATCTATTTGACTAAGACAATAAAAATGATTTGAGTTCAATCACTGAAAGTTGGACAACATCAATGGAAATCACTGGAAATGTCTTCACATCTGGGAAACTGCTAACTATTTTGTTGCTACTTCAGTATTCTATATTTATATAAGTATCATATCAATCAGTGATTTAACACAGCAAGTCAAAACCGCCATATACATGACTGATACTTTGTAGTAAAACTAACTCTTTATGGTTTAATGTATTATCTGTGGATAAAACTCAGTTTATGAGTTTGTGCAAATTTACTAAACAACATGTGCATTACAAGAAACCTATTTTGTCAAAAGAAAATTTACATTTTTTCATCTACTTGAAATGACAACATCAAAAAATTCAATATTAGCTCCGATAGCAAGTATGATGTAACTATCATTCAAATATGATGAAGTAAACTTTGAAATTAAACCGCAATTTCCATAAAATTGTCTAAGGCAATTGTTTATTATAGCATTGTTTTAGACACCAAAATTGTTCTGCCCTTTAAAGATTTCACTTTACACAATAGAAGAAAAACATAATATTCGTCACCACATACCACAAAAAACTTTTTCAGTAGAAAAAACACTGATTTACACTACTCAGCAGTTTATAGAAAACTAATTTTATTACCAGTGAGATTCTCGCTCGGGTATGTTACTAAGATATATGAAGCAAGAGCGCTTAGTATATTGGTATAAATTTACTACTGCAAAATCATTATTAAACAAATTTTAATTTTTTAGCACAAGCAGCATACAATTACAGTCAGTTAAGCCTTTAAGATACATAGCATAATCTCATTGGTTACTATAAGTAAAAAAGTATTGTACTGTATGCATTCTGTTGGGTGTTCAGTATGTTAACTGCAATAAATAGATGTCTATAAATATATACGTTACTCATAAATATATCCATATACAATCGTCGTAAGATTCTCTTTCTTACAAATTAAAATATTCAACGTGGACACATTTCAATAGCGTAAGTCTTAGATGTAAGAATTGTTTGTCTGCGAATTGCTCTATTGACCAAAAAGCAACAAGGTCAATGCCTCAAGTGTCCACAATTCCACGTTTCTACAGACTGAAGCTTCCACTTCCAGGAGGACAATAAATTGATATATATGAAAGATATTGCGTACGTTATCTAATCTTCTCTGAGGGAATTTGCATTTAGTGAGGAAGGTCCATATAATGCCTAAAAACTATTCACCTAAGGCAAATCACTAGCAGGTTACTATCTGCTTTACTTGTCAATCTGACATCGTATGTAGATACAGATATGGGACTATAATCAGCAGAATGTATTTACTCAACAGGATTTATCTTTCTTAATATCTTCAGCTATGAGATTATTGCATACACAATTTACATCAGACCAACATTCTTAATGTTATGCCTGTACATTAACTTTAATGGCATCCAAAGGTAATTAATGGAACAATTCAAAGGGGTGTTAAAATTGGGAAGCGCTGTTTTGAAAGGGAACCGACTGCGGAGCAATGCGTTTAATTTCTAGTTGTTTTGGAACTTTGCTTGTTATTAGGCTATATAATATAGTGCGGTTTTCGAGTTTCGGGTGCTGTAATCACAAAATTGGCTGACTTGACCTTGAACTCTTGGCTTTTCGAATATGGACCCTTATTTTCGAAGATGAAATCTTTCAGAAAATTTGGTGCTTCTTTGCACCATATACAATATTTGGAAACTTATTCTATTTTGAAATCTTGGTATTAATCTCAAACCAGAGCGCCTTTCAAAAACTGTTGGATTTTACCGGACTACAGTTTTTACTCATTTTACGGTTGACCTTTTTACGTTATGTATATTACCAAAAACTTAAATATTGAGTTGCTTTCATGTAGATATAATATTAGTCTTTAATACAACAAGAGATGCAGATAATCCTAAAAGGGGATTTTACCTTTTCATGACTTTTGAACTGAGGCTGACATTGGTCAACCAGGCCAGTGAGACAGTTGGTAACATCATTATGTTTCAGTCAAAGACGGTTTTCAGAAGAAATGTTCCAAATCACAGCTGAAGGAACTGCAAAACATAAGGAGAGCCCCCACCGCTTCACACGTGTCGTGGTAACGTTATCATGTAAATAGCAGACAAGCACTTTCTAGAGAGTTGGTAGAATTAAAATATTCCGGATGAATCAACGCCTGTAATGCAAGATATCTGTATTCATCTCTGAATAATCATAACTGCAGGGTGTGAGGTTGACTTATGTGTAGAAGCATATGAATCCTTTAATGTGACTTCTCGGTTTTAACTACAGGCAACCACTTTATTACAGCAAGGGTACAATAAGAGAGACACACAAAACAACAAAGCATGTTGTGTTGGTTTATATATTCATGTTTTCTTGAAAATCAAGTGCCTGTACAAGATTCGTGGAACCGAATCCACGGACAGTAAATACTTTGTCATCTTAAGTTACATGACGGGCATAAAACACGTTGCACGTTATTGTGTAAATCATTTTTGTTTTAATTATAAACGTAAAACACTATTTGTTTTTTTTTATTGTGATACCGGAGAACATATTGTGTGTTAAACAATAGGTGGACGAACATAGTGAAAATGCATGATCGATTTTCTCGTTCGTATAAGGACTCAGAGATGGTTAGCTGTTACTTAGTTAAAGAAAGAAATTGATTTGGCTAACCGCTGAAAATAGTTACAGAGGATATTATTAACGATATAGGACATATTTTAATATTACATTAATTAATTAATTAATTAATTAATTAATATTATGTTGTAAACGAGTGAGCCTACATGATGAGTATTAATGACTGTGACAAAACGTCTTAGTGCTCATTAGGTAGTAAATGAATCTTGTGTATGTATGATCTGGTGATGTCCCTTTTCAACAGCATTTGGTGTCAGTTATTATCTTACACAATGATTCATCTGTAATGTCGTAGCATGTTACACT
Source organism: Stichopus chloronotus (assembly GCA_021234535.1). Classification (NCBI taxonomy): domain Eukaryota; kingdom Metazoa; phylum Echinodermata; class Holothuroidea; order Aspidochirotida; family Stichopodidae; genus Stichopus; species Stichopus chloronotus. The sequence continues at coordinate 1,020,061 of CM037831.1, forward strand.
GGGTACCACTAACTCATTACAGTGATTTGCCAAATTTGAAGGAGCAAACCAATCTGTATAGCTCTTTGCATTTATTTATGAAGCACCGGACTATAGTGTGACTTAACACTTCACTAGGAATACCCTACCAAGGTGATAAATTTATTAAGTAACACCATACTGAGAACATTCCCAACACCTTCATAAGAACATTCCCAACACCTTCCTGAGAACATTCATAAAACCTTACTGAGAACATTACCAGCAGTAAAGTGATTTAACGTAAACCTATAGTGATCCATCTGTATAATTACTGTAGGTACCCACCATATAATGGTTTGTCTGTAATACAGTAAACAATTACTCTAAGCATTCTCTTCAGACTGTTCTTCGTCTCTAATGAGTATAAGAGAGCATTATGACCTTCGACCACATACCAACAACATTAATATTATGTATGGCGAACTTATAACTTAAGAAAAATAAAATTGAGAGTACAAAGGATACACTGATCTTGAAATGTGCACTAAGCTTTCAGGTTGTAAATAAGTTGTAGAAACAATGTTCATTTTGTAGATCTTTAATGTTTTAATGTCATTATCTCTTTTACAAAAAAAAAATTGCTTTACTTTTTTCTTCAATTTCCTTTTTGCCAAAATTAAAAACGAATACTTAAGACTTTAGGAAATGCGCCGATTCCCTTGCTATTGGCCATTAACGCTCGGGTGATTATGGATGCCCGCGAAGGTCATTTATCCGTAAATATACCAGGGTTTTTTTTCTTCTTCAACGCCACTCATAAAATATCAATGACAAATAAATTTAATAAGTCTCCTAGCTACATGGATAGGCATATTTATTAATTTCACTTACTTATGATCTTATTTTTATATTTACATGTATCACAAAAAAGGATATCAGCAAAAAAAAAAAAATAAAGCAAGTAAGAGAAATGACACGTGGGATTGTTGAGAAATGCGGGAATTCTATGTAGTCAAAGAGGAATTTAAATTAGGTCTGCGTCAAGAGAGAAAAACATCAACATACACTTTTAACCCCAAAATATTTGCACGAAAAAGAAACAAGAACTTATTTGACAATGATTCTCCGGTGAAAGTAAATTGGAATGACCACAGAATAAACTCTTAAATTTATCAAATATGTTTTTATGTGTGATTTTTCATTGCTTTCATTTAGTTTTTGCTTAAAAAGAACTATTGTGGTGAACTTGTTTAGACAGGCCTTGCGTTTACTTAACTCAAGTACCTTGACAAAGGGTTAAGCTTATTTTAAGAGAAATGTAAAATGTTATTCTTCGGCGTCATCCGCGTGTCTCTTGCCAAGTAGAATGCCAGTATTGCCGGTAAAACCCATTCCTTTCTTGACTGGGGTCTCTTCGAAAGTTTCCAAGTCATTCGCTGCGTTCTGTAGGTCCCAGATGTCCTGAGGAATGTATTCGCTACGCTTCCCAAAGCCCAAAGCGGAATGGCCAAACATCGTTCGTGCCTTAACATGAGATAAAATCAAAACACGAAAGTAAATAGTAGAGGCTTACAGGTATCCATTAATAGCTGACTTTCATTATAATTAATGGACCATATTAACCGCTAATTACATAATAATAATATAGGCCTATCTACAACCATATGTACTTACAGTTTAATAGTTTTCATGATCCTCATAGTATTATGAATATGAATAAGAAATCTATCATATATATATATATATATATATATATATATATATATATATATATATATATATATATATATATATATATATATATATATATATATATATATATGTATGCTTAACAAAACAATGGTTTTCTGAAAAAGAAGCAAGATGTTTGTCGCCTGTGAGGTGTGAAAATGTGGTGATAAATTATCTAATATTAGCCAAGCACATGGATTGAAGAAACGGTCAATAGGGGGTTATACGATAACACATGTCCGTGATAAAGGTTCGTGAGTAAAGGAAGAACCATACCATTAGTAAACCCATTCACGCACTGATATTTTACGTCCTTTTATAAATCACGTTTAGAATACATCCCAATGGACACCAAGCACGCACTACCATTCCAGAGAACAAAATTTTTGTCAGTCTTTTCCTCTCTTGGGACAACAACTACATATGCCCATATCCTGTGCAAATAACCCAGATATGATAATACAAAATGTGGCCTAGCATCAAAAAAGAGCTTTTCCCAACACGTGATTTTAAATAAGAAATATTTAATTGAAATGAATCTGACTGGGGGGCGGGAACATCTCATCTTACAATCTGATCTACAGCAATTCAACGATTTAGGTCTAGACCACATACTCGCACACGAAAAAGAAAATACAGTAATGTTGTTGTTTAGTATTTTGAAGAATTCTGAATAGAAAGAAAGATGTCATTCCAACATAGTGGAAAAGGAGATCTGATACTCTGGGTGTGACCTCAGAGATTATTTATCACATGTACACTGAGTTCAGTGACTATTACAACTTAACGCTGTGCGCTTCTGTTTCATAGTGGTACTTGGTAAACAACTTGGAGAAGATTACAACACGGAAGTACAACTTCGGATCACAATGATTACAACACGGTAGTAACCACGTAGTAACTCATACGGAGAGGCAGTCTGGAGGTGACTGGAGACTGAATAGTACCAAGTAATACAACTCTGAGCCGAGAGTTTAATCATGGAGCTATGGTTTAATTAAATTAGCACAAAATTGTATGTTTCTCATTACGGAAATTTTTAATGGTTTTGTTCGGTACTTTTCTGTGACAGGCGCAGATTGTTGCCGGATACAATATTTGTAAATATAGAAACTGGATTCGGCTAAACTGACAAAACTGTTCATGTAGTATTTCTTGCTTAGGCCTAGACGTAGTGGAATGTAGGACAATAACAGATTGCTGATAAAGGGAGTTGCGGCTCGCACAGACACAAACATTTAAAGCTGGTAAATTGAAATTTGCTATTATTAATGCACATAGCACAAGTTTTACAGAGAATTCATTTTTGTCCAGAGCATTAAACCATGTAACATAAACGTTTGTAGTAGACAGGCATGTAGAAACACAAACAAATGGTCCAAACAATACTAGTAGACAGGCATGCGCAGTGCAGAAAGACAAGCAAATAGTCGAAACATACACCAGCAGACCGACATGCGTAGTGCAGAAACACAAACAAAAGGTCGACACATGTAGAAGTAGACAGGCATACACAGTGTAGAAATACAAACAAATGGTCGGAACATATATCAGCAGACAGGCATGCACAAATAAATGGTCGGAACATACACATACAGCTGCCGCCATGAGTGACAGAAGTAAGGCTTCTGCAATATACAATTTAGTCTATCATATCTGAATGACTTCCAAACGGTATCGGACATCGATGCTGAAACACACACTCTCATATGTAAGGAAAATATTACATGCACGATTTTCAGTTGATCAGAATTATTGCCAATGCTGTTCTGTTGGGAGGTTTCCTTTGTGGATTTGATCCGTTGATCCTTTGGTCGTGCCTGAATGGTTTCAGAACTACAATCGGCAGTAACAAAGCCAACCTTTGTTCAGCTATATGGACGATGGGAATTTTAAACAATGTCGAATCGGGGGGGGGGGGGGAGTCATGATTTGGCAAGTGCCATATTGTGAAAATCTGTAGGTCACTGGACGAAATATGATAAGATTAAAACTATGACGTGAACTGAATGTGAACTGTGTGATGTTCGAAACGAAAACTATTGTCCATTGTTTTCAATAAACTTAAATGTAACTCAGGAAATCAGGATGTGCTACTTGGAGGAGTCGATGTCTTAATCTTCCATCCTTCTCTTCTCTTTGATACCAATCTGAGAAATAACATCTACGCCACATTTCTTTTGATAGAAATGTCACTAATTGGAGTGGTCACCATGATAGAAAGAAAAATGTTTTAGTTTTTTTTTCGGCTGAAAGGTTAGAGGAACCGAACCCTGTAATACATGTGTGACACCTCCGGGTGAATACCACAGCGAAACTCTACGCAACTGCATGTCTTTTGAAAATTCATTTGGAGAAATAAATTATAGTACGGTAGATTTAAAAGCTTTTTACGACTGTGAGGGATATAGCCAGTCCTTTACTGAACTTTTGAAAACGCAGAAATAACAGCATATCCTGCTTTAAAGAAAGGTTGTTTCAGTATAAAGATTACATTCTTGTTGAAACACAGAAGTCTTACCCCTTCCCCATAATTTGATCCCCTGAAACTTCTGAAGTTCTGTTGGAATCTTCTTAGAACTGGGAAAGACAAAGCATCCCACAAGTCTACCTACCCACATGATCGCCCACCCCACGCAAAAGTATTCCTTACATTGAACACATTAAAAATTTGGGGAAAATACTTACTTTTCAAAAGAATTGTTTCGCTTATGCCTAACGTTGCTGCTTACCAAGAAAATAAAAAGTAACAGTATTATCCCTTTAATCTAAGGCCAAAAATCTCACCTATTGAAAAACCCAAATGGATTGCTTTGCAGCATCATTTGCTTTTTTACAATAGTTCGGTTTGACGACGACGAAGCACGTACGTGTTGTATGTGTACATGTGTACGTGCCGTGTCGCATTTTACCATTGGAGTAACCGAAAAAAATATATATATTGTTTTGCGCATGGAATAACTCCTCTGTTCGCTTATGAGGTGTAGTAGATTTTAACTACCGAATACAGTGGACAGTGGTGGCAAAATACCATTCAGCCAACATGTTGACACGTAATCGCACAGTCACCACTCACTGCAAACAAATAAGTCTTTCTAAGTGTGAAAAAGTGATTGCAAGATGATAAGTCTTACTCTGGTTTTTTTGGCGGGTTGGTCGCTCTGTGACCTCGCTCGATCAATGTCGTCAGTTCTCTTACCAAAAGCAATACCAGTTTGGCCTAGAAGGGGACTCCACTGTCGTGAAAGTGTCTGTAGAAATGACAAAAAGCCACGTTATGAGGTAACAATATACAAAACGATGTAATAAGTCCTGCAAAAACTGATGATAGAGTGCTCAGTGGTAGGCCAGAGCCTATAAAATATAAACAAGAGGGCAATCCACGGAGTTGCATGTCTCATCGCCAACATGCACATTGATTTCAAGACAGTGCCTGCACATGGGAATTTGTAATAGTTTATTGCTAAGTACTTACAAAACTTTAAGTTAATTGGTTTAATTGTTCTCAAGAAGTGCTGGAAATAGCAATTTTGGGGCGAAATTGGCTTTTTCTTTTCAAAAATCAGCAAATTTGACTCGATTTACCACTACAGTAATATTATGTTGAACAATGTGTTCCCAGGTAAGTACTTACAACACTGTAAGTTAATTGATCTAATAATTCTCAAGATATGCTGGGAATACAAATTTTGGGGCAAAATTGACTTTTTTTTTCTAAAAAATCAGCAAAATTCACTCTCTTTACTACAAAAGTGATATACCTTGAAATTTTTTTTTTTTTTTACCTTAAAAGTTTTTGCAAACTTTTGCATTAAATGCTGAAATACTTCTCAAGATATGCTGGAAATAGCAATTTTGGGGCAAAATGGTCTTTTTTTTCTCAAAAATCAGCAACTTTGACTCGATTTACCATACAACTAATACATCTTGCACATATTGGCATCATGCACAACCTTACCAAGTTTCAACTTAATCGCTCATGTGCTTTTCAAACTATTCTGGAAAAACCACAATTTGGACAGGTCCAGACGCACACACACACACGCACACACGCACGCACACACTCACACACGCACACACATTGGCACGGACACGTTTTCATTTATACCACCCAACAGGACCCTCCTGTACCCATGGTCACTCTACCATGGGGTACCCCTGGGGTGTCGCTACTCACCCACTCCAAGCGTTTCCATGAAAACCCTTCTCCTATGGGTGCACAGTACAATATATAGCTCCACTAGCCAAGTGATTACAATATCTCATCTAGCCCCTATAGGGCGATGAGATAATAAATGAAATCAGAAGTTTTGGCTCATACAGTGAATTACTACTAGTTAGTTTCGTACAACACACGAAGTACTGCGTTCTTCAGGTGATATGACAGTAATAATTGATTAAATTGTGTGTATGTAGATGGGTATTGGAAGTCGACACACGACTTGGGTAATAAAGGAAACAATGTAAAATATGCGTGCTTCAAATGTCAAGATAACAAAGTTTCTCAGCAAAAATTTCCGTCGGTGACTTCACGCGGTCACAAGTTCATTACGCTTATTTAGGGTAACTAAATGTCGTTTGAATATTTGACTACTACAATAGAACGTCTCGTAGGAGGTCCATTCAAAATGTACTACAGTAATCCCACTTAGTGCTTTGCTGCACAAACACGCTGCGCATAATAATTAGCAATAAATGTAATACCCACCATAAATGTAATACCGACTATAATCGAAATAATGTTTAACCATAAATGTGATAATTATCCAGACTTATGTGAATGTTGAGAGTGAGGACCCAAAACGTCGTCTCTTGTTGGAAGTATACTACAGCCTAGACAGGGATATTCGCATTACATTTGGCTGATAACTTTCTGAAAAGATACACAGAACACTGTGTACTATAGTATGTACTCAAGGCATTTCTTGTAAAAAAATTTCCAGATTTTTGTCGGCATGCGTGTGTTTGAGGAAGTACTATTTTAGATAACCCCTTTAACCCAGAGTCAGCTCCCCCTTTAACCCAGAGTCAGCTCCCCCTTTAACCCAGAGTCAGCTCCGGCCCGGTTTCGTCAGCAGAGATGATGTCGATAGCTGGCGTAAAGCGTCTGGCTGTTAGGGTTAATTTTACAGCACATAGGGCCTAGGGCGTCAATTCTTGATCAGGAGTGATGGGAGACACAATTTCGTTTTGGAATTTAGACTGTTACAGTCGCGTTACCTTGTTTTATCAACGAGAACGTTGGGGAGGGGGGGGGGGGAGTAAACGCCGAGAATTGACTAACTGAATGAGTCTGCAGACCGAGGAGGGGGGGGGGAGGGTGGATTTTGTTCATTAAATTGTTTTTGTTCATACAGTGAGTATACATAGGAGCGACTGGAAGTTTCACAGTGAGCACATTTTTATACCGTCTAAGCGCAGTCTCCTTCAGTTTGCACGTATCGTATACGAGAACATTTTTTACAACAATACGTGCCAGAATTGGACCATCTTACCGGAGGTTTATTTTTACGTTTCGTTTAAGTACCGACGTCACCAAAGATTGCCTTACGTCTTGAATAGAAGATTTCCAGTTTTTTTTTTTTTTTTTCAGCAGGAGAGGTCTTTCATGAGTACGATGCCCCTTTGTTCACGGACTCGCGAACAGTGTTATCTCAGCAGAGCATCACCTTGATGAGGAAGAGGATTTTGGCTTTACAACAACCCCCTCATCTGAGACGGTATTTCCCAGTCTTGAAGTAATAATGACACAATGTCCGCATGAGAAGATGATAGTAATGTAGATTGCCTTTACCTTAAATATTTTCACTCATAAAATCGCGTTTCCTCTTTCGGGCACAGCACATTAACCTTCAATAAAATCTTAAGGTGAGTGCACGCAAAAATCTTACTTTCGATTCCATAAAGGCTAACCATTCAAGCTATCAGTTGACCATCAAATGACCCGGAGAGTCATTTGATGGAAAGTTTTAACCGAACACACCTTCCAGATTACCAGAATTGACATTTTCGAGACTATTTTTTTTTATTTTAAGACTAACCCCACCTCTACAAATAAATTAGCTTTAACCATGTTTTGAAGTAAATTCATTTTTGTATCAAAATATGATTGGGAGATGCACTCTCACAGAACTACCCCCATCGCCTCCTCTTAGTGGCGTCACTGCACTCAAAAGAAGTTAAAAGTTGTCAAAACTTGCTTGGTTATTTCAAATAATACTTTTGACCTCATCTAAGGCAATTACCACAATTGTTGGTGCTTAGAGAAAAGCTTTGACAAAAATATTCGCCTCATCATGCATGGCAGGAAACTTTGTGATCCCATTTTCAATATAACAGAGTTTAATAAAGGTTATTTCAGAAGTTGTGGGGTGTGGGGGAGGGGGGTATGCACTTACTTAACCTTTTAAGATTGTAACACCCCGATAGAACACTGTTAGAGTTAGGGAAGGCCATTAGAGCGTTATCGCTACCTTCACTGGCTGGGCGATCGTTTGACAGTCTGAAATTATACAACTGGAATTTGATAATGTTGTTAGTTTCTTGGTTTTTCTCTTCATTTCTGAAAAAAATCATATCACCCAAAGCATAGCTTCTCATTTATTGCTATAGCTTAGAGACAGCGTGACACCATGTTCCTAAAAACTCATCGTAAACAGTTTTTTTTTTTTTTTGACTGATTTGACAAGTTGAGTTGTCTCATGCTGTATGTAAACTACAAGGACAAAATTAATTCAGTAACAATAATATACACTTCGTTTGTATTTTCCTATGTAGATTTTTTGATGTGCTGTATTAAGTGATTTTCAGCCTTAAAATTCGATGATAATATTTGTCTGACAGCCTCTCATATGCCTGTCATAGCTTGCTCTGAACGACAGCTTTGACAGGTTATCAATGATTAGTTGATATATCAATAATGATAATGATATTACCTTTAAGAAGCAATGCAGGAGTTATAATCTGACAATGCTGTTGTAAAAACGAAAAGGGAAACATGTATGTATTTCATGAAAGTATAGAACTGATTCCGTCAGAGTGGCACACTTCTTCCAACGTTTTTTTTTTTTCAAATGTCCTGCTGTGGAGTACATTTTTTTCATACATCAGCATACCACAGCCTTTTGATTATTCTGTTCGTGTGTTAAGCCCCAACTCGATCTCTTTCTCTCCTACGAGCATATGAGTAGGAACTTGAAGCAAAAAAGATATTAACAAACAGGCCTACAAAAAACTTAGCAAAATGTAGGTCAGATTATCGCGCGCAAGTTCCTTTGACCACTAAATATCGCTTCCAGTGACATATACTATACCTCCTCGTTAGTCAAACGATCTTTCAGAACATATACTTCTATGCTCTTTTTCTTTTACCTCTTGCCACCAGTCCTAAGTATAATATTATACTCTAAGGCTAAACCGAAAATTAATAACCACCAAATAATCTAACAGCAAATTACCAACTACCTAGTCTCTCTTCAAACAAATAATATTCTTTCATACATATAAACTGCATACCATGAATGTTATCAGAAAGTACTTGATATGTCCCTATTTTCCTTGTGCTCAGCAACGTAAAACAATCTCAGTTAATGTAGAAAAGGGGGAATGCCAACATGAATCGAAAGTTATAACATTAATAAACATATTACGTAATCTACTATTGAATATCAGTAATGTTCAAAATATGCAAAATGTGTTATTGTCCAACTCGTCCAACTATTCAACAAAAGAAATTAATAAGCCTGTAAAACATTTCATCTGATTTTTTTAAAAATATTTCAGTTGCAAATGTTTTATTTTTTTTTCCTGAACAGGGAATATATTGAAACCACTTTGCTATATTTCACAATTGTCGTCGAACAGAACTTAACGTTCATACCAATGATTTGGTATTGTACACAATGATCAATAATTGTGATCAAAATTGCAGTGCTTAGTTATTTAATGTAGTTTCATGTATGGATATTATTATATACAGTATAGCTTGTTTCTTATTCCTTTGGAAACAGCTGAAAACGCTGTTTCTAAACAATCCACGGAATTATCTGCTATTCCATGAATTTCCACATTAGCTTCCTACAACGACCGTGATAACAACGCCCTTGGGTGTTATCTTAGCCATTTTGTAATTCCAGACACTAAAGGGTTCTTAACTGCATCTGGATAATCAATAAACGGGCGAGACTTATCTCCTACTCTTCGTCCTTTTTTATTTTCTTTATTTCGTACCATGGAAAAACCATTCCAACTTGAAAAGGAGATATGTAAATGCAATGTAGAAAATCGGAATCACACAGATGCTCGTAGCTGATAATTATTTCTTATGTTACTATGTGTTCGTATGTGACTAAGATTGAATAAACACAGCAAACAACAATATCCAATCCGATTACATACTTAGTGTCCTTTGATGTAATATATAATATAAATGTAATATTAATGTATTATATATTTATTATATATGTACGTATATATTTACGTTTCTACGCAAAGCCAATACCTACAGTGTTGCGACAAATAGATGCACTTTGCCCCTCTGGGAAAAGTCTTTCATTACTTGCAAACCTAATTTTGAATAGGCCTATCCGTTCTGAAGTCATCGCCTCTTGTAGTAACTTTTCTTCCTTGTCAGTGCGTATACTGCGCGCCCTTTGTGTTGTATTATTCGTGTTCGTCGCGTTGTGCGTATCTAGTGACGTAGACTCTAGTGCGCAGTGTGCAAAGTTGGCCAGCCGCCATAGTGATCAGCCAAATACTCTCCGTCCTGGGTACAACCTTCTCTGGCAAATTAATTACAGGTTAATCAACGCTGGACCGTGTATTAACAGCAGGATAATGCACGACCGGGTTAATGCAAGCGATGCACGAGGGCGCAATGTACATTTAGATTTTACTTTTGAGCAGGTTTAGGCCCTAGGCGCGGCCTAGGTAACGTTATGTACGAACTTCAAATCGAACGTCATTTCACTAGTATTAGTAGGCCTATTACTTGTAATACTGTATTAGCCATTGTTTTGTGTAAGATATAGCAGAATGAAAACACACTGTTTTATTGTATCCATCCGCCGGTGATTGACCGTGGTTTAACAGAGTTGGGTTTTCAGCGTTTAACAACAGCACAGTATACTGTCAGTGGTAATTCCTCTGACATCTATGTACGGTAATCTTACCTAAATATCAGAATTGTGTCGGGTGAAAGTTTCTTTAGAATATTTCGAACACCTTTGAACACCTTTTGAACACCATTTTGAAAGTTTGATAGACTACCGGAATAAGCTTTCCTTCTTTGTAAAATTCTGCTGAGATGTTAAAAAACAATTCCTTCTACAATAAAATCGTAAAGAGGACTAAAGACTGCAATACATCGCCATCTTGAAGGTCTCCATACAACTACCGGATATTCTGTAGGACAGAGAACTCCACAGTACAAATAATTTAGGCCTATTGATAGGCCTAGGCCCTATATGGTAAAAAAAATAACAGGAAAGGCTTTGACATGAGTTATCCCAAACCAACCATAAAGTGATCTTACAGCAATGTTGACAGTAACGTTCAGGCCATGTGCAATCCTTCTTTATTGAACTAACTTAGGCCTAGTTCCGAAATTTTGCATATCCCTGCTGCGAACTCTCACACTCACAGGAAAATTAGTCTTCCACTTACTGCTGCTGTAAGGACTGAGATTAAGACATCAAACATGTCCAAGCTTTCCTCTAAATGTATGTTCAATAAACCTGTCACTAGTGTCTTTATCCAAAATCAGTAAATTCCACAAAGAAAATGCACGCCCTGTAACGAAGTAACTAAGTACTCCACGTTAGTTCGTACGTGAACTGCACAGTGAATGCACTTACAACGAACCACACGAAGCGCACATTAGTACACTACATAGCAAACTAAGTACAGCATTGTGTCTATGTCAGCTATTATTGTTATTCATTTTGTTTACGTGTTACTTTCTGTTTCGCACACGTATATTGTTGACATGTTGTAAATTTGTTTACTTTTTTCCTGGGTTTCTTTTGAATGAAAATGCGGTTATTTAAAAGGGAAATTCCTTTCTTTTTCGTGCTTTTTATCGAAATATCGTTTGTATGTATGAACAAGGTTAATCAACGTTGGACCTGTGTATTAACTGCAGTATAATGCACTCTCGCGGGTTAACGCTATCTCTGGATGCACTGGGGCTGCGCCCACGTGCATCGCTTGCATTAACCCCACATCATACATAATCCTGCAGTTAATACACGGTCCAGCGTTGACTAACCTTTAATTCTAGAGTGGTGCGCGAGGCCAGTAACCACATGCGATTAATTGTGTTACATGCAGCGCGCTTCGTTCTCAAATTTCGAACCAGTTGAAAAGAAACGACGGGTTTCTGAGTACGCGTACCGTTACGGCTGATTTGATTGTGTTCGCGAACTCTCGGTACTAGACTGCCATTGTATTTGTTTGTGAAAACTTAGCTTAGTGTAAGCTTAGTGTAGTTCTGCTTCTCCTGAAGAGTCGATAAGTCCATGAAGTTCAGAGTAGCGGGCCATAGATAGCCTGTGGTAAATGGATAGAAAAATTGTTTAGTCATTCCCACGGCTTAAATACCTTGGCATGTTGAGTGATTCCTCCGCTGTGTGGGATGGGAGTGGGACGCGATGACTGTAATAGTTAACGTGCGTTGGGTTGAGGCATACGTCCACACTACACTAATTGTTTATCCTTGCGGTCTCAAAGCGCGTGAAGCGTGTGCAAGGCTTTTCTGATCTGCCGTTCTTGAAAAAAAAAAATCAACATTCAATCGTAAGTGCTGAAGACGGAGACAGAGGTGTCTGAAATATACTTTTTTTGTAAACGTATTTGTGCTTCTAATATTGTCATGTTTGTGAAGTTTTCTACTTCTTGTACTCCGTAGATATCCTAACTAAACTATTTGTAATGTAGGTGTCACTGAGGTTCATGTTTAACCTTTGACCACAAATGCACGTTCTTCTATTGGCGTGTGCGGTTCAGTCACTTTTTCCACTTATCGAAATATTAAGCTCTTGGAATCTCATGTAGTGATTGATTAATGTGTTCCTCAATGATATACCCTGCCGTTTCAATTCGTCACACGTTTTCAATATTCGGTCTAAATGAATAACACACACCTGTTATGATAAGTTTGTATCAAAGCCTTTTTATTTCTTTCAGCCCCCCCCCCCTTCCCCAGCTTCACCAGACAGCGTACATCACAAGTTTTGCAATTTACAACAGAATCATATTATTTGTTAAACGTCCCCACAGGCCTTGCGGTAGATTTCACCGGCCATCTTTCTGCATTTTGAATGGAGTGAACGAGTTATGAGCCTTCCGTGCGTTCACCTTGCGGTTAGGCTCTTCCACGGAGTTCATAAAGCTTCTCCTTTTAAAAAGTAGATTTTCCCTTGGGAGATACCAAAAATTAATGTCAAGCTATCCTCTTAGAAAATGTCTTCATGAAGTATTAGGCCTAATAAAGAACGGTAGAAAAAGGGGTAGATAAAATAATACAATAATTGCCAGAGAAAGTGTAAATGTATATTATTACGCTCATATCTGATATTTACGAGTGTTTTATGTTTGTCATGTCTTTTATTAGTATTGGATTTACTCTCACTGAGCTCAATACCGATTGTAATTAATGTTAACTGTACAGGTAGACTGACAGACAACAGGTGCTGGCGCATTACATCTTCACTTAACCATATTTAGGCACAGCAATGCTGTTAATGACATCAACAATGTACTTAGAAAAAGGCACAATAATCCAAAGATAGTAGAGGAATACATGGTTTGAGGAGTAGTGTTCTTACATCATAAATTTAAGCCTAGAACTAAACATGCATATAAACCATTTTGAGTTTGAAATATGTGTAAAGTTATTCATACATACACGCACATAAATTGATTATTCTCATATATTTTTAATCGTATATGCCTATGTATTTCACTGAGCTAGTTACTGCGAGAGAACTTAAATCTCGTCTCTGGGGAGCTTTTCTTTAACACATTAAGTTGATGTTCATTAATTTAGGCGATATGAATCAGTTTGTTACAGATAAACGGACAGCTTCGTCCTTGAAAATTATCAATAATCTGCCACAAAAAGCTTTTATACTTTTCGCTTACACAAATCGGTTTTTACCGAGTGACCTAGTCTGATGTACGTAAAATGAAAGTTAAAACATCAGATTGAGATGAACGTGACTAAAACAGAAATGGACTAACATCTTAAAATCAGCTCAAGATTTATGAAGAGTACTTCAAAATTTTGCTTTGTTTGAAAGTTGTTTAACGAGCACGGCGCTATCAGCCATGAAATTTTAAAGACCCTGCGCCTTTACATTGTATTTAAGTTGTTACGTTATATACAAGTCCACCATAATCATCTTACCATATGGACAAAGGTCATAAATTGGTTCCTTCTGAAAGAATAAGTAGAGTACTTCAAGGATTTTCATGCCGTATTGTTCATTAGCAAATATGACGCCCTATACCATTTTAAGAGAGAATACTGATTAATTAATTGACACAATGAGGAAGGTACTTCATGCTGTAGAAAGTGAATATGTAGTGATTGATCGTGTACCGGGTGTCGTATTATTACGGACTCATAGCATAACAGAAGATATATTTTCTGGTACCCTGGTACCGCGGACCGACTACGTACAGCAACATCCGCTTTGAAATTTTTGACCTTGTGCAAATACTATTAATAGGCCTATGTCTAAAATAAGGGAAACAAAACTAAGGAACACAGTTGCAGGTTTGGTCATCAGATCAAATCCATGTGCAAGTTTAAAAGGAATTGGAGTAAATTTTTAAGTATTTTATCACATAGCAGTACGTCGTTGTACGTTGGTGCAGGTGAATTAACCTACTTAGTACATGATTGATTTCATTAAGTGATTTAACGTGTGAAAACTTTTCAAGAAATAAGACGGTCATACCTAAACTGTTCCACATAGTTCACTATCACCTTACATCGAAACTGTTCTGGCGACGACAACTTTTGCACTGAAATCGTTTGTGTACACAGAGTAACAGGATAACACCTCTTAAGTATTCTGATCTATTTCACACTTAAAACGGACACAATTGGATAGCAGTCCCAAAGTACCTACTGGCACTACAATTCGTGACAACTGGATCTTGATTCAAATTTTTGAAAGCAAGTGTATTTGGAAGATATATGCCATCTGAAATGAGTAAAGACAGCTGCAGTTACTCGCCTCATTTGTGAACCGATGAAATGATTTATCTCGTATAAATTTGTACCTTATAGTACGATCAGTGAGTTTACTTTGGAGAATGAGGTAATGACTGTATTCAATGTGCGCTATGTTTGCTTTGCTCAATTTGATGTTATCGTACGTGCTTGAAACCTCAGAAGTTTAATTCGCAGGGATAATTGTTCGTGGTCTGTATTTCGAAATAAGAACACGTACCTGTTTGATACCACAAGTAACAAATCGGAAACACGTTCACCTCAGGCGTCATCGGTCATTAATGATTTCGGTATCAACTTGTATAAGCGACCGACAGATACACTGGTGTCTAGGTGTCGGCAGGACTTCAGAAGTCAGGGTAGAGACAAAGTGGGGAAGAGTTTATTTTACCACGCAAATATTGTTCCATATATATATATATATATATACATCACCATTCAGCCGAATAATACATTGAGCAGAGTTATCGTACATTGTGGAGAGTTATCATGTTCCCATGGTCAGCTCATGAATTGCAATGGGTAGCCTTGGCACATATCTCGATGTACCAGAGTGCTTTGGTAAATATGTCGTCATAAATTCTTACCTAATCGCCTGAAACTTACAAGTACAAGTTGGTTAATTAATTCTTTAATAATAGACGTATTCTCGGTTTTTTATGCTGTTGTACTAATTGGTAATTACATATGATATGTATGTGCAACTTAAAATATTTTTCTTCTTGTTTTATGATAACCATTGTTTTAGTTTTTTTGTTTTTTATTGAAACCATTTTGCGCTTTCTTAAGTACACACAGAAGTAAATTCATAACCATCACTCACTGTCTGATTTCGCTTGACGACTTTATTTTAAAGTCGTCAGCCTCATCGTCGCAGGAGAGTATATGACGTGATCTTCTGCAAGGGAAATATTGAGGACGATTCGGAGTGTAATGAAATATGATCTCTATTGGTCACACTGAGCTCTAAGAAAAATGCCTCAGTACCCATGCAGTCCCTCTTCTACAAAACATAAGACATTTGCTCCCTGAATTCTCGTGCGTGCCGTGGACTCAAATATCGCCGAAATGCACCGATGGATTGCACCACTATTTAGAAGGGCTTAATACTTTGGACCTTGAACGCAGGGTGGTATCACGAATGCTAGAGCCTTAGATTACAGTCCGAGAAACAGAGGTGGAAGTCTGCCCTCTCAAAGTCCGTGATTTTACTCAAAATTGAATGGCAGAATTATCTAATCTTCCAAGTTTGTTGGTGTAAGATTTCATCCAACAGAACTCCAACATAACACAACCTTCGATAGGTTTTATATAAGGAACGATATACAACATACGCTTAAATCACCAAACGGACAATCACCTTTAGTCCTCGTACTTTTCTGGAGTTTTGGTGCTTGAAACCACTTCAGTTTGTATTATAAAACTACTATAGCCCGACCTGCAGGAGTCGATAACAATTTCTCTTTACATTGTAGTGACCGGCTTCCTGATCACCCCACCCAACCTGGCCCCTCCACCACCATTCCGGTCATCACACCCCCATCCTTACTTGGTGTTCCTTAAGTTGGGAAATCCCTGGAGCCGTCATACTGAATTATCTACACCATGTAAGGTTGACTTTTTCTGTCAATCTCAGAAAATATTTAAAAAATGTATTAAAGATGACTTCCTTTTTTCCTTTAATATATCGCACTTTTTACAATTATATGATTGACTTTAGCT
The DNA here is from genome assembly GCA_021234535.1 of Stichopus chloronotus. Lineage (NCBI taxonomy): Eukaryota > Metazoa > Echinodermata > Holothuroidea > Aspidochirotida > Stichopodidae > Stichopus > Stichopus chloronotus. Next base: position 1,036,715 of record CM037831.1, read on the forward strand.
TGTTATATCTGATTGGCATGTTGGTTTTCTGTCTAATAGCGCCATCATTCATGTCTTTCATATCCACCTCCATGATGCGCTCTCTCCTGGATCACATTATGATCTATTGATGATATGATATTCTAGACGAATACTTTCTGCAAGGGAAGCATTTGATCGCACAACTGATTAATGGTATCTATTATTAGTAACTGACACACACCTTTCTGCTGCATATTCTTTTTTTTTTCATCCACACAACACAAATCAATTCCTTTGATCAATCTGCCAATGCAAAGATGTCGTCTTTTGTAAGTAATCCATTAATTATCTCAAAATTTCACTTTATATTTTGACTTTTAAAGCTTGTATCTTCTCAGTTATTGGCTCGAAAGGGCAATTAGAAAGGATGCAACTAGTTATGATATTTTTCTTGAAGAGTTTTAAATTAAGATGACAAAGTTGAGACGATAAAAATTTAAGCTCGAAACAGTTAGGTTCTGATCAAAAACCGGTCCATGGAGATCTTTAACACTCAGTTTAACATCTTTCTCTCAAATTTAGATAAAAATATAATTTAGTGCAATTTTACCGACTTGGAAAATCAAAAACAATATCCGTTTAGGAAAGACACTGTTTTCATATTTCCAACTTAGCTGAAGTAATGGACCTCCAGAGCACTGTAACATCTGCAGAAAAAAGCAGAATAGACGGTTCTTATTCTGAGATGAGAACTAATATCCTGGTCCCTGACCATGTTACAAAAGTATTTTTTTACAAAGAATGATATTTTGATACGGTGATCTACTGAATTAGAATCATAAAAATTCTCTTCTTATACATATTGTCCTGAAAAGTGGAAAATCCTTCTGCATTGGAAATATACTTCTGAATTGGAAAGTCCAAGTAACGGCTGCTTGTGTTGAACTCTTTCACACCATGATGTGAGTTATAAATCAGTTCTCCAGAGAATTACTTAAATGGTAATTTATCCAATTGTTGTGAAGTAAACTGTGAAAGGAAACATTTTCATTTGCTCCAACTACTGAAGGCACGTCCATACAAAACAAAGTCTTTCAAAATGAAGAACGTGACTAGTCAAAACTCAAAGGTACCGATGGCCTTATTGAAAATTTTATCGACTTGAAAGGTTAAGCCGCCCTCGTTGCAATTAGTTGAAAAGAAAACAAGTGCCATATTGTTACAAAAACGGGGCATTTTTCTAAGGCAAAGTAATTGCTACCTTATTAAAATCGTGCGAGAGAAAAAAAGAAAAAAGATATTTAGAAGAAGCGGTTTTGTTAAGATATAGATATATAGATATATAGATATATAGATATATAGATATATAGATATATAGATATATAGATATATAGATATATAGATATATAGATATATAGATATATAGATATATAGATATATAGATATATAGATATATAGATATATAGATAAAGATATAGATATAGATATAGATATATATATATATATATATATATATATATATATATATATATATATATATATATATATATATATATATATATATATATATATATATAATGTAACCATTAATGCAACACATGAAGGTTTTACTTTTTTACTTTTAGTTTTACTTTTACCCTCGGTGGAGTATGGAATACACATCAACAAAAAAAAAAATTAAAAGTTATTCCAAGTATGCCAGTGGTATTAAAGATGTGAACAATTCAATATATATATTAAACTTCCATGGCTTTCATAAAAATAGATGGATTACTCTCAAATAAGTCATGACTCCATCTTCGAAATGGTTTAAACCTGTACTGTACTTTATTCTTACCTTTTTATGGTTTAAGGATCTAGTAATTTTCAAAATAAAGTATTTTTGTTGAGTGGAGTATAACTAAGGGATCTTGTTTAGTGAAGGACCATAATTCCTCAATGCTGATTCATTCAGCAAGCAAAACCGTTCATCTTAGGTTTTAAAAGCATTTTGCAAATATTAAAAATGATCATATATGCTACAACAGTTCTTAGGCATGTTACTCAACTTATCTGACAGTAAATTAGTTACATATCTCGGGTATTTTAATATTTTGAATTTGAAACTTGAGGATCAGGAAGCCCCATATGGGCTCATCAAGGACCCTATACCATGTTTATCGTGGATGAACACCGGCGAGATTCGCCTATTCTTTTCGATTAGTGTCCAGAGGATATCGAGGCAGGGGTGAAACTAGACAATCGCCAATGCAAACTATGCAAACCCAAACCTGCTCCCGGGACCGTCATTTAACGTCCCCATCCGACGGACGAGAGTGTATCCTCCAGTATTTAGCCACTTTCTCAAAGGCTGGGAGGGGTGGAAAACCTGCCCAGCTCAGCCGCCCATCAGCTGTGCCAAGCAACCTGAAGCGCGGACAAGACATAATCGGAAAACAGCAACCCAAATAAGCCCCTCAGCACCACTGTAAACAGCTTTACTGAACAAGTCAAATTTGTATCCCCAGAAATTTTCCAAGTAGTTCCACCGGGATTTGATCCGGGGACCCTTTGGTTGGAAGACAGACACTCCAACCACCAAGCTAACTCTCCACCGCCATATTATCGAGCTACAGAGACATAGCGTATTCATTAAAAATACATTACCAGAACTCCTTTAATAAAATCTGTTAAATATATGTGTGCGAAAATCTATGCAAAAAAGACCGATTCTTGTTAAGAACGTTTAATGACACTGGTTATTTTATCGAGGTACTTACGATGGATGATCAAAAACTATAACATAAAGGTAAGTGTCTATGTACATGTTCAAGCAACATAGGGTATATTACTCTTTAAAGACTAAATTTCATAACACGTAATGAGAATAGGAACACAAAATGCCCTGTAGTCATCAGAAAGAGGATCCAATATTGATTTGATTTTCACATGATGCTATCTTTCTACTGTAGATCCCCTTTAACGTGATTAAATATTGATAATGGGAAGACCTTGCAGCGTGAGTGGTTCGTATTACCACAGTGGCAATAATACAATTTCAAAATCTAACTTTGCAATACTATCGTTTCTCATTTTTGTCGTTTAAACAATTTTCGGTGTATTACCATGATTAAGGTAATCCCCAGCGGTCCATTATCTCTTCATATGCGATTTCAGATATCATGAGTAACCCCTGAGACTTCCGAGCTTCCTGTATGTATGGCAGGCAAATGTCAACTCTTTAAAAGTTACTATATATTCTTCGTGCTTAACGAGATATCAAATTTCTCGCATTTACTACTTGACTTTATTAAAGAGGCTTTGTTTCTGAATATGGTATCAAATATACTGAGCAATGACTTTACAGTAACTTTAAAGCAGAGCAAGTCTTGCAAGTGATCTTTTCGTCACAGTTCAACCTCTTTCAGCACTTCATGTTATCCAACAGTTCATGTTATTGGTTACACCTGCAATATGTTATGCCATGCTGAAGAATGAATGTCTGACATGGAAAGCAGAATCGGGAACTTGTCATAGATCACGGTAGTTTAGATTCTGACATGTTTTTTTATTATTCCATTTATAAAAGATAATAACAATAATCTTTATCAAAAGACAAATAAATTCCGTTTTATTTCATTTCAAGTGAATGCTTCTGTCTGAGTTACACCGTATATGATTCATTTTAAACTTTTAGGTTCTATTATTAAATTTTCTCACGAAACTCAGTCCGTGTTTTTGTAATTGCTAAGTCTGAATACAAATGTAGACCAAGGAGCACAAACGTTTGGGTGTAATGATTAAAAAATTGGACCTCAGAGACCTCATGAATCTCAGTGAGTTATTCTTGATAAATAAAAAACTCATATTCATATCCTTGAAGGTTTTAATTCTACTCAGTCGCCAATAAGTCCACTAAGTCTATTTTAAATCCTTTTAAATGTAAAAGGTGAGTTATGCAGCGAACCAATGTACATTGGACACTCTCTGCTTTTCGTAATGTTGAGTTCTCCCTTATGACTTCCCACATTCGAGATCAACTTCTGGTTATTGCTCTTCTATAGATGCAAACAAAGGGCTACATGTACTTTACTTAGAATAAATATGTTTATCTATTATAATTCGTTCTTGAGTTACATAGCATCCAAGAATTCGAGAAGATACATATCGCAAGAGAAGCTGGGGGACATTACGTTTCTTGGTAATACAGAGTGGGGCAGAAGAAAAATGATATAAAAATAGTCAGAACATCTTAAGCATGCCATAGGGCATAGTATGAATCAACTTCAGTGTTTCTGCAGTATTGATAATTAGTAATGATTGCAATGTCCCATCCATGACAATTTGAGAACATTTTTAATATACGGTAACTCATTAATAACTGGTTGGATCTTTTGTTCATCTGGGATTCCCTTTCTACAGCACTCCCATGCATTCATTTCACCTGTATAAATAATAAAAAAATGTCCTGTCCAAAACAAAATGTCGAGGCCGGGACCTTTGTCAGTGACAATGTTTGCATTGAAGCATCTTATCCACTCCTTGATCGACATGAATCAATTCTTAATGAAGGGGAGACTTGTCAGTTCAATTTATAGGCCTCATGGGATGCACACTGTAAATTTATTACAGGATTGAGTCTTTTCAATTAGTTAGCTACTGTACAGTAGGTTGATTATGCAATTTATGTATAATCACAGTCCATGTTCTGGTTGTAGTGTGCATCAGATTAGGTGAGACTCCCAGGGTCCCAACAAGTGGCGACATTGAAGGTATAGGATGCATACTTGGTGTGGGGTGGGTTGCCATAAAGACATTCTTCAGAAAGTAAAAGCTTGGACCATAACTACAATTCTGATCATGGCTTATCTTAATTTAGTTAAGGAGAAGTGGTACCAGTGTACTAGTCCCTTGGGGTTGCAACAAGGGCAGGGTAGGAAAGGGACTCAACATAAATTATTTTATGATAGAGACTTCATACATCCCATGAGGTCACACTGATGGTCATTGTTTATTTCTTTTATGTCAAGGAGACACCCAGACAACCGTGCGTTCATGCTGTACCGTCCGCAAACTGCGAATGTTCTAAACGTGAAACTGATTTTTGTAACATAAATTTCCCAGTCTGATTTGAGCCCTTTCAAATTTACATGGCCACTTTTAGTTGTAAATTGGATCCTGGTAGTAACTTGTGGTTACCAAAATGATCCTACCATACGGTAGTCAAAGAGTTTGAATTTAACCCGTTAATATGCATGTCCATTTTCTGTCCCGTCCGGAACGTGCACCAACGAGGCTATAATTACATGACCTCCAATGTTATTACTGAAACTAAAATCGATTAGGGTTATTTAATGGAGGTTGATTCTAAATAAATAAATTTTATAATCATGCAATGCATCTGCGTTGAGTAACTAATGTTTTAGTTGTGCAAAATGTTCCGTCTGCGACAAACAAACAATACGGAATTCCCCATGAAGGTATTTGCTTGCAACTTGGATCTTGTCAACTTGACAGAGACGTTACCACAACATATTTTTTGAAACAATCATAAAGATAGTCGTCATTTCTATTTATATTAATAGTATTGTCTTATTTTAAATATTCATATTAAGAAAACAGACACATTAGTGCTTCTTTTTTAAGTCTTTCCAACTGATGAAATACCTGTTACATTATCCAGCCTTTATTAATGTTAAAGAATAAAGAAGTGCAAATGAGCAATGAAGCATATCTTATTGAAAGCAATGCAAGGTAACTTTAATTAGTCTTAGTATGAAGTACAGAGGAGCAATCCTCTTTGTGAAAATGAGATGGACCTTTAAACAAGAATACACATAAACAACCAAACATTTCATTTAATTTGGTGTTTATTATTAATTTCAACTCTCATAAAGTTGTCAATTCCATTTTTTATGCTAGTTAATCATCCAAATGGAACTCAAGAACTAGTCAATCAACTTTTCTTATTATCCTTTCCCGTAGGTAATATCAAGGAACATTCTCTCCCGAAGAATAAAAACGGAGTTCTCTTTTGCTGCCATATTCAAGGATGGCAGTGTCTTCTTTCTTTCCAAACTCATTATGAGATTAAACGTCAAACATAAAACATCAGAGAGAAGAAAAGTCGGTTCTTCTGGTCTCATGGGAGTATAAATGAATATTTCTGAGAGACAAAGAGATCCATTAATTGGGTCTCAAGTCTTTGATATCATTCACGAAAGGTCAGCTGAGAATATCTTTCTTCACATACAAACATTTCCATTTATAGAATATTAAGCTGCTCTGCATATGTTAACGGCAACATATAGATCTTTCATCTAATCTGGGATGCATAAAAAAATAACGATTGAAAACGTTATTGCTTTGATTCTCTTTTGTGACCTACACTAGCGACAAAGAAGATAACATGAACTTTGAAAATGATGTCAACTCGAGTGAGATGTTTGGGGTAATATATATTAAGGAAAGATATGAGGGACTAAAAAAAAATAAGGAAGCCTGATTTATATTCAGCAACGAGGACGGAATAGAAAAAGGATCCATATGATTTAAATTTAATTTAACCGCATAATATTGTACTTTAATTTGTACTGTAATAATATACTGTGTATGGATATAATATTAAGAATTGCTTTTCTTTTTTTCAATTAAGAGCAAAGAATAAGCTATCTGAAATGAGAACAGATACATTATTTTAAGTATAGTAATAGCTCCCACATGACACAAAACGTGAAAAGAAAGTTAAGTATAGTGACTAGAGAAAGGAATCGTGTGTATTGCGTGTTAGGTTTCGTTGAAGAGATTTGAATGTTTCATGTGTAATAGCCTTGGGTCCTAAGTCCGGTCTTTCACATTTTAAAAGTGGAGTAATCTGAACACCTTCTTTAAAAGCATAAAATTCAAAATTACTGATATGTTTCTTGTTTCCTAAAATACGCATGAAATAAAGTAGTTTTGTTACGCAAATCAAATTGTTCTGTAAGCAGTTTAATAGAATTCAATATCTATGTCAAGCACATGAAAATCATTCCAGATTATTCAACCTCATATCAATAGGATGGCAATTGTCAAGAAGTGCTTTTATTAAGATGCTGACTTGATGTAATCTTAACAATCTTAACAATCTATCTCATTTATTATGTGTTAGCTGTTTCGGCCGCTCACCAACGTGGAGGCTATGCGTATCAAAACTAAACCTAGTGCCTAGCAAAAACCTAATGAAGATCATATGTGATCTACCAAAAACGTTACAAAACTGATGCACTAAAGCGTTCGATTATCTGCAATATACTTAAGAAAATTGTGAAAACTGTCAGAATCGTGATTATGCATAAACGGAAATAAAAGAAAGAAAATCAATTATCCCTTTGCTACATGTCCGTTGCTTCTTACATCCTTTCCCTAGACAGTAATTTCTTATATGTGAATCGATCTAAGCCTGTCATTAGTAAACTTTGAGCAGTTTTTATGTTGTATTTTATGTCTTTTTTTACATGAAAATGATAAAAAGTAAAACTTGCAAATTTGGCAAATGATGCTCTATATAGATTTATTCTCTGTTTGTAGTCTTGAAAATAGTTGACGAAAGTGAGCAATGTTACTTTCCAAAGACATATCTTTGTATTGTTGTTTGTTTCCAAAAATCCAATCACTCCTTTTACTTCGTATTAAGCTGTGTCGACACTAATGTCGTACGCTCACGTCACAATTTATATGCGTGTACATTGTCATTAATTCCATGCAGAAATCTTCGTTTTACGATTAACTTTGTTTAAACTTAACAACATTCGCAGAGGCGATATGTGCATCAGTAAGCTCTGTTTTCTTATTTTGCTGTATGTTGTAAATAAATGCTTTTGTTCTATGCGCGTATTTACAGAAAATGTTAAAACGAAGTCAATTGGTCAGTGGTCTTTTTGATAATTTTAAAGAAATATAGGCCTATATTATTATTTAATCCTGTGGTAAAATGCAAATGGCCATGTGTTCGTTAAGAAAGATGGAAAATGAGTTTCTTCAACTGGCACTGATCTATAACACGATCCATGGTATTTCATTTTTCAGCTTTGTTTTGTTTTTGTTTGATATCGGATATCAAGGTATCTTGACGTTAAGGAGATAACGTGAAATGGAGAACTAAGACAAACACTTACTTCAAAATAAATTAATGAATACATACATCAACATACTTTATGCAGAGGCCTTGCTGGTGGGCGTTCATAGAATAATATTATACCTGATCATAGAATAATATTATACCCTATTATTTTGAGATGTTTCTTGGTTTTGCTTGGAGTAGTTTTCACACGAACTTATGAATGCTGCGGAGTTGCAAAGCTCTGTAACACTTACAACTTCCTTGATTTCACAAAAATAAAGAAAAAAATGAAAGTGATAAAAAATTCTACAGGGTGTACTCCAACCTTTTCATGAGGTGGCTACCTAAAATTGCTGTATAATTGTGTTTACAAGACAGATTTGGATACGTCATGAATAAGCTACAAAAAGATATTTTAAATATGTATACCTTTGAATGATTGAGATATTACTTGGATTCTTTGACAAATTTGAATTTTAAATCCAAAATTTGTTTTTATGCTCCCTTGAAAACAGTAATCACTTTTTTGCGGGAAATTTGGAATTATCAAGCAACATTATTCGCTGTTGTATCATCACGGCAGTACTGTATGTTGATAGTGTTGTTTCGTCTACTGCTCCATGGCAATTCCTCGCTTTTAGTTTCACAAGCTGTGATTCTTCTCGAGGAAATTGGCAACAGTAATTTTGAAACACCTGTCGGTTCTTTCACTTGAGTTATAATCTTCGCAAAATATTTAGTTACCTTATTGATTTGGGGTAAGTTGCGTAGTTAGTCTATTAGAAACATGTTTACAAAATAAAGATACATTTCTCTTCGGATAATGAGGGGAGATGAAAAATAAAAGCATTTAACAGAGAAATAACTCAATCATAATTTGAAGACAAGATTTCGTGAAGATTCGTGAGGTAAATGTTCATACAATGATTATTTCCAGTAAGACACCGCTCAAGTATGGCACATCTGCTATGTAAACCAGGGCTAACATTATTTTGAAGGCCAAGTCTATCATTGAACATACAATTACGATCTTCGATTCAACGATTCTTGACAATTGGAACAATCTTAGGACATATTAGGAAAAATTGCTTCCTTGAAAAAATGTACCTTAATCTGTAAGAACTGGTATAGAAATACAAAAAACTTGTATTGAAACACCAGACACTTTGCAATGGATTTCGGCATTCTTTTTGGGAATAACTAATTGATGGAAACCATTTACAATCATTGCAATAACACAATACAAGGAATCTACTGAGAAAACGGGAGAATTACCCTCAGCCCTGTAAGAATTTATTTAAATAAGAACGCCAATAATGTAGTTTAACAACATAGTTTAATAAAATAAAACATGGTAAAAAATATTATTAATTTCACTAACACCAATAAATATGATATCAACTAGACTCTCATAGAAATGAGAACACATTAAAAGGGAATTTTATGTGCAACTTGATCTTTGTAAATTATGTCTATAACCATCTTTTACAATGAATGCAATTATACAATGAAATTTTTCAACTTCGCAGGACAAATTTTTCGTCTGTCTCCCTGGGAACAAGTGATGCTATTTTGAGACTTACAGCCCTAATTTGTGACTCGGTTGGGCAACTTTTTCAAGACTATCAAAGTGGATTATGCATAATGCCCGGAGAAGATGTAGCATCAAAGTGTGAAGGTAAAAGTCTGAAGGGGCTTTCAAAAATTTATCTGATTATTTTGCTTTCTTCGCAGATTACTGCAACATTGACAAATTCCGAACATGAAGCCAGAGTATTTTGATGTAAATGGTATGTATTAAATTTTCGCTTTGTTTGTATGTAACTCAGATGTCATGTCTCACTGTTGCAAATTTAAGTAACGCACTCATGGAATTCCCATTTTTAATTTTTTTTTCGCGCGTGTGTATGCTTTTATTTATTCATTTTCGGCGTTGTGAGTTACTGGGGGCCTCTTTTGTTCACGAAAATGTTTGGTATCATATTCCAGAATCAGAATGAACATGTCATGATAGTAAGTGACCAAAGTGTATTGCATTTTGCGTGTATGAATGGGAAGAAAAGGCCAATATTTCATTTATTGATTCCAATATATCAGCTAGTCATTTCGACTTTATTCTGGTTTATTCAGCTTTTCTTCGAGTGGATTTGAACAATTCTCCCCCACTGGTATGCTACAATGCCTAGGGTTACACAAAAATTCAATAGAGCTGCTGCTAATGTGCAATTTATATAGACAATGTCGAATGCGATATCTCTACATAGAAATCCTAATATATACTCTAAAATCAGGTAGATGAGACCGGTAGGTTGTCAGCTCTATCACTCGTATAACGAATATGTATCTCATGGAGGTATTTAGTATACATTAATTACGCAATGTCCAATTAGTACAACTGAAACTTCTACGTGATCCATCATAAATGCCATTTTCTTAATAACCAAATCGTGTTCATAAAACATCGATCAAAGCTTGTTTAAGCCCGTGCGATAGATTAAGCAATTTTGCTATTGGTAAATGGTTTTAAAGTAATTTTGGTTTTTCTATGCGCTGTGGTGTGCCTCATTCCCTGCAAAGCGGTTTTTTCAGCACTCGTCGTAAGTAATTCATTATATTTTGTCCCTTTTGGCAATCCATAGACATTACTAAATGACGGTAATCCCCTGACGTGTTCTTTTGCGCAGGAATAAAAACAAGAAATGTTTCGAAAGAAATTTTGCTTCCGCTATTCTCCAAATGACAGGGAAAAGGCCGACAGCAAAACTTGGTAGGTCTTTAGGTGTGAACGTTTGGTTGCATCAATATCGGTTACTTGAAAGTCGCTTGGGATGATCAAACACATTGATAATTTTGTTAAAAAGGAAACAAAAAATGAAGTAGACGTATAACTCTCTTGGCTATATCTTACGATGAAAATGAGAGGTAAAATACTGCTTTGTTTGTTAATAAAGAAAGGAACGATTGAGCCTTCATATACAAAGAAAATCACATCTTCCATTGACATCTAGAGATTCGAAATTTGACCAACCAAAGTATCAAGACCCGGTGGAAAATACTTGCTGCATTCTTTATGCATTCCTTAAGCAAACATGTCAAAAGCTTGATGTATACAAAGACAATTTCCGTCGTGTTTATTTAAAAAAAAAATGTGGCCACATTTTCTTCATCAGGTTGTTGGGTTGTTATTAACATTTTTAGCTGCAATATATGCCGGTGACATACTTCCCTTGACCATTATTCATGATTACCTTAAAATTACTCTTATCAGATACTTAAACAAAATCATAAGGTGTCATTATCGGGCTTTGTAAATCACATCAATATTAATACAAGACACAATACTAATAATATCTCAGCTGTTTCCTGGTCTATCTTAAAAACGTTAATATCAGTGTCTTTCAACTTTAAAAGTGTGGTGCAATGTCTACAGGAGCAAATTTACAAGGATGATAAGTTGTCGAAAGGCGCAATTAAACTGCTTTGATGAGGTCTGATGGTAGGAGCCCATTTTAATCAAAATTCTAATACAATCAGAAAACTAATACCTCAAAAGTAGAGAGTGTGTGCATAAGTTATAACACTTTAACATCTTGGAATGATCACCTGTATTTCTTTTCTTTTTGTTTCTTTATAACATACCAAAAGAAGTGATATTTGGAATCCTGTTTGTCATACACCATCACTGGTAATTTATCTCAACCTCAGCTTAATATAAAAGTTGACCATATGCAGTTGCTAATTTATTTGGAACAGTACGATTTTTAAAACGACACCAACAAGACAAGATCGTCGATTTAATGAAACATAAAACACGCAAAGTATTATACTCTAAAACCTTTTAACTATTCTCAGGTCTATGTAATCTACAATCCCTGATATTATTGTTGATGAAAAACAGTGTCATTATCTCTTGTTATATAAGATAGAGTTATAACAAATAATATATTTTTTTTTCTTTTAACTTCTGAACTCTTTTTTTTTTTGTATAGTATGTTTAAGTATATCGATGTGCCTATTAATAATCCTTCGGGTTCAACACTTTAAAAATTCTCAACTGTAAGGAATATATAGGTTTCACTAGTGATTTGTTCACCATTTTAGCATCTGACAACTCTTGTTAATCAATGAATGCAGATCCACACTTGACACGCAATTACTGCAGCATGGTTCATCATATAACTTATCTGTTTTCTTACTCCATTTGTAACGGTCTACTGAAGAAATTACTAAGGTAGATAGTCTAAAGTCAAGTTGTTTTCCTTGTTTATATTGTATATTTTGAATGCTTCAAACTTTTGTATATATTGCCTGAAGGGGAAGATGTGAGATCTTACAAAACGGTCGCATTTCAAAATGCCTCTCAAGAACTTTCTTCTCTGTATTTGCTCGTTTATTTGGTTTTACTTTCAATTTATTCTTATCATTTGAAAGGACAAATATAAAGGGGGAGGTAGGTCGAAGAGGGGATTTTGGTGTGAGTGTATGTCCTTAATCCCTCCCACTCAACCTCGATGAATGTGCAAAACGATAACCTACCTGAAGATAAGTATCAGGGTCAAGCCCATCCACATTCACTTAACAAACTCTCACTTAATTGACAAACAAGGGATTTATGTTGGGAGTTTCATGGCTGTGATTACGTCACTTTGATATACAAGTAGATACTTTGATATATAAGTAGATACCTTGATTTATAAGTAAATAGTCTAAAGTCAAGTTGTTTTCTTTGTATACATTGTATACTTTGGTAAGTGAAATTGGCGATTTCTATCACATTTGACTGGGACTTGACGAGTACTTAGATTAATCACGACAATGTATGAATTAGATCGGGTGGTTAGTGAGGGACATCACGACTGATGCCCCCTCCCACACACACACACACACGTTATTACGTATACTTGACAAAGATGGCAACTTTCTGATTTTTTAAACTCTGCACAAGACACGATACTAACTACTTATATGTTTTTTTCTTTTCCATTTTGTGGGGTGGTCCATTAATTCCAGTAAGGCATAAATTGATCGCATGCATATTGTAGTTAAGTGCTTCACATCTGCAGAATCTCTTGAAAATGTCAAAACAAGTTATTAAAGACGACACATTGACGACACCAATGGCAAGCCTTTGCTTTGATTTGTGCCTTCAAGTTTTCTCTATTACTTATCTTTTTTCAAACCGAGACAGCGAGAATTTTAGTGCTGCTGGCTTAATTGTATTTCCACTAAAATCAACTTACAACTGGAAAGAGATAATAGCATAACAATACTGCATTAGTACGTCATTAATACCATATAACCTGAATTTTAAATTTCAGTATTAATGTTGGGAAAGTTAAAGTTCACGTCGGCAAGCAGACTGTATGCCAGAATGATTGTCTCTACGTTTATACCACAACAAGTTGATCTAATTTTTTTACGTTATAACTAATCTGTCGACTACCGATTTTGAGATGTATATATCTATTTATATCACAGTGGCAAGTGTTCTTGGAAATTTACTTTCTTGTTCCTGTCTACGAAATAGATAGGCCTGTTTGTTATCTTGGAAGGGAATTTCGTAAATTCATATTCTCACAACATTTGTAAAATTTGTCGTCACAATCTGTCATTCTTTTAATGTTATTATGTTTTCTGCCGTAAACACTACTTGTGTATTCTAAACGTGTGAACAATATTCACGCACAGAGTGCATCATGGATTTGTGGTTATAAGGTGGACTATACAAAGACAGAGGTTAAGTCAGAACATATATTTCATAAGTAGTATGGTCTTGTTAGCCGTTTCTATGGGTTGTCACATTTCCATCGGTGTTTATCTTTCACAATATACCAGCTGAGAGGAAGAGAATAAACATATTCCATATTATAATGGCAACCAGATGAAACCCAAAATTTACTTTTCTAATTGTGGGGCTTTGTCTCAAAATTCCTCAAATATTAGTCATGTTAATGAAGGCAACTCAAGCTAAATATTAACAGTCATAAAGACAACAAACCTTGCTTCCTAGTTATCTAACATTGTTAATAATAACGAAGGATTAAATCTTGACATTTCATTCCAGTTGTCACTTGACATCTCATACGAGGGATGACTGAGATACTTTCAATAAGTCACAGATAATTTATTCACATTAGCACTTTGTTTATTCAATATGCATCAACATAAATCTGTTATGTTGTTTTGATCAGGAACTGCCCAGCTACAAAGGAAAGGCGGAAAGGGAATAACAAGAATAGGCACTGAATCTTTTTTGCTATTTTTGCTTTGAAGTGTGTAAAACGGTCAGCATTTGAAAACTAAAACCTTTCTACCCTCGGCAACGGTTACTTGTTAAACTAAGACAGATCTATCGGGACTCCTGTAGCGTCTACCACAAGTCGGTTTAATTTTAGAATTACCTCGTTTTCCTTAGCTTTTAATCAAATAATTGTAGTAGCTAATATATATGTACATGTGAGTATATATTTCTGTTATTTCACTGTATGTATAAATGTACTTGTTTTTATCCGTAGTGAACTTTGATGACGATTTGTTGCAAAATCTATGTAAACATCCATGTGTCTATGTGTGATACTACTGTTAACCCAGTGTATATGATTAAACCAAATATGCACTTTCTCTCTCTCTCTCTGTGGTTCTGAGTAGCCCTTATCTGCTTATTCAATTGCTTTCGGGGGCTCGGAAAAATACGTTAGTCAATCAAATGGTAATCTAAACAGAAACTAGGGTGTAAACCCGGCTAAGTGATTAGTTATCATCGCTACACTCTCAGCGATGTTGAATTCAAAAATACATAATGTTGTTTAAGATCCAAAGAAGTGACGGAAATAATGAATTTATTCATCCCTATGTGTTCCCAGAGTTAAGAATCATAGCATTATATGGGGATATAAACACCTTTAACGAAACTATATCCTATGACCGCTTAAATTACCCTGACCTTGTAGAAAGCTAAAGATTTGTGTATGCACGCAGCTGTAATTTGAAGAAAGAAGACACAGTTGGTTCCGAACTATAGATCAACTACTGTTCCCAAAAATGCATGGGTCTTTAAAAATATCTCAAATAGTAAACCAGTATGATGAATATTCAAAGACAAGATCGTTATACACTCGAGTTGGATGAGAGTTGATGGATGAGAACAAGTTGTGACAGTACACTGTGGAAAGTTTCTCACATTTCAGCCTGTCAACTCCATCCTCAAGAAAAGGATACACACAAGGAGTAAACACAAAATAATGATACGTTATCAACGAGAGATGCCTTCCCTGATAAAGATTAGTAACAAAAGAGAAATAAGTATATATAGACCGAGATGATACATTATAATTTACAGAACTAAAGCGGAACTTCTGAACATTATATATAATGACATTTCCATCCCCATTTTTTATTCACTTAAACGAGACATTTTATATCAAACTTTGTACGATGGAAGGCAGAAGCAAGTAGGCCTAACTATTGTTATTTTCACACAAAAAAAACCTGTGCCAATTAGACAAGACTTACATAAGAAGAACAAATATGACGTTTCCGTTGTGTTTAACATTGGTATTTGGCAAGCTGCCTTACATGTTTGGCAGATATCCACAGTACCAAAAAATTGATTTTAAGACTCCTCTTGACTATTCCTCCCTGAAACTTTTCAGACATAAACTAGGAAAGCTTAAAAAATTGGTTGGAAGCAAAGAATGAAATATAACATAACCAACTTTCTTTATAGTGAGATGATTCAAATCACACCCTCCCATCATTTTTTTTCCCTTTTTTTTCACTTTCTTTTATTTCTCCTCTTCGTGGTAAGAGACTACATGAAAGAGGCATCAATGTAATTAGAAATAACCTTGACAAATGCAATCTTCAGTCATCGTTCAGCCAACCGTATTCAAGCCATATTTTGTACGGCTGTTTGCCTATGTACCTGCAGGCGAGACGATAGGGTGTAGGCTATTTAGCCTGCTGTGCGTATGATCGACTGTAATTTTGTCCGTCTGCTTTTTTTAGATGAGCATGTCAAATAGTTTTGAAATATGTGCAGTTCAATTTTGTTGGGAGAGAATATCATTTAATATTTATAAATTACCGTGTATTTGTGGCTATGGAATTGCGTCATAAAAATTCTTTTTTAGGATGAAAGGACTTTAAAATCATCAATGAGTGTTCATCACCTTATGAAGGCTTTATATTATTCATGTTAAACGTTGTTTTTAGCTTTAACACTTTCATATAATTTACGTGATGACGTACAATACAAGGTTTTTAATACTGCAAGTTAGTAGTCGTCTGTTTCCAACAAAACAAATCATGTACTTCGTAAAAATCATGTTTTGTACAATTTGTACGAAAAAAGAATCCGATAGACAAATTTCTCTTGTCAGTCGTCTTGACTGAATTATATAAATGATAGGAACATTAATTCAGTAAAACTTAGATTGACATGAGTTACCTTCGAAGCTAATCTTTCCCTCAATATTCACATTGAAAATCTGAGAGAAAACGTAGTTATCCACCAAATGTTATGGGCACTAAAGTAACAAAAGTCATACATTTCCTCTCTCAATGTACTACTATTCCACTGAAAAAGCAAAAGTCAATAGCTCCGAGTCAAAACTGAGCAGAAGCAGCACTCTATATAATCATTTGACGATTCACATCTACAGGCCTTTTAACCTGTCAGAGCCATCTCTGATTTATATTTACAAAAACCAGGATAATGAATTGAATTCTTTATATTCTTTTGTCTTCTTCGGAATATGTTAACTCTTGTGTGTCAGTTTTTGTGTAATGGAACAACCTACATATGGGGGGCAAGTCATGCATCGTTTTCCTTAGTCGCAATGTCCGTTTAAATTAGCATTATTTCATTACTTATCTTCATCATTCCATGACAGATGTTTAGACATGCATCATGCTCTGAATTCTTGCTCTGATTCCACCATTTTATTCCCCGTCTGAATTGTCTTTTGCTATTATCAGAGATTCAACTCTGAGCTTAATATCGATCTTATATGAGGTAGTTGAGAAACTCTTCTAATTCCGAATGTAATTGCAAAGGATTCTCGTTGTAACATCGTTACTTGTTTCCAGGGACTTATAACAACTATGCAATCATTCTCTGAAAGTGTCATGTACAATTTATAATTTACAAATAGGGTTGACTATCCGAAGTTGGAATGAATAAAAACTTAAAGGGAACTTATCCAATTCATTCTCTATGTATTATAGTTCAATTATTACCATGTCATATACACCTCTGCAGAATCACTTCACAAAGTTCAGAGCTACTCATGATTCTCAAATTCTCAGTACCTATACGCAAACGCCGTGTACATAATTACATGAACCGACAACTCACCACTATAGTTATTACAAATGAAGAATGACATATCCAATATGAAGAGGACGTTCACTATGCCCTTGCATCTTTAGCTCTATCATACTGTCATTCCCTATTTAGGTAATCTCCTATATATGGAATGAGGGACACTGGATTTGAGGGTGATGTTATGTTGTTTGTTTGGCATTTCTGCGCCAGTATTTTCTATGAAATAATCATAAGAAAGAAGTCATCCCATATGTAATTTACTCATTAGTCTGCGAACCCTGTAGGTGGATTATCTACAAGGCTTCAAGGGATATGCCCGACAGTATGTGAGTTGTGTGTGTCCGAGATTCGGAGAATTGCACGTGATCGGGAGTAGATAAAATGGGTTTTTTTTTTCCTTGAGTATAGGAGAGTTATGTCAACCCGAGAGTACATCAGTTGTGTTTTTCTACATCGTGCTTTTGTAGAAATGTGGAAACATTATCAGACTTGCCCTAAGCTTTTTGCTTGAAACTTCTTTTATCATGGATGTATATTTTTCGCATTGCTTTGTACACAAATGCTACTTTTTTCGTGTTTTCTCATTCCTGCGACGTGGCCGGTCAAATAAATACTTCAAGCAAATACCAAGATGATATCAACCTCAGGCTTTCACTACTTTTCACTCAATAAATCGTTGTAAATCAATGTATATGACCAGAAATCAAATCACTCCGGTGTAGGTCATGTAAAAGTGACAATATGACACTTTAATAATTCATCGATACTTATTTTCACGTTTTTACGTTGTGGATATCAGGAACGATGATAGCATACACAGCATTGACATCATTTTTATAGATGGCCCAATTGCATATTTTTCCACAAAAAAAGGCAGCATTCCTTCTCAACAAAGCAAGAAATCAGTTTATGCATAAATAAAAAGATTCGATGACAAATTGTTAAAATTAAAGCAGGGAAAAACCAGGCAATTAAGACGACAACATCGAACATGTTGGAAATGATGTTAGTTCTTCAAAAATGATGTTTGGTTTTTCAAATATTAATCTGAATTGTCCCAGGGGGTTTAAAAACTGTAAGGATGTGCCCAACACAGATCCTAAACGTGGGACACAAAATAAATGTATAACTTTCTTTTCTTTCTTCTCGTCTTTCCTTGGTTTGGTCCAACCCCATAACTAAGTTTAAAACGTTTGCATTGATATATTGGGCGTTCTCATCTATCTATCTCTTTAATTATGAGGTAAGGATTTTCCCTTTATTTGAGGCGATCTACTAATAAACTACATTGGTGTGATGAAAAAAAACATTACCTTTAATGAGATGGTAAGAACTGAAATCGCTTTGTGGTCCCTAAGGACTCTCCGTCTATTGTTTATACATATATCTGCGCAAGTCTAAAAGAATGAAAAGAAGTAACTTTCATTGAATGTACAGATCCATGTGATAGTAGTCATTGAATATCAGTGATTCATGTGTTTAGTCCCATCTTTACAATTTAAGAAAAGTTTTTATTTTATTCGATAAAAGAAAATTCATATTGTTTACATTTTGTTTTAGAAAGGTGTTGTACTGTTATGAGGAGTATAGGGGAAGCGGGGGGGGGGGGGGGAGAGAATACCAGTAACAACAGTACATCATTGCACAATGTCAGTCAATAACTATGCGATTCACTAAATGAAGTTTCGATTATTTTTTATGGAAAAAAAGAAAATATACAGACATTTGTACGATAGTTTCTTACAAAATGTTTGTAGTGTACGTGATTTATGGCTATGTTGCATACTGCCATCAGCTGTTAAAATTTGGAAATTCAAAATCGTTTATATTGATGGGTGTCAGTAGTATTCTCAACCTTTCTTTTATTGACATCACGATGACAATGCTTACAGAAAACGATGATCAGCTTAAGAGACAGCTTGCACAAAGAAAAAGAGAGAAATCTTTCCTTCTGAGTGATTATTGACGTCATGCCTTGAAAACTGCCAGCAAAATGACTCTTTAAACTACACTTAGCATTTCTCGGCAACAATAACAATTCTGCAAGAAAAAGTAAAGATGTCAATTGTTGATGAGTAATTTTGTTGTCCATTTCTCTTTTGACAGTTAATCTTTATTGAACAAAATAAAGGTAGATTGATACAACTTAACGTACAATATCACTAATTTCCTAAACGATGTATTTTTTGTTTCTTTCTTAGTAATCATCGTTTTCTCTAAACGGAATTTACGCACTTCCATGAACAATAGGAAGCACAGAGTAAGTATGATGCCAGTAACTGAATTTCACAATACTCCTATCGAGTTTGTTCACGCTCATTGCAATAACAGCACATGGGTTTCTCCATGTCTTCTAGTTATGGGTTTAAGCTTTTGGATAAAACACCTTCCAGAGGTACAAAATATCACAGGAAGTTCATACTCCCCCCCCCCCCTTTGTTTTTGCATTGAATATTACATTGAGTATTTTATAACGAGTACAGCGTTATGGTAGTGTATCTGTATGTGTATCATCCAATGTACCGTATCGCATCAATTCTAGATACATAGACCATGACAGTACCGAATACCTTCAACGATATCTAAAGCTTTTAAAGATAAAATGTTGCCAGATCAGTGACACCTTATTAAAGCTTCAAGTAGCTGTGATATATTCGAGGCTGTATCCTCTTGTCAAAATGTCAATTATTTCAATGTGTGAATTGAATATATCATCATCGATGGACAAGGTGGTCAGTTTTTACTAGTTTCTTTGATAATGATGATGATGATGATTGGGATATGTTATATTTCATATTGCTTTTAAGAGCACGGAAAAGAAGAGGAAGTTGTCTATTGATGGATACCTCTGGAGGTTTAATTTTGATCTCAAAGGCACGTAGAAATAATTTCCCCAATTGATGAAAGGAAATTCAAAATGGTATCAAATATATAAATCAATTTAAATCAAAACTAAATCCTGACAGCATTCATTTTTCTTTTGTTTTTTGCATGTGTGTTTTTGTTCTACTTGCAGTCGATTAAAGTGACACATTGACATTCGTTTAGTTAGTTTATTCTTACGATTTAAACTGGAAACATACGCAGCTCTGCGAATATATGCGCTGCAATACAGTGTACGCAAATTTATCCGAAATTGCGTGTTTGCCTTGATTAAAAAAAAAGTAGATCATTGCCACCATAAACATAAGTTGAATTACACAATAGAGATAACATTAATTTGGTGACAGGTTTAGAAGTGTGTTACTTTTTCAAACAACCTGCGGTATAGAATTGGCTCAAAATATCAATTTTTCAGTTAGAATAAGTTTCATTGCAGTTTGTAATATGAAATTATCTATTGATACAGGATTATAACATGGATTTATTCACTAATTTGGTAAGTTGTACTAAAAGAATAACGCAAGTGTCGTTTTTTTTTCTTTCCCTCTATTATATTATGTTCCTATTTTATGAAAAGATTTTTCATAACAATATTGTACATATCTTTAAGGATATCGATATTTTATGCCATATGTAAGTCTCACAAAAAGTTGAGGTCGCAACTGTCTTATTACCTTTACTTACTGTACATGATTTTTAATGATTTATATTATAATCTATCGGTTAAAAAGCAATTTTACGTTTACCTTGTGGTGATATTTTTGTTGTCGTTGATGAGGTAGAATTTACTTCAAACTGGAGATATTATCTAAACAACTTTAACGAACCGTTGGCGGATTTCGATGGGCTTTTTCCCTCAAGTAGAGAGAGATCTAAATCACTGACGGTATGTAAGTAAACTACTTAAAGGGATATGCTGTCCTTTGTTTGAATATATATACAAATATGCCATGAGAATTGTGAAAAAAAAATATATAGCGAATTAAAATTCAATGAAAACGATGTTGAAAAATCACCATTGTCAATTAACTCATCTTACATTTCGATACAAAACAACATTTTCACCAACGAAAAATACGTCAAATAGTACAGTAATCCTTATGAGAACAAAATGAATGAGAAATTCTTTACACTACTATGAAAATTAAAATTTCAACGTTCATGTTTAATTTTAAGCAACAATATTTTGTAATAAATTGTGGGTGTAACATTTTGTGACACCGAGTCAACTGAAATGCATTTGATAAGAGTAATGTTTTAAACAGCAATATCTTAAGGCATGGGCAATATATTGATATGAGACCTGAAGTGAAAAATATATCCTTTCATTTAAAATGCACTTAACTTGCTACCGGAATATTCGTTTGATGTAAAGATGAATTGATTAGCCACAGAAAAAATAATATAGTTGTTTCTAGTGTTTGAGTTCAAGTGACTTTTCATTTGTGTAAATTTACTACTGTATAGACATCTACTTTATTTAATAGTCACATTGTATTATACTATATCTGTTTGGTATACTTTTATTTTGCTGTAATTTTTTGCTGGAAAACGTCATTGCAAACGTATCATATCTCTTTATTCTCGAAAACATATTGTGTGGAAAATTATTTAACGGCACTAAGAAGTAACTTCGAGTATGGAAATTCGCTTGGATTTTACCAAACTGCTTTCATTCTCTCAGAGTCATATATGTATTAATCATTAAATTCAACCGATTTTCTACTAATACCGAGAAAAGGAAATCACCATACATTGTGCAAAAGATTGCAATTTGCAGGCAACTCGAAAAGTACCGAAGCATGTTTATCAATGCAGTTGAACTCAAAGTAAGGTCAAGTACATATGGAGGTTGTGTTAAAAAAAAGTGTCAAAGTATGTTTATCAATGCAGTTGAACTGAAAGTATGAGTACATTGCAAATGTACATATGCGCGTTGTGTTGATTTCTTCGACCTGTTCATTTCTCTACACTGGCATAAACAGTTACTACTCCAAAATATACAGGTATAAAGAAGGGGGAAGCAGAAGCAATAAAGGGAGTAGGGGAGACTCACTAAGTTTGAAACAAGTACCTTCCAGTGCATGGTAAATAACAACATTAACATTGCAGCACATTGATTGTATGAGTCATATCCTATACTAAGATTACCGTTCATTTTATAATTACTGAATCAAAAGGGTATTGATGAATTTTTGAAGCCTTGTGTAAAAATCGTTTGAAAAGGGAGATTTTAATCCATTGATAAAGCTAAAACGTTGAGGTTAAAAGCTCACATCGATCTAATGAAGATGAGTAATAGCTTTTGTTTTTTATTTCTTTTCCATCCTCTTCTTTATCTTCGACAGAGAGAAACGTATATGACAAAAAACAATGTACGATTTCTCGCCTTCTGACCTCAACAAAGATAACATCCTTGACCGAGAACACTAGTCAAAAAGTCGATTTTCTTTTTAGTAATTTTGGCCCTCGGTGACATTTAAAGTTACACCAAACCAGCGCACGTCTTTCTAATACCAGAAGCGTATCAGTATTCACCCGTTAACCGAATGCAGAGGGGTTCAAGTTTCACATTTACATTTGATTTAACTTGAAAGGAGATCCATAACGCGAGACATTCCTTGCCTTGACCCCTACATGTCCAAGCTTTACTGTAATTATTTGAAAGCCCTCGGTAGTTCTATATTTCTTTCTAAGTATTTTACTGAGCACATCTCTGAGTTGATTAAACAACGTTTTGGTAAGCACATACGAGTAAATGAATCATATAACAAAAGCGAATCTTGCTATGGTGTATTGAAGTACGAAAATCTACAGAAATCTACAGAAAAATTAAAAAAAAAAACTGGTTGAGGTTAAAATGTGTCTTGTTCAGTTTTGGCTGTACGACATATCCTATATCACAGTTTACTTTTCAAATAAATCAGATAAACAAAGACTTCGTATCATATCAGATAAAAAAGTAAAACGAGCGAAGAAACGGCTTTAAGTATCAAAGATAACATCAGTTCAGGCAGGTCAAAAAATTCCAAAGATAAGAATGCATTGACAGAGATTTCAGTTTATGAACTTTCTATTAACTCTACGAACTTTTATTTATTAAGTCTGCTCTCGATTATTGTGATATCTATCGCTCGTTCACGTCGATAGATTCATTATCCTTCAAACTGTCAAGGACGATAACCGATATTAACTTTCCGCTTGACTCAAAACAACTACCTTTTTATGTAATATCACATGACTTATATTCCACATCATCGAGAAAATTAAATAAGGATTGCGACGATACTTTATTGTTTGAATATTTTGACATATATAGTAACAGCGAAAAAGTGACAGTAAGAGTGAAGTATCAAGCCTATAACAGCTGTTGCGTATGTTTAAAATGGAATTTAGTGGGTATACTCGTCTTGTTTCTCTTTTATGGACATGCAATGACATTGCTATTTATTTCAGATCAACACAGATGAGATGCATTTGTTACTAGTACATGTTTGTTTTGTTAGTAATTTGCATATTTTTATTACAAGTCCCAATCCCAGTACAATCTCCTTACTTTTAGACTAAACTTTATCATTTACTAACAATTATCATGTCGCATAATTAATGATAACTTACGATACTGTATGACAACCAAAGACAAGTCAACAAAAACAAGTCAAACATGTGATTCGTATTCCACGATATTTCTTGTGATGTGAAGGTTGACTTCAGTTCACCAATAAGGTAAGTGTTCCTTCATGTTTTGAATGCAGCAACGTCCCTGAGAATGTGTGCAAATTTTTGGGACAAAAGAGTATCTATCATCAATTGCCAACAAGAATATTTTTTGAAAGTTAATATTTACTGAAATTATGTAGCTATGAAAAAGCCAGACGAGACATATTAAGGTTACCAACTTTATGAAGCTTGTTCCATATATTAGTGACAAACTAAGAAACCATATTGTGTCTCAAACACAGAGCATTATTAGATGTCTCACTTAAAAGTTTCTTGTTTTAATTAAAGGAGTTGTTTGGAAGAAAAGTTAGGTTTATATCTCCATTTACCATTCCAGATTTGTTCATCAAGTATTTACAAGATAAAAAACAAAAATGAAAAAGGTTGATACTATTCTCACCAACAACGGGAGGACAACCTCCGTTATACTCATGAACCTAACGCTTGACCCTAGACGTAAATCTTAAAACTATCGCTGATTGGCTACAATGCTGTTCGTGCCAATATTTGTTTTATTCGATAGAATTTATTTTGGCGAATAGCGGAAAGCAATAAAGACCACACAAATCACCAAATCAGCCAGACAATGAATAAAATGTTGGTACTCACTCTCCTTCCATCACTCTTTCTGGGTTGTAACTCATTAGTTTCAACATGTATTAATCGACTTTAAGAAATAACAGAGAGATTGAAAATAAAATGTAATTACTGTCATTGCATTTTATAAGATCAGATGTATATATACTGTGTTTTATGATTATGGTATCTATGTTTATATTATTCTTTGTTGGTTCTCAACAGGTTACTTGTGACCATCGTGATTTACTCTGTGAAGGGTGCCTGTAGGAGGACCTTTAGGTGGTCCCTCGTGATTCCAATAAATTGATCGATGATTAGGGTCCCACTACATTTGTTTTACCACATAAATAGGAAATCATGTAGTAGCTTACTAATTGAATAAAGACAGTACACCATGTAAACATTAATTATTTTTCAAATATCGCAACAGGGTATACAATCACTTAAATCAGACGTAACGTAGCTACATTTTACACACATGAAGATAGTGTTGGTAATACATTATTAATTGTCATTGCATTTCAGGTGTTGTAACAGATATGAAACACTGAAATATTGCCATTATTTAAAGTTAACATGTACCGTAACATACATCACACACACAGGAAAAGTAATGAAACTTTGAGATTTTAAGAAAATTGTAAGATTGTAGGCAAATTGGACCGGACACTTCCTAGTGTAATGTAAATACCACTTTTTCTACTTGAAAGTGTTCTGGTAATACTTTACACTATATGTACTATATTTAGAAGTACGGTAGCGTTGAACTCCATGTTTTCTAATGTTTCGCTGCAATATCGTTAGCGAAATACACAGCATCCCAAGGAAACACAGTTATAGTGCTACGGTGAACACCTCAAATTATTTACGTAGACACTTTGCTGTTATGCAGTTTCATACTAAAAATATATTTTGAATAAATTACTTTACTAAAGTGCAATGCATGTATCACAATTATAAGAAAAAGAAACAACTTTAGTACAAACTCGTTTGCTTGTCATACTGTTTGAATCATTAAATGTAACGTCGCATTAAAAATTGAAAGTTTCCAAACTTAATCAAATTGTTACAAAAATGAACAAGAAACACCGATAGATATTAATAAAATGAATCATTTCGTATCACATTGGTTTAAAAAAAGCGTTTGATGAAAATAGCAAATACATCTCTCTCTCTCTCCCTCCCTCAAGACCCAATCCCCCCACTTCCCCCCCCCCCCTCGCCTACACACATTAATTGAGTTGATATTTGGCTCATAAAGTGTAAATGAAGGGGACTCCCTTATCATGACATCTATTTAACAAGCAAGCGTTGTTTGTTGATATGATTCAATTTTTGATATGTGTGTGTTGAAATCTGAGTACAATACATTTAGGGTTTATATAGACCAAGCATTTAATAAATCAATATAAAGGTGAGAATCTTTGAGGAATATTAGATTCGTTTCATTATTATTTACAATATCCATAATGACATCCCTTCAGCTGATCAGTAGTAACACAATGTGGTGTTTTAGCATTTCACATTGGGACCTATACCGGATAATGGTTATGACTTTATCAACGCTGCATTATTCTTAAAGTTGTAACTTTGTACACTATTTGATAACATGCAACTTTTTGAATCCTTTCTTTATGTGTATACATCTCTACCAAGGGTAATATATCAAGACTTGCATAGTGTATTTCCGAGTGCTTTGTCTTTCATGAGATATTACTTCAAGATTAAATGTCTTCTTTTTGAAAAGTCATAAATTCATCTAAGATCCTATTTCATTATATGTCAGAAATCGAAACTTAATCATTTACGCCACCTTGTAAGTCAGATTGAACAGATGTAGAATAGAAAAGGTACAATTATACGAACAAACATTATTTTAATGTTAAACAACATGCACCGTAAATTGGGCGTTATTTCTAATTAATTGGTAATATTTGCATACATTAATATTTACATGTCTGTGCTAAAGCAATGATCATTAAAAGTCATGAAAATGTGGTTTACTGGTTACTTGTTTCTTCACGACCTTCTGGATTACTCTAGGTACCTATTACGGAGTGTGCAAATTGATCATGTAATGGTTTACTTTGATTATAACCCGCTACGACGGAATCATTTAGAGTGAATAACTGTGTCAAGCCCACTGACATGTACCACACCCAACTCGTTGGTAAATGACATATTTCAGGCTGCGCTCATCCTAGTTGCTCTTTCTTCTTGGAATATATGGAGCAGAGGTTAGTACTTATATCTTGAGCTTCCTGTTACTGCCTCTTATTAATTTTGAAATGATTTTATTTACGAAGCAATTGCTTTTGAATACCTCTACTACTACAAAAATCTGTCGCAAAGACCACAGTGAGTTCGGTTATTGCCCAGTGAAATTTCTGCCAAGGCTAAGTACCATGTTTTATCAACGCTGGTTTTATACACAATCATTAACGTTGGTGGAATAATCAACTATACATTCGTTGCGTTGTAGATAATTTTACAAATTAAAAATTGGGAACGACTAAGTATGAAATAAGTGAGTAATTACCTTGGGACTATCTAAAAGTGGGACACTACGCCCTCTTTTGAGCGCATCCTAACCCCTCACATATTGAGAATTGGGCTAGACGTGTTCCAATCTGGAAACAAAAAGGTGTATATTGTGTGCACGAGACGCCCGGTATTTGGAAACCAAATGGGCCGCCACATTAATAGTGCAACTCTCCCTATAAAGGAACTCCTCATATCAGACACCTTTAACTGACTTTCATTGACCTTCTGATGATGATGTTGAACGTTGACGTTCTTGGAAATGAGAAATCGTTATCAAGCAAGACACCTTTTTATTTTGTTTAATTTAAATTAAAATAAACTCATTTGATTTCATTTTATTCCTTGTAAAACTACTTTAGTAGATACTGCATTCATGGAAACACTAACCAATTTGTCTGGAAAATCTTATAAAATTGCATATTGAATATTTCGAACTTACATCCTTACAAAAAGGAAAAATAGTACCATATACGGTGAGTCCCCCCCCCCCCCCCATCCGACAGAAATTTGCTTGTACATTGGAGAGAAATTTCAGATACATTTAAAGTGAAAAAAAAATTGACTTAATTGAAGTACAAGTGAAATTTTTGTTATTTTGTGGTAAAACCAACCATTAATGACAGTAATTAAGTGTTGATGTCTTCTCCGTAAAATCGATTTACTTTACATAACGAAAACGAAAGATAGCGTTGATAGACTTCGCCGATACTTGCTTTCATCGTAGAAAACATTACGATTAATCCGCTATAAAATGTTCTATAAAACAGCGTTAGTTAAACATAAAACGTAAGGAAGAGTATGAAAGGAAGAGTACGTAAGGAGAGTAAGGAAAATATACATCCATACGAGTTAATACAAGTATACACCGTTTAGTTGGATAAACCGTTCACCCTTTATTTAAAAAAGACAAATGCTAAAAAAGGAGACTGGATCAAGATTGTAATTTAATATCAACTGTTGCTTACCTTTACTCCACCTCTTTTATCTTGGCCGTCTGCAAATATCAAGTCCGCATCTTCCATTTGTTGTTCCCTCATTCTTTCTTCCAATTCTTTTGTTAGTTCATACAATCTATTGTTCAAAATTCTTAGCTCGTCGTCAGCTTCGGTTCTAGCTAATATCGCAGCCAAAACACACAAAACTGCTGGTACTAAGATTTGATAAGCCTTCATTTTTTCGAGTTTGTTTTTTATGAAGACGTCTACTGTGCCGTCTGGATAACCGATGTTTGTGGTATTATTATTATATATTTATATATGTCTATAACTATATGTATCTATGTTTTGACTTGTACATACATAGATACAGGATTTGCTGGAATCAATCTTTTGTCCAATAATGTCTAAATTTTGCCCTCCCCTCCGCTTCTTCTTCTATCCTATATTATTCTTTGCTATTCAACAGAGTGATGTTTTAGTGTCTTCTCAATCGCTATTCGTTTTGTCTTTAATCTTTCTGGTCGTCTGCAGGTTACTCCTGGTAATAATAACGTTACTTTGGAACAACTTTCTCGCTTTTATCTGAATCAAATCCCCTCGCTAGCCGAAATCTCTAAACTAAACAGCTTGTAGGATAATCTACTTCAGTTAGAATCAGACATCCATGACGTCATGACTGAACAGCCAATGACATTCCATCTAGCTAGAACGTCAGAAGGAAGTGCGTTGGCTGTGTTCCACATCCGTGGTAAGCCTTGATTGAAAAGATCCATTCTATATTTAATGCTTACCCTCAGGAGCTTTTGGCAACTTTTTAGAAACGTATGTTGTTGCGATATTTTAGGAAGCTAGAAAATAAAGACTGGTTAATGAATTATAGAAGGTTCTCCATTTTTAATTCTGTGGCAAACAACCCATTTCCCTTTCATTTGGCTACCTCCATACAGAGACGTAAGCCTTTCTTCAAGGTCACTGAAGTTGTTTGGATATAAAATCTTGTGTTTTAGGTATTATATTTTGTTGTTTACATTTTGCTTTGGTTTTATTAGTCTTTATACTTTGTTGTTTTGATATTACATTAAGTTGTTTTAGGTATTACATTTTGTTTTAGCTATTTTAATGTATTTTTCTTTGGCGTTATAGTATGTTATTTTGACTATTAAATTTTGTTGTTTTGTATATTACATTATGTTTTGTTTACATATTGTTGTTTTGGGTATTACATTTTGCTGTTTTGAGAATTATACTTTGTTCTTTGAATATTATATTTTGTTGTTTTGGGAATTATGTTACGCCGTTTTGGGTATCATATTTTGATGTCTTAGGAACTAATTTTTTGCACTGATTATATATTTTGCTCTTTTAGTCATTACATTTGTCCATTATATTCTGTTACTTTGGTATGATAATATGTTATTTTGAGGTATTGCATTCTCTTGTTGTGGTTACTGTTTTCTGTTGTTGGTCAAGGACGAAAGGAGTATAAATTTAGAAAAGTTTATTTTAAAAAAGAATAGTAAATGCAGCATACGCTAGCAAAATGTTATGACATCGTACTAACTTGCCTTGACCTACATGCTATACATCGATCAATAACTTGGCTTGTATTCTACGTTGCAAAAACCCGAAGTACAAAGTGTAAATTCGTCTTTCAAATGTCCTCATACCTGAATGTACTTTAAATACTAAGTTGTCTTCAGCTATGTATTAGCCATTCTGTGTCCCTAACTAGACAAAGTATATATAGCTATAATAATTATATGTTAACAGCTTGTTGATGATAATTTAAAATACAAAATACATTGAGCAATTAATGCGATATTCAAAGCTATATATGCTCATCGATGATCAGTGTTGCACACAAAGACCACCATAGCATGAAAATACATTAAATACAAAACATATGATTGTGCGCTAATACTTAACCAAAGCAGGTGTGCAGGCCTCTATATAGGATAGTTTTTTTTTTTTTTGGTAAGAATGTTAAAACAAGCACAAATGAATTTTATTATTACACCCAATGTTTTGTATGAAAGGACTGTCCCCTATTCCACACACTGGTGAAATAACATATATATATATATTTACAAAACATCACTTCCACTACAGCTTTGCGATTGCGCTGTATCGTCATTTGCTTTCCTTCTATGGCCTGTACTTTTTCAGTATTAGCTTGTTTTTTTTTTTGTTTTTTTTTTTGCTAGATATTACTTGACATGTATGTATTTTGCTTTTTAGATTTTTGGTAGTTTTCATTTTATGTATCACAGAAAGGAGAGTCAGCATGCCCATACTTATCAATAATATGTCACGAATTCTCCTCAAACATCATGTGAGGTTCTATTATGCTAGCCTTTGAATTTGTAAATAACCTTAAGTCATAAAAAAGTAGGTGGATGCTTTGAACTACGTGGAGTGTGACTAGTCTGATATCGGCGGTACTCGTTGTGTTTATTTATTACCGATAGGCAGGAGATAGTGGCTCAAACAAATTTAGCCTGTCATCTAACTTGTTAGGGTAATTGACCAAAATGAAATTTCACTATTCCAAGGCAATCTGTTATGATTAGAGGATGAAGTAAGAACTCAGACAAAGAGACGTTGTTGACGGTTGACCAATAAAGAACCTCAAAGCAAACTTCAAGCTTGAATAAGTTTGATATAAGGAAACATATAAACCAGCAGATAAGGGCATCCCTAGAAAAAGTTATGAAAGGGTAGAGTATATGTAGGAAAATGTTAGAATCGTGATGGGCAGTTGGTCTTTCTTTCTGCACATTAATACTATATTAATAAAAATCTATACAATCTAATACATATTAATAAAAATCTAAACAATCTAATAAATCACTAATATTTCCTTTTGAATCTACATTGCCGTTAACATTGTTTCAAGACTCTTAGATGTATATACTAATTGAAGTAGTGTACGTTTGGCGAGTGAAGAAACAGTTATGCAGAAAATCTTGAATTTAGAAATAAAACCTTTTCATATGAAAGTTAATACGATAATTAAACAAGAAAGAAAGTAAATTGAATCAAACGCCAAAACTTTCTGAAATTATTTTCTCTCTAGTGTACTTTGTAATCAGATGTTCTCTTATTTCTTACTGACGTACCCGGCGGTTTCACTAAAAGTGATCTAGGAATTTTTACATTAATAACAGTATCAGCTTTCTTTAAATTTCCTCAATGTATAAGTAGTAAAGATGTTCGCAACAACTTGATTAACTAAGCACAGTTTTAGAGACATATGTCAACTATGTCAAGAAAACAAGAGTTTTATGTCCATTCACAATTGTATGTCCACAATTTGGCACAGTTTTACATGCTCACTTACAGTTGCCATCTGCACTGGCGAATGGGTACAATGTACCACCTCATATAAAACGTAAATGTAAGACACTTTCAGAACAAAAATAGTACTTGCCATGTACCTCTGGGATTCTAGTTTGTAATTAATGCAGAGTTGATTACTAGTTAAATCCATATAAGCCGTTGGCAGTTAAAATAAGATTTGTTGAATAATCGAATCCACTAATTTGCTACCTTTTTGCTTCTTAAACATAAGACTTGGGGTGCCTCTCTGTCCCTGGAAATAATTCAAAGAAGGTCGTATAAATAGAGCAAAGTATTCGCCGAACTGTGCCTAAATGAACTTTGAAGATATTTTACCAACTAACATATTCAACAGAGGAAGAATAATCTGAACTATTCGATATTCATGAAGTGACTGTTGCATCAGTTCTAAGTACAAGGTATATTGTCACTCAATGGGCTCCTGAGAAGGTAAATGGATGGATGGTTATTGTGAATATGCGTGTATGGCTGTGAATAATAATTACGTTACTATGAAAGGTTATGATGTTGGTATGAAAATATGGGTGTAACTGGGGAGTATGTAAGTATGGCTGGTTAATGTGGAAGGGCATCTATGGCTAGGAATGAAGATTTTGTTAGTATGAATGCTTAAAATGTCGGTATGACTATTTTCGTGTGATGGAGGATTGTGTTAGAATAAATGTTTTATGTGGATATGTACACTTGACTATGAAAGGTAATTTTTTTAGTACAAATAGTTGATAAGAGTATGGATATATGGCTGTGAACGTGAATTTTGTCAGTATGATAAAATGGGTACCGGTATGCATGTATGGCTGTAATTGAAGATCCCTTTATTACATGGATGGCTAATCTGGGTTTGCATGTACTGCCGTGAATAAGGAAAGCATTAGTTGGATTGTTACCCCGTGTGCGATATTTATGACTCTGTTAGTATGGATGGTTAAAGTTGGTATGTATGCACGACTGTGAATGAGGGTGCATATTAGTATTAATGATAAATGTAGGCATACATATAAAGCTGTAATGGTGATGTTATTAGTATTAATGATTGATGTACGTATGTCTGTGAGGAATTGTAAGGAATTCTCATTCGTGATTTACCATATCTATGACTATAAGAACTGGTATAACTTCACATACGAATTTCATTTTGGAAGTATTTACAGTAAAATTTCTACTGATGATGCCCAGCCAATTTGTTTTGCTTTTCTGTTCAGTATGTATCTTTTTTGTAGAAGTTTTGCGTAAGGAAACTGAAAAGTCATGATTCAAATTGAGATCGATTTGAAGTATTTGAGTGAGGCAAAAGAATGAACATTCAAAAAACGTGTTTCATAAAATAAATAATGTTGTTCACATTTATGGGGCTTCAGGGTAATGTAAAACATTCAAAGTATTGTTTTGTGCATTACACAGAATCACGAGGCTATCGACATGACACATGAATTCATAATTTAATGACAGAGAACGCCATTTGCTAAAGAGATGTGTTGATATTTTGCGAAATTGATTACTGGAGTAGAATCGACTGTTCGACGTAAATAAATCGCTAATTAGTCAACCATCTCGGGGCCTTTACAATCAATTCGATTCAAAAAACAATATACCCATGATTAAAAATCTCTCTTTTGACATTGTATTGAAGCAACATTTCAAATAAATATAATGATGTTGTTGGTATATGTCAACAACACATTGTGACCTGCAATTTTATTGAATTTATTAATGAAAAATACCATACGATGCACCACCAACCATCTCCGGTCATGATTTTTTCCAGAGGTTCATTATATGCCTCACTTTGGATGAAATTTCTGTTTGTAAAGCTTTTATCCCACGTGTGGCAGCGATAATACGATATACGTAAAGAATATAATCTGGTCTGAAATAAAATTAGTCAAAGAACCGGCGTCCATTACGTCAGTGAATTCTATCAAAGCTTCCACAATTAAATTATTGTCATATAATGACGCGTTTATTGTTTGATGTGCAAGTTATAAGGTGATTACATTAGCATGACTCTTTTAGAGGGATTCTATCTTACTTCAATAAACTAACAGAAACGCTCTGTTTTCTTCCTATCTATATGTCTGTTTGTGTGTGTGCATTTTTTTTTTTTTTTTAGGATTGCTCAATTGCTTCTTGTCGTTTACTCGTTATGCAGTGTGCATGTGTGTTAATGTGTGTGTATCTAACAAATGAACATTTCTGTCTGTATTTTCTGGGAGAGGGCTCATTAGTCAACGTGCAACACCTGGAGGCCAGAATTTGACAGAAGGAAAAATTGTCATTAACTTCTTGTACATTTATGTCCTAGATATCTCCTACAGCATTCCCCAAAGGAAAAACAACGGTCATGCAAGGACGTCGTGGTGAATACAGATACATGTTAATACAATCAGTTGAACATTTACGGTAAAATGCGTCTTACGTTGCAATTAAAGCAACCCAAAATGTTGACTGCAGTGTCTATGATATACAGACGCTGTGGAGGTATATGCGTATGTGAAGCTACAAGCAGACTTAATGCACATATACTAAAGATACAAACAGTGTATAACTAACAATGCAGATGAAAATACACTAATAAAAGAACACTTTAAATACAAAAGACCTAAGTATAGTGTATAGATTACATTGCACAAATATCTTAGACTCTCGCTTAGCTACTTCTTAATAAAATCACACACCCTGCAAGGAATTCTGCTAATCAATGCCAACAACATTTCATCTGCAAAGCTAGAGAGTGGCATAAAACACAGCTTCTCATGAATTCTATCTAGGGAACGTTAACATATCAAAACTGTAGAAGTTAACGGTTGTTTTCTCTCTACTGGCACCCTTTCTGACAGAATTTGTCATTAATAGATCATTTGATCAAAAATTTTGAAGAACAAAGAATAACTACATAACTAATGTACCTGTAAGCCTAGTTTACCACGAAGCTGATCCTACTCCAATTTTATTTCTCTAATTTAATGTTTTCAAGTAGCAACCTTTTCTTAAAAAATCTAAAGGTTATGATATTGACATACAACTGTCTCACTGAATGTTAAGACAGTCTATCAGCAATTACTCAACTATGGCGTCAGTCAGGTTAAAACTGTAGTCGGCGTTTCTGTATGAGTGACTAATCTAGAACATATATAACAAGTCTGTAAGCAAATAAAGTACTTGAAGAAATATGAAATATAGTACACTAAATTGATTAACATATAATTATTATCGTTAAATATAATAGGCAGGTTCTAGATTACAACACAATAACACAGTGGAAAGCAAGTGTGTTATCAATGATGTTTAAAGATCTATCGAAGACATTGGTGTACTTGACAAACCGGTGGGGGGGGGGGGGGACAGGATACAGCTCTAGCCCTCTTATCGAAAGTTACACAAAACCCACTAAAGAAGTCTCATACCATGTGAATGTGGTACATTTTTCATAATATAAGGTACAATATGGATCCCCCCTTCCCAATTAAAACGATTCGCCTGATAAAAAGTTATGGGCGCCTTTCTCAATTTATTGGTAAAGTCATTCAACCATTAAAAGTTATTTTGGGTTTTCATGGATTATTAAGCATTTTTTTTTAAATAGTGCATAGCATTTTGAAAACATCGGACAAGTCATGTTATGGAACATCATTCGGATTTTTTGTTTAATATTCCCAATCTGAGTTTCAATTTTCTGTCTAGATTAACGATGCACTTCAACTTCAAATAATAAATATTTAGGCCTATGTCGTTAATCGATAATACGCTGGCATTTTTTATGTTTAATAAGTCGAATTCTAATGCGCCAACTCTTTTTAGAAACTTTTCAATCATAAAGAGATAATGTTGCATATCTTATTCGTTTTTCAATTTTTTTTTCTATTTCATACTTTAGGCTAAAATTCTCACATTTCATTATTCGTTTCAATGGTGTAATTCTGGAATCATTTACCTGATACCATTAAGGAATTCCACTCTTTGCACGCTTTGGAGAAGTATTACAAGCAACATCTCACATCAAATTATCATGACTTGTATATCTCTTTCCTCTTTTTTCCCCTTTCACTGTTATCTTTGTTTGCTTGTTGCTTCCTTTTTGTGAAATAGTTCCTTTTTGTTCTTTGTGCTTTCTTTTAAAGGAATGGGAAAGCTAATAAGCTCCCTCGGGTTGCTACCCCGGCTTCTGTCTTTCATTATATTTAAATCTTGTTCTTTTGTATTAAAAAAAAAATGGATACGGTTGGAGAAAGTGATATGAAAGCTTTACGTGTTAATAAAATGTAGGACTACATATGCCATCTGCATGTATTTATGAACTATAGCACTATGCTATCTTTGTATTTATATAATCTATGGGAATATGTATGCCATCTTCATGTGTTTGTGAGCAATGGAACTATAAATACATCATTTCATGTCTTTATGAACTATGGCACTATCTATATCCATCGTCATCTCTTTATAAACTATGGGACTATTTATTCAATCTTAATGTTTTTGCAAACTGAGAGACGATATATATCATTATATTGTGCCTATAAACTATGCTAATATATATGCAATATTCATGTTTAATAACATATGGGACGGTACATAGTGTCTTAATATTTTAAAAAAGTATGCGATGATATATGCCATCTTCATGTTTCTATAATCTATGGGACTATACATACGATCGTCATGTGTTTATAATGGGAGATATATAGTACCTTCGTGCTTTTATAAAGTATACAACCATATATGCCATCTTCATGTGTTTATATGAAATGAGAATATACATGCTATCTTCACGTATTTGTAAACTATGACACTATATGTCAATCTTCGTGGGTGTTTAATCAATGGGAATATTTTGTGCAATCTTCATATGTTTAAGTATGAGACTATAAATGCCACTTTCATGTTTTTACAAAGTATGGGACCACATACATTATTTTCATGCTTTTATTAAGTATTGGACTATATATGTCTTCTTGATAAACCATGGGACTATATGTGTATCTTATGTTTTGTAAACTATGGGACGATATATGCCATCTTCATGTGTTTATAAGCAGTGGGACTATTATATACCATCGTCATGTGTTTATAAAATATGAGCTACATATGCCATCATCATGTGACTACTATATATACCATCTTCATGTGGTTATAAAATATGGGACTAAGTTGTTGGTAATGTCTTTCACGTAATGTGCTATGTTTCCCACCCACTCCCCTATCGATTACTATATACATTTCTAAGGTGTTCTGAGAAGTTTCTGTTTTTACTAACCCTGGAAAGGTTTGATGTACTGCTGACTGCTGGTACAGAAAAATCTGGTGAAAAAGCAGGTATTCAATCAAATGGATATATTACTCAGCTTTAATATCGTTGCCCCCTTCTAGGCTTGTCTGACCTGCTTATTAAGTGAAAAGCATTTATCTCCTCAAAATAAGTCAGAGCAACTTCATAACAGAGAGAAAGGAAATCTTTAACATAGACTACAGCCCTACCTTCGTGGGGTTTAGGGGAGTCACTTTAATGGAAAGACACGTACGCGTTTTACAATTTCTTTTGACCGGAAAATAGCATTAAGAAACTGTTAATGGTTGAATATGGTGAAAGCGGTTGATTTAAATATGGAGCCTGAAGAATCCTCACAAAGTAAGTGTGAAAGATTACGTCAGGGACATAGACCAAGATTGTACCAGTAGCTGGTTACACTTTTGAATGTTTACACCTTCTTAAGTACACGGATGTAATAAGTTTAAATTCTTCCGCGGAAAGTAAGTAAAGTCTTCTTTGATTTAGCTGTCTTTGAGAGAATGGGTAGAAAAATGTATTTATTCTTTCTGCTTCAATCAAGTTTTTGGGAACGTATTCGGTTGTTTCGGTTGTTGGCTGTTACCAATGAAGGATAGTTTTGAATGGTGATGATAAACCTACAGTCATTTTGTGTAGGTCATCTGTATATTCACAGTCTTTTTTAACATTTCGTTCAGTTTGCATATTCTTTGTTCTTTCATAATTTTGTCTCATCATTCTTGTTGTGAATGTTTCTGCAAAGTCTCTGCATATACTATAAAACGACAATCAAAGCATTTTAAAAAAAAATCAGAGAGCTTCAGAAATGTCAGGGTTTAACGGCTATCGGTCCCATGGTTTAACGACTATCGGTCCCATGGTTTAACGACTATCGGTCCCATGGTTTAACGGCTATCGGTCCCATGGTTTAACGACTATCGGTCCCATGGTTTAACGGCTATCGGTCCCATGGTTTAACGACTATCTGTCTGCATCAATATCATTCCTTTATGATAGTACCTCTCGTTTCTCTTAATAAAATATTTATGCTTATTGCGAATGTGTAGTAATGATTAGAACGGTCTTTGCATTTGCACGACTTGATGTATATATGTTATTGATACATATTTGCTCCTAGTGGGAAATCAATACATTTAGTAAACTGGTCTCTTACCCACAAAGACTCCCATCTGCGATATATTCTATTATGGTGAACGGATACCGTGTCACGCAAAAAAAAGCAATTTATTCATGTTCAATTCGCCTATGCCGACACACTTTTTACACTATGAATTTAAATCACATATATCCGTACAAACATATGCGTGTATGTGACTTCGAGTAAGAAATACCGTGGAATAATCTCCTTTAATTGGAAAAGGAGTGCCTCTCGCCTGCAAAACACGAACTGAATTCTTCCAAATGTAATCAATCCAGAAACTGAGATGGTCTAAAAGACGTACTACACTATCCAGTTAGCTGACATGTAACGGTAGGTTAAAGAAATGTTCTAAAATACATAAAAGAGAAATGGATCAGGGAATGTTGAAGAAAAACATTTAACGAAAAAAATTGACAGCTCACAGTCTAAAGACTACACATGTACTAAAAACTTTCCTTCACTGACCTGCACCGCATAGAATCAAATCATACAATCAGTGCCACAAAAATGGATCAAATCAGTAGATATTTCAGCTTGTGTGAGATTTCTTAGGGTTTTTACACATTTTCACCGGTAATTTAATGAGTATGTCGACCAACATTATGTGCCGATAACATAGAGCAATAACATTAGCAATTAAGGTCTTATCACCATGTACAGAAATGTTGCCATGGTAACTACAGAATTCAATCAGAACATTTAGTTCCCCGTACTACGGAGTGTGTTTATTTCGTGAAATGTCACCTTGTCGTATGTGTCTACTATACTTTTCATCTTGAACAGACGGACTAATTATATTGTTGCAAAATGAAGAAGGAAATAAAATACCGGTGAAAACAA
Source organism: Stichopus chloronotus (assembly GCA_021234535.1). Taxonomy (NCBI): domain Eukaryota; kingdom Metazoa; phylum Echinodermata; class Holothuroidea; order Aspidochirotida; family Stichopodidae; genus Stichopus; species Stichopus chloronotus. The sequence continues at coordinate 1,075,376 of CM037831.1, forward strand.
GAAGGAGAGGGTTGTAAACTGGTTAATTTTTAATTAGAATCTGGCCAGACTGTGCTAACCAACTCGTCTCGTCGGTCTTTGCTTATGGTTTGTAGTTACACTATTCAAAGACAATATAAGAAATATTCGAAAAAATATGAAATGATAAATTACACCAACCCACTCGTAAATTATTCTACGCATTTCTACCCCCTTGATCAAGTTGATTAGGTAGTTTCTTTTAATTGGTGGTATTTTTTTTCAAGTGCTTACTAAACTGTTAAAGTGGTGGGTAAATATTTGCACCCTCCTCGACGGTGCTTGTGAATGTTTCTGAGGTGCGTATACTAGATATCAGTATAGCGTATTGCTTGTAATATTCGATTTAGTGAATATATATATATATGTATATGTATATATATATATATACCAAGGGGACTCCATGCTCATTGGCCGAGAGTCCATGCTACAATGTGAGATGATGGAATGTTCCTACTTCAAACACTGTATTAATCCTTTCACTGCTTATCGTCTTTTTTCGAATATTATTATTTTCGAATGTTTCTTTGAGCCGTTATTGATAAAGGGAGTGGTAATCATATAAATTTATTGTTACACCTTTTCTTGCAATTTCCCAATTTAAAGAAAGAAAAAACTATTACAACATATATAGATAGGGCAAACGCATTTACCTCAAAGCTATGTTAATTCATTGGAAAGCATGGTATTAAGAAGGCAGGTTTCCCTATGTTTGCCTTCAAAAACACTTGAGGCCTTGTCATTTCAGCTGCAGTTAAATGCGACAGATTTCTTTTTTTTTACACTTGCGTTTATAAACCAAAATATGATATTTTCTGCTGTTGTTGTCAAGTTTTCATTCTTGGTTTTTGTATACCTTTAATTTTTCCCTTGTCTCGTTTAAAAGTATTTGTGCCGTAAGCTTATCACAGACAAACTTGCTTAGATTCCCGTTAGATCGCATGTAAAATTTGAAGAGGAGCGAGTTTTTTGCTCTTTTTCTCTTCCATGCTTTCTCTAGGCTATAGTCTGACTGAACTGTTCAATCGAAGACGAAAGATTATTTTCCCTGAAACAGAATAGATAGACTTCTTTGTCTGTTTTCTTTTCATTTAGGTTTTCTTCTTTGAAAGAAGAAATGAAATATGACAAAGTCAATAAACTCTGCTCAATTTATCAAATATTATATAGACATATGATCAGATGTAATCAGCTGTAAGCTTTGATTTAACGATCCAAAACTTTGACGATCGCGTAATAACAAAATTACATCGGTAATCAAACTACCAGAAATAACCTACCGCGGGGTCATGACAGGTTAACGTACGTACGTACGTGATGCATCTTGTTATACGAATTCAAAATGTGTCTCTATGCTGTAAAAGTTAAAAGTTACATACATATATAGATCTACATGTCTGTAGAATGGTTCACTTGAACTTTAGGGTTCTTGATTTTTCCGAATGAGAGTGTATATAAAAGAAGGTTGCATATGAAACATTAAACACGTTGACCTAAATATTTTAGGTAACATAAGCAGCTAACTCTAAAGTTTCTAGAGTTAAGTAAATGTATTCAGAGAAGATGAACGATGATAGCAAGAGGAATTCTTAAATAAAGGCTGGTCTTTGTTTAGGTGTTGACCTGCCGCTATGTTAAATATCTGGAGGTACGGGATTCCCTATTGGTTATGTATAGGGGTATGATGTGAGGGTTCCTCCAAGTTATCCCGATGTTTCAGTTTTTTTTTTTAAGAAAACTCACATGGGGCAGAGAAATATTTAATCTATAAATACCCGGTTAAAGTACCTTCCTTTCATATCCAACTTCATTTTAAAGACAAAGGTAAAATAATTTCACATATAAAAAACGTATATTTAGATGGAATTGTGGCGACTTTTAATGAGTTTGATTCAAATCTCAATTACATTCAAAGTCCATCTCTTAGGGGTTATACTACTGTTATTATCTTGTTTTGGGTGAGAGCATTTAAACGAAAGTAAAAAACCAATTTTACTACCACAGAGAAAACGTGAAGTGCCATTTCCGCCACTCTGAGCCGCATATTAAATAAAAAAATTCTCTGTACTGAGAGATGGAGTCATTACTGCTTGCTCAATACTTTAACCCCCCCCCCCCTCCATTCAAAATTCTGTTTACACCTCTTATAGGACAGACGATAAGGGCCAGACCCTCTCACAGTGGATTGCTACCTGTATGCTGTGTTATTAAAATGTGCCCTTCTTGAGGGATTGACTATCTTAATAAATTCTTCCAGAGTTATTTGACGCTAGTAAAATAATAAATATCTGATAAATGATTCAGGGAATATGAAGGAAAAAAATGCAAATTCAGATATTTAATGGCACTAAAAAGCATTTGAGAGTATTTAATTCTTTAAACTTTTCCACAGGTGGGGGAACCCCTTCCCCTGATGACAAATTCATCCTTATGCCTATGTCAGGACCACAATACTTTTCTACAAATAGAAAAAATTTCTAAAAAATGTACAGAAATAAAATGTAGCATGCTTCTGTCCTTCAATACACTTGTCTTGATAAGATTTCTTTCAAAGTGAACTACTAAGGCTTTCACTTTCTCCTGACTTCACTACCGTATCGTATTGTACTGTATAGATTCACTACCGTATCGTATCGTAATGTATAGATTCACTACCGTATCGTATTGTACTGTAAAGATTGACTGCAGTATCGTATTGTATACTGTAAAGATTTACCATTGATATGAAAGCTTTATTGAAGAGACTCATTGAGCCAACCACACATAAAAGTTGGTCAGGGCAACCGGTCAGGGCAACCTTAAATTATAAAGTTAAATTATAAAATAGTAACATAATAGATATAAGAGCTTACATGGAAGAATTGACGCACTGACGATTACAGCACAATGTAGGCAGACACAAGCTGTAAACAAAACAGGTAAATATCTACAAAAGAAATAGGTCAAAGCAGAAGAAAGATAAAATCGACTTAAACATAGAAAGTAGTTCATTTATTGTTCATTGTCTACGATAATATTCCTGAGAATCATCGTATTTTTATTGATGAATAGCTGCAGTATATTAGTAGAACCTTTTCATTTGTGTTACCAGAATCTGCCCTTTATCGAGTTTTTTTTAATCGATCATCTACTTATTCAGAAATGAACCAAAACAACGTCATAGGGACACATAATATAGAAATATTGTTAACCAAAGAACTGTAAACACAAATGTCATTTCTTGTTGGTATTCATCAATTTATCCACAGGTATTTATTGATTCAGTACTGTTTATTTTGGGTTATAGAAAGGTTGTACGTCGCTCTTAATTTTGTAAGAAATAAAATATGAAAATTACAGGTCTTCCAGTTAACGGAAATAATTAAAATTTGCGGTCATAATTATCAAAATAAATGCTTAAATTTTCATAACTATATTAAGATGTTATAAAATGAAAAAATGACACATGGTCAACAATTTTAGGAACATATGTCATAAGGCCAAAATAAAACTGAATTCAAATGGTCCAAGTAGGACATTCTTAAGATAAAATGCAAAATCTTGAACTTATTCGCTCAATTTGAAATTGTAGATTTAAATTATTATGTAATTATTGTACGACATAATTACTTTCTTTTTCTTTGTTGTCTGTGAAGCTATTGTATTGTGTGACAAAATGTGATCACTGTCCTCCTGTTATGTAAGTGTTACGAGACTGTATAAGTCCTTTCCATGTAACAAGATATGCATGAGAAGTTTTATGCAAACTTTTTAATTTTAGAAGGAAACAAAGCAAGTAATATGTGTTGCGCAAAATTATGTTAAAATTAAATTGCAAAATTGACTGCTTGAAATAAAGTGAAAATCCGTCATTATTTTGTTTCTGAGCAATGGAACAAAATATGAAGATGCTAGTTAGATGAACAGGATTCAACCTACAAATCGTATTTTCTTGAAAATTCTAGATATAGATACATATTAACGAGAAGACTGCAGGAGAGGTAGTTTAATCCAAGGTGGGGGAGGGGGTGGCTCAGTGCGTTCAGTTCTAGACTCCTGAAATTCCTCTGTTAAATCCACTACTATTTTTTTTTAAAAAGTTATGAGTCTTAAAGAAATACTCAGCCATTACAGGTCGGTGATCGACAATCGATATGTGGATATGAGCGCTAGAGAAAAACAAGCAATTCGTCTTAACCAGCAAAGATTAAGAACAATTACAGAATATTACAAAAAGACATCAGCCCTAAGGCAACACTAAATTGCAACACGAAGCACATACAAAAAAGTCAAAGCATTCCCCACAAGTGTACACTGAATGTGCTACATCATTAACTTATTGATTTTAATTTTCATTCTTAATCATTCCATTTTCCTAACACTAAACTGATTACAATCAGATCATTATAGTAGCCGTGGTAATCCTGCAGATAAATCAAATCTGTAGATGAGCATAGACCGTGCTCATCTACAGATAAATGACAGAAAATAATTAAAGAAAGTAAAGATAAAAATTACAACAGTTTTGAAATTACAGTCTGTTTGAATATTTAAAAACTATGAAAATATTGTCTTTTTAAGTAAAAGTTACCAACATATCCTTTTTTGTCTTTAGATTTCTCCACCGTACCAGGCAGGCTGTTGCTATATGTTGCATAATGAATGCATAATGAACGCATCTGAATGCATGGTGAAAGTAGAATACAAGATAGTGGCGTCAAATGACTCACTGCTAGGCTCTTCTTTACGACTTTCATACTAAGCATTCTGCAACTATCATGAAAGTCAGTTGAAATTTTAACCAAGCATTAAACACAGGATGTTAATGTCCGGGTGGAGTCTATTGTCGTGATTCGCTCTATAATTATAAGTATACAGTCATTTATGTAGTCATGTATATTATCACTTTGATAGGAGCGTTCCTCCCGATGAAACTGAGTTGTATTAGCTTCTTTGGATTTACGAAGACGATAGCGTCATTTCTTCAGGTACTTTATTATTATTATTAATCCTTCTTTCACTTGTCAGGTTCATCTCTCTATATCTCCTTCAATTTTTTCCATTCTCTCTTCTTCATCTTCTGTTATTCTCTCATCCGTTCCCATCAGTTTCTTTCTGCCTATTTTGTTCGCTTTTCCTCTGTAAAGCCAGAACTATTAAAATGGGTGAAGTCTACCGTGATATAAGCCCACATGTAAACCAACAAACTAAACACATACAAATACCTTGGTCATGCGTAGATTAAAGCGTTTTCCCCTTCAATAATATTTATGAAAGCTTGTAACTTTTGTCAGGAAAGGCTGTCGTTCGATCGATGTTGTGAGTCAGAAATTTCTGATGCCTGTAAATTTAAAATTCGTCAAGGTTGTCAATGATGGCTTTCGTTTCTCTTCCCCCTGTTTTTCATTGAAGTGATGTCTTTCTTGATGGTGGTGCTGAAAATGGTGTGGTACTGATTATGACAATGATGAGCAGATGATGAGGGTAGTGATTCGTTGGTCATGATGAGATTAAGTATTACAATGAATATTTATGAAACTGTCAAGACTGTCGGGACGTTGTGATTAAAAAATATTGGTCAGAAGAAATTTAGGCTGGGATTTTTCAATACATAAGCACAACTATTTTTCACTGAAGACACAAGTCTTCTCCTTACCTCTCTACACTACCATCAAAGGAATTTAATAAAACAACAAAGAACATGTTGAAGCAATCAACGGGCTGAAGAATGAAACCAATTGAGGTGTTGTCATTTTAAAATATTATTTTGTTCTTCATCTATTTACATTCTTCCATCTGGGTATAAAACGATGTTTATACAGATGATTATACAGAAATGTTTTTTTTTTGTTTTAAAGTAATATATTTTACTTTAGACATAGTAAATGTCAAGCTACTTTCAAAATAAATATCTACCTTTTCAAGTATATAATATTGTTATAGTATATGTAATATTGGACGTATATACTACATAATATATATATATATATATATATATATATATATATATATATATATATATATATATATATATATATATATATATATATATATATATATAAAAGTATATGTAATATTAAATATGTAGTATTCACATTATATATCAAGTATATGTAATATTGAAACAAATTACTTACGTTTAGTCCATTTACCTTGTTTTGGGCTCTTAGCTTGATTGTTTCTGTATCTAAAAATAAGCTGGCCTGGCCTTTCGGTCCTTTGCGATGTTCTTCAGATTTGAAATGAAAAATAAAAGACAAGTGCAAGACACTGGATATAGAACCAGGAGTCACATGTGGAATAGTTTAGGACCATTGAGGACGGGAGGGGTGAAAAGATGGTAGGAGACCTGCAAGGAGATAAAGAAATAAACTCTGGAAATAACAAAATGAGGACAAATAATGAAGTGAAAGAAAAACTTGAAAAGGGTCATAAGAAATATTAGGTGAAAGGAAAAAGTGAGATGGGGTTGCACATGAAAAGGGCGCGGGGGGGGGGGGGATGTAGTCACATTCTTCCTAAATTTTAAGTCCATGACACTTGGATGATACGGAGGCGTTGAGTCTCGACTGAGGCGTGCTATGTTGAAGCGGCAATAGGATTCAGTTCCATGTAATACATGTCGACACCAATGTGGTTAGGAAAATGTACTGAACGCTTCTAATACACAACCGAAGTTATTGTATACTATTCGCTAGGTACAGATCTGTTCAGCACTGTATCTACCAACATAGTGAATCTTTTCAATGTTCTTAAGTGAGGGCCTCAGTCATCAAGCTGTTGAATGTAGATCTGTGATCATAAAACCACTTTTTGACGGTAGTTTTCTTTGCCACCATATTGAACGCCACATACTCTGCATGAAATTAAGTAGAAGATGTTATAGGTTGTGCAAGTGATGTGACTGTATTGACTGGTGATGGAGCACCATGGCTCCTAACATTGATGTGTTTCCTTAAACTATCTACGTGGCCAGGAAAAGACAAAAATGTTAAAGCAAATATAACGGAGACAAAGTATGTGACTGTCGCCAATTCCAATGACAATGATGGCAGCTAGAGGAATACAGACGGTGGTGATCATCCCAGTGTGCATGTTGAGTTTGTATACATGTCAGTGGTCCCGGGTGCCATTGCTCCCTGAAAATCGTCACATGAAGAAAGTTAACACGTTGATGAGAATATTCATAGGTGAATTTGACGGTGCTGTGAACGATGTTAATGTGACAGTGATTTGCTGTGTACTCTACTAACAGACGATATCGTACGATAATTACGAGTGCCACAACGACAGTCGAAGGATAGCAATTATAGACCAACTTACGTCAAAACGTATCCCAAACTAACCGCACAGATTAACAAAATTATTAAAAGGAATCCAACCAATCAAGTGTTGATCAGACAGATTGCTTAAAAATTGTTTTCACACTCTCGTTGATATATTAATTAACATTCTGTTGTTCATTTATATTTCCTTTGAGGGAATATTCGTCCTTTCTCTGCAAGAGACGTACAACCTTGACCAAATGTTATGACTGATTAACACTTAGATTTACTGGTTCATTAATGAGTTTCAGAGTATACCTTACATGACTTACATGGTACCTTAAGTTATTGTCCCAATATCTACCATTGCATTGTATTTGAAAACAAACTAACAAACTGGATTACAACAATTTAGCTAAGAGATTGTCTTCTCTTATTCTTTTTCTTCGCTTTTGCTTTTAGTCCGGATAATGCCAAAGCGAGGTGAAGAATGCAAGAAAAAAAAACTCATTGCGAGAAAAGGAGATTCATGCAAATAAGATTTAGCTAAATGGAAGAGCGAGAGCTGAGATCGATAGTGACAGGCTCTTGAGCATATATCTTTAATACGTCACTGACTTCGACACCACTGCTTCCTGTTTAACTTTAGACCAAAGTCGTTTGACCCGTTTTATCGGATGATGAAGCCCGTATACAATTATTTGTGAGGAAACATTGTAGTAGTGAAAGACACTTTCATAGAGTACTCCGTGATACGTAGCAGAAAAAAGTGCCTCAAAAGTACGTATGAGGAATTTGCATATAGATCAACAGACTCAATTAATGAGACTTGCCACTTTATTTTTGTTATTTTAAAGCAATATTAAAAAAATGATCAAGATGGAATCTATTACATCTTACCATACTAGATTTCCAATTGATGCCATTTTATTTAATAGTAATATCAAATGCGGTCTAATGTCAATTTCCTACGCTGTTTTTAAAAAACATATCCGTATTTCTTCGGAGATCCTACTTAGGATCACGATTTGTTGTCAGTTGGCTTTTACCATTTCTGATCTCTGGTAAGGGTGGTCCTACACTGTCGCACTGTCCTAAACACAAACACATGTTTATACCATGGCGAAAAGGAATGAACATTTTTTGTTTTTAGGGTAAAATGTTCTTGCACACATTGATCCCAAACGAAGTCTGAAATTTACCACAAACTCTCTTCGCTGGTGAACTTTTTTGGTCTTGATTATCCGACTATTTGTATCAAAAGGAAGAGAGGAACGAAATAATAGACTGGAGGTATAAACAGTGGACTACATGTGTCTAACTTCGCCTTCCAAAGATCGCATATATGCAATGGCGTCAGTAAGATAACCGCTAGAAGGAGGTTTATATTCGCAACAGTTTTGTATAATAACATTTATCTTCTAATTATTATCTCATCGCTATACGTAGTACACAGCGAGGAGATATTGTACTTCGTTGAGCGGTAGAACGCCAAAAAGGACCACCTTATACCCGTTGTGGTATTCAAACGAAACTAAGTTGGTCAGTAGTCCTTATATGGGGGTACCTCATGGACCAAAGGTTTTGCTCGTGACGACATAATGAGCGACTGTTGTTACGCCACAATGCTGGATGGAATCAGTTCGTGGAACTAGTACAAGGCCGTACTGTTTCAGTAACATTGTGTGGTGGTTATTACGATATTTTCATCGTATAAGCGACCATAGAAGTAAATGGTCCTTAACTGCGTAGTCGTAGACTGTACGAATCGGAGAGGAAAGAAGCCTGGACTGACGTTCTACGTGTTTCATGCGATGAAGATAGAGGCAGTTACGTTGGTAATAAGCAGCAATACATCACCGTAGGGTACCTTACGGCATGGCGTACACGTATGTAAGCACGTTGTTTTGTTTTCCTTTGAGGCGTTTCCAAGGGGGGACGTGACGTCACTACAAAAACATCTGTACATATGACATTGATCTAGATTACCCACTGGGGTTACGGGTGAAAAGGGGCGTCCAAATGTGTGTGAGTGATGTGTGTGTGTGTACAAAAGAGTCATGATCTCCTCCTAGACAGTAAGTTGGATCAACCTCAAACGTGGTGATAAGTGCCCGAATATAGAGTGTGGTGTCCACCAGACTGATGACGTCATAGGTGAAGGTCAAGGGTCACAGGTAATAAAAAACGTTTTTATAATTATCTTTTTGTGTGAGTATTCTAGAGTTATAAAACTACTATGCATGGAAAATAGAGAATACTAGAATTTTTCTTTAAACTATTGATGACGTCACGAAGTCAACGGTAACGACGGTGATTAAAGGTAAACGATAGGTGGAATAAATTCCAAACTTGGTATGTAGGTGCCTGGGTATATGGTATAGTGCTCGCCAGACAGATTACGTCATAGGTCAAAGTTCAAGGGTCACAGGTCACGAAAACACATTTTTAGCATTATCTGTGTGTGAATATCCTACAGTTGTAAAATGCCATACATAGAAAGCAGACGATACGGATTTTTATTAAAATATTTATGACGTCATGAGGTCATGTGATTAAAGGTCAAAACGAGCAAAAAAGGCTATGAACAAATGTGTCAAGATTCTCCTCCTAGACTGTCAGTCTGATAAATTTCACACTTGGTAGGTAGGTGGACGAGTATGAGCTGTAGTGTACACGTGGCTTATGACATCATAGGTCAAAGGTCACGATTACTGCAGGGCATAAAAAAGTATGGTAGATACCGGTAGTACATGGTGTCAACATGGCATTTACATCTTTACCTTTCCATGAATGTGATATGATACATTATCTTTGTCTCAGAATTAACGTGTCATTACCATTTAACGTTTTGAGTAGATATCATTAAATTTGTTAAAGAGAGTGTGCTGATGTATACATTTGTTTTATTGTATTATGTCACATAAAATAGCCAAAGTATTAACTGATAAAATGAGAGAATACTTTCAAAGCTGTCATTTTTTAGAAATTAGAATATTTATTATTTCTAATATTTATTTAAAATATTTGTCTGCACAATTTCTGGCCATTAACAGAGAAGTGTTTCTACCCATGAAATCAGCGCGGGTTAATTACGTATATATTTTCTATGCATTCAATCATTTGATTAAATTACAAATGAAGAGGGTATCGATGTTGCAGTTCTCCAACGGCATCTTCAAAGAGTTGATGAAAAGTACAATTAAGTGAAAAGGCGAAACGTATTCCAGAACTACATCGAGCCAAGTTTGTCTATTATTGTCTGTCATCGATCAATAGAAAGTGATGGAAGCGAAGCGAAGATGCAAAGACGTTTTATCCCTGCAAAATTGACGTACTCATTGTAAGCTAAGACAACAATTCATAAATGTGCTGAATCTGACGAAGATAAGAAGAAGGTTGACTTTTTTGTGTGCCTATATTACACTGACACACACACTTGACTGCCCTCATTTTAAAAGTGTTACAGTTCCTAAAACAATTTGATATTTACAAAGGAATTGATGAAATTGTAAACAGAAAGCTAAAACCAGACACTCCAAGTAATTTATTATAGTGCCCAGAGAAACATATATACTGTATATAAGATTTGTGGGTGCTACAACTAGGAGTACTCGACTCATTTAATCATTCATTTTCGTTCAATTTAGACGTTCATTTGTCTCAAAGGGAGATCATTTTTTTTTTATAAACAATATCCTGAAATCATTAAAAAGTTTCCTTTAAAATGAAAAGTTCATGCGCAAGGCACTGAAAGAATCATGTACAACTCAAGCATTTTCAATTTCTCAATATATATCTATATACATATAGATGTATTCAAATTTTTTGTGCTTCAGAATTGTCATATTTGTTAACATATTTACATTTATATCAAATGGAGCATACGTGGATTTTCACATATTACATATATATATATATACATATATATACATATATATATATATATATCAAGAATATCAAGATTATCAAGAATATCAAGAATATCAAATACATATAATACTTATTTAAGTTTTACACATTTAGCAACTACAAATTAACGGAAAGTGATATTGTATTAGTGAGGTAATGAACATTAATATGTAGAGGTTTAAACGGGGATTTAAGAATGATAGCGTTTGGTTTTTAACGATGAGAGGCAATTCGTTTTCACAAAACCAGTTGTACACTATTTTAAAATCCAGCTGTATACTGTTGGCAACAATACATTAGTTTCAGTTTCTTTTACCCCATTGTAAATTTTGTAATATTTATAGAGAGAATCAAACAGTGAGTACATTAAACACAAAAATACAGAAATAAATGAAATGATAAACACAACACGATATAATTACACATAGAATTTACAAAAACATAATACTTTAAAACACATCCAAAATGACAAAATGAGGGTCTAAATATTCATCTCAATCTTCATAAAACGGCAGCTCCGTAAATTAATATCCATGTGACGTTAATATATATTTTTTTTGATAACTCTCTGCAAGCAACATTAATTTGACCGTGTGTGCGTAAATATCGCTTTTCTATCACAACAGTATCATTCACTGCACACGAGTAGGCCCGCAGTCAACAAAAGGTAACCGTTAACTACTGCCGTTTCTAAAGAGATCTTCAGAAGAAACTAACGTCACGTGATGTATTAATAAGGCGACGAATCACCCTTAAAGTCTAACACTTGGAATGATGCCAACATTTGGTAACTTGTAGTTTTGCCTTATTAATGAAGTTAGCTCCATATGCAGGAAATGAGCTTTAAAGTTATGGATATTTTAGCAAGTCTGATAGTGTGGGATATATGTAGGCATCAAAAAACTTTCATGTACGTACAATAAAAAAGAAACAATATAAGTTAACACTATAATTCACTTTAAATAAAATCTTAGAGATGTGGCCTTAGTAAATGTTAGCTTATCATCGATGCAGACTCTGAGGTGAACACGCGTGGCTCATGAACCAGGAATCAAAGTTCTTTTTCTCTTTTTTGTCAATTAAGCCTTTAAGTTTAATTGGCCCATTGACATTTTCAAACACCATTGTTTTACTCTTCTTTGGATTTAGAAGTAAGTTGTTTTCAGGGATGACAATTTTTGTTCTAAAATCTTGATGGCCATGTTAATTTTGGGTGAGTGATAAGGACGTTTAGAAATGTGTCATCAGGATACTTATTTGCAGAACGGTTTGAATTAGAATGTATTTCATCAAAGCATATTATCATTAGCATTCAAGTAAGAGTAAACAGATTAGTATCTTTAGCATATGGGACAATGTGGAAGTGTACTGCCAGCCTAGTATAGGTCATTGACATAGAGAACATAAAGCAGGTGGCCCAAAATATATCCTTGTGGAACCCCGAAGTTGAGGGATTTTAGAGACAGTATCATTAGCAATTACAAATTAATGTCGATCAGAAAGATCGATAGTAAATCAATCATGTGCAGTTTCACGAACACCAGAATATTCTAAATGTGAAATTAAAATGATAAGATCTAAAAAGTACCAAAAACATAATATGTTTTTAAAAGTATTGGTTACATTATCTACAAAATGTAACTTTGCATCGGCATTAGAACGACCTGGCATAAATGGAAGTTGAGAATCTTATGACTTAAGTACAATTACTGAATTGTTTTATATGTCCACATAAAAAGACTCCTGTACAACAGCTAAATTACTATTCAAATCAACAGAAAATATACAATTGAATGTATTGAGTACTTCTTTTGTCTCATTGTGTTAAATACGGCTTATGAAGACGTACTTTGCAGAACATAAAGGAAGTTGTCGAATTTAATGTTATTTTGACGTTTGACGCGAATAGTCCTATCAATACTAAAGCTGAAGAGAGTAGCAAAAGAGATGTGATAAGAAATATGATTTATTAGGATTCCAGATGTGATTTCGCTTAGAGGTATTAGTAATAATTAAATCAAGAATGGCACCTGTATTAGAAGGTGGGCAGTTGTTGAAGTGTACAGGATTGCACGAGATTGGTAAAGAAACTAAAAATATGGTCTCTTTTGAAGTCTCTCTTTCGACAACAATTCGACTTGCAACTTTATAGGAAATTAATAGTGATGATAACAAATCATATACTTTATTGATGATACTCTTGGGACAATAAATCACTCGAACTATATCAGACAGGTGAGATGGATGTAAAAATATCAACAAAAATGATTAAAAAATTCCTTTTATAAAGATACATAAGTCAGAACGAAGTTGGGGTACACCAAGGGTGTGGCTACTGACTGAAATACAGTCCATGCAATACATACCCTCAGTAGCGTAGTGAGCACAATATCTCATCTTAGTCCTATGGGGGAGGCGTTTAACTAATGAAATGATGAACACATTTGCTGTTTGTGTCTCTGTCCTTCGCCACTATGAAAATTACTAAAAGATCTGAGAATAGCAATTTTGTAAATGTAATTTTAAACCGTGTATTATCAGATTTCGTTCTTTTTCATTTAAGGGGTACGAACACTGAGATCAATCTGGTTAGATGAGGCGTGTTTGCTTCTATCTTTCTGGTATCAATTACTCAATGTTTATTACTTGAGATTTTAAGAGAATGATTATTACTTATAAATCACGATTGACAGAATTTTCCGCATAATCAGAATCATAATCAGGATCATAATCAGCGCGTCTAGGCAAACGAGAACTTAAAGTTACGCGTTGTTTTCTTATTCATCTTTCTCTAGAATTGGAAACGTCAGAGACTAGGCTAAAAGCTTATTCTCATCAACTATACGTTGACTGAATGTTTCAGCATAGGGTCTGTGGTGAATTTGTATTGCACGTGACATATATAGCTTAATGCCGGTAGGATACTTGATGTACCAATACCAGTAACATTTAACAATATTTGTGGAGCATTAATTGAAGGTGCGTACTGTTCATTGTATATGATAAACCGTGATTAATCGTTTCATTGTTTCCAGTAAAAGAAATCGGAACTAATGACAGGCCACAAGTCATCGCAACTCGTTAGTCGGCGATCACAGTATAAGATGCACTGGTAAAAATGAAACTGCAGGTAGATATGGTCCATACACCAATATATGATAAATCCACTTGATACAATATTTAATGATGTTCTCATATCCTTTCTTTGTAAAGATATCTCTATATCTGTCAAAAATTAGATATCAGGTTATACCTCTGAATCTGTTGATACCTAGATATCAGGTTATACCTCAGTATCTGTTGAGATACCAATGTAGAGATGTAGCCTATCCGATTTCATTGGGGGGTCAGCAAACAATGGGATAACACAGGTCATACCATGTAAGTATTGACGTTCTATAACCAATGTAGTTAATTTTACCTGGCGAAATGAATATCTAGTGTATCTTAAACCGAGATTATAACTTGCACAGTACGGTACATCTGATTCAGTCTAATGTTGTCCATGGTATACTAGCATTAAATACCTAAGTATATTGCTCTCTGTTTGACGTGGGCTTCTAGAATCAATGCTTTCTGATTATGCTAACTGACAGGAGTAAATTACTCCTGTATAATGTTGTTAGTTCTCTCACATCATATGGTAAGAATCAATAAGCATTTCTTGCATATGTGTAACTCCCCCTTGAAAGCACGTTTTGCAAAAGAAATAACAAGTATAAAATAATAACATCTCACATATTCCTTTAAAGTGTGTTACATCATGTCATTGAGAAGTATTGTTTTTATCCAACTTTTGTGGATAATATTAAATACGCTTTCAGTCACTCTCGAGAGAAGCCATTGTGAGATTCAAAAATCACTTAATGGCATATGTACAAGGGAATATTAATGGCAAATGAGATATTGTTGCATTCACGGCTAATGGAAAATTGTGGTGTTCGGGACTGTGGAGATGTCTTCACAGCTCATACGATGCTGTGGCGTTATATAGAGAATTATTTCCAACTGAAGCTGAAATCAAGGTATATTTTATGAAACACTTTATACCCTGATAAACACAGTAGGCTGTATGCATACACAGTGCATGCCTGTGATCAGTGCGGTGAGTCATGCATGGCCAACGCTTATTTACGGTTGATGATCATGTCAGGAAAGAAGAAGCAATAGAGTGCAATTTGCAAAATGAACACTTCTACGTAATATTCCATACAATAGAATATTTCTACATGTGTCATTCTCAGTAAACTTCAATCAATATGCAAATGCTGTCGGAAACCTACTTGAAGACTGTAAAAGCGTGATGAGGTTCTGTCAAGCAACCTCAAACGACCTCGACCTCAAACGGTCATCCTTAATATTCAGTTCTCGTTACACATTCTTTACTTTGGTGTTAAGAAATAGCCTCTCTTTCTACAATCTTGCAGTAACTTCTCTCAAGTGTAGATCATAGGCCTAGCTCAAAGTATACCTTTAAAGTTTTCAGTTTTCTCCTTTGTATTTTCTGTCATTGTGATTTTTGGTCGGTCTCCCTAACCTTGCAGCCCACATGACCTTTTGTTTTCATATCAAGGAAGGCTTGGAATGAAGGTCGCAGAATCGATTTTTCAATCATCGCAACGAGTGTAAAATATAAAGGTAAAAAAGAGTCAGATTTTCCTGTGACATTTACCGACACAACCCAAACCTGACAATGGATTTCGATGCTGTGTTGCACTTATTTTCTTTAAATGTTTGTGCTGTAGATAAAAAACAAAACAAAATAAAGCTTCAAGACTCAGTCGGAAGGGCATCCACACTAGACAGTGGAAGGTTCATTGGTTCGAATCTGGTAGAACCAAACACTTTTTACCTCTTCCGGTACTCTAGCTTTTGTGATCTTATGTACCTATGTATGTATGTGTGTTTATGTTAGTTGTATCTTTCCCAAGCGGATGTTTTACATATGTTGTGTGGATACTTTGCGTCCTTTCCATGCATTCATTTGTTGAGTCCCTGCAAGCATGAATTTAACTTCTAATTTACATGCCCATTGGCGTGATGGCTATAGATACTTCAGTTAAGTGACGTTGCACCAAAGATATGTCAAATTCATCAAACATTTTTTTTTTCATCAAGTGTGTAACTTTATTACTTCACCATTCCACTCTCCGTCTCTTATGTCACCAGCTCATAGTCCTTTCAATATCTATCACTATCCCACACTCCTCTTACGTTACAGGACCTTTCAAGGTACATCGAGGGGTGGGATCCAATTTAACCTGATACCTCATACAAAAACAAAGATTTAGAGTAAAACAATCAAGGACACACGTAGAAGAGCATGAGGGATGATGGGTTGTGTCACGAAATTGTCAACGAATGCCAATAAGACAAGATTTACTATAGGAGTCTGAAATATTGTGCTATTACTTTAAGGATAGCTTCGTTTGAGGACTTGATGCAAAATGTTATTCCCACTAATGAAATATTTAAATACGAAGTATAACAAGCGATACTCTAAACAGTACATACGGGAAACCCTAAAACTTTGTTACTGATAAATTTGTTTCTAAACTTAGGGTTTCAGAAGTGTAAAAACAATACAGTTGTATGAACGTAGGCATCACTTGCCTGCAGCAATGCAACAAGCATATAAACTCATGGATTTCTTGACTGAGTGATCAGTTCTCGTGTCAGACACGTTGACAAACGTGTTTAATATTGTATGCAAAAAAACAACACAATGATACATACTTTAAATGATAATGCTTTATCACTTCCTTGTTAATACAATATGTAAACATAAACTGTTCTCTTGTTACTTTTCTTCATTATATCATATTACGGGTATTTGATAAGATTATTATTTAACTTAACTAATCAATTGCACTGAATTCAAAATACGGTGTGGACTGTCCTGACAATCAGGTGATTACCTTCAATGCGCCGAATAGGAGCTTATGTTTGTCAATGGTTAATGACGTGACGTGATCGGACATTTGGTAAAGGTGTTAATTCTGTGGTATTAAATCCATTATCGGTATGTAGTCTATGTATAGCGATTGTAAAACATGTTCATCATGTTTAGTGACAGTACATGACAGTTTATGCATATCGTATTTAATTCCAGTGAATGAAACTGGATGCTCATTGGTTGCTAATCAAATTAAATTTGAATTAATACCGGCTTAACTTAAATTATTGTCCACATTAATTGGTCATTTATTTCTCGTATGGGGTACCATACACGAGCGTCTCCTTCCCGTGAAATACAGATCCACAAGTCAAGTTTAAAATCCTTCTGGTCCAACTAAATATGTACTACTGCTGAATCTGTGAAGGTGATACTGCAGCATGGGAGGACTGTAATATTAATGTCTGTCATTGTACTATCTGTCATCGAGTAAACTATGTCATTGTACTATTGGTAGCTTTCACTGAGTGATGTCCTCTATGCTATCATTATGGTCCTTTATCGCATTGTAGTGATATCTGCCATTTTCCTAGTGATGTCTGCTATTGTACTAGTTATGTTTGTCATATCATTAATATTATTTTTCGAAGTAGTTCGAACAGTCATTTATTTCATTGGTGATGTCTGCTGTTCTACTAATGTTAATCATTTTACCAATATTATCTTTCCTTGCACTAGTGATGTCTCTCATTTGACTGGTGAAGTCTACTGTTGTTCTAGTTATGTTTCTCATTTTATTAATGTTATCTTTCGTTGTACTAGTGATGCCTTTCATTTTACCAGTTATATGTGCTATTGTACTAGTTATGTTTCTCATTTTATTTATGTTATCTTCTTTGCCCTAGTGATGTCTTCCATTTTTACTTGAAATGCCTTTCATTCTTCTAGTGGTGTACCTTACCACTGTTCTATATCCTGATGATAGACGTCAGTCCTAGTGATGTTTGCTATTGTTTCAAAGATGTCTGTCATAGCACTTTTAATGTTTGGTATTCTCCTTCAGTTTAAACTGGCAACATATCTTCAGAGTAGATGGCTGAATAGCTTGTCACCAAACATCAAGCATGCTTCGCAAGTGGTCATGATTGCAAAATGATGAATTCCTGTAATCTATCAATGTTTATGTGGGGTGTTCATGCGGGCCTCACGTTAAATATTTATTAGTCTTGCCACAAAAAGTCAAACTACTTTTTACTACTCTTGAACCTTAATTACATATTTTCCAAACGGTCTGTTTTGATATGTTCCAAACAACAATTCACAATAGGACAGTAAGGATAGCAACAAGAAGTGACACATCCCTGCATTCGTCTCTGTAGAATTAATCCTATAGTTTGGCGATTAATAGAAATTGTTTACTAACTGCATATTTATATTGGTACTCTATTACACAGCCAATTTGTTCTACGTTAAATTGCGTTCCAATTGTCTACTTACAAATAAAAAAATTAATATTTAAATTGCTAATACTTTCAAATACGGTGTAGCCTATACTGCCTATTGTGAATGAAATCGGTTAAAAACATTCATATGGTTCCGAGTTACGATCGTGGAAACCAATGCTCAGATACAACATTATATTATATTGTTATTGTCTATTGTTCATTAAATCAAGCTTAAACAATGGCAAAGTAAGATATGATTAATCGTGTCTGTTTGTAGAATAAGAGTTCAGGATGCTTTTAGTTTATATCGTGATATACGAGACTGTTGGACAGTTAAGAACACCTTAAGGTAGATGGACTTTCTTCCTCATTCTTTTTTAAAATTTTAAATCTCTTTTTCCAGTATAGATTTGTGTTCGTTTCTTTGAATGTATCAGTTCATTCGTTACTTTGTAAGCCTTTGTGATATCATAGAGTATTATATATTATTAAAGCATTATCTCATTTAAATTTCCTTGATTTCTCTCTGTCTATCTCTCGTTATCCTATTCTCTTTGGCTTTGCAAGGAATTGAAGTTCTGTTTAAACTATCTTCTCTAATAAATCTTTAAAATATCAATATCTGTGTATATGTTTCATTCATAACAACATTCTTATCTGAACGTGTACAAAATTTAATCCTTCATTTTTACAAGAGTTAGAGACTACTATTACTATATTTCTTAGCAATCCCTCCAGCCCTTTCCCCCTTCCCTCCATTACCCCTCTTCTTCATAGCAAACCCGTGCACGTGGGTTTAATAAAGTACGTGTCTTAACCTAGGTATACAGATATACGATAAAAAGCAAGTTACACTTAAAAGAGAATTAAGTAAAGACTATAGACTTATACTAATCCAATGCAAGTTGAGTTTTAAAACTAGTAAAAATTGAGTTTTAAACAGGTAAATATCATCAATAATAGATTTAATTTATTCATGTTATAGAAAAGTCTATTGTTCTGTTTGCGCTATTACGGCCTACAGGTTGTATAGGTTAATATATAGACAGCTGTAGACATTTAACAAATTGCCAGTATTAACCTTTTCTTGCTGGTATATTGTACTTATTACAGTAGTTTACATAACTGCATTGTGAGAAAAGTATTTTGAAATCTTGGCTTTGAGAGTTTTCTAAGCCACAAAGGAAGGACTAGCATTCATCTTAAAAAAAAACTTTTAGGTACTGTTCTTATTTAAAATTGACCTGCGTTTTCATACCAACAAAACAGTTTCACACTCAAAATTGCACTTCAGTTTCTTGTTGTCTTCTAATACATATATAGTGAACTGAGCGATCAAGATGAGGAGGAGGAAGAGGATTCTAACTCTCATTCCATCTTCCGATTTAGACCTGTACGGTCTGCCTCTTTATCTCCATGATAAATTTACATTATCTTAAAGCAGTGTGACGTAAGAGATTTCTTGTAAGTCCTCTCATGTGTTGGCAGAGATGGATCGATCTTGTTCTTCGTCTGCCCGCTTCTTCCTCCGCCTGTCTACATTTTACTTCTATTTCGTTTTGTTACAAAGGCACCCCGAATGGCCATCTTTACACTGTCGAATTTAAGCTATCGATTTCTAAATGGGTTTTTAAACGCCTTTCATGCATCAAATTTGCAGCTCATGATTCTGTGTTCTACCTTCCTCCTTGAAAGTAATTGATTTAAGACACCGCAAAGGGCGCATCCACGGAACTTGGTCCTTATAAACCTACTTCGAAGCGTCAAATTTACAATTCCTCTCCTAAATAATTTAGCTCAAAAAAGAAAAGGGAGAAGAAAAACTGAAGAAGATTATTTTCTCACAAAAGAGTTCCACAAGGCCATGTGGATAACATGTAACCTCATCAGGAGCGGAAAGAAGGTTTACCTGTTCAAGAAGACACTTTAAATATTCGTATACATTGTGGAAACTTTTGACTTTTTATTAAATTAAAATTTCTGCCAGAATGCGGAGGTACTCATTAGGATTCATTACGTTTTAATTTTGCAAACGTTTGAGACTGCCAGAAAATCAAAATAGGCCATAATGTCATTGCTTTAAGAAATATGTGGCAAAATCGTAGGTGAATAAAAAAAATAGCGTCAGTTCATGAATAAAATACAACCTGAATTAAATTCTTACATGATATGTTTACTCATATAACAAAATGTCGAAAGAGGTTAAAAAATTCATAACACCATTTTTTTTCGACTGTAAATTCCAAAGTAGGTAACCAACGTAAAATTTATTCACGGACAGAGTAAAAACTTGATCCTGATCGCTCATGTTAGTTAAATCTAAACATGATTTCATATGAGGACTTTACCATTCTCATGGTGTTAGTAATTAATGTACAGAAAAATTGATTAGGTTTCAGAGACATTTCGAGTGTTTATAGTCCTTTCTAGCTTTTCGCGTTTTCTGAATCCTCGCGACATACGGTGCGCAATATATTTTACTTTACTAAAGTGCGACCAGGTAAGCAGTAAGATTGGCAGAAATCGGAGGGATCAATCTATGTGAAATTTCACATCATACATTAGCTTCAACACCTTTGTCCTTAATTAAGATTAACACAGCGAAAAATAAGTTAAGTCAAATAAATCGCATTGCTCCGACATTTTCTTTAAAGGATGATAATACAGCTAGGGAGATGAATTCAGTTCTTACTTTAATTAGTGGAAGTAACCCATACCAATTTGTAAGGATACTCTCGGTATTATGTTTATAATTTAAAAAGATCTAAATCTAGACGTATGTAAACGTTCATTTTTTACAATGACAGTAATTTATTGGCTTTATATGATGTCAGAGATATTGACATCATAGTATCAAACTGGAAAAAAGAAACGTCTGGTAATTGCATGGATTCTGAGCATTGTAAGAATGTTCATACTATACAGCTGTGAGGGACTATGCTCAGTCAATGAATGCTATATTTTTCTCACGGTTTATGCTTCCTCTTCATCTGCTACATTTACGTAGAGCTCAATGATATTGCTTTGTATTTTCCAAAGTATAAGTAAAGCCACCGAATATTTTAGCAAAGTCATCAAATATGATTCGGAAGTATTCCAAAACATCAGCCAATTAACCTGTCTAGTGTAAGATAATCATTGCTGTTTGGAAGCTTATGTCAATAAACTGAGAAATCAAGTTTAAAAGTAGACGTATCGTAAAACGTGGAAGTGCTGACTAGAGTTTCTGACTGAAGATATATAACAAAAAGTGGTCCTAACTGTCCGTTCTCCGATAAGGTCAAACTGAGATTCAAATTAAGAGAGAGGCAGACATAATGATCATGACGTGATGATCTACACCGAGGATGACGATTTTATTTAATTTACTTTTTTTTTTTTAAATTTTGCAATTCTTCATGTGTAGGTTGTTCCGCACATATCTGTTGTTAAGAAAGTATTGCAAACAGGAATTCTTTACATGATTTGGTTCATGTTTCGTTCCACCTCCGGTTTTGATAATTATGCGTAGGTCCATATTCACACTTAACGCTTTGAGAACCTCACATCAGCTTTATAATTTACGATTGTTGGTACGTCGAAGAGAAAAGAGTGTAAATTTAATCTCCCATACATAACTGATTTATGATTCAAAACTATGAAAGATGATGTACTGTCTTGATGTATATAAATTTTAGTTTCTCACTTAACGGATCGTTGTGACACTTTTGGAAATTAGTTTAATTTTTTTCAAGTTAAATTCATATTACTGCAACAGTTAAGATGAAAGAAGAAGGAAATATCTTACATAAAGAAAGAGAAAAAGGTCTTGTAGTGGAAGAGTCAACCAGCTGTTACTCTTTGCCCTAAAGATGACGACAGGGATTTTTTTCTCTGGGGACTTACAGGATGACTAGTAGCTTATGGCAGTGGGACACTGTAATAGACTTCATTGTTTCGTTTATGGCAAATGACATAACGTCACGGTGACGTAAGGTCCTGATGAAAAAAAAATGGACTGATATTTGAAACTGGAGCATTGCAATTGCTCATAATAACTGGAGTGAAATTAGGTTCGATGGGTAGATGTAGTGTGTGTTTAGGTGATGAGTTAAAGCAACTATACTCACTCGCAGTTCCAAGTAGAATGTACTATCACTTTTTTCTTAATGTATTTATATTTTCTTAATATATAACCTATAATTTAGCTCTACAATCTGCGCAAATAATCACTTTGAAATTTTTCCTTCTTGCAACTCTGTGGATGCTTATAGTTTACTACTTAATGGTTTGGAGACAACTAGTCACGATTTCGCCCTCACATGACTTCCAATAGTCCAAGAACCTCACTGCGATTGCAACTACATGAGCATATGTGATACACAGAGAAGTAAGACTAATTCTGATAGAATATGGTAAAATGTTTCCGACTTTTACAAAAATTATGATTTAACCAGTTTCAAAATATAAAAAAATGGATCGTATTTCGTGTAACTGGGATTTGATACTTAACACTATTTTATAAGTAAAATATCAGATAATTTCATTAAAGTATCAAATAGTTCTATGTTTATCTTTTGAGGATTCCCGTGTTCTTCCTTGATTACTTTGAGATTGAAAAAAATTCCCTATGTACCGGTACTTAATGTTTTAACCATAAAAAATGCTTGAAATTGCACTGAATGTATTTTTAAATGAATCAACTCTGGATTATTTCTGCCTTATTTCTTTTGAGGAGTCCGAAGATCTTAAAAAAATAACATATGATATTACTTTCTTAAAATGTCTTTCGACATTTTTTTCTTCAAGTAACATAATGACGGCTACAGGAATATTTTCCAGAACAGGTTGCTTTTCATTAGAATAATTACTAAATGTACCTTATACTTGCAATATTTCACTTATTTATAAACATTGTCTCAGGAATCACGCCAGTTCTTGTATATCGTCATTAGAATTAAAAAATCTGAGAGAGATGTTTTCGGTTTTTCTCTTTCTCTGCATCTTCGTAGTCGTAAATCGTTGTAGAAATTTTAATCGATTGTTGTTTGCAGGAAAACTTCATATTGTTTTATTTTTTATCTTTCACTACTTTGGCAAAAATAGCAGGAGTTAATATCTTAAAATCTAGATCATCAATTTTATATAACAAACGTGGAGCAATGTTTGAAAAGGAAATATCAAATATCGATTTAATTTATTTGGCAGATGTAATGTTATACAACCAATGACGGCCAGTGCATAAATCAAGATATTTAATGTACCGTACATAACACCGATAAATGTCAAGGTTCCCTTTCAGACTTTGCTAAGGATAATTTCTTCTTAATTTCGTTAACTTAATTTCGGCTTAATTTTTCTCTAACTATCAAATCGAAATTTAAGACTTTTTGATCGAAATTGAAGAAATTCGGCTTAATTTTGCTCTATCAAATCGAAATTGAAGACAGTCTCACAGTTACAGGGACTGGGACAATTCATGTGTTTAATTATAGATTTTTATTTACGAAACCAAAGTAATTAACTGAGATATTTAGAGAAATGACTGGATGTGTATCGACTATGTTAGCTACAATTATTATTTATTAACTATTACTATTAATATGCAAAAGATACAAAAAACGCAAATTAAATAGATGTGACGTTTGTTTTTATTCATGTAATAGTGCCATTCTTACATCCATTCTACTTTACCGTACATGTTAGTCACTTTAAAGCAGTTTCAACGTACATTGCATTATACATTTTTGTTGTTAGAGCTATACCATTATATTAATATATATATTACCTTATGTTAAATACCAAGGAATAACAAGTGAGAGACTGACAGACATTTGACTTTGTAAATGATAAATTGACCAGTGAAGAACACTCTGGTCATACCGTGAATCGAACCCCGACCTTCTCATCCCCGCTGAAATTAAACCTGACAACAGCGTCCGACAGTATAGGTTAATGAAATCCATGTTTCATCCAATGTTTTGACAGGAAAATTTAAGCAAACCATGGAAAAATCGCGAAGATTACAAGAGTGAAGAGTAGATATATTATCAGCTTCATATACTGTAAAAATTGTAGTCACACATCTCGAATTAGCTGAAAAAATGTACAAAAAAACCCAGCCTTTACTAACGTTCTACTATTGTTACAATATCAAGCTGAATCAATAGTTCTGACTTTTACACAAATTGGTAGAAAGTGGCACTATTTCATGATATCTTATAACTGGGTTCCCCCACCATTCTACAATTGGAGTGACAACAGCTGCCCATCAATGTTGTTTGTAAGCATAACAATTTCTGTTCGTATACAAAACCATGAAGCAGTCTATTCATTCCTGATCACTCGATCTCAAAAAAAAAAAAAATGTAAAAATACACCGTCAGATAAGAAACTTCACTTCTTATGTTCATAGTCGAAATTCAGAATACTGTAAGTTGACAATCTCCAGACTCAAAGGCCTTGATAAACATTTTTTGTGATGCACCTTGTTCAAAAAATGTGCAATTTTCTTTCGAAAATTCTCTCCAAAATTGCTGCCAAACACCAAGCTTTCTTAGACAAAATACCTTGGGGCACCCCGTTCGCCCTTTCAATATTGGCTATTAGATTACTGTTCAAAGTGTACATTCACTCCTATAACGCAACATTAGATAGATAGATAGATAGATAGATAGATAGATAGATAGATAGATAGATAGATAGATAGATAGATAGATAGATAGATAGATAGATACAATCCTGGTGTTGTATTAAAAATTTAGAAGTATTCAAGCTAGAAAATTTTTGGCACGTAAGTGATCTTTCGAACGTGCTACAAAGTATTTACTTTTCATTTATCTCCTTGGTGAACCTGTTTCACTCCACGATGTGGTAATAAATGTCACCTCAATATGGTTTGAAGTATAGCAAGTCTACAATTTTCCTGCTACCTATGTTCGATCTATCTTTCATCTCCTGAAATGTCTTCATAAATTCCTTCAAGTAATGCAGGTAGCACAAAAAAAAACTGAATTCATTAAATATGCTAAGGGTTTGTTATGAAGAAATGAAGTCAGCCTCAATGAACCAATTTAATTGTTGAGGGATCACTATAACATATCACTGTTACATTACAATTATCACTGAATTCCATGCAGTCTATCACATAAACATTACCAGTAACATAACTGTGACATTAACAGCTAAGGGAAAATTGTAAGTAAGTGTCGTTAAGGTAATATTACCAGTAACACGGACAGGATCACTGTAACATTAACAGTTCAATCACCAATAACGTGGACCAGATCGCCCCTAAACTTATCAGTGCATTTACTGTTACATTAATAGGGAATGGATCACTGTAATACTACCAGTACTATCACGGTAACATCACCATGAAATAGCATAGATAGAATCACTGTTAAATAAATTACAGTTCCATTACCGTGAACGTGCTGACTCAATGTAACATTACCATACCATTACTATAACATTATCAGTACCATTACTATTACAGTACTATTACATTACATTACAAGAGTAATATGGAATGGATTACTGCAATAATACCAATACCATCACGGTAACATCACCATGCAATAGCATGGACGGGATCACTGTTAAATAAATTCCCGTTTCATCACCAGTTATGTGGACGGGATCACTGTTGCTATTTCACCAGTAGCATGGATCAGATCACTGTACCATTACCAGTACCATCAAGGTACCATCACCATGCAATACCATAGGCGGTATCAAAGACGTTTGATTTGACAAGGTGTCCCATTAGAGGCCGTATGAGTAGCCCTGGAATAATTGTACAATTGTTTCGGAAATGATTCGTGACATTATCATGAAATTTAAACATAATTTTCTAGATAAACAAAGCATGAATAGTATCGTCTGTCATATTGACTATATTGACTATATCACACATGACTTAAAAATGAAAGCAATGTATCTAGTATTATGAAATCCTACTTACTTATACTCTACACAGATATAAGGTAATTAAATGATTTAAAACATGGAACTTACACACAAGCACACGCACAGACAGACAGACCGACTGTGATGAATATCAGCCTTGATGTTCTATTCGTGTCTCTTACATTGGTTTATTCCTTAAACATATCCGCTTGATACAAATCCAGAGGGAGAGAAAAATAAAATGTTATTGTCCTCGCAAATCGAAGAGGACAGATATCTATGACTCTGCATAATCAGATTTGCGGGGATTAATGCTAATAGTTTCAATAGCTTTTACAACGAAGTCACGCAAGGAAGCAAATATAATGGTTGTTCACGTTAAGGTTTCAGAGTTTGTAACTTGATCTTGTTGACCTTTTGATGAAGGATAAAGAGCAAGTTTAAATATATTGTCATGCAAGGAACGAAGGAAATATTGCATACATGTGTATTCCGATATAACCCTTCGAGTGTAATGCAACTAGGAAATAAAGCGTAGTTTACCAGACGTAAATTGTGTAACACATAAAAGATACATTGTTCGAGAGTAAGCATTAGTCACTATTATAAGGACAATTTCAGTTTCATGGGACTTGCTGGAACATTGACGGTAAGCACCCAATACATTACCATTTCAGTCTTCAGAGGAATAATTTTTCAGAGCAATAAGATGACAGTATTGCATGGACAGGAAAACCTCCGATAAATTGGTTGAGTTAAACACAAAGAGTACGGGGGACATACTTGTCATTGACCCAGAAAAGATGAGTATTATTTTTTCATACACACGTTCTTTTAAGCCTTACGAAAAGAATTTTTTAAACACACTTAGCCTGTTAGAGTGTACATTAAGATGTATTATCAATAGTGCATTACATTTTCCAACATGTTGCTAATGAGTCTTATGACATGTAAAGCTGACCGGTCTCAATACAGAGTTTAAAGCTAAACAGTGGTAATCATAATGTTTCATTTTATCCACGCTCAGCAAGGTGTATCATGCTAACCAGTCCCTTCATAGTACTATGTTATGCTAAACAGTCTTAGTATGGTAGGTTATGCTAACCAGTGGTCATTATTGTTTCATTTTAACCACACTCACCATGGTGTTTCATGCTAACCAAGCTCTTAATAATAGTGTGTTATGCTAAACAGTCTTGGTATGGTAGGTTATGCTAACCAGTGGTCATTATTGTTTCATTTTAACCACCCTCACCATGGTGTTTCATGCTAACCAAGCTCTTAATAATAGTGTGTTATGCTAAACAGTCTTGGTATGGTAGGTTATGCTAACCAGTGGTCATTATTGTTTCATTTTAACCACCCTCACCATGGTGTTTCATGCTAACCAAGCTCTTAATAATAGTGTGTTATGCTAACCAGTCTTGGTATGGTGTGTTATGCTAACCAGCGGTCATTATTGTTTCATTTTAACCACCCTCACCATGGTGTTTCATGCTAACCAAGCTCTTAATAACAGTGTGTTATGCTAACCAGTCTTGTTATGGTGTGTTATGCTAACCAGCGGTCATTATTGTTTCATTTTAACCACGCTCACCATGGTGTTTCATGCTAACCAAGCTCTTAATAACAGTGTGTTATGCTAACCAGTCTTGGTATGATGTGTTATGCTAACCAGTGGTCATCATTGTGGTTCATTCTAACCGTGCTCTGCATTGCTACGACCAAAAAATGCAACAGCTTGATCCAAAATGCAACACTTTTCTCCCCAAAATGCAACAACTATGGAAGTTTTCCAAAATGCAACAACTTTTTCCCCAAGATGTTAGTATTTTTACTTTCTGCCCAAAAATGTAAGCATGTCAAGATTCACATCAGATGGTATTGAAAAAACCCAAAGTGACCTCAATATTTTTAAGTGCTATAACTTAACCAAACAAGGTTAGATCGGGTTGTGAGTTGCACCATCCAATTTCTCATCACATACTCGACATCTGAAATATACATTTTTGGGTGTCTTCAGAGTGGTAGTGAAAAATCAAAGTGGCCGCAATAATATAGCCAGTCTGGGATAAAATTTGCTCTGTTGAACTCAACGCGGACTAAAACATTTAGGATGTCTATTTCATTCACTTGAGTGAGAAACGTCAGAATAGGCAACAATATAAGCTAAAGTTATAGCACTTTTTAAAAGGAAAAATATGGCGGCCTTCTTGGATTTTTTTCAATGCTCTTTGATGTGAATCGTCACATTGTTAAGGCAGAAAGTTTTTGCATTTTGAACCAACTTTGATAGTTGTTGCATTTTGGACCAAGTTGTTGCTTTTTGGTCAGTTGTTATAAAATGGGTAGTAACGAACATTGTGTATCATGCTAACCAGTCTCATCGTAATGGCATGTCATGCTAACCAATCTTAATATGGTGTGTTATGCTTACCATTGGTCATCATGGTGTGTCATTCTACCCAGGCTGTGCATGGTGTGTCACGCTAATCGGTCTCCTTATATTGTGTTATGCTAACCAGTGGACATTACGTTTTGTCTTTCTAACCAGTCTCACACACTGACTACATTATGTATTGCTAGGACAAGTTTCATACATTGTATGCTTCTCAAGTAGCGTCTGGTTATCGTGCTATTGATTCCAACACGGCCCTGACGTTAAATATAATTGATAACTCTTGAGCTTCAGCTTCACAAAAATCTATAAACTCTCAGAAATCAAGCATTTTGTTACGTTTTGAGCATTAGTCGTAACCGCCTCATCGCTATGATATAATCTTGTGGGATGTATGTGACTGTTCATGACACTCAAATATCCACAGACGAATACTTTATATATTTCAGTCAACTGCATCAGGCAATAAACTCCCACTAAATTATGCAGTTTTGTTCTCGTGAGGCTGAGAGGAGGAATCAAGTTTACCATAAATTTACTTACAAAACTTTTACGTGAAAGAGCTAACATAATGTGCAGAAAAATATGAGTTATGCTCTCAAGAACTTTGCATCCAGGTGAAGGACGAAAAAGACTTTTATATATGTTACGATTAACATTTAGATAGTATCTGAATCTTAATCAGGAATTTTGTTTATAGAAGGCACAAAGAACTTGCAGATACGTAGAGTAATAAATGTTCAGAGACTTATGCGACGAATACTACTACATAAACACCCTGAATGGAAAGATCGTCTCTACAATATTAAAAAGGGGTCGTATGAACATAACACCGAAGATTCTCATTAGTGAAAACGCAGACGAAAATTACCACATTAATAATACAATGTAAGTTCTGACAAATTTTTCAAACTAAAGTATACTTGATTTTTATATAAACTGAGTTGATTTGTCTGCTGATTTAACATCTAAACCAATGTCACCAGTTACTGATTATGGAAACATTTTTTTCAGCAGAAGCTGCTAATATCTAGTATGCCAGAGACAATGTACACAGTATGCAACTTAATGTCCTATTTCTTTGTTCAAAGTAAATTTGGAAACAACTCAGATGACCCTCAAGTAACAGCGCCAATAAGTAATGTTTATGCGTAACCTTACTTCGGCATAATAAAAAATGTCTTCCGGTAAACTCCAACTTTGCTTTCTTGTGACAGAAGTTGACATTTATATTGCTCTGTAAATAATTGCCATTTTCGATTATATTTGTAAACGTGTTCTCGCAAATAGAAATAAGAAGACCCAACTTTATCCAATGACTTGATTTGACGACACTCCAAAGACTTCTGCAAACTTCTCTAGTCAAGACCAAATTAGGTCGATGTTCTCTTTTACTCAAACAGTGAAATGTTTGCACTCGAATTGATTTTCATGCATTGTGACGTCGGCTGGTTTCGCGAGAGCTCGTCCGGTATTTTTAGATCAATTTCCATCTACCCACGAACAGGTAATAATGATGACATCATGTTCAAGTCCTAGAGTGTTGATACTTGTCCTCTTTGTATCCTTGGATATTGGCCTGATTATTAGATTAGTTTCATAAATTTATTCTTCCTGGAAACTATGGTAACTGAACTCTGAACTTCACTTAATAACTGAACTTCAGAATTGCTTTAAAAGTTAAGGTCTCCTTCATCCATATGATCGTCCGTGGTGATCCCCATTCCTCGAGTATCAGTTTTGACATGCAGGGATTGTTTTTAATGATCTTCTGTGTTAATCATCATTTCTTGAGTATCAAGATCGATAA
Organism: Stichopus chloronotus; assembly: GCA_021234535.1. Taxonomy (NCBI): domain Eukaryota; kingdom Metazoa; phylum Echinodermata; class Holothuroidea; order Aspidochirotida; family Stichopodidae; genus Stichopus; species Stichopus chloronotus. The sequence goes on from CM037831.1 coordinate 1,105,989, forward strand.
CAATTGTTATCAATGATCGTCAGTTGTGTTCCCCATTCCTCGAGTATCAGTTTCGACATGCAGGGATTGTTTTTAACGATCTTCTTCGATTGTCTAAATCAGCATTATTGGGGATGATATTGTCGATGCTAGTGTAGATCTAAGGTCAGGTATTCACGACATAGTCAATACTGACCTCTGCAGTAGTTTGATCTCGGGGTTGGGTCTCATTATCATTGTCAGCATGAAATCTAGATGTCGGTGTTGTTCTTGTGTTAAAATCTGTCGATTGTGATGTCACTGTTAGCCTCAACACGTCTATTTTGTCAGTGGTTGTCTAAGATATACCAATATAATGGTCACTTTTAAGTTTTTATAGATATCGCAATGTTTACTTCTATAAAGGTTTCTCAAGCTAATTAGGAATGACTTTTTTATGTCAATGCTGATGGTCCATGTACTTATGTGATGTCCTGATTATTACTAGGTCAACGATGCCATTCTTGAAGATGATGTTTATGAAAAAGCTCTTAAGATAAGAGATACTGAGCTGCTAACGCTACAGGGAATGTTTGTGCGACGATATATTGTATGTTTTTGCCACTATATAGCGTATTTTTTTGCGGCGATATACAGCATCTTTACAAGGTTAGACTTAAAAAGTTAAATGGACTTCGAAGTACCAATACTTATATGGAAACAACACACTAACAATTAATAGCCAATTGCATTGTTCGAAATATAAAATCTGAAATCATGAAATCTTTGTTAGTGAGATAACTCAGCTGTCAGACATAATATCCAAAACACATTAAATTAAAATCGGGTGACGAAGTGAAGACATGATATCCTCTTTTATGTCTAGTCGCGTCTTCAATTATTCTTGATTATTCTTGTTATTTGGGTCTATAATTGTTTCTGTTCTGTGAAATGTAAAGTTTATTTTGATCTACTTCTTAAAAATTTGGAATTGTTCTCCCGTGTGAATATTATCGCGTACTCCTTCTACGCAATATGTAACAATTGCCAGTATTCATTAAATTTAATGATACTCTGTTGATGACATCTTCGGGTTGTTTGTCCCTGAATGGCTGGTTAAATGATTGGCTGATTAAGTGGATAGGTAATCATTAAATTTAAACGTTAAATTGGTCCCTCATTTTAGCTGTTCTTTTATACCAGGTGAAACCAACTATACATTGGTCTGTATATTGCATCCTGTCGACCCCTTGATAGCATTTTAAAAAATAGTGGTAACTCATTTGAACAGTTATAACCTTGCTGTAATTTGTCTATAGTAATTACCATAGACTTAAACATTAGACATGTCAGATGTTTTGGAAATTGATCTCAGCAAATGTCCAAGAGAAAGAGACACACATGTATCGACTATGGATCTTACGGAGTTAACTTTGAACGTTTACTTTAGAACAGAGTTTCATTAGCCTTTTACGCATGAAATGTTACCGTGTTATATGATACACCGTAAATTTACTTTTTATAAGGCTAACTCGCGATAAAACTTTTCTTACACAACTTCTTACGAAAGCTCATTGTGAACATTTTCGACGCCGTGCAAGTATATATATTGGATAACGTATCAGCAGATTTGGATGTGCGTGCAATTTTTGTTTTACTTTCTTAATGTGCATGCTTGTATGTACCCAGTGAATGTAGCCTTGTAAAAAAATGTAGATGATATTTTCTCTTGTTTCGACAATGAGAATGATGTCACTTGCATTTCTTGCATTATATCAATAATCAACACCCCAATATACAATTCACCGTTGAGAAAGAATATGATAATGTTTTACCATTTTTCGACGTGCTAATTTATGATTCTGATCAGTGCGATAGTTCTGTGTATCACAAGTCTACATATACTAGGTTACTTACCAACTTTTCTAGTTTTATACTCTTTTCTTACAAAATAGGCCTTATTAAAACCCTTGTTGACAGGATTTACAAGATTAACAAAACTTGGAAAGGCTTCGACATTGATTTAAAAGAACTTTTCACAACACTGGGAAAAAACCAATTTCCTTCTTATTTAATTCATAAAGTTGTAACCTCTTATTTAGACAGTAAAATATCAATACAGAATATTTCTGAACAGTCTTTCCTCGAAGTTAGATATTACAAGCTTCCTTACATTGGACATTTTTCTTACCACACACAACAAAAAATCAGTCAAATAATCAAATCCCATTGTACTAATATTAATGTCAGGCTTGTGTTCACCTCCTTCAAAATAAGTAAATTGTTTGTCAACAAGGATTCTACTCCAACAAATCTCAAATCCCATGTAGTCTACCAATTCAATTGTTTAAGCTGTAACGCTTAACATATGGGGGAAACCCACAGACACTTGGCTACAAGGATCAATGAGCATCTAAAATCCGATAAGAACTCACATGTTTACAAACACCTATACAAATCCCCCTCTTGCAAGGCAAAATGCGATCACAACTCCTTCAAAATCATTGACTCGGCACCCACTAAGCATCTTAAACTCAAGGAAAGCCTTTATATCAACTGGAATCTGCCCAATCTCAACAAGCAACTGGAATCCCCATTATATTCTCAATCCAACTAAGTGTTACTTCTAAATATTGTTCCTTGACTCACCAGTTGGTAGTAGTTTACCTCTCCTTATATAGTCTTATCATCAACCTGACGATGGAAGTTGAACTTCCGAAACATGTCGTATTATAATCTTTGTGTACACTGTAAATATATTGATGTTTGCCATCAAATCAGTGGTGTATTGTTTCCTTTTATTATCTGGACTTGTGCTTCATAGAATGTCCAATAGCACTACCGTGACAAAGTCCCCCCTCCTTCCATTAAAAATTACAAAAATTACCGTCCCAAATATAATTGCAATACGACTGTAACAGAATGATACTCGATTGTTTGACTGTTTACTTGTAGACGGTATTATTGGTAGAGAACAAGAGTAATTACCCAGATCAGTTTGAATTTTAAATTTAAGTTAAAGTCAAACCAAGGAGCCGGTTTACCTTTCTTTCATGACTGACGTCATTAATATAAAGCGTATGCTTTTCCAGATGTTATTTCTATAATGTAAGTAACATAATCAGCTATATTTGGATTTACTGTGTAAGTAGTAAACCATGATGACTTTTCAATATGAATAGGTAATACGAAAGTTTGGTTCGTGGTAGGTTGATGGAAAGAAGATTCATATCCGTAACTTCTCAGGTGGAACGGTCTTCCTTGGTCTTCCATATTTTTTAATCTCATTCCTTTCCATGTAATGTACAGGATGAGAAATTGTAGTTGCTTTGGGACGTTAAAATGTATTATGGTTCTCTCAGTTTCAATAGCAATAGTTGCTATGGTAACATTATGTACGGTTGATATATGAGACATAGGGGTTCGAACCTGGTATGGTACTTAAGGTGACCTGGAACCCCCAGGGTTCAAGATGTTAAAGGATCTGTGTGTGTCTGTGTGTGCGAAAGAAAATTTCAGTTTCAAAAGAATACTTCCGCTACTCCTTCTAAAGGGCAAACCCAATAGGGGTCAAAGTTAGTAGATAGGTGACCCATGCTCTGAAGTTGTGTCACCTTTAAAAATTTAAGGTCAAAGGTCAAATTAGTGAAAATCTTATTTTTGCTGTATTTGTAAATTCAAAATGGTTATTTACGTGGAACCTTCAAATACACGACCGGTATAAAAGATTTCATCGAAAAATCATGTTTGTATGTGTTTTGAATTCAAAGGTCAAGTTGAGGGGTCAAAGGTCAAATTTGAGACTGAAAAGTTGTCGTCCGCAACTTCTCACAGGCCGTAAAGCTGATGAATTTCAGAGTTTGCAGATTGGTGACCCGTGGCCTGAGGTTGTGTCTCCCGTCAAAAATTAATATCAAAGGTCAAATTAGTGAAAATCTTAGTTTTGTTGTATTTCTTATCCAAAATGCCTATTTACATGGGACCTTCAAATATATGAGCGGTATACAATGTTTTATGAAAAATCATGTTTGGATGTTTTTTAAAGTGGTCAAGTGCTGAGGTCATAGGTCAAATTTGAGACCGAAATGTTTGCGTCCACAACTCTCTCTAGACCAAAAAGCCGATTACGGTCAAAGTTGATAGAAAAGTGACCCATGGTCTGAAGTTGTTTCTCTCGTCAAGATTTAAGATCAGAGTTCAAAGATCAGAGGTAAAAGGTCAAATTGGTGAAAATCTTATTTTTGCTGTATTTCTTAATCCAAAATGACTATTTACAAGGGACCTTCATGGGACCTTCGAAAAATCAGTACACAAGATTTTATCAAAAAATTTTGTTTTATGTCTTTTGAGGTCAAAGCTCAAGTTCAGAGGTCAAAGGTCAAATTTGACACCAAAAAGTTTTCAATCACAACTCCTCCTAGACCACAAAGCCAATGATAATGAAAGGTGGTAGATAGGTGACCCATGGTCGAAAGTTGTGCCTACCCTCAATATTTAAGGTGAGAGGTCAAGGGCAGACGTCAAAGATCACAGGTCAAATTTTTAATGGGCAAAATGCTTTGAAAACGTGTGTCGCGATTTCTTTCTAGACAGTAAGTCTAATGAACCTCAAACTTGGTCGTTAGGTACCTGATTATGATATGCGCTGTTCACCTGATTGGTGACGTCATAGGTCAATACGGCACATAATACAATACGGTAGGTTCTGTTAGTAAAAGGTGCAACATAGCTTATTATATCTTTGCTTTTCATACAATGTGACTTAATATTTCAAGCTATGCAACCATGTTTGGACTGAGCGATTATGTCTAATAACAATGTCATTTCTATCCCTTGGTAATGCCCATACGCATACTAAGTACGTTTTCACTGTTGCATGTCGTGTATGCACTAGCCAAGGAATTTAGTTGTTTACAGTACGTTTTGGCGGGAAAAGAAATTGAGTAATGCAAATGATGTGACGTGTTTCTTGGACCTATTACAAAACGCACAGACTAGTTGCGGGCTGATCTGAGAGATAAAGGAAATCAAAGAATTACTTTGACGCACACCCGATTTGCGTGGGAAGATGCACGTTGACGCACACTCGTGACTGCTACTTTTACACAACACTTGTTACTTACACATCCTTGGCCCAGTTAGCCTACGTAGAGCCTCTGTGGCTGCCACCTCTCTTACGCTGCCGCCCTTAGTTTTTTCGTAGCGATAAGCTGGGCGAAATAAAGTTCGTCCGCCACGCGGGGTATGACCCAGTGTGCTTCGCCTGGCCTAGTTACGTGTACTTATGTATAGTGTATAATGTGAAAGCGCTGGTATTCAATCCAACTCTCGATATACTATAATCCACACGTGTAAAAGAGTGAATGATTATGGACAACGATAAGGACGATATGCAACTCCGTGTATTGTCCCTCTTGTTCTTAATAGGAGTAAAATGTAGACACTGTTCACATTGCTGTACCTTTAAACGTGACAAAGAAATGTTCCTAAATCAGAATTTCGCAATCATACCTGGAAAAATTGTGTATATTCTCTGGATATACTACAAGGACTTTTAATTTGCAACGTCTAAATAACAACCGGTTTGTGATGGTTCCCTTGTAAGTGTGATTCAAACAAATAGTAGGCCTACATGGAAGATACCTATCTAACTATCTATCTTTATGTACATTCAATTTCTTTTCTGCGGTTGCTACATTTATCCAAATATACAAACTGTTAAAAGAAAAATATTTAATCCTGGTTTCATTTCTCTTTATTATTAGACCTAATAAAACTCTCTTGTAACCATTTATTTATCTGTATAGCAATTTTACAGACTCATCTGTTTGGCTTAATTGTCCTGGAGAAAAATTTAAAATAACTCAATTAGGCCTACTTAGAAACGAAATATTAATTCAGACATCACACAGACGGAATACGAGTACAAATCTGATAAAACAATAACCTGCATCTGCACTGCTTATTAGCAACTCGTCTGCTTCTTTCTTGATTCGCAGAAGTCGGTAGAACGTCAGCTCGGGCTTTTTGCACCTCCTATTCTTACAGCCTACGGCTACGCAGTTAAGGACCATTTGCCTTCTATGGCAGCTTATACAATGAAAAATATGAAAATACCATTATACCCACCACGCAGTGTTACTGAAACAGCACGGTCTGGTACTAGTTACACGAAATACTGATGCCATCCAGTATATGGTGACGTAACAACATTCCTAATGCAAAACCTCTATTGATACCCTATGTAATTGGTGTCTGTCTATTGGATATAATCCATGTGACTAGTAACTTTCCTCTGATTTTTGTATACCACAATAAACTGTATTTGAAAAAGCAACGACCTAGCAAATATACACAAGTAGTGTAGGAAAATGTATTTTAACAAGAGGAAAGCACATTTTACAGCTTTCTGTCATTAATGATGTTACCATATCGATAGTCAACGCATGCATCGTAAGTTCAGGACGTATTAAGATATCTTGAGTGAGTAAAATGCACTTGCATGTTAATATCAGAGGGCATACGTGTTCAAGATATATCTCCTAATATAACCAAGTACGATGAGCAATAATATCAAAGATTTTTCATTTTGTGGTAGGCCTACACTTTCTTTGCTCATAAATTTCTAGCTTTGTTTAATTGCATTACCTTTTTGACGGAAACCTTTCAATCTTTTTGTTCCTTTAAATGCCTCACTTTTTTCTGTGTTATTAATTTTCTCAAATGGACGATCTAGTATTTCAACACAATATTCAAAGTGTTAAATAACAAGATAAGAATAGTCCCATCTATAACCGACTTCTGTCAAACCCGGTCGACTATTCCGAGCCTTAAAAGTTATTGATGCGAGATTTCTATCCGTGCGCAAATATATTTTCTGTTCATTCTCAGTGCAAGCGATAGCGTCATGATGATCTATTAAGGATTGTAAAAATCCTTGACGATCTTATAAAAATCAGTGATAAACTTCTTGGACGTTCAATGCGTTTTGGTAAAATAAAGGAATCTCTTACGTCGATTGTCACGTGACATCGTGTCTGCACATCATCAGACTGATATCTGCTGTAAAACAAAACGCTTTCGATGACGTCACAACGGAGATGTCTGTTTTATTCAAAGGTGTAATGTCACTGATTTTAAGACAGCAGGTTACAATTAAACTCATCTTGTTGTGACATTATCCTCTCGTTAATCTGAAAAAGAGTCAGTCATTACCAAAATGGCTGACTCTTGGATAACTTTTCATCCATACACTCTAGCTGAAGATCGCAGAAAACTATAAGCGTCATAAATAGGTCGTCGAATCTATACTATTTGGAATATACGTTTCAAAATATAAATACCATGAACTATTGAAAGCCGTAATATTTACCTTATTTACGTTTCTATGGATTGCTTGGAACACTTTCACAATAAAGATAATGAGTGCACAATAATTAGATAATAAAAATGAGTCCCACTGGGAGAAAAATCGACCTCTAAACGTAGTTTTCGGTTTGAGCTAATTTCCTTAGTAATAACTAATGACAATATAACATGTAGCTTTAACAATAAGTTTAGTTTTATTTATTATATCGTTTAAATTACGAAAGCAGATATCCCTGAATTTTATACTGAGATTCCACTTGACTAAAAGTTAATAAGAATACAATCTCTGTTGAAATGTTAGTATTCTTGATGACGTAAATATAGTTTTAAAATTCTTGAAATATGGTTAACTTATATCTTCGTTCTTCAATTAAATTGCTTTCTGTCGGGAAAGTAAAAAAATGAACGTAATAAAGTAGGGCGCTTTTATGCGGTTACTTTACAAATGACAATTTAGTTTGTGTGTGTGTGTGTGTGTGTTTACTTAGCATTGGTTCTTTTTACATCGCAATGACCTTTTATCAGCTTTCTTTTCCTTTGTGTCGAGCTAGAACTTTAACGAAATGCAATTGAAATATCAAATGACCAGTTTGTTTTTTTTTTTTTCATTTCCCAAATTGGTCTTCTTTAGGTTCAGTTTGTACACGGTGACTTTGTTGTATGCTCCATGAACTCGGTCTCGAAGCAGACCGACAGATAGATAGATGTACAGACAGCCAGAAAGATGGGTAGATAAACAGAAAAACAGATAGACCGATAGACAAACAGACAGATAAATTGAGATACAAATAGATACATAAATAGATACAGAGAGATGTAATTTGGTTATTGCGGTTTTCATTGGATGTGTATGCTTTCCAGATAGTAGTGTATGCAGTACGCACACTCTATCACATGTTTTTAATTAATTTATACCCGCACATCCAACACTCTGCACATATAAAAGGAAAATATGCCGCGGTCGAGAAAACTAGACTTACAAAGGATGGACATTCAAGGACGTTTCCGGTTAAAATTCTGAAGCAGACTAGGTCGGGCTGTGTCATAATCATTTGTCCATAAGCTTTTAGAGTCATTGTTTTAGCGGATACCGTTCGTGAGACATGATACCACTGACGTAATTATTGCACGTCATGAGATTAAAAAAAAAATACCGAAGAATATAAATCGATACACAAGAAGTCATTTTTTTTTTATTTATCGTGAAAAGAAGTATTTAAAATGACATAAGATCGGTTGTGGAAGTTCATCTAAAAGCGGGACGTCCTTGATTACTGACGGAAGAGTGACTTTCAAAACATCTAGTCAAACTTTTAACTTTATTCAATTATAAAACTTGCTAGTATTTTATTTTATTGTTTTATATTCCATTTTGTATGCCTCTGTGTCAAACGAAATCTTCCACATATGCAAACGCTGTTAATCTCTGCAAATATCAACCAGAATGGATTAAGTTCTTAGTCTATTCTCTCTCCGATATTGAGGGAGTTTTTCAATTATATCAAACAAATCACATCTATCGAAATGATTCATCAAACAGTTAACAAAAAAATAAAAAAAAACAGGTCCAATTTTAAAATAAAATTCTCACATTTAATTTCTTCCCTTATCCTGATTAATCGTTGACCTGTACGACACACAGGAGGTCATGAAAGCTAAGAATGACATCGACGCTGAAAATCCTTTAAACAACATGAAATTTTGTAAAAATGTCAGGCATAATTTGGTTAAACTAATACGCATAAACTATTTTTGTGTTTTATTTTTCGAGTTCTGTGGATATGTTGGATTTTTCAGTGTTTTATATCTACATCTGGTTACCTCCTTTGATCTTTTTGGGCAAGCAGGATACCTTACACGCAACGTGAGATATTGCTTGTATTCATACAAGGTTTTCTTTATTATTTTCATCTAAATATTCAAGGTGTAGAGATGTGGGTGGTTAATCGTGACTTTTTTCTCATGTTGACTTCCGCTGTTTCCAAACACCCTTTAAATACGAAAAGTTTGTTTATGGTTTAATTGTTTTGAAAGTTTTTTTTCAAATATTACAATTTTCCCTAAACTTTTTTCATTGTAAAACCAAAAGGCCAAAATAACGGTGGCGCTCTGCTTTGATTGTCTCTAGAGTTCCTTTGTAGAGGAACTGTCAGGCTGATTGTGTCATCATGATCCATAGTGACTTATCAATGATCTATTTCTTTCCCTTAACTTGCTGCTGCCCCCGAACTGGTTGTGTGATATATTCGATAATTATTTGTTAATTACTGCACTATTAAGGCCAAAAAAGATTTCCCTTATCTGAGAAAACGTTAACACCTACTTCAATCCTCCCCTCACTCTAGGACCAACAAGCTAGTCTACGCTCAGTGCTGTTATGGACTATGCTAGTGTGTGGATGTGGTTTATCTTTCCTTTGAGTGACAAACTCTTTGCATTTTCAGAGAAACTAGCCTTCATCCTAACCCCTCTGACAAATATAGTGGAAAACACCGTAAACTGCATTGCTCCTCCCTTCCGGCAAAGGAAACCGTTCGCCTGCTCACTCCACTCCCGCTGAGCATTTTGACGATTCAAAGAAGAATTGAGCCATGGTGCTAGGCAATGTCAGTCTATACTCAGGAAGTGACGTAATCTCATCAAACTAAGATCTCTGTCATTATTGTAAAATAACTTGTAAGATGTACGTTTGTTAAACAAACTCGCACACTGTTAGTTCGTCAAGACAACGAGAAGGAAGCTACCACAGAGTAAATATCATATAATATGTCTCATCTTTACATGCATCATGAAATCATAATGACGAACTCCTGGTAATAACTTAAATAAAGATTCCATAGGTTCTTAGTAACGGACATAAACTAACGGGAAGATACGTGACTTTCGCACAACACTACAGCAGTCTTAGAAATTAGTTATTGATAAAGAATTGCCGTAACAATTAATGTCTTTACCTTATAGTGAGTTCATTTAATGTATTGTTGGAAAAACATAAAAGTGCATAAAATGTTAATATGTGAAGGTCACCTTCAGTCATAATGTCTTCAAGTGACAGGTTCACATGAGTTGAAAGGTCATACATTACGTCAGACACGCCCTATACGATTTACTTTGGAGACTGTCTTCTTTATTCGTAAATAAATCTACAAAAACGAAAAACATGATTGGAATTTGAATGAAGTGATATTGGTGGGTTTCTTTATGTGTGAACACAACATAGTGATATGTATAAATGAAATTATACGGCATAGACACGCCCCTTGTAGCGAACATAACTGGAATTCGTCACACAAAACGTCACAATTTCATATACTGTAATAAATTTAAAATTGCACAGTCCACTGTAGCCTACTTGAGACTCTTTGGAAATTCTTATTTGTTGCAGGACCTGCACTTGATACTTATATGATATAAGGTCCACACTTATTCTTATATGTTATTCGGTCTGCACTTATCTTTATATGTTACGGTGCTTACACTTACTTATTACAGGTTCTAAACTTGTTCTTATATCTTACCGTGTCTACACTTAGTTGTACTTCGCTATGTTGTTGCTTCTCGACCTCTTAAAATCCAATCTTGCCATTTGTGCTCTCAAGAACCGCAGATGGATTCTATTTATCAAAGACGTATTAAATCCGTTAAACTTGCTTAGAAATCATGTTTCATGTTTAAGGTACAGGCAATTAAATGTTTCATCTCTTAAATCAAACGTCAATAGATTCTTAAAAATATTTGTTCCTTCTGGTAACCATCGATATTGCATCCAAATTTATACTCTACTGAAATTGCCACCCATAAGGTAATTGTTGGATACCTAAGAGAATGCCTGATTGACAGGGAATGGTCTCTTTTTATTTCAGAAAATTGATGCATTAAAAAATTAAGGCGTATTACACGTATACAAGGTTGAAAAATAGCTACCATCTTAATCCAAGGTCGAGATAAAACTTGAAGTAGACGAGGGAGTTGCTAGAGACTCCTTGTTCAGACTAAGGACATTGCTGTCACTGAAACATGTCACTTGTTATTGGCTTCACCTCCTCTTTGGGAGAAGACCCCCTGGACTTTTATTAAAAAAAAATTTGGTCTTTTTTTACAGTTGACCTATTATAAAATAGTATGGCAATGCCTGTGGTAATACCAACTTTTGAATATATCAAGAGAGGAAATCCCTCACAAATACAAAACAGTGGGAGCGCATTGTATCAATAGTACCACACCCTCCCATCGTCGATACATATCTTACTTTCCATTTGTATGCTACTTAAGATACTGTTTGGATTTTAATGTATCATACTCCTCTAAGGTCCCCTTCCTCTACCCCCGTCACACAAACATTGACGTAGATCCTTTCTGTCTTACGAGGTTTTAATATATTTAATTTGCAATATAAAATAATTAAAAAATACTATTTTCTTCATTTTTCAAGTAATAAAATGTCGTCGACCATCTAAATCCCGGGTCATACTTGCGAGATTTAATCAGTACGCAATTCAACTAAATTAGTGCAAATTGAGTTGATTACAATAGTTCAGATTCAGCGTCAGAATTGCTCTCAATCCTGGAATTGTTGAAAAAGACAAATTGATTTCGTACTTCATAATTTGCGTTCACTAATGTAAATGTCAATTCAATTCAAGTTCTGTAATTTTAATTGAAAATTGAATCGCGTGTTGAGTCACGCTAGTGTGACTCGGGCTTAACAGCTGTCCCTCCTAAATATCAACACAATACAGCTTACCAAATAGATTGAGGAGACTTTATTATTTGAATTTAATCTCATCTACTTTAGAGAAGATACGATCAAGCTACTACTGATATGATTCTTTTCAAATAACTCTAGAAAAACCTTTTATTACCGACAGGCTGATATCGATAACCTACTTGAGCCGAAATTTGTCCTTTTACTTTGACTAAACGTACTCATAAAACGAAGAAGTTACCAAGATATTGCCACGTTTGCCCTAGAAACCATCAGTTTAGTGGGCATAAAATGTGCTATAAAGACTCCACAAAATTTCTGGAAGACTACTTTGAACGCCGGTAAGAACATATATATACATATGTATTATCGAAAACTACAAACGGCCTATGTCAATCTTCGGTTTGAAACAGTGCAAATAACCTTTGAAATGATGAAATTTCTCTTGGCCTCAAATTTTAGCGGCTTAAAGTTGTTGCAAGTCTGTAAAGTAGTCTATAAAGTACTTTCCTTCAAAGTTCATGAGCCTCGAAATCAATCACATAGATTAAAAACAGTCACAATCGAAATAATGTCCTCAGCGAGGGAACATATAAAGACAGCAAGATATGCAAAAGAGCGATAAAGAAGCACTAGCCAGTAATACCAGGGCGCTTTCTCTTTGTCTACACTCTAGTCTAAACTGTATTTACGTTACTTGATGGACTCATTCCTATCTCACTCTATACGCACTATCTCCTGTCTATACATATTTACCGCGTATTACGATTCTGCGAACGTTGGAGAAGCAAGAATGGAAGAGCGCCTGCGGATTCTGGGAAGTCGATAGTTTTTCCCACAAGTTAGCTATATGTTAATGATGATTGTCACCACTCCATCTTCGCCCTCCAATCTCCCCCCCCCCCTCCCCACGAAGGATGGACCCACGCCGCCACTGTCCGCAGACACAAATACCACACTCCGTCACGACACTCTGCTGTGCAGACACGGTCATAGTACAGGTACTGTACAATCGGCCAAAATACTCGCCATCGAAATGACTTTAGCCATAATCAGCATCAATACGCCATACTAGTAACGTAAACGGAAAATGCGGTCACCCCAATTTATCTTACTATAATCCAATATCCTAAATCATATACGGCTCTTTTGTATAACGTGACAATATATTTTTACTGGATTGCTAAATTTATGCAAGTTATTTGTGTACTTTGAATATGCAATAGTTTGACGATGTCAGAACTCTTTGCTATTAGAATCTTTGGTCATCGACTGAACATTGCAAAGGGATGTGTGATATCGACGCCCATCACGTGATTACAACTAACACATTTCTCTAATTCGGTGTATTAAAACCCTCATCAACGTAGTGTGCGTATAATACACAATATAGCCAGTATAACATTATTTGGTTACTACTTCAAAAGTGAAGATTCAAAATTAAGTCCGTAGATCTTTGTTCATTTGTATCCATGGACAAATCATAATCAGTTTTGGTTCTCAGATGTAGGCCAATATATTCTGACTCGAATGCAAGAAAACAAGATTTGTCTTTCAAACTGATGCTCAAACTCAGAAAGCTATACCGTCCGCATTTTTTTTTCTTTCAATAACGTCTTTCTCATGGATTTCACCTTCTTTATCATAATTATTCTTTTAATGGGTTTCATCAGTTGCTGTCTACTTTCCTTGTTTCTTCGGGGTGAGGAGGGGAATGGTGCGAGATGATTGGGGGTGTCGACAATAACGTTTAGATATGTACAGATAGTGGACGAGCAAGTGATGTTTGAAGGAGGGGTTGTAACAGGTCCGTAGCTGACATTTTTGTAGGTGGACATCACTTGCTGGAGTTTTGCCGGTCTGGGGAGGGGTATAAGGGGTGAGAGATCCCCTTTTAAAAATACTTTCCTGTCTTAAGGATTCAAAATAGTGCAAGACTTCCAAGATTTTTCTCCATTTTCATGGCTGGATGTATGCAACATAGAACAAATGGCAACTATTGTGTACGGCCATTTAGGGGGTTTGTAAAGCTACAAAATTTCTTGTACAGTCTGCGCCAACCAACGGTGACCCTTGGCAGTGATAATCCTGACCAAACTGGCACCCCAAAGGGCTCGGTGCTCAGGCCAAACCCCCACCCTTCTGCTGAAAAACCTGGACATGAACACGATACTATATGTCTGTGATAACAATGACACACAGTATGGCAATTTATATCCACAATCATTAGACCCTGGCAATGCCAATGACTAGTTATGAAAACCAACTAATGCTAGTTTCTTTACTGCATGTATAAACTCTCAAACGTGCTATGAAAATTCACAGAAATCCTGTTACTTGGAAATGAAACCAGAATACACAAATGCATTGTGGTATAGATGATTTCATTTTGAGGATTTCTATGAATCTGATATGTGATAACTGATATGAATAATGTCTCAACATGCACAACTGCATATTACAATTACAGTGATGTAACACCAACACATTACATGAGAGATCGCCAACGTTTCCCTCCTTGAGATATCATGTTAACAAGGTTGTCACAATGTGATCCCTGCTGACCCCAAATGACCTTGACGTATAGGCCTACCAAAAACAAAAGGGTTCCTCTCGATACTCTTACACATTACATATGAGATCTGTCAAAGCTTCACTCCTTGAGATATCTTATTTACGATAATTTCGCATTTTGACTCCTATTGAGCCCAAATGACCTTTGACCTCCACCAAAAACAATAGGGACCTTCTATTCAATACGGTTCACGTGCACACTAAAAATGAGATCTGTCCAAGCTTCCTTTCTTGGGATATAGTGCTTACAAGGTAGGGCGTTACAGACATATATACACACACACGCACACCCACCCACAGGCTACATACACACAAACGTATACATGGTTACAAAGGTTACGATCATCATCGAAACCAAAAAGCAGGACCTTTTACTGAAAAAGGTTTGAAGGACTCGTAAACCCCCCCCCCCCTCCCCCGTGATTATGTCTCCCTAGTGCAATAGTTGGTACAGTACAGATTCTACACACTGGTACTTAACTACCATTTTAATGTAGGTGACCTAAGATATTTACAATCGTCTTCTCTCAGGGGCGGAATAATGGCCTTAAAACATAAAATATTAACGTAAAAAAAAAAAAAAAACCATAGCCTCACTTTTATCTGCATGTGTCATGACGGAAGAAGCTGACCGTAAATAAGGTACTGCCACTCTTTATTTTGTGATACTTACAGCAGCTTGGAGCTTTAGCCCCTCAATGAAAAAAGTGAGGGGCTCGGCCCCCAATATTTGCCAAGTGCTCCAAGAATAAATGATGAAAGCACATGAGTAATTCATTATGACTTTTACATATCATTTCAACCTATCTGATATATATTTTCGATATTTCGCATAGCTTGTTTCTCATTTGAAAATTGGAGACATGAGATCCCAATTTCAAAACTGGGTAGATGCAGCATTGAACACCCGAGAAATGCTATTTCCGGTCGCCTGGGAGCTGTAGTAAAACCCACCATTTTCTTGTACGCTCCTCGCCAACGGCATAGATCTGGCGCTTTTTTCTCCCTAGTGCAATCGTTGACTCATGGGCTACTCGGGCAAGACTGCTCAGCACTACTACTACAAACACCACTCCATCCTACATACATAGGTGCAGCACTTTCAACCCTCATTCGTTTCAATTCTTGTGGTCTCCCATTTATTGCGTTGTTAAATTACAGCACGGTCAATTAGGGTTCCTAATGGTGCCACCTTTATGTTTGGTTTTCGTGTTCGGGTTAAGTTAGTTAATTATTTTCTATACGAATATCGGATCATAAAGCAACAACATGAAACCATAAGAGCCCTTAATACCTTAGGTAATTGATAACCGAGCAAGTGAATGACGTCATTATTCTGACACAAGACACACTTCGATCGGTGAGGTTGTATTTCTGTTCTTTGTAACATCAACCTCCGATACTGTTGCAGAAGATGAATGGCTGCGAACAGTTTCACTTTGGGAGGTATGTGTCGTTATTGTTTCACTAGTTTCGTATTACTTTCGAACGTGCCTATTCGGAATTCACTTCAACATTGTTCTTGGCTGATAATCAATTTAATTTGACAGTTTCTTCAAACTCTATTACAAAGTTTGATCGACTATGAGCTCTCAATTATAGGTTACCTTATCTTCTAAAGATGACGAAAAAGCAGTTCTCTCGCCGCATCATTGGAGTCGCTTTATAAAGTACTGCATGTGCTAGCATCTTTGGTTAGCAACAGTAAACCACTGATGTTTCTTGAGGATATTAGTCGGTGATGACTTAAAGAGTATTTTTTTCTGTATCTTTTTCCTCTTCTTTTTCAGTTCCAACACAAAGACACAAGTAAAATGATCTATAAATATGGGATAGCTTGTGCATTTTAAAGCAGTGCAGTTCATTTGCACTGCCAATTCCTAATGACTAAGCAAATGAAATTACAATTGTAAATCTGTCATATGTCATAGATAATGCAACGTGACTGTTCTTTTTGTTGTGATGTGGGTTTGAAGGCTACCAATCCCGGCCTCGATATGAAGAAATTACATCAAACAAGTTAACCAATAAATGTAGTTTTCTCATTTTTTTTTTTTGAAGAGTGTAGAACGAGAAAAAATCCTTTCACCGACAAACAAAACGCAACGACCTAATTTCTATCAACGCCAAAGGGATTACGAGCACACACACAAAGAACTCCAAAGATTAATAAAACATTTCAGATGCCTCTAAAGGAAAGAATCTCAAAATCAATTTCTCCTTGGTTTTATTTTCTGAACCGAGACGGACGCATTACCCCAATAAATAAAAGACAAGAGCGATCTGATATGACTTCATCTAAAGCGATTTAAGGTTTCCGTTTCTTTTTCTTTGGAGGCTTTTATTTTCTAATCAATATGTCTAAAAGTTTCTTCGAATACTAGGAAGGATGGTCGAACCAGTTTGAAAAAAAAATGACTAGTGATGCAAAAGCAGTTAAAGATACATCATGAAAATGCATTAAGGTTTCCTATGAATCCATGTTCACATATCGCGCATATCTGAGAAAAAAAAAAAAAAAAAACCTTATTAATCCGAGATTACACGAGTGGAAGGGTTAAGAGATGAGGAACAGCAACACCTGATGGCCATGCACCATGCATCCTAACCACGCAACTAACAAACTGCTCCAAACCCTTAGCTGCTGATCAAAGCCTTGCATCAGTCTAGAAAAACTCATTACTTCCGTTTAATTGCTACTGCTATAAGGGTGGGGTAAGCTGGGTCAAACACAAATACAATGGTGAAATTTGACAAAATATCACAATTAAAGAAAGTGACAGAAATAATGTATTTTTTGAGTTTTAATATAAAAGAAAACAACCTCACCTGGTTTCAGCTAAGATTTTACAAATGACAAGAATTCTGTACAATAACATTCACCCATCATTCAGTTTCTTGGTTTCTGTTTTTCCAAAGTAAGCATCTTGTTGCATTCTACAATTTTTGTGCAGCAGTTATGTCTTTTACAGATTTACAATCACTGAAATAAGTATGGTCTGTCTACATGCCTCTACAATGATTAGATCTCCTGGCCCCAGGAAGATATAATCAATCATTTAATAGTTATTGGACTGTTATCAACCAACCATCGCAGGCCTCTTCATAAGGTCACAAGCTTTTAAACATTCATGTGTAAAACAAGACACTAGAAAAACGTGCAGTTACTCTCTTAACAGACTAACAATGTAAAGGAACATATTACCAGCCAAATATTTCAGAAGTCCAAAACAAATTGCTTACTTTGAAGATATTCAAATCATTCCATGTTACACAATGTTCATCATTGATACTGTACAAATGACGTATGTGTGATATGAGGGGTCATGGCAGAGACTAAGCAGATTCCCAAGAACTGTAATTCACTGTCTACAACTAGACTGTAATTCAGTGTTGACAACAGAAATGTAATTCAAATGAACTGTCATTCAGTGTCAACAAATGAATTCTAATTCAGTGTCTACAACTAAACTGTAATTCAGTATCTACAATTGAATTTTAATTCAGTGTCTACAACTGAACTGTAATTCAGCGTGTACAACTGATTTGTTTTTCAACGTCTACAACTAGACTGTCATTCAGTGTCTGTAAATGAATTCTAATTCAGTGTCTATAACTGAATTGTAATTCAGTGTCTACAACTGATTTCTCATTCAGCGTCTATGGCTAAAGTGTAATTCAGCGACTGCCATTGAATTTTAATTCAGTGTCTACAATTGCACTGAATTCTGATAATCAAAAAATAAAAGTAAGCACCACTTCTGTCATGCTTCTTCAACAGGTCCCCAACTTTAATAAATGTTGTGACTGTCATGAAGGTATAGCAACCATGCACTATCATCTGAGACATTACAAAATTAAAAAAAAGTTTGATCACAGCCAAGATCAAGAATATCGACCTTCACTAACACATGCTGCTAGGTATTATACCTTCTGCTAATGGATCAGGTACATTCATTATTAATGTTTCTGGTTTGCTAGTTTGATTTAAATTCAAAATATGAGACTCTATAGGACTGGAGAATGTCTTACTCTTACCAAAGGTTACATACACTATTACCTAAGACTGTAAGGGACTCCAGTATGTCTTACCCTTACCTAAAAGCTCACATGCAGTATTACATGGGATTCTATGGAACTCGGAGATGTCTTACTTTTGCCAAATAGTCCCAATATACTTTTAAATAAGACTCTATGGGTTGCCACTATGTCTTACTCACACCAAATAAGTTTACATACACTTTAGGATGACACTCCATGGGACTCCAGTATGTCTTAGTCATTAATTGAAATGATTTAACTTGAAGCTTTTAGATCTTCTGTCTCAACAATTCACGTTGGAAGCACTGATGTTAATCCAAATACTAAGAATCTGGGAGTTACAAACATTGAGATCCATTTGTTGTGATTCAAGGTTTTAATAACATTTGCCAGTTAGCTTCTTTGGCTCTTGTTGAAATTAAAAAAAACATGAATTACTTGGATCAAAGGACAGCCACTGTAAAATGCTTGCCCCTGCATTTGTCATATCCCAGTTGCAAAATTGTAACAGTTAACTGTATGGCCATACCTGAATGAAATCTGAGCAAATTACAATGCATTCAAGACTCTACAGAGAGATTAGTAGTAGTTCCACACATTTCACTTATGTTAGTCCAGTTCGTCCTAATGCATACAAGCTTTAGATTAAACAATATCACAGTTTTAAAATCCTTTTGTTAACATATAAATGTATCCATGGGATTGCTCCCAGCTACATGCATGAACTGATCCAAGAGTGTATTCCTTCTAAATATCTTCACTCCAATTCAAAGTCATTACTTTCTCCCCCTTCTGTTTATATGGTAATCTTTCATTGGTAATCATATGGTAATCGTTCATATGGTGATCGTTTATTCAAGTCATCTTCCACCCTCATCTGGAATGGTCTCCCAAGCCAAGTTACAGAAGCCCAGTTTATATATCAATTTAGGTCATTGTTGAAGACTCACATTTCTCTTTTGTAGTTTTAGTGTTCTCTTAAATGCCTCCTTTACCATCCCTTCAACACATACAGACTTAAGTGTCTTTTGTGCTATACAAGAACTGTCTATCATTATTATTACTCTCACTGAATAGTTCACATACACTATTACATGCAACAGTTTGTAAATATCAAGTAGACATACTTCAATATGTGATTCACAGAAACTCAGCAAAGGTAACAACTTGAAATATTGAAAAAGAGAGACTCATCATAGATCTTAGCTATCACACAAGATGACAAATTTTGGCAATTTGGATAAAATTCTATTTGACAAGAGGGTGTAGGTTGGTTCAAATTAACCTACATCATATTACCTTAAAACTTTACTTTTTTAAATACATAAGTACCTTCAAGTGCCCATGTGCCTTTTTCACAAGAATGAATACCGAAAACAAAACACTATTAACAACTAAAACTGATCCTTGATATCATTATGTGGTTCATATTCTACTTTAGAGAGGAAAAAAAATCATGGTATTATAAATTCACGAACTACCAAGCAATGTATCCACTTGTGACATAAGTCATGTTGATATTATAGAGAACAATGACATTCAGAACCGTATCTGTAATAGTTGTAAGCTACACAACCTACTCTTGACAACAGAGATCGTTAACGGTTATATTTAAGTGGCTAAAATGATCGTTCATAGTGAAGACTCATCTTCAGGGCACATCTCGGGATGGCCATTTACCATGCTAAGACATCTACTGTATCACTAAACAGCCTGGCCCTTATCAAATATGATGTTAATTTACAACCAAGTGCTTAAAGATTATCACATGGTTTCTGAAACTTAGGGAAAAAATATCAACACTTTTCCATGGCTACTTCATGACCTTTAAAAGACCAAATTGCTAGTAATCATACCAGAATTAGATCAATAAATAGTAAGGCCCTTAAATCAAGACAGAAAGTCAGTTCATTATTTCATGCCTTGTGTAACTTTTACAAAATTTCATGATTTTTCCTGACTTTCCTAGGCGGCATGAACCCTAATATAAAAAAAAAAAACAATTCAAACAAATGTGCTGAGTTTAATTTCAACACATTTAACTTCAGGATTATACAACAATAAAATGCTACTGAATGTTGGGTCACAAAACAGCTGCAAATGGTTCTCAATTCTCAAGTTAAAACCATCTCAGCTGAGGTGAATCAGTGTCAACAGAAATGCACTGAGAAGAAACTACAAACTATGAACTCAGTATATTACATTCAGTTTCCTTATTTCCATTACTAAGGCCCATACAATCCTTCATAAAGAAAACAGATCAATCTTTCAGGCTGTCTTAGCACTCAAAAGTAGGAACATTTTTAATACTTAAGTTTAAGTAGGAATTATTAATCCGAAGAAAAAACTACTCCCATTTTACACGTTATGAAAGATGAACTCTGGTATGATTACTACAGATAAAGTTGAGCCCTAGGAATGTTTTCAGATCAAATTTCTTGGAAATACTTAAATCTTTTTCACAGAGTGAAAGTGCAAATTGAAAAAAAAAAGGTCAAAAAAAAAGGTCAACTTTAGGACAATGACAACACCTATGCCAAATGAAAAAGGACTGTTGTCAAATGTGTCAAATACGTTTTTTTTTTTTTTTATTCTGAATGTTACTGTGTAACGAGCATGTAGTGGTTGTTTTACTGTAGCTATTTCTGCAAGCAATGATGTTACCCTCTGCAGCATTAAAGTGGTGACTTTAACGGTTCCTTCATTTTCCTCATGACCAGTGCCTGTCCATCTCACATCCCGCAATGAGCCTTTGTTCTCTCACTAATTTACTGCACCAAAAGAACTGCAAAGATTTAAAATCTATTTTTGTCACGTTTCAACTCAACCCGTCATGCAATTGGGTACTCAGGGATGATGCAAGGGAGGAAAAGATTGAGGGAATTGAGAAGAGGGCAGCAGTGATGTCACTGGGCAGCACATAGGCCAAATCTTTGATCTTTACAGCCAGCCAAAGAGTGAGATTCTGAGCTGGTTGGAAGTGGTGGTCATTTTCTGAGGTCCAAAACACACACCTGATGGAAAATGCAAAGTAGATTATACTTCATACAGAAGAGAACAATGAAGTAATTACCACAAATAGTACTATGTGACTTACTACACAGATGTTATAAGACCCACAATGCATCACTGGTGTCCTTAGTTACTACACATATAAACACCACTCTTCTCTTGCCTATTGAAACTTAGAGCCTGATTGGAAGAGAGCAATTACAACAACCATGACCTAACTGAAATGAGTTCAAATATATGCATATTACAACATCACAGTTTACTGATATAGCAACAGTGTAGAGTGCCTGTAGCAGCTTCCAGCTTATTTGTGATGATAATACAGAATTCGCAGAGAGGTAAAATAAAGATATTAGAAGTAACAATTTCTACAATATTATTGTAGCAGCTCTGAATGAAGATATTTCATTGCTTACTTCTTCTTCCTAATCTCCCACTTGTCTCTTATTTGTTATGTTAAATTGAAGTCAACCTTTATTACAAGCATTAACTTGAATGAAGGCAACACTAACAGTAATCATCTTGAATAATACAAACACTGGATAGAGGGAAGAAAACAGATCATTACTTAGAACACCAAATTCTATCAGTGAGGCATTCCACTTGAGATAATTATTTCCCAGTACAATTACCAAAATACTTACAGATCCATCCGATGCACTGGCTCCGACTTTATCTCCTCTGTGGTTCCAGCAGACTTCAAAGATACCTCCAGTACCCCTGTAGCTATGCACCAAACTACCTGTCTGAAAAAGGCAAGCACAAAAAAAAAGACAAAAAAATAAGCATGGAACAAGGGATGAAATAGTGCAAGTACAAATTCTTTAGCAGCTTTTGCTAATCAATGCCTGAACTGGTTTAGCAGGTAACTCATTAGATAAATCAATGTTAAACAAACATAACAGTGTGTATAACAGTAATTACGATAGATCAGCACTCCCTAGGAGGGGAAGTCATGTCCTGACCTTTGACATGACATTCCTTCTCGTCTTTTGTTTAACTAGCCCAAATGATCGCCATGAGACACAGTTCATGTGTCGCAGCTTTGGAAACTAAAGCTGAATGAAATTTATCCAAAGAGAAAAAGAAAATGGCAAATTCTGATGCGGTTGGGGGAGCAGAGGGCTTTGATGTTAGGCCAAAGCAGAGATTGACTGCAGGCTGTTGGTAGTGTAACATCAGTGAGTAGTAACAGTAGTAATGTCAATAACGATAACCAAGGTGAAGTCAGTCATACAAATCACCATTGTACAGACACTAATGTAAAAGATCAATTGATCCCAGGGTTTTTGGAAATCCACAAAGAATATCATAATATATATGATAATATATCAATAATATTGACAATAACTTGAGATTGTGTGAAGGACCTTGCCCAGTTTGTACTAAACAACAACAAAACTGAACGATTGCTCTATTTCCAACTCAATAAAAAGGATAAATATATTGAGATGGCACTAAAATAGTTTAACTTTGATACATGGACCTCGGAGGGAAAAATACTATTTACCTAGTTTTCATTGACCAAATTGCAACAGTACTCAAAGCCCACATCGATCATAATCAAAGAGAATATAAGGCAGTGATTGGTCCCAATTTGATCAGGAAACAGCAAAGGTGTTCCGTACACTGCAGAAGAATACTTCCTTTTTTAAACAAGAGGGTACAGCCCAACTAAAAGAAGCAGCAGAGCTAGCGGCCCTGAGCCAGGATAAAAAAAGTGCACATCACAGTAGCAATCAATGATGAACCCAGACTTTTCAGGTAGAGGTTATTTTAATAAGCAAGGATCTGATTACAAAAGTGGCAGGAAACCGGGAAGAGACGTGTTACACCCGTTGACAGGAAATCAGTATCCGCCATATCCCCCAAACGATGGCGAGTAGAAAATAGTAAGCATGGGTTTATCTAATTTGAAAAAGTGGAAGGATTTTAAAGCCTCCCATACTGTTATTGACAGGCTAACTCAGGGTGTGTTGCTTCCTTTTTCCCCATTGCCTCCACCTTTTGAGTTATGAAACAGAAAATGTTTAGTTGACCAAGATGTATTTTCAGACTGCCAACTTGCCAAGAATGGAGTAATTAAGAAATGTAAGACACAAACTTTGGTGGTCTCAGCACTTAAAGTGGAACAAAAAAAGAGCAAGGTCAGTGGCGGTGAGTTATTGATTTAAGAGTATAAGAATTATTAATTCTTCTATTGAACCTAAGAGATTCACAAATGAAAACATTAGCTTAATACAGTCGATTGTTGAAGAAGATGATTTATTTGTTACCTTGGACCTGAAAAATGGATTTTATCATGTTCCAATAGTTAAGGAACACCAAATCTATTTGAGTAAAAAAAAAAAAACAGTATTGTTGTTGGACAAGGTTACCCTTTGGACTCAATGCCTCACCATACTTTTTTTCTTAAACTTTGAGACCTGTTCTTACTTATTTACATGTAAGTGGCGTCCGTACTGCGTCGTTTGTTGATGACTGGTTTCTGGCAAGAACCCCAGATAAGATTGATGAGCTTAAACTTATTCTTCTTTCCACATTGGAAAGTCTGTGACGGACAATTAATTACAAAAAATCATCCCAGAACCCCGAGCAATCAAAAGCTTGGATTAGTTACATTGTAAGTACTGTAGCTCGTCAAGAGACCTAAACTCAATATGTATTCTGCCAGACAGAATCAGAAAACTTCAGAGAGACATACAGAGGGCGCTACACAAAAATACTATTCAGGCCAGAATTTTGGCTCGGATAGCTGGTCAGTGCATGTGTGCCGATGGCAGAGGTCATCTTGCCAGCGAAACTTTTATTGAGGAACGTTTCCTGCCTGATGGAGCGATGTTTTGATAATCTCAAAGTCAGCGAGAGAGGATTTAAAATCTCGGATAACAGCAATGTGCAACTGAAACAACCCTCCTCTAATCAAGCAATCGGTAGAATTGCAAATTCTCATGGATGGATCTGCCACAGGATGGGGGGCATGGATGCAGGACAAGCCAAGCCGCAGGCTTTTCGAATGAAAGGCTTCACAACATGTCATCAAACTATCGCGAGATGACCACAGCGCTACTTGCAGCAGACCAAATAGTGTCAGACAATATTTCTACAATCGCTTACCTGAATCACCTTGGTGGGTCCATGAAGGAACTGTCACACATCGCAAAAGCAATTTGGTCAGTGGCTTTTTGCGAAAATATACAAATATCCGTGACTTTTTTACAGGGCCAGGAAAACATCCAAGCGGACAGACTGTCCAGACTAAATCAAAGATGCGAATGGCAAATACACGATTAATTATTCAGGTGGCTGGACACAATGTGGAGGCCACACACAGTAGACAGATTCACGACAATGATCTATAACCAACTTCAACGATACAACAGCAGGTTTTACAATCCAATGTCAGAGAGAGTCGACACTATAGCACAACAAAACTGGAGGTCAGAGGACAATTAAGTCAACCGGCCATTTCGCCTGATACCATAAATAATCACGGTCTTGAAACAGCAGTTGCAACCCCCATGTCGCCACAGTGACCAGGGCAGGTCTGGTTTGAGATATTAGCACAAATGTTCCTAACAAATCCAATACAGCTATACACATCTTGGCGAACTGTATGTGGTTGGCAACAGGCCCAAAGCCGGAGCCGACAGAAAACCCAGATTGGTGACTTGTAGCCTGGGGAGTATCTACAGCAAACATTTAGGGAAGTTAAGGTGGTCAGTGACAGCACAAAGGCAATGTACCTTGAGCTGGGCACCATCTACAATTAAAACATGTGACAGGCAGTTCCGGAAATTTCACAAGTCTGGCCAGGAAACACAAAGGAGTTTTCCACCAAATGATTGCGCTACGGTTGCTTCCTTTCTGTATTAAGTGGAGGATTCTTCGAGTAAACCCAGATCGACTTTTTGCTGCACTGTTGCTGCTTTGACAGCCTTGTATCAAGCAACAAGGGATCAAATTCCTGTGTTAAATTTAAGACTAATAACCGCCCTCCAAAAGAGCGACACTCTTGAACCTATGTTGCTGTCTTCAGTTATGCCGATTCAACTATTGATAAATCTTTTTGAAAAGTGGGGACAAAATGATAAGTTGTCAACTAAACAATTAAGACTGACGGCAATCGCCTTACTTTCTCTGGCAATCATGGCGAGACCTTTGAATCTCGTGCAAAAGGGAGTTATTTTCTCTTTGGAAGGACATAACAAACAAATCACATTGTCCTTGGACCAGCTGGACTTTCATGAAAATGGCATTCTATCAATTTGATTATTTGGAATACAAATGACATTCTTTGAAAGGGATTTATGGTTACTACCCTGCCAGCATCAGATCTACAGTAGTAGGACCCAGTGGAGTGTTTGAAGACATACATCAGCAGGAGATCAACATAATTTAGGAATCTCTACATGGACAAACAGCTGTTAGTTAGCCTTAAGGCACCGTACCGGGGGCCACCATCAGCTGGTAACATCTCAGAACAACTGACATTCCACCATTAAATTAGCAGGACTGAGGAACATGGTGACAGTGCCAAATCATTCCGTCCAACAGTGGCAACAATAGCGATTGTGTCGCGATGTGACAAGGACATTGCCAAAAAGATTGGAAGGTGGGAATGCCCATCTGCATTTTATGATCGCTATGTGCACTCACATACCCTATGGACTTTACCTGTTTGAACATGATTAATTGTTTGTTAGTGGTTGTTACTCTACTAGATTGGCATTTTTAGTAAAGTGTTTTGTTAAACTTTACTAGTTTGTGTAGTGTCGGTCTACTAGTAATGTAGGTTTTGTTGAAACAGTGATTACGATGGACCGGCGCTCCGTAGAAGGGGATCTCATGTTGTGACCTTTTACATGACATCCCCTCGTGTTGCGTTTACCTTGTTTATCTTGTTTTACCTTTTCCTGGCTAGCTACGGCACTTTGTGCCCCCCATAAGAGGTGGAGTGGCTTTTGGTGTGGTGGACCAAGATAGGTGTTTTTATTAAATTTATTTGTTAAACTTTACTATTTTGCCCAGTGTAGTATATCAGTAATGTATGTTTTGTGTGTCATTATTTGTCCTGTCGTGTTGGGACAAATCAATGTGTCATTGGTTGTCCTGTTTCTGAGGGATATATCAATATGTGTCATTGGTTGTCTTGCTGTGGGGACAAAATGATATGTGTGATTGTCTTGTTTTCTTTTAACACCAGAAACAGGAAAACCAATGACACATATTGATGTGTAACCACACAACAGGAGAATTAAATCAATGCCACAGAAAAATGACTGTAACATATTGCAAAACAAGATATAAGGTAAAAAATGCAGAGATAGTGATGAGCGGTAGGTACATTATCAAGGATGCAACTTTTTACTAATTTAGCATAACTTGCCCAATCTCATACCTACAGTACCTAAGATCATTCACTAAATTAATTTTATTTTATAGAATGAACCAAGACGAGGATAAAACCTGCATTACATATCAATTGGGTAATCTAACATATGAAAAAAATCTTTTTATCTTTTTGGAGGCAAAATTCTTATGATAGAGTACAGTAACTTTGATCTTTAGCTGACCCTAATACCATTAGATCACTGACCAGCATAATAGGTACAGTATATACCATATTATACCATACACTGTAGGTAAAACAAAGACTTATGTCATATAGGCCACTTACCATGATGTAAACCTCATTCATCATAAAACCAAAATATTAGAGTTGGTGATCCTAAATGACATGTGAGTTGCATTTAACACAGAGGATTCTTGTTATTCTTATTATGAAGACACATGTACAACATATAAAACATACTGAGAATTTTTTAATACATTGTTTCCTAAATTTCCAAGCAAAGACTAAAGCAACAAATCACAATGTTACTCAAACGAATAGCAATCCAAATGTGCGTATCACACATATACCTATTCAGCAAGATACACATAAGATTGTATGAATATGTGCCTATCAACATAATTCACATGCTAACCAATGCATATCTTAGGGTTGGGGAGGTCATTAGCTATTGAATCTCTGACATTAGCATTTTTAGCTTGTGTGACATCATGGTGAGCAAAAGCACATTGACAGTTAGCTTACATTGTAACAAAGCTAGCTTAACTAAACCCTCTGCTTTGATAAGTGAACATCGGTAAAATGCTATCTAATGTAACTCACAGGATAGTACTATGGGATTATACAATTCAGTAAAGAGAGGTGTGTTTGGAACTATTTGCAATATTAAACAATTGTTCCCAACATTCTGTGTATCTTTTTTACATCTACCTTCAAGTGAAAAACTCAAAGAATTTTTTTGTTTTATTACTTAGATGAACAGGTAACAGCTCTTTCTGTGAGAGCTGTCTCCAAACACCAACAAGGATGACTTGATCTTCTATAGTTGTTGAGTCATCAGATTAGAGTAGAATAGAGTAATCATCTAATCAATCACTCTGACCACTCAGGTGCCCTCTACAGAGCCAGAGAGAGAGATACCTCCAGGCTAAATTCAATGCACCCTTCTACAAGAGAGAGTACAGGTACTTCAATTATTTACTCAAATTGATTACATTTACAAGGCAGAAACATTCTCTATTTTCGTAACTACTGCAACTGTTGACATGAATGATGCAGTACTTTATCAGGCATTGACCTGCTGGAATCTTTGTATCTACAGTATGGGAAGGAAATGTGCACGAGAAGTGGGTCGCTCAAAGCAAGGCAATAGAGCTGGAATGAAACATGGAAGGAAATGAGTTGTATTTCTCCCAAAGAAGGCCTCTGGAATTTTACCCATAAGTATCCTGTAAAACTGGCTTCTTTCTTGAGCTTATTAAAGCTGTTCTTACTTCCCGTCTCTCTTGTCAGCTAGACGTCAGTGACCTCAGTAAATTATTATGACTTTTTTACAAAGTTTGAAAGATTAAAACCTTCTTACCCCTACTTTCAGATAGGGGAATCTTTTACTATACAGTCTAAATTACAAATTTTTTGATATATTCAAATATAATACACCAAGGCCTCCTTAATTTCTCCTCCATTGGCAAATAGTACGATTGCCTTTAGAAACTATGACTTCAATACATGTAGGGACTATGTGGTTACTCCTGAGTGTCTCATGTTTGGGTAATATACTCTTAGTAACAAGAAAGACTGCAACTAATCAGTACACACATAAATATACAGGAAGCTAAACTGACAACTTCAATAAAATAATAGTTCAGTCTGACACTTACCTCCCTATGAGGATGCCATTTTACTTGAAATTTATTTTAATAAAGGGAGTGAAGAAAAGCACTAAGGGAAAAAATGGGGTTCTAAAAGACTTATCTCATCATTATCTTTCTCCTAGAAAAGCACATAATACTTACTGTTGTTTCTGTCTTTTTGTTCTACTTTTGTTTCTGTGTTTTGTTTGAAGTAGGTTGTTTACTATGCTATAGGAAAGATTTGAAATATTGATTAGCAGATAAACTACAAATTAGAACAGAGCAAGAGACACTTACCTGAGTTGACCAAATGTGGACACATTTATCAAAGGAGCCACTGGCCAAGTATTTGCCGTCAGGACTAAAGGCAACGCTGTAGACTGGTTCTTGGTGTCTTGTCAATGTATGTATACACAAACCTCTCTCCACTTCCCAAAGCCGAACAGTAGAATCAAAGGATGCACTGAAAATAAAAGATAGCTCAAAAGTAAAAAATAGCCTACCATGGAAATACAGAAACAAGAGGGCAATCCACAGAGTTGCACATCTCATTGCCCACAAGTATTAACTTAAATTAAATCATACATACAAAACAGCATGTGAAGTAAACCTCAATTGCTTATATAAGCATAAGGAAGTAGTTATATATTGATCAAGGGGATTATTTTGTACCACAGGTCACTGAGAAAAAGAAATGTTTACAACATGTAATTCATGTGAGTGGTTGCTAGTGGCATGCTGCCGTGATCAATGATGAACACACATACAAACATTGTTCAACATCTTTGTTGATACATCCAGGTCATAAGCATATCAGTACACACCACGTGCCACAATGTTACATATATATGTAATTTATGGGGTACAGTGTTGGTGGTAGACAGTTGAAGAGAAGCAAGACTTGAATCAGTGACTCAAGATTTTGAAGACATGGAAAACTGACATCATGGTAAAGTCAATATGTAACATAACATGCTAATATGTATTGCATACAAACTAAGGCAGAAAAACAGCAAATCTTTGGATGGAATGAGTGGAGATGAGAGCAGCCATCCATACGACTGAATTATTGTACAGAGAGCAACCTTAGCAACCATCATTTTTTTAAGCCCCCACTCTTGAAGGAGAAGAATATTTTTCTGTGTACAATGGGCAAGTTTAAAATTTGGTCCAAAAAATATGCAATTTGCTATAGCTAAACATGAGAAGTCCTGTTATCACTTCATTGCTCCAATGGATCTCACAATATGCTGGGAATCTACAGTAAATGCTGCAAACTTGGCCTCATTTTAAACAAAAACAAAAAAAATTGTCACTCAATTTTCACTCAATTTATCCTCAGAGTGATAAACTTGAGCCATTGACTCCTTACAGTAGGTTGGACTATGCTAAGTTTTCAGTTAACTGTTCAAACCTGTAGATTTGTGGGAAATTTACTTTTATTGTCAGCCAAATTTGGTTCTTCCCAGAAAAAAAGGAGAAAAAAAAGGCAAATAGTACTCACTTTACCACCCAAATGATCGATTTCAGATATTATGTTCTCAGGTAAGTCATTACACCAAGTTTTAAGTTAATTGCTCAGATAATTTCAGAATAGGCCAGAAATTTAATTACTACAGTCAAATTGGCTGCCCCCCTCAAATCAACAGTTTTACTCAATTTACTATTAAAGAAGCAGACCTACACTGTATGAATGAGCGATAACAGGGACAACATTCACCAGGATTGAGAAAATACTGTAATTTTGCTTCAAGATACAATGTGTTTAACAAATGTTGACAGACAGACTTTATACAGACGGATACAGTAGTTAATGTAGACAGACACATACATACAAACATACACACAAACATACAAACAACGCATACTCATACTCAGAAGACGCAGATTATCCAGGTTACCATTTGACAGACCTCCTTACAAGCTGCGTGAGTGACAACGGCAGGCGAGGCTCTCGCCAGTGACTGTGACCCCTTAAAGCAGCATCCCTAGGTGCAAACATGTACATCACCCAGCCTGTGTTAGCAAACACAGTGTAGGTACAACACATACTCGCACTCATTGCCTTATCTGGACAATATGTGACGCAGACCACTCCTGGCAAACATAAACCTAACGTAAGTTTGTAGGCTTATACTTACATATACAAAGTATGTACATTTTCACAGAAAGGTAAACATACATACAGTAGAGATAAAAGAGAAAAAGGGATGTACAGACACATACACAAGTAAACAAAAAAGAGAGAAGAGGGAGAAAAAGAAGTGTATACCAACTGATCAATAAATAATTACGGACTGCTTGCAGTAATCGCTTTTAAAACTTGAAAGTGTTGACCTGAATTTCATCTGGAAGTGGATTCCATACATGTGGAAGAGGCACATACAATTAAACACTGCTTTTAAGAAGTTAGAGTTGTAGGGTGTTAAAAGGAGGAATCTGGATGGTCATGTGTATTATGAGAATGTGTGTCATACTTAATAGAGAAACAAATGTTAAAGTACAGTGTAAGTGGAGGCTGGGTTATGAAGAATGCATTATGCAAAGGTAGCTTACAGTGCTTAAATTCAGTCGGTAACTTTTAGCAGGTTAATGCTTGAAAATAAACTGCTCGTATGAACATGTAAGTTACTACAACATACTGCACATGCGAGATTGATTTCTTTTGAAGTGTTGTTAGCTTGTTAGGTGTGTTTTGCGTGCTCTGGCGCAGACTACTACTGTAGGCAGAAGGAAAGGTGAGGTAAAAATGAGGGTAAGGTTAAAAGAACAGAGGACTTTCCTTCATAAGTAATGCTTTAGTTTCAATACTATGCCTTTGGGCCTCTTTTACAGTGGCAGAGTCAACATGACTTTTCTATGTACTGTAAGGTCACAGTCAATCGGTACACCTCAAAACTATTTACACTCTGCAGGGAATCGCCATTCATTGAGAGTGTCACAAGACTTCTACAGTCCAGCGTTCTTCGTTATGTAACTACTTTGCCTATTAAAACAAGGGTGTACAGTTGTAGGGCTGTCACAATGGAGAATAAATTGGGTGAAGGGGTGCAAATATGTACAGTAGTTATGTGTTGGCTGGAAATCAAGATAAACACTTTGCTCCCAGTCATGGTGAAGACATTGTCGGCTGGAGAGAAGCCTTGAAAGAAATCAAATTGTTACAGAAGGATAGGCTAAGTATTGGTGAATAAGCACTTAATTTGTAAATTTCATGTAAGACTATTGCTGTGAGCCATCGTTTGTCAGGGTTCCACAAGTGGCCAATGGGAGAGAGATGGCCGATCTGGTCCACAGATACACGTATGACTGTGGAGCAAGACAACAAATACTCTGCCACAATGTAAGTTGTTATTTGTGAAAAAAAAAAACCATGTGCAGAAAGGTGTATTGTAAAAGGAGGGGGTGTACATAGTTTTTGGTACTAGGTCATTACTGTTACATTTGAAAATGGACAAGTCTTCACATGAGTTCATAGCAATACAGTAGTTTCCAAACTGAGGGCAAAGTATTCTTGTTTATGTTACAGATGTTAAGAATTACTTTGATACACTGTATTGTTTGAACATGAGACAAACAACTTGAGGCAAGTCTACAAAATTGTAAGTAACATGTATTGCGTAGCTTCTGCAAAGGGTGTATGTATGATTGCTGGCACTGAATGCATAAACACTGATTGAAATTTTTAATACTTTGAAGAGGTCAAGAAAATTTATTATGGGGTAAATCTTGCAAAGAAAGTGGTAGGCGTGTCCCACAAAGACCAGCTTTAAAGTGACTATGGAGAAAATGGGGTGGTAAATCAAGAGAGGAAGCATCAACAAATGATTAGAATTTCAGTATACTGGACTTGTTTTGGCATATATATTCAACTCCACAGTAAGCTATTTCATATACACTGAACTAAAAGCAGGACAGGATGTAATGAATGACAGGAGTCTACAGTGCCGATGGTCCTAGAGCTGGCAGCTAGAGGCTCACTTTCTATTATTGAACTGAACAATTGCTCTTAGAGAATTTCAATTTTGTTAGGAAGAGGGAGTAGCAATTTTGACAAGTTTGAGGAAGTACTTGTGACTTGAAAGGAGACTGATATGTCAAGGGGGGATGTGTGAAATTATTTATAACCTTGCACTTTCACTTGCAATGTCGCAATCGTTGTGGGGATGTAATAAAAAAAACTTTGAGAGGTCTACAGTAGCTAGAGAAAGCATTATCAGTTGGTATACAACTAGCACTGATCTTTTTTTTTTCATCTGCAAAGAGTACAAAAAGAAGACAGGTGAGAGGGAGAGCCAAAGAAACTGGAAAGACAGTTAAGTCTAAAATCAAAGAAAAGTTACTTTTTGTCTTATTTAATGTTTGCATTGCCCTACAGGAAAGTTCGGACAGATTCCATGGGAACCACACTTGGGTATCCCATAAATGACAGAGATATTTCATTTTACACTGGAGTTATTTTTACTAATATTCTTACTAAATAATATGAAAGTTGTCTTCATCTACATGCCAAATATGAGGTCAGTCCAAATTTTCCTTCTTTGATAAGTACCATGTTTACATGAAAGTGCCACAACACACATACATACATGTATATGCCTACAGTATATACACAAATACACACACAAACCACCCTGACGGCAAAGTGTAGTTATTATCATCAAAGCCACAAATAGTTCATGAGAACATCTCTTGAATTACGGTATTTTACAAAACCTTTGAAATTTAAATGCAAATAACATCAATGACAAACAATCCATTGTTTTGATGAGACAGGCATTTAGTACTTCATCTTAAGTTGGTGACAGATCTACCTACTTTTGCTCACATTCACTAAAATTACTGTACATACAGTATCCCCCTGAAGAACAGTAATGTTACTGTACTTGTGCAGTTACAGGGTAGAGCCTTTGTAATTTATGACTGCTGCAACTTGGACCATGTGAGTCAACATGTGATCTGAGAATTGAATGTTCAAGGGCACAATGAGGCCAGCAGGAGTGTGAGACTCAGGTCAGAAATATGTTATCTGTGCCTTCTAGAATGTAACAAATCACTTGGTTTTGGCCCCAACAAGAGACCTACCCTTGGCCATCCTTGACAAGAGGCACAAAGAAGTTATGTAAAGGATCCTCTGATAATTTTAACAGATGGAAGCCCCTGGGATTGTGGCCCCCAATCATACTGTCTGTTGATCTAAAAAACAAAATTAGTTGAAAACATATTTTAGCTACATTTGTTTGTAAAGGTGGGGTGAGGTGTAAAATAAACAGAAAAAATGGTCTCAGAAATGCAATTTTTGGTGATCTGGAAGGTGTTTTTAGCAAACAAATTTTCCACCACACTCCATGCCAACTAATGGTGACACTATATGCAGGTGACTGTAGAAACTTTGCTCATGCTAACTTTCAGACTTTTGAATAAAGATTAATGCTTGCCGGCCAAAAGTAAGTATTCAGTATGGCAATTTATACCCCCAATCATTAGACCCTGGCAATGCCAATGACTAGTTATGAAAACCAACTAATGCTACGGTAGCTGCTTTACTGCATGTATAAACTCTCAAATGTACTATGAAAATTTACAGAAATCCTGTTACTTGGAAATGAAACCAGAATACACAAATGCATTGTGGTATAGATGATTTCATTTTGAGGATTTCTATGAATCTGATATGTGATAACTGATATGAATAATGTCTCAACATGCACAACTGCATATTACAATTACAGTGATGTAACACCTACACATTACATGAGAGATCGCCAACGTTTCCCTCCTTGAGATATCATGTTAACAAGGTTGTCACAATGTGATCCCTGCTGACACCAAATGACCTTGACCTATACCAAAAACAAAAGGGTTCTTCTACTAATGTGATGCACTTACACATTACATATGAGATCTGTCACAGCTTCCCTCCTTGAGATACCTAATTTACTATAATTTCTCATTTTGACCCCAGTTGACCCCAAATGACCTTTGTCTTCCACCAAAAACAATGGGGTTCTTCAGCTCAATCTTGCACACATATACATACCAAATACAAAATCTGTCCCAGCTTTC
Source organism: Stichopus chloronotus (assembly GCA_021234535.1). Classification (NCBI taxonomy): domain Eukaryota; kingdom Metazoa; phylum Echinodermata; class Holothuroidea; order Aspidochirotida; family Stichopodidae; genus Stichopus; species Stichopus chloronotus. The sequence continues at coordinate 1,140,922 of CM037831.1, forward strand.
CTTCTTGAAATATTGTGCCTACAAGGTTTTACATATTGACCTGAAATGACCTTTGGCCTACAACAAAACCAACAGAGTTCTTCTACTCAATGAGGTACACATACTTCACATACCAAATATGAGATAAATGCAAAAGCTGTGCTTCTTGAGATATCGTGTTTATAACGTTCTCACAATTTGACCCTTGCTGACCTCAAATGACGTTGGACCTCTGCCAAAAATGATAGGATTCTTCTACTTAATGTAGTAAAACTACCTACCAAATATGAGATATGTCCAAGCTTCCCTACTTGAGATATCATGTTTACAGTACACTGTTTTGACAATTTGACCCATTGACCCCAAATGACCTTCAGCCTCCACAAAGAACCAACAGGACTCTTTTACTTACCATAATTCACCTACACAACAAATATAAGATGTGTAAAAGCTTCTGCTCTTGAGATATTGTCTTTACAAGGGTTTTCACAATTGTCACCCTGTCTACCCCAATGACCTTTTAACTCTGCCAAAAACACTGGGTTTCTTCTTCTCCATGTGGTAAACCTAAACTACTAAATATGAGATCTGTTTACGCTTCTCTTCTTGAGATATCGTGTTTACAAGGTTTTCACGATTTGACCCCTGTTGACCTTAAATGACCTTGACTTTCACCATAAACAATATGGTTCTTCAACTCAATATGATGTACCTACAAACTAAATATGAGTTCTGTCCAAGGTTCCCATTTTGAGATACACAGTAGTGTTTACAATGTTTCACAATTTGACCCTTTTGACCCCAAATGACCATTGACCTCAATCAAAAACAGTAGGGTTATTCTACTCAATGTGGTATACTTACCAAATATCAAATCTGTTTAAGCTTCCCTTTTTGAGATACAGTGTTAATAAGGTTTTCACAATATGACCCCTGTTAAGCCACAATGACCTTTGACCTCTGCCAAAAATGATAAGGTTCTTTTATTCAATGTGTAACACACATCAAATATGAGATCTCACCAAGCTTCCCTTCTTGAAATATCATACTTACAAGGTAGGGCAACACAGACATACTGTACATACACACATATACAGTACATGATTACAAAGGCTACGATTATAATCCAAAACAAAAAAATAAGAGATTACGTTCCGTTCGGAGATCATTGTTCATGGGAGAATTAGCCTTACATATCATTGGGTGGGACTACAGGGGGTACATGTGATGTATTTCAAATGCACTTTAAGAACTTAATTTTGTTGTAAGAAATCCCACCTTAAGAACTTTACTCATAACAGGATTTGAATTCAAACTGCAGGAATCATGCCAATTCACAGCTAAGAACCCTGAGTAACATCAGCTAACATGACAAAAATATGTGTTTTAAATATGGCTACTGTAAATATAAGGCTACGATCACATAAACTCATTAACATTAACAATTAAAGACTAATAAGTACTATGCTTATACTTCTATCAGTAAATAACAAAGACACAAGCAAATCTGCAAAATATGATCAAAAGCAAAGATAGTGTTAAATTATTCTCATTAAGACAATGATACAAACTACTGTTCAACTGTGAGGTCTCAGAGAACAATACAGTATCATTGCACTTCATTCCAACAATTACATATGAAAATGGTAAGACATTAGAAAACTAAAGTAACTTAAGTTTCTTTTACATTATTCCTAACTATTCCAATGACCATTTTATACAACATTTAGTAATTTTACATAAAAATAAAGGGTGTAAAAATACACATTTTATAACAACATGTAGATTAGATATAGATATATAGACGGAAGTAGTTACAGACCATACTCAAATGGTGTTGTAGGTCAGTACAGTGCAGGTGAAGTACTTAGTCATAGACCATACTCAAATGGTGTTGTAGAACATGTATGTGACGAACAGTAATCACAGACTACGTTTATTCACATTAGAAGAACCATAGGTGGGAGTAGAGTTTGTGCCACTTTCCTCTCTTTTTTTTTTTGTAACTTACAATGCCGTAAATAAATTGAACATTCAGCTCACCCTCCAATTGGTTGTCCATTAAAAGTTTAAGCTTCTCAGAGAACTGAATTACTATTCAATTATGTCATGGAAGATCATAAGCAATATGAAGTACATTGTGCTAAATATCAATTGTCCCTTAGTTATCATTGTCCCTCAAATAATACCAAGGAAAGTCACATGTAGATTCAGAATGTAAATTTTTTCACAGAATATATGAACCAGTTAAATATCCAATGTATGATACAAAACACATGTCCCATTTTAGAAAAATCCCTTTTTAAAGAGGCTCCTAACAATGTCTCAAAAGATGCGCTAGTGTGTCCCTCCCTTATGATGACATTATGTCAAATTGTGCAGGTTAGCAATCACTAAAACTAAAAAGAAGGCCTAGAAGCAAGTGACTACTTTCCTAGCAAAAACATGAAAAACATTGCAAAATACTGCAATAAAATATGGAATGGAGTTACTACTCAGGTTTGTGACCATTAACTGTTTTATCATACCCATGACTGCAGTTATGAATCTCAATGCCACACCCACCTACCCTCTACGGAGAATCTGAATTCTGTCAATGGCTTGATACGGCATGTTGAAATGTTATTAACCTAAAGATGGGTTATACTGTAAGTCTGCTGGTGATGCAAGTTACAATGCTTTACTTTTGTATTTAAAGTTGACTCTGCTTCTTTGAAGGTCTCCCACTTACACCAGAAAAAGTGTCTCTAGTTGAACTGAATCTGACTGAGCAATTAAGAAGCAGCACACATGACTCCATGGCTTAATCCCTCTACAATATCCCATATCTGTGATCTGCCAATGCTAACTGATAAACTAGCTATGCTGTGCCTCTCCAGCTCAAATAGAGTGCAAAAAGTCATGAGACACGTTATTTCTACATTTTAAGAAATAGTAGGAGAATGCCAATGTTCATTACAAACTAGGATTCCAAGACAATTTCAAACTTGTTCACCTTTAATTCAACTGTTCAGCCTTTAGTGCTCACACCTTCCCTGTATATGCTCCTTGGCTTTAGAACCAACTCTTACTTCGACTGCTCTCAGCACAGATTTATGTTGTTTTTTAATCAGTGTCTGAAAAATTATCTTTCATTGAATTTGTTTAAGCAATCATTACTTACCTATCAGATTACAGATTATCATTTATTTGTATCACTTCTGCACTTTGGTTGCAGTTTCATCTGCTTCATTACTGTAATTCTTACTTGTGAGTTTTGCTACTTTTTGGTGCAGCACTTTAGAGAGTTGAATTTACAGATTTAGGGTTTTACATATAATAACAACACACTGCTAAAATAACACAAATTGAATAATTGGTTAAGTGCAGAAGCCATGTCAACGAAGGTTAAATTAATTATAAAAGAGCAGTAATTTAGTATACACTTCAAACCACCAACAGTCAACAATGTGGACTGATGGAATAAAGATGACAATACAAGAACAAGGTGAGAAAGACAACAAATTAATAATAAAACGTAACTGAGAATTCCTTCTTGTAACTGACACTCCACACTTGTTCCATAACCAGAACGCACAAATGCATTGTGGTTTAGATGATTTCATTATAAGGATTTTTACGAATCTGATATATGATGAGTAATATGTATCATGTCTCACGACTGCATATTACAGTTTCAGCAATGCAACACCTACAGTACACATAACATATGACATCATAGCTTCAAGCTTTCATCCTTGTGATATCATGTTTACTAGGTAGTCACAATTTTAACCCTTTTGACTCCAAATGAACCTTTGAACTCCACCAAAACCAATAGGGTTCTTCTACTTAATGTGATGCAATTACATATTACATATGAGATCTGTCAAAGCTTCCCTCATTGACATAGCCTGTTCACAAGGTTTTCACAGTTTGACCCCTGTTGATCCCAAATGACCTTTGACCTCCATCAAAAACTATAGGAGTCTTCTACTCAATGTGGTACACCTACACACTACATGTGAGAACTGTCCAAGCTTCCCTTCTTGAGATATCGTGTTTACAAGGTTTTCAAAATGTGACTCCTTTTGACCTTAAATGACCTTTGATTTCTACCCCAAAACAATAGGGTTCTTTCACTCAATATGATGCATCTACATACTAAATATTAGATCTGTCCAAGCGTCCCTTCTTGAGATATTGTGTTTACAATGTTTTCACAATTTGACCCCTGTTGACCCCAAATGACCTTTGACCTCCACCAAAAAGAATAGGGTCCTTCTACTCGATGTGGTACACCTACATGCCAAATATGTGATCTGTCAAAGCTTCCCTTCTTGAGATTACAAGGTAGGGCATCACAAACATACATATTGTACACACACATACACACAACACATACACACACACCTATGCATGATAACAAAGGTTACGATTATCATCGAAACCAACAATTGATGACTGGTTGATTAGTATACTGACTTATCCCACCAGGCCTTGTGATGATAAATTCATGAAAACTATGGAAGAGCTCATAACCTTGGAAGAAGGAATTCCCTGACCAGTTGTCCAAATGACCCATGAAAACCTCTGACTGAAATTCTACTAAGTCCCAACAACCTAAACATCCCTAATCTTCAGTCTTGTTATATATGATTTAATTCACAAGCAATTCCATGAAACACATAATCTGCTGACTGACAGACAGATGGACAGACAGACAATAAAGATAAATTGAAGAGCAGAGGAGAAGGTGACAAAAAGATATGAAAGCAGCCTGAAATTTTAACCCCCACCACTGCTGATGTATTTTAAACTGTAGACTAATATCAGTGTAATGGTAGGCCTAATCTCCAGCAGAGAATAGAAAAGACTAACATGAAAGAGGGGAGCTTACTTCTTCACTTTTATCATTTTAATCAATCAAAAATGCTGATGTAACTTTACAGGTTCAGAAGTACCAGGGAAAAAAATGATACACGGTGGGCCCTTTTTAAGAGACAGTGGGGCCCAGTATTGTAAGGTACACTCATATATTTACATGAACAGCAATAAAACATAATTTAAGACAAATTGGGGTAAAAACTATAAAACAAATCTGCCACAGAGATAACTTGAGAGGGGCGCCCAAGTGCAAGTGTGGGAGTGAGGCCTGCCTCCAGTCGCTCCTTAGTTTACATCACACTACTGCACAGTATTAATCAAGGTAAACAGCTTGGCATGATCTTTTTCACTTGAGATAGTGGGACTGTATCAACATGGCAACTCCACATCTTCGTTCTACAGCAACTTGAAATATTTTCTTCAATTCACAAATCAAAATGGAGTCTTAAACAAGTTCTTGAACTACAATAAGCATGAATTTCTAGTTCAAAATTAATTGGCAATAGTCTACAGCAAATAATACATGGCACAATACCACAGATGGAACATCTGTACAGAGTAGGCACCACTGTCTTCACATATTTAAAAACTCTATATAAATTAAAAGCCTGATGGGGGGGGCATGTGGAAAACAAGTTAAAATTCTTTGTCTCCCTCATCCATTGACAATCCCTTAGTTGACGTAATTTCAACATCACTTAGCTCCGCCAGTTTAGGGTAACTTAACAAGAGATTTCCATTAAACTTATTTCACTACTTGACAATACTTTACCTTGCCAGCATGAGGGATGTATTTGGGTTGCTAGGACTCCATTTAATGGTATAGATTTCCTTCAGATGAGCCTTCAGATCATGAACCCAGGTATCATGTTTCATGGACCATATCTGAAAGAAAACCAGAGAAAAGAAAACCTACCAGCATGATCTTAATGTCATGACTTAGGCAAATCTAACAAGTTAACATGATCATGCAACTAGCATTAATAGGTCAAGTCACTGATAGTACAGTACGTTTCAACTGGGGAAGAGATACAGTACGTTTTAATATTCATAATGCTACAGTACTTATCGCACAACATTAGGTTTGACAAAAGTGAATCCAAGCCTTAGACATGCTGAACATTCGACTTATTTGGCTGCTGGTGTGAATCATTGACAGTGTTGTGAAACCAGACTAATACTTTTGTTTTCATTTGAACTTGTTCCGCATTAGCATATACTGTAGTATCTTGTCTACCATGCCATGCTCTCCATGTCTCATGTACTGTAAACGACATTTTAGTTTACACATAAGCAACCAATTCTATCTCTTCTTAGTCACTCAATGCCTCCTCATCTCAGATTGGTGGTGATGACTTTCAGTGCCTCTACCTCTGTGGAATGTTCCTCCTACTGAGACTGGAAGCAACATTAACAATTGAGAGTAATAATAAATCATCTGGATAGAAATACAACATAGAAAATAATAAGTAGAATAACACAATTATTTGTTTGTAAGGTTGAAGACTGCCAAGAACTGGCATTCATTTTATGGGGTTTCTTCCAATCCTGCAAATATACTGCTAAATGTTACACAAAACAGTTAGCTCTCAGCATTTGGCTATAATCTCTCTTCTTGTTCACTTCAACTGGACTCTCATCAACATCATCCATCGTCAATAAATGGAGGCACTGAACAGGAAGAATTAAAAAGTCAGCACTCATTTAAAGGAAGGGACAAAAATAAGTAAAGACACAGATGAACTCTTCCTAATGCAATATGTCAGGGGGTTTTTTTTACAAATTTTCAGAATATGATAACTAAAGAAGAAAACCCTGGGAGGATAATAAAGTTTTACTAAGTGTCCAAAGAATCAAATGGGGTCTTATCAGGGGTAAAATCCCTAAGAGAGGGATGAATCATTTACGACCACAAGCAAGGTGACATGATTTGAGCTCCTTTAAATCTGTTGAATACATCACCACTAGATTTGTAGACCTCATTGACATTTGGAAGCATACATGTAAGGAGCTGGACTTTCTATGGCATTTGACCCTCATATATTTCCAAAAGGCCATGCTAAAAATGAATGGCAGATATCCAACTTCCACAAAGATCAAATCTGAACACTTGTGTACTAAAGATCAACTGGTATTCTAGAGATAGAAAACAATCCTGTGAGAGCCATCATAGAGTGGTTTCAACTAGACCCTGTTGTAATACTATCATTTAACTACCTCACTGTTGAATAATGTGATCAGTATATAGTACATGGTAACACAATTAAGGTCGACTAAGATTCAATGATCCATTTTGCCCATTCGCAAATTTGATTGCTATTAGGGCTGTGACAGTTGAAGGATAACCAATTAACCTAACGACCCTTCAGTTTATTGCACGCTGTTTCCACTTACGATCAACCATTTTTGTTAAGCTACAGTAACTGCTCAGTCCCCACAACATGGGTTTGTCAATAATTTGGCATACAAACATCTTGCAGTAACCAGTGTGATTTCTTAGCAACTGCTGCTCAAACAATAGCAGGAAATAAATCCTGTAGCATGCCCAACTGATCTCTAAGTCAAAACCAGTAGTGGAACAGGTTTTAGTTCTTGGCAATTGCTTGACAGGACTAAGTACTTAATTATGAATGAGTACTTCATTATGAGCACTTTGAATCTTGCATATTACATATGGTGAAGATATGGTGACCCCAAACGACCTTTGACCTCCACCAAAAGAATAGGCTTCTTGTACTCAATAGGATACACTTACCTACCAATATGAGATTTGTCTAAGCTTTCCTTTTGGACAGAATGCATTTAAAGGGGGTTTTCAAAACTTGACCCCTCGTGACCCCAAATGACCTTTAACCACCCCCCCCAAAAAATAGGTATCTTGTACTCAATAAGGTACACCTACAGAACAAAAATGAGATCTATCCAAGCTTCCCTTCTTGAGATATCATGTTTACAAGCTTTTCACAACTGGACTCCTATTGACCCCAAATGAACTTTGACCTCCACTAGAAGCGATACGTTTCTTGTACACAATAAGGTATACCTACATAACAAATAAGAGATCTGTCCAAGCTTCCCTTCTTGAAATATCCTGTTTAAAGGTAGGCATCAAAAACACACACACCAGCATGTATGCAAAGGTTACAGTTATAATCGATACCAAAACCAAATCGGTCCTCAGGAAGACATTCACACAGTTCATTCCAAATGACAACAGAACGAAACATGATTTGCCGTTACACAAACGATCTTTACCATATTAAATCTCAGAATCTTGTGAGGGTAAATTTAATTTCTTCATTCAACATGATCATTATCAGTTCTAAAATCACTGTTTTTTCCCCAAGAATAGAAAATCAGAATAAAAGATTAAGACAAGTACTGTACAAGCTGTTTCAGCTGAACAATATTTTGTTCATTCAATCGAAGTTGTTGTAACCAATAAACTATTTACAACATGCACCTCCAGCTGCAGTCAACAACTGTTTGCATGAATGGGAGGTTTTGGCACATTGCCAAGACAGATTCCTAGCCTGAGTTACTTTATCATCTGTCTAGAATATAAATGGTTCATGTTACGGAGTTACTGCCAAAATTCCAAGAAATTCCTACAATGGCAATGATAAATAGTGCTCGGATAGATGCCCATGGAACGAGCATCACACCAACAGAGTATACCCCATGAGCAATGACTATGTGACTCCCAATGGAAAAACATGGAAGGCAAACCCAAGAATCGCTTATTATTTCGCAACCTTTAATCCTTATAGGCCTAGCCTACTAACAAAGCCATCTTTATAGAGTCTCTACAACATGAAATTCGAATGTACACATCTTTAAATCACTAGGATAAACAAACAGTAAAATAGTAAAATATCATTTAAATGTTCCTACAGATAGATATTAAATCAAAAACATTTACAAATAGTCGACTGTTTACTGTCATGATGAAACACTAACGCCAAGGTGGTTATGCCAATCATCATGTTAGGCTATCCGTTATACTTTTGGGAGTTGTTCGCACTGTCTTTTCACTTTATTTTGACGAGACATCTGTGCTTGCTAGCTTCACATAAAGATGTACTGTAATATAGTCTAGTTTACATCAAAATTGCAAGTTATATACGGCAAAGCAAAATATAATCAAATTGAAATACTATTCACGTTAATACACCACATGGTGCTAGGCAACGGCCAGGTTACCGGTCATTTTTCCCCCCCCCCCTTGCAAGTTTGCACCAAAGTGGAAGTCGTTTCACCCTAAATAGCTACCAGTTCGAGCCATTAAACTATCAGATGTCGAATGCGGTTGTGATGGTTTTCAACTGCAATTTTCACGGTCGCAAGAAATCCAGATGGTGATCAAAGGAAATGGCTACCTCTATACCAAGGCTAAGTATACCAAAACGGTATGTATAGAGCTGGTAAACTGTCTCAGTGTTTCTGATGGACATTACCGTGTACAACATGCATGCAAATCGCAGCATAACAAATGTGTCAATTAGGAGGTTAACTAACAAGTTTAGCCGAAGGCAGAGTGCTAGTGAGTACTTGACAATACTTCCATGGTGTGCATTATCGCCTTGCGGAATGTCCACACCGACGTGTCGGCCGTCCTTTATGAACCGCTGTTCAGAGATGTACAAAATCTTGATTTGGGGGGCTATATTTTGCTATTAGGTTAAAAACAAACAAAACATGCATGCCATGTACAAGCTTCTTTTCTGGAGATATCATGTGTACAAAGTTTTCACAATTTGACTGGTGATGACCCCAAATGACATTTGACGTGCACCAAAATCAATCTTCACAAATTGCGTTGGCCAAAAAAACCACTCCTACAAGGGGAATGAATTGGTGGTTTGTTTGACCTCTTTACAAATGATCATTCAAACCAATGATTTCAATCAAATTACTTGATTTTATAAAAATTACATTGAAAAACATAATTTAAAAAAAAAAGCCAGAAAGCCCGAAGACTTAGTAATTCATTGCCGTATGGTGATATAATAACAAACATGAATTACCCACATGACAAGTATGAGATCAATTACAGTTTATTCTTCTTGAAACATCATGGCAACAAGCCTGTGACCCAAAATGATCTTTCACCTTCTCTTACATTAATAGGTGAAAAAATTGATAGAAATCATCTATTCAATATGGTCAATGCACATGCTACGTATGAAATCCCTCACAGGTACCCTCCTTGAGTAATACATTAAAGTGCTTACAAAATTTTGACTTGTGATGACATCAAATGACCTTTGACCTCAACCGAAAACAATAGGGCATGACTATTGAATATGAGCACTAGACATGCAAAGTACAAGATCTCTCACCATTTCTCTTTTTGAGATAATAGTTTACATACAGTAATTTTGACTCTTTGACCTCTGGTAAGAGATATTTGACTTCCACCAAAAGTAAAAGGGATCATCAAATATACACAATCAACACTAGGCATGAGCTACAAATATCCTTCTTTACATGTAGCACTGCTTAAAAGGTTTTTGTAACTTGTTTTTGATGGTGGTTAAAGGTCATTGACCTCAAATGTTCTTTGGTCTCCACCAAAATCAAGAGGATCTTCTTCTTAGTATGTCTCAACCACTTCTGTTTGAAAGCGGTAGTGCTTTTCCAAAATGTTGCCCCTATCTTCACTTAAAACACTGACCAGTCAGTGAATAGAAGCAGTTAATCAGTCACTGAATTAATTGAAACTGCACAGTGTTAATGACTAAGGATATCACACTGAGGAATGAGCAGCAATGATAAATAATGGGCTGCATGAGTCATAATTTCAAACTATAGTTGCCATGGTAATGAATTCAGTCACTGTCTTTTAGGTTACTAGTAAATGGCGCAACTGGGATAATCTTCTCACTATCTACAAACATAATCTACACACTTGAGGAACCTTTTCAAAAGAGATCATAAACTTACTAAGGACAAGTAATAACCTGTGATCATACGCTCACCAACGACAAATAATGAACTGACTTCATCCACCCGCTATTAAAGGGCAACTAGTTGTGATAATCGCAGTTAAGTTGGTATGTTAAGTTGGTAGTCACCCTATGTGTAATTGTAATATTCAAGTCACAGGCTTCCTCGACACTTATCAGATCGCTTAGCATTATAGACTTTGTGCCCTTTAAGGCAGTCTCACGACTTACCTGTCGGCTTGCCGATACGATTGAAACTTAGCCTTGGCTATACATGTAAACGAAATAATCCAACAGGTGATGCTAACAAAGTAAATACAAACTTAAAAGGAAAAAAAATATCCATCTGTGAAATTGTCAGAAAATACTTAAGCTAGTATATTGCTCAAGGAAAGGAATACTCTACAATATAGCTATCGTTTACTTGTTCTGTTGGGAGAAGAGAAATGCTATTCACAAAGTTGTTGAGTTCAGGGACTGTGTGATTTATGTTGATCAATAAATGGTTGGAAAAAAGGTAGTATCCTATGGATCTGAAGATACATTGATTTTACATATTTTATTTACAATATTTATTTTTTGGAGAAAAGAACTCTACATGCAGATGTGCACTACTGCAGTGTATAGCACAGGTGTAGAGCTGTTTGAGTGCAAATATCCTCTGAGTTATGTTTATAACCTACTGACTTTATGCTCTCAGTATGTTGTGAGCCATGACAGCTACAGATCTATTTTTGTTGACAAGCAAAAGTGGTAGCTATGTTCATCATGAATGTGACAAAGGTTTACTTACCAATTGAGTGACCTGAGTTTGACTCTGTGTGGTACATGCAGAGCTGGGCTGACTTTCAATAGTAGAGGCGGGGTGCGGGCGGTAAATAATAGGACCGCTTCAAGGTCTGCAGTACTATAGTAATGTCAATAAACTCACTAAGGGGAAACTAACATACTCTCTGAAGATCCAGAATATCATTGACATTCAACAGCCATTAATACCTTGACCTTCAATGACATTTGCATTTAATAAAAAACAAGAGAGCTAATCTACTCACATTTAGAGAGTTACCAAGTTGTACTTCTTGAGATGTTGTGTCTACAGGGTTTCTGTCTTTTGACTTCTATTTACCTCCACCACAGTGATAAACAGGAATCACCTACCCACTATGGGCTACATATGTACAGTATGGTTTACAAGTCAAACCAATTCAACACAAACATTCACAGACCATAATCAACAGCTCACAGATTAAACTTTGATATTCAGTTAATTAATTTAAAAGATTGAAAACAGGGAAAAAAATGTAAAATGCAGAACTAGGAAAAGAAAAGATTTATTTTGATGTTTATAAGGATTATGAACTGTAACAGAAAATAATGCATTTACCTTGAGGGTCATATCATCTGAGCAAGAGGCCAGCATGGCTCCATTAGGATCCCACTTGATGGCATTGACCTCATTCTGTGAGGAAAAAACAAATGATCAAACCCATGAGGACAACATTATTATCACCACATTGTCCTTAAACTTCTCTATGATCTCTAAACATATTAATCAGCTAGACAGAATGATCTTTGCTGTATGAGCGAGTTGTGACTTAGAAGCTGGCCCTGCTGTCATACGACACATTCTGGTCTTTATAAATTGCAAATGTCCATTCTGGTTAAAACCATTTGCATGTTTTATCATATGACAGCATGTACTGTACATATGTTAGGAACTGTCTCCCATTCTAGTTGGTAGCATCTTCCAGTGCAACCTAAAAAAGACTCCATTTGATGATACTGTATATGAACATCAGAAAATGAGCTCTTGGGGCCTGCACTTAGCATTATGCTTGATGAATACTGGGATGGAAGATGCCGGACTGTGAATCATTGTTGCTATGTTCTATTGATCTAATAGACTGTAGTGAAAGCTGGCGGACTATTTTTTATTGTGCAAACAGCGACGTCTAAATGCTTTTCATTGAGTTGAAAATGTAAGTAACCGAAAACAAATGAGAGAAAATGTTTGTTTCCTTTCTATTTTCTTGTTCTCAGACACAAAGCAACAATGAAACTCAAGTGAATTTTTCTCCAGAGCAACCACAGAAAAGAAAGAGCAAGTTCTCAAAAAAATAAAATAAATACACACCCACATTTTAAGTATTGCCAACTTTGTAAATCTTCACAAGGTGTATACTTAAATGTATTTCATGTTCACATTTTTTACACAAACTTTGCCAAAAAATCTACGAGGCTTGTTCTGGTACTGTTTTTGTGACATGTCAACCCTGACAATGATCTACTGTAGCACAAATCCTATGGGAAGATTCACCATAGACTTAACTGTATGTATGTGGAAATTGACCAACACTTATTTGTTATTTACATTCGCCAGCACACCTATGCAACCAGTCACATGTTTCATGTACATTCACAAGCTCTACACTATGACGACCACTTTTGCTTTAAATCCAACCATGTGTTAGGAATTTTAACTCAAGAGCCACACAATGTGTACACACTAGGATGTAAATCTGATGACATGAGTTACATAAAAAGTAAATGGACAATTTACAAAATACTTTGAGTGCTTGAAAGTGCAAGCCATGACACTGCACCGCTCAGTAATTGCATGAGCTTATAGTTTCCAAATATCACATAAAAACTGGCATACTCCAATTAATGCAGCAAATATCAAGTAAACTAATGTTTATTTCATCACATACATAACCTCCTCAAGTGCCCAGCGGAAAGAAATCAAAAGATCTTTCTAGGCCTAATATCAAGTACCCAAGTCAGTACTGGTATTCTCAGTACTGGTACTCGCAGTGCTAGTCAAAAAATTTTTTCTGCGAGTAAAGGTACTTTTGAATACTTATCAGTCCCGGGCAAAATTCTTGATACCAGTACCGTCTCCAACAAATCAACAAAAATTATTTTTTTAAATGTAGCGTTAATACTTACATACCAACATCAAAACGGAATAAAAATAAATTCCAGATCCATTTTAAAACTTTTGATTTCAATGTATCACAAAAAACAAACCTCAAGGCTTCTGAAAGCTAATGTCTTCATTGCCATAAATGACCGTTGTTACCCTGGTACACAGCACACAGTGGCGGTTACTGTCTTTTGGCTTGCAGTTATTGTCCATTATGTTGGTAAGATCATGCAAATAATGCAGGCTAGGACTACACATATTGCCTTTTGTTAACACTAACTTAATGTAAACGAAGAATAAAGCATCCGTGTGTAAAGCATCCATACTTTACAAAAGTGAACTAAAGAAGAACAACTCAGCTATGTAGAAGTGAACAACAGAAATAGTTATGTTTAGGTATAATTAGAGCGGTGTTTTTTCTTCTTTTTTTCATGCATGCCTCCTGGGGGCTTAGAGGTATCTTGGTATATTTCTTTAGCCCCCAGGTAACCATCTATGAACAGAGTGGCTCACTCACTTACTCCAGCAGGTCTATGATGTTAACGTCCCAGGTTTGATCCCCACTTGGCACTGCTTATGCCATGTTTTTTTTTCTCTACTGTTGAAGCTATCAGTTTGAAAACCTTTGCTCAAGTTCCCATCCCTATTTTGCTGATTATAACTGATTCTGTATCAACTAATAATGATAATGGAGCAACAACAACAACGCACATGAACTGTTTTCCTCTGCACCCGCCCTTCATCTTATTCAAGACATTTTGTATACCTTTGAAATGGATCATGACTACGGGTTGCCGTTTGGGATATATATAATGATACTAACTATCGTATGTAGGCTATAGATGCTCAAACGTGCTACATAGGCCTGACTTTACGGAAATCAGGTTGATTGGAAATTAAAAAAGAAGGGAAAACAAAACGTTTGGAATGTTTGAAAATTGCTTTTTACGGTATTTGAGCACAAAGTCGGTGACGTTTATACAGCTGAACTGCTGCTGATCCGTCTATGTTAACCCTGGTCATTATCATGATGCCTCCGATGAAACATTTAGGACAATCTCAACCAAAAATGTTACATCAGAAAGGTGTTCTAATAGAATTTTGTGGACCTGGTAAACATCATCATAACTCTGTTGGATTAACTCCAACGAACACAGAAATTGCACAGATAGAAAGATCATACTCAAAACACTTTTTGAAATTCCCTCACCCAACAGAAAAAGTCCTTATGTCCTTCCCTTTATACGTTATGAGCAATTTTGTATTTACAATATTAACTTTAACTGTCGCTTTCGTCTGTGGCATAACTTTTTTAGGTTATCCTGCTGCAACATCTATCCAATATAATTCAGTTTCTTTCATTACTCAATCGATGGGCTTATGGTGACTATAATCAGGGTTGCTAGTTTGTTTGTGGGGTAACCAGCAAAATTGCCTGGAAAAAGCTCAAACAAAACTAGTCCCTACTTGACAAAATTTGCCCCTGTATTTTTGTACAATGCAACACTTGTCAACGTTTTCAACACACTGCAATATGGCATACATCATTACATACTCATTCTATGTTGCTACAAGTGGATAGTTAATTGTAAACCTACAATGCCCCACTCATGTGACTATTAAATGCAGTAGGGGGGAAAAACAAAATTCTTCCAAAACATCAAAATGCTGTTTGGTGTGCACTTTCAATTTTTACCAGCCCAAAAAGGTAAAGAAACTCATGAACGACTGTCGAAAACCGCAGGAAGGAAAGTCAACGAATTGATCTACACTGTCATTCACTTCAAGGCTGTCAGTCATTTGACACTGAGGTCTTTGGGGCAGGGCAAGCCGCATAGACAGCTTGCTCAGCTAGGAACTGATGTGGCGAATAACAGGTAAAAATTTCCCATTGAAATAGTACAGTGACTCCCTCACTTCAAATGACAAAAGTATTATATGATGCACATCCAGTAGTGTGCTCATACCATGAAAGTTACGTTGTTTGTGTATACGAGTGACAATGACAACAAATTTGTTTGTATTTCTGGAGAAAGTACAACAAAACAACGAAACATCCCAGTTTTCTTCAATCCTAAAACAGTCCCTAAAACAAGGCATTACTAAAGATACAACATACTGCAAGATATATTCCAGATACAATATACTGTGAGGCCTTATCAAAAATGCAACATACTCTAAAACCTGCTCCAAGATATAGTATATTGTAAGGCCTATCTCAAGATACAGCATATATTGTAAGCCCTAAGTGAAGATACAACATATTTCAAGCCTATTACCCAAGATATTTCAAAAGTTACTTAGTTTGAATATTAACGAACAAGTTACTTACTTGTCTCCTCAAAACAAACGCACAATTTTGGATTGAATTTTACCAATGAATGGGAATCCAGTATTACATGGGGTAAAATGTAATTCAAAATAGAGCATTTGTTTCAAGGAAACGGTTAAGAGCAGAGTTGAGTGAATACCAAGATACAGGGTTTCCTCGATAAATCTTTTTCTTTTGTCTGTTTTCAGGTAACTCTGAGAAACTGTTTCTTTGTACTCACTGTGTGTCCCTGGAAAGTCTTTACTGGCTTCTCTACTCCCAGCTTACATACATGGATGCATTGATCAGTTGAACATGATGCAAAACTTGTGTTATTCTGCCAGTCAACATCTAGTGCTGGTGCTGTGTGGAAGGGGAATTGTTGCTTGCACTCCCCAGTCTGGGCATCCCAAATTATAGTTGTCTTGTCAACTCCTGCACTTAGAATGTAGTTACCCTTTTTATTCCATTTCAAGGCAAATATGGGGCCTTTGTGTTGACCTAAGGTACTGATGAGGAGTCCATCGGTGGACCAAATTCTGGCATGGCCATCATACGATCCTGTGGCAAGTTTATTTCCGTCACACTGAAAAAAGTATGAAAAGTGTAAAAGTAATCCAGTGAAAGACCTTTCAGATAGCTTGACACATCGATGAAAGATAACCTACAAGAAAAACTCACAAAATTACACAGGAACATATTCACAGTGCCATACACAGTTTCAGCAAAGTATTTCCACAGTTTTGAATAACAGATTTAGTACTGATCAGTGCTAAGGTAGCAATGCTGTTGGCTGTTTCAGCGTATCTGGATTATTACAGATGTTTCGTTCTACATTTTGGCATATATTTTAATGCACAAAGTCTGAAAACAAAAGTCAAAATGTTGGATGATACATTTATCATCTCATCAAAAAAAAAAGACGAAAACAGTTGAAATTTATGACCAGTAAGAGTCGCCCTCTCTTGGAGAGTTGATACCATCGAAATGGATACACTAGAATGACGTCGCTGTAACTAATCACACACTGAACAAATAAAGCCAAACAGTGATAGGTGGCATCTTATGCAGCAAAGCAAAACAGCTCTGCTGTCAGCATGTGCCCCATCATAATAAATATAGCTCGGGGTTTTGTCTGTTAGATACCTAACTACATCTTTAGGGAAAACAAAAGTAAATGCAATTGTTTCATTTTTTTAATTAACCAGATAATATGCAGGGAAAACTATATCCTGAAATGTAGCTGCTTGGGAATTGTATTATTCTAACTTTCTGTTTGATCTGTGTTACACTGTTCCCTGGGAACGCCTTTTGCTACACGGAATTTAGGGTTCACTTATTGTCCCATGAGGTTCTCGTCTATTTGTCTGGCTGAAACTTGAATGTCTATCCATATTAGGAGGAAAAAAAACTTACATTCCAGTCAAGAGATGTGACATCTTTGTTGCTTGGTACCTCCTGCCCACCATCTCTTATACAATGTCGCAGCACCATGTGTTGTGGGGATCCAGATGCATTCTCATTCAGATTCCATATCCTAGCGGTTGAGTCACCGGAACTGAAAAATATGACCACAGTAAGTTTGTCAAAACTTACGTTTTACACATAAGGGATGATGTACAATTTGTTCAGGAAGATCATCAAGAAATGATACAATATTGTCAACTTGGCATATGAAGATATGATCAAAGTATAATGTTATCAAACCTTGAAAAAGCTCAAATAAACAATCCTTTACAACTTTGCCAATACCTACATGTTGAAACAAATTGAAGAGAAAAAAATACCAATAATAGATCGACTGCTGTATGGTAACTGATACAGTATACCTACCTACATCTAGGAAGTTTACTACAAGTAAAACTGCCTTAGGTAAAACAGCAGTATCGTATAAATGTATTTTTTCCACAGCTTAATAAGACCCAATTACTTCTATAAATATGTCAACAATCTTGTAATTCATGACTGCTTCAGACTGGTGTGTTACCTACAGCCAGGCTGCATGGGTCTACAAGTATTATATAAGGTTTCACAGTTTTGTTCAGATCAATCCAAAAAATTATATTGGAAACCTACCATACACTATAATGTATGTACTTTTAGTTTTAAATTTAATTTCCTTTGCATGCAGAAATCTGTTTCTAAAAGTGGTTCCCAAACATTGCAAATTCTGTTGCAAACTTTAATTTCCTTCTTTTTTTTCTACCTGTGACTCTACGCCATCATGGAACATTGGCCCTACTTACATTAAAGAGTAATGTCAGATACTTTAGAGAATTCTAGTTTATTAGTTTTCTCAGTTACTTGATTCATGCAATAATTTTTCCATTCCTTTGATTTTATGGCAGACCCATGTATAATTGTCTGATTTTATGCTCTAAATTTATTGCTTGTATTGACTTAGTACTTTGAGCAAAATAAATCTGCTGTACTGTAGTATTCTGATGCATTTGTTTATTCCAATGCTTTCATCAAGGAATGCAAAGGCTGTACCTGTAAGCAAACTAGTTACAGCACCATCTAGTACTAGCAGGCATAAATACACAGCACTTGATAGAGCAGTTTTCAAAGCCAGAAATACTTAGAAACCAAACAGCTTATGACCAACAAAACTATTTTACATCAATGCTGTATCGCCAGAATTTCAAAAAGTGTGAATGGAAAAACTGTTTGTTTAGCTAGTTCATCCAACTCCATTTTGCTGTTCGTAACAGTAATTTACTTACTATCGATCCTATAATTCTGTTATCATAATTTTGTTAGTTTGTACTTACTCATAAAGTACTACCCACCTTGTGTATAATACAAGTACATGTAGCATTGGATGATAAAAACAGTTAAAAACTGATAATACACTAAATGGAAAAGCACAATCCTCTCATAAACAGCACCTGCAGACATTTCTTATTGAAAGCAATGCAAAAAACAATGTAATAAGTAACATTGTTAGATGTGCAATTATTAGATAGAGGCTGGTAAGGACGAAATCACTGAGTGATTTCAAGGAGCAATCCTCTGACATATTCTCTACGGCAATGGGTTTTATTTGGTAAAGAGTAAAAGAACTGGTCATATGTTACTAACCCAGAGGCTAACAAATCTTGGCATGGGTTCCATGCACAACTGAAGACTTCAAGTTCATGTCCCCTGAGAACTGTGGCTTTACTTGCAGGTATCTCTACACCAGACTCCACCTCCATTGGTTCATTATGGTTAGCTGTTTAGAAATCCAAAATGAAGAAAGCCATATGAATAATCCATACTTTAAAACATATGCATATATCTTGCTCTAAGGAATTCTGGTTCAAAGTGTCAAACAACTCAGCGGGTTTATTGCAACATAATATAATGTGAACATACACAACACTCATATAAATTTCTGACCTAAATTACATCTCATTAGAGTAAGACCTGGGTCACACTAGCGGGATTCGATACACAATTCAACTTTCGACTAAATTAGTGCAAATTGAGTTGATTATAAAAGTTGTTCGGAATAAAATAGCGTCACAATGCCTCTCAATCCTGGATGTCTTGAAAGAGAAAAATCGATTTCGAAGTTCCTATTTTGCGTTCATAAATGTAAAAAGCAATTCGAGTTGTGCAATTTTAGTTGAAAATTGAATCATGTGTGGAATCCTGCTAGTGTGACCTGGGCTTTAGAGTTTGAACATCTTACAAATTACCTTCACCAAAATATCTGTGATACATAGTCAAGTTAAACTCTCACAAAATATACATCAACAACATTAAACTAATAACAAAGTCATCATTGATCCCTGTTTCTTCTCCAAGTCTGGAAATTATTTTGATGACATAAGATATACCTTACTGTCATGTTAATATCATGACACACATATGACTTGGAAAACTCATTTTGCAAATGATATCAATCCTTCTAATCAATTAATCTCAGTTTGTTTTAAGGTAACAAACTCTACAGTACTTTTGTTTCATGAGATGTCAAACCATTCAATTGTTGCAGAGGACTGTATTACCTGTACATTTCTTTGATGTCAATACACTGATCAAACAATAGAGAACAAATCAATATTAACCATGTTCAGCTTATCAACTTTCAACGAAACATTCCTAATTCAAGACCTGGAAAGGAACTTCTTCTGCAAAGAGACTTGGCTGCCAAATGCTAGAAGTGTTTTAAGATGATCACCAGTCAGTCTATGACTATGAGCTTACTTTCTATTGGCTATGATAGTTGTGACACTCACAAGTCAGCAAAAATACCTTTATGATATCACCTGTTGGCATACAAAAGCAGCAATGAGTTTCAACGGTATTATGACAACCTGCCACACAAGACACAAACATTTTTCTGAGAACTTTGTCAATATTGGGCTGATTTTATGTCTCAACATTCACTGATTAAACATTCTCAATGAACATTCTCAAAGCTTTAAGTTCCATTATACACTTTTTAATACAAAAGGGAGTACCATCACTTGATCAATGAATTCAGCCTTAGTAAGTTGAGTTAATATGCCAACAAAAACATATTTATCAAATGAAATACTAACAAATAAAGCCACTCCCCCCCCCCCCAGCCCACAGAGTAATACTACCAGTGGTACACACTTTGTTGAACTGAATTATTTGTGGTCTCTTCAACTTTAACTTGGACGCTGTTCTCATCTTTGATAATGTTCTGTGAGTTGGATGCTGCCTGTTTACTGAGTTCAGCCTTTCTATTGGCGATGATATCTGGCATCACTGCGTCAATTAATGAGAGAGAATCCAATGCCCTGGTATCAATAACACTCCCATCCTACCAAAAAAGAATAACATCAAAGACACTGTTATAATATTATCATTCTTACATATATGACTCTGTTTATCATGTTAATAACTGATTGAATGGATGCAATTAGAAGCATAGTCCAGACGATGTCCAAAATATTCTTGTAAGATCCATTAATACAAAAAAACATGTATGTTAACAACTCTCAATCCTCGAGTGTATTGCTACAGATCATTTGAATTAAAACTGTCAAATTTCTGAAACCAGCTGATCAAGCATACAGAGTGGAAGTGTAGAAGTTGTACAGAAACAACAAAACCATGCATGTGCATGTTTTACAGTACATCACCATGCCCTTATGTTGCTTTAGTCGTGAGGCTATCTCTAATGTTATCATTTATGTTACAATTTCCATACATATTTTGCACCAAGTGAATGTTGCTTTTATGTCGTGACAATGCCTGATATGATCGTCACTGAACATTCTTCACTTGAAACAGGAGTTTAGCAAATGTCTGGATTATTATTCTTGTAAGGGCTGTTGGTAAGTGAATAATCACCACATCATCGTATGTGAGCGTCCACCAGGAGGTATCAAAGATACACTATGCTCATAAATATATTAAGAAAGTGCTAATTTACAGTTTCAATATTATTCTTTTACAGTCAGAACTTTGTGGGATTGCTGATGTTGCACAAAACATTTGATAAATAACTCATCTACATCATTGAGTATCATCAATAATCACTTTTTTGGTTGGTGTCATTTTTGTGGTAAATTCTTTTTAGCAAAATAATATATGCCCCAAAATATTATATGCCCTATAATAATATACACCAGATCTTAATGACTCCATAGATTCTCTGCATTTCATGCAAGAGTTCGGTTAGTTTGGAATCCTGACGTTCTCCCAGCAGATACAAATTTCAATGCAGAGACAACTTGCAAGGTTTTGATATTGCATGTTGCATTGTCTTGCAGCTGAAAACTTACAACCAGAAAGCCAAAAGGCTTTGTGATTCCTTGCCATATGGTTATATCATAACAAACATGAAATATCCACATGACACATATGAGATCAAAGACAATTACTGTTCTTGAAACACCATATTAATAAGCCTTTCACCTCCTCTAAAAACATAAACATGCAAAAGTTGATAGAAATCATCTATTTAACATGGGCAATACACATACTAAATATGAAATCACTCACATTGACCTTCTTGGGATAACATGATGAAAAGATTGTGACTATTAAATACTGAACTACTGAATATGAGCAATTCATATGCAAACTACGATATTACTCACAGCTTGTCTTTATGAGACACAGGAGTTCACATGATTTTGACCCTTTGACCACTGGTGAATCCAAATGACCTTTGACCTCCACCAAAATCAGCAGGTGTCATCTACTCAGTATGGGCTATCCACATGCCAAATATGCCCCCAATGTTACCCTTCTCGAGATATAGTGTTTGCAAGGTTTTCATATTTGACCTCTGGTGACCTCAAATGGCATTTGACCTCCATCAAAACAATACTATAGGTATCATCTATTTAGTATAACCAACCCACATCATAAATATGAGATCAGTCAGGGTTACCGTTTCTGAGATATCATGTTTGTAAGATTTTCACATTTTGACCTCTGGTGGTCTCAAATTATGACACTTGACCATGGACCAAAAAGGCAATAGCAATCATCTACTGTACTCAGTACAAAAAACCCACATACCAAATATGAGATCAGTCATGATTACGGTCATTAAGACATCACATTTACAGGTTTCCACATTTTGACCTCTAGTGACCTCAAATGACCTTTGACCAGGACCAAAAACGATAGGGATCATCTGCTCAGTATGACCAACCCAGACACCACGAATGAGATCAGTCAAGGTTACCTTTCTTGAGATACAGTATCATGTTTACAAGCAGCATAATATACACACACACCCACGCACATGCAGTACACAAACACACACACAAATGATATCGCCATCACATAGGTTCCTTGCCTGCCTTCAGCAAGGAATCAAAATCTGAGGCACTAATCCCTTCTTATACAGTGCCTACAGATGCAGACATCTCAATCATTGGTGGTTACTATGCAACTGTGTGGTCACTGTTCCTTGTAGTTTTAGACAGGAATAGAGTATACTTGACAGGGACTACAGATATGTCTTATATACAAGAGAAAACAAATTCATGAGAATGAAATAAATTATTTGTACGAACAAAATTTCAGCCGATCAGTAATCATCAGTAGGATCACTACTAGGGCTAGGTGTAACGTTCATGAGCATAACAGAGGATATTTGCCCATCGTTCATGCAAATAGTTTCAATTAATGCAAAGTCTCTATTTACTGATATTGCATTTCTCTAAAGGCTTTTACCTCGTTGACACTAATTTCAGCCTCCACAAACTGTAACCCTTTCTGAATGATAGAGATGAGCGCTGCCGGTGGCACCAGTGCACCATTGATATTTGATTGACTGATGTGAGATTCAATACCAAACGTGAATGCAGAGTGAGTAAATCCTGGAGAAAAATTCAAAGAAAGTAACTATTTACATCAATGTATTAACTCAGGAATTGTCTGTTATATGCATACTACAGTGACTACTGAGCAGTATAAATGTACTGTAAATGAAGACCTCCATGCAGTTTTAAGTACCACCATCTCCAGATGGTTAATCTCCCGATGAAGAGTAACCCATTCTATGAATGGACACACTCAGCTGGATGTTTGGAGAAACTCCTTTAGCAAAACAGTGTCAACAACTTTTTACTCCATAGAAACAGTAAGTTTTATCATGTTAACTATATTCTTGCAAAGTCAATTGGCTCTATAGGGTGATTGTCACAGTTGAATACACCAGGACCAAGTTTGATACTGTAGAATATACATAGTGAACATAAAATGGTCAACATTTATAAAGATCATTACGAAAGTAGAATACAGGGTCTGATGGTCACGGAAGAGTAAACTTCTCAGAAATTATTCTCAAATTTAAGAGCAAACTTCGAGCATACAAAGCGATGAGTTTGCCATTGAAGCAAGGACATGATTGACAAATCAGTGGTGGACATTAGAAGGAACCTGGATATTGCTGTATACTGTAGTACAATATTTGTCCACACTGTGCAACTGTAATCATTAGAGCTTAGCTGCAGTAAAGTCTAACAACAAACAATTTCACTAGATCTATATCTGAGTAAGTGCACAATGCAGGACACGATACAGCAACTAATTCTCTTGCTATACATTTTAGACTTTCTTCTCTTTTGCAAACCAATCAGAAGCTTACACACAATAGTAAATAAATGTCAATTTCTGAGGTACAGTGCATATAGCATTTACTGAATCTCCATGGGATATGACGATGGAGTTTATTGGGAAGCTAACTTTCAGCAGTGCAAACAGAAATCTTCTGGTTCTATTTCTGAGCATTGATAAGATTGAGCAATAACAGCAAACATAGTATTAAACCATTGAGACTGCTCCTTTGTGTCATGAAAATCTTGATGATAGTTTTCCAAAGCAACAGTCCCTGAGCTATGAAATTATGACACTATGAGAAAGTGGATTTGCTGCTTACATGGTTTGCGAACATTGAATGACTACAGTAGATCTCAAAGCTTTCCAAATCCTGCTCAGGGCTGTACCAGCAGAGAAATAATTGATAGTGCAATTCAACATTCAAGCAATACTCAGTTCCACTAGCCATGTTAAACAGTAAAGGAAGGTTAAGTACAGTAATGAACTATATACGCAAAAAATGGCTGCTTATTTTCATTGTCCTACACTACTACAATCTTCGTAACCAACTGAAGGTAGGATAATTGGATGTCAACAGCTGCTGGTGTTGTGGCAGCCTTCAAAGCAATTTGCTTTGAATTGTGTTGCTTTCAAATGTTCATGTAACAATGTGATTCACTTTAGACCACCAGCTTACTGATTTACAACATGCATGCACTCTGTTTTCAGGTCAATTTGTTCAAGCATACCTGACTCTTGTAAATATCTGTACACCAGAAAATTGACTTCGTCACTGCTTATACTCATTTTGTTCCTTTACAAAGACTGAAAGAAAAAAAACAAAGCAATTAGTTACATACTAAACTCTGTGATGCTCATTACAATTGCAACAGAAAATATCAAGACATGCATGCAAGTAAGTCATGTTATTGCTATACTGCAGAATGAACAATCACATCATCACCACACACACTGGAGCTGTATCACATCATGTGCTGGCTCCACAAGTATCCACAGTGACCAATTGTATGTTAGACAGCTCAGTGGATATCCCTGTAGGTACTGTACATAGTCAGTTTACTATTCACTGTATCACAAAATCATTACCACATACACTAGCAAGAAAGCACATTGATGCAGTCTTTCACTCCATTTGCAACAACTAGAGTAATCTTCCCATGTTTTACAAGTAAGTAGCTCTGTATAGCCTAGACTAAAGACTTAGGGTTTGTAGCAGTTCATGGATTCAGAATTCAAGGACTTTTGAAGGGCATTTCAAGACTTCAGACAACCTTTTAAGTACAGCACACTAAAATGGACTTCCACCTGAAAACTTCACTCAGATCATCAAGTACATCTGCATGTTAAATCATACTTAATAAAGTGTCTGTGTACCAATCTGCTAGAATGTTAAAACAAATTAAATTGAGAATGCTGGAATCTCTACTAATACAGTACACACCAAAGAATCAACATCAACTTGAAAGACAAATTAAACATGAAGACATGGGTATGAACCATAACTTTGAACATAACAGAACAAACAACTAAACATTTAAGTTTACCAGCCTGCCTTAGTAGTTTACTAAAACTGCACAACCAGCAGCACCGTTTGCGTGCGAAGATCAGTTTGTGATTGAGCCTTAATGTTATACTGTAACATTCTGTTTTGTTAAAATTCCCTTTGAAATATTTTGTTTCTCTTTTGTCAAAAGTACCTCTGACTTTTCTTTCTCTTCTGGTTGTCATTAGAATCATGGAAAATTCTGACTTTATAAAATGAAACTGAATGAGGTGTGGGAGAACCACATAACAGCCATGCAGGGCATCTTATCTGCAAATTATGAACCATGCTACTTGTATGTATACTTACTTAGTTACTAGGGCTGTCTGATAAGTTAGATATGATACTGGACGTTTAAACAGTTCAGTATATACGTTTGTATACCGTTTAAACGTTTTCAAAATATATCATTTTAGCATACCACTCTCTTCCTTCTGGATTCGTCGGATACGTACGATGCTTGCTGCTTGTTTCGATCACAGTAGAGATCATCACACACATAGTTTTCTACTGTAAATGGTTACTGTATGTCCGAAATAACTGGTAAATGAATCCATTCAAACATGTATCCCAGTACTCCATTCACGTTCAATCTTTACCAAAAAGTAAAATCAATTACTATTCTTGTTGATACATGGCCGTATTTTTACCCATGACCAATATTTTTCAAGTTATGTAAAAAAGAAAACAACATTCATGAGCATTTCCAGAAGAACTACGTATATCTCCTTAATAAGTTCAATGTAAATTTAGCTTTTAGTCATTTAAGCTTAAGCCCGTATACACAAACCATATATGCAAAGTGACAGAGAGCAATCATTCAAAACCCATAGAAATATAACTAGGCTATGAACATATATTTCTATGATCAAAACCCTTCAGGGAGCCAACTTCTGCTATAGTACCTCAAAACTTTAAATGTAAACATTTTTAAGTAACTAGGATCAATGAACAAAACAAAATAGGCCTAACATCATTGAAATGTTTCACGAAAAAGTCTGAAACCCACAACTTGTGGTAATCATGTCAACATTTCATGGCCTAATTCTGGCAGGTTCGGTGGCCTTGTGCTCCCAGGGGACAAAGCGTATTGAAAGATTGTCAAACTTTTCAGAGTCAAGTAGGGTCTGGTTTACAGGCTATGTATTGCTGTATTTTTAAACACACTAGCGTTAAGGTGGAAGATAGGGTATGTCAGAAAAACTGAATGCATGTGTCAGCTGGTTTTTGCTGGAAAAGTTACATTACAGGCTGTAGGCCTATACAGACTAACCTGGGCAGTGACACAAAGGTTTTCACATTTTCTCCCTTTTTTACAACGTAGTTGGGAATAGATGGCGGGAAATTAGCTTAAAAGAAGCCATGTTTTTTTTTCCTTTATTCAGCACACTGTAGTAATATTGGGTACTGTATGTAGCAAAGTGTAAGCACCTTTCACTGCAGTGCATAAATGCAACATGCAGTTATACCAATATATAGGCAGATGCAAGAATTTTTGGAGTGTTGCAAACTTTGCAAATTGTACTGACACTGACAATTCCTTGGTACTTCTGTACTACTGTATGAATGTTCAAAGAGAATGGTAAAATATCACAATCACATGTAATTATTATCATACCATACGGGATACAGTATTCTGAGTGAATGGTCAATAATTGGGATCAACAGTTCTTTGGTTACTACTGCACTATGACTGTTCAGAAAGAATACTAAAACATAAAAATCAACTGCTTCTTAATTGCTCCTGTACTATGACTGTTCCAAGTGAATGCTCAAATATCAGAATCAACAGTTCCTTGATTACTATTGCACTATGAATGCTCTCAGTGAATCAACGGTTCTTTGTTTACTAGTGCTGCACTAGGAATTACTGTACTATTGTATGAATGTTAGCAATGAATGCCCAAACATCAGAATCAACAATTCCTTTGTTTCTACTGCACTGTAAATGTTCTGAGTGAATCAACATTTATTTGGTTACTAGTGCTGCACTATGAAGTTCTGTACCATACTAATTACTACGAATGTTAGGAGTGAATGCTCAAATATAAGAATCAACAGTCCCTCTGTTACTATTGCACAGAAAGGTAGCTATTGACTATGTGTCTAGCCTAACATTTCCAAATCACAATTTTTGCAAACTTAGGTTTGACAGACTGAAATAGTGAAGCACACCACCACTGTTTGTCACTTCCTCAATATGCCAACAGTGAACACACTCAATGCACACCTTGGGATTGCTAATTTTGTTTTGGGTTGTTCTTAAGAAGAAATAATGTCACCTTTGATGACACAATTTTTCATTGGATGAATATGGCCTTATTTAAGACAATACTAATTCATAACAAAACCTTCTGCCTTTTGTTGGTGCAACTGTCACAATCTTTGAATAAAAGATTTCCTTAAGGGTTCAATCAACGGTCACCCCATACAGTCTAAATGTTCAGAATGAATGCTCAAGTATCAGAATCAACAGTTCTTTGGTTACTACTGTAGTACATGAATGTTCTGAGTGCTTTTCTGTGCAAGAAAGTTTTCCCAGCTGGGGTGTGCCAATGTACAGGAGGTTAGGTGCCCTGGTTATACTGTACACTCACTGTGGAAGTCCTAACAGATCTTTGTAAAAATTACAGTGTTCCAATCTGTCATGAAGTGACAGATTTTGGTTTTGTCTTTTGTTGTATATAACTTTGTATACTCACAAGGGGAGTGTCCTCGTTTTTGGGCCCTAAGCCTAGGAAAACTGTTTGTTACACTACGGCATTAAGCATGCAAAAGCTTAAAGGCTGTATTGCATCACCCTAAGCTATATTTTTACCTCCTGGAAAGCAAAATTCTCAACTGGTTCTAAGTTACAGTACTCTTAGATTGACAGCAAATTCGAAAGATGCAGAGCAGCTCGTATTACACAGCGTACACAGGGATCCATTGTTTTGATTACACATGTGGAGGAATTTAAGACTGAGGGAGGGACTATAGAGGTAGGTGGTTGGGAGAATTGAGACTGTCTAAGGTGATGAGTTTTTGTCTTTAAATAACAGGGAATAGATATTTGACATGTGGAGGAATTTAAGACTGAGGGAGGGACTATAGAGGTAGGTGGTTGGGAGAATTGAGACTGTCTAAGGTGATGAGTTTTTGTCCTTAAATAACAGGGAATAGATATTTGACATGACTTAGTCAGGAGAATTAGATCATCAGGAGAGTCTACAGTGCAGCTTTAGATGTGCTTAATACAAATTTGTGGACAGATATTTGGCACTGCAGTCTATGGCATAGCCTAACAATGGGCTTGCAAAAACAACGACACAGACCTTCATCAGACTGCAAGGCTAACGTGCGGTAACGTTGGGCCTGATGTTACGGCCTTTACTTAAAAAAGTTTCACGGTATACCGTAGCCTAATGTTATCGACATCATAGCACGGAAACGATAGGTTACGTAAAATTAAAAGAACACTTGTTGCAAATATAGTGTCCTTGAACAAAGACATATGCATTAAGCCGATGTAAAATAAAACCACTGATACCTTTACACACTGAAAAGACGGCTGCGAACTCTATTTTATCCCTGAATGTGTTTGTATTGAATCACATTTGCTCCATAGCATCAAAATCCTTAAGCCATTGTAAGTACACTTATCGTTTATGAAACTTAGATGTTATGTTGTTAACGAATAACAGCATAGCGACCTCAATTTGTATGCACCATGTACAGTTTCAGTCAGTCAGTAAAATCCGCCGTTTACAGTTTTACCACATAAGATTGATTTCGATGGTGATGTGAACGGAATATGCATATTGCAGCGGACTAGTTGAAAATATACGTGGTGAGGTAATAGCGGCAATTTATGTACTTTTGATTATTTGGTGGTATTTTAGGTTGATTTACCCTCGGGTGGAGGGTTAGCTTGATGGCTAGAATGTCTGTCTTGTGGATCCCCGGACCAAATCGAGGGGGAGCCATATGGAATTTTCGGGATTCAAATTTGACGTGTTCAGTAGCTTACAATGGTGCGGGGGGGGGGGGGGGTATTTTGGTTCCTGTTGTCCGATTTATGTCTTGCCCGCATCACGTTGCTTGGTACATCTGATGGGTTTGCTCAGCTGGGATACACTTTTGTCCATCGGATGGAGACGTTACATGGCGGTCCCGGGATCAGGACTGGGTTTGCTTTGGTTTGAATTGGTGATGTCTGGTTTCACCACTTCGATATCCTCTGAATACTTATCGAAAAGACTAGGCACCATCAACATGGTAAAGGGTACTTGATACGCTGCAGTGTAAAATTCCTCAAATTTGATCGATTACTGCCCGTAAGTTCGGAAGAAACGTTTATCAAATATCCCATGAAGACAAAAACATGGGGAACTAATTTGCCACAGAAGTTTGGTCCATATGGACTTTAATGTGGGGGGAAGGGGATTTGAGAGAATTTACTAGGTGGGGTCCAGGGACCCCTGATGGGGTTCAGGGGGAGAAGCCCAGGAATCTCTGAGGTTTTAGCAAATCTCTTGGTAAAAAATTAAGTCTCAGGATAGGTGTATGTTGGTCTATACTATACTTCAGGAGCTGAGTGGGGGGGGGGGGCAACTGGGGGAAGGCTCTGACTGGGGTATTTGCCCCCCATCCCCACCCCCCTTGGTGCCGCCCCTGCGATCTCCTCCTAAATGGTTAGTCAGGTAAACTTCAAACTTGGTGGGCAGGTGCCTGGGAATGAGATTCAGTGTCCGCAAGACATCATAGGTCAAGGTCACAGTCACTAAAGCGCACAACACAGTGTGTTGGGGGTTGGTAGTGCATAGTGTGAACCTGGCCTTTACATCTTTGCCATTTCATGAATGTGACGCCTTATTTCAACCTATGCAAGCATGTTTTTGGCTGAGTGATCATGTCTGGTAGCAATGTAATTTTCCATGCGTTGGTACCTTAACTCATTCAGTATGTGTTTACAGCTAGCTTATATTCCTGCTACACAGTTACACAGGAACTGGGGATGTTTACCCATTATGAAGATAACACTGAAGCACGCACAACGCGCTTTTCATAGCATTCAAAACATTCAGAGTGACGCGACGGCGTGTGAGGATATCCGAGGCTATCCGAGGAGTACTTTGACGCGCACATATTTCTAGGAATACATTGACGCATGCTCGATTTCTACTCACATGTCTACGCCCATGCAGGTATTTGTGCACTTTGACGTTTGCGCGTTATACTTCAAGTACTAGATTACTAGGCTAAGTAACTTGAATATCCAGCACTTCTATTCAAAACCGGCGATCTGAATCTCTGATGAAAATAATGTACAGCTCAGGGCACTCCGGAAGTACATGAAATGATGTATAAGTGACATGCAACTCCTTGGATTGCCTACTTGTTTCACTAATGCGCAGCTGGATGACGCACATGTGCAAGTACGGTTAGGGCCGACTTGTTTTCTTCCCCTCACAGCAAATGGAATCGCCCAATGTTTTAGGCGCCATGAACGTTAATATCTATCGCTTAATATTTTTTATTCGCTTTTGCCATATGAAGAAAGGGCGTGGATTTCCTCAAAACAATGACACTTTGTAAAATCCCCAAAGCTCATGATTTTTCACATTCTCTGTGTTTTTCTCACCCTTTTCAAACGATTCTGCGTTTAAAAGTGGTTCGTGTAAATCAGTGTGTCAAAACATTTATTTTTCGACGGGCTGATGCAATATGCACGACCTCACAACATCGTCAGAAACTAAGAACTGTTGTTAGCAGGAGGTATTGAAAAATCTTTTAGACCGATTTCTACAGTTTTTCCAGCATAAGGTTCCACGAAACACGGTAAGAAAAACAGAGCATAGAGCGCATTGAATTTGTGTGCTGTTGTTGACATAACGTAACCTATGGCGCATGTGAACAGGGCTTATGAAACAAATAATTCGAAATGAGGATTTTCGTAGGGTTTTTTTGTAAGAGAAAACTGCTGCATGGATTTAGAGAACGCATTACGTTTTTACTATTGAGAGTGAAAGCTAAAGAGGCATTCAATACGGCAGGCATCCTGTCATATGGTGGTAATATGATATAAGTCATTGACCCTAATCAAATTCACCATCGGACCTTGTCTGGAGCAGAATAAAAAAATGAATTTGGAAGTTTCAGGATCAGGATGTTTGAATGCACTTAATAAAATGTTGATCGTGGATGAACACCTGCAAGATTCTCTTCGATAAGTGTTACTCAGAAGATAACGAAATGAACCAAACAGTACCAATGTAAACCTCATCCCGAGAGCAACGGACGGCAGTGACGGACGAGAAGGTTTTCCCCAGTCGTTAAGTACCCCTTAAAGTAAGGAGGACTTAAGCAGCTCACGAGACAAAAGGAACCCCATTTGATATCACCAAATACCCCCCTCAGCACTACTGTCAACAACTTTGCTGAACAAGCAATTATGAGTCCCTAGAAAATTCCCAAGTAGTTTCAGGGGTATAAATATTTAAATATATGAATATATATATATATTGCAAGACCTACACTGTAACCATCAAACCAATTTTCCACAGGAAAGCTGACAGACCGAAGGGAGCCAAGAACCTACCCCTCCCCCCCCCCCCCCGTCAGAAATATATCTGGACCTCATGTGGCCATCGGAGGTCCTCAGGCTGAAACATAAAAGATCTCTCTCGCATGCTGCGCGTGAAAAGTTTTGAACCAATCAGCATCCATTGACCGTATGAGGGGCGTCGTGTGGCCGACCAAATATTGCTATCGGGGTGGGGGGTGGGTGGGGGGGGGATGTGATACTTAGCTGAGCAGGAACATATCAAATTCCATTGAGGAGTATTTCAAAGTTAAACTTGGATGAGGTAATACCTATAATTGCATTCGATATAACGTCGATAGGTTTGAGGAAACTGTTGGCTAGAACCCAGTGCGTGGTCTGCAGAGCCATTCATTGCTTACCTCTGTATACCTACAGTGATCATGATATGTATGTCATTATCTATCGAAACTTGTAAAGCTAAACATCTATACGATCCTCAATTTAAAGTAGTTCCGTGTTTAGCCCTATAAGGACAGACTACCTCATCACACTCTCAATTTATCGTATACCTTTACTTTTTTCCGACACTGCTAAAAATTCGATGCCAGTCGATGTGTTCGACATTAGATATCAATTAAGTTGATCGGTTTGAGTAAAAGGTGACTAGAACCTGTTAGGTTGTCTTGAGGGCCATTCATTGCATGACTCCGTATACGGGGTGACCTAAGCGTGGGTTGTGTTTGTAGGTAGCTGTACCAGAGCGGCGCCAATCACCTAGCTATATCATTGCTCTATGTGCCAACGTAGCATACAAGTAGTTGCATGGTTTGCATCCCTATGAACTCAGGTGGATACACTGTTCTTCTGCCTGTACGCTATTCTTCATCACTACTATTTATTTTTTTACCTGTGACAATTTACTCTTCCTTTTAATTAAACTTTGCAAAAGTACCACCAAATCAATCGATCACCAACATACAAAAGACAACGAAAGTTTAATTTTGTTGATTTTTCTTTGTAAAAAGTAGAAGAGCTTTGTTGGCTATGGAAATCTCGGTCGATCCCTCACAAACAGAAGTTAACAGACTCCAACTGATCCACCACACACATATACATCTGTAAGTATCAGTATATTCTACCCAGTCAACGGATGTGATTTATTTAAAAATGGTTTTCCCCCTTTGACTCCCCCCCCCCCCAACAGACCAACACTGCATGAAAAATACTACCATAACTGAATCATCAGTAATAATGTGTTTCTTCTTCTATGCTTTCATGTAGTGAATGTTTACCCGATCACATTTAACTTCTCATATTCTTACATGCTGCGACGACGAATATCTATAACATATCAGTGCTATATGTAAAGAACTTGCAAATATAAATGATAGAGGTTTCTTTCAAATATACCACGTGATCTTACTTTCCGTGTATTGAATAAAGGTCATTGGTATACACACTAATCGACAACCCATGATAATGTATTTAAGTGGAATTGAAGCCCTGAATTTAGTAATTAATTTTGGCCAAGGTTTTCAAGAGTTACTACGCATTCTTGAAAATCAAGGACACAGAAAATCATCGGTCTGTATGATCAGAATTGAAGCTTTGGAAAGAAAGCAAAGAAATGAGTAGATTCTGATTCAGATTCATCCAACTTTATTTCAAATCTCAGAGTAAACACAGCAATAATAATAATAATACGTAGCCCACAAAGTGATGAGATATGAGGAGAAACAACATGAAGCTCAGGAGAGCTTATGAACGTTGGTACCCCCTTGAAAAAAAGAGTAGAAAAAAGAAAGTAAAAAAGAAGGAAGACAAAAGAAAAATTAACTGACGATGACAAAGGGAACAAACAAAAGAGAAATAAAATACAAGTCAGAGGTAGTTTCTGATAAGGTGAGATTTTAAATGTCTTTTCAAATTGTAAATAGCTTTACTATCAAAAAAGAGTGCGTTCCAGAGTTTGTCACCAACAAAACGGATCGTGAGTTGGAAGGATTTAAGTCTGAAGTAAGG
This sequence comes from Stichopus chloronotus, assembly GCA_021234535.1. Classification (NCBI taxonomy): domain Eukaryota; kingdom Metazoa; phylum Echinodermata; class Holothuroidea; order Aspidochirotida; family Stichopodidae; genus Stichopus; species Stichopus chloronotus. The sequence goes on from CM037831.1 coordinate 1,175,089, forward strand.
AATAAGTAGTTAATTATTGGACGTATTTATTAGAAGTAGAAGCGACAGTAGTATACTACATGTGCACACTAACTGTGCAGTACAATAATCCATGAATAACAACATGCTATGACGTCATTCGGTATATGATTACGCGATGAATTTCCTCGGTGATAGGAGATTCTTTCCCTTCATAGACTAGTTGCAGATAACACACCGCAGATATCTGCAAGCAACAGAAAATACTGAAGAGATGCGCAGATTGTTAGTTTCAAGGTCCAGTCACTTTCATGATTACAATTCTATGTCATGGGATTAGTAGAAGTTTGTTCCATTTAATAGGTCAGAGAAAAATTATTGGCATAAGGCCTATGCAATTTAAGCGTCGTGATGGCTTTTTAAAGCAGACATTTTGTTTTCGAAACTGTACCGAGCAGTTTTATTAGTTGACCTAGTAAGATTTCTCGTAAAAGCAAAATATATTAAAAGGTAACTTCAGTTAAGTAATGATTTGATACGTTAAACCTTATTCGTGATTTTTTCAAAACAAGTGTAGTGTATTGAACTGGTTGTCGTCCATCTTGGTTTTCAAAAATATCATTGTCACTCATGTTGGAATTTGAAAATATTTTAAAAATTTCTGTGGTTTCTAAAATATCGCAGAAGTGCTCTGCTAGAGGAGCAACATGTTTGTCTTTATTAATTGAAGTATCGTTCTTTCGAGGCTTTGTGATATGACTGTACCGCATAACGGCATTAAAAAGTATACCAGGTTACTAGGGAATTCCCCTGCAAGTGTATCTTTCGAACAAACTTAAAGGGAAATAGGGCGTTTGTTTTAGAGAAAACATCCATATTTTTTAAACCAATGTTTGTGGACGTTGAATGATAGATTGTTCAAAAATAAGGAAGGACAGTAGCCTTCTTTTCAAGAAATAAGCTCCTCACAGATAGAAATTCAGTTAGCCTATTTCTTACTCAACACTAATTTGTTCATCCAAAGTTTTCAAAATTCAGATGATGCATCTTCCGTTTCTCATCATATGCATAATTCTTTGAGGAGATGAAGCTTTGGTAGATGTTTATCGATGAGACTGAATGGCTTAACATGATTACCGCTATTTCTTTTGTATGTCATGTTGGTGTATTCTAAACGTCCTATTTCCCTTTAAGTAAATACTCAAAACAAATGTAACTTAGTTGTGTTTAAAACTTGACTTAGAATGTAAACATACTCTTCTCTGAATATTAACATCATATCCCTTATTGCTTGATTCTTTAGATTTAGAGATAAAACGAAGTACAAAGAGTGGCAAATTAAATGGTTACTGAATATTTCAGAGAATTTAGTGCACAACTCTTGAGTACGGTATACAACTTACAACGTAAATCTATATTACCTAGATTTATCTTTAAATGCACGTGGTCACTAATGTAAAGATCATAGAGTTACCGCACGTTACCTTGATTGGGACGGAGGAAGGGCTGCAATGTACATGATAAGGAACTCAAAATTTCCAAAACACTTACCCGTGGATAAAAATTGCATCATTTCCAGAGAGTATATGCAGAATTTCGTCGTATTTTCTAAGGAAGATTATCAGCCTTAGTTGTGTGTGAAAAGATTCTAAAAGGTTCTAAATACCATTGTGTGGGATTATCTGTATGTATTTAAATTAAGATGTATTGAAGACTAATATAACCGAGTAAGGAAGAACAATCCAATGACAAGAATGTTAGAGCGCATGTTAACATTAAACATTATAACTAGTAGATGGAAATTGTTTGAAAATTTTGGAAATTAGATATTCTAATTGGGTTTTAAATTCTAGTCGAACGCTGTTTATCCCCAATGTAGAGACCTTTCTATGTATTGTCTAAAACGGAAAGAACTGTCGGACTCGATTAATTAAAATAGCAGACAGACAAATCACATTTAATATAATCTCCTGTTTAAAGTCACTCAAAAGCAAAAATAAATCAGTCAAAGTTAATTCACATTGACAAGAATTACCAAGATTTAATGTCTCTTTCCATCACAGTTTCAGTAAACAGTTTTGTCTTACGTTATACGTGACATTTCATAAATTCGGTGGCAACAGTTTAAGCTTTGAATCTTTGTTCTGCTTCGCCCATTTTAGCATAAAAGCTGAGAAGTACTCTTCAGATTTCTCTCAGGCTCTCCAGTCGCTTGGGGAGGGGGGGGGGGGTGGGTGCTGCTGTTTTCGGTTACATGAGCTCAATTCAGAAGACCTAACCGTCATCGTATCACAAAGAAATATGAAGTGTATCATATCCTTAGAACATTCTATGAGACATAGGAGGTACAGTTTACTACCCTGGCAGACAGATTAATTGACATTGGATTCTGGACATGAGATTCAAGCGTTCCTTCTCGAAAAGGGCCACCATCGTGCCAATGAAATTTGTAGAAAATGACTGGATTTTATATGTTTTACACCTCAATCCCATACAGCACTGACTCCCACTCTTTCGTTTTTGTAATATTATACTTTCTGTATTTCTTCTTAAATTTATGAGTTTTTTCATGTCTTTCTTTACTGAGATGAAACCAATCCTACTTCCAGTAATAGTCAATAAGCTTCTGGAATCTTATATTTAGATTTTTTTAAACAACTTTATACTTGCCTCATTTTTGGTAATATTCACAATTTAATACGGATCACATATCAGAAATACGAGAAAGAATCAGACTTGTAGTACTCGAGTACGTACTCGTACTCCAGCCCAGTTTATTGTACTCGTACTCCAGCCCAGTTTTCTGTACTCGCTCTCTGGCTTTTTATTCGTACTCGGCAAATTTTCAGATTAGATACTACTCGTACTCGTACTCGAGATTTTATACTGGTACTCGAGAGTTCGTACTTGTACACTTACTTGAGCCTTATTTATGCTCATACTCAAGACTTTGTAGTCATGTTCAGGATTTACCAGTCCTACGTTTGTGATGTGTATGCTGCTTTATGGACTATTAATCATCCTTGTGTGTGATAAGCTGAAATAATAAGGAAATGGACACAAATTTTATCTGTACACAGCGTACAACTCTCACAACATCCCTAAGTTGCTCTCCATGTTTCTTTCGCCTCACTAAGCAGGAAGAATCTTTTCTTGTTATCAGTAAATTTTTGTTAAAATCTGTTGCATGGTCCTGTCATGCAAACAGAGAAACACTTTGTCCTTCAGTTAGAATTGTTTTTAATATTTATTGAAAGAAGCAGCATGCTGGAATTAATGTGCGACTGTGCTTTTAGGGAAATTGGGGAAAAATAAGTGACTGAACTTGTTGCAATCACGCTCCCCTACCAAAATCAATGCATTAAGAGAAAGAAAGAGGATGTTCAGTTTGTTACACAAATATTTGTACTCATGAGATTGCACTTGTACTCAAATGACCTGAAAGTCAGGTACTCGTAGTTCAAACTTTGTACTCGTATTTTTACTAGGGACCTTGTACTCGAGATTTCGTATGCTCGCACCACAAGTCTGGGAAGAATATACTTATTTCCAAACCCCGAGTCTCTGAATTGAGAAAAATTAAAATATGAATAATGGACATTAAGGTACTTTACCTTATATCAATTTAAAAATTGATATATTCTTACTCATGATGCATCTAAAAGAAGGAAATTTAAATTATTGTCATATTATATGATATGGAGATGAGACATTATAAAGACTTACCATCATACTAGCACATGCAATTGATCTGAAATGGACCCCCCTATCACTTTGGTATAACGTATCCCCACCCTCGCGACCCACCTCTACCATCTGATGGGGGAGCTATTTGTAGGTATCACCGGTACTTGCATCTTCTGTATTATTTGCCTTTCATTTTGGCTTACATGGAGGGGGGGGGGGGGTGGGTCAAACATAGTAGCCCTCATCATCAAGTCACTATATATCTTGAGAAGATTATCGCGGACCAATTGCTAACGATCAGTTGAAAGGGGTTTATGATTTTCTTAAGGATGGGTCTTTCCCAAAACACATTAGGTTCTGCCTAGTGGTCTCTCTGTACAGGCATACGGACCCTGCAGAAGAGGATGCATGTTGTATTTGCCTACTAAAGGGGTGTCATTCTATAGTGCTGTCAACAGTGTTGTCAACAATAATTTTTTGATGCACCAACTTTCCAAAATTCAAATGATGAATTTTTCGTTAGTCTTCACATATATAACGTTTCGAGGACATGAGCTGTTGCAGCTGCTTATTGGTGAGACTGAATGGTTTAACATTGATCAAAGCTGTTTTCTTTGTATGCCATGTTGGTGTATTCTAAACGTCATATTTCCCTTCAACTTGACTGACATGGTCTGCAATAATAATTACACACAGATGCCAGATGACACTGAAATTTAACTTTCACCGTTGACCCACATAGCAAAGTAATTACCTTGCAGGGGACCACACATGCAGTGAGTCATATCAGATACACCTGATGACTACCACGTGACTGTCCCGTCACTACCATGTGACAACTGACAGCTATATCTGACAATAATCATCATTCATATCATATGTACGTTAAAGGGGAAATCGGGGTTTGACTGAGAAAATTCACCTTAAGTTGATTTTTCTTTCTAAACTGATTGTTCACCGAAATATAGAGACGTTGGGAGGTGTTTGAAGGTAGAAGAAACGGTAATTATTGCGTTAATTACTGTTGAATGAGAACTCTTAATATTTGTCGGGTACAAAAAGTAAACGTTCATGTACAAGACAAGACAGCCTCCTCTATACGATGACCAATCACAGTGTAAGGCTGAGATGACGTTATATGAATAAACATAACCGAATGTTTCCGGTTCCCATGCTGTTCGTGCATTGCTCAATGCTAAGTAAACACGAGTTTAGTGATAGTTGATGATACATACAGCCCACGTAGGCTACGTATGAAACTGTTCAGCCACACTTCCTCATACCTTGAAAAGGCGATAGTATTGAATATTCATATTTTATTCGATGAATATGGACGTTACAGACTTTCGGAGTTCTTCACCCATTTTTTGCGAATTTGACTCCTTTCTCGAAGTTGTCCACATGTTTTGAGATAATCTTGATCATATTTTTTAGTTATAACTCATTGTACGATACCGGTGAGGAATTGTAGAGAAATAAATTGTGAAAATAAGCCGTGATTTCCCCTTTAATCAAGTAACACAATAATGGTCCATGAGGACTGGGCAATAATGCAACCATGTACATTTACCACAGTCTTATTTTCGAGCACATCAAATCTTCCTTGTAAGTGCACTTCATCAGTATAATTAAAACTAAATGAAGGTAGATGAGAGCTGAGAAAGATACCCCCCCCCCCTTGTGCTGTTAGATCAGCTGTCGGAAGTGCTCTGTAAGGGTATAGCCATCAGTCACAGCAAAGTGGAATTGTTGCAACAAGGTGCGTTAGTCATATTATACGAACGGTCTGTTTATGAGAGGAAACAAAATCACGGAGCAGAACCTCTACACCATTGAAACGGAAACACTTCCCTAATTCCCATGTGAGTTTAGAAACATCAATTTAGTTGAAAGTGATTCGAGTGACCATTGAGTGTAGCTACGTGCAGGCATGATGCAATCAAGTTACGATCTGATCTGATCGAGCTAGTTGTTAAAAAGCCACGCTATGGTAAAACTCTCTCTGCCTGAGATGCAATTACTTTGTAATCATTTTATGGTAGCTAATTGATTCCATTCAGTCAGTTTGGTACCCTCTTATACTGCGAAGTTTCCCTTTTTTCATTTCTATGGATCGATACTAGCCCTCAGCGACCCGCCCTTTTACGGTGTTTCAGTTGTAAACAAAAGGACTGGTTGACAACACAAGTGATTTTGATTTCTCTCCATGGTGGGGGAACTGCTCAGTCATTGGTGTGGGGGGAATTCTATACCTACAGGTATGTATGGTCGCTGATTAGATGCAGAGACGGTTCAGAAAGCCAGAAAATATATAGTGTTTACAGGCTATTACTTGCTGGTAAAAATGGTGACAGTAAAGTGTACTGCTGATCCAAACATAAACATGGCAGTCTTTCCAAAAAAAATGTGTTTGTTGCACATTCGCAAGATGTGTGCCTTCATCCCGATGAAGCAGTACTTTTATTAGAGGGAAAAGAACATGCGCGTCAGCATATGTAACTTAAATGGTCTTCACATGTAGAAAAATAATGTGGACAAAATTCTGCATGAAGAAATTCCACTGATCATACAACTGCAGGGCTTAAATTCCAAACTAAGAACTAGAACTGCATTTGCCCACAAACACGCAGAATTGTAGTGCGTGGTAGGCTAAGTCCTTGTTGTTGGGAGTAAGCCAGTCTCTGTAGATCCGGTCCTCATAGGAGTTAGCATTTTTTGGGTAAGGCAGTGCCGTTTCCTGTCGACCCCTTTCCCAATCCATTCTTTTTTAATTATCACGCTGGACAAAACAAAAATTCCATTGGATCTCTCTCATATGTTGTTAAGTTGCCGACGCTTATCGTTACTATACACCGTATGTCGTACAAGCCTGTACTGCTCTGAGTTTTAAAGAGTACTCTAGTACTAGCTGTATATATGTCAAAACTGTCTTTCTGTTTCACCACTAAAATAGAACATGAGAGCAGTACATGAGTCTGTAGAAGGACGTCATGTTGTAACCACTAAAAAGCAGTGAAGCAGCACACGATTCTGTGACATCATATTTAAACACAATGGCGCTGTATTGCACACCAATTTGGAAACAACATTGACACTCCACGTTTATCACCTCATTGGGAAAAGGCCGAACCACATTTCATCACGTTTTCTGGAAATTTATCAGCAGGGCTCTCTCATCACTTTAACTCCTTAAATCGTTCTTTTAGTCGTGGCATTTGCTTTTCCTTAGTAGATTTTGGTTTGAAGACGACCGTAGCGCGCACTATACTGCTATTGCTAGGTCGAGCATGCATATTTGTATGAACTAAGTTACATCACGCGCAGGTGAGGCGTTATGAGCCATACAAGGCTCAACAAAAGAAATTGCTGGTCGACCAGTAATGACAAGATTGTAGTGCGGCGCACTACAATAAATATTCATTGTAGTGAACTACTCGCTACTCTACACTATAACAAGCACAAGTAACCAACCTGATCAGATGAATGTAAGAGGTTATTCCATGTCACTTGTTTCCTTAAATGTTGTACTTCTGGTGGTACATGGATATCCTCAACAGCCTGCATCCGTCACAGGAAAAACAAAACCCACCTTGTATGTGGATTGATTTGCACGCACGAGCTGCTACGGTAGCGTTGCATGTAGGCAGGATGAGATATCATTTCTTTCTTTTTTTTGAGATTGCATTTGACAAATTACCATTAATCACGTCTTCCTTGATCTAAAATTTGTTACATGAACTAAATGCTTTATATGTGTAAAAGCTGACTTCCCTCTTGTCTGTCATAACCTGATCCCCTTGATAGTCTGTTACCATGGCTACTGTCATCGTCTCTTTGAAATTATATTGAATAATGCTGAAATATTTTGTGCTCTTTATTTCTTTTTTCTGTTTATAGAAAAGTAAAACTTTGGAACATTTTTTATTTTCAGGACATAAATTTACTGATAGCCGATACCTCTCGAGAGTTATTTTAAGAATAAAGAAATATAAGTAAATCCATTTAACATTTTTATGAACCGCACGAAATCACGTGATTATAGAAACAATGAGGATCTGCAAAGACAGAGAAACGGGATTAAATGACTCATTTAATTTCTTTTTGAAATATAAAACATTAAACATTATAAAGTGTAATAGTTTTATTTCTTTCATCCTCTATTTTCCAACATGATATTTCAATCATCATTCCCATACATGTTATCACTCGTCAGCATCTTGCCACGCCAGAGTAAACCTTACCTTTTAAGGGTACGGAATAGAAGCAAACTATATACATTTTATTTCATAATTTGCAAAGTAAACTGTTGTCGTGACATTTCCAAAGACTCCGTTTTTACAGAGTAGCATACATTTTTATACCATAGACTTGTGTTTATAATTATATGTTAGGATAGTCCCGAATGAAGTACCGTATTAACGAAAGAAATCACGTGGTACTTTTCATTGGAATTGTATCTATGTGAAGAAAATCGTAAATGTTACCATGTATATGTCATTGTCTTATGTTAGTTTAACTTTCATAAAGCCTGTGTGACATTTACTAAAGTGTATACCATGTAAATGATACAGCGATCTGTTTCCAGGAAGGTATTAGATTTTACCAACGTACAAAAGAACGATTTACTTGCAGAAGCACACTGAGTCGATGCAGAGTTGTCCATTGCAAAATATTATAGCCATGAGAAGATGTGCTGTTCGCTTGCGCAATATCGAAGGCACTTAATTGACACATCCAAACTATGGCAGTCATGCAATGTCTTGATTATGTAACAGGCATATTCCACAATGGGTAAGACAATGCACTCTTTGAACTGTAATGTCGAGAATATTAGGAAGAAGCTGATACGAGCAAATTTTACGAAAATGTGAAAAAAAAATCATAAGCAGGTACATAATATAGCTTTTGAAAAAAAGAAATGAAAAAAGTAAAACGTAGGAAATGAATAACTGAGCGCAGTAACTTGTATTCCTTTAGAAATAAAACTTGCCAATGGTAAAAACATAATTGCCACAAAAGTCACCTCCTGTAAAACTGACAACACCATGAAGTTTTTGGCAAGCACAATAAATTATAAAATATTGATCAAACGATATTCAACGCTCCAAACATTGTGATAAATCTGTTGCATTATAGTTTGTATAAGTAGCCTACATATGTGCGTGGGTGTGTGTGTGTGTGTTTGAGACTTCGCTCGTTCGTATACCAAATTTTTAGCGATAGAGTGAAACCTGCTTGATATTCTATCCTAATGAAACTCATTTTCAATTAGTCTACGTACACCTTACGCATGGCGGCTTCATAGTCGTGAGGCAAAGGACGGAAGCGGTATTGTTTGTTGTTGTTACCATAGTAACTTTTATATTAGTTGGTAATGTACCCTGGGTACTGTTAGCTTCTATTGTTGTACTAATGTGTGATGTTATAACTGCTCTTACAAACCCAGTAGTAATCCTGAAGATGTGTGGAGACTGGTGTTAGCTATTATGGAATTGTCCTATGGTGAAGGGGAAGGTGAGTCCTTTCCTTATAACTTCTTGAATTTCTACAGCAATTATTATACCACGTGACATCTGGAAGGACAAAAGAAATGCGGTCAACCCATCACTGTCAGTCTAATGGTCATGCATAAAGACTGCTAATTTCATAAGGTTTTCGTATTAGGTTATACCGAGATCTATTAACATACTTCTGTTCTGTCCTTTGCTCAATATTGCTCTCAGGATATTAGGATAACTCAAATAAAAAAGCATCAAATTTAATAAACTATAAGGAACAGTTGAATAGATCATAACTAAAAAAATTCCTTCAATTAAATCGACAAAACTCGAGTGCAAATTCTCCCATGAGATATGCCTGCCAAATGATATGTTTGTTTGATTGACTCATAAGAACAAAGAACTTCTCGCAGCTTATAGCTGGAGGTATTCTACCATCACTACGGGTTCCTGTATAGATGACCTTTTACATAGGAACCCTTATTATCACTAACACCAACCACCCTCAATCGAAACTTCCGTTCAAAATTTTAATTGAATAGAAGTTAACTTTATTTTCTGACTGAACATTTTCTGACATAGCAATTTCAGGGCTTCATCAGCTGCAGCATCTTGAACCTGCCCACCCCCTCAATCTACCGACCACCTCCTCATATCTGTCACGCACACATACACTGAACACAAATGTTTCCTTGAATTCTGTATAAAACAAATCCTTCTCTTTACATAATAACTGTAAAACTATCTAATAATGAGTCACAAAACTGAATGTGGGGCAGTCAATTATTTTGGCCGTATCTCCTAATCTCGACTACAGTATAAAAATAATTCATTAAAGGCAAAGATGCTCCATTTATTCTATGACGTAATATGTAGTGGTTTTTATGACCACTTACTGGCGCCATTGCCAAGTATTTTAGTTTAGTTTTATTGTTATAGTTAAATCTGTTGTGTTAGTAAAAATAAAAGCAAGTTATTTTGAGCTTCGTATTGAGCTTCATAAAATCAAAGAATTCCTTTGAGTTTCTAACTCTCTTATTTACCTTACCAATTTTACTTTATGGTAAAACCTCAAAATGACATGCAGTTAGCTTTGCTTCTTTTAAGAAATAATATTTTTAAAGTTGATATTAAAAATAATCTTGTATAATACTATACACGTTAGAAAAATGACATTTCTGATCAAAAGATCAACTTCTTGACATAACAATAAACAGTTATTTACATAGTTATTTCAAGGTTAATATAAGGTAACCAAACTCAACACAGTTTGTGGAACAAACACTTATCCTATTAGCGGGTAGCTGCAAAGTTAAAATTGCAATTATTAAATGATAAATTCGCTATAGGTAAAGAATACAACCATCAGATCCGAGTACACACTGTCATGTATCATGTGGCATTATATTCTGTCAAATAGATTTCCAGCCTCATTGGAATACTGCAACCTACTTTCTTTTCTTTTATTTTCTGTTCAGTTCCAGACTAATTTAATTAATTTGCTGTTTCTCATTGTTCTACCAAATCCGTCCACAAAAAGTGATGCGGCAAATAATTTCTTGTAAACTTGACTCCTGTTGGATCTGTCCATGTTCGGCTGTTACAATTACAGAAAAGAAACCTTCAAATGTTAATTGAAGATATGTATGTAAACTACTAAACTATGTTCATCGGTGTTGATATAAAATACTTCAAGTGGTATTGTGGTTGAATGATCATGTACACTATATTATTTTGCAAGAGAGTGTTTTGACTTTTCGTCATATTATTAGACATTGTAATTTCTTTTGTAAATTCTTTTGTAAGTTTTAACGTCTTGTGCGATTAACCAAAATACTTTAACTGGAACACGTATATCTAAGAATATCAATAGAGACACATTTTGTGACCTTTGACAAGTTATGGTGCATTTAAAAAATGACAGACACTGTCCTTGGAATTCAACATCAATTAGTTTTAAATAATCGATATACCAAAATGATGTCATTGTCTACCTGTAATGGTAATTTCAAAAAGTGACAGATAGTGAGAAAGCTAATTATTAATGACTTCTCTCAGCCTTCTTTGAATGCATTTCTAACGGTTGGCACTTTCTAAATATTCTGATTTACAGACTTTTTGTTTCATCTAAACCTGTATACGTGATGCATCATCAAAGTCTATTTATGGTAATATACTCTATGACTCTGATATCACTAGTCTTAATTCAATAAGTCCTCGAAAATTAGTTCTACAGTGCTACGTTAATGTGATCATGGAATTTAAAAAAAACTTGCCTATATCTGTATTTCCTCAACAAATTTTATAATTTATGTTTCATAAACATACAATTTAGAACTCAAGCGTAAATTCTTTCAAATCCAATTGTGTTGTAACCCTTGTGTGAAATTGTTATTTATGTCTATCAACAGAGAGGCATCAAATAAACTCATTCATTACGTGGATACGCTGGTTGTGTATATCGATGCAACAAACCTCATGATATGTATAAGTATATAGTCTGTACTTTAATGAAAAACATATATGGATAAGATTCATAAACTCCATTGATTTTATGATAAGCTGTGTCCTCATGTAAAGAAAGAGAATAATAATAATTTAAGATTTGACTGTGGATTAAATGTTTTATTGTGTTGTTAATGGTTTCAGCTTTCGATGATTAATAATCATATGCGTCTGTAAAATATTTCGACATTAAATTTCTCTCATTTAATTGTGTACCATTAAACATTGTGAAGCAATCTCTATTACACTATAGAGTTACAACTTTACTCAGGCAAGTTGTGCCTTATTAAACGTTTTATACATATGTGTTTTGTTAAAGCAACATTCGTTGCGTACTCTTCTTCTTGTTTAGACCAGAAGTGTAGCCCCTCCCTCAAATGAGAGAAAAATTAAGGCAAAAAAAAAAAAAAATTAAAAGAGAAAGAATGGGAAGGAGGAGGAAAAGAGAGGAAGGAATCGAGGACAGGATTATGTAAGAGGGTAGCGATTTATACTTGAGCATATGTTTTTGTAGTGTGGAGTGAATGTGATTGATATTTCTGCCCAATTTTCTGGCTATGTCACTGCAGTGACGTATCCTGAAACTGAATACTCTATGACAAATGAAAGATGCTTTAGACAGAACGCTGCTCCCGTGTGAGGGTAGGAGAATGGGTGGGGGACAGGAAGATTCAAAATTGACCCAAATTAAAATTATTACTTGAAAAATAGGAATTCCTGGAGATATATTAAATTCAAATTCACCCTCAAGTGTGGAACCATTTTGCATCTAGCGCACCCTCTGTTAGCTAAACTTTCTCAGGGGGACACCCCTCCCCTTAGACCCCTCCCCCATAGACCGCCCCCGTAACATTAAATCCTCGCTACGCCCCTGACTTAGACCAATACTGAAGGCCTCCTCCTGAAACAAAAGAACTTAGAATAAGGTACGGAGAGAGTCCAGAAGAAAGAAGGAGTCTGTCATATCAGCAAGCTTGGACAATAAACTTACTTAACACAACGGTTCTCTTTACATGCAACTCGAGAATGAAGAGACACATATTTCCACAACGCGCTTTCATTGACGTCCACTCAGCGGCCAGCTATATATGATTAAAGTAGTCCATTTGTAAAGTCTGCATCACAAACTTGATTTCATTGTAAGCTATCATGCATTGAATAATCCAAATAGCTATAGAGTGTTCCGTTAATGTTTGCATGTAGCATGTAATTGACAAAAACTTCAATGTTTCGCTTTATTGCATTTCTCGAGTGTTTCAAAGAAATTTATTTTAGCTCTCGTTTCTCCTTTGTACATCTCTGATCTTGGAAAGGTACCAACCAACAGTTGACCATTTCCGGAAAGGTTTTCAAACATTAACACTTTTTCCTTTAAACTCCCTGAGCTAGAAAGGTAAGCCCTACGCATGCGTTGATTACCTTTCGGTTTGTTCAAAGCAATCTGATTTAGACTCTGCTGGGATTCCGAAGCAATCACGTGATTGAAAAATGAGATTTTTTCATCCAAACTGAGACTAGACCGATCTGGGATGCCTTCGTCCGACGAATGTCGTAATATTTCGTTAACGGTGCCTTGATCAAGGCTACTGTCGTCACTGGTTGAGGTATCAAAACTTGAAGCCACAGAGTAACTAGAAATCCGATACACTTCATCGGAAAATCTAACCTTCCTTATGCTACTGTTCGTCCTCACTACTTTGGAATCATATCGACAAGGAATGCAGTTATTTGGTAGTCCAGCCTCTCGATTTCGCTCCAAGTACAATGTTGGGTTAAATTCAAAGTTTTCGAATTCGCTGGCAGAGGCATAACCCTCCGAGCCGTCATCTTCTTCTGGCAGAGGATAAGAGTCGTGAGATGCGCACGATGGGGGTCGTCTCTTCATTTGTTCATGTTTTAATTGTTTTTCTAGTTCTTTAATGAACAAATGTCTCTGTTGTTTGAGCTGATCCTTGTCTTTTGACGTTTTCCTTGATCCCGGTGGTGCTATTATATTTCCGTGGTCGTCGATACATCCGCTTCTACGAGCTTCTATTACTTTATTTACACAGTTTTCAAACTTTGATTTCTTTTTCTTTCGAAACATCCCTTTCAATCCAACTTTTCGAAACCTCTTTCTGAAGAAATCCATTTTAGATGTAATCTACTTCAAACGTGTTATAAAAGGTGTTATAAAAGGTCTGTATGGAAATGTGCGTTGGTACGTGTACACAAACAGTTTAAAAATATAACTTTTCCTCTACACTCCGCAACGAGTGTCTGGTAAATAAATGATTCCGCTGATAAAAGTTACCCAATAGTTACACCCTTTCACACTGAGCAAACCAGCGTGCCACCGAGAGTGAGTCATGTTGTATCACTGTAGAGGAAAAGGGAACTACTGTCTAATTTGTATTAGACTACGTTGGTCCAGGGAACTGGCATTAGAAATGTATTGCACATATCCTGATCGGAATACCCTGGTGTGCCCTCTATCGGGGAAGTAAGAAATTACAACAAAAATTAGTTTTGTCAGTTCCGTGGAAGCAGCTCGCGCCTTGCTTTCCTATAACTGAATTAGTAATACATCATACACAAAAACACCCAGTGATTGGACACCACTTCACACATGATTTAAAAACAGCTCGGGGGTTACTGTGACACAGCTGTGTAAGACCTTTCAAGTGTGGTAATGATTAGTAGAAGCATAGCTGAAGGGAAGAATTAATTGTGGTAGTCTGAAACTTCTACTTACTTGTGCTTCTGCTTTCCAGCTAAGTCAAAATATCTAAAATACCCACAATGCAACTTGAATGGTCGCCAATGATGTGTCTATATCTCTGTGGACATTGCATGCCCTTAAACAATCTTCGAAAATGAAGAATACTGTAATACATAAGCCCAGGTATTAGACATATTTAGCTTTCTATATCATGTTGGCGGCCAGCACCTTTCCATAAGTGTACACTCAGCTTTAACTGTTCAATATAAGGAGGCATAAATTCAAGGCACCGTAAGAACTGATTTCTGCTCTAAATGCTCAGTTGGCGTCCCTTGTTCATTTAATGATCTTCTCTTAAACTTAAATTTATAATAAGAGTCATCTAGCCATGCATTATATATAGTGTGATATATTGCACAATGTAGTCTACTTCAGATGGGCAATGAACCATTGCCCTGTAGAATTCATTGCCATCTGTCACTCCACGTTGGTACATCATATTACTTTGATCTGTATATTCAGAACATGGCTTGTGATCTCGCACGTTAACAATTAAAGTGCGTTCTTGATTGATGCAGTATATATAGCTTTGACCACGTGTGACCTAACTTTGACCACGTGTGAACTACCTTTGACCACGTGTGACCTAACTTTGACCACGTGTGACCTACCTTTTGATTTACAGTTCAGGTTATTCAGCATCATGCTCGCCAATCTTATATTTAAACCATGATTAAGGTATTACATAATAGCTCTATGAAATGACAAGTAGAGTGTTTTTGGCATTACATTGTATCCACATTAACGTAAGTAACATGTAAATAAGATATTTAGAGACATCACTTTATACATTGGAATATTTTAAAGCGGTGAATCTTAAAATCTAGAAAGTACACGAGAAAGGAAATAGTGCACCGTCTTGACAAAAAAAAAACCCTTAACATCATAAATAAAATTATTCAAATGGTACAGTTATAAGTGTACAAATAAATTATTCTTCGTTACCGCGTACACGATCTTTATTTCTAACAAGCCTTGATAGATAAGTAACACCCTACCACCAAAGATCTAGAAAGGCCATTCACTGACAAGTTTCTAACTACGATTTATTAAACATATTGCCTGCCCTCTAACCACTGTGCAACAGTATCAAGCGTTTTTCTTCAATTGTTCTCAAACTTGTGCTACATTTGAAGTATAAGAGCGTTCACGAAATCTGCATGGCAAACGTTTAGAAGGCAAAAAACTGCAGATTGTAAACGTTATGACCTATTGGTCTTTTGCAGATCACTCCAGGCATATTCTATAGACGATGCTAGACACACGTGTAACTACGATAAATTATGAAATAATCTACCAACGTTAACCAAGTTAAAATTTGAACAGAGTGTAAGCAAGAATTAAAGGAGTAGGACAAATATGACTGCAAAATGATATACATATAAACCCTATGATATATAAACCTACTAGAAAGTACTAAAAAAGTACTAAAGATACTAGAAAGTCTGTCGTTGATGCCAAATACAAGAGAGTCTGTGATTGCCGACATGCGTCTTAGTTCAAGCTTAGTAACCACACCGGCGTAAGCTAGGCAACCGCGCGTAGTCACAAGATGCGCGCAAATACCCACGCACATGTGATATTTTCAAATAGTTGCAGAGTAGCATAATTTTTTTCTGATGAGAGGAGACGTTTAATCACATCTCTTTGAAACAGGCTTGCAGGAATAAATGCGGCGAATATAAACTCTATCTAACGTTCATGCATTCATTGAATATTGCTCCTTCACACACTTCACACAAGTAAAGCCCTCTTTGAAGGTAATTTGGCCTATATACTATATATATATATATATATATATATATATATATATATATATATATATATATATATATATATATATATATATATATATATATATATATATATATATATATATAGGAGGCTGTGGAGAGTCCGAAAGCTTGGCAGGGTAGTTTGTGTTATTTTCGTTTCTTTTCTATTACTTTTTGTGTAGCACGGTATCATCTTTTGTGATCCTACCCACATTCGGACATGTCCTGTTTGTCGTCTTTCCGGATCTTCCTTTTATATATATATATATATATATATATATATATATGTATATATTTATATGTATATATATATATATGTATATATATATATACATATACACATTTTCTGATCTCATGTTGTGGATAATGTAAGTCGCGTTTGAATCTAATCTCAAAACGACCCACTAAAATCATGCAGACTGTAAATGCTGTATTGAACTTCTCCTCCATCTTTTTAATCAATCTTGCAAATTAAATTACTGGATGTATTACAGATTGATCAGGAGTTTGGCAAATTTTTAGGACTTCATCAATCATAATTCATACATCCTTGGTGAGAATCCTCAACTCGTATTGGCCGATTTCAGTCAGGTGACCATTTATTTTCCGATGGATAATGCACGTTCAATTTTAGAGTAAAATCACGGGCTGATGAACACAATAAAACTGTAGATAGGCAGTGGTTTGTAGTCTGCCCCTGCCTCTTACATGTAGGGCAGTTCTACATACAAAACATGACTGTGAAGTTCGTGTTAGGCATAGAATAGGGCTACTGAAAAGTGAAATATAGGCCTAAAAATATACATCAAATATAAATATGTGTAGGCCTTACAACAACACAGGGATAATATCAGTGGTTCTCCTTACGGTATCCTTAAATCTCCCAGTCTCAATTACAGAATCGTGTCAGCGTTATCGAAAGCGTTACGATATACAACAGATTTGAGAAAGCCTTTCAGAATTAGCATTCCTTCTTCGTCGATGTTATGCATGGAGGTTAACCGACGAAATTCTGTGATAAATCAAACATGTTTTCTCTGAATGCAACGCTCCAGAATCTGCAACTGTCTTTATCAAAATCAGTCTAGTCAATCCTAGGAAAATTCCAACAAGCTGATTACTTGATGAGGAAAACAAATTTCCGTGAGTGCTCCGTTTACAGTGAATAGCCAAACATACACTGAACTACAGCATACGAACACTATACATGGCAAGCGTACATCATTCGTACGTACGTACACACTGCACTGATAAGTGCAAACAAAATGCACTAGCATGTTGTTGCTATGCATGCGATTGGTATTTACTTTGCTGAAGTGCTACTTTGTGTATTGCTCAGGAAAATTGTTTTGAATCTTGTTTCTCTTTTCTCGGGGTTTGTTTTTTTTTTATAACAATGCGGTTATTTAAGTTCCAAATTCTCTTAATTGAATTTTATCCTACGGATAGTGCACGGTCCAAAGTTAATGTACCTTTAAATACTAAATGACTTTTAGCGAAATAAAGCGATTGATTTAATGACCTACTTTCCACTGCTATAAGTATCGCTTTTTCCTTTTTTTTTGTATAGCAAATTGAAGGTGCCAAATTATTATAACTTCCAAATTTTAACACATATAATTACAAATTGAATGATTATGACCCAATAAAGCAAGTAAATTCAACTGTTGAACTTGAACTCCCTAAAACGGCTTGCTCTCAATTGTTATACATATGTAGCTTTTTCTGGTAACAGCTTCGACACAATTTTTTCTTTCTTGACTAATGTATGTGAAACAAATAAACGAAAATTAATATACGAACTAAACTAAGCTCTTCACAATATTGAATGATACACTGTCCTAGCTTACACATCTTTAAATAGTCGTACCTGCATATCCATTTAATGAAAGGAAAGTGTTTTGTGTCTGAAATTAATGTTTTATGTATATATTGAAATGAAAGCAAACTGCGAACAGCGGCCTTTTCTGCAACCTTTAGAAGTTACTAGGATCGAGACCACTTGAGAAGATAATCTTGCTGTACATTATCAGCTGATCGATGGATGTTACTCTCAATCTATCATTAATCATTGTGCAGGTTACGTACCATTACGACCATTTGAAAAGCGACTTAAATCCTTGCTGAAACATTTTAAACCGAAATGCGTATATAAAAACATTGATGCAACTATTTGAGGTAGCCATGATAAGGGCAAAGCGGTAATATACTCCATCAAAATTTAAAGGTCCACCCAAATTATAAACAAGAAATGAAAACTGGTTACATGTCCAACAAATGATATAAGCAATGTAAACTGTAAATAAAGTAACGGTTGTGTTTCTCCTTTGAATGGAAGATGTCGTTTCTGTACCTTTCTTTCTTTCTCCATTGGCCCTAACGTTGACTTGTTGTAGCTTTGTAGTAGCCACTGCATTAGATGAAGCAGTGTTGGCTTGATGTGGCTGTGTAGTCACTTCGTGAGATGAGGCAGTGTTGGCTTGATGTGGCTGCGTCGTCACTACATGAGATGGGGCAGTCTCGACGTTGAAATAATGAGCGGCCACGAACAGTTTCTGGAAGGATTCCTGTTTAGGGTCAAGACGTGATGCAATAGCATGGTCTTGTGTTGTAGTATCATCATTGTCAGTGAAGGTCGATGATGTCGTAATCTTAAGTGATGACTTATCTCCAACATTACGTGCCGTAGTCATAACATCTTGCTTTATCCATGTATTTTGTATATGATTCAGTTCTTTAAACTTACGACTAATTTGAATAAAACAGAATGACATGATACTAACTGGGAAGAAATATTCCCACATAAATAGTAGAACGCCAAGGAATGGGCTACCCCTTTCGTAAACACATTCACCTTCGGTATATTTGAAGTGGAATCCCACAGTAATATATTGCATTATAGGTGCATACAACCAAGCCATAATACCAACGAGACAGAACGAATGTCTTAATTTGGTTATGTAGAACAGAGGATGAACCACTGCAAAATATCTCTCCAAAGACAAAATTGTCAAATTAAACGAAGACACCACGAAACTACCAAACATGAATATCTGAGTCGTCCAGAGATAACAATAAAACCTTCCTCCAAGAGAATTAGGAGGAGTCTGCCAATGCTGGGATAAGCTTTCGATTTGAATGAGTATCATTTGAACAGAAGAGAACATGTCTGCCGCTGATTGGTTACCAATCAACCAGTAAGTCTGATTTTTCTTATGACGCTTGATTATTTTAAGAAGAACAATAAGGACTAATGAATTACCAGCAATACCGATAATCCCAACAAGGATCAAGAGAAGGGACACGACAGTTAATCCGGGATTGTTGGTGTCCATTTCGTGAAGTAATTTCCTTGTCACTTTGTCTGTAGTTACAGCTAACGTAACATTGGTATTAGGCAGTCCTTCCATATCGTTGATCATAAGAGAACGTTAGTCGCCTTAAATGACTTCGATTTATCCAAACCAACTTTAACACAGATAACAATTGTTGTAGCACATGTAAGCAGATGCTGTCTCCAAAATCTAGACAAAAATATCCATGAACAATCCTTCAGTCTGAGTGAGCAAATATCTGTAAAAGAAAATATAATTTCCTGCGTTAAGTGCTTTTAAGAAATGAGAACACTTATCAAAATAGCTGTAGCGTGAACAACTTTTCGTACGTTGCCAGTTCTTGCAAGCAGACTGGAGACGATTGTAAGGACAATGAAGAGTCGCGCAGAGTCGTCATGACAAGATGAATTCTGTACAACGCCACAGCCGCAACACGTTCACCTTATACCATGAAGGCTAAACGGTAAATCATTATATTTGTTCCGCTTGGTTCCAATAGCCTACTTCTGGAGTCTGGAGTATACATATATATATATATATATATATATATATATATATATATATATATATATATATATATATATATATATATATATATATATATATACACAAACGATGTGACCAATTGCACGAATTAGTTTTCTAACGTGTAAAAAACAAACAAAAGGAATTTCTAACGTCCTACGGAAGTCAAGTGCAATCACACCTCAAGTCCGTATTTTCGATGCAAATCTCTTATTTTACCATAAGTATAAGTTTGGGCTGAAGTCAAAACGTAAAGCGGAGTACATTAAAGGTACGTACATTTGCACTTATATTCTGAATATGAGAGCCAAAGTCTTATTAAAGACTTGTTGCACTCCTCTCTTGTCGGTCAGGGGCGTGTTGCAATCCGGGGTGGGGGCAGGTGGGCAGTTGCCACCCCACTGGAAATACTCGGGGGAACAATCATACTGTTTTGCCCAGGCTTCAATAATTCAGGCAGATTTAAACAAATCAAACAAGATTTAAACAACAAGCAAAATAAACAAAATATAATAACATTTTACGATACGTAGGGGTTCCAGAACACGTCACTTTGAATGTATGTGCTTGCCAATGAGAGAGTGTGTTTATGTTTGGTTGTGTGTGTGTACGTGTGCGCATGCTTGCGTACTAGGGTGGATTGCTTATAGATGATTTCGGTCCTGGAAACGATCCAGGGTTCGACAGGATGTTGGATTTTCGTAAATGTTTACTCCCCTCCCCGTCCACATACCAGTTCTACATCCCTGTTGTCGGAATAACCAGGCAGTCTATCCCCACCGTACATAGGCAACAAGAGACTTGTACATGGTCATGTCCATTGTGGTTACGTAACAACATTTTCTAGTTAAACTTGTTTGGACGATGACAAGTGCATGGCGGCGGGAAATCTTTGTGGATATTGACCAGGACTAAACACCATTTGGAGGTTCGTGTTGCTTGTGACTGAAGGAAGTGTAAGTCTGGACCCCCTCCTAGACTACCATTAGTTAGTATTAATTAATCTGTACTTGTTATTGTTGACTTGGCGAAAAGTCTAAGGGGATGTGTCAAAGAAAGCCCCCTTTCTTGGATTCGCGCCTAAACATACGACATCGACTTCATGAGCTATGACTACTACTACTTCGACAAAGACAAATTTAATATTTTTTCTAATGCTATTGTGAAATTCAGAACTACACGACCACACATTACGATCATCATCATCATCATCCAATAATTTATGTATCATGCGAGGTCATATCCAACATCACAGAAATAGGTATAGCAGCCAGATAACGGAGTGAACTAACTTCTAAGATAAAACAAGCAACTATTCTTACAAGTTTTAAAGAAATGGTCTATAATATTATTCAAGTTTCATGAGGTCATTTGATAGCTATATGTCTTATCTCTTAGAGTTCTAACATGTCTTAACCTTTATATTATTATGCTGTTGCATGCTGCATGTTTTATGATGTTGATTTCAATTTTAAAGAAGCATGTGTAAGGTTTCATCATTGATATATATTTTTCAGTCTTTCTAAACCTTTTATTACACTCTTAACTTTACTTATATACTTTACTTTCAACTGCTTAAGTAATTAACTTTTGATTGTTACAGGGCCTCATGTAAGATAAGCGTATACTCTAAATGGGTTTTACCATTGAATGTTGAAATAAATAAAACTTTAAACTTAAAAATGTTTGGTGACCGTTTATATCATACCTATTTCATATAACAAAATGACTTTAACATCAGTGAGAGTGACCCATATGCTTGGCAGAAAGTATTTTGGAGTGAAATACTAAGTTGACGCTTAATTGCAGATGGTTGGTTACAGTTCACTGGTCAAACTAATGACATGTCATAAACTTTCCAAGTCGCTTTGGTTATAGGCAGTCAATGCAGAAAACACATGACAATATTTAATTATACTGTAATTGGTGAGGTACTATGGTCATTTAAAATCCTTAAGACTCAACGTACTAAGAGAGTGTATCAATATAGATACTGGGTTTTAAAAACAGATGATGTCAAAAGGCGATGGTGGATTTATAAGGAGGACAACGCTAGTCATGCTGAGACTGACATTATCATTAAAATAGACTACGAATTTTAATTTGTTCAACCAAGATCAGATATTCACGCGACATCGGTGTGAAGATGACCAACCTGGACAGATGTATATCATATGAGACGAAGAAAATGGAAGGAATCGATCTATAACTGGTCCGATCGTACTCTCTGAAGCAATCGTTTGGTTAAGATTTTTTTTTAACTTCTGTCATATAATAGCTAATCGCAACAGCTTGAACAAGCACACGTCCACACCCAAATGCATATTTCCCATGCAGGATTTGAAGTCCAGGGAAATATACTTGAATTAAGGAAGTGCTTGCTTTCAACTTGGATGTTGCTTAGCTTGGCCTAGAACCTAAATCAAGTATCAAAGATCAAGTATTTAGTTCATATCAGTGACTGATTTTAATTTAAATGTAGCATCATAAGTCGCCTCATACGTGTCTTCTGTAGTTAAAGTGATTATGTAACTTGCCGTGGTAGAATCTACTGTTTGCAGTTAACCAATTCACAACTGAATTCAGTCTCACACTCAGTCTAAATGAATCTCACTTCAACAAAATGAATTGCAATGACGTGGAACAAGTTTTAAAAGAAAAAAAAAATACTATACAACGTATGTCACACTGACATTTGTTTGCTTAGAAAGTGATCATGAATTTGTTACATTGGTTCTAACGAACAGCTAGACCGGATTCTGCTTTCATACTTCAGTACTATATAGGAATCCTATTAAATACATATTTAGTACTTACGAGGAGCTCCGTTAGTGTCAAATGTTTTGTTTATTTGGCTTAATATGGCTTATGTAGCTCACCTTGGAATCGTATCCGTACTTACTCTTGGTCTTGAATGTTGGTTGCATGCAACCAGGAGCATATGTAACCTATGCAGAAAAAAGTACAATTCACAAGATCTCCTCTCCACTTTTGTTACACCAAGGAACTTATTCTGGATAGATATAGGGATGCCCGTAGCACGTTACAGACAATTTATAATATTAACTTTCACGGGATTGTGGTTCGCTAGACGGTGCGCTGGGTTGAGGAAGGAAAACAACGCAACATTTATTTCTGAATATAGAGAAAAGACAGGAAAGTTAACAAATGTTATTCTTCAACTCATTGGAGTGAATGGTTGACAATGTTCCTCAGATGATAGTATTCTGAGGGAACTCATTGAATCCCATGTGTCTCTTATAATATACTGAAGGCTGCGTTCATTGAATTAAACGACATGTGCCTCTTATTGCATTCAATGAATTTCTCTTCAGTAGAGTTCCGTGCTACGTTCAAGCTCTTTAGATCCTCAGTGATGACAGTTCCGTTAGATGAATGACAGTTAGCTTTAAGTTATAGACTGGCTTTATTACCGGACTGTGTAAACTTTTATAAAATTTTGGTCCATAAAATATCAGCCACACTGTAAAAAATGTCTGTAAATTTACAGAAAATAAAACAAAGAAATAAATAAGAATTACAGAAATTGTCTGGAAACTAATTACCAGAACTTTCTGTTTTTCCTTTGTATTTCTTTGTTTTATTTTCTGTAAATTTACATTTTACAATTTACATTTGTAACAGTGCATCATCTTAATTCCTAAATAAGCCAAATACAAATCATACTCTTAAAAAATGTACCGACCTGCTTTACTGTTAAATGTCGATTATAAACTATGTTCAAAGCGTGCACTGGCTACGAGAATAAAAAACTTCAGAGACTATCGACTATTATCAATGGTAAATAAAATGGATTTATCACGGATACGTTTAAAGGTGCATTTTAGATTCAATTGGTTTGTGCATTGATAATGGCATGCCAGGATTTCTTTTTAAAGTTGATTGCGAAAAAGCATGTGATAGATTTGAATGGGAATTCATTCATATGTGTTTACAATTCTTTGATTTTAAGAACGATTTTATTCATATACAGTGTACTGTAATACAGCATCCGAGTGTTTTGCAACATTGTTTTACTCCTTTGACTTTTCAGAGTCGCCAGAGGAGTGAAACGTTGCCCCGCCGTCAGCCTATAGATACTTCTTCATACTTTGCCCAGAACTTTACCTATTACTCACAATTGGTAAGATGTTTCTCAGCCACTTGACCAAAATTATTTTAAATTACTATAATTATTCATTTTTGTCGATCGTTTCTCACCCATCTTTGACGGAAGTGGTAGATAATGTTCATGATCTTAAGGTGTCTTCTTAAAGTTAACTTTGATAAGACTAATAATATTTTCCCATCAGGTCCTTAGAAAGGACTCATTTTGTTTTGTGAATTCACTTAAATTTTTGCCCAGTGCTGCCAAGTTTCCTTCACATACTAATGACAAACGGTTAAACTATGAGAATGACCACGTGTCACATACAATTAAACATTATTAAGTGACTAATTAACGATTCAAGTTGTTTTGAAAATTTGTGACCAGACGCCTTTTTCTCATTATTACTAAACCATATGCACACAGCCAGTACATTCCAAAGTAGAAAGGTCAAAACGGTTTGAGTTTTCACCTTTTGTTGAGAAAAGTGACTACAGACAATATGCTAGTTGTAAGCGTTGCAACGTGTCTGTACCACAAAAAAAAAAATAATGCAGTAGGCCTACCCAATGCTTTGTGATTGCCAAGAGGGCCTGTGTACTCTTCCACATAGGATGGAAATGGGAAGTATGGTATATGCTATGTGCATGTGAGATGGACAAGAGGCTGGCCCTATGGTGCTACCAGTAATGTCCGTCTATGCCCTGCCAGCTTGCACTACGCGGTGCACGGATAAACCTACATACATGACCAAAACGAAAATTGCGAGGTAGACCGTTGACTACTTTTTAATGTAACGATTGACACATGAACCAGAGGTTTTTTAAGGGAAATATTACACTGGAAAGTCGGTGCAGTTTAATTTGATTTAGTAAAGCTAAAATAAGAATGTGGTGTGACTTCATTGCACGGGGAGTGTGTTTTTCAGCCCTCTATAGTGCTTTTACAAATATCTTCTGTACGCTACGCGCCAACTGATGATGGCACTCCGCTTCGATAGTACTGTAGGCACTCAGCCTCCCTTCTCCAGTCTTTCCTTTCACGCTGATCCCCCCTTGGCAAAATCATGGATTCACCGGAGCCTGATAAACCGTGTAATTTGGTCCCCTTTAGAGTCCTCAATAAAATTTGTTATGTTGGAATAAGATATGCGAAAATAGCCATTTCCTGCGATCTCGCAAGTATTCTTCTTTTTTTTAATTTTCCGACTAATGGTGGCACTCCTAGAAGAAAGGCGGTAGGCTATCTGAAATAAACATGTATTTTGATCCCTCCCCCCCCCCCCCAAAATCGTCTTGAGTAAAAGTTGCTATGTTGAAAAAGGATTTGCGGAGTACCATCTGGTGAAATCTGACCAAGTATTCTTGCCAACCCTTTTCTTGGGCTCCTCTTAGGTAGCGATTTTCTTAATCAAGTAGTTTAGGAGCTGATCCAACCCCTTACAATGACTTTTGAATGAGATATGTGTCCTTCATATCCCCAGACTCTTGGTTCCCTCCATTCACATGGGAACACCCCTGCTAAAAAAAAAATCCTGACTCATGATTAATTGCATAAAACCATGACTGTTAACATTTTTTGTTTCTACATTTAACTGAATGCAAATCACCAAAATTTGCACATTTCATGATGAATACTGTACTTGTTTGAACTTCGAAGAATGAATAAGGGCAACACCGTATAATTTTCTGGATTTGATGGAGCTGATCCAGCTGATCAGTTCTCAACTAGTTTGCATTTTCTTTACCTTTCCTTTCATTTTTTCTTCCCTCAATCTGGCGTCTCCTTTTGTGAAAAGCTGAAAAAGGGCCACAGAACGGACACCTCCTGAATGCTCGGTAGCGCTGCCACTGTCTGGTACCATTCGCTCTGGAAAAAGCCAAGTAACAAAAAAAAGTCATGCAGGGTAGGTTTCTTGGGGTCATCAGGTGTACATTTTGACAAATCTGGTCTTAGTTTCAACAATTTTATGTTCACATGTTTAGTCAAATAAAAAGGAGTAAAATATGTAATTATATCTTGTGACAAGATTTCATACTAAATAAACTTCTTTAACTGATATAGATTTTATTTTTAGGGATCACGGGTATTAAAATGGTCCTTCGAAGTGTTGCTCTTTTGTTACGTACTATGGCATCTGGCCTCTCTGCAATGAGCGCTCGCACTGTTAATTACTAATACTATTGCTGCTGTACTGTATATACTCTACCTCTATAAAGGCATCATCACACGACTAGCAACGTTTTTAGTACACGCCGAGAGCTCACAGGCGTGAGCTAAGTTATACGCCAAAAATGTCTCATAGGTCGAGAAAAGACGATGGACTGAAGCCAGGCAGTATGAAGGTAGTTGGGAAAATCAAATTTATTGGAAAATAACCCGATGTCCCTTGCATTTTTGTGAAGCCAATACTAGTGTTAGGTCATACTGGAGTTATGCTAAGTTACGCCTATTTGTTACTGTTACTTGTTAGGCTAGCCTAACTGTGTCAGACACTATTTGGCTTACCGCCTTGAATAGTCTAGACCACTTGAGGCTAAGTTAGTGTAGGCCTAGTCCTACTGTAAATATCTCTCTTCCTGTATATGATAGGTGTTATCCCTACATGTGTTATGACATGGGTTGACATCTCTGCTACTTCTGATTACTTAATGGTTTGTCCTAATTCCCGTGTTCGTGGCCAATTTAAGAACTTAGTGAAATGCTTCTCAAACTTTGTAAGTTATGCTAGGCACTAGATGTGAAAAAGTTTAGCTTCTGTGGACTAGAGTTGTCAATGAGTGGGATAGTCTGCCTGATTGGGTTGTAAATTCCTCTTGAGTGAATAGCCTCAAGGGCAACATTCATAAGTTTTATTGTGACTGTGTTATAATCTTATTATGCTGGGCCATGTGCGGTATTAGTTGGTTAGGGTTTTTTTGGGGGGTCTGGATTATAGAACATCTTATGGGCTTTTGCCCCCCTTTGCCCTTAAACTTGTTATGGTAATGTTATGGTAGTGTATGTGATAGCCATGCCCACCTTCTGTATTGATGAGCTACAGCATTGTTAATTTTCATCGTGGTAAGATCCAGGCTAACACGCAGTAATGTTAGAGTTAGGCATACCACCACACTGCTTATGCCCAGCCTAGAACTGTGCAGTATTCACTAAGTTGCAGTATTTGTTTATCAGTACATTTACAGTGCCTACAGTAGTCATTCACTGCTAGTGTTGCACTGGGTGCCTGATGGACAGTACTCTTGACCAGGTTCTGAACTTGCTACTGGAATAAATATTTTCACTAACATACATTTGTAGTACGCATGTCATTTGTGTCACTTGCATGTACCAGTGCTGAGACATGGCAATGAAGTGAAAAGTCGTGGCAATATTCATCCCCTTGTTTAGAAAATAGTCGTACAATTGAGTTTGGAGTGGAAGACTGGAGTGAGCTTGGCCCATCTGTAAACATTTCAAGTAATTTCATCAGCAATGAATTTTTGGTGAAATATATGTAGGAGAACCTTGTTTTGGGCATCAAGGTCTTTGCTCCCCAAAATCTTGTTTCAAACTGCTCGAAAATAAAATGCCACCAAAAGTGATGGCAGCCTTCCACTAATTAGAAAATGTGGTTACTTTTTTAACCCTCGTGTGTCCAGGATAGTGTTCAACCAATCATCTGATGGATAATCGGCATTGGGCAGATTATCACACAATCAGTAAATAATCAGGATTGTTGAAATTCAGACTGATAATTGTTAATCTTGCACCATACATGGATCTGAAAGATGTGCACATTTAGACATTTTATTTCATGAACTCAAAATGAGTGTTGAAAAATCTTTGTTTACATCTTTGTCGGGAACTTCAGGTCTAAAATAAAATGCGACCTAAGAATCAATGGTACAAATATGTCCTTGAATACTTGGAGACTTGTGACATCTTGTATTCAGACATAGGCGTAGACTAAAGATTCACATGACAGCCACGTACTAGTAGTAAATAAGATGCATAAAAACAAGGAATCAGGGGTAAAAAAGTATATTCGATGCATGTCACTTCCATTCCACAATAGTTACAATAATATCAAGTAGTCTCAGTATCATTATGTACGTTCATGAATCGTTAAACTAGTGTACACACATGAATTTGCAATGCGCAGTGGTATGTGGTTTAGCATAGGCCTAAGTCATATTGTCAACAATAAGTCAACTTTACTTTAATGAACAAACGTGCTGTGAAAATCTTCCGTAAAGTGAAGGTAAACGGAAACATCTTTTTCTCATTTTATTTTGCATGACTTATGTTGTGTAGAGAAGATCAATTTGGTTAGTGAAGATTGCATAAAAATGGGGGATTTTGAAAGTGGGAATAATCGGTTACAGTTAATTGTTAACAGCCTGTATTTACCTATTCCGATTATCGATTGTACACAGATCTTTTCCTTTTGCCTGATTCCGATGTTTTAACAGATGACCAGTCAAACAATAATTCAAATACTTTCAAACTGCACTTATTTTCAAGATGCTTGGTCAGTTTTGTTCATTCAAAATTTCTGTTTCACTTTCCTACTTCTTTACATAATAACTTCCACTTTACAAACCATCAAGTTTCCATGTCTGAAATTTTTACTGAGGTACAGTTACTTTTTTTTTGTAAACTGAGGGCTGTACTGACTGCAGCCATTTCATAGTGCAGTGTTGGGTTAATTTCGTCTCATGTGTCCTAGTAATAGGATTAAGAGAGGTGTTATTTTCTGTAGCCATATCAAGTTTTTTTCCTTCCTTTGGTCATCCTGCTGTCTTAAGGAGAAATACTGTAAAGTGTAAATGACCTTCAACGGCAATTTTCACAGACATAAGATATTCTGTGTGAACTTGAATGTAATATGCAAGCAAGAGTCTTTAAGACATAAAGGTTTCATAAGTAGTGGTTGAGAAAGTTGCAGCACAATGTCAGGTTCAGTTAAAAACCAAACTTCTATATTGCAACAACAGAAACATTGAATCTGATTTCAGCATTGTCTTTACAAGATTCAACAGTATTGTAATTGAAACAAAGTTGATCTAAGCCAATAATAAATACCGTGATGGTAGATTCATTGTGCGTTTCAAAGCTTCATCTTTTTCTTACTGTTACTGGTGTGTGGTATGTACTAGCTGGGCTCATTTCTTACCTTGACATACTTGGAAAGCAACTCTCTACTTTCAAAGTGACAAAATCAAATTTAATTTGTCTAAGAATATTATTACTTTTAAATGCATTTTTTATGTAAACCATTATTTTGTTATATTTGCAGAACATATCGAAGAATAAATTAAAAGCATTTAGTATAGGACAGATGAATGTCACCACCAAACTCTCAAAACGTGCAGAAGAAGAAATGAAGAAAAAGGTACTGTATGTCATAAATTCAAGGAATTTATAGTTGAACTTTATTTTTATTTAATGATAGGTTATTTGAGCACCTACTTTAATTCATATTGCATTTACAGTATCACCTCTTATTCGCCGGAATCCTCTCCTGTAGCTGTCATTTTATACAGTGCTGCATGAATAGTTGTTGATTGATTAATTCTGACAATTTGATTGTTTTAGGAGCAAGAAGAAGAGGCTGCACGTCTCTTACAAGACTTTGTTGCTGACTTTTCAACTGGAAAGGCCCACAAAGGCAAGGCATTTATCCGGGGCAACACAATCAACCCTGAAACAAAAGGTAATGAAACGCCAGCATTTTCCATCGTTAATGTCATGGTTCAGGTGTTGCCATGTAGTGGTATGCATCTTATTGCCTGTAATGTAAATGTGTAGCTTTGAAATGAAAACGTGTTAAACAAGACTAATGTAAGGGTTAAAAATGCATAAAGTTGTAGCCTTAGTCAACTGTTACATCTTGAAGAATGCTAAAAATATCATTGTGTTCTTTCACACTGGAGATGTGAAACCTTGGAGGTGCTTGTGATTCAATTAATTGATGTCCTACTGTATGGTATTATAGAGGAAAGGACTGATGGTAAAACAGGAAGGCTGTATCAACCAACATCTAAAATCGCAGAGAAGGTCTATGCCAAGAAACAGGAAGAAGAGGACAAAGCTGTTGCTGAAGCAAAGAAGGTATTTTAACAATACTTTCATAAAATATTGGACAAAATGTCAAGTTATTCAATTAAAATAAAAAAGGTTAACAAAGTTAGAATGAAAAGTTATGGATGATACTGTTTGTTTCTCGTGCTCATACAAGCATGTTCAGTTTTTGCACAATGGACTTGACCGATTCCTTCGTGTGGGTGAAATATTACTACTTGCTTTCTGCATTTTGCTCCTGTCAAGGAGGCAGTTGTCACAGGGAATGCTCTGCAAGTTTTATGGGCATTCCACAAGATACTTTAATTAAATTAGCAAACATTTCAATCTTTATAGTTTTGTGAAGTTTTGCCAGGGACTTTGTGACTGACGTTATTAATAGGGAATTCCAGACTAAGGAAAATGTTGTCTGACATATTTAAGCCATTTCAAACCATTTCCATTCATATTCTTGTCATTTTGAAATGAAGTTCTCATGACCAAAGTGATACGTTCAAACTTCAAGCCCAACAGAGTTTTTAACACTGCATATATGTGAAGGGTGTGGTCATTGTTATGTTCTTGACTGTGACCTTTGTGACCCGTAACATAGTTGACAACCAGTTCTGATTCGGAAACCAACCTCATAAGTAGGTTTGGGCGGTATCCCGGTACCCAACTGCGTACAGGTATTTGCAGTACTGGTCCACTGCAAGTACCGGCGACAGAATCTGTTTCTGCGAGTAGTGGTACTTTTGAATACTTTGTAGTACGGAAGGAAATTCTTGGTACTGGTACTGTCTGCGACAAATCAACAAAAATTTGCTTTTTCAAATGTGGTATTTATACTTACATATCAACATCAAACGGACCAAAAATAAATTCCAAACTTTTCATATCAATATCTCAAGGCCTCTGACAAACCTCAAATCCTCTGAAATAAATGTATTCATCTCGTAAACAATCGCTGTCAACCTGGTACACAGTAGACAGTGGCGGTTACTGTCTTACGGCTAATAAAGCATCTATTTTCCATTACGATGGTAAAATCACACAAACAGTACAGGCTAGGCCTACACATATGGCCTATTTTGAAAATACTAACTTAGTGTACAGAAGAGTAAAGTACCTGAGCGTAATACTAAACGAAAGTCAACTAAAGAAGAACAACTCAGCTATGTACTGTAGAAGAAATAGCTACATTTGCATTCATCAGAAGAGTTTATATGAAAGTTCATTGTAACAAGGAAATGCTATAGCATTTTGAAAAAATAATAATTTAGATATATATATGCTATTTTCTATTTTTTTTTAAAGCATACCTGCAATAATTAATCTTCTGGAATTCCTGTGTAACATTTAAGGAAGTCTTTGTCCATCTGTACTTTGTGCTACTACAGTATATGCTGCAAACAAAATTGTCTTACACACAGTATATATTGTATTTACTCTGCACATGTGCAGTTAGGCATCTGAGTACCAAATGAGTCAGCTTGGAACTGTATATTAAATGATATATACTTGTGCAATTTGTCACATTTCTTCTTCTTTTACAGGAAAAGAGGAAAAAGGAGAGAAAAGATTCCAAAAAGAGTAATTTAGAACTTTTCAAAGAAGAATTGAAGCTGTGAGTACATTATATCCATACCGTTTTGACAAGTTACTGATGTTTGGAGTTAATGCCATCATCTGAGACGATAAAGCATCTCTTAAAGGACAACCAAACTGCTACATTAGGGTTAGTCTTGACATCTGAGATGCATCGTGTCTCTAAAGGACAACCATACCTTTTTTGTTTTGGTTCAGTCTTGGCACTTGAAATGCCCAAGGTCCCTAAGGATAATCAGAGCCTGTGGTTGATCTTGAGACTACTAAATCAGTTTAAGTCTTTTACTAATGCCGACAGTTTTGTTGCACACTGTGTCTGCAAAATAACTGAATTAAGATGACAATGAATTGGCATTGTTAGCCACAGATGCAAGAAGTTCCATGCTACATACAGCAAAGTAGAAGATTAAGGTTGTTTACTGTGTTAAAAAAAAAAAATGATGGCAGTCTACGGAGTTGCATCTCATCCCCTTCTTTGTCCATAATCATGTGCTTTTTTGCATGTATGTGTTATATTCGATCGAGAGTTTGATCGATCACCTAGCGCTTTACAATATTAACAGTACATAAGTGAATGAAACTAGGCACAACACACTCGTTGTGTGAATGTAGAAGTCATATGCTTGTCAAAGTACATAATCCCGTGCAGATTGCGTGTTTGTCAAAATAATCCTTTGATTTCCTTTTATTTCTCAAATCAGTGCGCCACCACTCTGGGCGTTTTGTAATAGTTTAAGAAACATTTCACAATCATTTGCATAACTCAGTTTCTTTTCCCGCCAAAAGGTACGTAAATTAACCACTCAATTCCTTGTCTAGTGTATACAGGACATGTAACAGTAAAAACATACTGAGTTGGGGTATTACCCAAAAGGCATGGAAAATGACATGGTTATTAGATGTAATCGCTAAATTTTAAGATGGTTGCGTAGGTTAAAATATTAGTTCAAATAAGTTATGTTGCACCTTGTGCTAACAGAACCTTCTCTGCTGTATTATATATCCCATTGACCTATGACGTCACCGATCAGGTGAACACGTCATATCATAATCAGGTACCTAACGACCAAGTTTGAAGTTCATTAAACAAGTGTCTGGAAGGACATCGTGATACAGTTTTCAAAACATTTTGGAAATTAGAGATTTGACATTAACTTTTGACAGCCTAGGAGGCAACTTCAGACCATGTTGTGGACACAAACTTTTCAGTTTAGTATTTGACCCATGCACTTGACCTTTGACTTCAAAAGAGATAAAAAACATGGTTTTTAGATAAAATCTTGTATACTGGTCATATATTTGAAGGTCAGATGTAAATAGCCATTTTGGATTAAGAAAGAAATTTAAGATTTTCACTAATTTGAACTTTGACCTTAAATTTTGACAGGAGACACAACTTAAGACCATGGATCACCTGTCTACCAACCTTGACCCTTATAAGTTTTGTAGTTTAGGAGGAGTTGCTAATGCAAACTTTTTGTCAGATTTGACCTTTGACCACTGAACTTGATCTGTGACCTCAAAACACATACAAACATGATTTTTGGAAATCTTGTATACCAGTCATATAGTTGAAGGTCCCATGTGAGTTGCCATTTTGAAACAAGAAGTACAGAAAATTTAAGATTTTCACTAATTTGACCTCTGACCTATGACTTCTGACCTTAAATTTGATGGGAGACACAACTTTAGAAAATGGGTTACCTATTTACCAACTTTGACCCCCATCGGCTCTGCGGTCTAGGAGGACTTGCGGACACAAACTTCTGAAATTGAAATTCTTTTGCATACATAGACACACACAGATATACCTTCACACATTTTGACCCCTACACTAATGGGGGCATGTCAGGTCTCCTTAAGTACCATACCAGGTTAGACCCTCATGTCTAATATATCAACTGTACATGTCTAATATGTCAGCTGTCTGTAATGTTGCCATGGCAACTGAGAGAGACATAATAATTTCTAGCACATTTACAGTATCAATCTCGTACATTGCATGTACAGGGATAACATAAAAGTCATCCTTTGGGTACCTTAAATTAGTTATGAAATAGATAATCACATGTTCCACGTAAGTGGTCTGCTATGCAACCAGCTGAAGTTGTTTTAGTGTAGGCTCTGAAATGATGAAAGACGAGAACTTATCTCATGTTTATTTTGTTGCTTTCTCTGAACAATGATTATGTAACTGTTATTGTTTGTGGTCTATCAAATGTCATTAGAGGTCAGTAACTGAGAATATGAAAATTAAATGTCTTTCGAAGTGCCACATCGATTTATCTCCTTTGCACATTATTTGATAACTCAGGGTGAATGCTTAATTTATGTGCGGTTTTCTGGAGGTAAATGGTAGCTCTTTATCAGGTACATTCTCAATGCAAAAAATCCTGTAAAAATGGACATCTCCAGTTGGCCAACCGTAGCTGGTAGGGAACATGAATGAATACTTTTTGGTTTTGATGATAATCTCAACCTTTGTGAATCAGGATGATATTTGTGTCTTTGTGGTGATGCCTGTGGCGATACTTACTCATCTTTTCCAATTGATTTTAATTGTTTTCTTTTTGAAGAGTTCAAGCAGAACGAGAGGAACGTCATAAGCTGAAGAGATCTCTTCAAGGTGGAGAGTGTGATGTCTCTGATTCTGTCGGTATACTGCCAGATCCACTCGGTCAAGAGGATATAAGACTACCAGGTAAATCATCAAATAGAATCAGCAACTTGAAACTATTCCATGCAGCTATAATCTGTAAAATTAACGCAACTATACAAGAATGAGAGCAACACATTTGGCAGAAAATGTTGTTTTAACTCCTGGAGCTGCTCTTGCAGGAGGCTAGGACAGTCTCAAATACTGATTTGAACTGTTTGACCAGCAGCTTGTTCTTTTATTTTTAGTTATGTTGAAAATTGTGACTCTTGCAGACAGTCTGATGTTTGTGTATGTGTGTTTGTCTGTGATACCCTGCTTGTGAACATGATATCTCAGGAAGTGAAGTTTGGAGGTCAAAGGTCATTTGAGACTAACAGGTGTTAAATTATTGCATAAACATTGAACAACTGTGTCTCAAAGTATATGCAAATGTGATTTGAGATCTATGGAGATAATAGTGTAAGTTAATAGTCTGGTTGCATCATCAAAACTGTAATGCATTCTTGCATTGTGGTTTTTGTTTCGTCATGTGCTGTGCTGTCCAATACTTCAGCATAACATTGCCATAAGATAGTCCAGAGTCCCACCCCTCTCACCATCCTGGTATCTTTTTGTGTCTGCATGTTGCTTTGAACTTGTATTTTTATCACATTGTCTTTCTATAATTTCAGTTGGAATGGAAGATTACACCACAGGTTCTTATGATTATGGAGACCCAACAACAACAAATATATTCTTGGGCAGCATCAACCCAAAGGTTAGCTACACCTACTTTACACTTTAATCTTGGGATGACAGCTGGGAAGAGCAGTGTGTGATATGAACTTAACATGTATTGTACTACCACATCGAATACAATTAAAGTGTCAGAGGTAGCTTGAAGGCTATTTTGAATGAAGCAAGATCTTTAGGTGACAAAAGCTGAAGATCATTTGTTGTCAACAGACAACATTGTGAATAGTTTGGTGTTTTAGTGCTATGGTTTCTTATATTGTGCTTGTTTATCTGTGTCTAAGATTCTATAGGGAAGAATGGTCATTTTCATCAGTGTTGGATGTGCATTGTATACATGTCAGGTGTAGGGAGTCTCTTTTTGTCTGTGGCAATTTTGCTTGAATGTGCAATATCTCAAGATGCAAAAATGTTTTTGAACTTTTTAAATAATTTGTTACATTGGTAATCCAAATCTGAGTTAATCCATTCCTGTAATAATTTTTGTGTATTCACAAGGATTTGATGTTAACAGAAGATGATGGCTGAAAATTTTGTCTTAGTTTGAACAAGTAGTTTGAACTTTGATCTTAGTGCATACATAGGCACATACTATCGTTGGACATTGCTGTTAACATGTTTGTTACCTTTTTGTAATTAGATGAATGAAGAGATGCTTTGCCAAGAGTTTGGCAAGTATGGGCCCCTGGCCAGTGTGAAGATCATGTGGCCCAGAACAGATGAAGAAAGAGCAAGGAATAGAAACTGTGGATTTGTGGCTTACATGAACAGAAAGGATGCAGAGAGAGCTCTGAAAGCATTAAACAGTAAGATTTATTAAATGGAATCACCCCCAAACTGAATTAGTATACTCCCCTATCCTAATTCATGAATGACTCTTTTTCAGTGTGTAATATTATTTTTGATTCCTTGCCGACTGCAGGCTAGGAATCTATGTGGTGGTGATGTCATGAGTGTATATGTGTTCAGTGCACCCTGTGTTAATACAGAGTTATGTACATATGTGCACCTATGGATGCTGTCTCACAGGGTACAAGATTTCGAGAGCTTTGTACGTCCTTCCTCACTCACATGCAACTTGTAACTGGCATAGCTGCGCAAAAAATCTGATGCCGCCAGGAGGCCTGAAACCTGGAGGCCGCCGCTGCCTCTTCTGGCAATCACACGCTTCATACCATCATCTGAAAAGAGGGAATTCCAGCGACTTCCTTACAGGGAACGGTCAGCAATACCCCGTAAGGCCTTGAATATGAGCTTGTGTTGTTTGTGTGGGTGTATGAGTGTGTGTGAGATGCTTTGCTTGTTTATGTGATATCTCAAGAAGGGTAACCTTGACTGATCTCATACTGGTTGTGTGTATTGGTCATACTGAGTAAATTATCCCTATTGATTTTGGTGGAGGACAAAGATATTTGAGGTCACCAGAGGTCATACTGTCATCTACAGAAGGGAATCTTTGGGAATCCCATATCTAGCATGTGAATGGTTCATACTGAATTCACATTAGATGATCCCTATTGTTTTTGGTGGCAGTCAAAGGTCATTTGGATAAAATCATGAGAAATGCTTATAAGAGAAATGTGATTAGAATTGCAAGATTTTTTGATTTTTCAAAATGAAATAGGGATAACTACTTATTCCCTTCAAAGTTTATGTTGTTTGGGATTCATAAAGGAAGCAACTATGTGGAAAGATGCAAATTGAAACTCACTGCAGAACTTCCACATTTTAATAGTGTTTAGATGTTTGTATCAAGTTTGAAAGCAGGGAAAAGTCGTGAAATGTGACAAAGAGTGCTTTGAAGTTTTGTTAAGTTCCTGAAAATTTGCACTGTTCAGAACAACGAAATGTGACCATGAAATGGGTGGAAAATTGGTAGTTAAAATGTTGCAGAATGTACTAGATAGTGTAAAAGTAACTCACACTAAAAGCAAGACTGAAATGCTATCATTTAGAAAATGTGTTTTATGCAA
Source organism: Stichopus chloronotus (assembly GCA_021234535.1). Taxonomy (NCBI): domain Eukaryota; kingdom Metazoa; phylum Echinodermata; class Holothuroidea; order Aspidochirotida; family Stichopodidae; genus Stichopus; species Stichopus chloronotus. The sequence goes on from CM037831.1 coordinate 1,212,258, forward strand.
ACCAAGTATTGTTCTTCCAACATATATTTGTGCCTTTTTCACTTTGCAGACAAAACTATAATGGATTATGAAATGAAGTTGGGTTGGGGCAAATCTGTACCAATACCTCCTCACCCTGTTTACATTCCTCCTGCCATGCAAGAACTAACACAACCACCACCACCATCTGGTTTACCTTTCAATGCTCAACTCAAAGACAAAAGCCTCTACTCTAAGCTCCCTCCAGCAGGACGTCCTTTAAGCCACAGGGAAGAGACCATTCTGAATGAGGTAAAATGCACCGCTGTGTCTCTAGTATTTATGTTGGTTTTCACTCAGTTTTCACTCAGTCACTTATAAATGCCACTTTGACATGTGTTTGTATGGAACTACAGTTTTCTTAATTATTTTCCTGTGCGTGTGCCATGTTCAATATTCATCTTAGTGGTAGGCTGCTTTGCCCTCTGTGGAGGTATCTTTTGGTCACTGGGGAACCTTTTATGTCAGATATTTTACCTTGCCATAAGGAGTGGAAACAAAACAATATTGTACGTGTGAACAGCGTAAATGCGAAGACAATGTTTGCAATATCATAGGGGAAGAAAAACCTATTGAAAATATAAAGTGATCTCATGGTGTATTAATGACACACAGCTACATCCCATGTAGTGTAATTTGATATTTGACAATGATATATGTTAAGCATGTTTTTTATCAACAATTTGAATATTTCTGGACTTGAAAAAGAATTTTTGAATGCACACTGCAAGTGATTGTCCGATAGTAAATGAGAGTAATGATAGGCAATTATTGGATTCCATTGATAGTTTTCTTTCTGGAATGGTCACACTTTGACAGGAAACTTAGTTATAATATTCTGAATGAGACCATAAATGTTGGCAAACTTTCTTGAGTGATGCCAACTATATTTGCAGTTGTCTGAGTACCAATAAATTCATTCTAAAGGTATCAGGAATACTAGCAAATTTTTTTTAAGATCAGGTTCAAGTTGCTTTCTAATGTACTGACGCTTTCGTGTTTTCGTTTCGAATTTTTCTCATGGTCTACCCTTTCCACCAGACGCTAAAAGAAGCAGTTGTTAAGGTGGTTATTCCGACCGACAGGTACTTCAGCCACGCTTCCTTTTCATTCCTCCTCAATGGCTCTCTATGAGGGTCAACTGATAGCCATTGCCAACAGACTCCCCTCCCCCTCCCTACTGACCCTCCCCCTACTGACCCTCCCCCTACTGCCCCTCCTACCAAAGTTTTTAGTGTCTCCCTGTCTCTCTGTACTGTCACTAAACTTACATGAAAAGTCTGTTACATATAATTACTTGCCTTTTAGTGACAGATACCCTCCTTCCACCTAAAATAAAATTAGTTTGTTGACTGCATTCAGTGAATGTGCATATTTTCATGTAAATCCACCCAAATCTCTCCCTATCTTTTAAATGTGGTCCTTAGCAGGGTTGATATTCCTTAATTTGTATTAAAAAATGGAGTAAACCTTTAGCTGCCTGAATTGGCGTGTCATTAGTTGGCAATGGTTACAGTGTTTTAGCCCAAATACTACTCTCTACATTCATGGTTTAACAGGTGCGTATTTTTATTCTCTATATAATGTACTTCACTGTCAATGATTGCTTCTCCTTTCACGTATTTCCTTTGGTGAGTAAAGTTACTGAGATCCTTTCAAAAGTCGAAGGTCAGATTTTCTGAGGCATTTGTCTTATTCAACAAATTGAAAACAGTGATAGTAACGTTCTTTAAATTTTTGTAATTCAGGAGGACATTCAGTATGTTATCACAAAAAACTGCTTCCTATCCCTCTTCAATATGAATGATTTTCTTCTCTGTTGAAAGTTATTCCCCAAGCCAAATGAAGTGGCCACTTCTTTATGGTACTCCCTCATGGATGCCATATATTTATGTTTTGTGTAAACATATTGTCATATTGCATTGTTATGACTACTATGAGGTCTGTATATCAAGTAAATATAACAATGTTAAGGCCAGTCACTATTTATTGGAATCAAACAGAGTCTTACAAGTTCATCAAACTGTGTATATATTGTGCTGTGTGATAGACAAGGGTCCATCATTATCAACCCCAGTCACAGTGCTTCTGATGACACACATGTGTGTGTCATCTGCAGTTGTGTGCAGGGGGCATTCCAGGGTGACCAAAAAATCTTTTTCTAGTTGGTTCCAAATAGTTAACTACTTTTTTTTTCTTGGGGGGGTTATCTGCTGTAGTGAGAATCACCATCCAAAGTATTCTTAGTATATTCAAAATACTAGAAATTCAGTTTGTAGACACAACAGGTGTTGTTGTAACAGTATTCCATCCAAATGGATCTGTTTTGTATATTTTTTTCATACATAAACAGTCATTGCCGGAGCCAGGAACTAATATAGAAACTACAAGTGCCTCTAGTGGTCATATTGTCTAATCGTTCTTTCATCTGGTGTTGCATCTCAAATGTTATTGATGTCAAATGAGAGCACTCAATTGCATATCTGCAACTAAATCCAATGAATATACAATCAATAAAAACAACATCCTCTATTTTCAATTACTTTGTAAATCTGAGCAAAGTTTACACTTTTCAGGTTGTTTCTAGTTTGTATTTGTTCATTAAGAGTAGATCAATTTACATAGTGATGTAGTATTCTTTTGTGGTAATCCATCGGCATTACTGAGCAAAGTTTATACAATTTGTTGAAAGTCACCATCTGAGTTCCAAGTGTTGCAGGTCATCTGGCCCATCTTTCATAATATGGCTTGACTATTTATTATTCTCCAAAGGAAATGTGACAAGTGTTTTTCTCTGTCAAACTCTTCGAAAGCAGTCCTATTTGGAGTATTTCCTTATCCTACATTAATGACTACCAGTTTATTTGTCAGTATGATTAACAGATACTATTACTGTGTTTTTTTCTCCACATGTGTTTTGTGCCAATAATACTGTCTTGTGTAGCAACTTGCACAAGTGGTCTTATTTTAAGATGGTTTGGGTGGGTGGGACTATTTTACAAAAAAGGAAGATTTATTTTGTCTTTCAGAACTCTGCTGCACTTGATCCATCGTATGGTAGAGTTTGTCATCCGAGAAGGTCCCATGTTTGAAGCTATGATTATGAACCAAGAACTTAACAACCCCATGTTTCGGTAAGAATATTCTCGTGGGATTTTCATGCCATGGTGGTGTGGTAATACATCATTCATTTAGAATTGATATACTGGTGTCCTGAAACTATAAACCAAGTGTGTGCCCAAGTATAACCCCATTATTGTATAACCCCATTATTGTATAACCCCATTATTGTATAACCCCATTATTGTATAACCCCATTATTGTATAACCCCATTATTGTATAATGGCCTTACACTGGGACCTTTGTTCCTTAACATGTGTCTCAAATGGGGAATTGATGACAGTGACGGCCATTACATCTAAGAATATGAGGATGGGATCATTGTTAGTATTCATACTAGTAGCACATACCAGTAAGATGTACAGTATTCAATTTATACTAGTAGTACACAGCAGTAAGAAGTATTTATACTGGTAATAGTAGTATATAGCAGTAGCAAATATTCAAGTTCATACTAGTAGCACATAGCAGTAAGAAGTATACTAGCAGTACATAGCAGTAAGAAGTATACTAGTTGTACATAGCAGTAGGAAGTATTCATACCAGAAACACATACCAACAAGAAGTATGTAATTCTTACTACTGTACATGTAGCAGTAAGAAGTATATACTTAAATGTATCACTTAATTCAGATGAGCAATGACAATGCCTCTTAGCTCTGTGGTATTAAATGAAATGTCTTATCTCTGTTAGTCATAGACCTGAGTGAAAGAGCCAGATCGTGGAACCTTTGTCATTTGTTTATGGGACTAGCTCGGATTAATTTAACCCAATTGCTTACAATTGTGAAAGAAGACAAAACAAACAGTTTCATGTGTATGCCTTTGATATTTAAGAACCTATACATTCAGGTTGGTAGTTGTATACAAATTGAAATCACTGTGTATTTTAAGTTAAGACTCTCTGATGTTCATAATAGTCACTTTGTAGTTATACTGTAGTAATCAGAATAACCATGTTGATTTTAGTGTTTATATTATCATGTTGTAGACTCAACCTGAAAATCTGTAATTTGTAATGAAACATGCTAACAGATAGCTGGTTTCTCATAGCTGTATTTTAAATCTGAAACTGTACATATTAGTGAGGGGATTGGCTCTATCTAACATTGAACCTCATTATATTACATATTGTTACATTAATAGACAATAGACACACTACCCTAAGACGTTTTTGACAGATTAAGAATTAATGTTCTAGTTCACTTTTAGATATTGTTATAGTGTGAGGTGTTACATTGTTTTTATTGTCAAAGACAGACAGATTTCTACCATTAATTTTATTTCTTCTTTACACTACAGTCTGCTTGTATCTTAGTGTTCCTTCTTGCTTCTCTCCTCAGATTCTTATTCGATAATCAGTCACCTGCTCATGTCTATTATCGCTGGAAGTTGTTTTCACTCCTTCAGGTGAGAAATCAGCCAGCAGGGTTAATGATTCAATATCCATTACATCAGTTAAATACAAACAAAGATAGTTCCTTGAAGTCATTTTAATTGACTTGTAGTCATTGATAGTTCTATAGCAAATGAATGGAAATACCTCTTGTGTTTAAGATTCTGTTTTCATGATTGTACTTAAGGTTACTGTTTCAATATTCAGAGTTGATAGTTGTATTGTGAGGCTGTCTGCATTATGGGTTGTTATGGCTTGCTATAAATTGAACTTGATCTTTTCCTGCAATGTAAAAATGTTTACAACAATTAAAGTTAAATCAATTGATTTTGAAATGTTACCTGAGATAGTTCGTCATATGTTGCATTGCACTGAAACTGTAGTATGAGAAGTTTCACATGTCCAGAAGTTTACAATTAGTGGAAGCTAGTAAATGATCCTCTTTATTGATGACTTCCTGATCTTACATTAGGCTTGCTGACCACAATCTCAATTTCGTGCCTGCCTTTAATACTGTTGTCAGTGTTGGTTAAAAGTTCCGTCCAAAACCAGTAATTGAAAGGGACAGATGCTATTTATAAATGGATTATTCATTGGAACAGTTCTTGGAAGGTTTCTCCCAAATAAGGAAAGTGGGGTAGGAACAGGAAAATTGATCCATCCTTGTGTTTGGAGAGAGAAATAGCATTCCTCTTCCACCTTTGTAGATCTTCCTTTTGGGTTGTGGCAGCACGAGACTCACTTCCTGTTAAAAGCAGCTCTTAGCTTGATTTGGCTTGAGTTAAGAAGAGTCATTAAGTACATATGTAACATATCAAGTGTATTCAGGGTCATTAAGTACACATGTAACGTATCAAGTGTATTCAGGGTCATTAAGTACACATGTAACATATCAAGTGTATTCAGGGTCATTAGGTACACATGTAACATATCAAGTGTATTCAGGGTCAATAAGTACACATGTAACATATCAAGTGTATTCACGGTCATTAGGTACACATGTAACATATCAAGTGTATTCAGGGTCATTAAGTACACATGTAACATATCAAGTGTATTCAGGGTCATTAAGTACACATGTAACATATCAAGTGTATTCAGGGTCATTAAGTACACATGTCACATATCAAGTGTATTCAGGGTCATTAAGTACATATGTAACATATCAAGTGTATTCAGGGTCATTAAGTACACATGTAACGTATCAAGTGTATTCAGGGTCATTAAGTGCACATGTAACATATCAAGTGTATTCAGGGTCATTAAGTACACATGTAACGTATCAAGTGTATTCAGGGTCATTAAGTACACATATAACGTATCAAGTGTATTCAGGGTCATTAAGTACACATGTAACATTTCAAGTGTGTTCAGGGTCATTAAGTACACATGTAACATATCAAGTGTATTCAGGGTCATTAAGTGCACATGTAACATATCAAGTGTATTCAGGGTCATTAAGTACATATGTAACATGTCAAGTGCAGTCAGGGTCATTAAGTACATATGTAACATATCAAGGGTATTCAGGGTCATTAAGTACACATGTAACATATCAAGTGTATTCAGGGTCATTAAGTACATATGTAACATATCAAGTGTATTCAGGGTCATTAAGTACACATGTAACATATCAAGTGTATTCAGGGTCATTAAGTACATATGTAACATATCAAGTGTATTCAGGGTCATTAAGTACACATGTAACATATCAAGTGTATTCAGGGTCATTAAGTGCACATGTAACATATCAAGTGTATTCAGGTTTATTTTTCCTTTACATTTGCCATAAAGCAAATGTAAAATGGTTCTAAAGTGCCAGAAGTAGAGAAATGTGGGAGTATTAAGAGTGCTGTGTAACTGTAAAATATTTAATAGGTACACAGATAACTGTCCTCTGTTACAAATTACTGCAACTTAAAATAGTTGAAGATTAACTTTTTAAATTGATGTGTGTCAATGATTTTTCTGTCCAGTGGTATGAGTGAGACCAGCTGAGAAGAAAACAGTTCTTCTGCTTGCTTGGTCAAGTAGGCATTTGGTGGTGGCCCCTGTTGAGTGCAGTGTTAAACTTGCATTGCAATAAGAAATTATAAGCTTCACATAATGTTCAGAAGTAAGCCAAATCATGTTACATGTGAATCAGGAATTCCTTTGGTGGTAGGAAAGTAGAAGAGAACTTTCTACTGCTCTGTGCATTTGACGAGATGATGGTAAAAGGATCTTACCTAGAAGGAAATGTTTGATTACACAGAATGACCTGATTGCTGTGGTGACTTTTTCAGTAGAGAGTCAAGTCCTGAAGTAACAGTCCTAATGTAACACTAGCTGGAAGTAATGACTCAGAAATATCAAAGGCACTCCTTGAAATGAGATGTTGCCAAAGTCAAAGTAACTATGAATGATGTCATTTTGAAAGGCACTAAGAGAAAAAAAAGGAACAAAAATGTTTCTCCTTCACCTGTGGTGAATATGCCCTGATGACCTGAGTGACTTTTCTATCAAAGTGATTGGTATTGCGTATCATGGTATTGTGTTCCGTATCATGTTGGCTGTATTTTATAGCATGGTGGCTGCATTATGTAGCATGGTGCCTATCATTTGTAGCATGCTGGTTGTATCTTGTAGCATGATGGCTTTACTATGTATGATGGTGGTTGTGTTATGTAGCATGGTGGTTGTGTTATGTAGCATGATGGCTGTACTGTGTATGATGGTGGTTGTGTTATGTAGCATGCTGGTTTTATATGTAGCATGGTGGCTGTGCTGTGTATGATGGTGGTTGTGTTATGTAGCATGCTGGTTGTATCATGTAGCATGGTGACTGTACTGTGTATGATGGTGGTTGTGTTATGTAGCATGCTGGTTGTATCATGTAACATGGTGGCTGTACTGTGTATGATGGTGGTTGTGTTATGTAGCATGCTGGTTGTATCATGTAGCATGATGGCTGTACTGTGTGTGATGGTGGTTGCGTTATGTAGCATGGTGGTTATATTGATTGCACTGTGTATTATGGTGATGGCATTGTGCATCCTGATAATTGTGTTGTGTGTGAAGGTTAGACAGCACAACATTTAGCAACTGCTCATTTCTGCTTGGTTTGAAAATTGAATCCCTACTGTTTTTGTTTGCTGTGTTTAGCTTGATAATGCCTACAACAGTCTTTAAACTTATCACAGATATTTCTGTCTTTGATGCATTTTTCCTGTAGGGAGACTCTACTACCAACTGGGCCACAAGAGATTTCCAGATGTTTAAATATGGTTCTTACTGGAGACCACCTGCTGTCAATCCCTACCTGAAAGGTATGCCCGAGAATCTTGTCCCCAAAGGGGGCGAAAGTCGATCTAGAAGATCCAGGTCACCGGAACAAGATAGAAGAAGAGAAGGCTTATCTGAAAAGTATGTAACAATAAAGATAACTAGATATTGTGAAATAGCAATTGGCTCCATTCTTTGGTTGTCGAACATAGCAAACATGTTTGTTAGCTGGTAAATGGTCTGCTGGCAACTGCTTCCTGTTGTGATTTTAATGAACAGTACTTTTTGTTGGTTTCTTTCTAAATGCACAGGAGCCTATTTAACCATGAGCCTACATAGGTCTACATAACTCCCATCATTCATAGGTCTTCATAACTCCCATCAGAGGATCATTTGATGTGGACAAAAATTAGTATTGGAACAGCTTTCAAGAATATTAAGTCACAGTGTCAAATTATGTCAAAATCTGCAAACTGCAATAGCTTGGCAACTGTAACTCAGAATGTTTGTATCTTATTCATGACATTGGAATATCTTTCACACAGGATGATGTAGGCTATGATTTATGTTATGCATGTAAATGAAAGTGTTGAATGAGACTGTGCATTGCGTTGGTATGGGTGATAATAGGGGAAGGATTAATCTAGGAAGAGTGGTATTAGTTACAATAACGATGTCCCTCTGCCACCCACACTCTTGGTTATTACAAACTACGTGTCTGCCTGGTTATACCCCTATAACCACACACTGGTTATATTCCTACAAACTGCATGCCTGTTTATACCCCTGCAAACCAAGTGCCTGGTTGAATCCCTGCAAACCACGTTCATGGTTGTTCTTCTACAAACGACATGCTTTGTCATATCCCTACAAATCACACACCTGTTTACACCCTTACAATCCCCTGCCTGGCATTACAAACCACATGCCTAGTTATATCCTTACAAACCGCATGTCTGGTTATACCCCTACAAACAGGCATGTGGTTTGTAGGGTTTTGCAGGAGTTTTCTACCCCTGCAAACCACACACTTGCTTGTATCCCTATAAACTTCACACCTGGCTATACCTTCAAGCCACTTGTGTAGCTATACCTCTACACACCACATGTCTGGTTTCATAAGGAAATCTTTGGATGAAACTACCCATGGCATCACTGTTTAGTGCAAAGGAATTATTCATGACCCACAGCAAAATGCTTAGATGGTAATCTTATTTCATGGTTTCAGTTTAAATTGACAGTGACCTATAAGTAGTGACATCACAAACTTGAGTGTAAGTTAAGGCATTGTCAAGTTAGTTTCCTCATCAAACTTTTTTCTATTGTGTTCAAAGCACAATAACATGATGCAATTAACGACTTCCATTAAAACCCTTCCAACAAAATCCATCCCAAGTAGCAGTAGTGTTGTCATATCAAGATTAACACATCTGATCATTTCACATTCTACCAATTTCAAGATACAGTTCAAATTATCCGAGATGATTGAACTAAGTCTTGTCAGATCAGAGTGGTGTCATATATCGTGAGCATCATTGTTCTGTGTTTGTTCTTTTCTTTTTAGTCAAAGGAACAAGTTAGAAGACATGCTAAGGAGTCTTAGTGTAGAGCGGTTTAGCATCGGTGAATCAATGGTCTTCTGTCTGGAACATGCTGATGCAGCTGAGGAAATTGTGGACTGCATCACAGAGTCCTTATCAATTCCTGAAACACCCATCCCAAAAAAGGTTAGTAGAAACAGTTTCAACACTTTGCTTATCTTTGAGAATTAGATTAGAAAGGAGGGCATGTCAGTGTTTAACTTAAGCCTGTACACCCCATCATATCCCTCCATTTTTCCTGTGATAAAGGTACAGAACTGATTTAGATATGTTTTCAATTGATTGATCATCGGCAGCCACTTGAGGTATACTGCAACAAGTTTGGAACAAAATAACACCCTTGCAGCATATTCATGGGCAGCCTTTACCATGTTAGACTATTATATCCATTAGCATGTCATGTTATGAATTTCATTCATGCCGGCTGAAGGATTTGCTGGAGCATAGCCAGATCAGTAAGAAGATGCCATTAAATCCTGTATATTGCAACAAATATCGCCATCATTTTATGTCTCAACAAGTACCTCATCCATTGTCTGTCTCAACAAGTACCTTGCCATTGTATGTCCCAACAAGTATGTCATCAATGTGTGTGTCAACAAGTACCTCACCATTTTACGTCTCAACAAGTATCTCGTTGTTGTGTGTCTTAACAAGTACCTTGCCATTGTATGTCCCAACAAGTACGTCATCAATGTGTGTGTCAACAACTACCTCACCATTGTATGTCTCAATAAGTATCTCATTATTGTGTGTCTTAACAAGTACTTTGCCATTGTATGTCCCAACAAGTACGTCATCAATGTGTGTGTCAACAAGTACCTCACCATTGTACGTCTCAACAAGTAGCTCGTTATTGTGTGTCTTAACAAGTACCTTGCCATTGTATGTCCCAACAAGTACATCATCAATGTGTGTGTCAACAAGTACCTCACCATTGTATGTCTCAACAAGTATCTTTTAACTGTGTGTCTTAAGAACTACCTCACCATAGTGTGCCTCAACAAGTACCTTGCAACATACTATCTTCTTGTCTTTGGTCTACAAATACTGTAAGTCTTTAAACCAGCAAAAAAGAGAGGAAAATGGGCAGCAACGTACTGTCTTGTTATCTTTGATCTACACATAAGGCAAAACCTTATAAATCACTGTGTGTGCATTTGTTGGAGAGGCTGTCTGTTGGTTGTCTGGGAAAATAATGTTTGAAAGGTGAACAGTAATAATTCATTACTAGTCATATTATATTTACTGTAAGAGATACAGAATGTGATACCAGCATTAGTCATGCATCCCAAGAAGTGATTTATTATGAGTCCTGATGACAGATCAAAGGAAACTCCGATATGTTCGTGTTTTTGTATGTTTTCCATCCTCTACCCTGTTAACAGGATAAATTGAAGATAATAATAAGTTCTTCAAACTTAAACTTGATAGTATTAGTAGACAGCGGTTACTAGATGTTTCCTGTCGCTTGATAGTATTAGTAGACAGCGGTGACTAGATGTTTCCTGTTGCTTGTTAGCATTAGTAGACAGCGGTGACTGGATGTTTCCTGTTGCTTGATAGTATTAGTAGACAGTGGTGACTGGATGTTTCCTATTGCTTGATAGTATTAGTAGACAGCGGTGACTAGATGTTTCCTGTCGCTTGATAGTATTAGTAGACAGCGGTGACTAGATGTTTCCTGCTGCTTGATAGTATTAGTAGACAGCGGTGACTAGATGTTTCCTGTCGCTTGATAGTATTAGTAGACAGCGGTGACTAGATGTTTTCTGTCGCTTGATAGTATTAGTAGACAGCGGTGACTAGATGTTTCCTGCTGCTTGATAGTATTAGTAGACAGCGGTGACTGGATGTTTCCTGTCGCTTGATAGTATTAGTAGACAGCGGTGACTAGATGTTTTCTGTCGCTTGATAGTATTAGTAGACAGCGGTGACTGGATGTTTCCTGTCGCTTGATAGTATTAGTAGACAGCGGTGACTAGATGTTTTCTGTCGCTTGATAGTATTAGTAGACAGCGGTGACTAGATGTTTCCTGCCGCTTGATAGTATTAGTAGACAGCGGTGACTAGATGTTTTCTGTCGCTTGATAGTATTAGTAGACAGCGGTGACTAGATGTTTTCTGTCGCTTGATAGTATTAGTAGACAGCGGTGACTAGATGTTTTCTGTCACTTGATAGTATTAGTAGACAGCGGTGACTAGATGTTTCCTGTCGCTTGATAGTATTAGTAGACAGCGGTGACTGGATGTTTCCTGTCGCTTGATAGTATTAGTAGACAGCGGTGACTGGATGATTCCTGTTGCTTTTCATGGAGGTCATTGATGATTTGAAGATGATTTATGCAGATGTGCTACATGTACAGCAGGAAATGACCATATTAACTTACTTTCTGGTTCATTTTTTACAGATTGCAAGACTATACCTTGTCTCTGATATATTGTACAATACCAGCTCAAGGGTTAGTAATGCATCTTTCTTCAGGAAGTGCTTTGAAACAAGACTGCCAGACATTTGCAAATACATTCATGAAGTCCATATATCCATCCAGCAGAGGTTAAAAGCTGAGCAGTTTAAGGTATGATATTACTGTAGATACAAGTTTTTTTTTTGGGGGGGGGAGGGGGAAGAAGGGAGTAATATCCTTGTTTTTACTTGCATTGTCACAAAATTGAAGAAATTAAAGTATCAAATATCCATACAGGTAATATTTTTTCTTTGTGTTTGAGGAGGATATACAAAAAGAAAATCTGGTCACCAGTTTTCATCATCTACCACTAGTGATGCCTGGAGTATGCACAGTTCTTATGAATGCAATAGCCTCCAAGTATTCATCCATATTCCTTGAATTGTGTAATGAATCAAATAGCCAACGGTAGCAGCAACAGCGTGCTTAGTCTAAATATGAAAGCTTTTCAGGTGACTAACTCATGGCTATAAGCCATGATCAAACTTTGTAAGTTGTTAATGTTTTGGGGTGAAGTTTTTAAGCCTACAAACACAAAGAGATCATCATTTATTATAAAAGCTTGTTTACCTTTCCCTTTTTCAGCAAAAGATAATGAGCTGTTTCAGAGCATGGGAGGATTGGGCAGTATACCCTAATGACTTCTTGGTACGGCTGCAGAATTTATTTCTTGGACTGGTTTCTTACAACAATGATGGTACCATTCAGCACAAGCAGGTTAGTGCTTCACTGTTTCATGAAGTTGTTGAAAGCAAAAAAAGTGATGTGCATGGATATGGCTGTGGAAGTATACTTACCAGCAGAAGTGTGATTGGTCATTCTGCATGTATGCTCCCAGCCTATATGATACAAATGAGACCAGTACTTTGCCAAATCACAGAATCTGTTACCACAGCAATGAGTCTTTAAAGTATAACTGTTGCACAGCCCACCAGATAATCCGGATACTTCAAATGTGGTTTTTAAACAATAAGACAACATTCGGTAGTACAGTAAATTCACGTCCAAGAAAATATGAAGTTTTTATGAATATACATTTTATTCACTCGCAAGTCGCCATGTTGTTGCAAAATTGCGTGATTCGTGGCTTCACACATGCACCTGCACATGTGACGTAGTATTGCCGGTGCATGTGATACGTCATACATTTCCAAAATGGTGATACGCTTTACAACAATGGCGGGAAGTTTGAAGTTTTATTTGGAAAGAAGTTATTACGAACATAAAACCAATGCTGTCGTGACTGTTCGTAAAAAGATGTGTTCCAAGTGTAGGTCGAATTGAAACACCTACTACGGTTCCTCTATGGTCCTGGATAGTATGAAGATGCATGTCCTCTCAGTACTGATGACATAGTCAGCCCTTTGTTATTTGTTTTTTCTTGTCGTGTAGGAAGAGAGTGATGATGTACTGCCTGTGGAAGCTGTTTCTTTAGATGGGCTACCATTGGATGGTGTTCCTGTTGAGAGAACCCCCATCTTAGGTGTAGCACCAGGTATCAAGGAAGATCTGGATGGAGTACCAATGGGTGATACTGACCTGGATGGCTTGCCAATTGGTGCCAGTGAAGACCTTGATGGGGCACCTGGTAATCTTTTCAATTATTGAAACATCATGTATGTGCGCTGCAATTATCTGCTATTTTGGTCAAACCTACATGGCAGCTCATTGAAAGTGAACGTTTCCCATCAATTACTGTGAGGATTACATGTAAGTAAATTTGCCATGCAGACGACTTAACCCTAGCATTTTATGATGTGCATCTGTTCCATTTTGCAGTTCTTTTAAAACATTGTTCATAAAGTGCTCTTACACCAAAACCTCAGAAGTACATAGATCTGATAACTATCACATGACCTAAAGTTTCAGTATCAAGACCTAAAGTTTCAGTATCATGACATAAAAAGGGATGTTAAAACAGCAGACAAGTAAGAATAGAAGGAGAAATGTTATATGCAGTACAGTATGTTACCTGGAGTGCCTAGTATGAACGTAGTAAATGCAGCTGCTATACCTTTGAGGTTATGATCTATTCCCACATTCCAGAGCTCAAAGCCCTCATTAGCTTTTACAAAGGGATGTAATCAAGGATCACTGAAAGATAAGCAACAGTTTGTAGGCAAGATACATTGCTACCTATAAATCGTAGTGTTGGGATTATCATAATTTCAAGTAAAATTAGAAGAGATTTCCAAAAACGTGCAGCTGTGCACACATATACCGTCAATTTGACTAAGTAAGGATCTTGCTTTATGAAAAACAAAGTTTTGTTATCAGGAAGGATCAGGGAAGGTAGGAATTTACTTGTGGAAAAATTTCTCAGTTTTCATTGTCTCAAAAATATTTCTATCACAAAATTGGTGGTAGTGAACAAAATGTCAGTTTTTCATTATTTGTGAGTCATAGATGTAGTGGTAATTGTTGACTGTGCATCTATTAATACCAAATATATTGTCCACTCAGGAATTGTGCATTGCATTTTGAAAAACTCCTTTACATTGTTGGATGATGTGTAAACTATGATACCAGTCGTTTTTTTTGTACAATCAAAGTTGTAGACTTCTGTTTGTTGGAACAGATGAAGGAAGTTCAAAGGGAATATGTTGAACAAAAGGGAAAAGGAATTGTCAGATTAGAAAGATTAGGTACTGAATGGATTGGTAAGGGGGGGGGGGGAGGGATGAGAATGTGATTGAAAGTAAGACTCTGCTTTTACTCCCAATGTGTTTAGCTTTTAGGCAGTGTCATGTGTAATTTGTAGCTTCTATGGAACTTGTCACTTGTCACACACTAGAAAGTGCAGTGTGTAACTTGAAGCATCTAGGGAAAGGCCAGCATGGAAAAGACAGAACAAAGTCCTCAGTGCCAACATGAGACATGCTTTAAAGCACAAGGATATCGTGATAATGCTATATGCAGTCATTACTGCTGTTACAACTCTCAGGATTACTTAGATGTGTGGTTGTACCTTGGTTCCAGTACATACAGTCAGCATATATGTTAAATGCAGTTGTAACTGTAATGTCATAGGATCATCACTAAATCATAGATACATATAGGAAGCCAAACAAGGCATCATTAACAGTTAATTTGATTGGGAAATAAATCAGCAAACTTGAAAAGATACTCTCCATGTTACCAACATGTGTTATTAAGCAAAATATAGAAGACCTTTCAAGGTTATTGACAGAATGACATAGATCTTTGAATCATGTGACGTATTGAGGTTATTCACAAGATGATATCTTGGTATCATGTGACCTATTGAGGTTATTCACAATATGACTTCTTTGTATCATGTGACCTATTGAGGTTATTCAAAGGATGACATATTTGTATCACAAGATGACATCTTGGTATCACATTATCAGTTGACTTCAAGAAGATATTAACCCATCGGCCCAGACACAGTGAAGAGTTCTTGAAGAACCGCGAATCTCCACACTGTTAAAGAATATTTGTGAAGGCTGATAGTAGTTGACATTTTCTTGTTATTTACATAGCATCAATGACACAGGTTTGTTCAGTTGAACTGAATTATTGGACAGAAAACAAGCAGATCTACTAGCATGTGCATACCTTTGTCTGCTCTTACACTTCATTTTTGGTTTTGATGATAATCGTAACCTTTGTAATCATGCATATGTGTGTGTGTATGTATGTGTGTGAGGGTGTGTGAGGGTGTGTGTAAGGGTGTGTGTGTGTGTGTATGTATGTCCATGACGCCTTACCTTGTAAACACGATATCTCAAGGAGGGAAGCTTGGACAGATCTCATATTTGGTATGTAGGTGTACCATATTGAGAAGAAGAACCCTATTGTTTTTGGTGGAGGTCAAAGGTCATTTGCGGTCAACAGGGGTCAAAATGTGAAAACCTTGTAAACACGATATCTCAAGAAGGGAAGCTTGGACAGATCTCATATTTGGTATGTAGGTGAACCGTATTGAGAAGAAGAACCCTATTGTTTTTTGTGGAGGTCAAAGGTCATGTGGGGTCAACAGGGGTCAAAATGTGAAAACCTTGTAAACACGATATCTCAAGAAAGGAAGCTTGGACAGATCTCATATTTGGTATGTAGGTGTACCATATTGAGAAGGAGAACCCTATTGTTTTTTGTGGAGGTCAAAGGTCATTTGGGGTCAACAGGGGTCAAAATGTGAAAACCTTGTAAACATGATATCTCAAGAAGGGAAGCTTGGACAGATCTCATATTTAGTATGCAGGTGTACCATATTGAGAAGGAGAACCCTATTGTTTTTGGTGGAGGTCAAAGATCATTTGGGGTTAACAGGGGTCAAATTGTGAAAACCTTGAAAACACGATATCTCAAGAAAGGAAGCTTGTAGAGATCTCATGTTTTGTATGTAGTTGTACAATGTTAAGTTTAGGGACCATATTGTTTTTGGTGAAGGTCAAAGGTCATTTGGGGTCAACAGGGGTCAAAATGTGAAAACCTTGTTAACATGATATCTCTAGAAAGGAAGCTTGGACAGATTTCATATTTAGTGTGTAGGTGTACCATATTGAGAAGAAGAATCCTATTGTTTTTGGTGAAGGTCAAAGGTCATTTGGGGTCAACAGAGGTCAAATTGTGAAAACCTTGAAAGCACGATATCTCAAGAAAGGAAGCTTGTAGTGATCTCATATTTAGTATGTAGGTGTACCATATTGAGAAGAAGAATCCTATTGTTTATGGTAGGGGGTCAAAGGTCATTTGGGGTCATCATGGGTCAAGTTGTGAAAACCTTGAAAACACGATATCGCAAGAAAGGAAGCTTATAGATATCTCATGTTTTGTATGTAGTTGTACCATGTTGAGTAGAGGAACCCTATCGTTTTTTGTGAAGGTCAAAGGTCATTTGGGGTCAACAGGGGTCAAATTGTGAAAATGTGACAAATGTGACACACACTAATGCTATTATATCAGATTCAGAAAAAATTTCTCTTAAATAGATCATGGAAACCACAATGCATTTCTGCATTCTGGTTATTTCATTCATTTATGGTTTCATATCAACAGTTAAAGAAGAAGATGATCTGGATGGCATTCCAATCAGCAGTGGAGGTCTGCAAGCAAAGAGACCAGGCTTCAAATCAGCACCATCAAAGTGGGAAACAGTAGATTCTTCCTTGTTAGAGGAACAAGCAATGACAACATCAAAATGGGAGATGTTAGAGAAAGATGAAGAACCAGAGGAAGAAGAGATTGAAGAGTAAGTATCCATGACAACAGAGAGATTTATACATTGCATGGGAAAATATTGAATGGTAGTTATCCATGACAACAGAGATACTTACTAGTTGCTTGGGGAGATATTGAAACCAGGGTTTTATTTGTTACATGGAGAAGAAATTGAAAAGTAAGTATCCATGACAACAGAGATGTTTATTCATTCATGGAAAAGAGATTGAAGAAGAGATTATCCTTGGCATCAGAGATTTTACTTGATTCCTTTCTTGGCAGGTATTATGGACTTCTATTTGACTACTGTATTAGTGAGGCATTAAGTTGGTTAAAAATGCACTACTGAATGCTTTCAGAGATGAACATATTATTGACCAGTATTTCTTTTCTAATTTAATGTGATAGCACCGACTTTACCACTGGTGGATATTCATGGAGCTGTTCATGTGATGGTGTAGGGGATGTTCAGGAACATGTCTTGAAGTTATGTCAAGGACCTACTAGTGTTTCAGATTTCCCCGTGAATGAAGTATTTGATGCAATATGTTTTACACATACATGATGGATCCGGAAGTTAAATATTGAAAAATCTGAAAAATGTTTTGTTGGCTGTAAGATGACTCATAATAGAGTGATAGTTAATATGTGGTTCGGTGTATGATTCATGACTTATAACCTTATGACTTATTCAGGAGATCATGAGGAGGTCTGTATCATGGCTATTACTTAAAAATTGGAATCCATTGTTTGAAAGAAACAACACTAAATATTGTTCTCTTTGATAATGCAGGGAAGGAAAAGAAGAACAAGAAGAAGATGTCATTGGTGTTGATGAGGAAGATGATGAGAGTTCACAAGATGAAGCTGTACAGTCAAAAGAATCAACTCCAAAACCAATTGAAATGACAGAAGAAAAAAGAGCAAGACTCAGGGAGATAGAGGTAAGGTCTGCTCAGGTTGGAACATATCATCAGTGATGAAATGTCCATGGCTAATAGTTGAACCAGAAATATTTGAAATTGCCTTGGAAAAGTGAACAAATTGTACGGCATATTTTTCCAGACAAAAATGTAACCACCTAATTTCGGGGAACATTTTTAGGAAAAGATTTCTGAGTATGTAAAAGGTTCAATCATAACAGCAGTAAGTAGTTACTTTATAAACTGTTTGAAGTTTCCTGGAAAGATAAACTTTCTGCTTCATGTGAATGACATTATGAGCATGGTACACAATCCAGCTTAGCTGCTGGAGACAAACATCTGTTAGTAGTATTCATGTATGATAAAATTCTTGACAAATTGATAATGTATTGCAAAATGTCAGCTCAGGTAGGAGGTAAAATTCATGTGTACTTTTGTCAACCATTTTGTTATCTATTTGTAAGCAAGGTTACCATAGGTATACTGCCCTTAAATATATACATCTGTTTGTGCACTTTAGTGACTGTATATGCATATTGAATTGCTTTGCTTGAACAATTCATATTTTGCAGCTCAAAGAAACTTTCTGTCATGTCTGCATTGTTAGTACTTCATTTGTATGAAGTCTTTTATTTGCCACTCGTAGTACTTCTTGTTTATGCATTCATTTGCACATCTTTCAACACCACTACTGTTATGGATTTATATGCAAATCTCTGAAGTATTATTCCTGTTCTGGTTTATTTTTCTAATCACTGATTTTTCATTGATATAATATCCCATCCATCCCATCCAGGTTAAAGTAATGAAATTCCAGGATGATATTGAAGCTGGAAGGAGAAGTAGGAAAGGAGGGATGAGTCTTCAGGAACAAGTACAGAAATATCGAGAGAAATTGCTTCAAAAGGTACCAGTAACAGTGTGTGCTTCTTATTTTTGACATTTAGGTGTTAGCTTGTGAGAAATAGTGGTTTTTTCTTAGTTTAAGCAGATTGCACCTGAATAGAACGTCAAGAAACTCTTGTAAGTGAGAATATGTTGATGATGAGTAGTATAGTGAGTACTTATTAATACATTGTCAGCAAGAAAACTGCATCTCCTGGAGAAAAAAAAAATTCACCTTGCATCTTGCAATCTAATCTTGCATTTTGCAAAGGTGATGTGCACTAGCATTCTACAATTTGTTGTTTTTATAGCCACCATGAGAGGTACTCTGTACTTTCTTGTCTTTATAATCACTATGAGGAGTACTCTGTACAATCTTGTTTTCATTACAACTAAATTCAGGAAAAGTCAAAGGAGGAGGAAAGACAAAGAACTAAAGAGAAAGAGAAGGAGAGAGAGAAAGCACGCTCGAGACTGAAAGATTACGAGAAAGCTCGTGAACGAGAAAGGGATAGGCTGGGTGATAGTTCATCTGATGAAAGTGAAGAGAATTCACCCAAACATAAACGCAAACACAGTCGCAGCCGATCCCGCAGTCCTAGGAGAAAAGGAGGCTCCGGATCAGGGTCCCCAGTATCATCAGATAGAAGGTCAAGGAAGAGTTCAGCAGAGCCATCCCCTCTTGCTGCCATTCGGGAATATTCTGATTCACCATCTGGTAGATCTAGGAGGTCGCGGTCTAGGACCCCAAAACGCCAGAGACACCGATCACGGTCCCCGAGGCGACAGTCCGCAAGGTCGAGAAGCCGATCTCCCGTAGAATCGAGAAAACGCCGATCTCGATCCAGGTCACCCAGCAGAAAGAAGAGTAAGAAGAGCAAGCATTGAAGGGTAGATATTGTTGCCATGGAAGAACCACTGATCAATGGGGATTCCTTAAGGGCCTTAGCACAATTAAGGTTTCCTGAAGTCAACCTTGTAGATATGAACATTTGTGACAGTTTTAAAGTTTGCTAAGACTTTTGAGGAAGTGCTCACATCCTAATTCAAGCTGAGAGGCAGAGAAATGAGGAGAGAGAGAGAGATGAGAAGAGAGGACACATTTAGGCAGGAGATACCGATGAGACGATGAATCTACAATGTTCTGTATTCCATTCTTTGTTCAGAAAAGTCAAGGCTGATGTATGTGACAGTTTATAAACCTTCAAGCAGAGAGTAATTATGAAAGAGAGCACAAAGCAAAACTGTGGTTGGTATTCCTCCACAGGAGGTACTCCTGTAAGGCTGATGTCATCATGTGAATCATCAACTGATGACTCAACACAGAGATTAAAAGCAGTAAATGACTTTCATTTGCGCCAAAATTGTGATCATCTTGGTGAATTTTGTGAGATTGTTCCCCTCGTGGAATTGAAGTTTTACGATGATCCTGTTGGGATGATGATAAGGACTGAACTAAGCTCATATAACTGTTAGATTAAGACTGTTAGATTAAGACTGTAATGTAGCAATTGAATATTTACTGTCAAATCTAACTGACCAAGTAGAACAAAGGAAAGCAGTACTGCTTTTGCATTAATATGAATGCTGCCATCAATTTTAATGAATGGTCAGGATGTGTAGTTCATGCAAAGAAAAGAATTATTTCCTTAATTGGACACATTTTGTATCAACAGGCAGCAAGTAATAATTGCTTCAGATTTTTACCATTTCTACCGTGAGGTTTCTTCTCATGGTTGAAAATTGCTGTCACAGTAATTTAGGAAAAAAGTTATGAAAATGTGAGCAAAGACACATGCACACCACAACAGTATCATGTTAGTTATCATTTGATGAGTTAATTTACATCGGTAATCAGTAGTTGTACTGTGTAATGATGTGTTGTAAATAGAGAATGAACTTTGGTGAATCCCATTGCCCCATGTCAGGCTCAGCGATCTCAGAAATGCTTCCAAATTAATGTGTGATAGTTTGTAAAATGTTCATGAAAGATATTGCTGATATCACAGGTTTAGTTTTCATAGAGTTTCACATTTAACAGAAGATCTCATATCAAAATCACCATCAGATATATAAAAAACAAGGGAAGAGGTTAGTTATTATCAGTTACTCAACTTCAACCATTTCAGGATATTTGGGATGCCTGAATTAGGCTTTCTACAGTTTATGGAAATAATTTTGAGAGTAAGTCGGAAGTCCTTGATGGGGGCCCAAAATTCAGAGACCATATACTGTAAAAGTCATACTAACTATTGAATGGTGCAGATATTTCTGCAATATCTGTTGTGGACTGTCATTTATCTCTGTTAATAAAAGCCACCACAATATTATCAACAGTCTTTTGTCTCTCTTTCTATCTTTGTCTCAGTTTGCAGTTGCAAGTTTGGTAAAGATATAGTTGAAACTAGGAATTCATTTTTATGTTATTGGCAGGTCGGAGGCCACAAGCTTGTAGAACTCTAACGAGATGTTACCTTGCAGTGGTTGTCCAAGCCCAGCCATTGTTTACTGTATTACAGGAAACCACTGGCAAAAATTAACACAAAGATTGCCAAAATTAAAAAATTTATCAATGTTTCAACAGTTACTTTTGATTGTTTTGCATATATTTCTGATTTATATGAAAATGATTCCGAAGGGATACATCTTATTTGGTATATTCTATTGATGTACTACACTCAGTACAAGAATCTGTCCTATTACTCTGCCTGAGGTCACAGGACTAATATTCCTTTACCTAGTGACCCATAACAGGTCAGTACCTGCTACTACACTCAGTGGCGGCGCTACGGGGGGCATTTGCCCCCCAGATTGTTTCCTTGCCCCCCCCCCCCAGTTGCTCTCACCCTTCCCAATCAGATCTTGTACTCATCCAAAATTAATCACAAAACTATGTATTGGCATTGGACTAAATAAGAACAGCTTCCGGGGAACCATGATTGAGAAATGCGTATTTTATGTTACACTGGCTGCCAGTTTTCATTTCATGCCCGTAGGCACGTAAACAGTAGGTCAGCCTTGAATGTTTACTGTCCAGCATAAGGGAAGGGCGGGTAGGTGGTTGTTTTCCTAAATATAAGAATGTCGTTGTTTTCCTAAATATAGGAATGGAATGGAAGTGTCTGTAGCCTATGTGTGTGTGTGTGTACTCGGTGAGACCGCGTAAATGTGAAATAGTACCCCCAAAGAAAAAAGTTGGGAACCTTGGAGTACGGTCAACCGAAAAAATGAATAATATAAAAATAAATAATATACCTCTCTTGGGACTTAATTTTCCACCCAGAAATTTGCTAAAACCTCAGAGCTTCCGGGGGCTTCGCCCCCTCGACCCCAACCGGAGCGTTGCCCCTGGACCCCACCAGGGGCCCTAAGGCGGGCCCCTGGACACCACCCGCAAGGCCTCGCCCTTTGCGCTCGGTTTCGCGCTGCGCGCGAAAATCTTTGCCCTCCAACATTTTCCTCTGCCCTCAGTTTGCCCCCCCCCCAAGTCTGACATTCTGGCGCCGCCACTGACTGCACTTAACATATTTGATCATTCATTTCAACGGGCTCTTGCTCACAACTGAAATACACTTTTCTTAAATGGCATATTTTACTGACAGTAGGAGGGGTTCGTAAACGAAAGAATAAATCACTGCAGGCATTTCAAATTTCATGCCAAATCTTGTTCCTTACTCATGATATTGCTTGTTTGAAAAAAGACTCCTCTGATCATGAAAGATTTTCATTTGCCTCAAGGTCATCAAAATGCCAGGTAGCAGTGGCAAAGTATATGAAGTATTTCTTTAAATTTGAAGCCCTCACTTAAACTTGAAAGTTGATTCTAAGGAAAATGTAGTTGGGTTTATTGTAAATTTACCTTAAAAAGCTGGAAATAAAAGTCACTTCTCATAAATTGGTAGTGTTTTTGTTTCAAGACAGCCAGGGGTGTAAATAAGTAGGATATTTTATTGGTTGTGCCTGTGCCTGACATCACAAATTTTCTGTTATACAATGCACCATCTGGAGATAGATATTTCTTTAGAATTCATAACTTGTGAAACTAAAGTGTTAGTGATATGGTTTTAATCAATAACAAGAAATATATTCCTAATTTTTATGAAATATCAATTTTCTTTAGTGCCCAATCCATTTAAACCGGTACATCTCTTCAGCAGCGGTACTGGCAAGCTGGTAGTTTGAAAAGGCATAACATCAGTGAATTGTTTGGATCAGTCTCGACCAGAAAGATTTGAATCACAGAAGGTCTGCTCTGGGTCATGTCAGCATTATATATGAGTTAACTGAGTATACTGTGTGTCCGGAGTTTGCATTAGCACACCACTTGATGTTATCCACTCTCTGTATGGTTACTTCTGGTTATTGCACTCTCCATTGTTTTATCTAGTGGTGTCGTACCTAAAGCATCTCTGCACAGGAAGCTTTAGATGTACAAATTGATTTCATCATCACACACCACCACGTTGGGATTCAGCATACAGACGGAGGCCGGTATGATTAATTATCAACTAGGACTGTAGAAGTACCGAGACTTGTATTTTCACGTCAGTTTCCAAGTAAAGTTATCGAAGTGGTAAAATGAGATATTAGCTCAGATTAAGGTGGAACAAAAAACAAAAACATTAAAAAATATCAACAAACTAACAAACATAAAACAAGATGCCAATCCACTGAGTTGCATATCTCATCCCCATGGATATTCTTCCGTACTCATTCAATATTTCACACACACATGTCACATTATGGTTGAGCTTAAACATACACGTTACTGTACATACAGTGGTGAGCTACCCAATGGTCAGGGGGTGCCCCCCCCCCACCGACTCAAATGGACTACCAGCGTGCTTTTCAGCTTTTCACAAAGAGGAAAAAGATGCACGAAGATAATAATGAGAAAAAATTAAGAGTGAAGGTAAAGAAAATGCAAGTTTGAGCACTTTCTACATCCAGAAAATAATGATGGTGTTGCCAATTTTCTGCCCTCAAATTCAATCAAGTACAGATTTCATCATGAAATGTTTCAAATTTGATTAGACTTTTTCAGTGGAAAACTCACAAAATGAGATAAATTGTTCATCCAAGAGAGAACTGACAAGTTCCATTTTCTGTAGCTTACTTGCTGAGGCTGGAAAAGGCAATTTCCAATAATCTGGGGTCGGGTAATTTTTATATATTTGTTTTACATAGTTTGAATACCTTGTAAGGAAGATACATTTCAGTGATTGATTTGTTGTAGACTTGGTATCTTAAGGAGGTTATGGTATATCCTTCCTTCATCATAAATATGGCAAGGAATCACAAATTCCTTTGACTTTCTGGTTTTTTCTTACGCCAACTGATGGTAAGGCTGTGTTTCGTTTGGATTGTCCCTAAGGGTTCCTATATAAAGAGGGTTGCGACAACTGGTTAACTATATCATTTTGCTTCCAACTGTACGACCTTAGTGATCACGCAGTTGGAAGCACTAAAGTCGCAACACTCTCTACATGTGAACCCTAATAGTCATGACGGCACCCACCCTCCCTCCCTCCCCCTGTCAGATGAGCACTACATATCATACTCAAGTACCCAACAACCAAGTTTGCAGTTTATTAAAACTACTGTCTAGAAGAAAATTACAACACAATTTTTTCAAAACATTTTACTAATTTGACGTTTGACCTCTGACCTTAACTTTTGACACAACTTCAGATGATGGGTCACCTATCTATAAACTTTGACCTCCATTAGCACTGCTCTCTAGGAGGGGTTGTAGATGCAAACTTCAGTTTGTATATCAAGTGTGAGCTTTGATCTCAGCACACACACACACACGTGATTTTCAGATAAAATCTTGTATACCGGACATATATTTGAAGGTCTATGAAAATAATCAGTTTGTGTTAAGAAATACAGCATAAATAAAATTTTCACTAATTTGACTTTTGAACTCTGACCTTAAATTTAGACGAGAGACAAAACTTCAGACTCTGGGTCACCTATCAGGCTACCAACTTTGAACTTCACTGGCACTGCACTTTTTGGTGTCAAATTTGATCTCTGAACTTGACCTTTGACCTCAAAACACACTCAGGCATGATTTTTAGATGGAATCTTGTATACCAGTCATATTTAGAGGTGCCATAACACTCCTCAAAACACTGTGACGAACAAACATAATTTATACATTAAATCTTGTATACCGGTCATATTTGAGCTCCCATAAATATATCCACTTGGATTAAAAAATACAACATGAATATGATTTTCACTAATTTGACCTTTCACCTCTAGTCTTAAATTTTGACGGGAGACACAACTTTAGACCATTTGTCAACCTGCGTTTACCAACTTTGACCCTCATCAGCTTTGTGATCTGAGAGGAGTTGCGGACGCAAACTTTAGGAATCGGAATTTTCTTTCTTTCACACACACACGCAAGCACACACACGCGCGCATCCACGCACGCACACATACATTCACCCGTTTTGCCCTCTAACCCAACAGCAACTACAATATCTCACACCGTTCATTACATGTGTATGGATTAGGTAAACATATCTATGAATGATTGGCCCCGACTTACCGACAGGTATTCCCCTATTACGCAATCCTGGCACCTACCATGCATCTACGCAGCGCAAGTCTCACTGACATTTAGCATGTGGTGCCTACGTATGGTTCGTTACTTCCGGTTAGAATTCTGAGACTGCCCAGCTGCTTCAGTAAGTATCAGGCGCAGTAATAGTACTGTGCATAATTTCAATTAATGCGACGAAAGTCAAGGCCTTGCGCCGGGGAAAAACGCGAGAGGCAGGTAAGACATAGTTGTTTACTGTAAATACTAAATTACTATACCTTCTCCGTTCCCTCACTTGTTACAAAAGAATTATTAGTGTTATTAATCCTGATTTGTAACGTTATTCGTTAATAAACTTGACCTAACTTTAGGGCCTAACGTTGTCGTTAGGTTTACAATATGATATTGATAACGTCAGGTCAATCCATAGGCGTCACTAGGTATTTTTTGCAAGGGGCCGTAAAGCAAGATTGGATGATTGTTGGAGGAACAAATCCTATTTCCGAAAGTATTGGGCTCTAGTTTAGAATCCGTGCCTGCAACTGACGTCAGGTTCTCTTGCACACAAACACTACAGTGAGGCCATCTCTGATTCAATGGAGTGAATGGCTAACATTTACAACCTTACAGCGTGAAAAGAGCACACTGGCTGACTGAGTGAATAGGAGATGAGCACAATGTCAACAGGATTAGCTGAATAGCCCCATGGGAGTACAGTGACTGTCATTTTAGAGGATTATGAGTAGTGTTTTCACCTGGTAGAAAATTTGTACCCGGGTACCCGAATGCAATTAGCCGTCGAGCACCGGGGTACCCGATTGTAAATGTACGACTTCATATGCGGCTTTGAAATTGTATAGGCCTACAGCCTTTAGTTAACAAAAAAAACCACCGCTTATATCTCTACAGTAGACCACAAACTATTGAGTGCTTTAGGTGTACTTCGCAGGTTATTGTTGTTGGATTTTTTTCTTTTGTTTTGTACAGTAATTAGAGGTTTACTGCCTAAACGAACTGCAAATGCTCTAATGGACGAGATGTCACTCATGTTGAAATGGATTAGGTCTGCTTAGGTGAGCTGAATACAATTGTGCGTGGCAAAAAGAAATGTGAAGTTATATCAAAATGCCCCGCCAGACAGCCAAAATATCTCGAAAAATATTCAACAGTTATGCGTGTCCAGTTTACTCCCCAGGTCTCACCTTCTATGAAGTTTGAATCTTTATACATTTGGTCGGTTCAGATTTGTTTCTTTGGTTCTCATTATTCAACATAATTTAGCCTAGTCAAGTACAGTAATACTAATACTGCATATGAACCATGTAAATTTCATACAGTGCCTCACATTCAGAATTACCAGTTTACTACTAGCATTACCAATATTTACTAACTCAGGCCTAGCCTGTACTGCAGCTATGAGTGTGAGAAGATCCGTTGGAACCAGTGTGGACACATGTAATGTTGCTTCAGTATGTTTAACTACGTCAAGTTGAACAGATACCAATTTGCCGGAACATGTCCCGTGTACTACATTGTACATGATTACTGGGTGTGTCTTCTGACTTAGAACTTGTCCTGTTGGTTGAAAACTTTCAATCTGGCATGTGGGGGGGGGGGGGGCTGGGTTTGTAAAAAAGTTAACAGATGCGTAGTAAGTGACAACGCCCTGATAACAAAATTTGCTGATGGAATTATGGATAAAGACGGCAAATATAGCTAACATCAAATAACAAATCATGGAAATTTTTGAAGCACATTGAACTCTGCAATGCAAGGGAATTCAAGAATCTATGTGTAGCTTCTCTTAAAGTGATTACGTGCATAGGCAAAAAGTAAAAACATTAAAATTTCATCTCCAAAAGTTTGGTCAACTCCATTCAGACAATATGGGAAAATAAATAGGTTCTAGTTGGTTAATTTTGCCATATGATTTCAAATTCTTCTAACATAACGACAGAAAGTGTAGAATACGATAATGTAGTGGTTGACAGTTTTCATTCAAATCAATGGTGTGCTTCTTAGAGCAAGCCAATGGGAAGTATATTAGTATTAAATATTCAGTTACAGCTCAGGATCACTGATGCCGTAGGCAAGGTTGTGTTCAGGTCGTAGGTTATTTGTAGATACAATGTGTCCTTTCACCAAATACTACAATTCCCGATACCTACCAAGGAGTGACGACTTGAGTAGTATGTTTTTGATACACTAGTGAGACCTGTACTGTTCCAAATTCATTATGTAGGCAGTTATAGTAAGAACCGTTAATTTTCAAATATGATTTCTGTTTTTACTGTTTTTATGCCAATTCCATTGCTTTTCGAAGTAGTTACTGTCATTTTCCTTCATTGAAAGACATAGTCCGTTCCTGTACAACCTCGCGTGTATATTTAAAAATAAAGAAAAGTTAAGATCAAACATAATCTTATCTTTGTGGTTTTTCAGTACACATGCAATCACTTTAAATGCTTTTTAGTTTTATGTCAGGCTATCTATAACTTTGAAACATATAGAATTCAGAGGAACAATTGGGGAGATTGTTGGAAGCAAAACTGTAGTTAATTGACGTATGTCCAAAATTCTGCAAGTATCGCAAAGTACAGGTATGCCCTGATTACTGAATGGTTTTGTCATTTTGTGTGAATTTCAGATACTGTAGTGTAGGTGAACCCAGCCTCGGAGCAAAGTGATTGTGTGTGTTTGTGTGTACAGTATGTCTGTGAAGCCTACCTTGTAAATGTAATATTTGGAGAGGAGAAGCCTAGACAGGTCTCATATTTGGTATGTACGTACATCACATTGAGTATAAAAACCGTAATGTTTTTGGTGGAGGTCAAAAGGCAGTTGGGATCAACAGGGGCCAAATTTGGATTACCTTGTAAACAAAATATCTCAAAAAGAGAAGTTTGGACAGATCTGACAATTGGGTTGTTGGGTTACCATGTGCATTGTGAACAAGAACTTGGTGGAGGTCAAGGGCCATTTTCCCCCTTTGGGGTCAACAGGGGTCAAATTGTGAAAAGCTTGTAAACATGATTTCTAAGGAAAGGAAACATGGATAGGTCTCACATTTAATAAGTAGGTGTGCCACATTGATTACAAGAAATGTATTGTTTTTGGTGGAGGTCAAAGGTCATTTAAGGTCAATAGGGGCTAAATTGTGACAACCTTGTAAACATGTGCAACATGTGTATGTAGGTGTGTGTTTATGAAAAAAATAGTCCTTTCCATAATTCCATTTGTAATATTCATCTTCCAGCACAACCAATCAGAAATGCTCGCTCAATGACTTCATTTTGCATTGACTTAACTGTGTACTTTCTCGCTTAGAGGCCCTGTACAAAGTCAGTCGGAGAAATTTGTGGGAGACTGCAGCTACGTAGCTAAAGTTTGATGTAGATCAGGAGGTACCTTAAAACAGACAGAATCACAGATGGAAGGTTGGTTATGGGTAGTTGATGAAAATAATGACAGAGACAACATACCAATCACAGTTCAACACTAAATGAATCGCAAAAAGACCTGCAAAACTTGGGATAAGCTCCATTTATGTCTAGGAAACTAACTAATTTGTGGAAGCAACTCAGTCAGAGGTTTGGAAGCTCTGAGGTTTTAGCAAATCTCTTGGGAAAAAATTAAGTCTCAGGATAGGTGTATGTTGATCCATAATGTCCCATCCAAAGCACAAATTTCAAGTGATTTTAATGCAAGCTACTGTAGGCATATTTGGCTACTACTCTTCTTAGCTGACAACATGAAAAGTCGGAAAGCGGCATATGTTTAAAAGCTACTTATTAGCAATCTCTTGACACTTTCTACACTTTTCTTAAAACAGAAAAGTGAATGCAATATGTACAGTACTGTATATTAACAGGGCCTTGAAATCTCCTGAAAGGACACTATACTTCAGGAGTTGAGTGGGGGAGGGGCCAACTGGGAGGGAAAAGACTCTGACGGGGGGCATTTGCATCCCCCTACCCCATCCACCCCCCTGGTGCTGCCCCTGCCTGCCGGTGCAGCTACAATTTTGTCTGAATTTTGTTAAATTATCAGCGACACATGGGAATACATATAGTAGGCAACTGCTTTGACAATTTTTCCCGTTCAACACCACTCTGTAATTTCAAAGCATTTGACTTGCGTCAGTGGCTTCCTTCCTCTGAAAAGCAACAGCTTGTAGCTTATGAGCCAGAAGACATTACGAAACTTGTAAAATTCGATGATTTGTCTACCGCCAACATTGATGAAGCAGACATTGTGCAAAGACAGTGGCTAAAATTCAATACCCGTATCAGTCATTTCAGTAGGGTTTATAAGCGTAGGATATATGAAGAGGTTGCAAAGTGCAGTGATTTGGGGATCATTTCTCAACTTGTAAAGATACTACTTGTTATACCAGCAGATAGTGCTTTATGTGAAAGGCACTTTTCTTTGTGTAATCACGTCAAAACAAAATTAAGAAACCTGCTGATGAATGAGTCACTTAATGCACCTCTTACAATCATACTAAAAGACATTGAGGATTTTGAGCCTGAGCCCCCATTAGATCATTGGCTTAACATTTAGAACTGTCAATTATACATTGTGAAGCCATTGTGATACCATTATTTCAAAATTGTGACTGTTTAGCTCCCACATTCATTGTGTTGCTGCAGTGCCATACACCATTGCTGTTCTGTCAGCTGGGGTTTTGGGCAAGAAAGCTGTCATTTAAATAACAGCTCCCTGATTGGGCAAAGTCCAAACTGCTTTTAACCAATGAGAGCTGTGTATCGAGGCTACTGTAATTGCTTTCTTGTGTATATCATCACACATGGCAAATTCACAATGTTCTTCGTGCTCTGGTAAGTTGCCTGTTTGTTTTGAATGTCACATACTGTGTAGTACGCACCTCTTGTAAGGGCCCTACACTGTCGGTGGTGGAACCAACCGCCCATGGTACTGTTGGCGCGAAAGTGAATTACAGTAGATCTCTTGTCAGCATGAACAAAACTACAGTAGCACAAACTTTGAAGGAAAACAACAAGGTGGCTTACTTTAAATTTTTTTTGTTCAAAAATGGTAGCACCTTGACAAAGTAATACATGTACAAATGCAAGTATTATGCATGCAGTGCTTGAATTTATGTTGGGCTCAAACAAAATCCAGTGGGGCTACCACAGTTAGTTATAAAAAGCCAGACGGGCTGCATTTTTAAAACAAATTCAAGCACTGCAAATGTATTCATGTCCAAAAAAAAAAGCTTGCACTGATCTCATGTTTGCTACTGTATGTAGGTGTAGTTGTGTACCAAATTGACCACCAAAACCTATTACAATAAGTGGAGGCCATTTTGGGCAACAGGGGTCAATTTGTGAAAACCATCACAGTCTTGCCATCTCAAGACTGGAGTCTCTTTGATGCATGTCTGTAGCATGCTGGTTAAAAGTGATGCATGTCAGTCAGTAAATGTCAGGTTTATAAAAAATACTGATTATAAAATCATGGAAACCACAATGCATTTGAGCATTCTGGTTGAACAATGATATAAACCATGGCTTTTTGTAAGTTCCTGGGAACCTTCAAAATGATAAATAGTACGGTTTGAATCAATCTTGTCGTGGATGAGTGGTTACTTTATTTCCTTCCAATTAGCATATTACATGCACCAGGGCGTTTTTAAAGAAATTTTTAGTGGGGGGCCGTTTGAAAAAAGGGACCATCTAAACTGAGCCACCTTACTGTAAGTCATCCAGTATTTTATGTTTTTTTTTTCTAGTTTAAGTTTTTTTTTTTTGAAAAATGCTCTCCAGAGTGCCAAAAATGAGTTTCCCATACCTTATAAGTAAATTTATCAAATCATCATTATTTTGCCATCTTTTTTCCTCAAATTTCTCTGTTGATCGAAATTTATGTTTATTTATATTTATAGATATTTATCAAATATGTTGCAAAGCTAGAATACATTAAAAGATTGAAAGGACAATAAGAACAAATAACCAACGTCCTATTAACATAAAGGTGTATATTTCCTAGCACTAATATATCCACGGGTGGTGTTAATCCTGTGCCATACAGTATGGACAAATGGTATCCAACTTCCCTAGAACTCAGAAAGGCTAGAGCTTGAATTTACTGAGCCTAGTCTTCTTGCCAGCAAACATATCGATTAGTCCATCTATATCAAGTGACCATGCCTCCTCGCTCTCGATGGAAAGGACAGCCATCAAATCTAGCTGATATTGAGAAATGGTTGAACGTAGGTCTGTTTTGTTTAGCTTCAACTTGAAGAATGATCTGGGCAAAATATCAGCAAAATGGTGGAAAATATACCAAATTGGATTTACTGTCTGATACGGAAACATAGATATCCACATACAATTCTTAGGCATTGGCGATTTAGCCAATAGCTATGGAAAACATCAGCCAAAGGGGTTCGAAATATGTCAAATTTGGCCAGTTATCATGTAATGTCATGTGGCAACCCTCATCGAGAGCGAGTCAATTAGATCTACTTCTATGGAGCGAATTCAATGAAACTGGAGACGGCATTTTGCTATAATATGTACCAGCATAGCTTATCAAGTTCCAGTGTGTACCTCAGCAGACTGAGTCAGTTGTGTGGAAAAGATCTGCAGTTGCAGGGGGCATATGATTTATGACGAACGTAGTCACGCACAGAAAAATATGTGCATTGTACTCATTTAATGCCTCTTCCCCAACAAGAACCTGAGCTTCAAAAAAAAAAAAAAATACCCCTCTTCTAAATTCTGTACATCAGTGCAGCAGGACCCCCTTTGTTCAGGGGCCCCTGGGTTTGCCCCGCCCGAGCCCATAGGTGTTACGCCGTTGACTGCTCGCACACTATATACATCGCACACGCACATATACACAGTAATATCTGGGAAAAGGATGTATGGCGAGATCCTAGGCCTAGTTTCAGGAAACTAGGCCAAGGTATACACTATTAAAAATGTTTCAGACATGTTGTACATGTAGAAATTTTTTACAGTGTACTCTAAGCTAGTCACTGAGTGAAGTAGTTGGTACTTTCCCCTGTCTGCATAAATTTGTTTTCATACGTGAAAGCAAAAATTTTAAGAAAAAAAGGACCATACTGGGGGGGGGGCTATGGAGGGGCCAAGTTTGGGACTGGGGGCCATGCCTCCCCAGTATGTATGTTAAAAAAGGCCCCGACATGCACAGATAACTCAAATCTGAGATACTGCTGTGATACCTAATCTGATACGCTAAGCTGATAATCTCAGCAATGCTTTATTTCAGTAAGTTCAGAATGAGATAAAGGACTTGATTATTAATTCACCACAGTCCATATTGTCAAAATACCTTAGCATGATGAAGTTTATTGTTTTACTATTATTTCAGTGAGAATACTTTGTTATGATGGCAACAGCACCATCAAGTTGTGATGATGAACCATCAAGACTACAACCAAAGACTTCTGTAAAGTTTGGGATCAGAAGATATTCAAATCCTGATTCATGGAACTTCAAAATTCTAGCTCCTGAACTCCTGCTCTCAAAAACAAAGAGCGTGCGAGATATGGTTCATGTTTTCCTTTATGGGGTAAGTATTTTAGAACGAACTTGTAATCACGTCAATGATAACAAGCTCCAAGTGTAAACAGAGTAGTTTTGTGAGATCACCAATATTTCTGATTTAAAAGCCTGAATCATGCAACATGAAACAAAATAAGCAGCATTTATGCCACTTGCAAATTTCTACTTTTACGTCATTATTTATCTTCTTCAGTTGAAGAGCTGTAATTGTTTTTTAATTTGATCTGAGCCAGGATCTTCAGAGATCAGTGACCAGAGTGTGTAATCTGTTATCCTCCCTGCATGAAAATGTTTCTAATAATTTATTTCACAATTATCCAATCCAATCTACAGCCATCAGCAGTTAATAATGCAACAGAGACTAAGGAGAGCAGTGTGGATAAAGATGGAGAAAAAGCTCAGATGCAACAAAAGGAACTACCATCTCAGGTAAAGGACTCAGAAGGATCATATTTAGGTCCTCCAGATCTCTCTGTCAGTGATCTTACTAACGAGCAGAAGAATCAGTTACAGAGACCTCCTGAGGATAAAATTCAGGTTCTTTGGATTGGCCATGCATCTCTGCTGATACAAATGGAAGGAATGAATATCCTAACTGATCCAGTGTTCAGTGATACTGTTGGACTAAGTAAACATCTAGGATATAAACGATATCGGAAACCAGCTCTTACTTCCAACGAACTTCAGGAAATCTGTAAAAAGATTGATATAGTATTGATTAGTCACAATCATTATCACCATTTTGATGAAAAAAGTGTCAAGGAGTTATGTGAGTTGTTTCCACTTTTATGTCATTATTTATCTTCTTCAGTTGAAGAGCTGTAATTGTTTTTTAATTTGATCTGAGCCAGGATCTTCAGAGATCAGTGACCAGAGTGTGTAATCTGGTATCCTCCCTGCATGAAAATGTTTCTAATAATTTATTTCACAATTATCCAATCCAATCTACAGCCATCAGCAGTTAATAATGCAACAGAGACTAAGGAGAGCAGTGTGGATAAAGATGGAGAAAAAGCTCAGATGCAACAAAAGGAACTACCATCTCAGGTAAAGGACTCAGAAGGATCATATTTAGGTCCTCCAGATCTCTCTGTCAGTGATCTTACTAACGAGCAGAAGAATCAGTTACAGAGACCTCCTGAGGATAAAATTCAGGTTCTTTGGATTGGTCATGCATCTCTGCTGATACAAATGGAAGGAATGAATATCTTAACTGATCCAGTGTTCAGTGATACTGTTGGACTAAGTAAACATCTAGGATATAAACGATATCGGAAACCAGCTCTTACTTCCAACGAACTTCGGGAAATCTGCAAAAAGATTGATATAGTATTGATTAGTCACTAATCATTATGATCATTTTGATGAAAAAAGTGTCAAGGAGTTATGTGAGTTGTTTCCTGAGATACAGTGGTATGTCCCAATGGGTCTTAGAGAAACATTGGAGGGCTTTGGTCCAAAGATAGTTACAGAATGCTGGTGGTGGGACAGCTGTCCAGTTGGTGTCTTGGAGGTACACTTCACACCAGCTAAACACTGGAGTGCAAGAGGACCTCTTGACTGGTACCAATCTCTCTGGGGATCTTGGGTAATTGAAAGCAGAAGATTTAAAGTCTTTTTTGCAGGTGACACTGGATATCAAAAGGAAATCTTCACAGGGATCAGACGAAAATATGGAAAACCCAATTTAGCTGCAATTCCAATTGGAGCATATGAACCAAGGTAATAATTCTATTTGTTTGATAATCCTTGAACTTTTGTGTACATTTGATATGTTACATACACAAATACAGAAGCCTGCAAGTGTAAACATGTAATAATTACACAACAGCCACACAAGTTTATGTAACAATTGCTATCATTTCTGCTTTCCCAACTGCCCCAACGTAGAGTTTGCTAATCTACCAGTTCACTCAATGCATATCCTTATTACAATATGGACCCAAGTACATTTCTCAGTATTATACTTTCTCCCCAATGTAGTTATGACTTGAAACCTTGAAACATTTGCACATTTCTTTTATTTTTGGTTTAGACGTAAGAACAGAAAACTCCTCTCCAAATTCCACCACATAGGAGACATCAATTTACTCTTTACTCTTACCATGCAATGGCTTCCAATAGGTTGAGTGCAGTACAGTGGTAGGTTGGTAGCTACAGTCTTGGACAAAACTCCTTGGGACATCCCACCCCCCTTTTCAAGATTGTCTTACTTTTTATCGAGCAATTTTGGAGCAAACTGTTGAAAGAAAATATCCTCATTTTTGGACAAGTTGCATCACAAAAATGAGTTATTGAGGCCTATGGGTCTGAGGATTTTCAAATTAGAGTATTCTGAACTTCGACTACAAACATAAGAAGTTAAATTTTTATTTGGGGCTTGTTTATTTGTGTATATGTTTTGTCAAAGCAAGCGATCATAATGAGTAGACATTTCATGGTTTTGTATGCAGACAGAAATGGTTGCATTTAGAAGTAACATTGACGGGCAACTGTCATGTGTTGTGATGCAAGAGAAATATGTCACTCCATGTATGTGTCTTATGTGTTAAATATGTGCACCTTTTACAGAGCGCATGAAGTGTGTGGAAAAGATGGGTCTTTTTTGTAGGGAGAATATGATTTTCTGACTTCTTATTTTCCAATTTGTAGAAAATGTGCCCCCACTCCTGGATAGAAATCCATAGCTTAAATGCAGTTTCCAGTGATTATAAAATGTTATACATCTCTAAAAGGGGTGTGTGGTCGGTGAGGGGGAGACAAGTCCCTGCAATCTTCCCTTTGCTGCTGCCAGTGTTTTTTCATGTACACAAGCTGCATATCAAGTTTTAGGCAACTGATTGTCATGGTTGAATAATTTCAAAAGAAATATGTGAACAATTTGATTGTTTAATAGTGAAACGTTTTATTAAAGTGTGGACAATTTGTCAATTTTTATGTAAGAAGCATTTATGTTATGTTAGTTGATACAATGCAAACTGTCACTTCACTGAGGAAGGTAATTCCTCAGTGAAGTGTGTTGTCATACTGTATTTCATCATACGGTCATTTATACAGTAGCATAAGTTTAGTGGTCACTGTGAATGTAGAGTACATTGAGTAGTCAGTTGTAGGTATTAATGTTTGAAAATAACTTTATATGTGTAGATTGGAATAAAAGAAGTTTTATGAGTACATCATTCATGTAATTCATGTTATTTATTTACTATCATTTGTTTCTCTGGTTGTGTTTTGGTGATCGTTCCAACTTTTCATTTTCTGAAAGGGCAATGATGACGTGTCAGCATGTCAACCCAAAAGAAGCAGTTCAAATCCATGAAGACCTAGGAGCAAGAAAATCAATTGGTATTCACTGGCGAACCTTTCAACTTAGTACAGAGGTAATTGCTCAGTATGCTTCCAATGTTGTAACTGCATGTGTACGGAAAAATCAAAAGGTTTTCTTTATTTTTAAATGTACATGAGAGATTGTTCATGGGCAGACTACATCATTTAATGAACAGAAACAGTGGCGGCGCTACAGGGGGAGGGGGGTGCATGAGGGGGAGTTTGCCCCTCCAGATTGTTTCCTTGCCCCCCAGTTCCCCCCCCCCCAGTTGCTCTCACCCTTCCCAATCAGATCTTGTTCTCATCCAAAATTAATTTAATAACAAACCCATGTATTGGCATTGAACTGAATAAGAACAGCTTCCGGGGAACCATGATTGATAAATGCCTAATTTATGTTACAATGAAAAATGAAAAAATAGAACCACTACTCTGTCATATCACTGTTTAAACATATGTCAATTCTACTACTTAAAAGTATGTCATTTCAAAATGCTGGAAATGTTTCACCAAGGGTACGTGCAACAAGCTCATGTTTTACCCGGGCGTTTCCCCTAAAACATTTCCCTTCGGGTTCTGTGTCGCTCGTTGCGTTAGATAGTGTTCAATCGCTTACCCCCATTTTTCATTATGCTAAAACCTCAGAGCTCTGGGGGGTGTTGACCCCCACCGGGACTTTGCCCCTGGACCCCACCAGGGGCCCTAAGGCGGACCCCTGGACCCCACCCGCACGGTCTCGCGCTGCACGCGAAAATCTTCGCTCCCCAACATTTTCCTCTGCCCTCAGTTTGCTCCCCCAAGTCTGACATTCTGGTGCCGCCACTGAACAGAAATGACTGACTTTACCTCTGAAAATAGCATGAAAATAGTAAAAAACAGACGTCATACTAAAAAGTCTAACACCAAACTTCTGGACATAAAATTGAAATGCTCTTACTTGTTACTTATGCATGCAATCGCTAATTTAAATGGAAGACAGTGTTTTCTCACTTCACACCCCACAGCAATATTTTGCATTACTCAAGATATTGTTGATTGAAGAACTACAGCACTGGCCAAGAAAATTTCCAGGTTACAAAATATCATGTAACACAGAAAATTACTGCAATAAGTCTTTGTTGTCCCTTTGAAATTGAAGAAATTTAACACCAATAAAAATATAGATTAGGTTTATTGTAGAGTGGTCCCTAAACTGTTTTGAAAATTAAGGTTACGAAGGATATGCAAGTAATTGTGTCATATTTGATATCACAGATTTTCCATAATGTAATGTACCATTATTTCTTTGTAATCCTTAACAGACTATGGAAAGGAATATTGTCATTTCACAAATCAAGTGAAAAATTTCCCTCATTTGTATGAAACTTCAGTCTTCCAACAGATCCCTTCTAATGTGTTTCATAATTATATACATTTCTGATGGTAAGAATATATTCATGTCACGGTGCCAAGCAGTTCAATAGGCAATTACTGTACTGTACGCCCATGTGCTCTATTTGATATATTGGATGTGTGGGTTCCAGCATTCTGTACTCGCTCATGCAGTCTTTTTCTCTCTCTGGGAAGTTCAATGATTGCAGTTCTACACACTGTATATAGCATATCATACCAACAGCCCATACAAAACTTTCAATCATTTGTTGATTCCCAGCCGAAGGCAGAAGGAATCTATGCGATGGTGATATCCTGTGTGTTTGGGCACGTGTGTGTATGTATGTGATGCTTTGCTTGTAAACATGATATCTCAAGAAGGATAAAGTTGACTGACCTCATACTTGTTGTGTGGGTTGGTCATAGTAAGTAGCGATGAAAGGTCATTTGAGGTCACTAGAGATCACACTGTGAAAACCTTGTAAACATGATATCTCAAGAAGGGTAACCGTCAATGACATTGTACTAGATGTGTGGATTGGTTGTACTGAGTGGCTGATCCTTATTGTTTTGGTGGAGGTCAAAGGTCATTTGAGGTCACTGGAGGTCTAACTGTGAAAAAGTTGTAAACATGATATCTCAAGAGGGTAATGTTGACTGATCTCATACTGTACTTATTGTGTGGGTTGGTCATACTGCGTAGATGATCTGTATTATTCTTGGTGGAGGTCAAAGGTCATATGAGGTCACCAGAAGTAAACTTGTGAAAACATTGTGATATCTCAAGAAGGATAAACTTGACTGACCCCATACTTGACGTGTGGGGTGGTCATACTGAGCAAATGATCCTCATTGATTTTGGTGAATGTCAAAGGTCACCAGCTGTTAAACTGTGAAACAAGTGTTAAGACAATATCACCAGAAAGGTAAACTTGCCTGATCTTATTTGTGAAGCATTGGTTGGCCATACAAAATAGATGATCGCTATTGCTTAGATGGAGGTCAAAGGTCATTTTAGGTCAGCAGATGTCAAACTGTGAAAACTTTGTAAAAACAATATCTCCAGAAAAGTATCCTTGACTTATATCATACTTTGCGTATTGGTTGGCCATATTGTGCTGTGTGTCTGGGGCTACTAATTTCAATTTTAGACTTCCAAAGTGTCACTGGAAAGCCTGTCAGGCTCTCAACATTGACTGCTGTAATGTAGTGTACAGTAATATGTCTATTACTTTGTGTGGTAAACTTATCCATTAACATCAATCACAAATGTTGACTGTCTCCTGAAAACTTTTGTAAGCTGAGAGAATGCTAAAACCCCTTTTCATACGTGACATGTTGTGCAAGACCCTTACTGGCTTGTTTCTATTCTCCACATCTTGAGAGTATATGTCTTTTGCAATGAGCATTTATGTTTTAATATTCCTCCCTGTCGAAGAATTTGAGAAAGATTAGACGCAAGTCTGATTTGATGTTTCTCGGAAAGCAATGTCAAAATACAGTAGTGCCTATGACTTACTGTGTAAAAGGATCGAAGAAGCAACATTGCTTCAATAAGTGGGTAGCATTAGCTTGAACATTTGAAAATGTCATTTCAAACAGGCTTAGGAATAGTGCCTTTAGTTTACTGGCTTTATTCATAATAGATACAAATAGGTTGAAGTGCCATGTAAACGAAGTGTTTTTAAGAGATTTTTTATTCCTTGCATTCTGGGTTTGTTAGGACTCCTTTTTTAAACGAAAGGATTGCGTAGATCTCAAGTTCCAACAGACCATCTTGTCGACCATTATCAGTACTGCATAAAACCTATACCTTCTTTTCAATCAGGGGAGTTACCACAGTTAACATAAAACCTTTGCACAATCCACCTGGATAATTATGTCAACATTTCAAACCAATATTTAGTCAGCAAGAATCACTACGCCTTTTGGCTTTCTGATATATACGTGTGTTTATATTGTTTCTATGCACAAAAATCTCAGCTACATATCACTTCCGTAAATTTTGATAGTAGTATCTTGAACAATACTGTGAACATTGCATTTTTGTCTATACACCCAAGAAAGTAATCAGACATATCCACCTAACAGTTGTCAAATGTCTGTGATAATTAATATTTATCTCACAGTAGCCAGGAATAATTGGTTTTGATGATAGTTATAGCTTTTGCAATATCATGATGTTGTATGTGTGTGTTTATGATGCTTTAATTGCTTTGCCTACAAATATGGCATCTCAAGAAGTAAAACTTGGTAATCTCATAGTTGTTGTTTATTGAGCATATGAATGCCATGATTGGGATGATATAGTGTGTATTAGTTAAGTAGGAAAAGAGGCTCAATCCAATATTTCTTTTTCTATGTCAGTTCTACATCTAAGTGCAATAATACTGGTAGAAAGTGTTTCTGTGCACAATACAGGTAGCTGTTACATCTCATTCTGTACTGTATGGTGGGGGCATATAGACTTAATTTTTTTTCTCATTGAAAAAGTTGTTGAGACAAATCTCGAGAAATATACAGTAGATGATGTGTAATACTATTGGAGGTTAATTTCAATATTTTATTAATTGTTATGCTTGGCCCGTATATGCTGCACATTACAACAGTCAGTGATATCGTCATTATGCAATCCTGTCAATCTATGGGATTGTACTCATTGCATTTGTCTTGTAGGGAGTTGACCAGCCAAAGAAAGAGTTGGAAGAAGAAATGAACGATCGTGGCCTATCAAGAGATAAGTTTGTGACTCTGGAGAATAATTTAATGATCACTGTTGAAGATGAAGATGTTGAAGATGACGATAATGAGAAAGAAAAAGGTATCGTGTAATTAATTATTGTAATGTACTGTGCACTAATTATCTGTAGCCTGTTGTTTTGATCTGGCATCAGCTATGAATAAGTTATACACCCATTCCAAGATACAAAAACAGGGACAGATACAGTATCCTTCTATCTCTATATCCTTCTATACAGTTGATACTGTAGAGAAGGATATTATAAAGAGATAGATCAGTATAAGAATAATCAAACCAATCAATTGAAGTTATAGCTTCGTTGCTGGCGATCGTAGTCACATACACTGCAGCTGTAATTGACTCATGCAATCATGTTATGTATTTCTTCCAGTGTATTCAGCATTACCTGGGATTAGTTATTTTCTTCCCAAAATGTAAACAGGATCCACCATTCTTGCTCAGACCCTGCCTATTGTGTTTCGCATCATGCATGAGTAAAGATAGGGAAATTGAAGTACAAGAACCTGTATCCTTGCAATGGAGGTCATAGATGAAGGGTTGATATGTTCACCAATTTTAGATCCAGCCAGACCAGATTTGACATTGCTTTTAAAACTGGAATTGTACATGGTTTCTATGTTTCCAATGCAACATTTTTATGATGCGCAGGACAAATGGACAATTAAGGTACATGAAAACCATGCTTCAATTAATATACAACTAATTATTTCACCATTAACTTAAGCACTAGTCAGTCCTGTTGTGCGCTGACAATCATAGTATCACTGATGGGTAGTATATTGTGGAAAAGTTGCTGTACATTTTGCAGCCATTCTATAGATGACATTACAAACCAGGTCAGTTCAGATTTATCATTGCTAATTGAAGTGATTTCCTATGTAGATGCCGTTTACAGAAATCTATCAAAAGCTAGAAATTAAAGTGATTTACTGAATTAAAAATGGTTTAGTTGGGTCCCTTGATCCAAGCTCAAGGCATATCTACTCTATGGAGCCTTGCAACTGCCCCTGTCTCTCAATTCACTGCCCCCTGTTTCTACTGGTCGCCAAAATGAAACTTTTGGGCCTACTCTACCCTCCTCATCGAACTTATAACCCTACCCTCTGTTCAATACAGTTAATATTTGTTGCAAATTACAAATGATTTCATGGAGGTTTACGTGTGTTTCCTCTCTTCTACTTTCTCTGTTAAAGTCTCCTCAAATTGTGCAAAGCAAAATAGTTTCATCATAGAACAAATTATATTAGTTTCATTACCAAACAAATGAAAGTAAAATAATAAGCCTCAGACATCAGCTACATTATTTAGAAATGTATTAGATGAAAGGCAACATTATGTTAAAACAACTCTGGATCAGTTCAGAAGAAAAAACACCAAAGTTTTGTTTTTTTCTCTACAGATATCTTCAACAGGAAATGTTTGTGTGGTAACATTGACATCAATAGTTACAAGAGATACAAGCACAGAGAGGATACAGTAGGTGTCTTTTGTTTTCAATGTGGTCGAGAATGGTTACAAAAGAAGTACATTAAAGAAGACTATGCCGTTAAAGTAAACAGTCTCCAGTTTGAAGAGGAAATGCTTTACTTTCATGACAACACTGATGCAGTGATAGGAGAAGATGAAAGTGCAACCAAGCAATGGAATGAATTAACCGTTGGTGATCACCTGAACTGGTGTGAAGGAACTCCAGAAATTTGGCAAAATGCAATTGTTGAAGAAGTTGGTAACCAGGGAGAATTAGTAACGGTTGCTATGTTCGAGAGAAACGATCTAAGTGACTGTCAGATCATACGCAAGCAAATGAAGCGTTCTGAGATAGAAAAAAAGACAAATTCAAAGATTGTAGACTATGGATATATTTGTGATGCACCAGAACTAGTAGAAGCCAGGATGTTGGTTTGGTGTGATACAGAAATGATGGGTGTCTTTAAAAGAGGACCGTCTTCCTTCTTCAGATACTGTAAGCGTGGACCTGATCATTCTTTCAAAGCTTTTGTGTTTGTCGTGAGGCCGTTGATAGACAGCTTTAGAAGGCTGAATGCAGATTACACTAAAACAGATGTAAATGAGATCACAAGTGGTGTTCAGGTAAAGATATTAAATGAAATCTGCTTTCCTCTTGTATTGAAGAATTACATGGATGTCCATGATGATGATTTGAAGAGAAATCAGCTGGATGATGCCTTCTGCAAAGACCTTGTCAAAAATCTGATTGAAATTGGACAATGTAAAGTTACAAAAACAGAGAACAAATTGAAGAGAGAATTTGAAGTAAATGTGAGTAAAGCTCACGTGCGAGCCAATTTTACTGTTCAGTGCATTAAAAATGGACGAGTATTTGACATTGCCACAGGGACATCTCCTGATAATCCAGTCGGACCGCATGTTGGACAACTCATTCAAAGGACTGTCAGACAACTTGACAGAAGAGTGACCTTAGAAGACCTTCAATTTGGAGACCATGTGGTCTTGTCTGGAACTTTCTACCATCCAAGATGTCATGCAATCATCGTATCACTTGACATCAAGGCAAAGAAGATGAGGCTGATCCGTAGTACGTATGAAAAAGGTGTCGTAGAAGAATGGGTTCAGGCGCCCTCCTATCTCCTCCTCGTAGAACGCAATCGTTATGTCGATACCAAGAACTTGGTACGTGAGGCAAGACAGAAAATTGGAATAAATGACTACAACATCCTTACCAATAACTGCAAACATTTTGTTGAAAAATGCAAAGCAAAAGCTACCATTTCATCAGTTTAGTTTGTGTTTGCATGTTCATTTGTTGTCATTATTTTTTATGATCTGTGTAATCATGATGATATATATGGTGACATTTGCTTGTGCTTGCTTGTTTTCTTACCTGAATGATTTCCAGAACTTGATTCTAAGTCAAACGAGGGGTTCAAATTCTATTGTGAAGACTTTTCCACATCCACAAAGAAAGTCATGCACTAATATTCAATAAGGTGTAGAACCAAGGTTAGGTAAAATTTTCATGGAAGGTCCTCACTTTTATAGCACAATATACACCTGAGTGTGTGCATGGTTGTGTTTTCTGATTTCGTAACCTTGTAAACAAGATATCTCAAAAATGCAAGTTGAGATGGATCACGGTGGGAAGACTTCATGTTAACTCCTTTTGAAACTTTGTGGTCTCTGTTCATCTCAGTGTTATGCTTTATGATGTTTCCTACAGTACTTTTCATT
Organism: Stichopus chloronotus; assembly: GCA_021234535.1. Classification (NCBI taxonomy): domain Eukaryota; kingdom Metazoa; phylum Echinodermata; class Holothuroidea; order Aspidochirotida; family Stichopodidae; genus Stichopus; species Stichopus chloronotus. The sequence continues at coordinate 1,255,902 of CM037831.1, forward strand.
TGTCTAACCCTATACAATTTGTCTGTAATAGCATGTAATAAATTTGCACTGCTTCACACTGAGATGGTAATAAATTAATGAATGATTGATTAATCACATGTACATATCTTGCTTGGTATTGGACAATGGTATGTGTCAAAACTCTATTGTGTTTGTGTAGACTAAAGGCCATTTGATGTCAGCAAAGATCAAATGTGAAAATCTTATACCCAGTATCTCAAGAATTAAGTTTTTATTTCCTTTAATTCCTTAATTTAAGGGTTTTGAATATGTGTTTTTCTGGATTTGAGTAAGTTCATTTTCACTATCTTGTCATGTGATCTTTGGCACATTTCTTTCTACAGTCAAGTTCACATGTGCAAAGATAATTTTGTTCAGATTTGATATATGACCATCCAATCGAAACAAACCATGCAGCTTTGAGTCACCATGGATAATTGAAATTCAATTAATATGTTTCTGATAGTTATTCTGATTATTTTATCATAATGCTTGCCCTGATATACACTTGGCATTATTTTATCAATCGTCAGCTTTTGCTCCACATTTTTTTTTCATTGCTGTTGTAATATAACATTGCTTTGAATGTTTAGATCCTTAGTATTTGATATATTGGTACTTACCTTAGCACTATCATTGATCATGCATCTTTGTAGCTTCCTCAATTTTCTCTGTGTTTTGTCTGAGTCCTGTATACCCCCTCACAACATTTGTGTTCAAATCTTTGCAAACATCTTTCTCTGATAGTCACAGCATGCTCATTCAGTCTATGATATAACATCTGACATTTAAAGAGAGCTAGCCAGCATATTCAGTGAATGTAGTGTGTAGTGTTATTCTTTTTATCTCATTGCCCTATAGGGGCTAGATGAGATATGGTAGTCACTTGGCTAGTGGAGCTATGTATTGTACTGTGCACCCATGGGAGAATGGTTGCCATGGAAATGCTTGGGTGGATGAGTAGCGACATCCCAGGGGTACCCCATAGGTAGAGTGTCCATGGGTACAGTAGGGTCCTGTTGGGTGGTATAAATGAAAACGTGTCCATGGCAATGTGTGTGCGTGTGTGTGGGTGTGTGCGTGTGTGTGCGTTCAGACCTGTCTAAATTGTGGTTTTTCCAGAATAGTTTGAAAAGCATATGAGCGATTAAGTTGAAACTTGGTAAGGTTGTGCATGATGCCAGTACCTGCAAGATGTATTAGTTGTATGGTAAATTGAGTCAAATTTGCTGATTTTTTAGGAAAAAAGTCTATTTTGCCCCCTTCCAGCATATCTTGAGAAGTATTTGAGCATTTAGTGCAAAATTTTGCAGAAACTTGCCTGAGAATGAAAAATTTCAAGGTATATCACTTTTGTGGTAAAGAGAGTGAAATTTGCTGATTTTTGAGAAAAAAAGCCAATTTTGCCCCAAAATTTGTATTTCCATCTTATCTTGAGAATTATTAGATCAATTAACTTACAGTTTGTAAGTACTTACCTGAGAACACATTGTTCAACATAATATTACTGTAATGGTAAATCGAGTCAAATTTGCTGATTTTTTAGAAAAGCCAATTTTGCCCCAAAATTTGTATTTCCAGCATATCTTGAGAACTATTAAACCAATTAACTTAAAGTTTTGTAAGTACTTAGCAATAAACTATTACAAATGCCCATATGCAGGCCCTGTATTGAAATCAGTGTGCATGTTGGCGATGAGATACGCAACTCCGTGGATGGCCCTCTTGTTGTATAATGTAGTCACCTTGCTAAATTAATGTAAATTTGAGGTAAAATGTGTTCAATTTGAAATTTAATTTATAATTACCGTAATAATGTGAAATGAAATCAAGAATTATATAAATAAAAAACTGCTTGCGATTACTTGTGTGTGCCATCTACTTTTCCACATTTTGCAATTAACTCAAAGAAGATAAAATGAGATGGACCATTTGATGTAACTGTTTCGTTCAGTTAGGATGTATTGAAACCTTTTGTCACTAACATACATGCATTTGAAAACTCTGTGGGAGGGATTTTTTTCTTCAAGTTGGTATGGTTAGTCTTGAGTTCTACACTGAAGTTAAAAATGCATGTTAGGATCTACTAGTAAAGCACTGACAAAAGCTGCGATATAGAATCTTGAACAACATATTCCTAACTTTGAAATAACATGAGTTGTACTAAAGTATCTCCCTTCCAATAAGTATCCAAGATGCACATGCAATATCCTGTCTGATATATATTTGGAATATCTCAACTCTGTCAAATTGACCCTCACTAGTGGAGTAATTTAACCAAAGATTAGTGAGAAAATGTCTTATAGAATTGAAGAAAAGTGACAAGTTGGACCAAGGAAGTTGGAGATGGACTTCCTTTGTCAAGACTGACTCAGTTTGGTTTGCCTTCTGATTACTGTAGTACTGTAAGCTTTCTATTCCTTTTGTTCAAATTGATTTGATATATATACGGTTCAATTTTCCCAAGGTGCAATGTTTCCAGGGTTTGATGTTCCAGACATTCTATGTTTCTGAGGTTCGATGTTTCGAGGATTCGATATTCCTGGGGATCGATGTTCCCGGAGTTCAATGTTCCCGGGATTGGATGTTCCTTAGTTTCAATGTTCCCCGGGTTCGATGGATGCAATGCTCGGGTGGTTCAATGTTTCCAGCCCCTGGGATGTATTTTCAAAATTCACCAGGAGTTATTCCTCAGGAACATCGATCCTCGGGGACACTGTACCTCCAGAATTAGAGTTATATTTCTGGGAACATGGAACTCTTGGAATAATGAACCTTGTACCCTTTGGCAACCATTAGAATAATACAAAAGCAGGGAATATCAAACTCTGGGAACAATGAACCCCGGGAACATCGGGTAGACCCGCATAATTCCACCCACTCGAAAGGACTTTTAAAACTGTTGTATCACTCTGGCACCTCTGAATGTTTTCAGTATAAGTATATGCGATTTTGCAAACTGAAAATGATGGAAGTTCCAAATTTCTTCAAACATTTTAACAACTTAATGGAATCAATTCCGATCACACATATTTAGTGATTGATTTAAACAGCAAGGAAAGTTTGGCAAACCATGTTAATAACATCACCTGTATGATCAATCTAGTCCTTGGACTGCTCTGCAGAAACCCTTAACCTGTCGCTCATCTTCTGTTAATTGAATGTGGCATACTTCAACTTGAATAATGTGCTTCGGTATGGGATCCCTAACTGAAATATCCCAGTTAGAAGAAGTTCAATCGTATACTTGATCTGCAAGATTTGTCTTAAAATATAACCAACAAAAGGTCAGCGCAATGTTTCATCTGCGAAATACATCACCTAAAATAGAGTTCTGATTTCAAATTTCCTGCAATTTGATGATTACTTCCCAAAATTTTGAAAACAATTTGTTAAAGGGAATTAGGATCTTAACATGCACCAACAGAGAAAATAACTCCACTTATTATTTAACCATTCAAGCTCATCAGTAAACATCTACAGAAGCATATCTTCTCAAAACATGCATAAGATAAGTTGCGGATGATGCACCATTTGAACTTTTTAAAAGAACGGTTTGGGTGACGGAACAAAGTACTCTTGAGCAGTAACTGAATTCCCTTAATGCCTATTCGTGGCATTGATTGTATGCTTGTCATGTGGGTAATTCACGTTTGTAATGTTATCACCATACAGCAAGGAATCACTTAGCTGTTTGGCTTTCTGTTTTTCTGTAAAACAGACGCATTATTTTCCTTTTAAGTTATTTGTAGTCGTTTTCTAACAGGCGAACATGGGACAAATGCACAACCGAGATTTTCTTGAAATTAAAAGTGGAATACTGCTTTGTCACATGAACCTAATACAAGGACGATGAAAAGGAATGGGAAAAGAGATTTTTAATTCTTTGATTTGAATGGAAAGGGAAGTTTTTCAAGCTAGCCTAATTAATTTCCCAAAATTTCCTCAAATGTTCTCTTCCCCGAATAGTACCTGCCCCGCCGAACAACAACTAAATTTAAAATGTCTCAATTTTCAACTTCTTGGTACGCTCCAATCGATGGTGAAGCTCCTCTTAGATGGTGAAACGTGAATTAGTCCAACCCCCCCCCCCCCCCTCGCACACAATCATGTCCCTAGAACCGGACCTGTACTGCGCACAGGCTGGCTTATGATTCTAATTAGGCCATTATTATTCTAATTACAAGACGTGTGTCCAAGTGTTCACGTCGAACCGAGATCCTGTAAAAGGGTGACAAGATCAAGTGACAGGGAGTGAAAGAAACATAATTAGTGAAACTACTCTAGCAACGCCATTTTTTTATGAACAGATCTATTTCTCACCATGGATTGAGAAACTGCAAACATGAGATCCCTATTTCAAGGGTCTGTGAATGCCAGCAGCCATTTTCTTGTACGCTCTGCGCAACGTCTTGGCCATGGTCCAACCTGGCCCCGCAACCAATCCTGGTAATCCTAGTAATTTTCAATGCTGAAAATCCTGGGCAGACTCTAGATCACACCAGATAACGTCTTTTTAATTTCACCAAGCAAGTAACAAATATCATTACTTAAAATCATTTCTCAAAATCATTACTTACGAAATACGAATCCCTGAAGGCCAAGCTCAAATCTGGTCATCACCATGTAAAACATTAGTCATTTTTCACCTGGTTCACCTTATGTAAGCAAACTGTCCCAAAGAGGAGTGGATAGGGCCTCTCAGAGGACAACTTCCCAGTCATCAATTCCATTGTATCACCATACAGATCAGCAATATTATAAAAAGTGTCCATCATTTTACAAAGATGATTTTCTGTTCATTAGCGCATCCCTTCTATACGGAAGCGTAGAAAGGACGTGCAGAAGAAAGAAGAACCATCTCTGAAAAATAACGTTTTTCGAAAAATTTATATTTTGACGATTTCACTAACTAGTCAAAATTACAAAGATCTGACATTTGGCTATTTGAAAAATTTGTCAAGATGGTCGAATTTGGAAAATTGTCATTTTGCAGTGATGAAACATTTCGTTAAAATGGCAACTTATTGTCATTTTGCTGAGATTGGATATCTCATTAAAATTTTGAAAGGTGACATTTTGCCGAGATTGAACAACTCGTTAAAAGTGCAAAATTCGGAAATTTTTCATTTGGCCAAGATCTAACTAGCCGAAATGACAGTTTTACAGACTTTGCCGTTTTGACGAGGTATTCGACCTCGTCAAAGTGGCAAATTTTCGAGTTTTGCTATTTAGACATGTTTTAACTCGACCAAAGACATTTTTCTGAATTTCGACATTTTCTGTGAAGAGCTGTTCTAACTTGGCAAAATGACAGTTTTCTGAATTTTGAGTTCATTAAATCGTCAAAATGTCACTTTAACGAAAATTGTCAATTTGTCTATATGGTTGGCTTTGGCTTTTTTTTTTTTTTTTTGCATGACCCGTCTGTGACGTGCTGCTGTACTGATGGTGTTTACAAATTTCATACGCTGTCCTGGAAAGCCCCTATTGCGCAATATTACAAAACTGCAGTAAAATATTGTAACTTCCGCTACAAGGGATCCTTGAAGAATCTGAGATTCTGTCCTGCAAGTGTGGCCATGAGATGCATCGAGAGATCGCATTGCAACAACAATACCTTGGTTTTCTTACGAAAACTGAATTCCTGCCGAGATTCTGTCCAAGCTGGAGCGTGTAGGCTGATGAAGTGAATGGAACTTATCTCAGACTCTCATTGAAGGAGATAACCAATAAAAGCGCGTTTCCCCCACAAGAGCTTAGGCCATAACTATTTTGTGCAATAACCACGGGCCAGGGAGTAGCCTATATGCATCCCATCGTCTGGAATGTGTACACCTTGCGTAGAGTTAATTTCCTTCTCAACGATTCTTTTTCCTGTCAGCCTGGTGAAGATACAGTGACTTAGTGTAAAGGTACTTTACCATTATTATAAAATAAATGGTAGAAGATGTTGAGATCTAGTTGTCAAATTTCAAATATCTTGCCAACATGATATGAATTTTGAAGAAAGGAAAGATACCATGCATGGAGCTCCTTATTGCATGATGTAGCTTGTTACCTGTGAAGAGGAACCGGTGTGGTACTAATTTAGAAGCAGTGACCAGAACTCAGTGACGCCAGGTTCTCTATTGGTCAAGATAAAAGAGCGCACTCTATTTGATGGGGTTAACAAAGTAAAATGGTGCCTGGTTTTTTTGAGCTTCTAAGAGTTGGGAGATATTTGTAGTCTTTAGAGATATTTTACATTGAAATAATGCCCCCATATGTTATTTCTTATCTTGTGTCATTCCTGTCTCTTTTCACCTTTTCTCCTAACCCGGTTTACTTACTTAACTCTATTTTCAGGATGTTTTCTTTTTTGAATTTTGACCTTGCTATGGAAAGCCCAACTCACACACTGCGAATTTGCCACAGCGCAAAATATAACACAGCTCGAAATCTTTGAAAATCTCAAGTGAACGTATGTTATTGTATTGCAGACTAGTTGTCCTTACACGCTACATTCTCATGCATATTTCACACAATGATTTTACTAGTACAACATCATAAAAAACATCTGGCCTTATAAAAATTGTGCTTTGAAAGAGTTGAAAGTTGTTTCTGGGCAGGCTGGATACCACAAATATTTCCTATCTGCAGGGAGTCTCTAACAACTCCCTGCTTCCACAATACGCCGCTATAGTCTAGAGACCATGATCCGATGCGCTAGGAGTGAATTTTTAAACATGTTCAAAAGTCTACCCTACAATGTGATAACATGCATTTGCTGGAAATCGTGTAGTATCGTATCCTACAAGCCCTCACATAATGCAATACTCTCCAATTGTGACGTGGTATAGTGGAACATCCTTCGATATCAAAGAAAAATCGTAGCATGTGAGGAGGACTGAAGAGAAGGGAGGAATCCTGGAAGAAGAAACATTGTTAATACCAGGGTTGGAATCTGTAACATCATTAGAACGTGTATTTTGTGCTATCAGAATGTAGGTATAACCCACTATGCCACAAAAGGACATGAGGGAAGCGGTAGCTCAAATTATTACTAACCTAGGGAGAGAATCATATCAAATTCATACGTTATATGGATTTATTTATGCATAACCACTCTCAGATGAACTAAAAACATCTTCTTAATCAGAAAATACTTTATGACACAAATGTCAACCTACTGTACCTATATCATACAAACGTCAAACTTCAGAACAATGAGGCTATTAAGCTTAAAGACAAAAACTCATCACACCAAACAGTTTCAATTCTCCCAACCACTTACGTGTTGTCCCTCCCACAGCCTCTCTAAAATTCCCTCACCTGTATAATTAAAACAATGGATCCCTGTGTATGCTGTGCAATAGGGGCTACTCTGCATCTTTTGAATTTGCTGTCATTCAAACAGTGCTGTAACTTAGAACCAGCGGAGTATTTTGCTTTCGGGAAAGGAAAAATATAGTTCAGGGTGATGAGTTACTGCCTTTAAGTATTAAGCTACTGTGCAAAAATGATGCCAATTGTATGGGAAAATGCCTTGAAAATATAAGGGGATAATCGCATCTGAATAGCTGTCAATTGTAGATATAAAAGTCAAAGGCAGCAAATCCCTTCTTCAATCAGATACAGTGGTATTCTAATAGGGTAGGATTTGACATGAAAGGTTTACACACTTGGATAAGCGTTATAGACAGTACAGCTCTTACCTTCAAACCTATACACTGCCCATCATGTTTCTTTGTGCAGCTCTATTATTAAGGATGGTGGTGTTATCAGAGTTTTTCAGGCACTAGTTGCCCTTGCTTTCATCAGGACAAGGTGGATAAATTTCTTTCTCCATTGAGTTGTTGTTAACCCAGTGCAATTGTGGAGTTACTTTTGTTGGAGCCTATCTGTGTTTTCAGTAAGTTGTCATTACTTTAATTCATTATTTTCTCCCCTCTCGGCTCCGTGCCAGACATTGTGATTCCAAATTTTTTCTTTGTTGTTATGCGGTGCAGCGGTGTACAACGCCAGGTTAAAAAATTGTAGGGTATTTGAAAGTTTCTTGTTTCTCTTTGCCTTGCCCTCCTCACTCCTTCTCTCTCCAACCTTTGGTCGTAACAATCTGTTTCTATTTTCGCATTCTGTATTACCCACATGAGTACCCTTAACATAACCCCTAACAGATTCCTAACTCTTAACATAAGCCCTAACAGATGCCTTACCCTTAACATAACCCCTAACAGATGCCTAACTCTTAACATAACCCCTAACAGACGCCTAATCCTTAACATAACCCCTAACAGATGCCTAACTCTTAACATAACCCCTAACAGATGCCTAACTCTTAACATAACCCCTAACAGATGCCTTACCCTTAACATAACCCCTAACAGATGCCTAACTCTTAACATAACCCCTAACAAATGCCTAATCCTTAACATAACCCCTAACAGATGCCTAACTCTTAACATAACCCCTAACAGATGCCTTACCCTTAACATAACCCCTAACAGATGCCTAACTCTTAACATAACCCCTAACAGATGCCTTACCCTAAACATAACCCCTAACAGATGCCTAACTCTTAACATAACCCCTAACAGATGCCTAATCCTTAACATAACCCCTAACAGATGCCTAACTCTTAACATAACCCCTAACAGATGCCTAACTCTTAACATAACCCCTAACAGATGCCTTACCCTTAACATAACCCCTAACAGATGCCTAACTCTTAACATAACCCCTAACAGATGCCTAACCCTTAACATAACCCCTAACAGATGCCTAACTCTTATCATAACCCCTAACAGATGCCTAACCCTTAACATAACCCCTAACAGATGCCTAACCCTTAACATAACCCCTAACAGATGCCTAACTCTTAACATAACCCCTAACTCTAAACATGATGTAGACACTCTCTGCATCCCTAACAACCCTGATCCCTTAATGTAACTTGCAACCTCCTTAAAATGACTGTGCACTTTCCATGATTTTCTGTTCTTCTGGTATTCCAGGGTGCACTGGAGTCCAGACTATTCAGTTAATCCTATTTTGCCCATCTTCGATTCGCTCCGCTGGTGTTCTTTTCATGCCGTCCGCCATTCATTCCATTGAGTCGTCGAAGGCCTTCTATTGTTTGTGTGCAAGAGAGCGTGGTCTGGCAAGCATTCCTGATGTCACTTCTGGGCACATTCAAGCCAACTTTCATCTTAAGAACATTAATCAAGGAGACACAAACACTGGGGTGATGTCAGTGATCTGTTGCATAAACTTGTATTCCTGTGTGTCTGTGAAATAACTTAGTAAATACCTTTCCCTGAATTTTCAAGAATGTTTAAATCATTTTTTTTTCACTGATACTGTGTAGGCTGCCATTTTCTTGCTTTACAAAGTGAGGGTGCTGCAAAAGGTGTCATGATACCACTAGCGCTTCAAAAGTACAACATACAGTATGTGTTCATCGTGGTTGTTACGTGTAATACGTGTGTAAACACTGCTTTCTGTATTGCTGGTCACATTTGCAGAATTAATCCCACATAGGCCTCTCCATGTATGTGTACACAATGTCCCCAATCACACATTTAAATAACTATATACTTGCTTCTGAATTATTGATGCATATTACGAGACCATGCTACTACAGCAGCTTTCAACCCATGTGACCCACAAAGTTGTGTGTGACCCAGCAGGAAACAAGTGGTGACCCACAGTTTTTTTTGTGATGACCCTTCATTTGAAAACTGCGTTTGGCCTTGCTGTACAGTATGCATGTGATGCTGGTTAGATTGAAACCACAGTGTGGGCTTGCATTCTAGTTATCTACACCATTGCTGAATCCAATAGGAGTAGATGCAATCAAGTGGCATATTGAATGTGTTTCTGTGATGTTGCTTGCATGAAGTATGGTATAATATAGCTAGATTATTTTTGCTTTCCAGTCCATAAGTGCTATAGCCTACATTTAGTGCTTGATCAGTAGGTGATCTGTGTGTAACCTCTGCCATCAGAGGTCAAACTTGAAAAATATGTTCTAATAATCTTAATATCATATTATGTACAGGATGTGAATTGTTTTACAAACACATTGTAGTACAGGTGTGGATAAATACAGGCATGTATTAATGCAGGTATAGAATAATGCAGGCATGGATTCATAAAGATGTGGTTTAATGCAGGTGTAGATTAATACAGGTGTGGACTAATACAGGTGTGGATTAATGCAGGTACTGTATGGATTAATACAGGCATGGAATAATACAGGTGTGGTTTAATGGAAGGGGCTCATTGGAAGGGGCTCATTGAGTGGTTTGTAAAATTCATATATCTTTTACCACACCTGTTGATTATTAATCATGTTGATGGTAAATGATGCAATTAAGAGATTCTGAACATCTGACACACACCTGAAAGCAGCAAACAAGGCAATTATCGATAAATATCCTATAAGTTTCAAATCTGTGACCCAACTAGTTTTAACCATAACATATTTACAAAGGGCAACACCCTGTTCAAAAGAAACTACAATTTGTCATATATTTTGTATACAACTGTAGTAATAGTAGCATGACTAATGAGGTTAATTACGACTAATGACGTTAATTACAAATATTAGCATCCAATAGTTTTTATTACACTCACTTTAAATAAGTGATATCAACTCAGTAAGTTTCCGTAATCTCAGCGAATTAATTTTCATTTTTTATCCTGACAGTCAATAATCATTTTAATTCACTGGATGTCAAATTTTACCCCATTTTTCCAACAGGATGTGTCCAGAAGTTAAGTTTGGATCAACTTCTCAAACCTGATCAATGTAGCAATATCAGTCGATGTAAAGTCCTTGTGTCACAGACCTATTTATGGACATAATTTGGGTAACAAAAATTTTAAGTGTCAAATACTGTGTGCATGCTTTATGCTATTTCATTTTAAATATTTTTAATTTTTTTTCACAGCATTACAAAATTCATGATGGATGCTTCTGAAATACAACGTCCATGCATTTGTGGCAACAGAAATACCAACCAATATCGATGTTACCAAATAAAGGGAGATGAGAGATTATGTGGTGCCCTCTGTGAATGTTGTGGCAAAGAATGGCTTGCAGAGAAGTATTGCACAGCTAATATCAATGAAGACATTTGTATGATGATAGAAAGAGAGAGACTGTATGTTCGTCCTAAGTTGAAAGCTACCACTGTTATCACCTCCAAGAATGTCCAGGTAGGAGATCATATTAAGTGGACAGAACTGCATCAACAAGAAAAATTATCATTTGATGCAATAGTGGAATCTGTAAGTGAAGATAGCAAGCTGGTTTCTGTTATAATGTTGCAAAAATTGTCATTCTGTGAATTTACAATTGGACGCATGCTGATTGATTTATCAAAGGTTGTTAATCTTCATATTATTTACTATGGATCTATGTGTGACCCTCCAGAGCTGGTTGTGGCAAGAGCCCTCTCTTTCTGTAGGGAAGAAACTGGTACATGCAATATGTTCACTGTGAAAAGCAAGGTATTTGCTAGCTACTGTAAATGTGGACCTGGTCACGGATGGAGGGCCATGTGGATGGCGGGGTCTGAGGTCACCCAAGCTCTCAAGGGCCTACTGGGTTCATCTTGGGTCACTGGAAGAGAAGAAGACTGCCTGAATGTGATTGAACAAAGCCACACAAAGACCAAGATTAAAACAGGAATTATATTTGTGATGGATGGCTCTGCTATCGCCTTTGAATTAGAGGATTTCATCCAGGATCACAAGGTTGCCGCTACTCGAGAGAGTTACCTTGATTCGTTTATTAAGAGATTTGTTGATGTATTGAGAGACAGAGATTTCAAAATAAGTGGCGCTGTGGCTAGTGGAACATCAGGAGGCGGGATTGGTTGTTTTGAGGTACCAAAGATTGAAGTGAGGATGAGCTTTTTCTTGGGTAGTGTTTTGAAAGGTTTAGTCTTAAGAGCCCCACAAAAAGCAGTGGGTTCTTCAATGGGTCGAATCTTTGGACAGGTGATTCACTTGTCAGTCAAAAGGGATGACGAGGAAGTACTACTTGGTGATATCAGGGAAGGGGATCAAGTGGTGCTGCCTGGGAATTTCTGTCACCCAAGGTGTCATGCAATTGTTGTCGCAGTGAATGCAAAGACCAGAAAACTGAAATTAATCCGTAGTACGTATGACAGGGGGGTGGTAGAGGAGTGGGTTGAAGTCATGCCCCCCATTCTCCGTGTTTCATACGGTGATGTCCAAATAGCTCCACCCGATGTAGTCATTGCAAAGGCCAGGTCAAAACTTGGTGAAAACAAATATAACATCTTGACTTACAACTGCAAGCATTTTGCGGCTTGGTGCAAACACAGCTAATTTAAATTAATTAATTATTGTCAACAGTGTGGCAGTGGTACAAACATGAAAATGATACTCCAAGTCTACAATCTTGGACAAAATTGTTGGGACACTTTGCCATACTTTGTGAGTGTATTCCCAAATCTTACTTCAAAGGATGACATGAAACCCCAAGCCCCTTTCCAATGTCGAAGTAAAGGACTGAACAAACCCTGTGAGCAATATTTCTGCAGCCAACATTGAAAGGTGGGAGGGGGGTGTCCCAAGGAATGTTGTCCAAGAATGAGTTTTCTGGGGGCAATTTGCAAGCAGAAAATGGATGAAAAATTATCCATGTTACTCAGATTCATTCAGTAAAGGTTGGAATTGTGGGATTGAATAATTAGATGTACTTGAATCGAAATTGCAGCTTAACAAATTTTTGTTATTTATTTTTTTTTTTAGTTTTATTCTTTTTTCCCTGGAAGGAGGCTTTGTAAGTTGTTAATAGATGTTTAACAAGGTGGTGGTTGTAACAGAAAGATTGCTTGCGACGTTTAAAGTAATTGTCGAGCCAAGTGTTTATGTTCTTTTCAAATCAGCTGTTGTTAGGAATTGCTAGCGCATTCAGCAAGATGTAGGAGGATTATAGGTCTCTGAAAATGGGAGTCGTTTGTTCGTTCAGGATGGAGACCTAAGTCAGAATTCAAAATCAGCTGGTGAGGCCATGCGAGAGGTTAATGCCGAACTTGTGCCAATTCGTCCTAGAAGTCCCAATTTCAACCTAATGGAAAACGTATAACTTGTAGGAGACAATCTGAGGGCCAATGCCTCGTGGTATCAAATATGGAACAAAACTTTGAAGCAAGATTGTTGATTGGAGAGCCATGTATTTTGGTGAATTTGCAGTCAATTCCAAAGTATAGTGTTTCAGATATGAAAGTTACCTGACTTCACCTTGTACAGTAGTCTCACAACAAAATGATGTGATATTATATGAGAGATTAAATCTTCCTCTGCCATTTCATAGAAAAAGTAAAGAGCAAACTTCAGCAGAGTCTCTATGGTATCATTTGTTTACCTCCATGACACAGAAGACTGAGGTGTAAGATAAAAAAGAAAAACTTATGTGGTTATTTAGGTTTTGATAAGTGTGACCAATACAAGTAACATGATTTCTTATTTCCTACAGTACCTGTACTGACTCAACCTGGGAGAATGGCATCCGACTGATTCAATTACTACAAACCGTAAAACAGTCACGGTAGCCAGACATTTTCATCTGGGGGGGGGGGGACAATAAGGTTGAAGTGGGGGGCAAGCAGTAATGACACTATTTAAGCGGAGTGCCACCATCGGTTGGTGCGTAGCATACAGAAAAAAATTTGGATAAAAATGCCTCTCAGATTGCAGGAAATGGCACTTCCCAGTGTAGAGGGTATTATAAGAGAATTCCATAGGTTTATAATTCGCTGATGGATATCAACATGTAATCATTATTTATGCTGCATGCCAAAGAGTGACATGCTAGCGGTTTAGTGTAGGCTGGTCGTAAAGGTTCACATTCACCATTACATCGCTGCGTTGCACGTCCCTCATGTTTATTACACAATTTGACGGTCAGTTTTTGGCTGCATTGTGCGCGTGGCCTACTATGCCTTTGAACTGTGTATGATCTAATTTGTTTAATTTATCGTTAATGTGCTAACAAAGCCCATGTATGTGTTGTACTTTTGTGAAGTTTCCAAAAGTTTTGTCGTATAAATATTTCAAAACTTCTCCATTGTCAGTAACCTTTCTCCATGCAAATGCTGAAAATTCGTACTTTCAATGACACTTTGGGAAGTTATGTGTCCTATACAAATTTTTGCCTTTATTTTTTTACCCTTGAATTTCCTTTTTTTTTTTGGCCCCTTCTCTGCTCCCCACTGTAGCAATGCATTAGGGAGGCAGAGGTTAAGATGGTGTAGTGGAGGGGAAATTGTGCGGTGTAGGAGAGATTCAGTGTTGGGTGAAGTACTTGACAAACAATAATCATTCATATTTTGTGATGAAAGAGTTTCTACTCTACATGCTTTGGAATATACTCATACCACCCATTTAATCAAAATGGCAACCTCTACATTTTTTAACTATTATAGTACCTCTGAGCCATCAAATTTCATATATCTATAAAAGTTGCTTTAGTAAATACAACCCACAGGTATAATTGATATACTACATTCCACATCCTGAAAATGAGGTTTAATTAATCAAAGGTTGCCAGTTTTAATGGGTTCTTCGTGGTAGCAGAGGGACCTATGTAGTCACTGTGGTGTGCTTATGTATGTATGTATGTATGTATGTATGTATGTATGTATGTATGTATGTATGTATGTATGTATGTATGTATGTATGTATGTATGTATGTATGTGTGTATGTATGTGTGTATGCATGTGTGTATGTATGTGCATGTGTGCATGCATGCATGCTTGCATTCATGCGTGTGTATGTACATACGTGTGGGTGTGCATGTATGTGTGTATGTAATGAATAAGAATTCAAGGTATGTTATGCAATAGCCGAGTGGTGAATGGTTTTCAAAAGTTTGTGTGTACGTATATGATATTGAGTAGATGTGCCCTATTATTTTGGTGGAGGTCAAAGGTAATTTTGGATCACCAGAAGCAAAAAAGTGAATTTCTTTGTGTTGCTGTAACTTGGTGTCCATTGTTCAAATGATGACATAATGTAAGGTCAAGATAGATTGGTAGGAGGAGAATATGTTGTAACATTAGTCTCATTTATATGAAAGGGTCAAAAGGTCAGAAAGTGATGTTTTATTGATATCTCTCCAACAAAACATTTTAAGGGGATGGTGTAATGGAAAATTTTTTCTGTATATATGTGAAGTGCTATGATGACAATATTGACCCTTTTGACCTTTGTGACCCTTTTGTGATCTGTGGATAGGTCTTCTTGAGACAACCAAAAATCCAATAATTCTACCCCCCTATGATGCTCCTCAGTCAAGTCTGAAGGTCATGAGCACTGTAGACCTGAAAAATGTCACAGCACTGCTAAGAGACTTTGACGTTGAACAGCAGAATTGTCTTTACCATGAACTTAAGGAATATTCCACTGACAAGGTGAAGGGTTCTTTAGTAATGAAAGAGAGTAATGTATTACTGCAATTATTACAAACCCCAAGGTAGTATCGTCTGGCCCAAGATAATGCTGTTTGACAAAAGACTTCCCTGATTTAGAAAATTTACTAGTTGCCTAATTGTTACAAAAAATGCCATGGTAACAGTGGCAAATTACTGCAATAAGTCTTTCCTCTTCTTTGAAGCTGAAGTGCCTATCAAACGTGATTGTTATTTCACTTCAGTGATAACATCAGATCAGGCCTCTAGTAGACTGATCTTAAAGCTCAGTGGTCAGGCCAGTATGAAGTCACTCTGCGTTATATTCACAGTAACATTTTCTTGACCAAACTCTGATAGAAAATTGCTTTTTTGAAAGGGAACTTTAACGGTATTGTCATTCGTTGGTAACATAATGTTGTTGCTGAATTCTTCTACTGCCGACTTTACAATAAATTATGGAGGATATTTTGCCATTTTGTTTTGTTTTATAGCTTGAAGTCATTTTCATACTTTGATGATTAATGCTGTCCTTTTTGATTCCTTGCCAAACGCTCAAGGAATCTATGTGATGGTGATGTCGTGTGTGAGCGCATTTGTGCGTGTGTGTGTATGTAACGCTTTGCTTGTAAACACGATATCTCAAGAAGGGCAATTCTGAGGGATCTTATACTTGGTATGTGGGTTGGCCATAGTGAGTAGATGATCCCTACTGGTTTTTTTTGGTCGAGGTCAAAGGTCATTTGAGGTCACCAGAGGTCAAAATGTGAAAACCTTGTAAACACAATATCTCAAGAATAGTAACTGTGACTGGTGTCATACTTAGTGTGTGGGTTGGTCATATTGAGTAGATGATCCCTATTGTTTCTGGTCGAGGTCAAAGGCCATATGAGGTCACCAGAGGCCAAACCGTAAGAACCTTGTAAACACGATATTTCCAGAACAGTAACCATGGACAGATGTACTACTTGGTACGTGGGTTGGTATCATTGAGCAGAAGATCCCTATTGTTTTTGGTCGAGGTCAAAGGTCATTTGAGGTCACCAAAGGTCAAAGTGTAGAAACATTGTAAACACAATATCTCTAGAAGGGTAACTGTGGCTGATGTCATACGTGGTGTGTAGGTTTGTCATATTGAGTAAATGACCCCTATTGTTTTTGGTCGAGGTCAAATGTCGTTTGAGGTCACCAGAGGTCAAACTTCTAAAACTTTGTAAACACAATAGCTCCAGAATGGTAGCCATGACTGATGTAATACTTGGTGTGTCAGTTGGTAGTAATGAGCAGAAGATACCTATTGTTTTTGGTGGAGGTTAAAGGTCATTTGACGTCACCAGAGGTAAAAATGTGTAAACACAATATCTCCAGGAATCTAACCTTGACTGATGTCATACTTGATGTGTGGATTGTATATTCTGAGTAGAAGACTCCTTTTGCTTTTTGTATAGGTCAAAGGTCGTTTGAGGTCACCTGAGGTCAAACTGGGAAAGCCTTGCAAACACAATATCTCCAGAAGGGTGATGTTGACTGATGTCATACTTGATATGTGGGTTGGCCATACTTCGTTATTGCTTTTGGTGGAAGTCAAATGTCATTTGAGGTCACCAAACAAAAGCTCATTTGGGTTAAAGGCTTATCTATGTGGTGTTTCAAGAACAATAACTGTAGTTGATCTCATACTTGTCACGTGGATAATTCATGTATGTTATAATATAACCATGTCACAAGGAATCACAAAGCCTTTTGGCTTTCTGGTTATACCATTTGATTATGTTCCATAATGTTCAACCCTGATATATCATGTGATACTGATACTACTACCCCCCTGTAAATGCTGCATATACTGTCCAGTGTGTGTTCAGGATTAGTATGTCACTATTGTACTTTTGCATTCATTTTCACCTACTGTATAATACTATCAGACAATATGTGCTGTTGCATATGTGTTCACCATTACTGTACATGTGTTCACCTCTATCATATTTTATGATATTGTTGCATACTGTGTTCACCCATGTCATACAATGTAATACTGTCACAAATGTGCTCACTGGAGATATTTACCTGTATCATATTACAGTATATATTACAGTATGTAATTCAATGTCACACATGAAGTCACACATGGAAACCCATTACACATGTAACTTTGATTGGGGTGTTTGTTGCATAAACTATAGTGCCACCACAAAAATGTGCTTGTTTCATACAGTATGTCACACTTTAGTACATGTGCTAGCTGCATATCTAAAATTCATTGAAGGAAAATCAACTATTTAAATGTTCTTTATTATGAACATTGTTTAGAAAAACTGTAATGAAACCAATGGTATACCAGCTGAAATGTTTTGAAATGCCATGTCAAGTACTGGATGTGACTGTCCTTTACCCTAACATGTAAATATTGGTTTAGCTTCTACTTCGAACCATTCTTCTTTATTTATTGGTGCAATATGATAATGATATTGTACTTTGTGACAAAGGTTGTTTAGTATCTGCCATTTTTTTTTACCGTATTTATTTTTTCTGTTAATAATGCCAAATTTGAAATGACTATTGCTTGCCATTGTAACTGTGCCATTGAAATTGTGACAATATTGCGTAATTCCTTGTATAAAAGTAACCTTGAAAGTCATTGTTATTGCAGTTTGCCAGTTTTATTTTATCCCAACTTTATCTTCATAACTTTGTTGTAAGAGTCTTTGTTGTTTGTTCTTTTTTCTGCTCGTGGATAAACTTGTGCAAAACTAGGAAAGTGGTGTCTATTGTTGTTTTTGTTCGTCCATATTCAATGTATGGGTTTAGTATTTCAAAGCATAGCTTTGCCCTAAAATGTTTCCATTACTTGACAAAAGTCTTGGCGGATATACTTGGCAGATAGGAAGTGGCAGTTTGCAGGCTTCACATGTTCAGTACAACAGATTTTCAAAGGATTAGAAAGAAAGCGGCAAATTTGCTTGGATATTATGGAAAACGTCTTTGACACTATGTGATCTTATCTCCACGTTAGCTTGGCAAGTAGCGTACACTCATAAATAATTAGTATTTGTCCTGTATGAAGAACCCTTAGAGTTTTTTGAGCTCATTGACAGGAATTTCATGTCCTAGTCAGTAGTTATATGGTCAACAAGGTGAGTGACTACAGTCATACTTCCAGGCACATACACGTAAAATAATAAAACAGTAACACATGGGGAGTAGCATCGTCTGTATAAGGTGGTATAAGGAAAATCTAAAGTTAAGAACTGACTGGAATACGCTACTTACCGTATACTACATTCGTGTTTACATGCCATGTTGTATTTACATTTGTTGTAAACATTTTCTAAGGTGAAGGTAGCTTAGTTGTGATCTTTAAGCTATCTCTGTAACAGTACCATGTAATAGCTACATGTAGATCATGAAAGATGTCTTTGATTACAATTGTCAACGGAATATTACTTCAACACCATTCAGTTTACTGAGAGAAAATCTACAGGCATGCAGACGCTATTCCATTAGACCTATCTAACATCAAATATTGCACCGTTTTGCGCGCCCTGCATAATCAGAAATTTTCCACAGAGGAAAATTTCCTCCCCTTATACCTTCTTCCTCAGGATGGCAATCAGATATCAAATCAATCATTATCAGAAACTTCACATCTGTATACTTACAGACTCAAGCCTGCTCGTGCCTCGTCCATGTCATCCTCACTTTCAATATCGAGACAGGTCCACGTGGCCCCAAAAAGTAACTGTCTTGAAAAAATGTCGGGGTGCGGAAGGGTTCCATATCTTTTCACCTGTAAAAAAATTTAGGCTTACGTCACTGGGAAAGTTCTTCACAATTAAGAAGAAACAAGGAACTTTTCAAAAAGATGGCGCTATATCAGTTTAAGTAGGGGCCGGTCACCATAGGTAACAAAGTGCCCGATTCAACACACACACTTCAACTGCCAACTAACCTTTGCTGAAAGCTGTTCGGAATAGAACAGCGCCACGTTTCCTTTCAATATCAGTTGCCTTGAATAGCGCGACTCGATTTACGCGTGGATATTTTGCATCCATTAATGTAAACTGCAATTCAAGTTATGTGATTTTAATTGAACATTGAATCGCCTGTGTCAATCGCGCATGTGTGACCTAGCCTTTAGCATCAGACACTAAAATTACTGTTACGAGAAAACGGCTGTCTTTCTCGTATATTCAGATTCCTCCACTTGAACAGCTTATCTTAACTAATTGTATGCTTTTACGTGCAGGCAATGTGGTATTTCAAGGAAAAACCGTACTTTGAGATTTGTACTCGTAAGTGTAGCTGGGTGGTGATTCAGGGCTGAATGCCAGAGTTTGCAGGCTTCCGGTTCACAAGGTCGGCTTTGTTCCACCGAGCGGGGAGTAGCGAGGTTCGTCCAGACAGTGAGGCAGGGTTAGTTTGCTTACGTAATACGGGACAGAATACTTGACCATCTTGTGATTAGACCTTTGTGTATGTCAATCTAGCTTGAGGTGCCGTAATTGGTCAGTTTGCTTGCATAGGACTTTACACAGTAATTTGTTTGTGTGGGATTTTACACGATAACGGAGTGCTTTATAATGCCATGTACGGCGTGATTTTATTCAGTAGTTTAGGGTGTACTTGTACACTGTTACCAGGCAGAATCTATGCCGAACTTTTATCCATCTGCTGATGGGCGATTTTTAGGGACTTAGTTTATTTTTGACTTATTAGTAGAGCGGTTTGCGCCGCGTAGTATTTACGCTGCTGACTCTCAGCTGCGTTGCGTATGTTCAGCTGCTGAGCTGCGTCGAATTTATCTTCCGCAGCACTGTTGAGTTTCAGCTGCGCTGAGTTTAGCTGCTGAGTCCTAGTCGCGCTGCGCTTTAGTCGCTGAGCTTTGGCTTCTCGCTTTCAGCTGCGCTGCGTTTCAGCCGCTGAGGTTTAGTGGCAATGCCTGGCACTACATTGCACTGTTTACGCCGCGTAGTTTGGTTAGCTGCGATAGCATAGTATGAGTATTAGCTTACTGCACTTGCTGTTTATTAATTTGTTGAATTATTTTATCACCTCATTTGCTTGGTATTGCGACAGTGGTGATGTCTTCAATTATGTTTTCTAATCCTAACATGCTCTGTTAGTGTACTCATTTATTTTCATCGGTGTCATCCAGCCCCTACCTCTCCAGGCTCCCTTCCAACTATACCCCCTCACCGACCTGATTCCTCACCACACGACCGGCTCGGACAAACGTTACATTACATTATGTACATCTCCGGAATGAGTTCTCCTTGCCATGAAAAAGGGCCTAAAATGAGCTAGGGTGTTTGGTCGTCATGTTTTCAATTATAATCGTTGCCTTTCTCTTTTCATTTTTTCTCTTATTTAGGTATTGAAGAGCACAGACTGAATTATATATTGTGTGAAAATTAAGGCGATTGAAGGAGATTAAAATTGTATTGGAAAATCTAGGGTGTTGGAGAGCCACTTTTGATCGGAGAGCCGTGTCAAAGGGACCACTACTTGAATTTTCCACCCCTTCTATCTCAAAATCTGAATGATCAACGTATGGAAATTTGTAAATGCCACGATACTTTGTTGCTTTCACATCATATGTTAGAAATGACTGATGAAACGCAAATTATATGCACAAGTGTGTACGTCAATGAAAAGATTAATGGTGGTACGCTACCTTAGCATCATCAGCGTTGGTGATTTTCATTAGGAAGTTGACCCTGTTTTCATCAGAGGCCAGGGAGGTGCAATTGAAAATTGATTGTAGGTTAACGCTACAGGTAAATATAATAAAGGTAACCTAGCAGGGGAGGCGTTATTCATATATGCTATCACGTTATCTCGAGTTGTGTTTCGTCCCCTACAGGAGATGTTTGGTGTTGCTTTCGTTTCTCTTGTTTTCACCTTTCTTTAGACTCTTTTGATCTTGCTTTTGCTTCGCTTACAGAGTACTGCAGTGATTCTACATCTTAGCCTACCTCAGTATCTTATTGAAGTTTCGGTAAAAATGAAAACCCGGGGAAATCCCCTCAGAATTTTGACGGGTATTTATTTTTGGTTTCTTGAAAGCGAATCCTATGAAGCCACTTTCTGCTTAAGTTGCCGGAGGCTAGACAAAGAACTCGAGAGGGACTAAGGATTGCGAAGTCGGAAGTGACTATTAAGCTCGATCCCTCGAAAGATGATCTCAAATGCCCACAACTATGTGACTGCCGTATATAGTAGCAAGCTGATGGTTGCTACGTAAATATGCCAGTTGTGACGATAAATAAGCTGCACAAAGTCGAAGACACTTTTTTGTGTTCGTAGGTATGCTTTGTTGCGGTGTCTGGAAGCATTTGTTACTATTAAGGCCTATTATTGGAGGGTATTTGGTACTTTACATGGCGGAAGTACCCTCAAGAAATGGAGTGCAATTCTGTATCTTAGACTATTGTGTTCTCAAAACAGTAGTCTTTACAGCGACATTATTTTAAATTATCTTGCACTCTCTTGTGGAAATTCTCACATTAAAAATTGCCGCACTTCTTAGTCGAGGAACTGCTCAAATGTGTCACGAAATCCTAACTCATTAATATACATTGTATTCCAGCGATTACGTGACTAAGTGCTGATGTTAGTGCTAAGTGCTGATGTTTCTCCTCCGTGGAACCTCGAAAACACTAAACCGCTTTGTGTATCCTATCTGTAATCATTGCCTATTGTGACTGTATGCTGCTTGCAGCGAGTGATCCTAATTGCTGATCTTTCTTGGCACTGAAACTATGTAGACAGAACTGAAGTTTCCAGAAGGATTACTAGCAGCGCGCCCTCATCAAGTATCACCTTTCATAAATATGAATCGATAGAATCCCAATCAAATTTCACTTTACCTTCGTTTAATTTTATGATTGTACTACGCAACTGCAAGTTTAGAATATAACGATGAGGGATTAAAATCTCAATCACTCGTATTTGTTTATCGTTTCTTCCATAACCTCAAATGTTTCCCAAAAAAAGTAAACAGATAATCCTTTCTTGGAACAATCACTACCTTTTTTTAACTTTAGTCCTTCACTACAAGGGTCCATTTGAATAACCCCTATAACAATAGGGTCCAGCAATCTTACTAGCCCACAACATTGACCTGCTGACTGAGTTTGAGGCGTACTCTTAATCCAACTCAGCATTTCTTCCATAGATTTTATGTGATGGTAGTAATTATTTGACAGGTTGCTATGACTGAGGGTGTCATTGCATTTAAGTTGTTGTTACGATACCATGTGTCAGAGTGATCGAAGGAGAGTGGACTGGTAACCCCCCCCCCCCCCCTCGCACTCTGGCTTGAAGCAACTGGGAATTTCTTTGTCCAGATAATCATTTGTACACAATGCTCGTCACAAATCTCCCGTCTTATTTTTTTAAAGTAAGTTTCAGTTTCATAATTTTGTCTAGAACAGGCCTTATGCTTTATTTTATCAAAGGTTAAATGCAATAATTTTTTATGCCTCAATCTGATATCACTTAATATCTATAGCTACATTAAATGTAAACCGGAAGTAATTCTCTACCAACTTACCTTCACCCTCTTCCGTATTGGAGGTATTATCTACAATCTGGAATAATAAATTAAAGCATCATATAGGCCTTGCTCGTCCATTAAGAATTGTCCAATTAATACTGTCTTCTTTAAATTTTGGCAACAAGAGATGCCATTAGTTTTGATACAAACAATTAACTTTTAATGAGTAAATTATGTATTCATCAATTTTTCCCATCTTCATCGACTATAACCACTTCTGCATTATTAAGAGTGAGCACGTTGTGAATCGTTAACCTTTCAATCTTTGTTATAGAACATGAACAGTTGTCGTGCTTATTTGGTATAAATAGATAAGATAGATATAATTATTATAGAAATAATTATGCATTTAAATTAAAAGTTAAGTTTAAGGTTCTTGAGATAGTGTTCGTTTTTCGATGAATACATTTTCTCAGTAAATTTGTTTAACCAATTGGGCACTCTCAACTCACAGTCTTTTAGATCGATAAAATTGCAGAGCTGCTTTGACTGACTTAAGGATTGACTGACTTAACATTTTTGAAGACGATTAAACCTCTGAAACACTCATATGAGGTTTAAATAAAAACCTAACGATATGAACAGATTTACGTTGCTGTAAATAACACGGTAAAATTAAGCACAACTGGAATCCAAGATGCCTGCTGATTTAAAATATTTTTAGGCACCTTTGAAGTTGACAGACTGGTGGCGCCATATCCAAACCTAATTGACAGAGTATAGCACGCACTGGCCAAACGCAAGGCCGTAAACAGGCAGGCATTTTGCTGGGAGTTGGGCCTTATGGGAGGATTCGACTCCGCTTTGGAGAAAGTGCAATTTCAAAAGATCGTACATCGTAAATAGTTCAATATTTGAGCATAAATCAGCTGAAATGAAGGTGAAAAGTGGTGAAGTGATGATGCTTTATTATGCAAAAGTAATTTCGACAGAACTCTTAGCCATCATTCCATTTTATAGTTGTGATTGTTCCACTTATTAACTTCAACTCACACTTGCAGAAAGTCCAGTGACAGATCGAATTTGTCGAAAAATAGAGGCATGCCAGGAGCATGTCCAGGATTTTCAGCAGGGGGGGGGGGGGAGGGTCTGGCTGAGGGCGAAACCCTTTTGAGTTTTTGACTATCTAAGCTGAGCGGAAACCATCAATTTGGGCGCCAGAGTAAAAGAAAATTTTTGGCTCAACAACCTCCCCCCCCCCCCATTCCCTAAAACAGCACTTCCCAGGTGTTTTAAGCTGCATGTTCCCAGCCTTGAAGATATGAGCGTGTTCTTTCTTTGATTTTTATATCTTATGTAGGATGTAACCTATGTAAATGTAAATCAACACAAATTTTACTGGTAATTTTTCAACTTTTCAGATGGAAAATACCACTCATTTGGCATTTCTCATTTTGTGCCCCGGACAAGGATTAATACGTCCCCCGGTGAAAATGTGTTTTCAAATCGCTGAACATCGCCCGACATCGGCAGAGTTAATTTCGCTGATCCGACGTTGTACCGATGATGGTTAACATCGGCCAGATCTGATGTCATATCCCATTATCGATTGATCCCTAAATGACCTCATGGAGTTGATATTGATTAGTTTGTGAGGATTTTGAAAGGATGTAAACATACGACAATGCTTACAATGATAAAAAGTCAAGTTTTACATCCAAAAGTAGTGAAAAATGTCAAATACCTTGAATTTTTTACCCTGACTTGTACTACCCATGGTCATCAAAAATAGTATTACTGTGAAGTGTCTGGTCACAAATTTTCAAAAGACCAACTATGCTAATCGTTAATTACTCACTCATTAATATTCATTTTGTATGTGACACATGGGGATCCTCTTAGTTTGACCATTTTTCATTTGTATGTGAGAGAAACTTGACAGGTGTAGGAAATTTAGTGAATTTCATGGAACAACTCTCAACGTACCTCTAAATAACATAAATCGGTATGAAACGTGAGGGATAATGGGTCAGAGCTGAATATGATCACTGGTGACAGTGCGCTGTTAACTTTAAAGGATATAAGCAATATTAAAACTGAACAATTTGACAAAACGTCATAGGTCAAATAAATTTTCTAACTCTAGCATAAACTGTCCAGTTTAATCACTCCGTATCTAATCGCAAAGTATGTAATATTGGTGTTCCCCAGGGCTCAATACTAGGACCGTTACCTTTCATTTTATATATAAACGATATTTATAAGTCTTCTGAAAAACTAAGCTTCATTTTATTTGCAGATGATACTACAGTTTTTCTTCAAAATACCAACTTAGATCAAGTACTTACTGACATTTCATATGAATTTTCATTAGTGTCCGAATGGCTGAGATCAAATAGATTATCACTTAATATTCTTAAGACAAAGCTTATAATATTTGATAATAGGATCAATGACACAAGTAACGTAAGTGTATCGCTAGATGGTCATGAAGTTAAAACATCAGATCATGCAAAGTTCTTGGGTATTACAATTGATCGAAAGTTAACCTGGAAAGAACATTTATCTGTAGTAAGTAGTAGAGTCTCGAGATCGAATGGTATTATTAACAGGCTTAAGCATTTTTTACCTACGCATACACTTCTATACTGTTGTATAATGCCCTTATCCTTCCTTATATTAATTACAGTCTTCTGCTTTGGGGTAATAGCAACATAACGTCACTAAGTAATTTGTTTAAGATTCAAAAGCGAGCTGTTAGAAACATATGTCACGCACCGTACAGAGCATGTAGTCTTCCCCTTTTCAGGAACTTAAGTATACTTTCAATTTATGACCTTTATAAATATCAGCTTGGCATTTTTGTGTTCAAATCTCGTAATGGAATTCTTGCATCACCATTTGACAATTTTTATACTTATAACTCACGTTTTCATAACTATAACACTAGATCAAAACACCTTTTGAATCAACCATATGTCAGAACAAAACTTGCCCATTCTCAGTTAAGAAGCACTGGTGTACAATTTTGGAATTCTTTACCTCCAGATATAACAGAAACCCAAAATGTGCAAACATTCAAAAAGAAGCTGAAATATTACTTATTGAACAACAACTCAAAATAACAGGTTACTTTTCCACCTTTAACGCTACCTTCTGTTACCTACCTAGTGTTTTTGTGTTTAGTCTTTAAGAAAGGGACCAGGCTCGAAAAGTTTCTACTTATTTCTGGTTCCTCTACAAACCATTACACTTGCACTATTTTCTCTAAATCATTATTTTGTTAAGCTATGAATACCTTGTCATTCCTTCTTTATGCTATTTTATCATGAATTTCTGTACCAATTGGAATGTCATCTATGTACTTTATATTATGTTATATTATGTTACAATGGTTGTAGAAAATAAACTTCAAACTACTTTTGAGGTGGCGACATTGGGCAGTCGATTACGTTACAGACAGTTGCTCGTCACCACAAACTACTTTTTGAGTAAGGGGTGAACAAAATCTTCGACAGTTGAAGGATTACGGTGACGCTGTTGTTACATAGTAAATGATTGTGTTCCTTCTTTTTCACGTGAAAAGTAAACTTCCCAGCAGCAGGTATTGGTGCATCGCACATCACGATACGAATGCAGTCAAAGTTGGTGCATCAAAGTTAATACAAATCCGTTGTGAGGTCTACATGAAGAGTCAAGAAAATAATTGTTATTTCACATTTTCAACGTGAAATTATGAATGTAGCCTATTAGTGGCTGTTGTCAGTCATTACGATCAGAACAGTTTATTCTGTTATTACTGTTTTCACTGTATGTTGTCGAAGTTGGAAAAATGACACTTTGAAAACAAAAGGTGGGGGGGGGGGGAGCAACTTTCCCTGCCCCCTTGCTGTGTATGGCCTTGGCCCTGAGGTACAGTATCATAAACTTATATCTAGCTGGAGAAACGTTACTGCGGAGACGTGGTATAATTGCTAGTGTCTTTTGTTTTTAATTTTGATGAAGTGGCATTTTTAACTTAGAACAAGCCCGAGTCGTTACCTAAAGAATCGTTGGGTAATAATGGTGTAAAAAACTCACGAGAAACCGCAGTAAGTTTGACAGGAGGGCACACTTTTTCTGTTAATATGTCGTTCTGCTTACAATACGATAGTTTAAAAGGTGAAGTAATGCAGCGGTATATCTCGGTGTACAGCTCAATCTAGGAGTCTTTTGTATATAGTATTCTGTAACTATACGGTCTAGTATAGGGAGATACTCGGTCATGTATTGCACCATCCAGACTGTAAAATTTATATTTGAATTACTACATCTCCATGACAACATGCACATAAAGACGGCGGGTAAATAATTTAAGGTATATGCCTCCTTGGTCTTGAGATTCAATGTAATGGAAATATGTAAGGACAAGTTACTGCAAGTTATTATCTTTGGCGTAGGAGTATAAAAGTAAGTAGTTTAGAAGGGGTAATTGCACACAACAATCCATTAAAATAACACCCCGCAATAAATGTAATGTTAACATCAATATTCAATTTCTTTATTCAGATTTCCATCGTTAACTTTTTGGCTGAGTTAAGTTAACTTCTTTAGATACCTCAGACTTGGCAAGAGGCGTTTCTTGTTTGACAGTTTGATGATTGGCAGGCAACATGTTCAGAATTGAACGTTTGATATATCGCAGTAATTCTACGATGAATTGTGAACATTCGAAACATCATAATAATCCTGTAAAGCAAACCAAAGTCCATGTGGAGTCGATTTCACGTATATGATTAAGGCCACGTGTCTTAAAATTTGTCAAACTTACTGACTGCGATCCACTTTTACTCCTCATATATTTCAATGATGGAAGAACAATAGCTTTAGTAGGGTGATCCTCAGACTGAAAAATGTAAAGTCTTCCAGACTTCCACACTATGAATACAAACAACGTTCCTCTTGAAACTATTCAGGTGTTTTCAAGGTATGGAAGCCATAAGTGAAATTGGCGTACTAAAATTGTTCGACTTAGAACCCATTTTAGTGTGACCCGGCCAGGAATCAGCCACGAACCTCCAGGTTGTTTTCACCAGTTTTTTGGCCAGAACATTGTATAAATGAAATAGTTATCACTGTATTGAATTTTTACGTATGTTTTGGTTTTTAATCGTAAATGATTTACGATTCGTGTTTAGTTCATACTGGAAATTAGAATCACTATTGTGAGCTAATGAAGCTTGTGTGTTATAATCCATTGGAATCACTATCGTGAGCTAATGAAGCCTGTGTGTTATAATCCATTGAAAGAATAGAAGTATCAAACGGTTTGTCAGATTTATAAGTTACCGTACCTGAATGACAATCCATTACTAATATATGTGGGTGCCTGTAAACGAGTAGTTCACTTGCCGCATGCCGTAGTGTCTAGTTCGTAGCCATATATGTAGTGCACTATACAAAGAGGAGATACTGTACTCCTTTAAGCTGTTTTAATCTTCATTAAAAGTCCGCTTTAAATGCTGGTATTCAACTGATACAAGCTGGGTCAATACCCAATAGGCCTCATACTGATGGGTTCCTCATTTAGGAAGGGAACTGTAACGACTCCCTGATCATTGTATACAAATGACATGAGTTGTAATGGATTGTGATTAGGTGGTGAGAGGGACGGTGAGAGGGACGGTGTCTGAATGTGTGTGTAGGTGTATGTGTGCATGTGTGCGAATGTGTGTGTTCCATGAAAAAGATCTGTCATGAGCTCCCCTAGACGGTAAGTTCGATTAATTTCAGATTTGATGGGAACGTGCTTCAGTCGGTAATAGATATAGTTTCCACCCTGTCAGTGACGTCATAGGTTGATGTTCAAGGTACCGATTGCCGGGCCTGAGCCGAACTCCACCATCGCTTGTCGAGGAGTGTAACACAACATTTATTTTCTTTACAAACCTTATCGATGGCTGGAAACGAACTTCCCAGGTGTTCTTAGCTATACCTACACTAACCCAGCCTTGTCAATCTATGAGAAATGGTAACATACCTCATATGGGTTGGCAGGCATGGGTCCATACATTTCGAATGGGGAGGGGGAGAGCTAGGCTGAACTTCGAGAAAGTGGGGGTGCGTGGGAATTGTGCGTAGGGGTAGACGGGCTGAAAACTCAAGTGTATCTTAAGTCTAGAATTACAATAAAATATAATATAATTGTTCGGAAATAATTTTTTCATCTCCATGTTTTCTTCCATTGCAATACAATGATATAAAGAGATGTTGTCGGGCTCTTTTAATCACCAAAAATGACACTTGAAATGTAACTAAAATTAGAAGGAAATATCATCGTAAGAAAATCAATCCTATCCATCCAACTCCATATATCTCATTAGCTTCTTCCATCTCTGAGATCTAAACTGTCCAAAAACAACAACTTAATTTCAAATACTGAAATTTCGCAATCATTTGTGATTTCCTTCTTGTACAAATAACATTACCTGCTTTTGTTTCTTTTTGGAATTAAAATTTTCATATAACCTTGTAAGGTTTACTGTTTTCTGGCATAGCATGTTGCATGGACAGGGCTTGTGTAGTCAAGTCACCCCGTAACAGTGGGACAGTGATCAAATTTCGTCACAAGGTACAATGTCTCAAAAAAGGCAGAAATTTGAGTAGTACAAGAATGACATCACACACATTATTACCCAATCCACCATTTTATAAGTGAGTGAATAAACTTCAGCACTTTATATATCTCAGTTCATGAATGTCTTGTCACTCCCGTGAAGATGCAGAAAGTTGAACAGTTTGAATTCATTTGAAAAGTTTTGTGACATACTTTTGAAATTCTGGTTTACATTTAAATGTAGCTCACCGAATAGGAATCAAGTTTAACATTTTAAATCGCAGCTCATGGATGCCATGTGAAGATGAGAGTTGGACCATTGTGAATTCATATTTTAAGCTTTGTGACCTTTTTTTTTTTAACCTCTGATTTTAGGAACAGAAAACTTTAGGATCAAATACTAAGTATAGATCGCCGGAAGTTTTCCTTCCCAGACTCACCAATTAAAGTTCAAGAAAATTATACTCGGAGTGAGCTTCGATAAAAACCTGAATTATACACTTTTGCTATGCATCGTGTATCCGTGTTTCTAATCTTTGACATTATGTTATTGTAATAATATAATTTACTCTGCTTCTGCACTGATTTTTATCGAAGCGTGTTGTGTTGTGACGAACGTCAGTGACGTAGGAAAAACCAGGTAAATATCTATAGGATTGAATATTATACGATATATATCTGTATTTCGTTTTTTTATTTGAGGAAAGTAAGGGTCCTGGAAAAGCCTTATTCTCCTTTATGCATTATCCAATATTTGCATATTTGGAATTGCTGATGTGAGAAAAAGAATGGGGGGGGGGGGGGGTGAGGCCGTGAAAGCCTGTTGTCTGTTGTTGAGCTGATACAAGATGAAAATAGCATTCGCTCTCATCCATTCAACCTGCATTGTCCCCATTGTCACCGTATATATCTCTGTAACATTTGTCCATCATCCCGGGGGCAAACACACCTATGTATTGAGGTTACATTGTAAGCATCCTATGTTTGTCATATTTCCAGGTAAAGTTTACATTTTTTCACTAATAAATATTAATATATTTTATCTTCATTATCGTTCTGTCGAATACATTTTCTCTGAAATGATCACTAAAGTAGATACACAAGGCTCATGCGTCTATCAATGAACAGTTCAGAAGTTAGTTGCTTGACTTAGACTATATACGGTGTATTAATTTGAGTTGTTTTTTAGGAGGAGGGGTTTAAATAGGATTTGTCTTTTAATAACGATCAATTCAAATCGCTTTAAGAAATATTACTCTAGCCAATGTTAACTTGATGGTAGCAGAGTGTACCAGATCAAAGTTACCATATTTCCCTTACGTGATGCCAATTAGGATCAAGTGTAAGTTACCTCACATGTAACACTTGTGTAGCGGAGAGAAGCAATCAAATGTAACGATGAAAAAGAATCGTCCTAGCACTAAATTGAAGAACCCGGCTGCACTAAAAACCGTCAAACGGGGCCGTCTTAACTGCTGGGCAACTACCTCTTTAATGTAAGAGCCCAAATTGGCACTGTGATTCCTTGTTGAGTGCAATGGAACTGAGTCATGAGCACACGAACAAAATACTACTTAATGAGAAGTCTGCAGGAACTTTGGTGAACGTTAGGAGTACAGGAATGTCATTGATACTGCCAGTGCATATTGTTTTCATCTACCAACTTTCTTTAAGTCCTTAACTTATCCTCGGCTCTGTGGGTCAGTGTATGTATGTACGTGGAGCTGTGAGTCAATGTCTATAAAGAGTGAACTGTGGGCCAGTGATGTGTGCAAAGGCTGTGGGTCAGTGTGTATTTGAACAGTGAGCTACGGTGGGTCAGTGTGTATTTGAACAGTGAGCTACGGTGGGTCAGTGTGTATTTGAACAGTGAGCTACGGTGGGTCAGTGTGTATTTGAACAGTGAGCCGTGAATCAATGAGTTTATGAACAGTGAGCGGTCGGTCAGTGTGTATTTGAACAGTAAGCTGTGGGTCAGTGTGTATTTGTGCAAAAAAAAAAAAACAAACTAGGGGACGTGCGCGATATATATTGTGTGTACAGGATTAACTGAGCTCAAAGCAGCATATATGCGAGAGAAACATTGTCGTCCTGGCAGAATACGCAAGTTATGTAAAATGTTTCACTTTAGAAATGAAGATAACTTTGTTAAGGGAACGGGGGCAGTCAGGATAAGCTATCTCTGACATCAAATCATAACAAAGCACTATCTAGAATTTCTAATGTTGCATTAGAAGATTCAGGAAATAAGTATAGGCCCGATGGTCGCAAGTTTAAGTCATCGTAACATAACTATCAGTATTGGGTAAACTAATAAACATTTCCGGGGAATATTGGCATTTCGTTCATTGTAATAATAAACCCATGCTATTGTACTGAACGGGAGACAATGAGTGCAGTAAGTTATTGACGGGTTGTCACTGCAAAACAAAACAAAAACTGAAACTTAAAATAATGTGACCGTGTCATGTCGGTATACGGTAACATTGAGTAACGATACACTACTAACTGCTATACACCACTTGAAATACATGACATATAACGTAGCCTACCAGCTTACTTCAAACTGAGGTTTTTTTTTCAAGTTGCCATTTCCTTGCTGAGCTGGAGGCGGATTAACTATAAACTAAACATGTCTTTCGATATTTTGAAAATTGTTTCTACACCTGCAAAACCTAGTACTGCTATTCTATTTTGTCCATTTTTACTGACCCTCTTACGTCTTCCGCATGCCTGTGGTTGTTCAATGTCATTTATGTGACAACTGTAATTTGCAAAGGGTGTCCCCTCCCACTCCACTAAAGGTGTTCCCTCTGACCAACTCACTCCCCTGCAGTATCTTTTTCTATACTTGAAACAAGGAGTGACGTCACAGTCCACAACAAAAGTGGAGTCAGGAAAAGATGATGCAATGATAAATCGAGCATTTATCTCACAGTTTGTTCCATGTTCATCTTACACATTCACATGTGTCTGTGATCTTCTTGAGAGCATGCAGATGGATTAAGCCAACTTCTTTAAAGACTCAGTAAACGACATAGTTACAGTCTAAGTAGTCGAAATGTACAATACATGAAAGTAATGCCACAAAACATCATTTAATGTAAAGAATGTAGAAACGACCTTAACCTGGGGATGTTTGTAGCCATTCCTATCTATGACTAGTTACAAGTACAATGCCCTTTATTTGCCAGCCCAATACATGATGTGTCACGTAAAATTGTTAACTCGTTATTCGCAGTAAGGAAGTGAATTGATAGCATATAGGGCCTATAGGGCTACGGTAAATATTTTGCGCTAAACTAAACAGTGAATCTCGGTTTGGAAAGTAATGCATGGATGAATCCTTAAGTCAATGGAGATAATGAAGATAGTTTCTCTTAGATGAAATAATCATTAAAATCTGCTTTGCAAAAATGATGAAGGTGACATGATGGGATAACGTACAACATTTCATATGACACTTTGAATTGTTCTCTACAGGCACGGTTACGATCCCAATTTAACCGGAAGTATACCGGAAGATAATTGAACGAAGAGTGGGCAAGATTTAATCATCACTAGTTCCCAGCTGGTATACTGCCTCATTACACACCGTATGCCTTATTGAAGGGCAAAAAAATGTGAGGATCACCGATTAGTTGATTAACCAAGCCAGTTTGAAAAGAATGATAGCCCTGTGTGTAAAAAAGTGAAATGACTGGTAGATAAAAGAGACAATGATCACAAATGAGACAAGATCTTCTGAGTACGATCCCTCACTTATACTCTCCCACTCAGCGGCTACCCAAGGCTTCACCCCCCCCCCCCTCCCTCTAGCTTACAACCTTACGAAAGTAGCGGTACTCTTCAAGTCTGCTGTACATGGATGTAGGTATTGACTTATTGTGGTGCGAAGGATTTGGGTATCTTATTCTTCATCTTATTTACTTTATATGGTTACCGTTGACTAACTTTCATATGTGAACAACACCACACTGGGCATGTGCGCAATATAAATCCATATTATTTCGTATTATCTTAGAGGGTCTTTGTACTTTGTGAAGCTCCGTCCGTTTAGTAACTTCAACCCAACCTAAAATGTTTCGATCATCATGTATTTATTCAGAGGGAATCCAGTAACAACATATGAAAATGAAAACACATGGAAAAGAAATAACATTTACATTGTCATCTGTGCTTGTAACTTATCTTTTGATCCGCGTTGTTCTAAGAGTCATATTCGCGGCCTGTGCTTTTCACAGTGACTATATTGCGGCAACAATTTAGCCTTCACTATAGGTTGGCAGTACTGGATTAAGCATCAGGTAAAATAGACATGCGCCTTAGCGGCAACAAAAAGTTTGTGCCACGAAAATTTCATCTTTTGCCTGAGGACAGGGGTCCACTTCTGTGAGTTCCAGAAAATTTCAGGCCATTCTCTGAAAGTTAACAATGTGCCTTAGGGCCAATCGAGGCTTAATCCAGCATTGCATGTTGAACTAAGTCTCTCCACTGCAGTGTGACGCATGAACAGACGGAATCACACTGTAATATATATCCAAACATTATCAGGAACCTGAATCTTAGCCGGGGATAATATAAAAGCGGACTGTGATGAATATTATATCATTGCGTACATTTAACCCGAAAGGAAGGTCACCGTAGTACAAGATATGATAAGGGGCTATGAGTTCCCACACATCTTATACAAGTTGAATTCGATTAACGGATTGATAACAGATCTATATTGATCTTTGGAATATCGGATGTATATATTTCAAATTTTCGTCCAACGTTCGTCGTTTTCCTTGGAATTGAGCTTTTGCTGTATTTACGTTGATATGCAAAGACAAACTAGTATAGCGGAAGCTGCAACAAGTTGTGAACAGCATCGCACGAGTACGATGTTTCAGTGATGATTTGACAGACGAGGGAAAGGAAAGACATAAGTGATAGGAGATATCTATACTTATCATATTTGATGTGAGAATATCAACAAATATTATTAGATACGTATTGTGACAAGGCTAACTCAAATGGTCTGTTTTCGTTTCTTGATTGCAATTAATCGTCTGGCTTCTCTTCAAATATGTTGTGATATTTGTTGTAATATTCGTAGATGGAATTGTTTCAAGGAACGACTATAGTTTGAAGATAGCGAGTTTGGTCGAACCACGAATCCTGACACAATGTAGGTTAATGGAAAGACGAACCAAATCATGAGGATAAGATCTTGGTGGAATGAGTCTCATGTCAGCCCAGGTTTACTGTACGAAGTAAAACAGAGTCACAGAGATGTGGAAAATAGGTATTAAAACGTCGAGAAGAGTAAATTTGATTTCTTTTTACATGGTTTCTGTGCTGGTGAATGTTTCGTATGGACAAGTTTTACTATACACTATCGTGAATGGTTGTGGTCCCTGTCAAATAGGCACCCACGGGTACGAAATACCAAAAAATGCCCCGTTTAATGTTACATGTACGACTGCGGACGTATGTGGAGGTAATTTTCAACTACGGAGTAACGATAAAGACTGGCAAGTCAAAAATAATTGCAATTACACTGGAGACACCAGGACTAACGTCACAAGTCAGTGGAGATGTAATGGGACTACAAAGGGTTTACGAAACATGCTATTTATTTGTGAAGCAAACGTCACACTGAGAAATGGAACAGTGTTTGTAAATTTACAGAGTACCGCAGAGGTTAAATTTACATCATGTCAACAAAAAGAAGCTTCTTCGGACCAAAGATGTTCTCAAATTGATAAATGTAACGATGAATGCCGATGTCTTCCCTGCAGAGAACCGCAAGATATTCAGCAATGTTCCGGTAGGTTTGGTGTTTCTTCAGATGGAGCAATTACTCCCTTCAAACTAACTTTAGAACCCAAGTTAATGGTTAATAACTTCAAAGCAGATATTTACGAGATCAATTGTTCTAGTTCTCTTTTATCCGGTCATTTATACTGGGCATTGTTTGGAAAACATGGAAACATTTTGGATCCGGGGAATACTGATCCATTACCGGTCCCTATGAATGTCAATATCACAATTGACCAAGAAACTACTACTTTAAGAATATCAAACACAAATGATTCTGTGAATGAGAATGAGATACACACCATAGTTTGTGGGACACATTTGACGGCGCAGGCTGGCATTGCTTATGCAACTTTTGTAGAAGATGAGGAGGACACAGTGGAGGGCCCAGAGGATCCATACGTCACCAGCGAGCTCCCTGATGGTACCACCTTAGAATCTACCACTGTGACTCGTTACAGTAAGACAGAGATTACTGCCTTAAAAAGGTCAAATAGTTCTCACGTTTCTTTCTCCATTGCAGCTCTTGTCTTAATCATAGCAACAATATTATTGTTCCTTACGTGTGTTATAGCATTCCTTTATGTTAAGTTTTTCTCCGGGAAATCACCGGACCAAGGAAAACATCAACATGATGCTGCAATAACTTATGACGACGTACCAAATGAAGGTGACCTTGTTCACAATCCTGCTTATCAACCTTTCCACGCCGGAGCTGTTGACACAAGTAAATCTGACAATGTTATATATAGCAGTATTGATGATACTATTCTTCTTGAATCATCTTGTTAGTCGTCACCAGTCACTCGCTTATCGAGTATTTTCATATCTTTATGAATTTGTCTAGCTGTTACCGTTATGGTTAAATGCACTTACAGTTATGTTAATATTTACAAAAAATGACAAATATGGAAAGAGCTGATTGCTGTCGTAATCTTGATTGATCCCAGTTACAATTAATCAATAATAGCGGCATCTTCTAAGTCAGCATTTGTGGGTGTGGTCGTATACAATTGATCATCGTTGAGATCTCGAGCATCATAAAAATTGACAACTGCTCTAAGTTTATGGCGATATTCACGACTTGTTGCCATCCAATTTTGTAACTGTTACAACATTGCTGCAATAGTCCAAACCGTGCACAGATTTGTTATGTAGAGTTGTTACGCAGCAGCGGGGAAACTTTATTTATTTTTACAGCTGAGATATGAGTTGTACTGGCAATCGTCCCGGTCATTTACATTTGTTCTTCGTCAGTGTTTTAGGGCACAAAGAAGGGAAAAATCACCTGTCACAAAATCTGAAAGAGAACTATGCACTCATCTTCTAGATATTTGAAAATGAAAATAGTCTCGACATTTTTTTTTTTTTTGGCCCTACAAAATTCAGATTCGAGGGAAAGAATCACCGTTACTTGAAATCAAACAGACCAATGGGAATTGATGCGAATATTCATTTATGCAAAATTCGGCATAAACAATAATTTTTTTCGTAGCGGCTATGATATATTCTGCTAATTTAACTTTCACTTTAACTCGTATTCCAGCAAATGGTTGCACTGATCAGTGACTCACGTGGGCTTGGCCGCGTTGCTGGATCCTCTGGTAACAGGAGGGAATGTTTCCGGACGGTTTGCTTTGGGTAGTTGCGATTAAAACCTGGGACAGTTCCTTGGGTGCAAAGTATTAATACGTTGGACAGTTAAGAAATGTAAATGAGCAGGGACAGTTCCTTGAGTGCAATTCGATGAAGTCAAAGTATAGGCTGGTGTGAGCATGAAACGAATGGCTTTCCAGAACTAATCTGACATGAAATGAGTTCCTCTGGGGAAAACGTGGACTACGGATGTTAATGATGTATCAAAAATATGGACTCTGGATGTTGATGACACATCAACAATGTGGACTATGGATGTTGTGGAAGGACCCACACAGGTGACACGAAACTTAATATCTGTTCAGGAATATTGAGCTCCAAGAAAAGGTACCTTGATATGCTTGAGGAAAAATAATAATAATGAAACTGTGTGGTGAACTGAATACCAAGTCCAGCACAGTCATTACTGGAGGCTCTCTGTCAACTCAAGACTTTATCTTCTTGACAATTGTTACTGCATGGGGTCAGGTTGGTACCCTGGTAGGAGATGGACTTGAAACCAACATCAGCTGGTCATTGTCATGATGGTCATTGATGAAGGTCATACTGTCACAAAGAAAATAGTTAAAGAGGTCAGCTTACTGGGATAACAAAAGTGTGGACCTTGGAGAGAAGTATTGTTGTGTCCGTTCTTCAAAAAAAGATCAATATTTGTAGACACAGAATGATAGCTTATTTACTATAAGGAATCGAGGACAGTGATCTCTTTAAAAGATAAGTTTCTCTAAGGTTGAAATTTAGTTATTTGTTGCTCAAGAATAACTTAAGCCCCCAAACTTTTAAAATTTCAAATGTTGCATCTTGCATCTTCGTAAATGTTGCATGTTGCATCTTCGTATGATGATTATAGATCTTTAACTACATCTAAATGTGTTATTGAAATTTACGTTGAATAGTACATTTCACTTTCCCTTGATCAGTTCACTTTAAAACAGTCTATAAATGTACGTTGAAGCTTCTAATTAAAGGGCATTCCACAGTTATTAACTTATAGATCGAAGATCTTCATTGTGCGGTTTCGTAGTCCATCTCTGAGGTCAACATGATGTTATGCAGATAAATCTTGAAATAATTTAAAAATCATGAGTCCGAAGAGTTCAGCGTTTTTTCACGTTTTAAAGAAAACAGGCAAAATCTTTCCAAAAATATTCTTTTAGTACGACCGATCATCCAATGGCTATCACGCATTTGGTCAGGTGGTGAATCATCTGATGTAAAACTAGTTACTTCCCAATGCTTCCACTTTCAGGGAAATTTCCCGAAGTACCGTAATTTTCAAGTTGCAACGATTTGACACACACGTTTCGGAAAATAAGTTTTCCGCATTCTGTGAATTTATTCCGGGAAATAAAATCAGGATTAGACGGGACATTCAGAAACTTATTTTTCGGGAAATCGTTTATGGATTTGGGGAGTTTGTGGAACACTGTCAGTTTCCGGTACAAAAAATGATTTTTTTTTTCTGTCCGTGTGTGGAAATCGGGCATCTGAAAGCCTGAACTTGCAGAAATTTTCCTTTATGTTGTTTTCATTTACGAGGAAATGAAATATTAAGACGTGAATGTATCTTCACCTCATTTGGGTACTTTTCAAACAAGGATATAAACTCTTTCTTTTTGCTTAAGTATGAAAAATTAACAATGTCAACAACGAACACAACACTACATAGTATTAGTTACGCTACAAATATTTCACTTGGTCCCAATTAGTGGCTCTTCGTGTGGCAACTTGGCAAGTTTTGTCTTTATAACAGGAGTCAGTTCACCTAAGGTTATTGTTGCGGGTTGAATAACGCAGTATCAAACACTATAGTCACTAGGAATCAAATGATATAATACATAGTGTACCTAGGGATATCAGTGCGAGATAGAAGAGCCAAAGTTAGCCTACCGATCGTTCTGTATGAAAAGGTCAACGGTGTAGCCTACATTAAAGACTGCTTCGAATTCTAAGCCAATTGGCCCATGTCTCACTACTTACGGGGCCATCTGAACGCAGAAGTTACCTCCTGGCGAATATCAGGAGAAGGTCGACAATAGAGTCGGCGTCCGAGGCAATTGTCTCAAATCTCCATCTACGAAACCGGGCTAGAAAATTAGAAGTTACGGCACAATTACGGTATTCTAGAAGTCGTACCATCTGAATAATCTTGCTAACTTCAACTTGCTTCCCACTAGTGTTGTATCAGTCCATGGTTTAGGCTATCGTTACATTAATTACAGAGTTTGTAATTCTCAATTAATACGGACGTTACTTCCCGGTCAACAACAAGGAGCGCCTGAATAATAGAGTCGGCGTTCGGGTCAATAGACACCACCGCTTAAAAATATAATGAAGTGACTATTCGTAAGGCTCCTGACAAGACCCTCAGTGGCAGGGGTTAAGTAAGGAGTTAGACTAAGGTGGCCTGCCACAGTAGCTCCTAGGATTTCAAACGCCATTCACAATACTGCCGTGCGAATAGGCTTGTCCTTTGACTTTGAATTAATCAAACTCCATACCTGGTAAAGAAGCGATAAGTTTTGCTTGAAATATCCTGAAACTGATTATTTCTATAACATTGCAACCAAAATGATAAAGACAACATCGGTGTAATTTTTATATTCAGGTTAATTGTACCTTGAAAATTCACATACTCATCTGCGATGGGTTATTGTCCGCGACTTTAAAGGGAAAATGCAATCATCCCAGTTATCTTAGCATAGTGGCTCTTTTGTATCAAGTGACATTATATTAGTCACTGGATACTAAATTATTTTTGACATTTTTTTGTTACTGGTACTAAATTTGTGCAAGTTATCGCTTGCTTTGAATACACAAGCTCTTCACTCCCTTCAGTTGTACCAGTTCCTGTGTCTGGGGCTGTATTAACAAAAGCTGAAATTGTTTAACATATTGTGTTATATATATTGTATTAGCACCCAACAAAGCGAACAATGTTCCTACTAGTTGTCCAGAGGCGATTATCGGATCAGGGAGGTGTGACTAAATTGCACCTCCCTGATCGGATGGGGTGCGGTACTTAATCCTGATATTTAACAATCCTTAGCTCAGTACTCCGCAGATTGGGTAGCACCAATTTTAGTGGCCAACGTGTGTAAGTGTGCTTAACATGAATGGTGAAGGATGGAAAGGAGAATGTATATGTCCCATAGCATATGTCCCTAGCAAATCAACAGAGACCAGATAGTGATATTGTTTATGTTTTGCAGGGATATCTCTGGTGAATAATATGTTCATTCTATTCTATTGAGGCCTTCTAGAAATAAAAGGGGAGATTCTATTAGATGGCGCACATCAGATGACCTGCATTTTACCTAATAGTTATCGATTAGCTTGCAAGAAATTTAGGTGGAACTTTCTTGTTTTTACCTAAAACCTACAAAATTAGTGGGTTTTTATGTTGGTAGACTACGGAACTTGGGAGAGAAAATGAATTTAGACCTTCGGCCCACATTCGGTAAATTGGACATGAATGTGTAAATATCAGATGTAAAATATCCAACTGTAATTGGTCAATTATTGAAGTAAACAAGTCCAAGTGCAAAGTCTTAAACTTTTACTTTAAAAATAAATTACTCTTATGGTAATTAACTAATAAACAGAGTAAACGAAACTGTGACAGAGCGTCGCGGAAGGACATTAAATTGCTTCGTCATATACAGAAAGGGGCAGAAGAAAAAATGATACAAAAGTAACCAGGACATGTTAAACATGCCGTAGTTTACACTGTGAATGAAACTTCAATGTTTCTGCAGCATTGATAAATTAAAATCAGTGATAACTGAAATGTCCCATCTGCGACAATTTGAAAACATTTTTTTCAATATAACCTTTTAAATATTAGTTGGATTTTTTATTCTTTGGGGATTCTCTTACTGACTGCAATATAACACCTCACTAGTCGCCATCTTCTCTACTGCATCATTTCAGCTGTAAATAATAATGATAAAAATGTCCTGTCCGAAACAAAATGACGGAACGTTCGCCACACTAAAGTGTTCACTAAAGTTGTCTGCAACACTGGGAATTATATGACCTTCAATGTTATATATGACACTGAAGCAGTTTAAGCTAATTATGAATAAATATACTACGCACAAATTTGGTTCACCTACTTTGAGTAATTAATGTTTTAATTGTGCACAATGCCCCGTCCGCGACACAGAAAAAGGCTACCATGGAATTCCCCTCATAAAGGGAAGCTTAATTAACGTGCAAAGGTTAATTTTCATTGTAGTTTCCTTTTGTTTCAGTTTTTGTTGAAAAAGCCGTCAATGACACACTTAACTGTTTGCTTTTAAACATTCCGTTTGATTATGTTTGAAGATAGCCTAAGCAACCATTTTGTCCCCATGTAAAGATAAACTCGATGACATTCATAATGCAGAAACTATAAAACATGAAATAATTGACTCCTTCATGTATCAACAATATATTCTTCTTTATTTCTTTTTTTTTTGTTCGATGAGGATAATGATTCTGATGTTGCCGATGGTGAAGACTAAGCGATGTCACCTGTCTCTTTGAGAATCTTTTCCGGGTTGAAATAAACGGAGGACTATGAAATGCTCGATCGTTTTATTGTTGGTACCTTAATGTTAACACATTGCTATTTCAAATTGGTTGATCACATTTCAAACAGTGTTTGATCTCGGCCTAACCCTCAAACAAGCTAGTGTAAGTAAGGACACTAACTATAGGCGTAGAGTCCAGTGCATACCTATTACATCTCATAACACAATCACCTTTTGAATATATGTACGCGTCTCATTTGTTTTGAATATTTCTACCCTCTGATGGTGGATCTCATATTTGGTTAATGTGTCTATCATTCACTCATATTTAATTGTTCACCGCAGTGAATAAAGTCCCCCTCACATTACATACATTTCTGAGACTGAAAATATTGACATGTAAATTCTGCCATTAGCTGTGAGGGTATAAAACATTAAGTCAAAAATGTGTTATATCTTTATTTCGTACAGCGCTATTTACATTTCATGTTTTAAATTTAACTGCAATCCTCACAAATACATTACTCAGAACTCAGAAATGAACTGTCCCTCACGTTATTCAATGTGCACTACAACAAAGTGAGGGCGTCATTTCTTTGGGAAAAGCATAGACCCTTTATGGGCCCTAGGTCTCTAGGGAATAACCTGATTAAAAAAAAACGTTCTTATCTCACTCTAAACAGCATCTCTGTCACAAGTACATTTCTATCGAGCGCCCATCAAGTTGACACATAAAGCTCATTAATGTTCTACACTGGGTATATAGATACAATCCTTTCTTCATAACAGCAGTGGGTTACGTATTACAGTTCGTGATGTGCCGAGCAAACTACATCGTCACCCAATGAGAACCGTTGGAAATATTACTTTGAAAACTTCCATCAAGTTCAAAGGATACGCAAATATTTGAGGTTCAATACAGATTACATTTGTGAACACAAGACTGACAAGAGTGTCGCCAAGTAAGTTTGGATTAAGAGAAGACTACATTTGTCTTATCAAGGCTCTGCAGATTTATAGGTTATTGATTTACGATTGCCAAGAATCAACTCAAACGTCCCCATAGTGAGGGCGCCATGACGTCACAATGGTGGCATATTCTACAGAGATTCAGAGTCTCCACGATTGTGTTCTGCCTTAGCTCCCCTAGCTTCGATAAGATAATCAAGAACAACTTACGATCTAACTCCGAGGATTACGCTGATCTTCAAAACATTCAGCAACTCCAGATGAAACTCAGACTAGATAAGTGTGTCAAAGAAAAGCTGACGAGAGGCAGACTTATCAACAACTTTGATGAAGGCGTGGAAGATAAAACCTACACTTTAGATCCAGATAGATTTAGGTATTTCTTCACTCAGAATATACGAAAGCAAGGCCAGCACGAGCAAATCGTACCAGAACACTAACACAGTGTCAGGAAAGGAAGAAGCATCAATCTTAATCAGACAAGATCAATTACAAAGGAAGAAACAAAACATGACATTGTTTAGTGAGAAGGATTGCCATATAATGTAGTTATGTAGAAACGCCAAAAGACTCCAACACCTCAGTTAAGGAGTACAGAAAATCTCATTAATCATAAGAACTTGGAGTCAACATAAACAGTGATTGTAATACTATTACTACTACTTTTACTACCACCACTACTACTACTAATGCTACTACTGCTACTTCTAATACTAATAATATTATTATAATAACGATAATAATAATAATGGTAATGATATTCCCCCGACTGACAAAGACGGTACTTCTAGGCAGTACCCACATACTAATGATAGTACTCGATCTGACAGAGGCCTCCGAGATCACAATTGCAACATGTCAACGTCAGTGCGAATGTTAACAAACAAAAAGATAATGATACTGTTAGTAATAACAATATTGACGACACTAATAACGTTGGCAATAACGAAAAATCTGATGATGATAATATTAAGCATGGTAATGATAATGATGATAAACCAATATTGTTGATGATGGTAATAGTGATACGTTTGGTAATAACGAAATGTGCAAAGACTATAACGGCACCACTAAGCAACCGAATGAGAATATTCCATCTTCTTGAGTCCGAGGGCAGTCCGAGATGACAGTCACAACATAAAAAAATAAAGTTTCTACTCCGGTTGAGGTCTGGGGAAGCCCAATGAAGCTCTAAAGTTACAACATATCTTTGGGTGTAAAATTAACTCTCATGACTAAAAACGGAAAGGAGAATACAATATGAGTAGTGGGGGAAGTGCCATGTCACCCCCCCGACTCGATTTTCGAGTAGCCAGCGCCTCGTTTTTCGAGTCGCAATGGTGTCGCTCCCGCCTTGTTTTTCGAGGGGCCTCTTTTGATGTTATATTGATTTTTTGGTAGACACCCAACTTGAAGGAATTGAGGAGAAGCAATATTTTTTTTTAATAATTTTTTAATTTCTTTTATTTATTTTTTTAAAATTTGATAGGTTGTTAAAAAAAATTGTTAAAATGTGACAATGTTAGGTTGGAAGAAATTGAAAACGCACTTATTAATCGAGAAGGGTGAAAGAGGTGAAAAAGAAAAAGAAAATCTGAAATTAGGGTAACGTGAAGGGGTCTCAGTTTACACTCATTACAAGAAATAAAAAACAACGATGCAAGGCTAATTTAAAACAAATTGAAAATGTACTTACTATTAGAGAAGCGTGAAAGAGGTGAAGAAAATCTGATGCTAGGGTAACGTGAGGGGGTCTAAAATTACACTCATTACAAGAAATCAAAAACAATGATGCAATGGTTCGAGTCGCAATGGTGTCGCCCCCTCCCCGCCTCCTTTTTCGAGGCGCCCTTGGATCACTCCCGCCTCGTTTTATTTTTGGTAGACAACCAACTTGAGGGGATTGATCAGGCGCAATAATTTTTTAATTATTATTTTTTTTTTTTGGCTCACTTTTGGGAATCTCCATGATACGTGTTGTTATGGATAGAAACAATATCGCACTGTTAGGTTGGAACAAATTGAAAATGTACCTACTAATCGAGAAAAGTGAAAGAGGTGAAGAAA
Source organism: Stichopus chloronotus (assembly GCA_021234535.1). Taxonomy (NCBI): domain Eukaryota; kingdom Metazoa; phylum Echinodermata; class Holothuroidea; order Aspidochirotida; family Stichopodidae; genus Stichopus; species Stichopus chloronotus. The sequence goes on from CM037831.1 coordinate 1,300,438, forward strand.
GTCTGGCGCTACGGTAACGTGAGTTCCCTTAATTAACACGCCCATCATCGTAAGATCCAACCGATAAAAATAGTCGAGCGCCGCTAAACCCGAGCTTGGACGGTTGTCTCCTACGGTGAGGGCCCTGGCTGTGAGAGGTGCTACCTTAAGCTATGAGTTTGCTAGCTCTGTGTACACAGCCTTATTGAAAGCGTACTCAAGCAACTTGTCAACAAGCCACATCAAGTAGTAATTAGCATAAATTAGTAATAATTAGCATAAATGTCACGCCGACATGTTAGTTACAGAACACTTATGTATTCCTTTTTATTTCTTTATTTATTTTTGCAAATTAACATTTTGCAATTTACGTTTTTAACAGTGTTTACATTTAAACAAGATTTGCTTTTGTTTACCAATACACCATTCTTTCAAATTTTACCGACACCAGAGAGTTGCTACGACGATTTTATACGCCGGAGGAAAGAGTGGCCCACAGGTCACGGACGCTATTTTCTGCCACACTGGCATATTTGTTTATACACAGATTTTGAGGACCGTGAATGGACACAGACTGATTTACCTTGAAGAAACTCCTCCTCTCCGTCCTTTCAATTACCTACTCTACCCATGTCTCCCGCTCTTGTACAACCTAACCCTTGAGCATAACTCTAGTCCCGCTTTCTTCCTACTTTGTACACATGAGTGTCAAGAAACGTCGTGTGACCAAAACAAGGGTGGGCAGACTATATATGGTGCATTGTGAAACGTCCGATAACAAACTCGCGCAATGAGTGTATATGTATTTTTGTTCTCATTTGCTACCTTTCCCTCTCATTACCCCTCATTTTGTTCTCATTTTATAATTTTTGTTAAACTTTCCCTCTCATTTGCTCACATTTTGCTCTCATTTTATCACTTTTTTGTTACATTTCCCTTCATTTGCTATCAGTTTATTCTCATGTTGCTTACTTTTTCTCGTTTGTTTTCATTCGGTTCTCATTTTCGCGCATTTATTCATATCTAAAACATTTCTCTCATTCTCCACTACACACGTTCTCTTCTCATCCTCCGCTACACATTCCTTCTCTCCTCGTGACCTCCCCCTCTCCTCGTGTCATCATTCGCCTAACGCGTCATCCATGTGTATGTAACAAGATGTTTTATTTTACGAATCTCATTCTACTCTTTGTCTGAGAGAGAACGGACCATATTCCTATCATGGCATTTCGTTGTAGGGTTTGTAAAAAGGCTTTTTCCACTAATTTCAACCGTCGCCGACACGAATCCACGATACATAGCTCGTATAGGCTTGTCACTGACAGCGAAGAAGTAGGTATAGAGAGTGAGAATGACGTCTTACGTCGTGAAAATGATTCGCCCTCAGACAGCGGTGGAGAGGGCGATGACTCACGGGACAGTGAGAAAAGCAATTACGGTGATGATGAGTTGAGCGACAGTGGTGATTCCACTAACGTCAGTGATAGTGATCTTGATGATGACGGTGATGACGATGATGACGAAAACGTGTATGACCCCGTAGAGACTTGGATGCCTCTAACCAAATTCAATAATGCAATGTCAAAGATGTTACGTAAAGGACTAAACCGTAAAGAAGAGGGTGATGAAGGTGACGATGAAAGGATGGAGGAGGATAACAAGCCTCTGTACGATGCTTTGGAGACTTGGAAGGCTATGATTGAACTCAATGAAGCAATGTCAATCATTTTACGTCACGGATTAAAGGTCAACGAAAAAGACGAACAAGACGAGAATGATGAACGCGAGAGTGACGACGGCACCGAGACCAATAACGGGGGAAGATGAACACAATTGAGATGCTAGAGAGTGATACGCCAGCTAAAACAAAAAAAAAACAAAAAACAAAAAAAACGAAGAGGTCGTGGATCTATACAGGAGACACTGGATAATGACCAAATAGACCAAATAAAACTGAACAATGGAAAATTCTATTATAGTTTAGGAAACGACTGCTTTCTCTCTGAAATTATCGGAGACTATTTCCTTCAGCCGAGTTTAAATGGTTGTTCGCATATTTGTATTTCTCATACTAACATATATCCGTTTTAATTTTTGCTGAATATGAGGTCGTTTGAATAAATTTTAGTAAACTCATGCCCTTGTGTTTTGTTATTTATTGTTGTCATTTAGCCAATCCAGCTATCGCTAATCAGTGTAACACCCCATTTCCAATTATCCATCTTGCAATATACAATTAATGGCGTGTTACACAAACGATTAAGTAAGAAGAGAGGGGGTTAAAGAACGCGGCGGGAAGAGGAGGGACGAAACGTGTAGAGGAGGGATACCTTTAGAGGAGGATGAGGGAGAGAGAGGGGGGGGGGTGAGTGCAAAATGAGTGCTACGTATCAAATATGAGAAAGGAATACATAAGTGTTCTGTAACTAACATGTCGGCGTGACATTTATGCTAATTATTATCTCTGGTGTCGGTAAAATTTGAAAGAATGGTGTATTGGTAAACAAAAGCAAATCTTGTTTAAATGTAAACACTGTTAAAAACGTAAATTGCAAAATGTTAATTTGCAAAAATAAATAAAGAAATAAAAAGGAATACATAAGTGTTCTGTAACTAACATGTCGGCGTGACATTTATGCTAATTATTACTAATTTATGCTAATTACTACTTGATGTGGCTTGTTGACAAGTTGCTTGAGTACGCTTTCAATAAGGCTGTGTACACAGAGCTAGCAAACTCATAGCTTAAGGTAGCACCTCTCACAGCCAGGGCCCTCACCGTAGGAGACAACCGTCCAAGCTCGGGTTTAGCGGCGCTCGACTATTTTTATCGGTTGGATCTTACGATGATGGGCGTGTTAATTAAGGGAACTCACGTTACCCGTAGCGCCAGACTTTCTTCACCTCTTTCACTTTTCTCGATTAGTAGGTACATTTTCAATTTGTTCCAACCTAACAGTGCGATATTGTTTCTATCCATAACAACACGTATCATGGAGATTCCCAAAAGTGAGCCAAAAAAAAAAATAATAATAGTTAAAAAATTATTGCGCCTGATCAATCCCCTCAAGTTGGGTATCTACCAAAAATAAAACGAGGCGGGAGTGATCCAAGGACGCCTCGAAAAAGGAGGCGGGGAGGGGGCGACACCATTGCGACTCGAACCATTGCATCATTGTTTTTGATTTCTTGTAATGAGTGTAATTTTAGACCCCCTCACGTTACCCTAGCATCAGATTTTCTTCACCTCTTTCACGCTTCTCTAATAGTAAGTACATTTTCAATTTGTTTTAAATTAGCCTTGCATCGTTGTTTTTTATTTCTTGTAATGAGTGTAAACTGAGACCCCTTCACGTTACCCTAGTTTCAGATTTTCTTTTTCATTTTCACCTCTTTCACCCTTCTCGATTTATAAGTGCGTTTTCAATTTCTTCCAACCTAACGTTGTCACATTTTAACAATTTTTTTAACAACCTTGCAAATTTAAAAAAATAAATAAAAGAAACTAAAAAATTGTTTAAAAAAAATATTGCGTCTCCTCAATTCCTTCAAGTTGGGTGTCTACCAAAAAATCAATATAACATCAAAAGAGGCCCCTCGAAAAACGAGGCGGGAGTGAGCCAAGGGCACCTCGAAAAACAATTCGGGAGTGAGCCAAGGGCACCTCGAAAAACGAGGCGCTGGCTACTGAAAATCGAGTCGGGGGGGGGGGGGTGACACGGCACTTCCCCCACTACTAATATGTATCAGAAAGGTTCCAATTGGGGACATTTTCTCCATGCATCGAACCTCGGTGCCGCCACTGCAATAGACTAGTATGACCTATTGGAATCAATGTTAAAACGAAGCAAATGTTATTAGCAATTTGTCTGACTAGGGATCGGCCTGACTGTCACGCAAGTAGTTCTGATTCAGACACACTGCACACACACTGCAGTCACATTCTCTACACTGATCGGGGACAAGCAGTATACCGTACAGTCAAACACAGTTTCTATGATACATGGCTAGAGTTTTACTGGAGTGTTGTTCAATGCTGGGGGTAACCGTTATCTCCTTTAAATTCAACTTTATATACTGTCACTACCTATGAAACTTTTTGCTATTCTGACGAAGACATTTTTGGAAAAAGTCAAATTCGGATGTATGAGGTGGGTCCCGATGTCGACGGCCCCGCCCGGTCTGGATCCGTCATTAGAAATGCCTTTCTCCCCTCCAGATTATCAGTTGATTTTGTAGAAGATTTTGTTGCTAAGTTACCGTAGTGTTTATCGTCTAAATGCTACGGCCCTTCCACCTTATGTGCGATGTGATACGATGCGATAAAAATGTCTCGCATCCATATTTTTTGTTTTTACGACTTTTATTGTTCTGCGATTTTTTCATTGTCCCTAAAGAGATTCCGTGCGTACGCAAAAAAAAAAATATTAACATTTTATAATCTACAATTTAGTTAGTCTTTTGATTGCACTATTCAAACGATATAAAAAATGAATAGGTTTCAAGTGATGATTCTGTCATATGATTTCAATTATATTAAAAAAATAACGACAAGTGAAAAATACGAAAATAGGGGTTTGCAGTCTTCATTCTCCCTAGCCGTGCACTTTTTTTAACAAGCCAGGAACACCAAAAATGAATATTCAGTTATGTTTTTGCTTTCACACTACATTTGACTTTTCTTTTACGCTCTGCGATTTTTCCATTGTCTTGTTAATTACGTGATTTCAGAGAGGGCAACAATTTGTCAGAAGAAAAATATCACCTTTATAAGTGGTAACAGTTGGAAATTTTTCCACTTCATTTTATTCCCTTCTCGTCGTATCATATCGCGTATGGTGTGAAAAGGTCTCACTAATAACATTATTTCAACTTGTTACCCCATCGTATCGCGCGTAGTGTAAAAAGGAAATTTTTTTGGTCTTTATCTTTAGTTTTGTCGGCTTTCTAATAAAACAAAATGAGAAAATAATGTTCCAGTGAACGAACCAAGCTTTAAAGATGAACTTATTAAATTCCGAAAATAGATGAGAACAAAGTATTTGGATTTTAAACGCGACAAAGTGAATGTTCAATATATGAATGTTCTGTGGAACTCGGAGGGTATGTTTGAAGACAAAAGTTTGTATACCGAATGTACGCATATACTGAAATGGTACAAAGCAGTATGTATGGTCTTACTGAAAGACGAAACAAGAACCCCATTTTTCAAACCAAGACCAACTGGTATTCAAACCTACTATACAGTTTGCATTATATGTTGATAGATCATTTACTTAAATGTTTCTAAAGATTACGTAGCCTGACGTCATACATGTTGGTGGTGGACACCTTTGTCACATTTTACTCAACTCAATCGACATATAGATAAACCTCCGTGTCCTAGAGTACAGTTGATAATGGTTATTATGTGAGTACTGATAATTAAAGCATCACTTACATTTAATGGTCATTGTCCAATCGTTACAGATGATTCACATTAATAAATATATCTGCTGCTAAAAGACATTAAGAATCTACTATTTCTCAAGTTTTCAGATGTTTGAAGTATTACCTCTATTTTGTTCACAACTGCAAGCAAAACAGTAAAAAGATCTAACACTTCAAAACAGTTCAAGTAAATGATCAAGAATAAGAACTGCAAACCCAGTAACTTCTCTTCAGTTCTTTCAAGAGATACTCTTCCACTGTAAGACATCAATTATAAACTCAAATCTGCTCTCGTCTTCTCAAGTTAAACAGTTAAAAACTGAAGTAGAATAATAAGCTCTTAATAGAAAGACAATGACGTTTCAGACATGTGGCATAATCACATTCCTTGTCAATTATGTTCTCTTGACATACTTTACGTCCGCACTTAACATACTTCGGTCAAGGCCTCTTTCTTTAACTAAACAAGCAAAAAAATTTATTCCTTCATCTTATTCTTATTACTCCAACGGTTATTTCTACTGCTATATTATATTATTTTTGTCTGACCATGTCTCAAAATGTTCACGCTTGGCTTATCTGTCAAGCCTTAAATCAAATTAAATTTCATAATTAAATGGGACTTTTGTTTACTCCATTTAGCCCGAAGAAATGTTGCAAGTGGTCAGACCCTCCCCTTACCTTCCCTAAGCTTGCTTCGATGCACTCAAAAATAAAGATATCATCACTAATGGGAGAGTTTAAAAAGAAGGATAACACCCTCGTTGCGTGACGACCACACGCCACTCATTTTGTGTTAACACTTCCAATCTTCCACCTCATTGGTCACGACTTCTAATGTTCAATTAATAAAACCAATCACAACAATCCTTAGAGAGGTATCAACCCGCCATCCTTGCGTAGTGCCCCTAAAAGATCTCTGTCTCCGACACCACAGAGATTACATGTTATATTTTCTTCTTTTAATCCAATTTTGTAGAGTCAATTTGCTGATGTATAGAGGCAAGCGTAAAACACACAAGTTCTTAGTCGCATTAAACAACGACAGAAGCAGAGGGGGAAAAATAGAAACCGCCTCGTAGATTTCAAGTAAAGAGCCAAAGGCAAACGAATAATAACAGCATTACAACGCTGCTAAATGATTCCTGTTACCATGCTGTTTGAAAACCTTCCTTGATAGCCTTCGATGAGTGGTAATTAAATTAGGGGGCGCAACGACAAATAGATTTTGCGAAAATGTTGAGATGCTTTTCCCCGTCTTTGGGCTAATGAGATTATCAAGGGCTTTTGCAATGATAAACCTATCACGACCGACAATGCTAATTCAATTTATATGCGATCAAGCTAGGATTAAGTCACCAAATTCCGTTTTCCAAGCCATTAGATGGATTAATATACTCGCAGAGTCTTATTTAAGCACCGGTAGTTCCCAACTCGATTTCCATTCACACATACGCTGCCGAAGTTATAAGTTACATAATAATAGAAAAAGTCAGCTTAATAGTAACATATAGTGAATCTGAGCTTTGATATAAAACGAAATTTTATAATATTGTTGCCTTTTCTGGTTATAATCGGAATCTTTCCTATTCCAAAACATTTTGTATTTTTATTTTTGTTTTAATTTTAATTTGGTAGCCCTTTTGTAATCCTGAGTATCATTTACACTAGGAATAGTCCTAGTAGTATGATTTTGACATTTTTAGATAAAACATTTTAAATACAACAAAAGACGATATTCATGTACATTTGTCATGGATACAATTTAAAAGTCTTTATCACAAGGATTTCATGACTTTTTATTTTCGGTGAGATTTTGTCGAAACAGTTAAGCGATAAAATTATTTTCGGAGTTAAATTGTCTGAAGGAGAGGATAACGTAATAAGAGATAATGGAGGAACTGGAGGCCTTTGTATCAAAATCGTTTGCTGGACAAGATTTGACCCCAACGGAACCAAGCGAGGAGCAAAAGCGAGCAGCAGTCAGCATTCGCAAATGTACCGAATGGCTCAGTTTAATTCAAGGTACCACAAATACGACACCTAACTCAAAAAAGGGTAAAATACCATCATCTACTCCAAAAAATAAAATGAGACCAGAAAATTGTCGCTCGGAAAAGGAGCCTTTAGACGGGACAGCAAAAACGGAGGATGATGTCGAAGAGAGAGAAAACAAAGAAAGGAAAAGAACAATAGAAAAAGACAATGAAGAACAATTGGTGAAAAGACTAAAGGAAGCAGACGGTAAGGATTATTCACTTCATTTTTTAAAATACTGGGAAATATTTTGCATGCTTTATAGATTATGTATGCAACAGCTGAAATAGGTTGTTCTGTCAAAAAGCACATTCTGACGATTTTGTTATCACAAAAGTCGTTTGATGAATTCCAAACAAATTAATATAATCTAACTTTAAAAAATATAAATTTGGAATAATTCTCTGTTCTTTAACATTCAAATTCAATGTGCACCAGAATTTTAAACTAATTAATGAGATTTTCTTTTGAATGGAAATTCTTTAAATTATTAATTTCTAAAGCAGGGTCTATAATAAATATTTCGTCACAGGAAACTGTTACTGTTACTTTCTCTGATCTATTTCAATTTGAAAAACAAAAGCTTTGTGCGAACGAGCGTAGAGTATCTTGATTGTATCCTTCATAATCTATAAATTAAGATAGGTGTATATAAGAAAGAATTGTAATACGAAGACAACACATCTTTAACTAAAAGTTTTACAACAAAAAGGTGAATATCAAATCAGTTTCAAACATTTCTAACTTGCCTTTCTAATTTTCGTTTTAATCTGCCTTCTTTGTAAACTTTGTCATCGTTGTTACTAGGTATTTTCGTCAGTCATTTTTCTTTGAAAACAGTCCTGAAGGATATAACTGCTAGTGACTGATCAGTCTCCCCACTTGATTAATTAAAAAAAAAACAATTAGTATTAAACTGATGTATCAAACAGAGATAATTGACAACAATTGCGTCAAACTTGTACTTGATAGGTTTTTCCCCAAGTTTATACAAAATTAAGGAAACAAATCTCTTTGATTAACAATTATTCTAAGGTTTCTTTGATTTTTTCTTCTACAGTCCCAATGATAAATTACTTTTTTCCTTAGAATTTTAGCATCATGCAAATTATGTAACCCAATTAGTACTGCAATACGAGGTAAAACCTGCGCAATTGTCTCTTGGTTATTTTTTATAATATTTGGTATGGTTAACGTGTAAGTATTGTTGAAGCTTTGTGTTAGAAAGAAGTATAAAGAAATAAATAAGTAAATAAATAAATAAAGTAATAAATACAATCCGGTACGATATTTGCAATAAACTTTCCTGTCAAAGTCACGTAGGTATTATTTATATAGCGTATTTATTAAAATCATATTCAAAACTGAATTCCAATTGGAGGACTCACTAAAGTTAAAAGAGAAAATGAAGTTGTGAAGTTATTCAAATTAATATAAATATTAATGAAGAATTAATAACCTTCATTAAGCAACTAGTTACTTCTCGTAGATATCATTGCAATTACGTAAACTGGTAGAATACGTAGAATATTGGTAGAATAAAAGTACGACCGGCTTATTAGAAAATGTGTCTTACTTATTACTCATTGTAGTAAAAGAACCCAGAATGACATATTATTAGAAGTCACGTTTCGTAATATGAAGTAACTGAGGCTAAATTTTGCGTGACAAAATGATCATTTCCTAAAATATTGTTTAAAGAAAACTTCATGAATTAGAATCCCTATTGTTTGCCAACTAGTTTCTCTTTAATGAGACTTATCAGTCGTCATATTTTTTAGATTAAATCAAATCATAATTTAAGTCATCGTATAATCGTAAGTTCTGTAACAGCGTGGCCATTACAGGCAGCTGTGTAATATCCCAAATACAACTTGATTAAAGTTGTTATTGATACAAATATTTATTTAATCGTATTTTCATCTTCTTTAGAAAATGATCAACCAGTGATCAATTCCTGCGATAAGAAGTCCTTCGAAGATTTACTTTGTTTCCTGTGAAGTACTTAACGCTTATTGTTAACCCTGACTAATGAACTATTCAATTCAACACGCGTTGCAAACTCCACGAATCTGATATTTTATTACGTTGTAATAGAAATATATTAATATTTGTTTTATGAGGATCAATTGATCACTGTAGTTATAATACACATATTCACTTACAGACAAATCAAATGTAAACGTTTTTGATAAATTATTCCTTACTAATGTCGTAATTGATTAAATTGTAAATATCAATAACATATTGATATGTCAATATGTCAATTCTAGAAAGAATCATTTTATCAGAGAAGATGTATCAATTATCATTTCATCAAATTACCGACGTTAATTAGAGTAGTAACTTGTACAACTTTCATGCCATTCGCCACATAGTCATATTTGTCAACTGACGTATAATTCACCATTCAAAAATCAATTAATAAAATCCTCGATCCTCAAAATAAAATGAATCAAGTCAAAGTAAGAGATTATTTGTTACTAATGTGGGCACACTATATGTAGTCCATGATAACTTATTGTTTTAACAGGGTAAGACCAAAAGTACGTACTTCAGTTGCGGCAATTTGTATTGAAAACTCCAAGTAAAATGCAAGTGTAAATATGTAATGTATTTCAACGGTTAAACATTTTTCTCTTTGAGAGAAAAAGTTGTTGATACACACATGCAACTATGAACAGTCTAAGTTTTATGCCGTGATGTAAAATGTTTAAACATGTGTATGAACATTCAGTGGTTTAGTTTATTGGAATCAGAACAAGTAACTTCCATTTTAAGTTATTTGTTCTATGTACAGCATTCCTTCAATCATACAGTGATTATAATCAACTACAATTTAAGCTCTACCTCGGCCATTACAACATTTAGGTCTATTACACAAAATTTGTTTTGGTTGGGTTCTTTGGGATACCAAATGTGTATATGATGAGAGAATAGTCTGAGGATTGAAGAAAGTCTTATTAAATATTGGTTTGTACTATCTTACGAAGGGTACAATTTGAATACATAAATTGTATAAATAGAGCATGATGGAATATGCATGGAGCTAATATTCAATGTAGGGGTAATAAATTTTACATAGCAAGGAGTTATATTTTACCCAAAGCCGAAATATTGCTGTTATATACGAATATTGGAAACTGGTGAAAGTGTAGATTTTGTACAATTTGAAATGAGAAAGAAAAATTTTTAAATTTTTTCTGAGTACTATGAAAATTTCTTTGTATTTAAGATACAAGTTGTTTGTTTATAAGCGGCAAATGTAATTCGTGGTGTTGGATTGTTATATCAGTAGTAAATATACATTAGCTATATTTCAGAATGAGGACTCATTGAACATTACTATCCATGGTGTCGGATTGTTACGGTATATCAGTAGCTTACATTAGTTATATTTCAGAATGAGGACTCATTGACTATTACTATTCCTGGAGATGAATTTTTATATCAATATCTGGCTTACATTGACTACATTTCAGGATGACGACTCATTGAACAATACCATACATGGTGCTGGATTGTTATATCGGTAGTGAGCTTACATTAGTCATATTCCAAAATGACTACTTAGTGAACATGACTATCCATGGTGTTTGAATTGAAGTGAGCTTACATTAGCTATATTTTAGAATGACGACTCGTTGCTCATTACTACCCATGTGGTTGGATTGTTACCGTATATCGGTAATGAGCTTACATTAACTAGATGTTGATAAACATCAATTGACCGCAGTTCAGTCAGGCCAGCGGTATTTTTACTTTGATGTTAAGTAGCTTTCATTGTAAATTTGTCATTGTTTTGTTTTTCTTTTCGTCAGATTCAGTTGTGACAGATGATACTGCTCATAATACAGATATGGGGAGAGCGGACTCTTCAAAAGAACACGAACATCATTTGGAGCTTAACAAATTGAATGCACATCAAATATCTCTTCAAGTCGAGAATCATGGTCCCAAAGAACATAATAACAACGACACTACTTTGTCACGAGTGACTGAATCGGTAGAGGCCAGTCCAATGGAACAAGTTGCCATAGTAACAGCGCATCAACAAAGACCACGTTTGTGGAATCCTTGCCACCTCTCACCAGATTCGAGAGATGGGGAGGATACAGGGGAAGATCACATGGCAGGTACTGACGGAAACTCAATGAGTCACCATGGAAAGCTGAAACAACGTCGAAGCAGAACAAACTTTACTGTCGAACAGCTCGGTGAACTTGAAAAGTTATTTGATGAAACACACTACCCTGACGCTTTCATGAGAGAAGAGCTCAGTAAAAAATTGGGCCTTTCTGAAGCGCGAGTGCAGGTAAAGTTTTACTTTTGGAAGTAAACCTTTTGCATGTCTGTCAATGTTCATCACCTTAATCAGCACACTAACTGTGATCATCATAACGTCCTAATGAAGCGATATGTCCGTAACTTCTGATTGTCCATTAATTCATTTCTGAATTAGTAATCTGTTCAATTGTAAACTGTATATGTAGTAATGTTAATTCAATTATATCTTGCTCAATAATAAATTACTGAACAAGCGTTGCAAACGTGTAAGAACATAAGTTGGTGAGTATAAACAACAAGAGGACGTTTAGTCAGATGATATGTTTTTAATCGGTCCAATGTGATTATCTCAAGTCTTTTAAGCATACACCATTCAGAATTCGAAGATATACGAACAAGAACAAATGTATCATGGGAAGGTAAGGGGGGGGGGGGAAGAATTTCTCTACTCCGTTGTACGACCTTGAATACTGTCCTAAAACTTCAAAGCATTTTCTTTCATACACGAAGGCACCATCCAGTTACACAAATATCAGTCACACAAAATTTAGTATGAACATGCATTTTTCTCACTCACAAGTCGCCATATCATTACAAAATTACCTGAATCTTGATTTCGTACATGCCCCTCCACAAGACATAATATTACAGGTGCATGTGCTACGTCATAATTTTCAACACATTTACTACAACCACTTCATTTACTACATTTCGACACAATATACTTCAACCACTGGGAATTTGAAGTAATATTCGGAAAGAAGACTTTACGAAAATACCACCATCACGGACGTGGCTGTATGGGGATAGATGTGCGTAAATGAAGTGTAGCTTGAAATTGAAACATCCACACCTTTGTTTTAACTATACATTGTGTTTATTGGTCGTATCAAAAGCTGTTCAATGTGTGTTGTTGGATCTGCAGTTTCCTTTTGCATAATTAGCAATATCAAATTTGTCTTACCCGCTGCCCCTTTGATTAAAGGTCATGTGACATGCATCTAAGAAAGAGCTGGAGTCATTCAGAGGTTGCAGAGTGAAACCCTGAATGAAACTCTGTTGTAACTGTGTTTATATCGCTTACCGTCTCTGAGATATGACTTTTTCAAATTTTGATGGGAATGCAAAACAGCTGACGTGGAGTGTTGCAGATTGTCAGTATTTTTCTTTATTTATTTTTTTGTTGTACCTGCATATTTTGCTTTTTAATTACCGAGTTTCACATCGGCAAGTGAAATCCATATATACATATTCAAATATAAGTAAAGCAATTTGGGCATATAAAATTCTCAAACGTCCTTGAAATAAAGGTGAAGCACACAAAGGATAACATAAGACATACCACAGGGATCCATCTCTTGACGTCACAACGTTTCATAATTATCCAATGTGTATTCTTGATGCAGGTGTGGGAGAGGAAGTTGCATGTAAAACTGTCAATGTTTGATGAATTTTGATGGAATTTGTGGCATTTTCCAACATTTGATGACTGATACACCCAATACTCCAAAATGTAGACTTTTCGTCACACGACCTTCAAGTAAATGATCATCGTATTGAATCAACTATTTCTCCTGTTTTAAAAATATCCTTGTATTAATAAACAAACATGTTAACAACTAGTGACTGTGTAAATAACTATCACAGTTCTAACAGCAATTACTACATGTAGAACTATCACAAATATCGACAACAATCGCTGTATTGATAAAATCTGTAGGCATATTGATATATCCATCGCAATCATCACAGCAATACAATCACAATGCTGACAGCAATCAATATATCGATAAGAATCACACACTTAATAACAATCACCATTTATAGCAATCACTGCATATGTAGTTATAAACAATCACTGTATTTTATAAACTGCAACTACTGATTTGATAAAAGCACTGTACATTATTGATATGTGTTAATATATGAGCATCGTATGGGTAAAAAAGCAGTATATTGAAAACAACGATGTGTTGATAAAACAATAATTGATATGATAATCTGTATTAATCTCCAGTCGCTGCATTGATACACAGGTGTTGTATCCACAAAGCAATGACTACATTGATTATAAGCTGTGTTGATAAACAATCACTGCAGTGATTGCATATCATTGCATAACAATCAGTGTACTGATAACAATCAATGTATTGACAAATCATCACTGTACTTACACCGACCAGTACATTTATAATCTATCGGCAGGGGTCATTTACTGTCCAATTTTTCTCGCTCTCGATGTAACCCTTGGCTTTTGTGAAGAATTGATAATTCTATGTATTTCTAAAAACAGCGTGTTGTATATTTGTAATTTAGAAGTTAAAATTAAATTAAAAGTTGAATTTTACTAGTGCTAAACGTCATTTTGCTTCACACCGATTTGCTGAAAGTTTGCGTGTTTATTGGAACAGCGCTGTTTATCAAGAAAGAAGATAACTGTTGTACCACAATTTTCTTATGTCATATGTTATGCAGGTCTGGTTTCAAAACCGAAGAGCGAAGTGCAGAAAACAAGAAAACCAAAGCAGTAAAGGTAAGAATTATGATTAATATGCTGTATTATGTTGATAAATTCAATATCAGTTTATAATTAATTGTACGAAAGTGGTCTACATGGAGCTATTACGTCATCAGTTGCATGCAGGGGTTGATCCTGAGGAAACAGAATGATTAAGGTCAGGTTCGCTGAAAAAGTGCACATAATTTCAAATTCTTGTAACTGCACTCTTAACGGAGATTATTGGGAAAATTAAGAAACTTTTGACGAACACAATCACCTCCAAGGTCAAACTATTATTAAGTTTACATCGTGATTCTTTTCTTCTGATGGGGTATACTGCACTTTACATGAAAGGATGGTGATTCTTATTTTCAGTTTTAAATCGTAGGATGACGTCATTTACTATCTTTGTTGAAACAAATACATAATGAAATTATGAATTATTAGCTGTCTTTGGGTGTACACGACATGCAGGACAGCTATACACAATTTCCTTTGTCATTCTGGTTTAAATATGTATTGAATGAAGCTTACTCAGCTTATGGTGCAACCACACCCATCGTCAACATCTAACAAGTTGCCCCGTCACATACCTCGCCTTTGCTGCAGACACACAACCCCCTTCTCCATCTACTGTCTTTAATATCCCATTAAAACATTAATCCGAGGAACATAATTTTAACCTACTCAATGAAAAGTAACTTTGGATTCCAAACAACTCAAATCTCGGCGTATAAATTGTGACGATACAGTCACGTATGCAAGCCTAAAAATGCAAAGAAATGTTCCACTTTGATTAATTTTGACTTGCACTTAAATAACCAGTTACTAGAATCAAGACTCCTATTATATTATTAGCTTGAACTTCTTAAAACTGTTCACTTGAACTTTAAAACCCTCTTGATCATTCTTAAATTATCACTTGCATTTCTTTTACTATTCACATGAGTCCAGCTACATTGATCAAGCAAATGAACTCACTTAAATACTCACTTGAACTTCATAACTTACTAACTTGGACTTATATTAACTATTTTTTTAAATTTCTTCTTGATATCTTTCGACATTTTACTTATGTTTCGACCCAACTCGTGATAAAGTAATGAAATAAGGGTATATTAACAATTTGAAAAAAAGAAAAGTTGAAACGTTAGTGTTTCTGTAATTGATGATAACAGTTTAGAATGTCTAATTAATATGTTGGTTCTTAGGCTACGTCATCTCTATAATAGAGAGTGCATGTTGTAGGCGTCCTTGTTCATAACAAAAGAGTCTTGAGGTTTCAATATATATATATATATGAAAGCAATTACTGCGTAGATACTTTAACAGGTTAGAAATTAGGGCCCTGTCGTTTCAGGTGCTGCTTAACCTCGACCCCAGAATTTTGTATAATTTAAGTTTTACAAAAAAAAGTGCAAAAGAAGTTAAATGCAGTACGTCTTTTTCTTAGTGCAGTAAGAATAACTTCAACATTTTATACAGAAAAATTAGCAGTTTTAACTAAATAATACGAGTGAAAAGCATGCTTTATTTGTCTTAAAAGCGTGCATAATTTTTATATCAAAGAACGAGTTCAACTGTTTTTAGTTTCACATTTGATAGATTGGAATTAAATTCAATCTTACCTAATCTTGACGTTTCAGTCATTCCACAAATTAAGGAAGTCTGAAAATGTACTATTCACGCTAAGATAAGCACATTACGAAGCCCTCTTCAAAAAGAGCCCTTGAAAATGAAACAAACAAATACTAAAAGTAAAAATCTGAAATCGTTTAGAAATATCTTATAATTGCAAATTCTGGTAGAGGTACTGATTAATATTGCAAACTATCAGCTTTAAGTTGATACGAAAGTTTAGTTCTCCGTTTAGACCATCTTATTTCACCTTGAATTATGTAACTATTTCCTTAGCAACAAACTAAGAGTACTGGTCCCGCGCCCCGCACCTGCTGTTCAATTGTGTATCAAATCCGTTTGCTTTATACATATACCAAACCGTGATTCAAGGTTTGGTTAACAAAGCACTTAAGCCGAAAATATATCGCAATTGCTGGAGAAATAGATAATTTGGTAAAAATTGACAATTTGTACCAATTTGAGTTAATCGTCCATAAAAGCATTTAAACTTGTCGATTTCTGAATGTCCTCGATGGAACAAAGCGACAGGCGAAGAAAATGAGATTAACCGCACAAGATTTAACAAAATTTGTTTTGCGTTCTTTTTTCTTCTTTTAGATTCATGCATTCATATTTGTGTGTTTATCATTTACCTCATTCACATGAATAAACAAAGACACAATACTTACGGGAAAACATTACAATAAAATACTGAATCATTAAACATACTACGAAATCATCAAGTTATGTGATGATGAAATAGATATAACTTTAATATTAAAAAAGATTGAAATTATATTGAGGATGAAATACCCTTACGCATAATCGCCGAATCGCACAGGAGACAAACTGTACACTAATCTTTTTTAAATTATATTAACTTTGCCCTAAATAGCTTTTTATTGAGCAAGCGCTTTCAGCTAAAAATGTTGAGCTTTCGAAATGAAGGACCGCATTAGTGTATTCTTGTACAAAGCGTCCCGTTTACTCGGTAATGAGTGCTTAATGAAATCTTAATTGTGGTATAATTTCACCGTTAGCGGCTACGGTAGCGTAATTAATACTGCAAACGATCGTTAAGGGTTAAAATGCACCTCATAGAATGTTTTGGGAAATAATTGACCGTGGGGGAAAAAGAGAATAAATGGATTTGTTTGCTAATGAAATTGCTGGGTAATTTCATTAGTTGAAACAAAGGTTCGGGTTTACCGATTGGATTTTTCATGGTTTCTGCGTTCGTAAGTAAGTAAGAGAAAATACAATTACAGTCTATCTAACATTCTTCCTGCTAGAAGCTTTTGTGATTAAATTAGGATTGGAAAAAAATCTTTAAAAGATGTTGTTATCAAGCTTTCCCTGGATTGTATCTTCATTTAATTTGTCTAGCAAAATATGAAATTAATATCCCTTGGAAGAAGGCTTAATATTCCATAATGTAATTACAGCTGTGCTCCAGGATATAGATATTGCATTGCTCAGAAAGTTATCGAAATTTCTCAATATCAAAAATTATAACGAAATGAAAAACATGAAGTATCGAGTGTTGATGTGAAGGAAACATTAAATCAGAATATTCCTTTAGCAGTCTTCACCTGAAGTGGTCTCCCTTCCTGTAACTAGTCTACCCTTTAAGCTTTTTTCCTTTCAAGGTAACTACCCATTCGTTTAAACATCCAAGATTTAACAAGGAAGTCTTTCTCAGAAAAGCTAGAAAGAAGGAAAAGGGTCAATTTTTTTCAGATGCTTCACACTTTAAGGAATGGGTACTTATATATACTTGCAAACAGCTAACTTGACTTCATTCTACGTATAGTAGTCTCACCTGTTAACAAGGTAGTGATCATTGGTAAAGTGACATGAACACACATATGATTGTATCAATTATTTGGAATATATGGGGTTATGATGTTCACACAGGTATCTATTTGGTTTGGTCACTTTAAGTGAATTATGAATACTTACGAAGACAGTTAGGGACCATAAGTGATCTCTGCAACGTTTTGCAAAGGTCTTTCAATTTACGTTCAAATATTTACGAGACTCTTTTACTATTAACCTCACAGGGACAACTTACAGACAACAGTTACCAGTATGCTACAATTCGATCTGCAACTCTGTAATGCCGATTTTCAACCTGCGCCAGCTGAATCATTCACTGAATTATATTTCATGGGAAACTGTTTATTATGTTTTATTATTGTTTCAATATATTAAGGTAGCCTTTAAATATACTTCTGTACTTTTGCTGTTTAGGGTCTGGAGTCGGTCCTAGCACCAGCGTGGATACATGTAGAGTAGCACCTTATCTGAGCATGGGAGCAATGAGGATGCCCTTTGAAAGGGTACAGGAACAACTTCAACTCAACTTGTCACCACCCTGTAAATCCCCGATGGAACCATCACAGGGAAGGATACCACCAGCTCCTCCATTACCAACGTCTCTCTTGACTCACGCCCATCCATTCATGTTTTTGCCAGCACCATCGCCATCTTACGCTCTTCAAATGGCAACCCTTGTAGGAAGTCTAATGGCACGCGGACCAGTTCCAATGGCCGGGCTTGGCATGACGAAAAATTCCAGTATTGCAGAATTGAGGTTGAAGGCCAGGCAGCACGCCTGCTGCACTTGGATTACAACCATTTCTGTCTCCGTTGGATCACTGAACAATCAGCAACGACTTATGCAATAAGATTAGATTACAGTTTTAATACAATAAGATCAGAATAAATACAATGCTAATGACAAAACATTCATTGAAATGTGAAGTATAAAACTTAAGGGTGTCTTTGTCAGTAATTAAAATGAGTTTGTCTGTGTGACATAATAAATCTTTCAGTATAAAAGTAACGACCAGTAAGAGAAACCGAAATCAGTAGCTCTTGTTTTGAGAAAAATAGCAGAGAAGTGAACCTATGTTAGTCAAGGTAATCATAAAAGATGTTTACAAATTACGTCAAACACATTAAGGAGTTTTGAAATTGTCATGAGATGGAGCCAGAAGGAGAATTGACGTATTTTCGAAATTGCTTAATAGCATGTCGCTCGGAAACGAAAACATGTATTTTATAGGTGATAGAGAAGATTTGTTGTGATAAACAAGTAGTAGTGTATAAACTTCAGATAAGATCCATTGTAATTGTTTTCTCTAAATATCTCTAAATTTAAAGTTCATACCACGATAGATAGGATTCAGGTATTGATTCCTGATCCATCATCAATTTACGTTAGAGTAACTTAGGGTAAGTTTTTGGCTCTCGTCGGAAAGGAGGGTGAGAGAGGGTGGTGGGGTCCTGGTGGTGTAGTTTTAGAGCATTTACCTTCCTGCCAGTGCGATCAGTGGCTAGAAGTCTCTTTATAACTCAACAGCTCGACTCATGTGTGGATACTTCTCAAATATATCTGTACATTTGTAAATTAACAAAATATTTCGAAAAGAAGTACATAATCGATCAAATATGATATTCTTACAAGATTAAGATTGGCGGGTAAATTAAACTCGTAAATGGAGATTGCCCTTTTATTGGAGGGTTGCATTTGGAGGAAATCTTAAAAATGTATTTATATGATGTAATAATTTATTAAACCAGAGCAAGACACTTCATGAAATGTAAATAATTAGTAGCCATCATAAATGAAATTATGAACTGTTTAAGCTAGTTGAGACTTTCAATCAGTAACAAGGTATTTAGTTAAATTTTAATCGTAATTTGTACGTTTTGTATAGTGTTTCATGGATTTAACACGACAATGATTTAACATGCTGTGCCGTACCCTAAAGTCTTCTAGTATTATTTTATGTTCTCTGTTTAAGAAGAGCTGGCTTTTAAACAGATAACAATGTTATTTTTCATTGGGTTGAATGTAGTATAAACTTACATTATGCACAATATTATACTGAGTCTGAATAATTGAAACAAAAATTTACCAATAAGTAAACCGTATAGCAGATAGAAGAATTAGAATGCCTCAAATTGAAACAGAATGCAAAGTTCAACGGAAATTAGTCGCACTGGCTTTTCATTGTCGTGCAATGTTAATTAAACAGACAATGAAATGTATGTTAATTATATTAAACGACATTTAAGTGAAAAAGACAAAAAAAAAAGAAAAGAATATATGCACTGAATGTTCAATGCTCAGTATAAAACCATTTTTTGTCTCTTAGGACCGATCTGTAAAATGCAAGCACATCGATCATAATGTGATTAAATGCTGAGCGTATCTTGGTACTACATTCGTAGTCAGTTGTAATATTTCCTTTCTCGATTATAAGAATTGTGAAGTTCACTATAGCATATGTCGACATTGCCATATAAGTAATACACAGGAAACATCATCATTCGCTGCCCACAAGAAACTGTAGAAACGTTGTAAGTGTAAGAAAGTTCACTTCAAAGGTCAATTGTAGAATGGAAAGTTTTACCTCTCACCACTTTACAATGAGTGATCAAAGCCTATAGTTAAATGGATTGAAACATAGAGAGGTGCTTTTATTTGCTTTGTTATAGTCTTTATTGCGGTGATCATACGATTAGTTTCATAGTGGTCTTTAAATATAATTTTATAGTTGAAAATAATCAATATCTGGAATTAATGTCGTGACTCGATAGAGACAAGTCACCAAAGCAATAAAACTTAATGTCCACTACCTTATATATCATTTTTTCCCAACTTTTTCTTTGTAATTTTAAGATAGTTTTAGAGATTACAACACGTTTAATCATTCACAGTTCAAATATGCATTAACATCAAGTTTCAAGCTAACGGCGAGGGGGGGGGGGGGGGGGTATTGGTAGTAACAAGACTTTAAAATGAGAGGTAGTTGACTAGACTTTATCGGAAGAACAATTGGTTAGAATATAAAGAAAACAGCACACAGGCTGAGGGGTTACTCACAGTAAGCTTATTGAAGCTTATGGGCTTGAAATTTCTTATAATAATCTGTGGGAATATAGGTTGGGGATGTGGGGTACTACCTTACTCAACGACGTCAGCCACTACAATGGCTAAAGATGTCTAGGTCTCATACTTTTTGTCACTTGTGGCAGAAACTGGGAGGAGGGGGGTGAGACTTGGGAGCTCAGCTGCTCCAATGATAAAGTGAGGGGGCACAATCTCCCAATATTGGACCAAGTGAATAAATGAAAGAGAATTCATACTTAATTACAGTTCTCTTATATCATCTCAACCCAGTTATCTGACATACATGTTTTAGCGAAGAACACCCGGACAATGCCGTATCCAGCCCTCTAGGAGACTTCTAAAACCTAATTTTTTATTGTACGCTCCGTACTAACCGGTAGTGGCGCTCCGCTTAAATAGTTCTGTCGGCACTCAGCCCATCCCCTCCCCCATGTTTTTTTTTTTTTCGTTTCACCGTCTTGTTTAAGCCCCCACAGTACATTTTAAGGGTAATATTATTGCAATTGCAAATCACTATACTAAAACACGAATTTTGAATCTGGCCGGCAGATCTGACAAAACTCTTCTCATTCCTTCCTTAAAACCTCACTCACCCTGGCCACTCACCTTGTAGCTATATGAAACTGGCCTTTATTAATTAACTTGTACTTACTGACTTTTTGTTTAAGAACAGCGACTTATAAAAATACCCATTCTAGCCACTACATGGGCCGGCTGTTTCTCTCCTGTGAGTTGTTTGTTTCTTGAAATTAGCAATGTCCAAAGCATATCATCAACAATAACTGAAGAGATAGGCCCTGCTGATGAGAAAAGGAACATATTTTACCACATTCTTCTTTCCTCGGGTATGCTTGCTCGGGTATACTTGCCCACTAGCGGTGCGTAATACGCCAACTAATGATCTGGCTACACACCATTCAATTAATGATACTTGCCACACACCAACTGAGTGTATGGTACACGAAAGTTAATAATATGTTGCAAACCAATTAAAGATATGCCCCAGGCCAGTGGTATTCACCACGCAAACTGATGATCTGCTGTACACATTAATGGGTATGTTACACTTCAATTAATGATACTTACTCGCCAAATATAGTATTAGGCTATGCTACATGCCAGCTAAACGGTGTGCTACCCCCCCCCCCTCTCCCATTCATATTGATACGCTACACACCAACTAATAATATACAAGCCAACAAGAGATACTGCTACAAGAAAGTATGACATTCTACTTGCGATTAAAGACAAAAACTCATCACCCCAGACAGCTTCAATTCTCCCAACCACCTACCTCTAGTCCCTGCCTCAGCCTGTCTTAAATTCCTCCACATGTGTAATCAAAACAATGGATCCCTGTGTACGCTGTGTAATACGAGGTGCTCTGCATCTTTCGAATTTGCTGTCAATCTAAGAGTACTCTAACTTAGAACCAGTTGGGAATTTTGCTTTCCCGGAGGTAAAAATATAGCTTAGGGTGATGCAATACAGCCTTTAAATTGATGATATATGTTACACACCTATTAATGATAGGCTGCACGTCACTTAATGATATATTGCAAGAAGTAGTGTTAGGCTGGAATTATCGAAAGGAGAGGGGCACAGCTTTTATATCTTTTGTGGTCATACGGTAACACATAAGTAAGGCTAATGCCATGCAAAAAAAAAATAACAATTATTACAACAAAAACCATAGAAATACATTTAAGGTGAAACGTTTTCGTTTCAAAATTTTAGAACAAAAAAAAGAAAAAAGAAAACAAAAATGTGCTTTTTGTACTAAAAATTATTATAACAACACTTAAACAACGAAAAACAAACATTTGCTTTTTGTTTTAGAAAAATAACAAAAAATATTTTAAAACGTTAAACAAAAACTTGTTTTTTGGTTTAAACAAATTTTAAGTAAACAAATTTCAAAACAAAATACAACGTTGTCTTTTTTTTTGTTTTACATATATTTTTTTTTAATTTTGAGTGTATTTCTATATTTTTTAGTTATCGGGCTTGTTTGGTTCTTTACGTTTGAACTTGAGCATGCATCCAAACTTTTAGAAAAAATCATTCTCAATGTTTAAGTGTTAATGTGACCTAATGTTCTTAAAACAATGATAATAGAGAAGATGAACTGAAGTATGGTTTACTTCATTCAAAATTACACCATAAACTTATTCAGCTATAATACTCCATTCTGTAACTAATAATATTTACAACTACAGTGGCTGATTCATCCACTCCCCCCCCCCGCCCTTCCTTAAACCACATGAAAATTGGACGTAATCCGTGATTCTTAAAATCTCAGCGATATATATAGTACACTGTGTCAAACCAACGTCTTGCATCCTTGATTTTATTTTCTCTACTAAACGCGCCTTTAAGGAGGTCTTTACCAGGCTGTAATCTGCACAGGATATCTCTTTATCGCACACAGAGGCACCTAGTATTGATTCCATAGCACCATAGCATTACTTGTATTATTAACGTAATTAAATTTACTTTTCATCAATTTACAGACCACGAAAATGAACGTTGATTGAATGAAATTACAATTAAATCGCATTGGTGAGGTAGTTAATACACGATGCAATACAGTCTGAATGGTTTAGAGAACAGCCCAGAGTAACCGATATCATATGCTATCAGTCTAGAGTCTTAAGTAAATTGATCATTAATCCGTTAATAATATACAATTCATTGATTTAGTCTTATATCAAATTTAATCAATTCGTTAAATAATTTCGTTAAATAATTACAGTATATTAGAGTGTGTTATTTTGATCAGTCCTCAAACAATTTGTATACTAACAGATTGACTAAAGGAGAAGAATCGAACTATCTAATTCTCGACAGTAGATGGATGTATATGAGTTAATTGAAATCATACACCTCAATCAAATCAAATGTAGGGCGTAAAGGAAGACCACAGAGCAGACATTACTGACACGATGAATGAAAGTGAGTTTAAGCTGCTGATAATCTGCAACGCGGGGCTGCTATTCTTTTCATTTATATCCATCGAATCTCACCTCATCTACCTCCTCAAAGATCCGTAGTTATTACATGCAATTCCTTAATATCTCAATGTTTGTTTCTCAGTTCGTTTGATTATATTTGTGCTGCTGTTTGTATTTTTAACTTAAAAAAAAATATTCGTCACAGTGCAATTTCAAGAATATTTCGACGGAGGTTGGATGTGTGTCGGTGTGTGTGTGTGCGTGTGCGGAGGAGGAGGGTCAATTGCGGCTTTGGAAAGAGATTTCAACCTCAATATTATTCCTAGAATGGCTCTGAAATGGTGATACTGGGATCATAGTTTTTGAGGGCAGACGTTGGTAAAACATTATGAGTTCAATCATCCTGGTTGAGCAGTTCTTTGGATGTAAGTTACTGCTTAAATTGTTGTTCTCCAGACTGACATTTCCAGAGGGACATGGTTAAGGTGGGGAGTCCCATTAGCCCTCATTATTAATCAAGGACTTATGGTGATTGTAGATGATACGCACTGGTGTCCCCCAGAGACCTGGAAGCAATACCTAATGAATCTTACTTCAATTAATATGTAACAGAATATATTTTCCATTTTATGTTAAGTGCTTTAAGATCGTATTTTAATGTCAAACACTGTAAACCATAAACATTATTACTGCAACTAGCCTGTCCCATTATCTCCAACCACTCACCGGGTGTACCCAACGAGTCCACATACCGGGTCTATTCTCGAGTTCAAACTTTGCCGAATCTACGAGCCCTTTAAGTCTATACTCTACATCAAAAGAAGAATACTAATTCGTAGTTTTTAATTTACAACCTAAGTCCAGGTTATGTTTGCCTATAAGTCATAGACGACACCTGTTTACGTATAGTACAAGTTTATGATGTACTTTGCGTCAGCCTAAAGGTTCAATGTTATTAACGTATAAGCAATACCAACTAATTTGTTCTATTCTTTTTGGTTTCCTTAAGAAGCTAACGGCAACAGTTGGAATAATTACAAGTTAAACGAAGAATTCTCTTGTAGAATTAACATAGCTTTGTCTATCTTTAATAATTACCGCTTGCAGATAGGAACTGTAATTACCTCGAGTGAGATTTACAAAATAGTATCTTAAATAAGAGTCATTGTAAAAGGGAAACAAAAACACTTGAACCTAAGCCTAAGGGAATATTTTGTCAACCTAAGAAAACTATTTGCTCAAATTAAAACGGTAATAACTACGCGCTCACCTTAGAGGGTTAACATGATGAAAGAATTGATTAGAATTTCCCCTCTGTGCCCCTGATCCTCCAAGGTTACACCAATTTTTACATATGTTTCTAATTGACATGATAACGTTTAGCCGTTATCCGCTAAATATACAGAAATTAAAGGGAACTGGTTAAGAGTTAGAGATGAAAACAAGGGGAAGAATGATAACAATTATTTGAACTTAATGCAGAGGCATTACTTGATCACAAAAAAATTTAAACGTGTTGAATGTTTAATTTATTTTAATCCCATTTGTTTGGGATTACTTGTCAATAGCTACATACGTTCTGATTTTAAATTAAATTTCAATACTGCTGATACTGCAAATAAAAAAAATGCAATGAACTTCAATATTAAGTCAGTGTCTCTGCATGTGGACTCTTGGTAACGATTTTCGTTTGTGATGTATTTCTTTTCACTATAGCTTTAGACGAGCAGTATTTAAGAGTGTCTGGTTTGTGTAACAGATTACGTGCGCAAGGGCGGCACCAGGGGGGCATTTGCCCCTCCAGTTAGAGCCTTTGCCGCCCCCAGTTGCCCCCCCCCCCCACTCAGCCTCTAAAGTATAGTGTCCTTTCAGGAGTTTGCAAGGCAAAATAATTCTCAAATAATTTTTCTCAGTGTTTGAAGCATCGACAAACTTTTCCAAGTAAAATCAGTCTGAGAACTCTCTGTAAAACCATGCAAGTCACATACTTTACCATCCCTCTAATACATTATGTACCACCTGGTATGCTCGATACATAAACTTAAGTGTAACAGGTACATATGTTTATATCTATTCCCTGTTAATACACTGTACATATTGTATTCACCTTTCTGTTTTAAGAAAAGGGTAAAAAGTATCAAGAGATTGCTAATAAGTAGCTGTTACAGATATTGTCGCTTTCCAACTTTTCATGTTGTTAGCTAAGAAGAGTAATAGCCAAATAAGCCTAGCTTGCATATAAATCATTTGGAATCTTTGCTTTGGATGTTGCATTATGGACCAACATACACCTATCCTGAGACTAACTTTTACCAAGAGATTTCCTAAAACCGCA
This sequence comes from Stichopus chloronotus, assembly GCA_021234535.1. Classification (NCBI taxonomy): domain Eukaryota; kingdom Metazoa; phylum Echinodermata; class Holothuroidea; order Aspidochirotida; family Stichopodidae; genus Stichopus; species Stichopus chloronotus. The sequence continues at coordinate 1,326,504 of CM037831.1, forward strand.
GAGCCAAAACCTCAGAGCCAAAACCAAAATCATCTGCCCTTTATGGTGTCACTTCGAAGTGCACCTCCCTGGACCCTCTCTTCTGATGTATCCAACACAGACAAATCACGGTGTCCATGGGAGAGGATCTTCAACCGCTGTGCATGGTCCGTGCATGCCGATTTCAAATTTTGAAGATTATTTTGCATGTTCTGAATGCAACATATACACCAAACAACCATTGTTTGGTGACTGTAGCAACAAAGACCACAAACATCCATTGTTTCGTGACTGTTGGCTGGCAATCCTGTTAAACTCATTTCATTCATTTTGTTACCTGTAGATAAATCATATAAGAAATGTTCCCATTAATAGGCCAAACCCAGGCTGATGATCGTACCGTAAATACGTTGGAGAGCTATACTGACGCGTAGGCCAATACCATCACATGTTGATACAATATGCTGGTGAGCCCTTAACATTGCCATTGGGGAGCTAGTGATACTTGCACCGTATCATTTCCTGTCACAGGCCAAGCAGTCATCAAATTCCTCGGCCCATAATGCCCCAAGCTCACTTTTGAATCCTATATCATATACATATCAAGTTACTAACTTGACAGTGGTTGGTAGAAGGCTTTAACAATCTTAAGGGTGATTAGTCGTCTTTTTACTTTATCACGTGACGTCAGTCTGTTTTTGATAACTCTCTGCTGACGTCACTAATTACGGTTACTCTTTGCAAGTAACAATGAAACGTCGGTAGTTCGCTTGTGTATATATTGCTTTGCTGACAATATTATTCACCGTGCACGTGAACATGCAAAGAGTAATCGTACTAACAAGATGAGGGTCATCAAGCAGCGACTGACGTGAGCACATGACGTATTAATATGGTTATATTAAACAATTATATTTAACACTCGGCAAAAAAGCATCATGGATTGTACGCGAGAATGGCGTCTATAAGAGAAGACAACTGGATCACTTTAAACGTCTCAGACCATTACAAAAAAAAAAACACCAACAAAAGAATAAATTAAAAGAATTGTATTGCGATTAAAATTTTTCAGAATATTTTATGAGAAATGACGAATATCCAAACAGAACATTTAGTTTAACTTACCCTGTTAACTTAAGAGGCGGTCTCTTAACATGTAATAACGCTAACTGTATTTCCTGGTTTCATTTAACATGAAGAGCTACATTTCCATTAAACCACTCGGAATGATGAATCTCATTAACTTATTTTAATACCCCACATCTAGAAGTCTGTTCCTCATGCCTTTTAATTGACTGGTGATGATGTTAATGACTTCGTAGTCTGCATCATCTGTTTTTCCTTAACTTTATGTTTTCGAATGTTTTTACTTTTGAAGAGAGAGGCTGTGCAATATTATACATCAATCATGTTAGGTCTTTTTGCAAGTGTTGTGTCATTCCATGAAAATGAGATGGTCAGAATATCTTCCGTCCACCCTCCTTCAATTCACTCTATAGCCACTCTTATTTTCTTTGGTACAGAATGGCGCACTTACGGTAAGAGAGAACAAACTTTGACCTTGCTATAAAACTAAAAGTTGATAGTTTCAATCAAATATTAAACATTTACAAATATCACAAATTGTTATGGATACATTTCATGACAAAAACCATCTTGATATTGTATAAAAGAGCATGCTCTTAGTGATCGAAATAACATTTAACAAAAAAGAAAAGAAGAAACAGATGAACACAATAAGGACACAATAAAGAGCATGTGGCATACTATTTCAGACAGGTTTGATACAGTTTTAATTCAGTAATAACACTGAATATAAAATGTACAGTATGTAAAAAATTAGAAACAAGACAAATGTAGATGACGACTTTATTGCACATTTCAGTCTCTTACGACTGTACAATAATCTTTGAAGTAGTTTTATTTGCAATCCAAGGAGACTGCAGCTTTAAACGTAATCCGTAGGTCACTATTTAGTTGCATAGTTTTACTAATCTTATCCTATTTGGTTGAAAGTTTTCTCAAGTTCAACTTTCTGTCTATTCCTTCTTGACACCTTGTTTCCCTTTTTACTACTTAAGCTCAATACGAAGCACATAATATGGTCAATATCCTTTGTTAAAGGTCAAAGTACTCTTTCCATGAGCTTGGCATAATCATGAGTTAGTTCATGACCCTCTGTTAAACAATTATTGCATGAAAATTTACACAGCAGAAACCACAGTCTTTGTTGGGTGGCATAGCCATAGGGATGCCTAAACCTCAATGGGGGTAACAAAGGGGAGTTGAAAAAGAGGAGGAATTGATTTTTGATGTTTCAATCCTTGCACTGCACAATGTTTCCTGAAATCTAATTCAAAAGTTTGGATCAATTACAGTGGAATCAGGGATTATCAATATGTTAGAATTTCCGAAGTCTGCACTTCTTTGCCTCTTCCCTAAGTCTACTCATTAATCCTAATAATGTTTGCTGCCAGTAGCTTGGGTGATCTGAGCCTGTAGTGAGATTATACATAAACAATCACCAACTTTAAAATACGATGAATATCTTTAACTGATTCTATTTTTATTTTCATGTTTATGGAATGCTCAGTTTCTCTTTAAATATGAAAATGACAAACCAGTCATTTATCATATAATCATAGCAACCCAACCTGCCATCAGAAGGGCACCGCCATATGGCATAAGTGGCACTGGGGTGGCATCGCTGGTAAATGCATAATAATATGCAACACCACAAAAGATTGTCATGCCAGAACCTAGGAGAGAACCAACCTGCCAAAAAAAGGATAAATTAAAGTCAATATTTACTTGACTGGCAATTTTTTAAATATTAATTTTGTCATACATAATATTGAACTGCTATTAATCTTGTAATAACACTTTTCTTCACCATGCATAATACATACTGTGTACTGCTATTGAGCTTGAAAAAGAATTTTTCACCATATATATGCACTGCTACATTTCATTACAAACACATGATTAATACCATATTGTTTAGAAAGTTTTGTTCTTGTCCCATATTTTTCAATAGCCTATGTGTCTTCCACTTCAAAAATCTCTAAAATTATTTTAGAAAAATGTATACAATTGAATATTTACAAATTTGTGTTTGAGTACAATGACAACCATTAGTGTAATGAAAGGATACACTGTAAAAATGTGGAACCATTTCAGCCAATAAATTTACAAAAACTTATACATACATTGTTATGCAGTTATGACTTAGAGCAGAGACTCACCAGTATTGGTCTCTTGGTCAGTGTTGCAGCCATCATAGCAACTGTATGAGCATAGTGGTACTTGCTAGCTGTCTGAAATACTTCGACTTCATGTTCCTTTCCTTCTTTAGTTTTAAGAACTGTAGATTAATTATATACAAGAAATGCCTTTATGCTATGTGTAACTTTTACATTGTTACCTTAAAAGAGAAGGAAAGTCAAGACTTTTGACACTGTTAAATAAGAGACTAACGTTGGTGAAACACCACCATCAAATTTCACTTGAATATGTTGTCTACTTTCCAAGATGTTGTAATTTCAATGTTCATACAAGAATTACCAGGAAGATGCCACTTTGATATTGTGATGACATCACTGGACCACATGTGATTGAAACGATTTTATTTTCTTCATATTTCTTTGTCAACATAATTTTAACAGTTATGCACAGACTCAAATCAGAGCATTAATGATTTGATTACTGCTTGTTATGCATGATACACCTTAGTAATTAAACACAAAATATGTACAAAGTAAGTGCGGATTTATGAAAATTATAGGTAATGAAAACATAGAAATACATTAAAATTCCTGCTATCAGTGGTCATGTGACAACGTTATTCCACTTACTCAAGTTGATTTATATTCAACTTAAGCAAAAATGACAGGACCTTTCTGTGAATATTAAAAGTGTGTAACTTGGATAGGAAACAATGTATCTGAATGAAACTTTTGAAGATGTACTGTACAGTACAGTCAAACGCTTCTGCTTCAATTCGATAAATATATTTGCAGGTTTTCCTTCTCATTTAATGTACTGAATGACTTCTATACCTCAGTAAATGAAGAATTAACATTATTGCAGTATGTTCACATACTTTATGGTATTCTTTATTTTAATATGGCAACACTGCTTTCCTTCCAAAAACTATTAAGTGGAGATAATACCAGCAGAAACACAATCTAGACACAATACTGTATGTCACTGTATGTGGTTGAATTAAGACTAACATGAAAGAAACATACTCCATTGGACGTTACAAAGCATAATACCAATCAAAATAGGTGGGTGTCAACACAAAATCATTAACCTTGCAAAATTTAATACTGTTAACTAAAAAATATGTTTTGAGAGCTGACATTCTAAGACAAGTTACAGCACAGTGTCAGGACATATGTAAACGAATTGAGAATCTGCATCACAACCCACGGGACCGTGTGCTTTAACTTTGACTGTGTTTTCATTGTCAGGTATTACAAAATCCAGTACAAATGGGCGAATCCATGACCGAAAGTGACATCAACAAGGATATCAGACAACAAAAAGAGTTGATGTATGTAGTGTGGTTTCTATGTATGGCTACTGATGTTTACTTTTTTATCTTGTTTTTTTTTTCTCTCCACACACTCACAAAAGTTATAGACATTCTGTGAAAGAAACAACAGTGAAAACCTGTGAAAGAATTGAGAAAAGTTACTGTAAATCTATAATGGAAAGAGGTTAAAGGAGGATTCGAACAAGTTGCATCATAAATTTAAAGCATAGCCCACAATGCTACTGTATGTGAGCGCATTTGGTGGTTGGGTGTTTGAAAAAAAACATACAATCAAACCTAGTCATTTAAATATTACTAATGCAGAATTTACATACATGAACTACAACACAAAGAAACCATCAATTACCCCTGCATCATGACACCTATGCGATCCACTAACAACTATACACTATATAGTTACATACTCTGCAGTGTGTGTGCATGTGCGTGTGTATGTACAGTGCGTTTGTGATGCCTACCTTGTATAAAATGATATCTCAAAAAGAGAAGCATGTACAGACCCATATTTGGTATGTGGGTGTACCATATTGAGTACATGAAGGCTTTTGTTTTTGGTGGAGGCCATAGGTCATTTGGAGTCAACAAGGGTCATATAGTAAAAACCTTGTAAACATGGTATCTCAAGAAGGGAAGCATGTGCACATCTCATATTTGGTATGTGGGTGTACCATATTGAGTACAAGAAGCCTCTTATTTTTGGTGGAGGTCAAAGGTCCTTGGGGGTCAACATGGTCAAAAAGTGAAACCTTTGTAAACACCATAAGTCAAGATGGAAAGCTTGTACAAATCTCATATTTTGTATGTGGGTGAACCTCATTGAGCACAAGAAGCCCATTGTTTTTGGTGGAGGTCAAGGTCATTTGGGGTCAGATAGTGAACAACTTTCTAAGCACAATATCTCACTAGGTTAAACTGGCACATAAATGTCATATTGGTAAGTGTGTGTACCTTATGAAGCACAAGTAGCCTAACATTTTGGTGGAGGTCAAAGGTCATTTACTGTAGGGTCAACAGGTGTCAAGTAGTGAAAACCTTGTTAACACAATATCTCAAGAAGTAAGATTCCTGAAAATAATTCGTCATGATGAATTCAGTCGTGCACTCAGGTCATTTCAGTAATAGTTTTCTTATATGGAGGCAGTATATATCTAACCTTTAGCTAGTGCAATTTAACAGTACAAACACTTATTTTTTTAGTAATAAATGTTTCATTTTATTATGGAGATATACTGACAGGTATATGATTAGAGAATGAAAGCTAGAAGAATTAGCCTTACACTTACAAATTGGTCACTACTTCTTTTATCATACCCTTATCAAGTATTTTACAGGGTGGCAATAACTGCAACAGAGATAAATGTCTATTGGAAATTTAATTCAGCATTACTTTGGTAATATTGTTTGTGTTGGCTGTTGTATGGGTACAGTTTTCTGTACATAAGTGTTTTCTTTTGATGCAAGCAGTCATATCAAGAGTACTGAACTTTCCCATGATGTAAATTATTTCTCATCAATAGAATGCAACTATTTCTGTACAATGACATCATATTTGTGTCATCACTTGATTTACAATTCAGTTTGTTAATATTTTGTGTATTGCATGCCTTGGTGTCCTCATAACCTTCTCGTATATTCATTTGATGCCTATCAGCGAGTCCAGTACACTGACTCTCCTTGTGGTGACTAGACTGTTTAACTTCACTTACAATTGGCAAGAAATTTTGTTCATCTTAAAAGGGAGTTTTTTCTGTTGTTATTATTGATACCTGTACACAGGTGTTTGATGGATTGTGTCAGTGAACTGCTGTTATATTAATTTGTGTCACCTACTGATATAAGATTCAATATCTTTGCAAATATCTAAATAAATGTAAATGTACAACTATAATCCAAATCTTGTAAACGTGATTCAATTTTTTTCAATTTATTGACAAAGAAAATGTTAAAGATCAACTGGAATGATACTAGACCAAAGGTTTACTCATCTGAAAATCTTACTAAGTGTAAGAAACAGATTTGGAAGGAACACAGCATTTCACCTCCCTATAAATAGTTAGAAGCAATGTGGGTGACACTTATCCAAGTACTGTGTCTCCTTCATGGTTGGTCAAAATGATATGCCTGGTCAGTTATGCTGTCATTGAAAATGCTACTACAGTTGTACCTAACAATTCCTGTTGAAAATGAACTCCATGAAGTGAATTGTGTTCCTGTATTTTTGGTTTCATTAACGGGACAAAGGCAGCAAAATCAGTAGGGATGTTTATTATTTACTATCTTGGATGGGATGAGAGTGATTCCTCTTGCCACAGGACAAATATCAATTGAAAGTCTTTATCCACAAAGTATGTGCTTATCTTTACAACCTGCCCTTCCCATTGATTCATTGAAAGGACTAGTACAATATGGTAAAGATATGTCCAGTTGGAAGTGGATGTCATGAACTAGTAAAAATACACAGAATGATGAATGGATTGCTTAGCTTCAGAAGACAGGATTAGGGGATTGGGTTAGGTGTCATGATTCAGGGTTAAGGGATAGGGTTAAGGGATAGATACTTATTTATAGTACATGAATATATGCAGTAAATACTGTTACATGACTACAGTACATTAGTTTAGGACTGTTATCTTGACATCCTAGGTTGAAATCCGCTTTCCCTTTCAGGAATAAACTTAAGAGTAACTGCAGAATACAACGTCCCAGTGAAACAGCACCCTAAAAAATCTCGGAGGTGAACTGCACTGTGGTTCTCCCTTGTGCTTCCAGTACAAATCATGTGCATAATCCTAAGCTTTTTTTTGTAAAGTCTCATAGTTTAAACTCATTAGTGGCGGTGCAGTCGCATTTTTTATAGTCATCTGTCTTATGAGCTTCCCATCCAGAGAGGTGCCGCAGTCGCAGTCCCGGTGTTGGCTGATCAAATATTTTCTTGAAAACATTCTAAATCCACTGATTCATAATCTGAGTGGAGGGGCAGTTGCAGTCCCAGTATTAGCTAACAAAGAGTGGACATTTTCAGAACGACTCAACATGTGACTGGGACACACTATTGCTTAAAAATCATTTTAAGTTCACTGAGCCTTTAGTGTGGTGTGGAGGCGCAGTGTGGAGGCGCAGTCGTAGTAGCCTTTCATTTACAAAACATGCATGTGCTATTCACTGTTACTACGACTGCGCCTCCGGAGTCTCAGTCATATGTCTTGGAGAGACGTTGTATTCTGCAGTTGTACCTAAACTTATATCACTTTTTCCACTGGTTTAACGGAGCAATTGCAGAATGCAAGTCCCTCCTGAAATTGAGTGACAACAATGTGCATTCAAGCGAGACATTCTTTTGAGTACAATTCAAAGTTGGAATGGGGCATTGCATTCTGCAGTTGTACTGAAAAAAATAAGAAAAAAGTAGACATATTGCTATACCAACTCTTTTAGTTGTCTGAGTGATACCTCGTTGATGTCACTAGTGCGGACTGATTTTACATTTGTTAAATAAAAAGTTCCCTACAGACAATGAAGTTACACATGATGGCTAAATATGATTTAAGGTATGACATACACTTAGTGCCTGACCTACTATGTGTATGTCATGCCCTAAATCATATTTCACGTAACCTGTGTTACGTCGTATACCTTACTGCTGTATGTGCATTGTATTTGTAACTTGTCACGTAGCCTATCCTACAGCTCACAATAGACACAATAACACGAATTTCAGTTCCGCAATTGTTTACCCACCATGAGCTCCATACGTTCCACAACATACGGCAGAAACGCCAGATAATCCTGCCAATCTAATGAATATATAACCGGATCTACTGGCAGCCATTGTGATATAACAGTGTGAGTTGTGACTGAAAATTAATGAACGACTTTGACAACTGTTTACTAGTTTATGCTGTATAGTTCAAAGATATTATGTCATAATTGCCTCGAAAGCAGGTGACATCAGCTGACCATTCTGTGAGCCATCTTCATGGGTGCAATGTGTTGTTATTACTTACAAAGGAGTTGATGACCAAGACGACGTGCCCACAAGTTGCAACAGGACAGGTAGCCCAACAGGATCGTCCTCACTCGTAGAGAAGGACTTAACCACATTGAAGTCACTTACAGAGGGGACATTCTTTACTGATGTATAGATTTCTCGAGCCATCAGTGAGGTCTGTATTGGCTGGCGGTAGCAAAAGATGTTTATGCCGGTAAGGTATAACGGTTACAATGTGCTCGATAGGTAATGCGTGGCTGCTAACGTTACTGTAGCCCAGTAGTGTATTCTTGATGTAAGAGTACTAGTTACGCGAAAGAATGATATTGCTATGTTGTACTTTGCATGTGCACTGTCAACTTCGAAATCACCACAGTATTTTAGTTTGAGTTTAGTTTAGAATTTGATGATCAGAAAGTCTGAAAGCTCACCAAGGATCCTTTATCATATTAATCATGGATGAACACTCGAAAAATTCACCTAGGCCTGCTCTTTTTGATCAGCGTTCAGGGAGTAACGAGGCTGGGGTGAACCAACAATCCCATACAAACCCAAATCCCTGCTCACGGGATTGCCATTTAATGTCCCATCCAACGGACAAGAGTTTATCCCCCAGTCCTTAGCCACTTTCTCAAATGCCCAGCTTAGCACTTAAAGTGGATGATACCTGAATCGGACAACAGGAACCCAAGTTGAAATCAAAGTACCCGGGCCCATCAGCACCAATGTGAACAGATTTACTGAACATGTAATTCTGAGTCCCCAGGAAAGTTCCAAGTGGCCCCACTTGCCACCTGGACCTGATCTGGGGATGTAGTAATTGCAAGGCAGACATTCTAGTCACCAAGCCAACCCTCCACCCTGTGACACTGCGACACTATAAACGTGGATGTGATAAAGAGCTTAACCGATGTAGCCTTGTCAAGACCTAAGTTGGTTTTAATTCTGTTTCATAGAGGAGAATTCTCTCACACATTTATGGGACAGTAAACTTTTGGGCAGCAAGACAGGAATATGCCAGTAACCAAACTGGATTCAATAGGCTACAGTCACAATAAAATACTGTACCTACCATTCCCTGTTGGCCTACTTATCAGATTGAACTGTAATATTAGATCACAATGTTACTTGCAGTTTAATTTAAATTGCCTTTTTGTAAATCCTTCTTGTTTCTTGGTCAATTAAGGATGGGGAGAGTGTGACTTTCATACTTGGAGAAGAAGAAAAACATTGTCCCAACTGGGAGAGAGGTATTTACTGTACATATCAGAAACTCTCCAGAAACAAAAATCACAGTTAACTTCATACCTTCCAAGTGACCAGCATTTCGCGGGTTTGACCTGCATTTGAACACCCAAACCCACTGACCCGCCACGCTCTTTGAAAAACCGGCATTTCACATCTCCGTAGTAGACAAAGACGAAGGAGGAACAAGATCAGCAGGCCTGCAGAACAGATTTTTGGCGGTAACCTAGAGAAATTGTGTTGACTGACTTGCCCAAAAAGTGCTACCATTTTGCGTGTAGACACTCCCAAATTTCACAACAAAAAATTCCCCTAGGGGTGGCGATTCACCATCAGGCAGATTAGGTGTGGACTACAGTAGCATCTAGCCTCTTAGAACTTGGGAGCTATGTCAGTTGCTTTTTAGCATGCACAGTTTGTAAGTTGAAGCATGGTACGATTGAAATTCATACACTGAGTAATTCAAATATCAGTATACACTGTACTTGTATATATCTTACAGATTACAAACCAGATCTGCATTGGGCTATCAGCACTGTGGTATATCTGTATCAGCTGAACTGCTGTTAGCCTGTAACTGCATGTAAGAGTGTATTAAACAAGTAAGAATGTAATTAACAGCTGTATAAATTTTAGATCTGTCCCATACTTCATCATCATTATCATAATCAACATCATCATCCTCATCACCAGCATCACCATTTTCATCGTCATCATCATCGTCGTCATCATCATCATCAGTAGGATGATGTTGACCATAGGCCATTTTGTTGCCAAAGGGTCATTCCATGTGAAATCAACGGATTTCCAGGACATTTTGGCAGGTTTAATACTGTACCTCTTAGATTTGGCTACTTTTTTGCTCATTTGTAGTCTTAAATGGAATGACCCCTAAATTTAGTACTTTTTCATCTTTGAGATTTTTGCACTGTGTTATATGTGCAGCAGGGCTCATACATACAGTAGAACACAGAAGAAATTTCAAAAGGTGTTTTGACTTGCAAGTTGTAGTCAGGAACCAAAGTTGAATTTTTTTATTGTGTGTGGATAGCACATAATATAGTTCTGAAACGTACCAAAGTATCCAATTTCAGTCATCTGATATCACCATCATTTTGGTCCCAATGTCAAGATCACTCTTTCCGAAAATGAAGTTAAATGACATTCTTTCCCCCAAATACCTACCAAAGTAGACAACATAAGGCTGTCTTATTTTTTATTCAAAACAACCTGCATATGGCCATAATACCATGAAAATTTGACCTCTCCAGTTTACCCACATTTTTGGTAGGATTCCAAGGATCCATAGGATCAATGTTCATGAGACTGCAGAAGTGGGCTCTGCACCGAAATTTTAAGTGGCCGTAAGTTGAAAAGTACTGTACATGGCCAATGATGCTCAAATTTTGGATTCCTTTTCACAGTATATAAGTCACATACTGCTACAGACCAAAAATCAGCCAAATTTAAGAGTTGACTAGCCAAGCCTTTGTTGATTTTATATGAATTGACCTAAAAATATTAGCAGATGTCTGCTTTGTAATCAAGTTTGCTATTTTAGATTTGGATTTTAAATCTACAGTGTAGTTCGCTATCTTAGATTTTGTCGCCTTCCAAGCCAACAACAATGTAATGGTCGGTACATTGGCTTGTCTGGTGGCATCATTTGATTCTCCCATTATGGAAAAATTACACGCTGAAGTAGTTGCCCTGCTGACAGAACACTTATTTCAAACACTATAGGTTGTGATTAATACACACGTATGATTCACCTGCAATTATAAGTAAAGAGGCCTGCCACTGCTGGTAAATCAGGATTAAATTTGTGATTGATTTGAAAGTGATTAGTCAAGTTACGTATTACATCAACAGGTGGTTAGTATGTGTATAGCAGTGTAGCTTGATTTTACCTCAAAGTGGAAATCCTGAAGATTACTTGTCAGAGAGTTAAATGAATTCACAGACATTCTCTTTGTAACATGGTGTTTGGCTACAGCTTACATGCTTTTGAATGAACAAATGTACCTTAGATATACTGTAACATCCTGGGTATAACTGTCGCAGATGATAGCGAGTTGTAAAATCACTTACGCAAACCATTAGTAGCAGGGGTGGACAGTAAACCGTTCAAATCCTGAGAGAAAATTGTGCAGTCTGACTTACCTGTACAGTACTGCTATTAAATTTTTCATACAACAGACATTCCTCTGACGACATCAAATTAATGTGAAACAATTTGTTGGAACTTCTTTTTCTAGTACGGTAATATGGTGTATGAAAACACGTGACCATTAACTGGTAGAATCAACTTGATCTCACAGAATACTGTACTGTTTTGACTTTAGTAAGGTGTGTCATGGAATAACTGGAATTGATAAGTACAATGCAGCAGAGCTATATATTAACACGCAAAAACAATAAGCATCATAATGTAATGGTTGCATATAAGGTAGTCCACAGATTGACACTTGTAAAACTAGGGAGGCTTTGTATTCTAAGGAGAACATGAACAGGAGACTGCTCTGCTCAAGTAGTACTTTGTGTAGGTTTAATTGTGCAGTGCTGATGAGAAATTAATAAGCTTAGACAAAGGATTAAATATTGAATACATAGACTAATAGGACACATCAAGTTCTCCTAAGACTGTGCTTTAATCAACTTCAGTTGGTCTGCCTGTGTGAGAGTGTAACATTAGAATGCAAACCATTGGAATGCGAGCAAAAGTTTGTGACTCATTTCACATTGTCTACAATGCAATATCCTTGCAGACTATGGATCAAAAGCAGTCACCCTCCAAGAAACAGAAACATTTTCACAGCAGCAAAGAAATGTATTCATCTTCCGGCCACGACCTCTACCAAGAGAGATGCAATCTACCAATATATTCAGCGAGGGCTAAGCTCATTACTGAGATTAGGAAAGCCTCAAGCTGTATAGTGATAGGAGAGACTGGCAGTGGAAAGACTACTCAGATTCCACAGGTAAACAATCCTCAAAGTCTACCTAAAGTCAAGAATTCAAATGTAGATGTCACAAAGCCTGAAAAATAGATTCAAATTGTCCCATTTTCACAGGACAATCCCGACCTAAGATACACATTAAAGTGCTGCAGCTGATCCCCTCATTTATAATGGTAGAGTCTGCAGTACTTTGTGATGTCATTCTTGTGACACTCAAATTACTTTCCACATTTTTTTTCTCCACAAAATACAATTACTGCCTTACTGTTATGGCCTGACTTGACCATACAAGCTCTCTTCGTACAACATGCTATGCAAGACACATCAACTTTTCAAGGTTGTGTAAACATTTTAAAGGAGAAGGAAACCCTGGGAATATATTGATCAAAATGAGGCAGAAGTGTTTGACAAACATCTTCCCAAAGTTTCATTCAGAGATATTGTTTCCTGTCCAAGTTTCACACTTTTGAAATTCAGAGAAGGGTGCTGCCATTTTTGCCTAAGTTGAATGTAAAACAACTTGAGTAAGTCGAATAATGATGTCACATAACCACTGATAGCAAAAATTTTAATGCATTTCTTTATAGTCTGTAGCTATTATTTCTATCAATCCGAAACACACTTGTACACATTTTGTGTGGAATTACTGAGGTGTATCATGCAATAATCAAATCATTAATACTATGACTTGAATCTATGCATGACTGTTAAAATTTATCGACAATGAAATATAAAGAAAAACAAAAGCTTCTCAATCACATGTGGTCTGGTGATGTCATCACAATTTCAAAATGGCAGCTTCCTGATAATTTTTTATGAATATTCAAATTGCAATATCTTGGAAAGTAAGCAACATATTTAACTGAAATTTGGTAATGGTGTTCCCCACATGTTAGTCTCTCATTCAACATTGTCAAAAGTCCTGACTTGCCTTCTCCTTTAATATCAAAAAGGAAGCAAAAGCAGGTAATGTCAGTTGTACAAGAAGGATATCCCAAACTGTTGCAAAAATTGACTATTTTCAAATTGAGTGTCCTTCAACAGTTTACATCTCAGCAATGGAACAAGCTCTAAAAATGAGAGTTGGACAAACAGCACTCTTAAATATCTTTTCTTGTAATTTGTGACTTTAGATAAAAGTATATCCTTTAGCTGGTAATTATTTGAACTTCTGCAGTATGCACAACTTTTACAAAGCAGGTTTGCACCTAGTATATGAACAGACAGAGACGGCTTACACTTATCCATTTTTTTGTTGTTCAACTTGATTGTATCATCTCTGTTAGTAATGTTATTGCTGTGAGTTAGCGTAATCTGGTGATGAACATGGCTCTGAACCCAAAAGTTAAAAGTGATATTTCTTCTCCAAGATTGATCAAGCTAGACTTTGTTGAATGTGTCTGGTTAAAAGGAAGACCAATAAGTTTGTGGAATGTAACATCCTTTTGAGATGTTTAAGACATTGAAGGGCATGTGAGACATCTTGGGTACAGTAACAACAAAAAAAGGGACAAAATCTACCTTACACAAGGGTGAAATCTTGAAAATAATAATACAATTAACTGTAGTGAGATGAAGCTATCCTGATCGTGAAACCAAAGAGTATTTAAACATCTGAAATGCATTGCATACAGTAGCTTTAAATAACAATCTCTGTTTTATTTATGCCAGTCATCATGAATAGAAGCACATATTGAAACAATCAGGTTATAAATACTGCATATTCATATATGTATTCAATGCCATTTTATCTTGCAGTACTTAATGGAAGCTGGAGTTACAAAAGGCAAAGTAATTGCTTGTACACAGGTAAGTTACAGTATAAGAAAGGTCAAAGTTACTATACTGTAAGTGTTACATTTTGCATTCCGTTACCCCAGGGAGCTGTTATTTAGACAGAGATACAGTTAATGTTAGTACTGAAGACCCACCAAATGTAATAATGATCAAGTCTTGACCCAAAGGTATTTTTTCCTTCTTTCAGTAGTTCCAATTCATTGTCATGCACAGAGTAACGTCATTTAAGTGAACTAATCCTTCAACAAGTAGTTCACTCAAAACTATACTTTGATATGTTGCCAACACTAAAAGTGGCAAAAAACTCAAAATGACTGTTTAATTGAAGTAAATGAATACATATTGTAGCCTCTACTTTGACAAGTGATCTCATGAAAATTAGTTGAAGAGGCAGAAATCTGATTTTTTTGGCAACTTGATAAAGAGTTTTTCTCGAAGTTTCATGAAATAGCCAGGTACGCTGTAGGCTCTTTCTCTTGTTGTATTGTCACAAACACCACCAAGAGTCAAAAGGCAGAATAATTGTTCATCACCTGATGAATGGCAATTCTGAGGCATTGCATAAAACATCAGTCCTGCTGTTACTGTATCAGATGACCAGCGATATTGTATTTACTTTCTGTAAGCCTTGCAGAAAATTTCAAGAATGATACAATAGCCAGAGTATGGTGTGACCTTGGCAGTCGGATATTACTTCAGAGCATTGTATCTCCATCTAAGTAACTCCTGGTTACAGTTTGATGTTGAGAATAGCAATGCAGTGGTTACTCATGTTCACTGAAATTGAAAAGGGGCAGACAAGATTTATTCCAGTAATAACATTGATGTTATAAGCAGGAAACTGGTTTGTGAAACTGAACTGTTTGGTATTGGTAGTGGTTACTATTGAGATCGAATGAAACATAGCAGAAGATGGGTTGTGTGTGATGCTAGTCTGTAACAGAATAGCCATGTAATATATGTAAACATACTATGTTGTATCACTCATTGTTTGTTTTTTTAGCCAAGAAGAGTTGCTGCTACAACAATTGCTGCTAGGGTAGCAGCTGAAATGGGAGTTGATCTTGGGGATACGGTATGTGCAAACATCACAAATTAAGTCAACAATCAGTGTGTTATTGCAAATCATTTGGAAACAAGTTGAAAGATTCGTTGACATTTACACATTTTCATTGAATCTTGAGCTTCCTGTGCAATATGAACAAACAAAAGAAGTGAGTATAAGCTTTGTGATTACAGATTTTTGGTTTTGATGATAATCATTAACCTTTGTACAGTAGGACTAATCACATGCGGTGTGTATATGTTTGTGATACCTACCACTGTAAAAACAATATCTCAAGAAGGGATGCTTAGATAGATCTGATATTTATCAGGTAGGAGTACCACATTGGGTATCAGAAAGTTAATAGTTTTGGTGGGGGTCAAAGGTCATTTAGAGTTAACAGGATTAATTTTTGACATGATACATTATTCAGAAAGAAATGCTCATAGTTAAATCATAGAAACCACAAACACATTTGGGTATTCTGGTTTGGAAATAGATACTTTGTACAAAATTTTGCTTCCATGCTGTGCAATATACTGTCAAGCTCTGTATTACAGATTTATAGCTTCTTAAGCACTCAACACAAAATTATTATTTATACTTTGTACATTTAATGGAAATGAATTTAAAGTGGTAAAACAGGGAGACTTTATCATCAGTGGATACATGGTAAGTAGAATTTACGTCATTCATTGACAAGTATCCACATTACAATGTTTCATTAATCTATGTACAGTTTTACTGCCTGTGGTCATTTCACCATTTTATTCAATGATAGAACCAAGCTGCATTAGTTTAGATTTTTTGTAGTTATTGTATTTATTGTCTTTCACCTTCTTTCCTTGTTTTTTTTTTTCTTCCACAGGTTGGCTATACTGTTCGATTTGATGACACCACATCCCCTCAAACAAAGTTAAAGGTGAAATTTGATGAAAATTTACAGTATCTCAACAGCTCTGCTTTACAAATGCTATTACTTTGTGTCAAGGGAAACTTTTGTCATCAAAGTTTTTCATGACTTCTGCCACCTTGTGACTTGCTCTTCAAATTCTTCCTTTTGTTACAGAGACCTCAAAGGATGCATTTCTGTTATCAGTTCTTTTGCAGATTTATTAATCTGAACCTGCATATCCATATGTCTAATGTTCTTTCATATTTCAGTTAAAATGAGGTGTGCAATTTAGGTTTTTACTGGCTAAATGCTAAGTAAAGACAAACACTGTGTAAGTCAATGACTTTAAAAGTTATGAAACATATACATAGCTGCTCCAACAGTAGCCTTTAACACTTTCTCATAGCTAAGAGTTGCTCCAAACATCTGTGATTCCCTTGTGGAAACATTTGTGATTCCTTTCTTGATGGAGGAAGCAGTGCATGCTACAATCATGTAGTGTACTCTAAGTGTGTGGTTCTGTGATACTGCAGCTTATCAGGAAGTACAGTGTTAAGTTTCAAGCAAAATGTTTTAGCTTAACATGTGTTGGTAGATATTTCCTTTCCCTAGCTTATTCCCACTTGTGTTTTTTTAAGAAATCCTAATCTGAAAACTGTGATAGCTTTCAGAAACTAATCTATTGCTGAAACCTCAAACTTGTTATGATTTTAGCCTGGAGTGGGTATATGTTCAGAGGGCCATGCAAACTGACATGTGCTTTGTAATAAATGTAGTATAACTTTGAAGCTAGAAAAGAGAATCTAGGTTTTAACTCAGTCTGTTACTAGTCATAGTAAGTAAAATGAGCAAGTCAAGAGGCCTTGAAAGCTCAAATCTTTGTGAAGCACGTAAATCATGAGGTTTAAATTGGTTGAAATCTAAATGTAAACAATGTAACAGTTATCATGTTTGGTCGTCATGGAGACAACTGGCATAATGATGTCAAAATTGTACTAAGCAAGGAATCACTAAGTTTCTTGACTTTCTATATCATTGTTTTGTCCTTGCTAGTTTATGACAGATGGTATGCTTCTGAGAGAGGCCATCTTGGATCCTTTGTTATCAAGGTTAGTATGATACCGAGTATGAACATAAGAACACATGTCCATCAATCTAGTCACCTGATTACCAATAATTTATGTATCACTGTGATCACTGTGACTATGTTTAGCCTCCTTGTCCTGTCTAATGAAACATTTCATTATGATATGACTGGGAGATACTGTTTTAACAATCACTTTACTTTGTTAACATTTTCATCTGTCTCTTACTCTAAATTTCAAAGAATGCATGTGAACTTTTTGAATGTTACAGACCAAGGCTGAGTTTGCATAAAGAAAAGCTCAACTGCCAAAAATGAAGACAAAACAAAAACTAAGTATGTGAACATGAGGATGGCTTGAAAGCTTCTAACCTACCCAGATGTGCCTCCTTAACGTCTTACTGGAGTAACTTCTCTCCAAAATACAAGTATCAAATTCTATGTGATAAATAAAATTGCAAATGCCATTCTTGTATGAGCGCAGCCAAATTACATCATGATACTTTATTAAATTTATTTTATAATTTATAGCTTGTTTGTCCCAAAAATCATTTTACAAATTACATTTTGTTTGTGGAACATTGCACAATACCTTCTTTTGTCATTCAAATTCACTGACAAACTCAGACTGGGGGTTTAAACCAAAAATTCGACCCTTTCAAATGATAAGACAGGTTTACTTCTTATCACATCTGATGAAGTTTGTGACAAAAACAAGAGCCACTGTTAACACTCCAGCTATATCACTTTGTACATTAAAATTGATGGATGCATTTGATGTCTTCCTAACCTTTTTTCAGTTGCATTTGGTATTCATTCCACAGGTATAGCATTGTCATTCTAGATGAAGCCCATGAACGAACTGTACACACCGACGTCTTGTTTGGAATCGTGAAAGCAGCTCAGACAAAGAGACTGGATGATAAGAACCCACTCAAGGTAAACTTCATTGTTATTAGAGACAGACTTTCAAATGGTTATGGATGTCAGCCATGTCCTCATTTAATAATAATGCAATATTTATATTTGACAGCCTAACCTCACATGATATCATACATGATAAGGGTTCATCAACGGAACAAACCCTAACCATAATGGTGTGACTCGTTATCACCTCATGTTCTATCATGCAGAAAAAAGGGTTTTCTCGAGACATGATTTTAGCACATTACAGAAATTCTGTGAGGTTTAGGTGTATTTGATCATATTTATAGATGATTTTCTTGATGTTGTTTTGAACATGAATCCATTAAACCCAAAAATGAACCATTAAAGAAATCAAAAAAATAAATTTGTAGGAATACCATGATGATGTCATCTGGTGTGACGATATTATTGACTGATCATTATTATGGCAGTGTATAGCACTCAATGCAATCTTATTCTATACAGAACAAAATACTTGCAAAACCAAGAGACAGCTTACACAGTATGAAGTTGGTTTCTAAGTCTGAATTCCTCTTGAAATACCCATAAATGTTGTTTTCTGTTGTTTAATAGCACATAATGCTTGTGTTTAACAAACGTTCTGAAGTCTGCAGGTATAAGCCTCTCACATTGTTATGCAAAATTTGGCCAAGTGTATAGAGGAAACATCATTTGCCCTGCCCACTGCTCATTGTACATATTGCACATTGGTGCATTTGTAAGCATATGTTTCCTGAATGATTTGTCTACTACGATTCTTATATTTCAGGTAGTTGTAATGTCTGCAACGATGGATGTCGACCACTTCTCAAAATATTTTAACAATGCTCCAGTGTTGTATGTACAAGGGCGTCAACATCCTATTCAGGTATAGTAGGGCAGTGTGCTTTGTACGATAGTACACTCCTATGTGATTTGTTGTTAATGTTAGCTTATGATAAAGGAATTCTTTCACCAAAACACCAAATGTTGAATTGTTGATAGCAACATATTAGTTTATTCTGGATTTTTGGCTTTACACACCTGGGTGTAAATTTACTCTCTGACTGAGAGAGACAAACTGTCATGTCTTCCATTGGCCACTTTGGTGTCTTCCTCTTTCTCAACACAATTTTACAAAATTCATGAAACCATTACCAACAGAGCTATCCTCCATATATATATATATCTATGTATATCTATCTATATTATCTATGGATAACTTCTTTTCCCAGTCTCTTTACTATTACAAACATAATATAAACCTCATCCTGGGCTATCCACATTTCAGCTTATGTATGCCAGTAAACTGCAGAGTGACTATATTTATGCAGCCCTGGTTGCAATATTCCAGATACATCAAGAATATCCTGCAAAGTGAGTACAGTAGATTTTTACTAATTATGCTACTTGCTTCATTTGTATTTAATATAGCTTGTTAAGTTTTTTGCTTGACTTTAGCCATAATATTCTCTTTACTGTTTATTTGTATTTTATGTCTTTCATAATTTATGTTGGTTGTTTTGTTATTTAATTTTGTTTGATGTTTTAATGTTTTTATATGGCTTTGGGTGGGATTAACATTTTGCTAACTGAGTTTACACTTTGATGTTAAATAAATAATAAATAAATAAAGTATATATTAATTATATATCTGTTCCTCATATCTTCTGTTTCTGATTAAAGTGGCCTTAATTACAAAAGCTAATCATTCTCTTGTTCCACAGTGAAGACATTTTAGTATTTCTTACTGGTCAAGAAGAGATAGAGGGAGTCCTTCGAGCTGTGACTGATGTTGCTAAAGATCTTCCATCGGGTGAGAAATGAAGTCAAAAGACATCTCAAATAATCTCATCTCTCCTCTCTTTAAAGATGTAGCTTTTTCTATGCCCCTCCCCCACCCCCTAGCCTCCCTCATGTGACCATAGAGGTGCTGCTGTATCTGATACAATTTGTATAATGGATCAGACTAGTATATTTGTACGAAGACAATTAAATGAACAGGGTGTGTACAATTTATTTACCCTTATCTGTTATTTTCTGTACTTTCCATTTTCATTGTGGTAGAATCTCCAGGTTTGATGGTCTGTAGATTGTATGCTGCCTTGCCACAGAACATTCAGCTAAAAGTATTTCAGAGAGCTCCTCATGTAAGTAATGTTGGTAACCATAGTAACTATTAACATAATCAAAGAATCATCATATACCTAGAGGTCTGTCATTGATCAAAAAATGTCAGTCTACTGTCAACTTAATATTACTGATTAGCACTGATTAATTATGTTGATATCATCCTTATAAATCCTCATTTCTTTTGCAATCATCTTGTAAATTTGACAAGAGGATACTTGATACACAGCTGCACCCTATGTTAGGAAGCGTGAAGACTGTTCTTTGTTTTGTATAGAAGACCATTCCCTGTTACTATTTCATGTTAACATCAGCATTTTGGAATCCTTCTGAATTTCATCAAACCATTTGCCTTGAAGTTCTGCAAAGCATTTTATTTTGTAAGGGTTCTATGGGGCCACCTTCTCACCACCAAGCCATCTCTCTTATTTGCTGTAATTCAGTATTTGCAACAAAATTGATGTCTCCTTCCAGGGAAAGAGGAAAGTCATTCTCTCAACCAATATTGCTGAGACGTCAATTACCATACCAGGAATAAAACACGTCATAGATACTGGTCGAGTTAAAGCTAAGTAAGGATTACCACTATCAGTTACTTTTGTAGGAATTATTTAGTTCCAGTGAATGTTATCTTAATATATTTTACATCATTTCAATTGAATATAGAAACTTTTTTGTCATATTAGTACCAAGAATGTTTTAAAATTATCCTTATAGTTTATATTTCAATGTAATTTTGTATGCAAGCAGTGATTTTTATGAGTAAAGGTGTTTTTTGTGAAGGAACTGTTTTTCATTGAAATGCAATATCTGATTGCTACTTACAAACTAATCTAGAAAAGTCCAAGAAATCAACCCTGACCTCAGGACTGTAGCCAGGATGTTTTTGTGACTTGGCAAAACCAATTCATTGTCCCTGTTTGTGACTGCCATTCCAAGGGAGGGGTATAATGGGGGTCTTGCCCTACCAATGCTTAGGGCAGGATTCAATTCAGTTGGTCCACAGATAGGCCTAGGAGGCATGAGGAGTGGTTTAAGAAGATACCTCGCCTTCTTAGTTGCTCAATTACGTAGCAAAATTGACTTTCTTTGACACCTGCACCCATGAACCTAAAGAAAAGGTTAAAATGTATTGGAGAGAGCTGAATGCCATCAAGACTATCGTACAAGAAAATTTTTGGCCTTTCAAACCCTCTAGTGTCCAGATGGCCGGAAACGGTACTTCCCGATTGTTCCAAGCTGCATGTACCCAGCTCTGAAATAGGGATCTCATGCCTGCGATTTCTCAATTAGGCCTAACAAGATGCAAATCAATATATGAAAAGTGGTGATACATATTAGATGGGTTGAAATGATAAAAGAATCGTAATGAGTTATTCATCCTGTTTCATTTATTCTTAGCAAATAGTAGGGAGAGGTGGGGTGCTGAACATACCTGTAGACCCCACTTTTTCATTGGTTAATAATGACACATTTTAAGCTTGAAAATAGACGTGAAAGTTGGGGTAGGCGGTTGAACATTATCTAATGTAAGGAAGCGAAGCAGAACACAGTTGGAAATTTTTTGGGGGGGGGGGGGACACGTGGGCAAAAGATGAGCTATAGCAATAATTTGGGGGGATTTTTTTAGTTCAGTGTGAGGTTTGGAAAAATAGAGGAAAATTGTTTCTAGAATCTATGACATCATTAATATCCAAGGTTTTGATTGACAGTTGGGGAGGCGTATTGCCAATGTGTCCTCTGTGAAATAAATGCGCCGAACATCTTGCTGTGGACTCCATTCCCTACCCGCATACTTGTATACTGCGTATAAGCAACAGGCTCACATATGGCCAATCAAAATCTCACGTCAATGATTTCACACCTTTGTGAATGCCTTGTTTCAATTGTGTTGTTAGTCTGTTTCGTCTCAGTTTTCAGTGGGGTAAAAGATCACACTTGTTAACCCTGTCAGTTTCCCAGCTACCCCCCAGTTTAGGTCTACTAGTTCTCCCCAACTTCATCAACTTATCATCCCTCTCTCCTCTTCGTTTTTTTTTTTTTTGCTCTCTCCTATTTTTCAACATCATCCATCGTACCCCTTAAATTTCTGTTAGGAACTCTGTCCCCCCCTACTGGCTACCCCACTGCCTGACCTACATCCTGGTGTTTTGATGTCTCTTATGTCCAGTTCAAACTTTGTACTCAGTAATAATTTCATTTGTAACATAATATTCACATTTCTTGCATGTTGGATTTATTACTAGGAGCTACTTACCTGGTACTGGTATTGACATGTTAAAGGTTCAATGGTTGTCTCAGGCCCAGGCTTGGCAGAGAACAGGAAGAGCTGGCAGAGAAAGCAGGTATACCTCCCATGATCCTATAGTTATCTGCAAATGAGTGGATTCATTTCACTCCTCAGTTTCATGTCCCCACACCATTTACTGCACCTCTCATATCCCAGCTAGTGTAATGACCGTTAAAGTTTGACTTTAAAACACTCTCAATTTGTTGCATTTGTTCAGAGGTGAGTGTATTCACTTCATGTCTCAACTGCTTCAATGATGTATCTTTGAAAGGTACTTTGGTTAAACAGTCATGAAAATTATTGTTTTCTGACTACAGTGTAATCGAAGTATGTTTAACTTTATCATCAAGATAATATGATAAACTTACCTACATTTACATAAGTCTCAATGCAGGCATTGTTTTGACTGAAGACACATTTCTGCTTATTTCCAATAATGCTTGTTTAATGACTTGATTGATATTTTTTATCTGTGACTGGTTTATGTTTATTTAGCAGTTTTGATGATATTTTTTGGAGATCGTTACTTTGATAAATCTTTCCTTTTTACAGTGGTACATGTTGGAGGTTATACACAGAGGATACTTATGCTAAACTACCAGCAAACACAATACCAGAAATACAAAGGTATAGTGGTCTTATTGTTTTCTTAATTTTACTAAATTGCAATTTATTATAATGCAGTTGGTACATTTTGTGTTTTTTTTTTTTTATTTGTTTTCTTTTACATTTGGTTTATCTTTTTAGATGAAAGAAAGGGACAGTCCTCTCACCTCAGCATTTCTTTCGTTCATTTTATCTTTTTTTTCAAAGTGCAAGAACCAAACAACATTCCATGTTCAAACTAGGGAGAGGTATGAGACACGTACCCATGAATATTATTTATGGGACGTCAACTTAGAACAACTAAAAAAAAAGTAGTTTATTTTTCTCCCTACTGGGGCATTTTCTGACAGAATATCTCATTGGATATTTGCAGATTATTTTTTGCCCCAAATCTGTTAAGGAGATATGCATACACCTGATTTGGAAGAACAAAGTGAAAAAAGTCATTTAAGATTTATGTCACAACAAGCTATCCTCCTATTAAGAGTAATGTCCGCTGATCAGATAAGCTATCACTTTGTTTAGTATTATCATTCTCTGTTTCTCTTCCTATTGTAAGATGTTGGCAAAGTTGACCTGCAATTAGCTATCGACACACTTTTATCCTAACCATTTCATGATTGCAAGAGATTTTGTGGTATGAACCTTCTCCAAAATCTTCTCCTTTTCTTTTTTCTTAAGGTCAAACTTGGCAAATGTGGTTTTACAGCTCTTAGCACTGAATGTTAAAGATGTCTTAAGATTTGATTTCATGGATCCACCAACAGAAGAGGTAACTAATTTTTAATAGACTCAACAACCTTTGGCAGTTTAATGATACCACATAACCATGCATGTGTGAGTTACTGTAAAGAAACAGCAGTCTTCATCTATCACTCTTATCTGATCGCAAATACCAGAAGCAATCTTGTCACTAAACAGTATCGTCTGATTTTTTGCAAACTTTGACAGGATTGCTCCCTGGTGAGTCATCAGTATAGGGTATGTCAGTCAAAGGTCATATAGTGGTCACTACAAATCAAAATTTGAAACATTCTTTTTCTCCATCTATGAACTTTCAGTTTTGTCATTTATTGATCTTTCAGTGATACTCCTTTTGGGGTTTTCTTGGAGTTTATTTTGTTGGACATTTTGTCAGTCCTACACTCACTTGTACAAATTATGGCCATATTTGTCTTATATCAATGTAGCAGCTGTAGTTCTTTTCTAAAACAATGGCGAAATAATCCTCGGGGATGGGATCAAAATTTGATGTGAACAAAAGGTAGGTCAAAGGTGAAGTAGAGGAACAATGAAGAAAATCAGAATGGATTCATTTACAGTATCGCCGTAATGCTTCATGTGATAGCAAAGGTTGTCCAACTTTGTTTTAATACAACTACTGTATGATATGTTGAATAACATTTCCTTCTCTTGCTTGAACATCCTTTGTTATCATTGTTAAAGTTGTGTCGTAAACCTATTCCAGTCAACAGTAATATTTTTTATTATAAGCATGAATTAATTATTGCAAACTAATTAATCCTGTTGGGATTAGTGGGGAGGAAGACAGAAACATAATATGTGCATTCCATCTCACTTGGTTTAATTCAAGTGATGATGATGATTACAATTTGACAAGGTCTTACAGAATGGATACAGGATGGATAGAAGCAGTTGAGGGGTTTAGTAAGCCTGGGAGAGGGTGGGGGGGGGGCTGCTATACCAGAAATGTTTGGTATGGCTATATAAATTTGTGAATGCAAATTTACTTTAGCAGAGGGGAAATGACATACCAAGTCTAGAAATTCTTAGAATGTAGCATTCATGTGTTTCTTCTACAATCTTTACACTAATTATGTTATCTAAGTTTTAAAGTCTATAGCAGCAGTAACAAAATAATATTAGTTGTGAGGGAGAGATTGTTGACATACATCTTCTGTATAGTATGTGTTGATTCACAGATATAATAGTGTACCTGTTGATGGACACATCATATGATGTATCTGTTGATGAACAGTATACAATATCTGTTGACAGCATATTTATTTTATGTCAGTTTAGTTTCAAACAATATAAAAAGTCTCATGTTTGTAACTCACTCAAAAGTATTTCATGGTGCTAAGATCGATTAACTTTAGTTGCAAGGCGATTGCAAGAAAACCTTAGATTATTCTTGGACAAAAAAACCCATCTTATCGTGACCCAACTGGGGATGAAACCCTGACCTTCCCAGCTGTTAAGCTTCATTCCTTCAACTGCCACCACTTTTGTCCACTCAGCCACAGCACAAAAACTGAAAAACACATAAAATGCACAGGTCACAATGTGGTGTCATTGTGCAGTTTTTCAAACTTCCTTGTGAGAAATTATTTTTTTTTTTAATGCTCGCTATTTCAGAGAACACCAGGTCATATCATCGTGGTCAATGAACTATGCTTACCTTGCATTCGCTCTAAAAGGAATGGGAGAACCTCAGTAGTTCATTCGCCCTTACCTTTTCTTCTTATAAAGGTGACATTTTTTTCTGGATTGGATGACATGGGAAGGAAAAATAAGCTTAAATTTTGGTTGGTCATGATGTTTCTACGTTTGTAAACCACACATTTCACTTGCATACAAATTTCCAGCAGTGGGTAACTTCATTAAAACTGCACAGCATACAAAACACAGTGTCATCATGACGTGACCTGTGGCCTCATGTTTGCTGAGGAATTATTCCAAAAGTGATAAAAGCTTCGTAAAAAGTTTGATTAAGTTTTGCTCGACCTTTGAGAGAAAAATAATCTATGTAATGCATTGATGGTAATATTAGAATGGTTGAGACTTAATGTGAGGTAACTTTGGATGAATTGATGTATGTCAGACACCACCAATATTACGTTAAAGTGATTGTGAAGGTCTTTAGAATCACCTGTTGATGACATCATATGGCCACTTTATCAGTAACAGTGTTATAAGGACTTACTGTGCATCACTATGGTTACTGGTATACAGTATATGTTTACCAACCAAATTTAAATAGAAACATAATATTTCTTACAGAGACTGAGGATTGAAAATGTAATCAGGTTTCCCAACATTTAATGTATCCTTGTTCTTTCCTTTAGTCTTTAAAGATGGCTATTACTCAGCTGAGACTTCTGGGAGCTATAGAAGAAAATAAGGACAGTGACGAACTTTTAGAGGTAAAGATTCTTCTATGTACTAACAAGAAATTCTTACCCCTTCCCCTCTCATGGTCATTCTTCAAGAAGGAAAGAAGTTGCAAATGATGCCTTTATTTGGAATACTTTTGCGATGATGATGATAGACCCTTCAGGAAATAAAATTGTCAGTATTTTGATATTAGTCTTGATAGCTCGGTAGTTAAGATGATAAAGATTCTTTCCAATATATCTTCTTGTTAATCTGCAGTGTCTTATATCTTCATTATTGTGATTTAAGCTATCAAAGTAAAGACAATTTCTTCCCTTTTTTTCAGCTTACATCGCTAGGTCGAGAAATGGTAGCCTTTCCGTTAGATCCTAGACTTTCTAAAGTCATCTTGGCTGCAAAGAACTTTGGGTGTCTGTGAGTTTGAATTTTGTCTGAGTTTACTGTTACATTAAATATCGAATATCATGTGTAATTGTATGGATACTACTTCTAGGATCGTGGTTTGTGTATGCCACAATGAAAAAAGAAAACAATGCTGTTATTGTGCAAGCATCTAAATGTATAGAGCCCTTAAGAAGATACACAATCTCTTCTTCATCTTCTCTTTTTTTTCTTTTCCAACAGGGAAGAAATTCTTTCCATTGTTTCATTGCTGTCTGTTGATTCAGTTATTTATGCTTCACCCAATAAGGTTTGTATCATTGCTTGTTTTCTACCAGTTTATGTTTAGGGTTTAAGTTAGCCATCAAATCAAATAGTTCACTGCTTTCACATTGCAAGTTCATTTATGAGTAGGATAAAATGTGAAAGTTGGTTTCAAAGTTTGTGTGAGTCTTCTTTACCTCTCAAAATTTTCCTAAAAGTCTTCAATTTATATATGAACTTTTATACCATCAGAAAGAACAAGCAGCACAGCGTTGGAAAAAGTTCACTTCATCAGACGGAGATCATATTATGTTGTTGACTATTTATAGAGCATTCAAAGGTGTGAAGGGTAATAAGGTGAGTTTATGTTCAGCATATGCCCTTACCCAGCAAATCTTGGCAACTTATATAGGAACCTTATGCTGGATTGATGGTATCTCTTCTGTATTTGCAATCTACTAAATGCCAAACGAAGTAGAATAATTTATGAAATAATTAACACAGTCATCATGACACTGTGTCATGTTTGCCCCCAACTGTTATATTTTGACCCAGTCACCTTGTTCAAGGAGACGCATTCATATTTCGATACTCTTCCATCTACAGGAATGGTGTCTCGAAAACTTCATACACTGTAGAAACATGAGGCAAGCAATTGAAATCAGAAAACAGCTAAGAGAGTTATGTGTGAAGGCCCAGCTGCCGTTACAGTCATGCGGTCGGAACACCTCCGCTATAAGGTATCGATGTGTTTCTAAACTGAACATGATCAAGTCTTTCTTTAGACAGTATGTACATCTTTCCTACCTGGTCATGACATACACTCAATCATTGTGTTTATTCCATACTATGCTCTACCAGTCTGTCTGCTAGAGGGCGTTAGATGGTTTTCATGGCATCATCTTTAACCTATGATAAGGCCATTCCAAGTGATACTTAAAAGATTTAACTGCTTTGAGTAACGCACCAATATATCCACCATCTGTCCTTCTGAAATATCTGTGGTGTTTTGTGACAGTAATTTTGAAGGAGATCCTGTAAACTTTTCTTCCAGTAATACTGATGTGAGAAACAGGATCTCCTCATCCTCTTCTCCAAAGTGTCCACCTAAAGCCATCCATCACTCATTGTACACTACCTCTCTGACTCTGCTCTTGATAATAATGTAACATCTGCATGTGTAGGCTGAGTTTAATGGCTACTACAATGATTTCATACTGTAGAATTGTTTACGTATCTACAAAAGATATTAAATGCCAGACCTTCTTCATATGGAGGAGGTTACCGTGGGGGATCACTGCAGCTTGATCTGAAACACTTCATAGCACTGCCAAGCACCCAAAAAGGAGCATTCTAAGGTAGTTTGGTCATAAATTTGGTAATCCAAAGTGTGTGTTTATAGTGTGTGCAACACTGCTGTTGGAAACTTAAAATAGTTCTTTGGTGTACACCTGAAGAGTCTTTTTGTATATCTTTGAAATGTCATGAGTAGTTTTGTTGTGTCTCTGACAATTGTAAGTTTTGCCGTCATGGTGATTTTTGTGTATGTATTAATGATGCCTAGCTTAAAAACATGACATCCCAATAGGGGAGACTAATGTTTGGTATGCAGGTGGGCCCTCCATTGTTGTTGATGGAGGTCAGTGCCTCATTGGTCATAGAGGGTCAGTCGTAGTCAACACGCTTAAACTTTGGATTCAAGATTTCAAGGGAATGGAATTTTGACTGATCTCATATATGTCAGATGTATTTTCCCACATTGTGTGAAAAGGCCATTGTTTAGGTTGTGTTTTAAAGACATTTTGGTCAGACATCATCAAGGAAACAAAGGTCTTTAAAAGACCTTTAAAAGGTCTTTAAAATAATATAAGTATCTAAGTGATAATCTAAATATAGGCCTCCAGTGATCCCATATTTAGTGTTGAGGTGAACTGAAGAATGTTGTTAAGTTTTGGTCAAGGGTCATTTCAGGTCAACTAGGGTCAAACTACATAATCTTTATAAATATGGTGTCTCAAGAAGGGAAATTTGGACAAATATGATCCATTGGTAGACTTTACAGAATGATAACATTCATTGTTCAAGTAGTGCTGTGTATGGTGGATGCTATTCTCTACCATACTCAGGGGTCATACAAAGTTCAGTTCTCGGTGTTTACCAGAGTTTATTAACTTTTTCTTTATTCCCTTCCACAAGTCAGTGTAGACGATAGATCACATTAGAAAAAGAAAATTCAGACATTGTTTTGTGGAAAAATTCCATAGTGCTACACCATTGGTTGATTCATGCTTAGCAAATATTTACATACGATGACATGTACAATTTATGTCATTCTGATTGGTCAACGTCATCACACATCCCATGATCCTCAGTTGTTCGGGATGGGTTTGAAGCGTCAGAGCCATGTGGCTACCAGGACTGTGGCTCCTAGGACTGGCAATCTGGTTGTCAAAGTGTAAACATCTCTCTCTGCACACTATGTAGGCCTGTGTCATTGTAACTCTACTCACTTTCCTCTTCCTTGTCATAGTCATGTAACTTAACTGCATGTGCCTTTCCCTCTGATTTAATCATCTTCGTTAACTTAGTTCAACATACTTATGTGCCAGTCAAATCAACAAATAAATGGAACTCTGATCCTTAAATCAAATCAGGCATCTCCCTGGATCTTCTCTTCTGATGTCTCTACTGTGACAGGAACTTCCTGTGTTGTTTACATCTAAACACCAGTCACTGGGGCAGTCATACCACGACTGCAAAAACCCCTTAAGCCTCATATTTGACTCTAGCATTAATTCCTTCCTACTTTGTAACCACATTTGTGTGTAATGTTTAAGCAGGGTCATATGGCATCAACTTTCTTTTCTCTAAGATAACAAAGGCCTTTGAAAGACTCTTAAACTTTATTTTCAACTTTCATCATCAACGTTATGTTTCTTTCAATGCATTGCTGCATTTTGGTTTCCATTTGAATGAGTAAACATCTTACAAACAAAAAACTTGATTACAATAATTACTGGATCATTGGTCAAAGTCACTTTTAACCACTTTTGTGGTTTGTTAGCCTTTCTTAGAATTGTATGTTAGACTTTAATGTGCAGTATCCAATGGCATAGGGAGTACAGATAGTAACACTTAGACTTACAATTGTCAGCTGTTTCGCCAGATTTAAATGAACATTATAAATAAGTCCACCCCTGAACTGGTTTCTCCCACCCCCCCATTTCCACCAACGCCCATGCATTGAACGAGTCAAAGGTCTAAAGATGCACAAGGAATGGAAAAGATCAGCATTCTGATTACTCTATGACTTAAAAAAGTTGCTGCTGCTTTACATGAGAGCACTGCATCATTATCTCATAAACGATTAAAAACTAGGCTGGTGTAGTGTAAGGGTATGAGTACTTGCAGGATGCTAGGATTGTATCATTAATGATATTATGCAGTGATTCTGTTACTATTAATGTTCATCACTTGCAGGAAATGTATGGTACAAGGAATGTTCATCAACACAGCAGAACTTCAAGTAGATGGCACATATTTGAGTGTAAGTGTAACAGTGTAGTTAGTACTGTTAAATTGTACTTTTCTGTGAACAGTATGTTTTATTTTTATTTTATCACTTTTCTATAAAAGTAGTAATCTCGCAAATGATTACTTCTTCACTCCTTCAAAGAAGGGGAGTCAGTTTGTTTTGTGGAATTTTCATAAACAAAATGAAACCAGGATTATCCATTGTCACTTTCTAAATGTCAGCATGTGTAATAATATAAATAACAACAACTTGAAAAGAAACAGACTGGTGAGAAGCCTTTTGTCCATGAAGAAACCAGTGAAGGACAGTGTATGTTCAAGCTTAAGCTTAAAGAGGAACTGTAGTGGGTGTTGTAATGTCAACCTACATTTGGGGAAAATTATTTACAAACAGTAATGACGGAAATGATGTTATTTTCGTATTTACTTCTCTCTAAACATAACGTTAAACTTTCCGCCATTGTTGAACAGTGTATCGACATTTTGAAAATGTATGACGTATCACATGCAACGCCAATACTACGTGATATGGTGCATGTGTGACATCACGATTACATTAATTGGCAACAACATGGCGACTTGCAGGTGAACAAAAAGTATATTCGTAAAAACTTCATATTTTCTGGACGTGAATTTATTGTATTACCCAATGGTGTCTTCTTATTTGAAAAACTCTACTTGAATAATCAGGACTATTTGGAAGGTTGTGCAACCGTTTTCCTTTAAGTGAGAATCACCTGTTACATGTGATATCGTTAATAGTAATGATCTTCTGTGTGATACCTAAGGCCACCCTGCCAAAACAGACTTTCTTTAATACCACATCTTCCATATTTAATTCATTTGTGTGCAGATCACATTTGAACTTTCTTGCTAATTATGCCAGTTTTTGTGATTCTTTCAGCTTGACAATAAACAACCAGTAACTATACATCCATCATCCTGTCTGTTTGACTGCAAGCCTTCCTATGTTCTCTACAATGAACTGGTACAAACATCTAAAAGCTACATGAGGTGAGTCTCCCTCTCTGCCATTCATTGAGGCAATCTGGTGTATTGTTAGATAACAATGTCAGCGATTCATTCCTGAACTACCTGTATACTTTGTATAACAACATGCTTGTAGCCATTAGCATTCAAGAGAAGAGGGAAATATGTTTGTTACTCTACAGATGGACCAGTTATGAGGAATAAGCCTTAAGATATCCATCATAGTTTGGGGAATTGTTTCTCAAAACAGACCAAAAAGGGGCAGTTCTTACCATTGGTGTAATAAACTTTTAGGTTGCCTACCCTACCCTCCTACCACAAAGAAAAACCTTTCACCTTAGCAACATGGAATGTCAACAGGTTGTGTGGTTTACAGCTGCACACTTTTGTTTTATGGCAATCCTCACAGCCAAGTGGTCATTCTGTTTCCCTTGGATCACCGCTCAATGGACCGGTTAGAATGATGTTCATGGAGAAGTACTACATGAAATTAATCACACTTGATGGGTTTACTTGGTGAATACTAACAGCTAATAATCAAAGCATTCCTAGATCACCGACTGAAACCAAAAACAATATTAAAACCTTTGCCACCATATGCATTACTTTTCAGGAATGTCTGCACAGTGGATTCAGAATGGTTGTATGAGGCTGCTCCAGATTACTTCAGGCAGCGGTTTTCAAAGAGATGAGATTTGACCACGTCCATTCACGTAAAATGGTGTTGCCAGTGGTTACGCTGTGATGAAAATGTACAATAGCCAAGTCGAATGATACTCTGCATTTTGTATGGAGTCATTACTGTTAAGAGAACAGGGCAGTGGCCTCTACAAACCTCAGCCATGTCTATGCAGAGAGTAAGGGTATATTGTACTCCAATGACCTTAAACTGTAGTCCACCTTACATCAATAGAAACTTGGTGGGTCAGTGAACATTATTAGTTGTGAATTGTGGTATTCTTTAAGTGACATGGGTCAGAATTATTCACTGGGTTTAGAGTGGTGAATACCAATGTATGACATGAGCATGACCTATCCCGGTATCATAGGGCCCATGTGCTGCAAGCCTGGTGGGTAATAGCCCAGAGAGGTGGCTGGCGATGGTCAAACATTCGTTTCACAGAGCCCAAAACTGAGGGACTGAAAGGAATTAGTCTTTAAAGCCAGGGGACGTTAGTTTTTCATAGCAATAAGCTTAACGAAACAACTTATCTGCCACCAGGGGTAGTGAAAACGTTGAATTGTCAAAGTGTTGCGAGAAAATTTGTCAATAGTCTTACACAAGAGTGTAGGTCTGATGTAAAGCTCAAAATTGATGGGTAAATACCCAAGTGTGACATAACAGGTCTCTGTGACTAATGACATCACAGATCAAGGCTCTCCTGTCACAACTATGAGAAACTACTATTAGAATAATCCCCATGTGTACTGTCCTGAGGATTTTAAAATGCTGTTAGTGTTAAGGCAGTAACTATTTGACAAACTGTGGGGATATATCCCTCTCATAGGCCATAGTTACAATGAACTTTAACCTTGGTAAGTAGTCATAGCATGTAATATGGTAATCAAATTGTGATGTAAATTTACGTAGTATTAACACACCATATTACGTTTTCCCATCTCATGATGCAGTACTTTAACCAATGCAAGCATACCCTTCAGTGAGTTAACCAATGCAAGCATATCTTTCAGTGAGTTTACATCTGACATTTTTTACCAGTTTTGATTTGGCTTTGCTACATTTATGTTCATATTCTTCTTGCTTTGAGGGCCCAGAGTAACATTACACACAGATGAAGGAGACTGTGAGACAAACACCAAAATTGGTTAAGAATTTTGTGCAGTTGTAAAGATAATCACTATAGCTCCTGTTTGGCTAATAAAGCTGGCAAACATTAGAGCAGCTTTTACTCATTTGTGTTCTTTACATTCATTTTTCAGATTTCTATAAATGTGGGCATAAAGGTGCACATAATAAAATGTGTACAAGAGCCTGAATGGGGGAACGATGAAACTCAATGATCTTGTTAAGCATCACAGAATTAAGAATTGTCGTTGCTCTAAACTAAGTTCTTCACCAAAAGATCAGTTTTACTGTGTTGGATGTATCTGTCCTTTTAAGAAACAATGGCAATATGGTATTATGCAATTATGGTATCATTTTGAACTTTTTTACGTAGGTCAGTAGTCCCCATCGCTAAAGATAGTGTAATTGTACTTGAAGACATGTATCTTCGATGATGTTTGTCGCACCGTTGTGATGTGATATCTGAAACTTCTGTCTAGTGCTGCTGAATCACACATTGAGTAATCAAAAGCAGGTGTACAAAATTAAGTGAGTAGACAGCAAGCAAACATCACTTAAGGTAATAATTGCCCTGACATAGAGTTTGTTTAAAGCAGGCAGCTTACCATCAGATAAAATTACAACAGAATTACAAGCAATAGGAATCAGGTGACCTTGATAAACAAATAAAAAAATGTTTCATTTAAGGGTGTATTCCAATAATATGCCACTGATACTATGTACCACATCTTGTTTTCCATTATGCTTAATTCTCTGCAGGAAGTTGTTTAACACATTCTCTGAAGTAATTGCCATCTTTTCTTCTTTTTTGTGTTGAGTTCTTCAACAGGGGTATTTTGCCTGGTTTCTTGCTTTACCATAGTAAACATGATACACCACTTGTTACATCAATTTAATGAATAACGCATTTAGTTTGTTTCTTAGTAAGACCGTAAATTTACCTTTCAGGTTTGGGTTGAGGTTGCCACATGACCATTTGCACCATAACAACTCACCCCACCCCAGTGATTCAAATATAAACTAGTAATTCCTTAAAAACTTGAATACGAACTTCCTCCTTAAAGGAACTTCAACATACACTCCTTCCCTCAGTAATTTGAATATTTTGGATTGATTTGTGAATATGTACTACCTAGTAACTTGAAAATGGATGACTTCCCTTGATAACTAGGAACTGCCTCCTCCAGAAACTTAAATGCACTGCTAGTAACTTTATGGACTAATCCCATTCAACATTATAAGTGATATTTAATACCTCTGAGTGCACATACAACATGGTGACTGATAAGTTTGTGCAACTCCTTTATGTAATGTTCTGCAAAATAGGGATGGATCAAAATTCTAGATACATCAATATCTTGTGAAAAATTTGTACGAATTATCAGTAATAAAGTATACTTAAATGAAATTTGGGTTTTATTAACTACATGAAACTCTAGCTAAAGAAATGGTTCCAGTTATCTGTTATTCAGTTTAAGATGCCGCGAAACATAAAACACACGAAAGGCAGAAACTTATCACCCCAAGCTATATTTTTGACTTCCTGATAGCAGAATTCATAACTGGTTCTACTCTTTGATTGACAGCAAATTCGAATGATGCAGAGTAGTTCGTATTACACAGCGTACACAAGGGATCATTGTCTTGATTACACATGTGGAGGAATTTTAGACAGGCTGTGGGAGAGACTAAATGGAAGTGGTTGGGAGAATTGGGACTGTCTGGGGTGACTCAAATGAGTTTTGATCTGTAAGTACTTTTCATTGGAACTCTTGGAATAATTCATTTATAAATCTTTTACCTAGCCTAATATATATCAGACTATTATCAAATCCATTTGATGTATGTTGCATTATTTTATTTCATTTACAAGGAACTTTCACACAAGCGACCTCAAATTGTCAAATAATTTTTAAGTCAACCATATGTATCATTTTAACGAGCATTCATGAATTAAATTACTCAGAACTTGGAACTCAGCACTGGATCAATCACATTAAATTATGTTGTGTGGCATACGGGATAATGTGATAACAATACTTCCTTGGAATGGAGTTGGTGAATGGAAAGAGTAAATAGTCTATAAATAATGGTGCTGTATGTAAACTTGGAAATGGAATGCACAACTTTCAAGGTGAAACGGCAGAAATGAACTACAACTAACTGGTGAAGACAATGATGCCATCAAGTTTCATTAACAAAAAAACTGAAGAAAAATGGTAAAAGCATAAAATCTACAAAGCATACAATCTACGAGTTATGGTAGCCATTATAACAAGACTTTCCATGAAGGCAGCTTCAGAACTGAAACATTAATGGTAACAGAATACAGTCCTTGTTAAACAAATTTTGTCTTCATGAAATGACATTTAATCAAGTATGCGCTGTAATGTAGTCTCCATCCACACAAAATCCTGTAATGTCTGTATCAACTCAAGACAAGTCATTAAAATAAACAAACATGTATTGTTTCTGCTAGGCCACTATGATAGGTCACTATGATAGGCCACAATTTTGATACAGTGACTTGACAATTTGACACATTGATTTTCGTGGGAAATAGAACAAAAAACAAACATTGTGATTCCTAAATTTGATGCTGTGTGAGCAACAATGTGTGCCCCATCTGTGTGCACAGTTCCATGAAAATGAAATTTACAGTGAGTCAAAAATTCTCATGTCAAGGGTATTCACACAATGGATAATGTCTTAGTAGAAACACTGACAAACACATTCTCAGTATTTCTACTGGTGACTATGTGAAAGCAATGCCTTAGCCCAATTAAACTGTTTCAGTTATCTAACTGTTCCACAGCCTGTTTATCTCTCTCTGTTTCAACATATTCAAAATCTGCTTTCATGTCCTCTTCGCTGAGTCGCTCCATGGTGATGTCATCATAGGGGGTGCTAAGACCAGACCCTTGGCCGTCATCTAACACTATACCGAGTTCCTCATCAAGGCTAGAGGCAAACATGGCACTCTTGATGTAGGGGTCTACATCTTGAAGACTTAGGCTTGAAATTCGACCATCCGCTGTGGAAGAAAGATCATTTATTTTAATCTGTGAGCAAGACAACCATAAAATCAAAGAAAGGACTGTGATTCCATGCCAGGGATTACGAAAAACTAAGGAAAACAAACATACCAATTTTGAAGTACAGGTGCCATACCCTTCTTGAGATAACATGTCTACAAGATTTTCAGGCAATGACTTCTCCTGATCTCATGTGACCAACATAAAAAATGACAGCATTCACCAACTTCACCTACAGTACTCATCAAGAACTGTCAGTGTTTGCAGAACACTTCCAGCAACATTCAGTTGCTCCTGTATCATCCTTAATAGGTTTTCAGACTTCAACCTCTGGTGACCTCAGAAGGTTCAAATGACCTTTGATGTCCATGAAAATCTTTAGGGATCATCTCCTTACAATGGACAACCCTCAAATAATGTTCAAAGTTCCAGCCCTTATTGAGATACCATGCCTGTGCACAATGTTTTCAAACTATAGCCTCATGTGACCTTTGACCTCCCAAAACTTGACAGAGATCATCTACTTATCAAGGCTACCAATCTTAAGAGATTGAAGTTCTACCAACATTCAGTTGCTAAGATGTCTTCCTTAGTAGGTTTTCTGACTTTAACCCCTGTTGACCTAAAGTGACATTTGACCTGAATATAAAAAAAAATCATCTACTCACAATGGACTTCCCACACACCAACTTTGACGTCCAAGCAACTTTCCCTTCGTGAGATATCGTGTTTACAAGCCAAGGCATCACACACATACAAGAGCACACACATGCCATTAGCATCACATAGATTCCTTACCTGCCTTTGTTAAGGAATCAAAAGTGGTAATATATGGTAATGTCCCCCAAGTAACATCATCAAAAAATTACAGGCATACAAGGCCTGGGCAAGTTTGATAAAACTAACATAACTACCAACATTGGGTTTTAATCCAGTGATGATGTACTTTTGGCAAGGTTGCAGTTGCGATGCGCGGTGCAGGGTGGCCCTGCCTGTGACTAGTAATTCCTGTGTGTGATTCGTGATCACTTTACATATCCCCCCTCCCCCCTCTGCACTTTTCAAGATTTAGTAAACATGTGAGAGAAGGGGCCTTTTGAGTTAACATTTAAAGACTTTGTGAGTATGGTACTTTCCCAATATACTTACAGTGCCTAGGGTACAGTTCCCTGGACCACTGCTGATGCATTGCCCCTAAACCCCACTAAGAGGCACTGGTATGAGCCTCTGGATCCCACCATATGTGACTGGTTCAGTTTGCTTGGATCCCAGCACTAAATTTGTCTAGCTACAAACCTAACTCCAGTTAATGACAATAAATCTACCAAGTAATTGAACCTCTGTCCTACTATCATCCCATTTCACACTGGAAATCAAGAGTTTCAGTACTATTGGAATTACAATGTCACATAATCAAACAGATCTGGTTATTACTATGTTACAGGAAAAATTCAAGATCTGCGTTTCCTACTTTCAAAATGTCTACATTGTTTTACAAGCAAGTGATAAACTAGTAACATGTTCTCAAAATATTTTCAAGAGGGCTGGTTGATTGCGAAGCATACAGGTGTTGCCAAATATTGGTCACGGCCTCTGTGTCAGTGTGCAATAATGAAAAGAAAAACATCATGCCAATCAAGAAGACTTTCATTCATGTTCCATTCTTGTTGTTCGTATACTGGAAAAAGACTATTGATAGGTGATGATGTTGCGCTTTGCTTTGCTTGAAGTTTAAATGAAGTCTCCACAAACAAAAAATTTCACATAATATAGGAGATTCTTTACGGTTCTATCAGTTAAACATAACTATTTTACCAGAGGAAGCTTCCTTTGATGAGAAAAAACACTTTGAAAGTGGGGCTTCAGCACGAGCTTGAAAATGTGTGACGTAGAACCGACAAAAACTGTTTTCCATTTTGGCACTCTTCCTGTTTTTGGCAAGGTCTTGGACGTGCAAACTCTTTCGTTCAGAGATAAAGAAAACCCTATGAATGTCTACATTTAGTATTAAAGATACCTTCAGTAAGATACATTCCGTAAGATACTAACCTACTAAGCACATGAAACGAGTGGAGCTGTTATTGTGATGGACATAAAATTTAATTGCTTCTTATACTTTAAGACCCACCAAACCAAGCAAAGGTAAGCTGCGTAATTAGCTCAAAGGTATGTCTATCCTTTATTCTTCGGTACCAGTTCAATATCATTCACAGACGAACCTCATTTGAGTCAACTAATCCTTAAACAATTAGGTAGCTCTGAACAATGCTTTCAAAGGTAGGTCTATGCTACTCACTGGTGAAACAAGGTTTTATCAACAATTGAGAGATCAGACCAGTACTATAACCCAGAGCTTGAGCTAAAAATCGAAGGCAATGTTCAATCTAGATCTGCCGGTACTACGTCACAAATGATTGAGCTAGCAACAGGCTCGTACCTCGAATATTTACTAAAATAATTCATTTTGCAAATTCTTTGAGATATTTCCTCAAAATGAGAATGATGACTTATCTACAATAATGTTTGCATCTTTTTAAGAAACATAAGAAGCAAAGGTAGAGAATTCCTTTAATACCTCTTTCTTTGTGCAACTGGTGTCTGACAGTGGCATTTTATTTTCATCATTATCAAACATTACATTAGGCCTGCACTGAAATAGCGATAAGGCTAGCCTATTGTCAACACCCTTTCAGAGGCTAAGCTTTATAGGGGGCCATATTATTTTGAAGGGGGACAATAAATCAGTTTAAATACTGACTATCAGTCTTTTGATCCTCTCACCTGAGATCCTACCAGATTGTGATGCTAATTCCCAGGTCAATTCCTCCAGTGTTTCTTCATCTGCTACATCCTGCCTCTCATTTCCGTTATCATCATCGTACCTTTCAAAGTTATCACCCTCTATCTCTATGCGACTATCGCTCCTTGGTGGCTCCTCTCTGGGTCTGCCAGAAGACGAAGCCGTACGTCTTTGGTTTTTCTGGATTCCACCCATTTTGTCAGTTTGATGAGGAGGGTGAGGCTGCTGACTTAAAACCCATGAGATGGTCTGGTTATCTACTTTCTTTTCTCTTTTACTTCCTGATTGCTTTCTCCTTGATTGGGATGATCCCCCTCTACCTTCTTTAGCTTGTTTGGGAGGTGAAGGAGTATACATCACTGGTTCATTGATTGATAGGCTGCTAGATGGACGCCATATTCCTGGACCTGGGGGTATTTAATAGTAACGTCAAACTTGAATAAAACAAGATCCTATCTGTGATGCAGACAGACTCAATCCTCTACAAAGTCTTCATTCCTCTCTACGATTATTTCATCCTCATAATATGAAATACATTAAACTAGAGCGAGGAACGAGAGTGAGAAATAAAAATAAGAATATGTGTGTAAGAAATGAAAGCAAGGAATGACAACTAAACATTAAAGGTGACCATGCAGTCTGAAATAAGCAGTCAAACTATTACAGATTTGATTTTGAAGTAGTTTAATAGCTTTTATTTTAATAAGCTCAAACAAATGGAATATTTAGGTGTTTGAGTGGAGCATATGACAGTCACTGACATTGGCAAGTAACTAAGGTAAAATACCTTTGGGCAGTATTTGTTTGCTGTGTGTACTATAGTTAAACCGTCAGTCAAAACATTCTAAATTTACCATCCTCCTCCTTTAACCTACTGGTCAAAACTGCAGAGAGTTGATTGTGATCATTAAATGCTGACATTTGATATTTTGTGGCAATTAGGGCAGTTTTACACTAATGACGAGACTTTTTATAGACTACTGATAGATTTACCTTGATAATTACATTTCTCCATCTCAATTGACGACTGCTTCTCTCTGGACTCCTCCTTGTTTTCCTTCTCATCCTCATCACCTAGTCCAGCTTTGAAGAACTTTTCAAGGCCATCTGTATACTTGTGCAGTCCACTTTGTTTGACCTCTGCCTTAACCAACCTTTTCAAATCATCTGAAGGAGTTTTAGTCAACCCTCGTTGGGTACCCCTCGCGGAGTAAGCCCGATTTACGCCAGACTCACTGCAATCACCTAATTTTGAGTTACTAGCATCTGACAAGTTCTCAGCCATTTTTGAAAGTACTAATTCATCAGTTTCAGATTTCCTGGAATCCGGTTTTATGTTTTCACCTTTTTCGGTCCATTCCTTTGAATTTTCATCTTCTGCTTCTAACACGGACTGATCACCAGTTTTTAATGGAACCTCTTCTTTTCCTGTAATTTGTACTATCTGGCATTCCCTGGTGCTACTACTTGTATTTGAGCTGTCTGATATTGGCAGAGTAGATGCTTCCTGTACACTGTATACTGATTCCACTTCAATGTCTTTCCCGATTACCTGTTAAAATGACAACAGTCACATTGATTCATCTTAAAGGAACTTATCACTTTTACGTCTACAACATAAAACATACACTACAATGTTTGCAACAGGTACCTAAAGTCAGTTCAGGTACCTGAGCACTTGGCTATGAGTTTGTTGTGAGGTCATAGTACAACATTTTGCTTTGCACATTAATGTAACACCATGTATCTTATGTAACAGCATGATGATGAAGTGTTCTTAGTTAGGCATACATGTTGAATTTTGTAATATGCACAGTGTACAATGTACATTAGTGAAACTTAAGATCTGCGTAGGTAATTTCATTAAACTGTTCAAATTATAAAAACAAGAATAATAATAACCAACATACTAGTATGTTGAGGGCCAATCAATGCTAACACACTGACATGTTGAAATGTTTATCCTACCAACATGTGAGTAACTCAATGGTCTATCCATGCTAGCATTCCAACCTCTTTAGTCTGTACATCCATGGTAATATATATATTCATGTGTCTGGTATATATTAGCAATAGCAACATTATTTTACCTCATCCTTCAGTTCTGTTATCACTAATTGACTCTGCGATCTTTGGAATACTTCATAATTTGACATGGAATAGGAAGTCTTGACCCCGCTGTTGAAGATTCCTACACATCTTTCATGTTCCTCCTGCATTTCACTGCTTAGTTCTTGAGACACAAACAAAAGAGGATACATATTAAAACTATATAGATAACGGTACCATAAAAACATGGCAGAGACAAATGGTAATGAAAAAATAAGATCATGTACTCAGCAAGGCAGAAGAAACTCACAATGAAAATTCCTAACAAGGGCATTGACTCAACAGACTTTCTGCTTAGTATTGCAAAATAATAATGACGAAATCTGGGTAATATTCAAATATTTCTGCTTAATGTATCATCGACAAGAAATTCAATGCAAAAGTGTCTCTTTCTTGTAACTTACCCAAATTGTCGTCAAATCCATTAATGTGTTCCACATTTTCATTTCTTGGTGAGATATGATTGACCACTCTTGGAGATGTAGGAGATGGTGACAGACCTGGAATCTCTGTCCTCCGATGCTTCTTTAGGAGAAGCTTGTCTGCATAGCTCAGGGAGGAGTCACTGAATTTGATGTCGACGAGCTTCTGGTCAGTTTTGTCTGCAACACTTGTATCACCTACCCCCATATCATGAACTGTAAGAATACAATATATCAAACTTGTTCATTTCTTTGAGTACAAGTAGCTTGATGCTTCACATATTAAGCTCTCTTGAATATTTTATTACTTGATGGTCTTGACCTTCCACCTCCACGTGATCAAGTTCTTTCACACATGTAATACACCTGCCCACCAAACATTAATCTCAAGTTTCACTTCTTGCGATACCTTATTCACAAATGTTTCTTTACAATTTAACCCTTGGTGATCCTAAGTGACCTTTGACCTCCACAAAATATTGGACTTATGGCACTCATGGACCAAAACATACCATATATACAATCTGTCTTAGCTTCCCTCAATTGAAACTGTTTGGAATGTTTTCATAATTTGGTGAATGTTGAACACAATGTTATATATGTGTTGATTTTTGGGGGGGTTTGCAGTTGTGGTGTGACTGCCCCCGTCAGCGGATATCCTGGCCGTTATGATACAGAAAGTTCCCCCTACAACAGAGACAGCCCCCTAGTCTTCACAGAAGGTCTGTAATGTGTTAAAATCATGTCTCGAGAAAACCCTTTCTGCATGACAGAAGATGAGGTGATATCGAGACATACCATAATGGTTAGGGTTTGTTTCTTTGATGAAGCCTTATCATGTATGATATCATGTGAAGATTAGCTAGAGACAGAGGGATGAAGGTCCAGAGAGATATCAAGTTGATTTTGTTGATTTGAGTTTCATTATTTCATGATTCGACTGGCACACAGAAATTAATGACAATTAGTTGACGATGGTGAATGAAATCGGAGAGTGGTATA
The DNA here is from genome assembly GCA_021234535.1 of Stichopus chloronotus. Classification (NCBI taxonomy): domain Eukaryota; kingdom Metazoa; phylum Echinodermata; class Holothuroidea; order Aspidochirotida; family Stichopodidae; genus Stichopus; species Stichopus chloronotus. The sequence continues at coordinate 1,369,472 of CM037831.1, forward strand.
CAGTTAAGTTACATAACGTTGAAGAAAGGGAGAGAAATGATACGATGACACAGGCCTACATGGTGTACAGAGACAGATAGAAGTTACAGTACGACGACACAATCACCAGTGTGGAGCCTCGTGGCTGAATCGACGTTTCCAACTACGCCAAACCGCTGAGGATCACGAGATAGGTGCTGGTGTTGACCAATCAGAATCATAGAATCTATATGCAAATTGTTGCCACCCATCATTAACCAACCATGTCATTATTGTGAAATCTCTCCAAGTATCAGTGTTTGCCCAACCCATTTCTAATGTTTTTATTGCTGAAGGGAATAAAGAAAAGGTTGATAAACTCGGTCAAACTCTACGTGAACCTGAACTTTGCATAAACTCTGGTGTATGGTAGTGCATAACCTTCACTATATATAACAATAACTTACCTTTAAACTCACTTCATCAAATTACAAGTTTCTCACACAAAATGTAGTTAATCTATATACCAAGTATGAGATTAATCCAGGTCAGAACACATCTACAATCTGAGTGGAAGTAGCCATGTCTAAGCATATTCTGCAGACAGCTCTCCAAGGTATATGTAACCTTAAACAAAATGGTCATCCATGGCAAAATTGTTTATCTTGATTGGCCTTGGCCAACATTACAAATAATATATTTCCTCCTCTCAGTGGGAGTCACGTACATACCAAGTATGTGATTATGAACACACGGTTTTCATAGTTTGCCCTGTTGACCTTAAGCTTATCTTTGCAGCACCAACACGCTTCTTGTACAAAATTGTACGACAGCATTCCTGCAAACCCAAGATTCTGCCCCGTTATACTTCCAGGATGCATTTCTGTTTCTCCTCATTTGATCTTCATACACAGAGTAAATCTACCTAACCACAGACATATTGTCTCATAATTTAGGCCGGTTTATTTCCTTTGAGACTCTGCAGGGGACTGCATTCCCATATTGATATTTATTAACACCTTTGGTTTTGAAGAGTGGAGGGAGGAAGATTTACTCCATTGCAACCACTTTTGTTGATTTAAAAAAAAAGAACTACCCAGAGAGGTCTCTGAAGATCTAAATTGAGCTCTTTTTAGTTGCTTGGTCCAACATGGCAGTGACACTGCAGTTGGCAAGTAACTAGGTTTGGCTGATCTTCTCACTCTATATATTAGTTACATAATAAGGGGTGGGTGGTGGGATAATGCTTGACCAACAAAGAGAGAAAGTTTAAGTATAAACCTGCACATTAAATGTGGAATCTTTGGAGATAGCTTGTTTACAATTGCTTCAGTTTTTGATCTCTTACCCCAAAATGAATAGACTGTCTCTACTAGATGTACAGTAGTTCATCTATATCATAAATATGAGAAGCGACCTTTGACTTCCACCAAGAAAGTTATGTGCTAACTTTCGTTCACCTATGAACTAAACCTGACATTTGCCTTGGTTAAGAAACAGATACAGTATCAGTTGAAGTCACATTTAAACAACATATCTGATGTTTTCTGCACATAGAGGGGGAGACATGTGGGATTATTTTATGCTTTCTAATGTCAGCCAATAAGAAGGGATAATATATTATTAAACATGTATTTCCATCCAGGTAATCATCACCTGTTGGTCGTGGCTCTGTCGTGCTTCCCTCCGACATCGAGTCTCTCTCTCCGTCTTGTTTTTTACTGTTCCTCCACTCAGCGAGGGCAGCAGCGAAAGAAGCTGCACTTTGTTCTTCATTGTATTCTCCTTCCAGCAATGACCCCCCATCAGGAGATGGATCCTAAAACAAGAGTTATGAAAGACTCATCTCATGGTACATGGTACATACCATCAGATAAAAAAGTCATGTACTCATGCTCACATAAACCATGTACAAAAATAGGTGATGAAATTCCAAATGTTTCATTAAATTGTAAGCACTCACTTTACATAAATTTAAAACTAGGTAGCATCTACCAATAGTTTCTTTTAAAATGAGAATCAGCTTTGATATTTCTGGGGGTTTTTTTTGGGGGGAGGGGTTTTATAATGCAAAAATTCACTTCATGTAACCATTTTTTTCAAAACACAAATTTTAACAAAATAGGTCATATAATGGCAGTGTGCTTAGTCATAAGAGCAGCAAGAACTGGCATCCACACTTTTTACAGAGATATAAACTATATTAATTATATGTTGGTTGAGTGCAGTTTTATACAAGTTGTAATGCAGTCGTTCAATTAAAGTTTAAAGAGTTCATAATTAATCAGATGCAACTGTCACAGTTTCTGCAATGTAACTGAAACTTATACACAAGCTCAAGAAGATGTAAAGTATGATCTTTTCAGAAATGAAAATTTCAATAAGATTGTATTAAAACAGTAAAGCTGCACAATCTCAGTATCAAATCATAAATGAGTGACTTCCTTTCAATCTTTGTAATATTCTGAACCTAAGCTGAAATGTAGCTTGCTTAAACTACCTTCATAAGGAGCTGTAATTTCAGTACTAACCACCGTAACTATATCTACAAAACCACTAAAATATTGAGATAAATGTTATAAGATATCTCTGTAGTCTTGATATAAGGACTTACCTGACGGCTGCTAACTGTAAGGACTTTGGTTTGGCCTCCTTGAGCATGGCTACTGGAACCACTGGTGCTCTTTGGTGTTTCTGGTCTTTGATTCACAATAACTTTGTTATTGTTTGATTCATTACTAAAGAAAGGAATGATCCAAACTTAGACTGACAAGAATCAAGACAGTGATATATAGTAAGAATTAATTCCTTAAAAGGACTATTTATAGGATCTTTCTAGATATTAAAGCAAACACAGGTTAATCACAGGTTAATCTTTATTATCCTCTCTACAGCAAAAACAAATACAAAATAATAAATCACGAGCATCTCTCGTGCATACATTAGTTGGTAGGAGGTTATGTATGAAATGTTGTGTCTCTATCTGTACACGGAATACGACAGCAGTTAGGGACTACTCTTATCCAGGGACTGGGTTTCAGGCATCACCTGCAACAAATTGAAATGACTGCTATCACAGAGACAGGGTACACATTGTTATCGATTCCTGCATCCTTTCTTACTGTCTTGTAGCCAGTGGCGGTGCTACGGGAGGCATGAGGGGGCATTTGCCCCTTCAGATTGTTTCCTTGCCCCCCAGTTGCCCCCCCAGTTGCTCTACCCTTCCCAATCAGATCTTGCACTCATCCAAAATTAATCACAAAACTATGTATTGGCATTGGACTGAATAAGAACAGCTTCCGGGGAACCATGATTGATTAATGCCTAATTTATGTTAAACAGGCTGCCAGTAGGCCTATTCATATCAAGCCCGTAGCCACTTCAACAGTAGGCCAGCCTGGTCAGACCAATTTTCTCTGGAATGTTTACCGTCCAGCATAAGGGAAGGGTGGGTAGGTGGTTGTTTTCCTAAATACTAGGAATGTCGTTTTCCTAAATATAGGAATTGAATGGAAGTGTATGTAGCCTATGTGTGTGGGTATGTGTGTGCACTCGGTGGTACCGCGTAAATGTGAAATGGTACTCCCAAAGAAAAAAGTTGGGAACCTTGGAGTACGGTCAACCGAAAAAATAAATAATATAAAAATAAATAATATACCTCTCTTGGGGCTTAATTTTCCACCCAGAGATATGCTGAAAACTCAGAGCTTCAGGGGGCTTCGCCCCTGGACCCCCACCGGGACTTTGTCCCTGGACCCCACCAGGGGCCCTAAGGCGGGCCCCTGGACTCCACCCGCAAGGTCTCGCACTTCGCGCTCGGTTTCGCGCTGCGTGCGAAAATCTTTGCCCCCCAACATTTTCCTCTGCCCTCAGTTTGCCCCCCCAAGTCTGACATCCTGGCGCTGCCACTGCTTGTAGCCATCCACCAAGAGAATCACAGTTTCACATCCTTCATTCAAAAATACAAAATTTGAAATAAAAATGGATATCATCCACAAGCTTACGACACAATTCTCAAATTTGATATTTAACAGAAGATCTGACCGCTCAGGTTAGACTCAGTAAGAGCAAACCAGATTCTTCATAACCACTTACAAAATTTGACTTTACTGGCACGTAACAACAACGAAAAAAATGAAAGCTGCTTGTACCAGATATTTGTAGACTTTGTTGTTTACTGTGGTCTTTCAGTTAAAAGTATTTCTATACAAATGACTCACCCAGATGAGTTTGTGGGACTTTCCAATAAGGAATGATATGGCACAGAGCGGTGGTTCTTCAGAGCTCCTTTTAGATGAAACTTGGCAAAGCATGTTGTACAATAATTTTCACCACATTCCATGCAAGTCTGAAACAAAGTACAAACTTGTTGCCAGATTAAACATTAAAATAGCAGTCTTGACAAAAATGTGAACTTGACACAGGTTCAGAACGAAAGCATTGTATGGTGTAAAGCCGTAACTGGTCTCCCTATTACCATTTTTGCTATTGGTTTGAAAAGGTGTCGCTAACTAGTGCCAAACTGAGATCCAAAGAGGTCTGTGTCTTGCCCAAGTTTGCAAACAAACAAACCTTCCAATATTTATAAGCCTGTTACTAGTCTTTTTTCATCTTTTCTTCTCACGGATAATCTCTACATCCCTCTCCCACCCTAGGGACTTTGGTCCCTTTTATCCAATGAAAGCTGCAAAAGGTGAAGAGATGATGTAGCACAGCTCCTAACACATGATCATCCCTCCAACCCCCCCTCCCCCTCTTCCTGCAAGCATGTCCCATAAGCCCAATAAAAGCTAATGCATAATGCCAGGACTGACACACTAGCTGTGACTCTGTGCTGGTCAATGACATCGGTAACAGGGTAACTTTATGCTGTTCGACTATGTATTTACATCTATCAACCAATCTCAGTAACAGACTAACTTCATGTTGTTTCTCACTACTAAGCAATGACTAATTCCACAGGGTAACATGGCCATGAGACCAAAATGCTAGATGTGCTAGATGTGCTACTGAGCAATCTGTTAAAACTGTTGAAAGCTTGAAGGTTGTGTGACATGTGTCTAAATGTTAAACATAGACCACCAAATATAGTGGATTCATATCACACTGAAATTGGATCAAGAATCTTTCATTGAATTTAGCCCTCAAGAAATGATCTGTTTCAGTGTACAATTAGAAAATACCTACAAAGTAATTACCACTTTTTTAATATGGACACCAGTTTGTCCATTAAACCTTTAACCGCAGTCTATGTAGAGTCATTTCTGGAACTGTTTAGTTTCCTTTACAAAGCTGAACTCACCAAAGATACTGGCTTAGATTCACACTGGCCACAAGCAGGACCTTTAAAGCTCTTTCTCCCTGGCATAGAATCTCCAGATGAAAGTCCATTGGTAGCTTTGGGCCTCTCTGGTATATCTATGTAGACAGTTATAAATAACTTTTTCTTTAATTTCTTGTTTAAAATACTCAAGCCTCATGCCACCTTAATCTACAAATACAATATTTGAAGATTTAGAATGTTTGCACTCAACCAAAACCATCAATTTGTTCATGATTTGGGTTTGAAACACCAAACAGAATATAGCATAGTTGGCATGTATCATTAAATGTTAACTGTAGTGAATGTATATATAGGGTTCATCTTGACTGTCCATGCACCTCGGATGAAAGCATTGTTCTGGGTGAGCTAATTGTGTAAGGATTTGTTGCCTTAAATGATGTTGCAAGGTGAATGATATTGAAATGGAATCACCTAAGAAAGGAATAAAATACCTTTGAGCTAATTGAGCAGCTTATCTTCACTCAATTTGGTGGGTCTTGAAGTATTAACAACAATTAAATAATACACACACCTGGGTTCTAACATTCTTCTTTTGTACTTTATGCTGAAGTTGAGAATACACACAACTGAGTTGAAAACTTCATTAATACTCTGCCCTTTATTTACACACTTCAATCACAGCAAATTGAAAGAAGAGTTTCAAAAAGTTACGGCCTAGGGCCCACCAATCCAAACAAAGGATCAAAACATCAACAATTTATAAAAGTACCATGTGCAATGCTATAGGGGAAAATCTACATTTTCCAGGTTTCAGGCACTTTTTTGGTCAATAATTTGCAAAAATGTATATATTTTCTTCACACCTTAACTGGTAACATCTTTTGCTTACATGAAACATGATGTGGAACTTTGATACACATTGACAATGGATCAAGACCCTGACATTATTTCAAAAGAATATCAGAATGTCCAGCTAGCATGACAATATCCCTCTCTATATGTGTAATTTATTGAGAAAAAAAAGGCCAGAATAACACAATAAATGCTTACCCAAAGGTGCATCCTTGAGAACCTTCACTCTCCTGACCTGTAGCATTAGCAATAGTAATAATAAGTTAGCTTACACAGCACATACAATGTGAGACGTGAGATCAATAAAAACATTGTTACTAATGATTAAAAAAACACCTACAGCCATATGACAGTGATTTCAGTCACCAGTAAGTAAACATCACTATACCTTATGATTAATCCCAAGTATTACCCCAGATTCCTACTTCAAGAGAGGTCCTGCCTAGACCAATAACAGGTACTTGTCTCCACGTAAGGTCTCGACTTGTCGGGTAGCTCAGAATTAACTAATAACCAACACAATGGAAGTTCTGAATCTCAAAGGGCTTATAATGCACAGTCAGGCTGCAAAGTGCTACAGAACATGGCATGTTCTCAGGACTTGGTAACTGAGATGCTAGACATTTGTACAGAGTAAAGAATATAGAGTACAATAATTGATGAATATGCATGAATGTCTGACAAACACTGATGCCTGGTAATAACTCTTCACATATTAGGCATCTTTTTACCTGAATGTGTGCACAACAAATTTCATCATAGTTTTATATATGATTACTAGAATGGGAAGAATGCTGGTAGGTAGTAGCACCATCACACAAATATGCCAGTAGCTACACAGGCAAATATGCTAATAGTCCAATCAGGGGAACTATGCTAGTAGCCCCATCAGATAAGTATGCTAAGACCAAAACATGGAACTATGCCGGTAGCCCCATCAGACAAGTATGCTAAGACCAAAAAGGGAATCATGCTGATAGTCACACCAAGGAACTGCGCTCATAGCTCCACTAGGGAATTGTGATGGTAGCCCCACCAGGAAACTATGCTGGTGAGCCCCATCAGACAAATATGCTGGTAGCCACGACATGAACTTCCACTGATAGTCCCACCAAGGAACTATGTTGGAAGCCATACCAGGTAACTATGCTGGTAGTCCCACCAAGGAACTATGTTGGTAGCCATACCAGGTAACTATGCTGGTAGTCACACCAGGGAACTATGCTAGTGGTCACACCAGGGAACTATGCAGGTAGTCACACCAGGGAACTATGCTAGCAGTCACGCTAGGAAACATTAGCCCCATTATAGAAATATGCCTTGAAGTGATCATCTAGGTTATTTTCTCAACTACCTTATTTTTCTCGGATGGTCTGCTTGGTTTCTGCGGTCTTTGCTTGCCTTGTGCTAGGAGTTCAGAGCCATGAGCAGTAAGGGTTCCCGATGTCTTCCCTGAGGCCCAGATATTGCCACGACCCTGTGCCCTGTTTGCAGTAAAAAATGATGATGATGATGCATGTGCAGTGAGTTACAAGCTAGATTTTACTGACATCATAAACCAATATGAGCAACTATGTAATAGACATGAATGGTCATATCAGGTAATATTAAATACAAACTACAAACATTGGCTTTAAAGGGTTTACTTTAAATGTGTGACATAATATCTGTCTGTCTGTAATACTGACTGTCTTTCCTGTTTTTCTCTGTTCAGTGTCATTTTGAGTTCATTCAGCTTCTCCTCCATTCTTCGACTGTCGATCTCCAACTGTTGAGTCACATTCTTGTCAGCCGTGAAACCTCTGTTCAAAGGGAAATGCATTTAGGCAAACCAGGTATGATCATATCCATAAAATTATAACAAAAACAAAAACTTAATTTTACAAAAATATCACATAAGATAAAAATTACTTAGTTGAAGTCAGAGCAAAGAGTAAGATCTACTAACGCAGTGGCAGACAGCTAATTTGATTCTTCAGGAAAAGTTACATTAAGGGTGGTGGTATTGTCTTGCTATGCTGAGTTTTGGTCCCCTCATCGACAGTCTAAGTATCCTTGGACATCTGATGTTTTGAGCAATGACTATAGGCATCAAGGTGAAGACTCACAACATTTATATTTCAGCATTGTCTCCATTAATGTTAACAGAATCATAATCTTTGAATAACGTTCAAAGAACTTACTTGAGTTTCATAGACTTTGGAGTCCTTGAAGATGTGTTGAATGGGCGTAAACTGGACATCTTTCAATTCTGTCGGAGATTCACGTCACCACTCGTCGAGTCCTACACCATTGAACATTCCTGCAACAAAAGTCACGACACATTAATGTTCTCTAATGATAAGAATTTTCATCAAAACCAAAAATGTGGTACTGAACGTTTTACAGTCTATAATGAAATATAGTTTTTCATATCCCTCCCTGGGATATTGTTTTCAATTAGGGTTCACTCACATACACACAGTCAAATGCAATGCAGACCACACATCCTAGCATAAGTGTACATGCTAACTTTATGATTGTCAAAACTGAAACTAGTTTTAATTTTAGAAGAAAGAAAATGACTGCATTCATGAACATTTCTTCTTAGAAATTCTGGCATGCAAACATTGCATTCTGTATGTGCTCGCGTTTAGCCTACAAAGGTAAAGAAAACTAGTCAATAGTCTCGCTTTAATATGTATGAGCAATTGCAATATATCAAATATGTTGTGTATTAACGATGCTGTAAGTGATACTGTTGCCTTTATTGTGTAACTAATCATAACGTTACTGTACACAAGTATTCAGAAGAACTTACAGTACAACAGCAGCTGAGTTATATTAAGTTAGAGGCAAGTAACACACATGCTCTTATCAGGATCAATGGTACTCCAGGAACCATCTCCCCTCCCCCCAAACAAAGGCACAATGCTACCTGCACTGAGACTGTCTTTAATGTTCTTCTTTTTTGTTACTCATTAAGAAAATTTGATTTATAAAATGGTTCCATGGTAAACATCCCTTAGCTTATCACTGGGACTGAACACATTGTATAGTGGGAAGCACTAGAACCACCACTGAAGTAGAACTCTGGTGAACTACAGTACAAACTTCTACAGTATCAATGATCTTGTATGTAGATAGGGAGACATCTCTTCATCAAATGTAAAGGTAACTACTGTACAGAATAATTTCTTAGATTTAACAACATTCAACATCAAGTGTTTCACTGGCAATACGCACTCTGATTATAGAACTCAGGGATTACTCCTATTGGTGGTTTCCTTGGCCAAAGTTTCAAGTGGGTACAGTGCGATAACAGCTCTAGTCAGGCTCTGTATAAGATGCAATTTGAATGGTTTTAAAGGTCATTTATCTATGAAGTTCAAACAATGCTGCAAAGTGTCTCCTTGTTTCAAGTACCAAACTTCCATGGAAATGAAAATTATGGATTTACCCCTAATTTTTATTTCCATAAATATTTTGTGTCAAACTGGGAGAGGGGAACAAATCTCTTCCTTTCGCCTCCTTGACGGAATCCCCGCCCGGTAATGTGTGCAATTAGCAAATAGTCAAGATATGACCCTGACAATGTGTAATTCTGTAATCAGAAAATGGTTTTACAAACTGCTATATCATTATTACTCACTCAGCAGTAAAATAATTGGCAAAGCACTACATAGTTCTGTCCCGACACAACTACTCAACAGATTAGCCTTTACTTTCTGCTATGGTGAGTCTCTCCTAAGCACCTGTAAGTGGCACAATTGTGTAAATTCAGAGTGGTAAAAAAGAGTCTGAACACAAGCTACCATGCCACACATTACAAACTCTTACATATTGCTGGGTGGTCATTATTATACCTGAGACAAAGATGTGATGAGAGGTATATATCTTTGGCAACATTGACATTCTCAAATACAAAATAGATTATGAAATGAAGATGATGGTGTGAAAATTTTATAAAACATACTTTTGACTGTATCAAAAGTGCAATGGAATTATTTTCATGAAATATGTTGGTCTGATTAAAAGTTAAGTTACACTACATACATTAGAACTAATCAGTAAAGTTCCAACTGCTCCATACAAACGGTACTAAAGTGAAACACTCAAATGATTTCATCAAGATTGACGATAAAAGCAAAACAATCATTTGGATGCAGTTTGTGAAGTTCTTGTCCCAGAAATGTAACCATGCCAAAATAAATATATTGTTTGAAATGATGTAGTATTGAGTCTTGAATCACTCCATTTCTGACAAGAGGAAACCCCCCCCCCCCAGCTCTTGCATATCATGCTAAGTAAAATGATGCATGGAGATACTAATATTCATGTTGACTGTCTGATACATTTCTACTTAAAAGAATATTTTCTATATTGTTTTTCATATGCGCTGTAAGTCACAAGAATCACATGTAGTGTTCTTTCAAAATTGCAACATTTCATGGCGATAGTAAGCAAAATTGAAAATGCTCTAACATAAATACACAGAAGACAGTCGTTGCAATTTTTGGCATGGACAAGGGCCATATAGAGTTCTTCTAAAGTGCAGAGTTTCAGCCCAATTCATTTTGTACCTTTTTGGCAAGAGCCCATCCAAAGTGAACCATCTTACAGAACATTGAAAAAAAATTTGCACATTTTCTTTTATCTTGGGACACTTCAGATGCAGGACTTGCCCTTAGAGCTTTTAAAGTCATATTTTGTAATTTCCCACCATTCCAAGCCCCCCAAATTGTAAACGTTAGACAAATTGGAGTTACAAAATTATGACACCAGAGGGTTAAATGACTTGGTGGTTCATTGCCAATATACATGAAAAACAAATGAAACTATATAAATACTAATCAAGTTCACACACCTTACCCTTCTTAAGATTTGGAGTCTACAAGGTTTCCAACTATGACCTACACATGAACCTGACATCCATAAAAAATGACAGAGATAAATTAAAGATCACGTGCTACCAATGGTCACAGTTTGAAGTTCCTGCCACATGAACATCCTTCAGTATCTCTAGTAGGTTTCAATACTTTCCCCTTTGGTGACCTCACATACAGTACCTCTGATCCCCTTGAAAAGGAAAAGGCATCATTTACTTGCAGAGGGCAACCTACACACTAACTGTGAAGTTCAAGTGACTTCACCTTATTGAGATACTGTGTTGACAAGGTTTTCAATCTTTCCCCTCTATTGACCTCTTATGACCTTTGACCTCCACAACAATGACAGAGGTCACCCACTCATTAAAGCTGGATATGCTGTTTGAAGGGGAAAAAATAACCTTTTTCGATCATCTTCCATCCTCTTACATTTGATACTAACCTGGATAATAACATCTAGGCCACATTTCTTTTGAGAGAAATTTAATAACTATTATTTGTATTATTGTAATTATGTGTATTAATTGTACAGCAAAAAGAAGAGTGATTTAGTTTTTTTGGGGGGGTAAAATATTAGCGGAATCCATACCTGTGGTAAATGTCAGGGTTGGAAAACCTTAATGAATTTCCCGTGAACACAGTAGAAAGTCCACCAATTTCCCGCTGACATTTGTGCAGGGGTGGAACCCCTTGTGTGGGGTTCAGGGGCAAGCTTCCGGAAGATTGGGGTTCCTAGCACATCGAAAAGGTAAAACTGTGCAGCTGAGCACAAAGAATATAACTGAAAACTCGTACAATCATTGAAAAATCAATCACGAAAGCTCAACGCTACGCTATTTGAGTTGTTGCAATATATGGTACCTTTTGAAATGTGAAGAAGTGTCACTTACAAAATGTCAGAAACGAGTGAAACTTGAGCCCGATATTACGCTATATAGATGTACAGTAGGCCTAGAATAAATGTCTTAATCATAGACCACTATACACTGTCAACTACTACAAGCTGTGCTACTTACAAACAGCTCTGCGAGTTTGACGTAAAAAAAATCCTGGCATGTTTCCAAGAAAAGTTTTTAACTGCAAAAATGTGAACACCTGTCCCAAAATGGACTTTTGTCGCATTCATAATACTCAAATTCAGCCACCTGTTGCAGCAACGACATTTGTACTGAACTTTTTTATCCCTGATAACTGTGACCATTAACAGGCAGCAGAAATTTGCAGCAAAGAAAAAAGCTAAAAAAGAGATGAAATTGTGCACGAGCTCTGCGTGAATCATCCTGAGGCACTGGGATTCATAGGGTATGTAGGGCGGCTGAAGTGTGCCTAAAAGTTAACTGGCGATAATTTCTGGTTACTTGCGTGATTGTGGGGGATATACTGGACATCGTGGTTTATTGGCATAGAGGTAACATGCGCTTTTTGCCTATGTGAGTATCGTAAGCAATAGCGATCAACAGAGCTTCTTTTAAGTAATTGTTTTAAGTAATTGTTCAACAGCATTTTCTCTGTTCTCCCTCATTTATTTTGTTTCTCTGAAGATTTCCCGGTTTTTTCCCGTTTTTTGTAAAAAAAAAATGGTGTCCTGACACGCAAAATTTCCCGCAAGCGTCGCCGATTTCCTACGAACCAGGTTCGGAGGTTTGCAAGGTTTTCCAACCCTGGTAAATGTGTGAAACTTCCACAGTGAATACGACCACAACCAAATTCCTATGCAAATGTATTCCTTTGAAAATCAGTCTACATTTGGAAAAATACATTAGACCATGGAATTGTACAGTTATTTTTAAAACTATAGAAGTAAACCCAGTCCATTAGGGTACTTTTGGAAGTGCAGAAATAGCAACACATCCTGCTTTAAGTGCTATCAAGATTTAAGGGCTTTAAGTGACAGGGTTTTAAGTGACAGCAACATTTAGTTGCTGAGATATCTTCCTTGATAGGTTTTCATACTTTAGGCACTGGTGACCTCAAATGACCTTTGACCCACATGACAAACAATAGGGTTCATGTTCTTAAGAACTACTTACCATTGACTTGCCAAGTTTAATGTTCAAACACCTTTCCCTTTTTGAAACATTGTGTAAACAAGCCTAGATGTCACATACACACAAACACCATCACTATCGCATAGATTTTGCCTGCCATCAGCAAGGAATAAAAATATATAACCAGTGGAGTTTAAAAATGGTGGCCAAATACAATAAATTTCAGTAAAACTGACCGAATTTTTACCTACTGTATAAGGATAAGGCCTACATTCAGAAAAATTTGAGATAGTGGGTTACAATTTCATTCATGATTTTGATGAAATGAAACCCCGTAAGGCATAGCCTAGAACATTTATTAAGCAACAAATCAATTTGGTAGGGCTGAAAAGCTGATGATTTGTTTTTCAGTGACTGCTGAAGTCAGATTCATTATCATCAGATCACTAACTTACAGTACACACAAATGCATGCAACTTAGATCTGTCGATACAAAGTTAAGCCTAGGCTAGGCTTAAGCCAACTAAGATGCGGTCTTGCTTAGGGAAATTCTATTGTCATACTTCGCCACACATGTCTCACAAGCGTACATATACTTAAAGCAAGGGCACTTAACGCAAGGACTGCCTGTGGAGACTTTTGTGAGGCCAAAGCCGGGGTAGGCCCAGCCTAAGTTACTGCCCTATGTCATACGGCAAGGCACAGTAACGTCAAAGCGTCTCTGCACTATGGCAACTAAGTTAGGCTAGGCAATACCCTAGCGTGTGCCTAGTAGTAGTACTGACTGTTCACTTGAGAGTGAGGCTAGGTTGATTAATCCTATGCTCATATGACTGAGTTAGTTTGACAAAACGTCAGCTAAGTTAGAGCAGCTATAATGTCGGACCAAATTATATCCTAGAGCAGCATGACAATATGTACAATGACAACAACTTGAAAGTAGTTTAATATCGATGATCAAAATTACCCCACACCGTTGATCAGCGCTGTGGAATTCAGTGCCCGTGGCGCTATATCAATTTATTTAATTCCGATATAACAGCAAAACAACAATACTCGAATGTTTTGCTTCATACGGAAGCCGGGAGGGACAGTGGGATGGAAACAACGATATTGTTCAAAACGATCGTTTTCTCAATCCCATGTTTTAAAAACTCGTAAAGGAGGAAAAACCAAACTAAGTGAGGGGGTAATCCATGAAAGTAAGATTACATCGTGAACATTTCATGACATCCTTCAAATAAATGGACGTAACCAACATGAACAAGGAAAGCCATATAGGGAGAGACACCCTTACTCAACAATTTCTCGGTAACATTTTACAGTTGGTAGGAGGTGTGTTGGGTAAACCAGAGTTAAATGGACTATCTAACACATTAGCTTTGCTTGTTAATGTTAAGTCATGTTCATTTAATAGGAGGATGCAAGACCGTCGGACCGCACGACCGAGTGTCTCCCCCCCCCCCCAAAAAAAAAAAATCTGTCAAAGCAGAAAATCTGAAAAACCAGTTGGAATTTTCCATATCTAAGTCTAGCTCATTTTAAAAAGATGAATCCCAATGCAGCAGATTGTGTTTAAGGTAACGTGATAATCGAAAAAATTCTCAATAATTTTGAAATGCCACTTTGAATTTTTCATATTTCAGCTTATGGTGATAGTCGGAAAATGTGAAATACCACTGCAGTTGGAATTTTTCATATCTGAGTCGAGCACATTGTACGGCCTTTAAACGACGCCAAATATTACACCAGATTGCATTTAAGGTTACCTAGTAGGTGAGAAGAAATTCTCTAAACGGGGGGACACTCCCCCCCCCCCCCCGTTTAGAGGGGTGTCCCCTTTCAACTTTTTTCCTGTCATCTGGAGGTTTTGCAAAAGCCTAAATTTACTTGTACACTCCGCGCCAACCAATGGTGGCGCTCCACTTAGATAGTAGTCCCGCTATTTATTAACAAACCTAATTAGATCACACTTTCTCCACCGCACCCCTTTAATTCTTCACCCTCTGTTGAGAAATCCATTTCCAGTGTCTGAAAACCATCGGGATGGGGTCTCCACATAGTTGGGAAAATACACAGCCAGTCGGAGTTTTTCACCTTCCCCGCCCCCCCCCCCCCGCGCCTCCCCAAAGATGTGACCCTCGCCACGGGTCTGAGAGGATGTCACGAAATGTTAACACCGTAATCGTTCTTTGTCATTTCAGTCGTTCTTCGTTTCATTATATTTAACTCAAGTCAGTCACTTAAATAAAATTGCTCAAAAAGAATGAATTCCCACGCCAGGTGAACGTCCACTTAATTTAAGAGAAGAATCCTCCGAAAAATTTAAAACAGAGTAGTAAAAACAGATAAAATTAGAAATCAAGCCCCTTAACTATAGCCTGAATTCCTGCAGATATTTAATTCTATGGCATCAATGAATGCGGCACCATTTTTCGTCTAGTCCAGCAAAAATTTTCAAGGGGGAGGCATCACTTGTTTCAGGTGGAGATCTGCTAAAATTGAACAGTTTTTGGCATAAAAATGAAAAAAAAAAATCATTACTCAAATATTAACATATTCTGGATATATACCCGGTGTTTAAGTCAAATCTAGCATCTAATGTATCACCATTTTGCCGACCTTACCTAGCCACGTTACTTCAGCAAACATTTCTTCAGACCCCTCCACCAGGACGGCAATCAGCCAATATCTTAATGACGTGGCGATCGATCGGTGAAACCATACTCCTGTAATGACATTTACCAAGGTCAAAGGTCACTGACTAGTGAGGTATCAGACTGGTTCCCTGGTTAAAGAGTACGGTAGCTGTGTATGTATCATACAGTCTAGAAGTCGAAGTAATAGCAACTTACAATAACTAAAAATCTGCCAGTGGTGCCCGGGAGCAGTTAATTAACATTTACATAGTTTTAATCAAAATTGTTTTTGTTTAGTTTATTTTCGTTTTTTTTTCTTTCTTAGAAAAGGCAACATGTCAACAAACTGCCAATCCACACACAGACACACACCAAAAGAAAAAGAGCAACTGTGGAAGAAATACGTGGTATAATAAATTATATAAATTAATTTAATTTGGAATGGGAAAACTCATCAAAGCTAAAACATTGATGTTATAGTTGAGAAGCCCCTCTCCCGGAGTTTCTGCTGTCATGGTTACGACGGTTTAAACGTGACCGAAGTCCTCGTGATTACTGGTGTTGGTTTATTAACATATGATGAGTGCAATTCAGAAGGCCGCCACTAAGTAAGAAGATTCAGGCAACGGATTTTGTCTGGTAATTAGCCCACTGCAGGTGAGACTGGTGATACCCTTTGGAGTCTACCAAGTTAAAAAAAATTGCTGCATTTTGGTAGGGATGTAAAGAAGAGGACAGTGTTTATGGTGGCGACAGCTGATATATCGATTATTGTTAGCACATCAACTTCATGCATTTATTTGCATATGTGGTACATGATATAACCTTCGTTGATACAACCAGAAGTGAAGAGCGTCAAAATATTGATACAGTTTGGAATCTAACCTAGCCTGGAAATTAAAGTTCACCACTTTTTTAGTGAACCAGGGATCTAGAGGTCGGTCTTTCAGCTCCTTGCTTTAACTAAGATGGTTATTTTAGAAGTCTTTAGGCCTGATAAAAATCTTTGGGCCTGATAAAAAATCCTTAAGGCTGATCTAAAAGGGGAGGAATATGCTGTCTTCTGTTGCTACAGGCTAGCCCACTGGCATAGTCACAGAATACTGTAATGACAAGAAAATGAGGAGGTTGGGAGGAAGAGTTTGCCAAGTTTTGTGGGTTTTTTTCATCCAAATGATAATTGCATTCTTCATATATGAGTATTGGATATTCATTTACGCAATATGAAGTTACCACTTCACATACGGGTGGTGAATTGTATGCTATAAATGTAAAACAAAGTCAAACAAATGTAAGTATACAGCCATGCAGGATCATTCTACCAGAGCCAAATTGAGTAAAACACTAAATCAGAGCCCTAGATATAGTAAAGTAACGGTACTCTAAGATAGAGATGACAATAGCGCCATCACTAAGACAAACTCAATACGATCTGCTTCCCTCCGTTTCCCACCGTCATGAGGATGTGACACATACTCAGTCTTCTTTCATCCTTATGACAAGCCATACTAGTTTTTGTTCTGGAAATTAAATATCTGTAATTATATAGAGACATCTGTGGATAATTACAGATAGTTTCAATTAAATGAAATATATAACTGCAATTATTTAGAGATGTTGATTGATTTCAAGATATCTTTAATTGAATTACTTAACGACATATTTAATTAAAGTTAAGGTATAGAGATATCTGTAATACATTTAGTAACATCTGTAATATAATTACATTTAAATTTATAATATGACTTGTCATACTCTTTAAGAACTTGAGAGTGAAAATAACTCTTTCAGAGTGAAATTAGGGATGGCTCTTTATTTGAAGAGATAAATTCCTCTCGTAAAGGATCACCGTGTTCTCTCTTTCAGAGTGGATATTAATTTGGAATCATCCCGGATTTCACCCTTTGAGATTTAGGAGCCTTACGTCCTCTTAGTTTGTTAGCGAAGGGTACATCAAAGACACGTGATTATTACAACGGTGTGCAATATCAAAGCACTTACAAATCTTCATATTATATATAGTTTGAGTTTGAAACAATGGAAGTTTAAAACAAGTGATCACGCTCATTCGATAACACTTCCTCCTTAATTAATTTTCTTAATAATCTCTTCAATGATCAGAAGGTGTGTGCATCACCGACCAGCATTATGTACAACGATAATAACAACCCTGTATAGTATCACTAGACAGTGGTAGGTTGGCAACATATTGATCATAAGGCGTAGTCGACATAGTTGATGTTGTTTATCACTGTGTTATTTATTATTCTAATGTTGTGCTCTCTACTTCTAGGATCAAACTGTTGAATACTTTTCACTGTATACATACAAATGGCAAATTTCATGAAGAAAAATCCTTCACATACAAACATCGAAACCACAAGTCACTTGCCCTTTTTTCTTTCTTTCTTTCTCCACTTCTTTCTTTCTTTCTTTTTTTTTTGTTCTTTGGATATTTTTTTTTTGTTTGTTTCTAGGAATTTCTCATTACAAACATTTTTAAGTTAAAGTCGTGTGTCATTTTTTATAATTGTCATACTTTTCGCAGTTGAAAGTGTCCACAAAGAATAATCAAATGACAAAGTCAGCATTCTGGTCTACCAGACCAACCATCTTCTCTTTGGATCTGACAACATGTAACTGATACTGATTTTCACCTATCTGGTAAAGACAGTCCAAAGCCTTATAGCCTACTTAAACGCATTGAACAGTGGCGTAGTTAGGAGTTTTTTAATGAAGGGATATGAAAATCCCCCTTCCCCGCCTTTTCTTTGGTCAAGGTTACATGGGTTTGGCTTGACGTTGAAAGTGAGGGTGGCATGGGGGGGGGGGGGGGCATGAGCAGGTCTGAGTCTGTCAATAAGTCTGATGTTGTGATCTGATGGGTGTGATGACTGATTGCCATCATTGGGGAGGGGTCTAAAATTTTCCAAAGAGGGGGGTCCTCCTCCTTTTTTGAAAATTAATGATCACGTAGTGTGGACTAAATGCAAAATGGTGCTTTGGTAATGCTAGAATTGAACTGAATATATCTCAAGGAATTCCTATTTTAATTTTTTTTCATTTGCTTTATACTGCAGGAGAAATATTCATTTTTAGATCTTATCTGAGTATACCTAATTCAGAATGACTCTATGTGATTAAAAAGTGCAGTTTTGAAAATATTGATAGATTATTTCCTCAATTCTGTCTGCTCTGTCACAAAGGCAATGTCGAAAAGATCTTGGTCCAATAGTTTTTATCCAGACTGGCTAAGCATACTCGCTAACACGCCGATCATATAGCCCCAACACCTCTTAGCATGTCTGCAGATTACTTCAGAGGAAAGTGAATGATATTAAAGTACAGTATTCCTGTCGATAATTGTAATTGAAGACATCTTTCATGACCCACGTGAGTTTCTTCGCTTTTTAGTTTAGGTCTCAAACAAGCGCCAGCTGTCAGTGTCAGTAGTTGTACATAGCACATTGCATTAAAATACGAATTATGCATGGAAATGCCTCACAATTTCTTATCGTAGGAAATATTTTGAGAAATGGGAAAGGAAATATTGTTTCGTCAAATTTCTCGAATTTCCCGAAGTTTCCTCCTTCTCCTAAAAAAAGGACGTCCATTGGGGAGGGGGAAGTTATTCCCTGCTCCCAGGAACTAAGCCACTGACATGAAAGCTGTTTTTCACAAGGTGAAGAGGGGCATATCTAACTTAGTAGGTAATCCAAATAAAGTCAAATAGAATCAATTCTTGATAGACATATAAACAAAGTATCTCCCAGTCACGTCAGTCTAAGACATTAAAAAATCGATAAAGGTGAAGGGACTTGGGGCAAGTTCATAACATTGTTTTTTTCAGATAATGACTTGTATCACGTTTTGAAACGTGAACGTTATGTACTTAGCCTTTAATGATTGATTTATTGGCTCTATTGTCTTCTTTTGTTTTGTGGAGGCCAAACGTGAATCTGGTACATTGAACATACAAAGGGATACTCACCAACACTATACGTACCTTACAGAACTATATGCACGGCAGCCAGCGTATAGCCTATAATACCCCTATTCATCATTAGAATGTCAATTCATCTACGTGGGGTCATGGGCAATAGTTTAAACTATAAAATTGAGATGTGTTCTTACGTGAACGCCTTTGCACTCTCGGCCAACACTCGATGTTGTTTAAAGGGAAATAGGGCGTTTGTTTTAGAGAAAACATCCATATTTTTAAAACCGATGTTTGAGGACGTCGAATGATAGATTATTCAAAATAAGGAAGGACAGTAGCCTTCTTTTCAATAAATAAGCTTCTCACAGATAGAAATTCAGTTATTTGTTGCGCAAAACTAATTTGTTCGCCCAAACTTTTCAAAATTCAAATGTTGCATCTTCCATTACTCATCACATGCATAATGTTTTGAGGAGGTGAAGCTTTGGTAGATGTTTATTGATAAGACTGAATGGTTTAACAATGATTACAGCTATTTTCTTTTGTATGTCATGTTGGTGTATTCTAAACGCCTTATTTCTCTTTAAATCTCTTGATGGCAGCGTTCTGGGGTCAAATCGTGAGACAGACACTTCGTACTAGGCCTATCTTGGGTTGATTCAGTTTATAGACTTCTTGTTGGTACATTTTCGGATGAGCTTTTATGTTTTTCCATGAATGTCATTTAATCTCTCACCTGACCCAAATTATTTGGAACAAAGGTTCCTCCTCATATTCTTCAAGATCTCATTTGTTCGGCCAGTGTGCCTACATTCATTATTGAAACATCTTTGAAGCAAAAGAAATATTCTAAATTCTAAGCTACAGTAACTGTAAAACAACAGAAATAGGACATGATTTTACAGGAATGAATAGTAATCTCCCTGTTTGTGAGTTTATGTTGTATGGCCTATGAAATCTGGCTTGTGACATTCTGTGCATCTGTCGACCAAAAAGAGGTGCGATCAAATAGGACCATTGTCTGTGCATAGGCCTCAGGCAGTCGCGGACTGAGAGAAAGGCCAACTTTTTTTGCCCTAGGAGTGAGGATAGTTTCAGTTTTTGTGTAATGAATGTTTCCCTTCAGCCTTTATCTCCTAACTGTTAGCTTGTGAATCAGTGTGAACGATTCTGTTAATCAGAGTTCTTTGTCGTTCTTCATTACCAACAATATGCGACATACACAACACGAGATGCGTGCTGTGTTCACTCCGGCAAATCAAAAACGAACGATGAATAGATTAAGCAAGTTTATAGAAGACCCAGGAAACGTCACTGGTCCGGCCCCCTTCCCTCCCCATAGATAGACACCTGTCACATGACTACCACAATGTGGATGGGAGCCAGTTATAAGTGGACCTTGAATGACTTTGAATGGCTTTCAATAAGTATGTAGCCTAAACTTATTAGACAGCCGTCGTATTTTACCATTATTGCATTACTATCATCGGTGCTTACATTGCTACAATGTGTGTTTTCTTTGAACCCAAAAGCGAACACTGCAAACAGACAAATATGTGAGTGCTATACACACTACCACGGATTCCAAAAGACTTTTGTATCCTTTCAGAGGAAAAGACGCCAATGAGTCAAGTCTACAAGGAATGAGATCTTATGGCTGGTAACCTTCAGAGTCAGGTCTGGAAAACTAAAATATTTTAATTGTATCAGTTTTACCTTTCATGATATCCACCCATGCTATCATGTGGAGTCTATTCATTTATGTATCTTTTTATCAACTACGGATGGCATCAGAGTGACAGATCTTGTCTTCAAGCTCTGGAGGTCCACAGTAAAAGAAATATAATTAAACAGGCACATGTCTGACTTAGTAACATGTTGTTGAACTTTTTGTTGTAGTTGCATGAAGTGGAAATGTGCAACGCTTCCGTCATTGACCAAGTATACATAGTATACACGTACACAAGTATATAAGTATGTAAGTATATAAGTATACAAGTATATAAGTATATATGTATATGTATATATATATATGTAAATTTAACACGATCGGCATATTCTCAAGTATGGACACTTGCACTAGTCTCATATTTGTTATATAAGTGCAGTGGTGTATCATATTGGGTAGAACAGCCTATTAGATTTGGTGGAAGTCATTTGGTTCAACAAGAATCAATTTGTAAAAACCCCATAGGCTACAAATGGATTGAACAGACAGCACAGGCGTATCTCTTACTCAGTGTGGAGTTTAGTGCATAATGAATTATTAGTCATCTTAGGTCAGTGAATGCTACTGTGCACATAGCGTATGTTACATCTCTATTGGTGGCGCAAGAAATTACTCTAATATTACAAAGAACATAAGTGTTACTCAATCCAACTCTATGGAATATGTCAGATTCATAAAAAGTACTCATAATTACATGATCGACACGACAATGCTTTTGTGCGTTCTTGTTTCTAACTTTGTTTTTCTAATTCACCTAATTTTAGTTAACTTTGCGTGATCAATTCCACCGTACAAACTACCTTAATCTACGATATAACAAACGCATGACCTTGGCTAACATCTCAATTAAGGAGCTGAAAAGCTGTCGAGTGCCAGGGTTGCACATATAAATCTACAATACTTTTGGCTTTTGTCAATTGACTTCATTATGAACATAAAGCCATGGAGCTATTACTGAATCCGTAATATCCGTAATAGCTCCATTATAAGGCTGCGTAAAGGTATCTCGTAATTCTTATCTTGTTTTGTTCAACTAGTCAGCATCACGTTTTCAGATTTGATCGTGGAGCTGCTATTACCATGTGATTCCTGAAGCAATAGAAAGGCTAACCTCTTAATATATAGCCCACTGACCGACAAAGTTTCAATTAAATATCATAAAGGGTTTAATGTGAGCTGTATTGAGTTTTTCCTATCTATTTAAGGGGAACTGAACCACACACAACCAATTAAAGCACGGTGCAGACGCCACGACTTTGGCGGAAACTTAATTTCACACCTGGCACATTCCCACAAAGTTTGAAATTCTTCAAAAACACTGTTACTATTAGTCTAAGGGGAAATCGTGAAATACATAACATTTCTACGATTTTTTTTTTTGTTGGTAAATCTTGACCAGCATGACTTTACACTAATGAGCAAATGTCATAAAAATGGCACGTTATCTGGACGCAAACTCCATACCAAGGCACTAGCTCATACGTAAAGCACCAGTAGTTGATTGATTTCATTTTTTTCATTTTATCCCTAAAGTGGGGACGAGATCGTGATAATCATCCATGGCTGTAACATCCGAGTCAGCCTAATCTAAGTCCTAACCAACTTAGATCATTACCTCACCCCCCAGCCCTCTACCCTCCTCCTTTGAGCTCAAGCCCACTCCGAGTCCAGATTCCAGGTGACGAGAGTCCATCCCACAACCTTGAAAATTGGCTATGGAATGGCATGGATAGCTTTCAAATGACCTAGCAAACTACCTTTGGAGCTACCCCGCAATGGTGCAGGACAATAAAACACAACCAACATACAGGTGAAAAAATTTCATATTAATATTGATAACTGAGTGCAAATCACACATACAACAGAAGGTACCACTTCAATATAGGAATGAAACAGGGAGGCGCATTGGCCTAGTGTTAGCTCCGATTAGGTTAGTAGCCTACTGTCTAAAATAGGGACAGAGGGGAGGATCCCCCACGGCGGGGGGGGGGGGAGAGAATTTAACCTTCTCCAGAAACAATAGTATTCTTGCGTTCAGTGTGTTACGCCTTTGCAGTACACGACATTGCTCCAAGTTTCCCTTTTTTAGATATCATGTTTGCAAGATTTTCGATAGGGGGTGGCTTATTATCAATATAGTACACCTACAAACCAAGCGTGGGATCTCTCCAAACTCTCTTCCTTAAAATATATGTGTTTACATGGTTGTCGTTATTTGATACTATTCAAGCTAAATGGCATTTGACCTCCATCAATAACAATACAATTCTTGTACTGGATGTGGTACAGCTATATACTAATGCGATCTATCCAAGCTTTTCTTCCTGACATATGCTTACAATGTTTTGTTAGTTTGATCTCTGGTGACCCCAAATCACCTTTGACCCAAACCAAAACAATACGGTTCTTGTACTCAACCTGGTACACATACATACCAAACTATAAGATCTGTCTAAACTTTCCTTCTTGAGACCTGTTGACCCAAAATGACATTGGACCTTCACAAAAGCAATAGGATCCTTGTACTTGAGACAGCACACCTACGCAACAAATATAAAATTTGCTCAAGCTTCTCGTCTTGAGATATCGTGTTTACAATCTAGTCGTCACAAACATACATACATACATACACACCCACATACGTGCACAAACAGTCAGCATAACTACAAAAGTAACGATTATCATCGAAACAAAAAAAATTATGAACAATGCTTCTCAACATGTATTAGACAAAAGTGAAATCCCATTTCATCCACATTTCATTTAAGAGGACTTTGCTGGACTAGATTCAGTGTCCAGTTGCAGTCCATTCCAGGACCGTTCGGATCCCAGGAACCCTCATTCTGGGCCATTTGCAACTCCTGAATTGAATCCGGCCTCTGGTGTAACAGCCCTCGAGATGACTGTCACCAGTGCTGAACATATCCCCACCTTTCCGTAAACACTCCACTGCGTATAACTTGCACATAGACTTAATGACTCCTGTGAAGTGTAGTCTGCGCATAATAGTAGTTAATAGTTAACAGCATGTTTCTGTTTGAAAGCACACAATATTCAATTTGATAAGGACCTACACTATTCCATTTGACTTCCCTCGGGGACCAATTTATTCTGTATTTCACCACCTTTGATCGCAATGAAAACTTTTCACTTGAATGCAATAGATAGACGATCGTGACAAAAGTATTCAGCGATTCATCGATGAAACTCAAGAAGAATAGAAACCAGTTGTTAGCATAGTTATACCTTCCTTCAACCGATCAATAAGGCTCAAAATTCAATTAACGTTTTGTTACGCAATGGACACCTTCGATACTGACAGTTAAAGCGATAATGTGTACGTTGTATCTTTTGATTTTTTTTTAACGGTTATTACTATAGGATTATATAAATCATTATATTAGCAAACTTCACACTGACATATCAATCCGCATATATTTGTTTCTTTGACTTATATCTGTGATAATTAATTCACATACGGATAGCACTTGGAAGTGACAAAGAGACTGGTTTTTGTCTCACTAAAACAGATTTTGCACGTACATGTTTTTGTAGTTGTTTATAATTCTGCCAGCTGTCACGAGTGTTACTACAGTATTTCCACAGGCAGATACTGAAAATAACATAGCTGTCATGTGAAGTTTATCCATGAAACTTTAAAATTGCAGTAAGTGTCAGCAAATGAATCTATAAATTTAGGCATTCTGAACTAAATAATTCAAATATAACTTAAAGCTATTATGCTTAAACATGGAGAAATTACCGTATACCATGGTTTAATGTGAGGTCGTACATAATAATCTTGTCTTTCATGTATATGCTAGTAGCTTCAATTTCAAAACAATAGATCTGACACTACATTTATATTGCATTCACGAACTTGAAAGGTAAATTATTCATGTTTTTCTTGAGGCCGTGTGAACGGACTTCGGAATATATTTGCAAACAGTAATAAGATCTTACAGAAAAGTAAATATTTGTGAGTGAATTTAGATCGCAAACTACTATAACAAAGCATCATTTGGACAACTTTAACGGGTTTATCGATTTCCTTGATTCTATTCTTTCACTGGGCAGTCTGGCTTTTCCAAAAGAACACTTAGCTTATTGAAAACCCGGTCGTTGGATTTCACATAGCCTCGGGCTTTTTATCTTGAGAGGCCTGAAGAGTTTTTGAACTTCTACTGCAGGCGATACTCATTGTTACAACTTAAATTTCACTATAACGGAATACTTGCGCATTGTAAACTCCAGATTACACAAAGGAACGCCGTGCTACATACTTGCAGTTGCCATGGTAACATGATTGTCCATTTGTTGTTAATGATTGGACAATTGGAAGGATGATTAAAAAGTAACGGTGTTGACAGACTGGCAAAACCTGATGGGATTTTCCCTATGGCAACAAAAATCCTAGTCGATCGGTTGATAACATGACAGACTTACGTGAGCCCACTGACAGAGCTCTAGATGGGGACCCTCTTATTTCACAATCGTATCTTTTTTATGCTTTCAAGAAACTATAAACTTGTGGCAGATTATGGACCTTCGTGTTGTCTCTGAAGCAATCGTTGGATGGATAAACAAGACGAACTGAAAAAAAGAAAGTCATACATGTGACTGAACAACGTATAAAGTAAATCAAAAGTGAATGCTTGACACGAACAAAATGACAAATGATAAAAGACCTTTTTCATGAACTAATACACTATAATCTTACTGCTCCTAGCAATCATTACCATCAGAAATCTTCGTCGCTATTTCAGTCCCCCCCCCTCCGACGCTACCACAATCGTATTACTGTATAGTTTCGTGTATGTTAGCAAAGGTTTAACTACGTAAAATAATTAACCGTATTACGAAACAAAATCACGTTCGTTGCTAAGCACCGCACAACCAATTTACGTTCTGTAATTACATCAAACTATAATGATGCTGGCTAAAAAAAAACTAAAACTATATGACAAAGGACATAACATGAGTCCATGTACACTGTAGTAGACAATTTAGAGATGATATTGTAACAAAATATTCTCGAAAGTATACACAGTGTTTTCACTATTGTGCAGCTCCACTATTGGGCCGCTATACATGTAACATCAACAATACCTGATGTGTGGTGCATCTCTTATAAAAGATGTATTGATGTCTACATGTCTGTGTGCTACATTCTTAAAATAAACATATTTGAAAGGTCTGACCAGTTGAAAAGCAAAATTACATAGGTCTGTATTACCTACACGACAAAAAAAAATGTGTTTAATGTTTCTTTGTTGTACGCCTCTTTTACTAATAACAATAAAGTCAATTATTCCTATAGCCAGCAGATTTCGTTGAGCATGAAAACATTCAATAAATTGATCTAAAACATTTAATAAATTGAGTTAAAACATTCAGTAAATTGAGTTAACACATACAATCAATTGAGTTAAATCAATCAGTAAATTGAGTTAAAACATTCAATAAATTTAGCTGAAACATTCAATAAATTGAGCTAAAACATTACTTAAATTGAATCCAAACATTAAATAGAGTTGTAATCATTAGTAAAAGGTCCTTGTAATGTTTGTTCTTGAAAGGAGTCTAGTTTTACTGATATTAAAAACATATGCTGTCGTTGACTCAACGGAATGACATCACAAAATTATACCAGCGCCCTGTATCTGTACTCATCACAGTAATCAATGAATTGAGATCACCAGCACTGTTCGGAAATCAACTGATGATAAATACAAGGTGATTGTTGGCAATTTTTTTTTCATCCCAGATGACATTCCAGTCAACATGAGCTGTTTCAACTGATAATCACTCAGATGGGGAGGATTTTTAATTTCCGTGTCACACTATTTTATCACTGACCCATTTCTGTATATTAACAGTAATAAAACAATCCGTTTGTCTGTCAAAAACACTGTGCATGATTTTAGCCTATCAAATTATAAATTTCTTAATATTTTTTAAATTTTATGAGAGTTTAAACGACCCATATATGTCTACTGCTTGACTTTGTCATTAGCTTGTATAATATGGGAACAAGCAATTAGGTCTATTCAATGAAAGCGGATTACTTCCGTAGAAACTTACATAGACACCATGGCAACGTGGACATTCCGAGGATATATATATATATTGTTTTATGTATATTCATTTATTATTTAATTGCTTTTATCAAAGTTTGAGACCGTTTGAGAAACAGCTTGTCTTTTCTCCATCCTATAAAAGCGATGTTGATATGACAACGACTTATCAAAGAACGTAAGTCAATGGTAAATCAACGAATCAAAATATCACTGTTTGTATTTAGGTCGTACGTATAGTGGACACCAAACTGAAGGAAGACAGGGAGATAGTATAACAACGTGAACACACATGGTGCATCAACATCATCAATACACACTACGCGGTTGGTGGAAACTAATGGGTCGCTTTGCAATTCATATAGGGCTGAGAAAGTTGGTTTCCATTGTGTTACTATGGTAATGGGTGTACGGTCTTTTTTTTTGTCTGTGTGTACGTGTATGTGTGTGATGGTACGAGCTGGTGAATAATTGCCGAGGTTTCAGAGTTCCGTATTTGAAAGTTACTGCACAAAGTGTAAAATCTTCTACTCTCTTTTCATACAGAGAACCGATATGATCGATCATTACTCGTATCAAAACCAAGTAAATTTTACTCTATTGTCAACGATAATTCTTCCTTAAAAATCAACTTACAATGTTTCTGCAGATATCCAACGGAATGTCGTCACTTTCGAGCTTTAAATCCCACTTGGTTCTTCATTGTAGGTGTACCTTACATACCAACATTTACATTTCACTTTTTTTTTATTTTACTTTAACCCATAGTCCCCTTGGGCTTAATTCTTCAGATATCCAGCCAACCTATAATCAGGGTTACCCAACAAGTGCATGGGCTACTATACACTCTAAAAGGTTGGGTACCATGCCTCGTTTTCAAACTGTTGGGTAAAAATAAATACCCAAGTTGGTTAAAAAGTACATATTGTTGGCTCCATGATCATAGCCCTAGTGGCTCCTTCAATCTGAACAGGCTACTTCCAACCCTGCTGGTAGTAATTACACCGACATATAATCCAGTCTGTGGAGCGATTCTCTTTTCTCGGCGTTCAGTTGACCAACCTGGTTGACTGTACCAGGCTGATTAGATCAACATTCAAGTTTTTCATTAAAGAAAATAAAAGTATCACGGTACCTGATGTTAACTTTCAGAACAGAGTGCAAAAAAGGGCAATGCGTTCTCGTGTATTTTATTAACAAGATAGGCCTATATTTATTTATGAGAATATACAGTAGAAATTCGCACTCCTGTAACAAGGAGTATATCTGCAATTGGAAGTAACGACTATAACTCAGAACTAAAGTAAAACAATATAATAAAATGTCAACTGCTTAAGGCGGTAGTGAGGTTTTCATGAATGCCCAGTTACTTATTCTTTCTTGGAGATTACATCTTGTTGTTTGATTGTTTTGTTAGATATGGTGACCATAAATGTTCATATAGGCCTACGATGATGTAAATGATGGTCTAATTGATAATCCATTTTTTTTACACCACACATCGTCACAATTAAGGAAAACTTAGACACATATAACTGGACTATAGTATATATGATCAGTCGTATATAGGACAGTAGAAAAGGTTCATTTTGCAAATTTTTATCTGTTAGAATAATATCAATAACTTTATTGCAAATTATATTCCTGCCATACTATCTGCCACATTATAAATTCTGTTGTGATAAGATATAGTCAACTGACAAGAGCCTTACAAGTAAACAGATTCCCGCTTTAAAGACAACACTATGACATTATTATAACTTGACATCATTAAATGACACGGCATCACTGTGACATATTTAAAGATAACACTATGACAACACTATCATTACTCGTTGAAAGCATGAGGCTATTACCAAGAGTAGCTCCATGTTAGTGTAGGTAGCCACATCCGACTATGTATTGAAAAATAAACATGTGCCCTACACCTCTAACACTGAAGGACGACTATCAATTTTTGATATGTAGCATTTTAACAATGAGCTAATATCACTGGATTTATCTCTATAGTTTCTCAGCAGTGATATTAGCGTATACCTTCCACCTCACTGATTTTTATCCAAGGTTGTTCATTTCCTTCAGTGTGGCTGCAGTGCTAATTGTTGCTTTTGTCTCATGGCTGAAGCACTAATAAATTATATTTGATCTGGTAATTATGGCTTTACGTAATGATATTTCACCAGCAAGGCTGAAACACCATTAGCCATGTATCCCGTGTAAATATCACAGGAGACGATTATTGAAAACCTTAAAAGTTTTGTTCTTCTGTTGAATTATGTGTGGATTCTGGAGAATCATACATGTTTGAACAGACCACAGGACAAACATCAACTGACATGATCATGGTTTGTGTAACATATACGGTATACGCAGATGCAGGGTACTGCAGTCGGTTTACCGACGCTTATAGTGATTAGCATCCCATTTATCCTTTGATGTAAAACACTGCAGGATGAAAAGTTTTCGGATAATCTGTTTATTAACTACAGGCCTATTCTGGGCAAATGTTACTGAACGGAAGGTACAAAGAACATTACACAACAATATGGGTTCTAACTGTACAACTATTGGCAAACCCCGGATGCTCCATTTAGTCAATCGTTATGCATATAGTCACGTCATGCTTAGCTAGTAGCCTAAGTTAACAACAGATGATCGATCATTTGCTACTTTAAGGGAACATGATTTTTAAAATTAAAAGTAGTTTACAAGAATGTGGATTATCAGAATTGATGATGATGCTTTTCGGTAGAAAGTATGTAAAATAATAACTTGCTGGGTGCTAGTGCTTTGGCTGCAAAACGTGTAGCACTTGTCTCGTAATTATTTGCAGTTGGTCCAAAACCATCCTTTAATTTCAACTTTAAAGAGGCTCATTGAGTTGTTTTGTGAAATTCACTCAATTTTTCTAAACCGGTCAAGTTTCCTTCACATACTACTGACAAACAGTCAAACTAAAAGGATCCCAAAGTTTTACATAAGTTGGAACATTAATGAGTGAGTAACCAACGATTAAATTTGGTTTTTGAAACTTTGTGACCAGACATTTTCACATTAGTACATTCACATGCACACAATCAGAGCAAGTAACGGTAAAAAATTCGAAAAAATTGACAGTTTTCATATAACTATTGGATGTGAAACTTGATTAATTATGCTAATTGTGAGTATTGTCGTGTGTTTGTATACTTCAAAATCACCGCAATCTTTACTGATATCAACTCAATGAGCCCCTTTAAGGGAAAATGCTTTCATTACAATTTGCATTAGTATAGTTCACTATCCTAATTCATGGATGGCTGTTTTGCACCAAGTGACATTTTTGTCACTAGATTGCTTAATCTATGCAAGATATTCATTTTCTTTGCCTATGCGATAGTTTGAATTATCCTGAAAGATAGTGGTGGGGTACGAGAGAAGATATTTGTAAGATTTAGCTGATGCTTTAGAATATGGGACGACTGCGTAGTCCAAGTAGGGTAAACCAATACGTAATCTCACCGTATTAGGCAGTATTCTATGCTAACATTACGATTTCTTTTCACTACCCTCAAACTCATGCTAGGCTAAAGCACAATTTAAGGGAAACCTATAGGCCCGTTGGTGCTCCGCAAGTTGTTAATGTCCGACGGAACTTAGTCACAGTTCGAATTTTATATGCACAACACTATATCATTGTCCGGAAGTAACATAACGTTGTGACGGGATCGGTCATCCCCACACACACACACACACGTCATCCTTTGTCTTATCTCCGGAAGCATACCTGAGGCCTCTTAAAGCAAGAGTCATATTCACCAATCATAACAAACACCATTCCAAATAAAACAATCATGTAAACATATTGGGATTACTATTGTTCCCTATCTTAGAGTATATCTTTTTAAAGTTACTTTTATAATTTAACCTTTATCACTTCTTCAGAACGAATGGCAATTGTTAATATTAGAATGATATCAAAGCACTAGAACCTCAGTTGTAGTGCAACATCCGAAATGTTAGTCCTGTCCCCCAAGAGAGTAAGTTAATTATTCTGATTCACGATTGCTCTGATGTTAACATTAATCGACTCATTAGTTTGAGAAGGACATGACGTAGACAGTAATATTTTGGATGTCACATGCATTCATACTTTTGAGGAATTTTCAACTTCTATTGGCCAATTACAGTCAGGTGACTTTGCATTATTTACTACGGATAATGCACGTTCAATTTTAGAGTAATATCAATCGTGGATGAATACAATAGAAGCGTAGATTGGTGGTGCTTTGTCGTTTGTAACCTTTCACAAAGCATTGGTGGTACTTTGCCTATTGCGCACGAACATTGCTGACATGTTACCTTTTACTGGGATTTGATTTCAATGAAACTACGATTATTCACCAACCCCCCAAAATTATCAGAATGATGTTTAGATTTTCATTTTGTGTACACCGAGGGACCACTCGTAGTAAGAGTGAATTTTGAATGGAGTGAAAATTTACTAAAAAATCGAAATTATATGATGCACACGGAATGAAATATTGCTCTTCTTTAAGTGAATTTTCACTCCAGTCCGGATGAAAGTTCGTACTTTCTTTTTACTTTCTTTCTTTTTACGAGTTGTCCCTCTGCACATTCTTTTTGGAGTGTATTTCACTGTTTTGTTTTTAAATCGGTGTTTACATTAGAACAATTAAGCATTTAGCATATCAGTTCTCTCCTAGTTTTAAGCCAGATTTACACATTCCTGATACTTAATTTTCAGACCATAATGACTTTTTCAAATTATAAACTTGGTAGAAAAAACTCTGCATGGGTAAACAGTTTAATTTCCAGGTTCCTAGTTTTATTGGGGCATGAATGTTAGGAATTTGATAATTATATTAGTTGAATATAAAGGGCATTGTCCATCATATTCTTGTACATTTTCTCTGTCTCTGGAAATTGTTCATTTGCCATTTTATAACTGCAGATAACTGCTAATAAATAAAAAAAAATCAGACCAACTCAGTCAATGATGTTCATATAAAAGAAAATCTAGATATCAACCTGAACTAACATAATGACAGCTGCCTATATAGGTCACATTTCATTTTCGATTTTCCACTCCCAAATTCTTTGGCATTGTGTATGGCAGTATATGCAAACAGAGTTGTTTGACAGTCCGGATTTATAGCGTAAAAACAACACCTCACCAATAGTGTTGTTTCGCCTACATCTATAGGTGGCGCTGAATCTATCGCTAAAGGCCACTGCAAAAATTTACCAAACTTTCTGCCATTCGAAATCAAGTCCTTTAATATATCCTGTATTTAACCATCGATGCTCTTTGGCATGTTGATTAAGCAAAGCTATGAGCATTCAAGAAGAAGCTTTGTAGTTAATGTCATCATAGAATATGTCAATTTCAAGTAAAGGAGCACACCACGGACGATAAGTTTGAAGTTAGCCTTATCTTGAAAAGCTGCGCAACCCAGCCTGGAGTTGAGTGCATACATTGAGGTACTGTGCACTCGATAATACTCACATAATATATGTACGGTGCATTAATGTGATCGATTTTCCTTTAACGACTTTCCACTGACTTTTATCACTTTGTGGCAATTCGCAACTTCCTATCATGTTTTGTCTGGCAAGATCTGAGTAATGACTCCATCCCAACAACAGGGATGATATGAATAGTGCAGGTCAACACATCTCGGGGTCTTTCTATTCTATCCTAGGTATATATTACACATTGATACATGTAACACGTATATATATATATATATATATATATATATATATATATATATATATATATATATATATATATATATAGATGATGAATGCAAAATACAGAAAAGTACAGTGATGCCCTGTAAATGACCAACAAATTTATTATATCCATATATCCATAATATTTCGGGCTGCTTCGTCCTTCTTCAGATGGAGTCAAGAACTGACTAAAGTTACTGCAATGCACAGAACACAAACATAAACTTGAACTACTTAAGATATTGAAGACCGGAGAGAAAAGAGATGTCTTTGCTAAGGGAGTCGCCTTTGTTAGTGCCAAGAGATATTATAAGCTCAGCCTCTCTCAGTAGTCTTTTGGCAGGGGATTTAAAGTTGCCTTCTATTATTGAAAACTTAAGATCAGAGAGGGAATGATCCTTCGAAGTGAAATGCTTTGCCACTGGGAATCCGGACTTGTTAAGCTTAATGCTACTTTTGTGGTTATTAAATCTGAGATGAAATGTCTTATCTGTTTGGCCAATATAAAAAACAGAGGGACAAAGAGTACAACTTAAGAGATAGATAACGTTGGTGCTGTCGCAATTGAAGGGGCCTGGCTAAATCTTATTACCTTTAACAAAAAGTGGCGTACTAGAATCCATAAAGTTGCATACCTGGCATCTCCTCTTCCCACAGGGGGTGTTGACAATTAATTGGGGGTTGGGGTCGAGGAGTTTGCTCCTAACAAGCATACTGCGCAGATTGGGGAACTGGCGTCTGGCTACAACCATTGGAGAATTGAACATATTCTTGAGGTTAGAGTCTGATTGAAGTAAATACCAGTCCCGCTTAATGTTTTTGAGGAGGGGACGAGTCCTATATTATGAGTAATGACCAACGGCAATCTATTGCCTTTGTCTTTGGGTTTGTCGAGGAGAAGTTCTGGTCTGGGAATGTGCTTTACTTTGTTCCACAAACGTGTAAGTAGCACAAGGGGGTAACCCTGCTAATAGATTGCCGTTGGTCATTACCCATAATATATACATATACATATATATAATATTACTACATCTCATATTTGCACTCTCTAGGTGAGAAAATGATGGTATCATCAGCAGTATAACTTCTTATACATGACCAATAGTGTTCCTTTTGTATCACCGAGGAGGATCATACAGCGGCAGGAGTGGAATAAAAGGTCAGTAAAGTTCATAAAAGGTCTTCTGCAGATACCTCATAACCTTCTGTCGATATTTATCTAGATATTACGTCCTGCATGGTAACGATAAGGAAGTATTATGTCGATATGTATATATATATAATTTTTATGAAAATTTAAAAAGGTGATCTTCATCTTTCCAGATTCAGAAAAGAAGGGAGCCTTTGATGTGAAAATGAAAATATATAGGAAATGGCGGGAACTTAGCCATCGGGTATACACTGTACAACGTGTAAACAACTCCCTTGGATACATTCTGTAACTAACATATTGAACACCCCACGGGAGTTCATATGGTCTTCTTTTGTGCGGCATTTTATTTGTCCTAATCGATCCGACGGTTTATTTACACCCATGATGCCTTGCGTTTCTGCTGACAACGACTGGTAACCAATAGCGAGAAGTCAGGCGAGCCAACCGCTGACAGTTAGCACGGCGGACTATAAGTGTGTGTTATTTATTACTTAGTGATTAAGATGCCGCGATTTCACGTGTTTCTGTTTTCCATAAGAATCTTAGTACATCTGTCGAAGAAGGAAATATGAACACAACATTTCTGCTAGGGAATGGAATTATGGATTTTTTTTTATAAGTGGTTATGCTTGCGACTAGACTGAGATCTTTCCCGATTCTTTTCATTTCGATAGATTGTGATTAAATACAAAGGATTACCGTACTTATAATGAGAGCAGTGGCGCAGCATTTACATACAATTTAACTGGCAGAAAACGGTGAGGTGACGTTGAAATAAGAAATAAGCACGGATACTTCTGATAACGGACCAACATACAACGTAAAGCGGTAAGTCCTGCATGGAATACTTATCTTGGAAAATACGTCAGTAGCTTCATGAGATCATTTCTGTACTATGTAATTTATTTCATCAAAGTAAAATAAGCGGTGCACAGTTTGATTGCGTTGTGTAATTTTTGTTGCCAGCAACGGACGTCAACAGGCCACCCTGAAAGGTTACCGTACTGTAATTACTGGTTTGAATTAATCAGTATCTTAATGGCACATAGAGACATATTCACATAAGTTTGCACTTGCATATGCAACATAGGCTAGAATATCTTTGAGGATGATACATTTAGTTGGTTTGTTATTTTATATGATTTCTGTCATGAGTTTGAAATAATTCGGCAAGTTCTAGGGAAGAAGAGGAAATCTATGTTCTACATTCAATTTGTGCACGATAAACGGAACGTTCTCTCAATTACCGTACTTCTGTGAATCTTTCTACTTATCAACCGTTCACTGTAAATATGTAAATATTTCACAGCAATAATTTCCAATAATGTGTATGCTATGTATATGTTATGTATATAACATAACATCAGTTCTTACGGTTGATACAGCGATGTTGCCAACTATACTAGGAATAGTTATTAGTGTCATCATCTTCACATCCCGGCAACCATCAAAATTAAAGTAAAATAATGATGCATATTTAATTTACCATGTATCTACATGCTAAGATCAGCCTGCAGTCTATAAAGCACATGCGTGTACTCACTATACATATTTACTGCTCCCTCCTTAAGTCATTGCAGTTAAACAGAATGGATATGTAAAAAAAAGACTAAAGTAACTCTTCTTTGTATCGCCGTAATGAACACTAAGTGAACTAAGTGAAATTTCTCCTGAAGGAAAGGTGGCGCAGATGTTGCTTGCTGGGTTGGTATCAAATGGAGGATTAACGACAAAGTAAATTTTCTTTCCCTTCAAACAGCACATCCTGCTTTAATTTGAAATTCACAAAAAAAAAGAAGAAAAAACCCATAATATCATGTATTGATGAACGTTAAATTTGTTTTCATTCTTCCCTACACAAAGTCCTTCACTTATTTTGGCAGCATGGAACAATGTGTTCTTTAAGCTTACAACGTTTCTTTTGAGTTAAAAAAGTATGTTTTCTGCTTTACTTTTAGAAAAAATATCCGGTACTCCCTGAGAGAGTAAGTTGTGCGGTATTTTCCAATTCACTGATAGTAGCATGCATTTCGTGGATGAATATTCATTAGTGATGATACGTGAGTGCTGCTAAAGAATCGGTCTTTGACGTGTCACCTCCAGTAGGCTAAGTTCAAATTAAGTTACGAAATTCGGTCTGTATAGTATAAGTATAGCTGTAATAAGTATAATTATAGCTATAATGATAGCTATAATGAAGCAAGCATTATTTCTATCTCTTTATATCTTTTTTTCCAAATGAGTAAATGCCAGTTCGTTCCTCGAACGAATCGAATAATGTGAGCTTGGACCAGTGGCATTTGTGCTACATAAACTCGTCAACGTAATTAGACAGCGCAAACCTTGTGACATTAGTAGCATCGCCCGAACTGACGATGTATTTGAATCTTGTATGGTTGATCCTCCCTCTCTCAAGAAAAAAAATCTAGATATGGTGGCCCTTTTGACAAAAAGTATCCTCATTGCTTTGAAATAAGAACATTTCTTCAGAATGTACCTTTAGACACTAACTGACTCGAAGCCGATCTGGTGAAGGAAAAGGTATGCCGCCAAGTTCATGATAGAGAAAAGATGCTCTAGAAAATATACGTTGACTTATATAGTAAAGACCCGTATGCATGCAGCTTTTTCGGGGGGGAGGGCAATTTTACCTTAAGTAGAACATTTTACCGAACAATTATGACCAAACAATTAAACCTCATTAGATATTTTGCTAACGTAGGCCTACTGACTCGAACAGCGAAACAAATTTTGTAGCGGGGTTCGTCCGAACCCCCTGAACCCGGCCCCTGGATAGGGGCCTGTAGTATCAAACCGTATTTGTTTTAGAGTAGTAATAAACTACAATATTGTGACGTGTACAGGTGAATAAATAGTCTCGACTCTACACTTAGCTCAATAACTGACACAGCTCACATCTATAATCCATTTTAAAGAGACCAATGATTTATTCTGTGACCAGTTTGAAAGAAACCATTGCATGCCAATGGTTGTAATTAACCAGACTCAATATCTATTCCTGTAAATACTGAAAATGTTTGTTGTTGTTGCTTTTTTTACCGGATTAGCAGGTTGCCTATTGTTAAGGTTGCCTGTCTGGTCACAGACTAACAGAGAATTGAATTTGATCGTTAATTACCATATAGTTGTTGCTTCATTTGTGTGTCAGATGTTCAGAATCTCTTAGTTCAGCCACTTACCATCAACATATGAGTGATACTCAACAGGACCTTGTGATTATAATTCATGAATTTTGTGAACTAACTTAATGAGCTCTGTAGGTAAAAAATAGACTCTCGACTATTTCTTCGCCGGCAAAAGTCCCTGTTTTGCAATTTATTCCTTACTGAAAACAACTTTTTGATCCACCCTTGGGTGGAACTCATTGAGCCGGAATTTTTATTTGAGCGACGGAGATATCCCCTTGAACAGGACACTTTCCGTCCCTTTTCGTAAATATGTCTGTGTCATCGTAGGTGAGGGTCACCAACCGTAAATGGGTATGATGAGTTGAAGTTGAAATTATCTGTAAGTGGCATTGCCATTGTACATCACATTCAAGTGTATAGACTAATATGTACAAAATTTATGTAAAACTCAGCTATATTTTCTTCAAACTGAAGAAAGGGCACGTTACTGTCCAGCTGCCCCCTGAGTCCGACGCTCTCTGCGAGGTGTGTTAGGAGTAGAAAAAGTGCATAGTACATAAACAGCATTAGTTAAACATAATAGGGCATAACTTTTAGAGTAGTGGGCTAAAAGCACATTCAAAGAGAGTTTTAATGCATAGTGGTGTGTATTAGGTGTGAAAATATTTTTGACCCAGAGTTTTATGGAGGGATAGGTTGTATCGCATCCCCTCCACCCATTTTCATGAGGGGGTTTGTCCCCATTTCTAAGGGTCGAGGCCACTGCCCCCCCCCCCCCTCGATCACCGCCCATTTATTCAGTAGGCATAACTGCAGGTATCACGAACTTTGTGAAGTATGATTATAAGAGACTGGGTTCGAATAAAGGGTAAGTAGAACAAAAGTATGGCTACAAAGATTATGAAAACGATGAACTGGGCAAGAACAAACGGTTGTAAGAATTTTCTTTATGAAACTTAACACGGTAAGCATGATCAAAATTTGCCAAGTCATTTATAGTAGTCATACTCCTATACTAGGCCTACTGAACACTCTCACATAGCGTTCGACACATCGGCATGTGGATCTGGTTTGGAAGGAAACAATATCACCCCAAGCTCTACCGCCGAATATACCACTGTAGGTCGTAGGCATATTTTTTAGGTAAATGTATTTGCTCCATTTGCAATGTATGTTTGTTCAAAGTACTGTATATGTGTATCTTCATGACAGTTCTCATACACCCCGGCCCCAACCTCTTATCATTCTTGTGTTGCAGTATCGCAACCTGACCAACTATTTAGAAAGTATGCGTCCAGTTAGTGCTTTGAAAACATTGCGTACACAACGACAGAGCACTATCATAACAACAAGGATGCATTTTGTGCGCGCACCATTTCACGCTTAGCAACAGCTTAGTGTGTGTGTACGTGTGCCGGCCACGTACGTACTGTACTAGATCAATGCAAAAATAAGTTAAAATTGTTTGTTTGCTGGTGGAACCCGACACTGCCGAAACAGCAACCACACCACTTTATAATTCAAAACATATACCATCGCCAGTTTCAACTTTCACTATGCAAAACAGCAGAATGTAGACAGTAAGTAAAGTCATCACAAAGTTAAAATTATGGTGAAGTTTGAATTTGGCCGAAGTTATACGCTGGTTGTACTTGGCCGTCGATGAGAACGCGACAGCCGGATACATTGTCGTTACACTAACGTTAGCGTGTAGGCTTATACTCAGGTATAGTACTGTGCCGTTGATGGTGACTTGGTTGTATACTGTAACTATGCTGTTGCTATGCTGTCATTGATCATGTCTTCAATGAGATGGGGGAAAAGAGCAACATATTTTCTTGTGATTATGAACAATTAAAACAAGCTCCCTGTTCATGATTCGTTAATTCACCAATTCAGGTAGGCTTCAGTGAAGTTCAGTCAAACCTTTACTTTAGGCCTATGTTCTGCCATTGCCTATAGCAAGGTACTAGGCCTCCCTGGTTGTGCAGCATGTGTTACTGTTACTGGCTCGACTGAGTGAGTAGCCTAGCTACTCGGTTATCTAGGCCCATAGGCGTAAATCTCGAACTCTGTGTGATGTTGTTCAGGTGAACAGTCACAACCGAATTAGTTTTTTTTTTTCGTCCGCTAGCCGTGTCACACCAACAACCGTATATCCCGTTTGAGGAGAACTGCTTGTAGTATTGAACCAGAACCTAATCCAGAGTGCTACATGTCTGCAAATTGTGTGTAGGGCAAGAAGCTAAATTATCTCTCCAAATGCTTAGCCTGCAAGTACGACGAAGCTTATCGTTTTATATTCTGTGAAAGATTCAAATAGTTCAGTACATAGTAAGGCACCCAGGGTTCCCACATGCAGACAAATTAGTAGAGTTCCCAATTAACTACTGTTAAGTTGTTTCCTGGGTAAAATGCTCAATAGTGAGGACTAGACTGCCAATCAAAAATCTGCATACAGTACGTGATCCTTCTTTGCATATTAAAACCTTAATCTTCACTTCAACATAGGCCTCAATGGGATTTATGGGTGTGATTTACTGTATTATAGATGTTACCTGGTTAGACCTAGGTCATATTATACATGCTCAGAAATAAGACATGTTTCGAAAACAAGACACATGTTGAAGATTGAATGGTATTGCTATGAGCCTCCAGCGAATTTTTGGATGACATAACATTTCAGAATCCCCAGTTACAAATAAAAACAATAATGTGTTAGACTGTACACAAATGGCCATAAATTGACAAGGTTAAGGTTACTGTTGTTGTCCAAATGTTCTCAATGTGGAGTTTATTGCCATTTTTAGAATTTAGAGATCTAAATAAAGTAGCATTTAAGTATTTTCATTTAATAGTACTGGAGGAGACCACTTTCTCAGCTGGTGCTTTGCAGAAAGCGCATGTGTTTGACATAAGTGAATGACCTGTATACTTGTATTGTAAAAGTAATGTGTTGTGATTGACTAATAATGTCTGGCCTTACCTTCTGTATGTTTCTTCAGTAAACTTCTATCTTGCAGAGTGTATGCCTATAAAAACTACTCTACTGTATACTAAAGTCTTTGCAGACCTTGTCTCTAGAAAACTACTGAACATTTATCACAGCTAAAGTGAGCAGCTTCAACAAGAAAACAAGAAAGAAGTCCTAAAGAAGAATTCCCAAACCACCCATACCAACATCGAATAGGAAACAAGAACAATTGTGAAGGCAAACGGAATGAAAGTTTAAATGGATTGCCAGCTTAATGCAGCACACAAAAAAAAGAAAAAAAGAAAAAGGTCAAGAGAAGTAGAGTTTTTCCACAATAAGTGATGCACCTGGTACTGTACATGTCTTTTTTCTTTTGATTAGTTCCGTTTACTTTGCTGCTTGTTTATTTCTGTTGCTAAACAAATAACTTAAAGAAGTTCAAGTCTGTACTCTAAAGACCCGGTAAAAACATGAAGCGTGATGATAATTAGGTACTTAGTAATTAATATCAACTATTCCCACGTAAGTCAGTATTGACATATACAGTACTAGTAGAATCTGTGTTCATTGCTCGTAGATACCGCTAATTCGTGGATATCACATAGTAAAGGATCATAGAATATTAAAGGAACAGAGTCAAAACTTATGATTGTAGGTTTAACAAGAAATAAATCAAATACTGCAGTAAAGAATCATAGTGAATTACAGAATTGGAATCAAATACTGTAGTAAAGGATCATCATTGAGTATTGTAAAAACAGAATCAAATACTGTGGTGAAGGATAATAGAACTGTACTAAAGCATAATTAGGCAAAGAAGATGAATCTAATACTAAAGGATCATGTACACATAGTATCATAAAAACTGAATGAAAATGAAGTAGTATAAAGGGTCACAGCATACTAATACAACTAATTATTGTTGTTTAATATGCAAAGCTTTTATGGATGATCATGGAAGGTGCTGTATACAATGCTTCTTTTGAGTAAAATATTTGGTTCCTCCAAGAACATAATGCACTCCTGTTTGATACTGTATGTCCATAATACTATAGGTACAATAAACTGCTAAAACTAGTCTACCTGCACTAAGCCAGCAGGGTTTCCATTGGGTGGGGGGAAGGGGAAATTTGTCCTCCCCTTCCCTAAAGAAGGTGGTTAAAATCCTTCCCCCCCCCCTTGTCATACTCAACAAAAGTAAAAAAAAACTCTCAATCTCTTGGTTTCTTACTTAAAAAGAAGACACTTTGCAGCAATTTTGAACTTACATAAATAAGTGGCCTTTAAGACCCTTCAAATTGAACTTTGTGGGGCCCTTGATGCCATTTTTTGTCCCCCTGAACCCACTTGTAACTTTGGCCAAGGACAGCACCATTTTGTAATTGGGATTTCAGAGTAATAAGTCCCCCCCCCCCTTTTTTTGGTGTTTCTGGTGGAGTACCTGGCCAGGTAGGCAAGTAGCTGACTGATTTTGCTCAGACTTGTTGCTTTTTGATAACAGAAACATCTTCAAAAAATTAAAACTGAAAGCTCTCTTCAAAGACTGAAAATACTGAAACAAATGACAGACACTACAGTACAGTAATTGTTCCCATTTCTACCATGTGATTCAATTGTCAAACCTCTTTGGAAGGAGCAATGGTCTTTTATTCAAACTTCCATCACATCGCAAACGTAGTTGTAGCACCAAAGAATTAATTG
The DNA here is from genome assembly GCA_021234535.1 of Stichopus chloronotus. Lineage (NCBI taxonomy): Eukaryota > Metazoa > Echinodermata > Holothuroidea > Aspidochirotida > Stichopodidae > Stichopus > Stichopus chloronotus. The sequence goes on from CM037831.1 coordinate 1,411,523, forward strand.
GAAAGTCGAATAAGTGATCATTATTGTAAATGGAACTGATATGCACTGTCATGATTCCTTGATGAATACTGGCTCACTCAAATGTTCCTTTTGCTGTTCAAGCCTGTGTGTGTACTCAATCCTGCTTGCACAATAACACAGTATGGCAGTACTGGTATAGCAGTGCTCACTGGTACTGGTATGACATTACAAGTATGGTTGACGGTGCGATGGTGCTGGTGTGACGGTAATGGTGCGATGGTACTGGTGTGATGGCCCGGTTCGACGCCGTCGGTGTGACAGTGTTGGTGGGACAATACTAGTATGACAATTCTGGTATGACATTACAGCTATGATTGACTGCACTGGTATGAAAATACTGTCCAGGTACAACAGTACCGGTGTGACAGTGTTGGTGTGACAGCACTTATATGACTTCAACCGACAACCAAGGTACTCTTCTTGACTTTGCTCTGATCATTTGATGACAGTCTGCTAGAACACTGGAAGTCAACTGGGCGGGGGGGGGGGGGCACGTCACCAAGTCACTGATTTATGCACTTTACTGAAGTTTTAATTCAATATTTATGGTAGTGTATCACTAGTTCAGTCTGTAGTATGAATTTGAAATTCCAGTAGTTGCACCAAGGCTCTGTTTTTACCCAGAATTATGTAAACCAGTGTCCAGATCCTTCTTTTTAAAGGGGAAATCAGGGTTTGACTGAGAAAATTCACCTTTAGTTGATTTTTCTTGCTTAACTGATTGTTCACGGAATTATAGAGACATTGGGGAGGTGTTTGAAGGTAGAAGAAACGGTAATTATTGCGTTATTTACTGTTGAATGAGAACTCTTAATATTTGCCGGGTACAAAAAATAAGCGTTCATGTACATGACAAGACAGCCTCCTCTATACGAAGACCAATCACAGTGTAAGACTGAGATGACGTTATATGAATAAATATAACTGAATGTTTCCGGTTCCCATGCTGTTCGTGCATTGTGCAATGCTAAGTAAACAAGAATTTAGTGATAGTTGATGATACATACAGCACACGTAGGCTACGTATGAAACTGTTCAGCCTCACCTCCTCATACCTTGAAAAGGCGATACTGTGGAATATTCATATTTGATTCGATGAATATGGATGTTACAGACTTTCAGAGTCCTTCACTGATTTTTTGCAAATTTGACTCGTTGCTCAAAATTGGCAACATGTTTTGAGATAATCTTGATCATATTTGTTAGTTATAACTCATTGTATGATACCGGTGGGGAATTGTAGTGAAATAAATTGTGAAAATAAACCCTGACCGTACTGAGTCATTAAATCTTTCATGATTACTTTCCCATTGATAATATCATGTTTTCTTCTTGATTGCTTAGTGCTGATGTGACTCATCATCAAGCAACTAATAAACCCAGGAAACGGATGCTCTTGAAACTTTAATACACACTTTTTTAAAATACTAAAAATGTCATCAGTCTGTATAGTGTTTTGTATCTCATGCCAAATTTCTCTTAAGTTTTTTCACATGGTGTTCACATTCTTGTTTTTCATCTGCAGTACCTTCTGCTTGTTGTCCTGCTGTTTTACAAAGCTGCTGTGCCTATTGGTGGTTTGGATGGTAGCCTTTTCCTTTTGAAAATCCTGCAGATCAATTTACAGCATAGCGCATGTATGACATTATTTGAAAACCTCACAAACAAGTACAGAGATTAGCAAATGTGAAAGATCCCTCTGGTTGTGTTGAAAGACAGCAAGCATTTCTCTGGGCCCCTTGCTTACAAGCGATATTCTTGAATTACACATTTTGGTTTGTAAGTCTTTCCATGTCAGCTGTAGTCATTTAAAAAAATCAATATCATCAGGCTTCTTTCCTGAGTTGTGAGTGATACGATGTCAACTGTACATTTTCATTCTCCCCCTTGAGTATCTTTAGATTAAGTAGATAACCGTTTTCATCGAAATGGAGTCCATTAGAGCTATGTAACTGCGTGCAGTCTTTCAGGCTTAGTGTTGCGCAGATATGCATAGATCTTGCTGTTCATTACTGACTTCGACAAGTGATAATCTTCATACAGTATGTTTGTTCAAACAATGTTTCACAATGCAGTAAATTCTCTCTAAAACTTCTCAAGGGCATTTTGCCAGTGCAACTAATGACCTTGCAGGATTGCTCTGTATTTGATACATTTCTTTGAAAGCTCACTCACACAAACATAAGGAAAGAGCTCTAAATGGTGAAGGAAATGTCAGGTGAGATTGTCACTTAAAAGGCTGTCTTTCTGCTAATTCAACTTGTCAAACACTAGTGGTTGCATGTCTATAGATTATTTTGTTTGTCAGAGAATATGTGAGCACAGGCAACTGCTTTCAAGTAGTATATTGGCTGCCTTTTGGGACCACATTTACATGGTAGTTTCAAGTTTTTTTCCCTATAATCTCTTTGAATCACATCAGTCAATTACTGAGAGCCTGTAAGTTTCCAAGTATACTTTTATACAGAAGTCATTTGTCTGATTGAATTCTGTGATGCGATAACAATGTACAGTAGTTTGACTTGAACATTAGCGATGTTCAGTGTATATCAGTGACTCTTTTAACCAATTTGACACGAATGGTTTTAGCTAGGATGTTGACTTAACGTGCTGCTGTACCTTCACTCCAATCAGTATACATGTATTTATGTACGTACGTACGTATGTATGTACGTATGTACACTTACGTACGTATTTACGTACATATGTGCGTACTTGTGTACTTTCGTACACTGAGGTGGAGAGGTGCTGGAGAGTACATGCATGTGTGGACTAAATTGTGCTTTCTTGTGTGCACACACTTAGCCTAGATATAATTCAGTAAATCTTAGATTAACATACATGTCTGAAAGTCCCTACAGTACAAGTCTTTTCCTTTGATGTGGTATGCATACTGCACATAGCATTTGTAGCAGTGAATCTAGAATCTGTTGTTTAACAGACATAGGACATTTCAACACCATTTTAAAGGGACATCAACTATTTTGAAATAAGAATAATAATAATAGCACAAAATGCTATTAAGTCTCCATGTTCTGAAGATAAGAAAAAGAGGCAGAGAGGAACCAAAGTGACAAAAGGTGAGTCTCAGTAATTATTGTTTATAATTGAAATATGCTGGGCTTCGTTAACTTGGGTTGATAGACCATTCCAAAAGAAGTCGGATGACGACTGGCATGAATGACAATGGCATTACCTCTGATAGAGACATATTAGCATACTTCTTTGCACAAACAGATTGGCTAAACTGATAGCTTCTGTGTAAGCTTTACATCAATATTCACCTTTTCTATGGACTTTTCTATGGCAATACATTTTTGACTGAATCATATTGGCCAATATTTTTAAGACTCTATGTAATTCCTTGGCTAACCTCCAAACTAGGAAGCCTCTACAAACCAAATATGTACACCAATCAAATCTGTTTAATTTGAACAGAAGAGAAAGCTCAAAGAAGTGAAAACAGAAGTGACTCATTCACGTGAAGAGCAGCTGATCTTTGAATAAATGCATTATTTTAAAATGGGTGGTGGATGTGATTCAGTGGTGCATTGTCAATCGTGCCACCAGGGCAACCAAAAGGAAAATTAATTTCCATGATTTTGACATGATGCATCATTAAAACCACGTAGTCTCCAGAAAAATTTTTGGACGGAGAAATTTTCCTAAACTTGACTCCTAAAACCCATCAAAATATAGGAAGTAAAATGGGTACCAAAATTAGTTTCCATTAACTAAGTCAGCACTCAAGTTTGCATGCACTTTGTGCGCATGATTACAGTTTATCAATCCATTTAATCTGTGATTGGTTGTGATGCACATTTCTTTTCTTGAACAAGGAAAGTTTATTTATACAGTTAGTTTGGACGATAGTCAGATACCAAAGACTGGTAGTGAGCTGTCTGACCTCTCTGATAGCCATCTTGGGACAGTCATAGTGTGACAAGAGTCTGTCATAGTTCTGGCATATTGCAGACTCCATTCGTGGGTTTAATGCACCCGCTTTTGGCAGATTCACTCCACCGTAACCACCAAATAGTTGACAGAGGTCATTCCCAGCATGTGCCTTTCGGTCGCTGATTGGACGACAAAGGTACACATATATGTTGTACACTCGCACTGTGTTTGTTTCTCATTGAATCACTTTCTCTCCAAAGCTCCAGTTTTTACTTCACTTTTTTTTTAATCTTCTCCTGTCAATGATGTCGTTCATAAGAATACTGAGTAGCTAATAATAATAATCTACGCTATAGCATGTACAAGTTCGGGGATTATTCCTCTTCCTGCATGAATCTTGGCCGTGTCACGTGACAGTTAACTTAGCTATCATCCCTCAGATAGATCACGTGGTTCATTATTTGCATAAACCTCTAAAGTGTGTATGTCACTTTTTACTAACTGCAGTAGTGTGTATTGTTGTCGGTGGAAATTTAAGAGGGCATCGTTGTTATGGTACCCACCTTTTCACTGCGCGTAAACTCCGAGTTAAAGGATTTGCGTTTTTCTTTCATCTACGAACGACAATGTAAAGCAAAAGCCGTTTCCGTGTTACACTTCATCAGTGTCAAGAAAAGCGGAAAATTGTGGAAATGAAATCAAGGACTTAACAATACAAGTACTAGGCCTACTCGCTGCCTTGTAATGAAATTTCCCCAGTGGTCTCCTACATTATAACCAGGCAACGGAACGTGACAGCTGTATTAAAGAGTCAACTTGACGTCAGCCTCCTTGCATAACATAATTTAATCTAGGTCTTGAGTATTCTCTTCAAATAAAGTCGATCACTCATCTACCCGCCTTGGTCATTTACATTATAGTTATTTCCTTTACAGCAATTTTTAGCACCGTCCGTGCACAAACGCTGCTTGCGCAAGCACAGATATCGCGCTGACACCGCCAGCCAGAACAAGTTTGTTGTCGAAGAGAGTAAATATGAAGTACAGAGAAGACAATTTTCTGCTAGCAGGCTAGTGTTATGTAATGCAGTATATATGAAACGAAGTGCCGCTGAATGCATCGACGTATGGTTTCCTCAGGACCACATGCGTGATACGTGTGAAGATTTCATGTCATTTAATAAATGATTATGGCTGAGTAATTTTAGTTGAGATTTGCACGTATCAGTGTTGATATTTCTTACATATTTTAAGTCGTACTCTCTAAATCTCAAAGAGCGAGATTAGGAATGCCGAAATTAAGAGTGAATATCCACTCTAAAGGAGTAAGAATGCTGCTCTCCGAAAAGAATCATTGTTACACCTAAAGAGTGAATTGTCACTCTTAATTTTGAAGCTGGTTGCTGCTTGCCCCCGGGGTGAGGGAACGCCCCGGCAAAACATGAGCTTGTTGCATGCGCCCGTGTTACAAGATTTCCAACCTTTTTGAAGAAGGAAAATGACGTACTTTTAAGCAGTAGAAGCACTGTAAGAAGTAGCATTGACGTAGTTTTAAATAGTAATAGGCCTATTGGCAGAATATTGGTTCGTATTGGCAATAGCTTTAGTTGGCATTGACAACCAATACTTTTTGGAGATAAACTTTTTTTTTTAAATTCAGCGTTATGGTTGTAACAAATAGAGGAACATCGTTTCTAGAATCCATAACATCATTAATATCCGAGATTTTGATTGACAGTTCGGGGAGGCCAATGCGTCCTGCGTGAAGTAAGTATGCCGACCGTTCTGCTGCGGATTTTATCCCCCTAGCTGCATTCTCGTTTGTTGCGTATAAGCAGCAAGTGCATGTATGGCCAATCGAAAGCCCCAATCAACGATTTTACACCTTTATTAACCCGTTGTTTCAATTGTGTTGTCAATCTGTTTCGTATTAGTTTTCAGTGTCATGAAAAAATCACACTTGTGAACCCCGACAGTTTCTCAGTCTCCTCCCCCCCCCCCCTCTCAGTTTAGGCCTACCAGTTCTCCCCAACTCCGTCAACTTGTCACCCTCTCTCCTCTCTTCGAACTACCCTCGTGGTTGTTACGAATGGCGCTGTATCAGCGGTACCAGCGTGCAATGTTGGATTCATTGCACACTTACGAGCGATGAACAACTATGCTCGTTGTGTCCTGTCAGGCTAATGTTGTACAACAGCGGTCTATACAAGGCCTTTCGCCCTGACATACGCGGGACTCTATAGTATTTCTAGGATTCTCGATTTTAGCCATGCATTCAAGTAGGTCCCTTTGTCTGCTCAGCAAACTGCCTCGTGTGAAATGGACAATCGATGTATCATAAAATTATATTCAATAGGCTGCACGGTGCTTGTCTTCATCCAACCCCGATGGTTCGATGAGAAGGAAGAATATGTTGCCTGGAGACGGGTGGCCTTTGTCCACATCAGTCTCATAGAACCCTTCACTTGGTCTCACTGTTACGCAAGCCTGCTTGTGTATTCATTGACCTATCTTTCTTCGTGAGAATGTCACTCTGCATACTATGATAGGCAAAGCTGGGAATTGTATCATCAGCTATAATGTTCGAGTAAACAAGGACAAGTGTTTGAGATAGCCACTCGAGAGAAACGTTCAAACAACCCTTAACCTAAAACTTTAATCAAAGGATACAGCAGAATAGAAAGCAGATACTTTACTTTGTCTGTGAAGAGTATAGAGAATCGATAAGCACAGAGTCCAGTACCCCAGACCAAGTGTAGCTGCTACCACGGTGGGGCAGTCTTAAGGAAGATATAAACACGATACGTCAATGCATCTACTTCAGCGATGCACGGTGAAACTCATGGAACATTGCTACTTTACATTTTCTTAACTTGGCCAGACTTTGAACTCTTTCAGTTTTTGAGGAATGTGCCAGCACATACAGAAGAAACGTGCATTATTTTGTCGGACTGCAGTTTAAGAGGGACCTTTTGAAACGCCCTAACAATTGTTTGCACCTTGATAGAGAGATCTAGATAAATTTTGTTTTATGAAGAAGTCTTACTTGCGCCATGTAAAGCCGCCTTGTCTTAATGAACCTTTCCAAAATCAATCTTTTCGTCAAGCTTTTTTAAGCTTAGCGCATCCAGTCTTCAATATATCTTGAGCGAACGAACTCCATAGACTAACTGCACCTCGTTCCCAAATTTGCCAGATACTTCTAGTAGATGGAGTGTATACTTGCATACGTTTATGACTATATTACGTCTAACGACATAGTGCATGAATGTATCTGCATGCAAAAAGTGGTGGCTATAACATATATTACGTAAATTGCTGTGCCCAGTTTGATTTTGTAAGCACGTTTATCCTTTCTCCGACATCGATAGAAGTACCCTTCACACAGGAGCCTCCTGTAAGTCCATGCATGGTTTAAATTGTGCTGTTGAGAAAAATTGACTCACATTTTTTCAGGTTGATTAATTGAAGAGCGGAGTAGGCCTTAGACACCATTTGAACCTTGAATTAACACAATTCAATAGAAAAATATAACACCAGTGAAGATCCTTGAGCCTCTCTTAGAGATAGGACGGTAAGTACATAAATTGGAATTCCATTAAAACTTTCACCCATGTCAGTTTTAATACTGCGTTTTGTTTTGGTGTTTTTTTCGTTTTTTTTCTTATAATCTTGTGGACGTGGAATCTTTTACGGATCGCGTACACCGTTGACGTCATTGGCAGTTGTATTCGTCGGCAACGTTCTGTTAATTCTTGATTTAATCAAACTACCTTCCCTGTCTGTGTAGAAATCGGAGATACACGCATGTCATCATAAACAATTACAATAAGTAGTGCCGTACGTATTTACAATTGTGTGGAAGTGCTTAGGATATTGTTTACTTGGGCCAAGTTTGCAGACGGTAAGACGCGTTGTACCTTGCACATGATAAAGCACCGAGATTGATAGACATGACCATTGATCGTGTGTGTACCGTATCATGGTAACAGTGCAGCCGCTGCCGATGCAGTGGAAATACGTGTCTTCTATTTGACAGTGGATGATGAGGATGATGATGTGTTCCTCTCTGTACTGCTGGCGTCCTCGTTCTCCGTTGGTCTTGGTCATTTGTTTGGCAGTGTTATATTAATGAATCCTCCTATCAGCGTAATAAAAGGCCCTTATATCGATACCTGTCACCTCATTGACAGACGGAGATGTATTTAAGTAAGGGCCGTACATGCCCTAGAATGCACCGGTGCTTTAACATTTTGTATCTCTACGGGTTGCTATTGTGAAACTGTCACCGTGGTGTCCAGTGGAGAGGCCGCGTCAGATCTATTATCGGACCGAGAGACATATCAAGGTTACATGTATAGATAATGCGCTCACGTTTTTGAATAATGAAACCAGTAACACCATTTTTTACACACATCGATTTAGTGGTTGTTAAACTTTCTGTGGCTTTTTGGATCAGAAGCGTGCGAGACCCGGGGGGGGGGGGGGGGGGGCGGGAGAGTATGCTCCCTATTAGGGCAAAATAGTGGAAAAGGTCGAGCAAATGAGAACGCCAAGGGAAAGAAATTGTCTTTTTGGTTGGCCATGGCGAACCTTGGAAGGGCGATTCACTGCGAGCTAGTAGATATTTTATCCAAACATTTTCTGGTGCACTCCACGCCGGTTGGTGGCGCTCCGCTAAGTTATCCACACTTCTCACCCCTATTCCCAAATTCTGGATACCCAACTGTGGTAGAGGGACACTGTACTTTTGTACCACACAGAAACTTAACCCCTCCCCCTGAAAATATACCATTACGACCGCACTGCATCCAGAATAGACCTGAAAATTCGGACATCGTGGTAAAAAAAAAAAAATCGAAATTGGGCAAATATCGTCCCTCCTCGCTGAAATATTAACTAACGTACGCGTGTGCTTTATAGAATAGTCAACTGTAGGTTATTAGTGCAACAAAAACCTCCATTTGGGCTACGTTTGTCTATTTTTACCTACCCTACAGATCCAGTGAAATTATAAAAGTTTAAAGACATTCATAATATGTAAAGTAAGCGATTTTGCACAATAATGTTACAGATTTGCGAAGTCTGGCTCAATCCGCATGCAAGTCTTGTGACCTTTTATCTTCTTTTGCAAACCATGGCTGGTTGCTTTTTCTTTTTCTCTTATATAATTTGTCTACGTGCTTTGTAAGTTATCTTCTCAAATAGTGGATTTTGCATAAGCTTTACCTCATCAAAGGGGAAAAGAAGACATATGCAACTGCAGAGTGCTCTCAATATAAATTTGATATGTATGACTACCATTTGTCCTTGGCACACCAGCAAGTAATTAAAAGATGGCTTACATGTAGAATGGCAATAAGAAGAGCGTGTAGTCTATACTGACATCCTTTAGTAATCATATGGTTGAGATCATCAAGCACTTTGATTTTTTTTCCCAGGCATGCATGAGTCTATAAATAGCACCGGCCTACTTTTCGAAATTACATCATAATTTCAGCCGTCGATGGAGGATGGTGAGCATATACAGTTGTCACGTTATTTTGAGCGAATAGGGTAATTCTGTTGTGGGAAACAGTATAGGCATGATTTCCATATTCAAGGAATGGCATTATAACACCAGTGAATACCATTTTGGCGAAGAAGTGTGACCTTGTAATATTAAGGAACGTATTAATGATGTGAGAAATTGGTGCAATCACATAGTGGCATGATTTATGATATTGCTGCATATATACTCCAAAATAGTAGCCACTTGGGCAACTGCTTGGTAGTGAGCTGTCGTCAGCTCTCTAGATTGAAAACAAAACAGTCTTTTACATTACAGCTGCATGCATGTTCTTTCTAGTTAGGTCTTCTCAGGTCTAATTAATGCCAGGATACTTAGAAGCCACACGCTGCGAATTTTCTCTACGACACGAACACGATAGTTTGGAAATCACAATTCTGCGCACATAATTGTATCGTGGACTGTTGTGCGAAAGTCGGCCTCACACGATGCATTCCCGTATCTCATACGATGGCCTGCACGTATTTTGCCAGGAATTTACAGTCGAGAAAAATGCCTTATTTGCATTATAAAGACATGTCTCTCTCCAGGAAACGCTCAGCAATGATGGGTGTTGCAGAAGTAATTGTAAGTCATCGTCCAAGGAGAAGCAAAACGACGCCTCCTTGGATTCCGTCGACGCCGCACTGATTTCCGCAAATGTTAAAAAAAAAAACGACCTACAATTCGATAACGCGGTACAATTACTGAAAATCGAGTCGCATATCGTATCGTGCACAGTCCTCGCATACTGCGATACTCAACGATATATCGTGTCGCAACGTGTCTTACGATATCACGCAGAAAATCGCCTCGTGTGAGGAGGGCTGTACCATAGCTTCAGTAATAATGCAATCCTTCCTTGGAATAATATGCACAGACACACACACAGACACACACACATCAGTGAAGCGATCGATCGCGCCTTGTGAGTATAGTGTTATATCATTTCAGATGAAACATACAGTATTATTGGAGGATAACATGAAATGCAGATTGAAGGTCATATTTTAGGGAAATTGCCGTACTTTGCCTCGAGTCAATGTATGTGATTTTGCTGGGTGCCATTCACCATGAAAGGACTCATGTTTACATGCGACTGTGCAGTGCAAAACTCTATAAAAGGCTTGCAAGTATTGGCACCGGTCCCTCAGTATAGTTAATGCTCCTGGCATGTATCAGTTGTGTGTGGATTTCAGGAATATATGTCTGGTTCACAATTACCCAAACATATGTATCGTCATTGCATCTTCAGGCCTTTCAAGCTTTTCAAAGGAATTAAGTTTTTCCGAAGGAATTAACCATAGGGGCCGGTAGCCATGATTACAAGCCTATGATAGAGTTTTGCACTGCACAGTCGCACCTCTCTGCGCAGACAACCTTTTAAAAACTTTTGCATTGTAAAAAAAAAAACGGTGATTGTTCTCCAAAGGGAAATAAGGCGTTTAGAATACACCAACATGACATACAAAAGAAAGAGCGTTAGTCATTTTGAAATCATTCAGTTTCATCAATAAACATCTGCCAAAGCTTCATCTCCTCAAAACATTATGCATGTGATGAGTAACGGAAGATGCATCGTTTGAATTTTGAAAAATTTGGGTGAACAAATTAGTGTTGAGCAACAAATAACTGAGTTTCTATCGGTGATAAACTTATTTCTTGAAAAGAAGGCCACGGTCCTCCTTGAATAATCTATCATTCGGCATCCACAAACATTGGTTTTAAAAGTATGGATGTTTCCTGTAAAACAAACGCCCTATTTCCCTTTAATTTCAAAAGTAAAATCATGTTGTCTCCCCAGGGGAGCACTGCAGCACCAAACTGATGAGATGCTGCATTCACATGCGCTACTAATTTCCTCTGCGATATGTTCACCCTGACTTACGATATTACATATTGAATCGGTCCGTGCGTGTCTGCTAGCCTGTAATCCTCCTCTTAGACCATTACAAGGACAAGGTCGGCGTTCATCTCTTCCTGAAATGCTATGTCATGCAAGCTATATGATCTACTCACAGACCAAGACGATAGGTCTATCCATCTATCGTCATGTGAAGTGATTTAACCTTTCAAATACGTTGATAAATTCGTCACCCCCCACGACATGTAAATATGATCACAATTGAATAATTGAATATGAACGTCACACCACGGCTCAGCTGTGGCTTAAGGGTCTAACAGGTTTCGTATACAGGTGACTTTCTCAGAGCAATTTTATTAATCAATGCTCGCGTGTCTGAGCCTAAAACTAAATCAGTTAATGTGTTAATGTCATCAAAGTGTAACCGACAATTTATATTAGTCTAGGGGGTCAGTTTATATATTTGGCTTTTAGCGAACTTTTGGAATGTGTGTAATATCCAGTAATTCTTCTCGCGTATTGAGGAACACAGTTCAAGTTTGGTACAAAGAGGTGAGGACAAAAACTTGCCACAGGTTACAACTAAGTAACTTATTTAATTTGTTTATTCCCAGAGTTATTTACGAATATTCTCTCGGTTTATAAACTTGATCAAGTCGGTTTTTATTCACAGTCGATGTGATAAGCAAACACTTTACATCGCGGTACTTTCTTTTGTTGGGGAATTGATTAAGCAGGTGTGGGAATTCTCTAACCGAAATGCAGATTATCGTTTAGAGATACTGAAAGAGCAATATTTCACCAATACAACGAAAATCATGATCAACGTAGACTGGAAAGCGAACTTAAGAGAGCAGGTGGCTTGCATCTTAGTTATTAACACTTCATTACCACACTGCACTCGTTGAGCGAAATGATATGCATATATATGCACGTACAAAATAATGTCGAAGTGGAAGAGAATGCCTACAGTACTGGTTGAGTCTGCAGCCACTGAGGAGGAATACCAGTGCCTTATTGCAAGGATTCTCACATATCTCCTTTAAGAGACTACTTTAGTCGGTCTGTTACTTCACGTGACTCCTTTCATTGAGAGTCCGTCGTTAAAATGTTTAACTGTAAGGTTAGCCCGAATAGGGAAGTGTTTTTTACTTTATGGAATGGTCGCTGCACTTCTGAAGAAACCACGCATATCTGATCTAAGTTCAAACCACGCATATCTGATCTAAGTTCAAACCACGCGTATCTGATCTAAGTTCAAACCACGCATATTTGATCTAAGTTCAAATCACGCATATCTGATCTAAGTTCAAACCACGCATATTTGATCTAAGTTCAAACCACGCATATTTGATCTAAGTTCAAACCACGCATACCTGATCTAAGTTCAAACCATGAATATCTGATCTAAGTTCAAACCACGCATATCTGATCGAAGTTCAAACCACGCATATTTGATCTAAGTTCAAACCACGCATATTTGATCTAAGTTGCACGCATACCTGATTTAAGTTCAAACCACGCATACCTGATTTAAGTTCAAACCACGCATATCTGATCTAAAAGACCTAATAAGATAAATCTAGTCTGCAATATATATAATCTTCATTGTCACTAGAGTCAAATTTCAAGGTTAAATCAGGGCTTCAATTGTAAAGAAAACAAAGATTACTTGCAGTGATTTGCCATCACTGTTACATGTCATTTTGATAATCTTGGGGCCAGCTGGAAATCTTTCGTTATCAGAGAAGTCTTTCTTCGAACAGCAATATCTTGAGTTAAGAACAAAATATTGGCATGAGGTTGAAATGCCAGAATGTGGAAAAAACATTTTCATTTACGAACCCATTCAATTGTCAGTAAAATATACTTTTAATGTAACAGCAGAAACGGACGTTCCTCTTTTTTTGTTGGGAGAGGGTCGGTTGGAGGCAAAGAAGAGGCCAAGAGGAAAGGGGATATTTGGAATGCGAAACAGGCAAATTCACCACGAAATGGCGCTTTGCTTCGATCCATGTATTCATCGCTCGTTTTCGTTTGGTACTATATTGTTTTTGGCGCATTACCACTATGGAGTTTACCTTTTCAAATAGCTCTCGTTTTGAATGCTACTACGGTATTTCACGTTTCCCGTCAGTTAGCCTACGTCATGTTAGCGAGCCAGCGTTGCACAGTGTATGGCCGTAACCCGCAGATGGAGTAGGCCTATAGTTGGGCGGAATCTTGTTCTTGATCTCTCTCCATGCAAACGCAACAAAGGAATTTAGAAAGCCTATGTACTTTCGTGCAGAGAAGGTTATATACGTAGATGACATGATGGGCAAAGCAGTATACATCAAGTAACTGAGTAAAGAAATGAAATCGTGGAACTGGTGTCTAAAATCCACTACTTAAGCCACCTAGTTTAAAGTGATCAGTGTGTGTTATATGTCACCAAAGATATTAGCTGATTCTAGACTTTTATCCTGATGTGTAGCAATCTTTCCGTAATATCAATACTGTTGTCTTCACTGGTACATCCAGTCCAGATCCTACCTTACACTTACAGGTAGTCATGTTCTCTAAGTACAAACCATTATTGGTAAAGGAAGGCAAGTGGCTTTCTGTCAGTTAATGGATTTAGGTTTGTGCAGAACTACAAGGATCTCCGGCAGTGTGGAATGCGGGCTGTCTACACAAAGAGAGTGTCATTTGTAAGCTGCTGAGTACAGGCAACAGTATATATCGACCTATATCATTGCTCGAAAACATCTTACAATTATTTCTGTTCCAAAGTTTCCAAACCTCTCTCCAGACAGCAAACCTAAGTTGATCACTAAAGGAGTCAAGAAAGTGACGAACAACTTTTCAAAAAAAAAAAAAAATGATGGCGATGAAACAAACTGACAAGGATATACAAAAGCAGCTGAAGAATACTGAAAACTACGGTGGCTGAGAGAGGACAAGTAAAAAATAAAATTAGTTGACTAAGTCGAAATTTCGACTTACTTATCTCGAAATTTCGAGATAATAAGTCGAAATTTCGACTTATTCAACTATTTTTTTTACTTGTCCTCTCTCGGCAACCGTAGAAAACCCAAATACAAGGGGAAGCTGAAAAAAAAGCATTGGCAGAATTGATTTCATGCACACTGGGTTTGGGAAGTAATCAATGAGTGCCCAGTCGTCAGCCTTGTTTCAGATCAGTAGGTTGACATCATTTCATCTACAGCTAGGATCATGATTTGAATACTACAATAAATTTCACCTCTTTCAGAAATTCAGATGCAGGGTAATGTTATAGTCGCTGAAGACTGTTGTGAGGAGTTCAGAATGCTGGTCTGGTGACAACAAAAGCTACAGTTTAGCAAAACTTTTGAAATGGCTGATGTTCAAAACAAGATTTGCAGACATCTTTGATTTTTTTGTCACAAAACCCTGCCAGATCATTGAAAGTGCTGGTGTATTATATTATTGACCCCAAAACTTGATTTTATTGACTTGTAATCAATGTCTTTTGCTTCTATGTCAGTGAAAGTGTGTCATTTTAGATTCAATTTGCATATAGGAGTATCAGAAGTTTATGGAAAGGACACAGGATTACCTGTGATATGGTCCATAGTAAGTTAAGGTCACCCCTTTACAAAGCACTTACATTTCTTCAAATGCAGATGCACCTCAATGAATCTAGCTCTTTATTGTTTATACTATACACATCATTGATCGTACTTCAACTTACCCTAATTCCTGTTCTCTTAGTAAAGTTAGAGTTCATGAGATGGTTTTGGTAGGGTTTACGGTATCTGTAAGGACAACGCCACTGTACTACAAGTCATTTGAGCTCATAAGTGAAATATTGAAATAAAAATCTGTGATGTAACTTTAAGTGCTGACTGTGTTAAAGACAGCAATCGAGCTAATCACCAATTTTAGAGAAAGTCTTTTGGTGTTAAAGCCCCACTACTTTTAATGCATGGTTCATAAGTTGAGTCTATCAATGGTAGATAAACATATTAACAATTAAAGAGACTCCCTGGTCACATTGTTAAGATCTAGATGTTAAACTGCAGTGCCTGTGCAAATTGAAGTCCTTTAATGCTAATTCAAACATCTCTGATGTCCTATAGCCAGTTTTTGGTGCTTTGGTGTGCTGCACACGAACGTGATAAGGTTAGATTAGACAAAATTGTTAGAGGGGCGGAAGAAGGTGAGTTTTTGCGTGGCTTATATACGTCATGTAGGCCAACCTCAAATTTAAGTGAACATACATGTATTAAAATACATCTTTCTGTAGTATTTTCTGTTTATCTCTTTTTTTTTAAATTTTTATATTTCCCTTTAATTTGAAGTTAGCTGTATGCTAATATTATCAGTACCTTTTCTTATGGGTTTAATTTCTGTGCATTATGTTTTTCCCCTCTTCATTTGACAGGGTGTAATGGACGAATGTTTCTGTCCTCAACAAAGGCATCCAGTGGTGTTTACAAGCAAATATCGAAGACAGAGACCACTTAGCAAGAAATGGATGTTTCGAATGTCTCTATTGATAGCTGTCTTTGTCATCTCCACGATCGGGTTTCACAGCACAAGAACAGAAGAAGTTGAAAATGATGGTAAGTTGCTGCTGGGTATTATCAGCCTATAATCTGCAGTCGTAGAAGAGACTTTTAAGAGATTTGGAATGATCAAAGGGCCTGTAACTGGCCTCAACCACTCTCACTTCAAATGTTGTACCACCTTAATAGCATGCCTTAAATTAAAGCAGTGATGCAGTGAATAGTTCACTTCATGCAGGTTCTGAATGTTAAAGCAAGAGAATCACATGGAACAGATACATCCCCTATTTGCAGAGGTCCTGTACCTCTCTATTTTGAAATTAAGATTACAACACGCATAATTATATTAATCTATTTTTGTTTTGGCATATGGTATGTTTGATTGGCAACAAATGTTCCACATAGCTTGGTTGTAAACTCTATTTTGGCATCTTGTGGTATTCAAAGTTGCAATACTGCAGTACCTAAAGGCATCACATACCATACAATACTGATCTTTGATGTAGTCATAATGGAAAGCTCCCAGCTTTATATTCCTTTTCATGCTTTACAGTCCTATTGCAAATTTGTTCTTAAAAATAATGCTTTTGAAATGTTTTCATTTCTGTCAATATGTATCCTTATTGAGCTCCATCAAAGATGCAAACTTTTAGGTACATTAATTTTTTCTGTTCGTAAAATGAACTTCACCTGATGAAAAGTTTCCAGACAATTTGCCTAAATTCCATCATATTTCTTGCTATTGCCAGAAACATCCACAAAATCGTGCAGACGTCAAGGAAATCAATGTATTTGCCACTTGAAGTGCAATTGGGATGCACTTTTCACTACAGTGGGAGAGACTTGACTTTTTTTATCAATTTAGTCAACCCTCAGCAAAAGAAAGTCTAGTTAGTGAATTTGCCCATTTCATGAAATGTGTAGCTTTAAAGGGATCTTATGTATTGTCTAGAAAAGTGCACCTTTCATTCAGATGTTCAGGAGTTTCACATTGTCAAGTGATATCAATATTTTTGAAGGAAAAAATATGCTTCCAACATAAAACCCTACGGGCATATAAAATTCTCAAATGTCCTTGAAATAAAGGTTGCATAAACAAAGGATTAACATAAAACATACATCATAGGAGTCCATCTCTTGATGTCACAAATTTGCATACTGAGCCAATGTCTATTCATGATACAGCTATCAGACACTCACTTTCCTGTACAGTGGTCAATCTTTGATGGACTTTTGATGGAACTTGTGGCTTTTTTTAATATTTTGAATGCTTAATGCATCCAATACTCCAAAATGTCACTTTCATGTCACACTGCCTTATACAAATTAGCAACAAACCCTCTTATTGAGTGTTTCTACTGTATCAGCTGTTCAACTTAATAGGACTAACACCTTGTGAGTTTTACATCTTTATATCTAGAACTCTTTGGCTGATTTTGGCCAAAATGAATGAATTGTTGTTTACAGTGGGTCTTAAAATTTCTTTTTTCTTTGAAATTAAGCAGGAGTTGAAATTGCAGTTTTTTAGACAAGATGTTTTTAAATAGCTTGGAGAGATAATGTTGGTACATGTATGCATCTTGCAGGCAAACAACATTTAGTTATCATTTAATTCTAAAAAGTGTGATGGACAAAGGTCATTTTATTGGGTGAACACATGTACAGGTTAAATTTGTACAACTTTATTTTGAAATCAAAACTGGATGTTGAATGTAGCCGTAGAAATGTAGCTCTTTCTACTTTCTACTCTAGCAAAAAAGTTGTCAGACATTGACAAATTCTTGAAAGACTGTTACTGTATACTGGGTAACTTTCATGACTACCATTAAACCTCAATGCATTTTAGCACTCTGATTTGTTGTGTTTTGATGGCACACTATTTGTCCCATGTTTCTTTGGTTTTGGTTTTTTGAGAGCCATTCCACGTACAAGTTTTGAAAAGCATCCATTTTGAAATTTTGCATGATATGACATTTTTTTTTAAGTATCTCTTCTATGGACAACACCCTCAGTCTTCAGCTGTCATCAATCTTTTTGTACCTTTGAAAGTGTCATCAGACCTGCCTCATCAGTGCTTTTGCTAGTTTTTATTCTGATTCACAATATCAGAAGTCTGCTCAGTCTACAGTACCAGTGTCTTTGTAATGATCAGTAAATTAATTTTAGCCAGCCATGTACCAAGTACTGTACCAGGTTACATCATTCCTCAATAAATAACCGCTAGTAATTTGTCAATTGAATTAGAAGTGTGTAGTTAGCTTGGAGGAACAGGAGTGTCTCCTTGGCAACTGTAATGGATTCATTTATAATTCTCTTCAGAGGTGTTTGTATTAAGTTACCAGCATTGTGTTGGACTAACTGTATGACTTTAAAGTCATTGGGAGCAGTGAGGTGTAAAATCACCCTTTTTTCCTTACCATTGTTGCCACTAATAACAAGTTTTCCTCTCTACCTTGGTGAGACAAAAGGAAAAGAGAAGGAAAAAGTTCTTTCAGTAATGTTGCAGAGGCCTGCATGAGAGCCATATTTTCCTTTTTCTATAATCATACGAGCATCCGACCATTACCACCTTACAACAGCCTAGAAGCCATTAATTTGGAAGCCATTGTTAAAGCAACTCATTCAAGTTAGCATCGAAATGGAGACCATTTTCACCAAGTCAATAAAGTCACCACTTTCCTTGCTTTAGTTGACTATTGTTCTCATGAAAGGTTTCATCTATAATGCAAACTCATCGAACTCCTCTCCTTGCCACTAGTGATGTCAGTGATGTAACTGGCCTGCTATTGATTTGTAGGATGTTGCCTGAAGTCCTGTAGAGCAGGGATGAGTAGAGTACATGTACTTTATATGCATTATAATATCTGAGATATCATTTATTGACTTGGTTAGCTTCAGTATGTTGGTACTTGTAGGATATTAGAGGTTTTGATGAGGTAAAGAATTCTAGGGTCATATATTAGTCTTCTAAAAGTTTGTGAAGGTATGCAAAATCACTACAATTGTCTGCTCATGTTGTTGTGTGTGCCTGCATATTTAAGTCATAAAAATGATATACAACAGTAAGTGCCATCTAATAAGTGTGGGTAGGTTTTTTAATTCAGAACAAGTTTTAGTGAGGGTGGAGGGTCCAAGTTCAAGACTAGTTTAAGTTCATCATCCAGTACATTATGACTATTAGTTCTCTCATGATGTAAGAGACCATGTGGTGTGCCTCATGTTAACACTTGCCGTGTCTCTGACCGCCTATACTGTAGCTAGCTGTACAAAATAGAAACTCACAGAATTTTGCATTCCATGAAACAGAGTTATGTGGTTAAGTGGGATTTGAACCCAAAATTTTGTAGAGCAGAAAATTCTGTCACTTGAGTTTTGAAGAATTTCTCAGAATCTTAAAGCTTACTTTACGTTCATGATCATGAGTTGAAATTTAAGTTGAGTATACAAGCAAGCCTTAGTGGCTGGTGGACTTTCAAATAGTATTTATGTACACCATCTCAAGATGAGCCACTGGAGGAACGTTGGACTGCTGGCTTTTGTGAGACTAATGTTTTGTGTTGTGATACTATAACTTAGTAATGTCTTATGCTGTTGCATGTGCATATCAAATGTGATAGTGTCCCTTCCCCTCAAAAAAGTGTAGGGGACATGTCCCTCCCCCAAAAAGAAATCACCGCCCATGGCTGGATGACATAAAGTAGCCACATTGTTTTATTGATTGCAGTATCTCTTATACTAGTCAAAGACTAAAAAAAATCTCTTTCTTGTTTCAGTATTTACATTTGTC